>CM062817.1:722201597-724601597 GCA_031772625.1 Pinus tabuliformis
TATCTTGATACTGTTTCATGATCTAGCTGAGGCGGGCATTCCCATGCTCAGCTTTATAAATTCATTTTCATGTACATAGGACAGACAATCGTCTGATGGTAGACTGATGATTCGGATAGAGCCATCATCCTTTTGGTAGGATGATAATCTGTGCTGCAATGCTGTACACTTCAATGTCTTTATTTTCCTGAATATTTATCGCAGCCCGGATGGATGAAACTAGATCCGGGGTCTTCAATCTCGTCCGATCTTCACTCGAAGTACAAGTCGATCCATGTGAGAAATGTTTTGAAGTCGAACATGGAAAGACATCGCTTGATTACCAGTCAATGATGTAAACTGTTAACAAGCGCGAGAGGAATCACCGATAATGATGATGACCCTCAAGGTACTGCAGTACAATTCATGTGGTGTGAATAAAGGACTTGGTGTCGAACACCACACAAAATCTTTCGGTCGAAGGTCATTGATGTATACCTGTCGCCGGAAGTGAGAAACTTGCCATTGAGGCATGCAAGCTTCAAAGTACTGAATGGGGTGTTCCTAGATCAACTTCTTGGATAATGAGCTGGTGTCGACAAGAAGTGATCCGTCAAAGGAGGGATTTAATGAATCCCACATCAATGACACGGAACGGAGCAAATGATTTTGATGGAGGTGAAAACGATCTGATGATATATGGTTCAGGATGGCGGTCATGAAAGAATGAAGTATAATGTATGGTAGTGGATGGAACACAGGTGACTTCTCTGGATGACTTCTCTTGAACATGTCGGCGACACTTATGTGATGGATTGGTAGCATTTACCCCAAAGGTGGATGGTATGGCGTGACCATGGTGATGTGACCGGTGAATGAAACAACCCAACCTGACTCAGGCACGGAGTGGAAGTGTCATGTTCAAGAGCGACTTGCTACCAATAAAGATTCTTTGAGTTTTCTTCCCAATTTTTCCCCAGTCATTGGTAACCAGTACCTCTTTATTTTTGTCAAGCTTGAGGAGGATAACATATGCTTGTTCTATAATTTGCCCTTCGGGCAAACCCATCGCTATGTTTTAACGAGCCTAGCGATAGTGAAACTCGTTCTCGTCTAAAGACAAGTTTGTCGCTATTAATCTTTTTAACGAGTTTAACGACAAAGATAACTCGGTCCTTTTCATTTTTAGAGAGTCTGAAAAGGTATGTAAAGGTAACTCCAAAATTCCTTTTTCGTCATCTAATCCCTTAAGTCCGAAAAAGTATAAAACAATACAGAAGGGATGAATTTTCGATAGTTTTAACGAGCCGAACAAAACAAGCGTTCGATCTTTTTGTGCAATAATCCCTCAGGTCCAAAAAGATTAAAATCTAGAGGAGGGATAGCGCTTCCAGTCGCTTTAACGAGCTGGAAGGCCAAAACTCGGCAATCTTTTCATATTTTACGAGTCAGTTGAAAAGAGCTTAAAGAAGACTCGTCTTTTGAGGAACGAGTGATAAAATGGGTAGCAGCTGATTCCAGGTAAGGCTTGGAATTTTCCAATCACGGCAGTGTCACAAGGATGGCTAGTGAAATCACTCTTCGCAGCTGTTCCTCAAAATGGGTAAACAATAAAATGGAGGTGAATGATCGGCCAATGGAAAAGTGGAGGTGACGGTGCAAACACGACCAAGGCTTTAATGGCTGAAATGCTTCATTCACGATGGTTATTTACCGGGGAATAGTTCATTTTTTAACGAGCATAAACGCGGGTGTGAAACATTTGCTCATGTCTTATGTTTATTTTTTAACGAGCTTGAACTATGTGCTAAAACTGCTCGATTAATCCAGTCATATGATAAGAATGTCTCATATAAAAACTCGGCAATCTTTTGAGTGTTGCCCCATATCCTTTCTTTATGTAAGTTAGGAAACGACTAATCCTACGAGTTTAAAGGGTTAGAGGTCCTAAAAATTTAAAAAATAAATAGCCGCCCCTCGCTTGCACTCCAAAAGGTTTGCATGCCCCGAGGTATAAAATATGGTTTCAAGGTTACCCCTCAATTTGCAGACAAAACATTTGTTCTATCAGGAAAGGCCTACCTCTTACAGGTTACCCAAAGATTGTTCTATTCGCGGTGCAAACAAAACACTTCTTCGGCGATGTTGCTTGAAATAAACAAAGGTGAGTGACGATGCCCGCCAACTCACATAACTTTGACAAGAGAATCTTATCCTAGAATAACCCCTTTTCCACCGACGGACAGGGTACAGACTAGTCATATTCTCCTGCGGAAACCTACCCTATACCCGAAGTTTTCCTCCCGAAGCAGACCAGGATGCATGCCCCCTGGGTTTCAGTCATATCCCTCCGAATTACTCGCGCTCATCGGGAGGACGGACTGGGGATTGAGACATTTCTTGCGTGAAGCAACCATTTAGAGATGGTATATGACTATTTGCTATGTGTGATCCGGGAAATGAAAGCTGGTCCACGAGCTTGACCACTCTTCCTTCGTGCGGAAAACACATTACTCTAAAGAGTGAGGAGACGATGGCTCCCATGAAATAAATATAGTCTCGTCCAAGGAGTAGATTATAATCCAAGGGTCCTTGAACTACCATTACGTTCATTTGAACTGTCTTCCCTCTCAATGTTATTGGCACATCGGGAAGGATCCCTAAAGGTTGACTGGTTCCTTTATCAAAGCCTGTCAGATTTCTCATCTCAGGCAACAGCGATGGCGAACCAAGCGCTTTCCAAGCAATAGAGGAAAGGATACTCACAGAAGCCCCCTCATCTATGATGGTACTAGCCATGACCATTCTATATATTTGAACGATAATTCGGAATGGTATACTTGCTGATAAACGGGGTCTGCCTAGTGGATTCCAGTCGAAGGAGACAACTAGGTTGCTTGGAGGTGGGACCGAGTAGACGGTCGGGTATGGCTCTAACGAACTTCCCTCCTGCGGTAAGGGAATGGGTAGATTTCCCCCATGTTCGTCGGAGTCTGTGTTGATGAAGAGAATTTGGACGGTGTCATCCTTGTTCTCTTCAGTGACTGTATCATCCAAAGATAAAACCTCTGAAGGCAAGACCGGGTCAACTACCGCCTCGACCTTTTGACTTTCGTCTGGTATGGATTCAGTTGGTTTATCTTCAATGATAGGCGCTTCAGCCGACCACTTGAGCGGGCCAGCTGGATTCTCAACTAGCGACGGACTCGGCAAGAGTTTTTATATCCAGGAGGAAGTCGTAACAGTGAAACCGGACGATCATCCAAAACTCTTTTCGCTTCGTCTAAGAAGGGACAACGGTGGACGGCATGATTGCCTTCGCACAGTTTACAAGGAAATCTAGCTTTCCCTTTTTGTCCTGGGGCTTCACTTTCGCCAGTTGACGATGTGCTTTCAACATGATCATCAGAGGTTGATGACACCGGATTGTGAAAACGAGGAGACCAGTCCCTTAGTATCTGAGGGATGCAAGGACAATCTCTGTGAAAGTGGTCTCCTTTGCAAATGACACATGGCGATTTAGGCCTGGTTGGTGCAGTGTGTGGATTTTCGTTAGACGACACTCGTTTTCCCCCATTCGCCTTTGGCTCCTTCTTCTTCTTCTCTTTCTTATTCTTCTCCTTCTTCTCCTTAGGAACTTGACTTTTGGCTTTGCCAGCCCCATCAAGCGAAGAGGAAGGAGGAGAGGAAGAATTAGAGGAAGTAGAAGGTTGGTGGGCAACTCTGGACTCATCTAATTGCTGATTCAATTGTTCAGGAATAGTGGTGTTCTGAATGACATTGGTTGAGAAGAGCCATACTGGCAAGCCAATTGTCAGTCCTGGAAGCGACAATGTGGCCATATGGGGTGCACCAACATCTCCCCAAGAGGAGAAGGGATTAGGATTTCCACCAAGGGGAATTCCTTGGTTGGTAGACTCCATTTTCTCAACCTAAGATCAACGTAGGAAAAGGGTATGAATATTCCGTTTAAAATAAATTTTTAGACGCTTTGACACAACTTGTTTTTTCAGTTTTAAAGAGTCGAGAAAAAACAAAAGATGACTCTAGTCTCCTTCGATTTTTAATGAGCCTGAAGTGACAAGCGCTCAGATGGACCTTTTCCGTTAAGGAGTCTGAAAAGGAATGAAAGGGACTGCTCTGGAGATCTAGGTAGAGGGAGTATCAAACTAATCGCAAAACTGCAGAATTCTTTTTACGGTACGGCAGTCAATCTTCCCGAATGTTGTGTTCGGTGCATTGCGATCAGTAGGGCGACCGACACGGCTTCCTATGGATAAAAGGTTTTAAGCCTATAGGGGTCTCCCAATATATACTCGACGGTACGTGGGAGCACAAGTCCGTACTGGCACTTATCGTCTCAAAGTGGAGGAACCACCCAACCATCAGTGAGGACAACAGTTACCAGGCTTTACGACGCCGGAATACGTCTCTAGCCTAGACCTCTAAATGTTGTGTGTTAAGTTCCAAAGCGTTGTTAGATTCATTCAATTTATTTTAAGTTGATCTTTGTTATGAAGTTTGCCTTTTGGGTTCACCACGAGATGTAGATGTAATTCCTAAAATGCAATCTAAAGATGATAAGAAAACTTTTATCTCTTTTCAGCAATGAAAATCCTAGCTACAAGGGAAAAGAAAGACACAATCTTTTCTCAAAGAGCAAAGAGCACACTGTAAATGCACTTTTCCTAAATCAAGCCAAACAGACTGTCAATATGCAAATGCACATGTGCATGTATTTGTTTTTCACTTTCTTAATATTGATGCCTAAAAAGAAAGTTGATGTAAAAATCTGAATTTGCTTTCAAGTGACCAACACAAACAAGCTTCTTTTCGAAATCAAAAGGTAGAGATGATTACGACACTTTATGATTTTGAAATAAATACTCGTTTCGACACCAGAAAGTCATAAATTCAAACCAAAGGCAAAAGTAAAAGCATAATCGACTATCAACAACAAATAAACTTTCTCCTAAGATCAAAATCGACACTTACGACAGATCTAAATCAAAGGACGACAATATGACTATTCTACTTTTTCAATGGAAAACTGTAAATGATGTAACAAACACACAAAGAACATCTACAATCTTTTTGTACAAAGGAGGCTGCAAAAATCAGAGACAAAACTGAAAAAATGAAGCAAAGAACCTCAGCTGCACAGGGCTAAGCTGATCAGCGCACCTGTTACACAGAGAAACTGGATTGCAGCGCAGGTAGCCCTCTCGGGAACTGCGTTGAAATGCATAATCTCTTCACAGAGCCTGCGCTGGGGCAGAAACGAGAATTCTATCCGGGTTCTGGGTCACGGTTTGCAGTTTAATCTATGGTTTTTGGCCGAGTAAAAGCAATCAGTAATGCACAATCAGAGGGTAGATTTAAAGGAGGTCTAAGAGCTATCACAAAGGGCAATCAGATCATTTGTGAATCAGCTATTCAAATCATAAACAGATCCAGTGAATGGATTGAAGTAGTAGATGTCTACTTTGCATTTGATAATGGCAAATGCAGTTCGATTGCTACTTCTATGTTTATGAAACAAACAATAAGAGAAACACAAACAAACTAATTAGACACGATCCCCAGTGGAGTTGCCATTTTGTTAACGGGAAAAGTGTCTATTCAGAACGACCCTATCCCACTAAGGTGTGACAGTGACCTTAGAAACAAACAGAGAAAACTACTTTCGTATTCTGCTTTATGAACTATAAACGAAGAGGAATAGGATGAACCAACCTGTGTCTTGCGCTAGTCCTTTGATCCAATCTCTCTCCTCTTTGACAGCTTCCAGCTACCTGCTCCCTTACTTGCCTAGCTTCACCAAGTTCCTGTAAGATCACAGAAGAAGAAAACTACACAAAGACATGGATTTATATTCATAAATCGCTTAGGATCAGATTTAAGCTAAACATACAAATGTAACGAACATCAATGGTACACAAGCATGTAGGAGAAACTCAAATAGTTTTATTGATATAACAAGAAGATCCAGGAGGAGCTACAACCGATGATTCCTGATCCAGCATCAACCTCCCAGCAAAGGAATCCCCTCTTCACCTCCAACAAAGCATAAATCACCCAATACTCTGATATCTATCTCAAAACCAACAGCAATTCTCTGCAATGTACAAAACTCCAGCCTCTGGATCTCTGGATGAGGGATCCATATACATATGTATGCAAAGAGGATGAGTCAGCTTATGATCTGACTAGTGGCTTCTCTCTGTCAGTTCTTGTTTCCACTTGGAGACTGAGAGCCTCTTACTCATCCTTGGTCGAACTCAGTGAGGCAAGTGTCATTGGGGAAGATTCTAGAAGCTTCCATTGTCTGTCCACCTCGCGGAATGACACTGCCATTTGTCATTTCCCGCTCAATGCACCCTGGTAGTGCATTTAGGTGCGTTGCAACGCACCTAGCTAGTGTACTTGGGTGCTATGCAACGCAGCTAGCTAGTGGAGCAGCTGAAATGATCCTGATTTAACTAATTATGAGCAGTTTCTGGTGGAGAACTTCTGGGAGAAGATGTAATTTGTTGACCTTGTTCCTTTAGGGGCTGGAACAACACTTTTAGGGACTTAGGATCCCTTGGTTTATGGACATTTCATGCTTAGAGCTGTAAGGCACAAAAATGTCTATAACAAGCCCCTTCACCAATAATCACACCCCTTCATAAGTTATTCATTTCCCTAATAAATATTTTCCATAAAAACACTCATGTCCACTTAGCCTAGGTTTTAAATATATACATGGAAATGTTTTAAACTTAGCACATATTTCGCAATGTCATATTAACCGCTAATTTATGTTATTATATAATTCCCCTATAAACATTACCCACTCCTGTGTTATTATAAATACACAAAAACCCCAAATTTTATATATCCCGCCCCTCGGTTAAATATAACCATAAATCAGTCAATAAACGAGATTAATTAACTAATCCGTAGTTAATTAAGAGCCCGATCCCCGCCATGTTAATAAAAGGATTAATTAACTCCCATAGTTAATTAATAACTTCTTCGACCAATCACATCGCCCCTGATGTAATTAAAAACCTTTAATTATGTTGGGCCCGCCCTCCATTAACCTTTCACCACCTCACCTGCTCAATAGCTGTCCGATCGGATCCCTCAGATCCGATGGTTGTCACGCATATCGAATGGCCCTCCACGACCGAAATTTAGCGCACAATGGTGAGTGGTTTTTCAAACTGTGCCATCGCTACGTGTCAAGAACTATATGGAATCACGCGGTCGCGCCCAAATACCGCCTCCCCTCCATTAACGGTGTGATGAAAACCGCTTACCGCCTCCCGCTAGCGACAAAACGTCAAATCATTCTCCTGCTGATGCCACCTGTCCAAATCACGAACCCACCAAAGTTTCGACTTTACATAAAAAACAAATGTAATCAGTTTGTCGTCCTATTCTGTGAACGTATGCATGCAGCAACCTGAACGTTGAAAATCAACCAGCTCATGCACCCAATCATCAACCACCCTCAAACTTACAGTTCGATGCCGCTCCGAGTTCGGCATTCGCACCCAGTGAACCTGCATCCCATTTCCCTTCATTAAAATTAGGTATTTACCAGATTCCATCCAGAAACCCTGTAAATACTTGCTTTCTCTTCAATTAATTGGAAAAAAACCCAAATTTCACCAAAATTCAGTTGCTGCAATTACAATTCAAGTTTCCCAAGACCCTCTATTTCACTAATTTCACTTAAAAACCCCAATTTCCTATCTGAATCCATAAGAACCAGAATGGAAACCCTCGTGGCCCTCAAAGTAGCACCTATCACTACCCCTCATTGTGATTTGGATTATCTGCCCCTAGTAGATAAATATTTTCAAATAAAAGACCTAAATACTGATAAAGACCACTTGAAAGTATTTTGCCAATGCCAGGACAATTACTTGAATGGCTATGATACCACAGGACTTTGGGAATCAACCTCCCAATGTACTTTCTCCCCTCTGTGCGCATTTTCCCTAACATTATCCATTAGTGTCACGCCAATTATGATCCCAACCTCAGAGCAGTAATGTCCCCCAATCAAACTATTCTCTTCCCAATCACTGCAGACTAAATCAATGAGATGCTTTAGTTTCAGTCTGGTTAAGACCTCACCCCTATTTCCCTAGGAGTTTTGCTAGAGAAATCATCTAAATTGTCCCAGTCTGAATGCAGTCGCATTTGCCAGACTTTTGTTGATAAGCAGCATCAACCCAAAAATACCCCTCCTTATGTGTCAGTTTTCTTCACAAAGACAAATAAGAATATAATTGATATGATAGTTGCAGTAATTGGTTTCAATACTAGTGAGTTTTTGGATGAATTGACCCTAGTTTTAATGTCCATTTTTACACTTGTTCAGCCTCCTACTGTCAAGTATAACTATGCTACATTCATTGCTGAGAAAATCCATGACCAGTTCATGAGGCTAGAAAATGAAAAACTATTCAAGTATTCTACATTCATATATCACCTTATCCTTTACTATCAGTCTGACAAGTTCCCATTCTCTGTAAATAAACTTGATACAAAGGGTAATCCCAGATCAATCATTTTTTGGACTTCTATCTTCCACCATTCATTTGCTTTTCCTTATTCATACAATGAATTCATTAACTAGTTTGTCCACCCAATGACCACCATCCTGACAGGAAATCCTCCTCCTCGGATTAGTGATGAAATTAAAAGGATCCTTCAACTATCCAAGTATTACAAAATAGGTGACTGGTACTTGTACCAGAATCACACAGAGATCAGAATATATGGTTGTGAGCTTCCTCCATTCAAACTACCAAAATATGTTCTAATGAGGTTGTTTGCATTGGAATATTATAGGCAAATGATAAACTCTGATCAGATTCATTTTACCAGAGCCAAGAAGAAAGCACAGTTGAGAATCAAAGATCACCTAGGCCCTTTTGTTTGCAACAATAGAGAAGCAGGCAAAGCAGCAGAAGAAATCCTAGAACACATGAAATTAAATAAAAGTTTTGGTTGGAGATATGACCCACACAGTTTCATTTCTGATAGGAGAATGAAAAATAAGTTATCACCATATTTTCATCAGAGAATCCCTGAAATAGAGAAATATGCTAATATGGGTGAATGGAGGGAAGGAACTCTAGTTGAGATGGATAGTGATAAGGTCAATGTAGATAATGTGATGAAATACCTAGAAACGAGACTTGACCTGGACTCTTTTGAATAGGTACCAGTTGGGACTTCTCAGAAGCCAACACCAGGAACTAGTGCCTCTATAGCAGATACTTCTCAAAGGCATTCACAAGAAACTAGTGCACACCTTGTAGAACCATCACACTGAAAAGAAAAAGGAACTAGTACTCCAGCATCAGGGCACTCAGATATATCAAAGCAGCCTGAAATCTCTGAAGAACAGGCTCAACCACAGACCCATCTAGCTTATATTAATATGGGAGACCCCCAAGTTTTGCAGACTCCTCTGAATGAGGAAAAGAGCTTAAAAAGAGATAGGGAAGTAGCTACCCCTACCAATGGTCCTGCAGACTAACCTAGTGCTAAGAGGCACAGGCTAAATCCACGTTCAGAAGAAGAAATTTTTGAAGAAACAACAGGGAGTTTGAGGAAAGAAGGTAGAGACAGTCAACATACATTCCTAGTAGGTGGGACACCTTCCAGTTCCCAAATACAAGAGCTTGAACAACAGTAAAGTGCTGAAGTTTCATCTTTCAGGTCTTCATCTAACAAGACCTTAGACATCAAAGAGAAATTCAAAGAAATAAATGCCAAAAATGAACAACTAAAGGCCCAAGCTTATACTCAATATTTGAAGATGGCTTCTACCAATCAAACTAAGTTGATGTTAGCTTATGACATCAAGGAAGGCAAAATGCAAATGAGATTTTTAAAGCCTAAAGTACAATAGCCCCAAACACTTGCAGACTACCTCAAAACTGATTTTGAGGTCTTGGCCAAGGACATTCACCCCATAGATCAAATAGAATTGCATAAGCAAATGGGGGAAATGGTTTATTCAACATTGACAAGCAAGGCCATGATGGCACACAGATTGGAGAATTCACTAAATAATACTACTGCTCAATTACAGTTGGAAAGAGCCTCCTCATAGGCAAAAGACAATAGAATCAAATCATTGGAGGATTTGATTATTGGATTGGGTCATAACCCAAAAGATGTAAAAGCTGCAGAGGCCCTAATAAAGAAGAAAAATGAAGATATGGCTACCTTGAGAAAGCAGCTGAAATCACCACCACTGATGCATCCAGAGACTGCTGAAGTTATTGAAAAGAAAACTGAAGAAGAGCTTATGGACTTAGTCCTCAAGCTAAATGAATAATTAAAGGAGACAAAGAAAGAATTAAAAAAAACACTACAAAGTGGGCAGAGTGAGTTGACCTCTCAGCCTCAAAATGCAGTACCAGTGGTTTCCACGGCAGTCCCTTCTACACTTGCAACTGCTCTAGCACCAAATGTCCATTTGGCCACAGCCGAAACTCTTACAGGTACATGTATAGCACAGGTAGGAACTTCCAATCAAAGCACATAAGAGTTAATCGACTCCATGGAGGAAATGAAACTCCAGGTCATTGAATTGCAAAAGGTAAAGGAGAAATTTGTTACTTTAGAATAGAAATATGATGTGTGAAAAATTAATTTTGCTGAAGAAGTGAGGAAAAACAAAGGCTTGGCCCAACATGTGAAAACACTAGAAAAAGAACTCACATTTGAAAAGCCTTTAATAGATATCAGAAAAATATTATGGACCAACATCACTCAATCAATCAATGATGTCTGGTCATCCATTCAAATCATTTTTGAATAGATTGACTTAGTCAAAGTTTCTCTTCAAGAGATTCAAAAAACCAACGAAGAGCTAGGAGGAAAGATTGAAGAAGCTATCAGGTTAAGAAATTTTCTAAACAACAAAAATAGGCATCAATTGAAATAGCTGAATATTGAGCATAGAACTGGAACTATCCTAGAAATAAAGAAAGTATTGACAAAAAGAACTCTAATGCAGAACCTGGAAAGAAAATGTCAGAATATGCAAGAAGATATAGATGAATTGATGGAAAAATTTGGCAATTTACAGAGTAAAGGACTTCCAAGTCCTTTGATAATCAATGATAAGTTAATGAGGCATGAGGATTATGTTGAAAAATTGGATCAGTATGCAAAAAACCAAGCTAGTTCCTCTACTAGTTCATCTGCACCCAAAGCATTACCTACAGACAAAGTTCTCTACGATAGTCTGGAGAACCTCTTTTATGTTGAGCAGGAATTGAAACATTTGTTTCTTGTATAGCCAAATTTTATAAAATACAGAGAGGCTGATGAAATCTTCAGAAAGCTAACAAGGACCAGGATACCAAGGGATGATTGGCAGACAGATATGACAGACATCTTATGATTTACCTTGGTAAAAAGTAAAATTGAAGTATTTACCATAGTCAATTTTGGTAAAAGAAGGTGAATGAAGGTAAAGCAAGTAAAGAGTATCAGAATAGGTAAAAGAGTATCACTAAAAAGATGAAAACAATCAGCCAGCACAGAATTACGAGCAAGACAACAACATGCACAATCATAGGGCCTGCCTCCAGCTCCTTCAACAAAAAACAATAACCCAGCAGTTCACTTTCAATTTCTATTTTCGAGACCATCTGTCTCTATATTCATGTAAAATATATTTAGTTTTCCTAGAATATATCTCTCTCAGTTAGGAGATATTTTGTTGTACATTTTGTATAAGTACTTCCTCATTCGAAGTACTGTGGGTGGATTCTTAGACATTTTTGTAGACTCTTTATTTTGGAATAGAAGTGTTGTTGAACAACTGTTGTATGGCTGGTTAGATTATATAAATTTAATTAAAAAATTTTAAAGCAAATTAATATATATAAATTTTTTAAAAAATTAATTAAATAAAAAATTATTTCAGCCGACAGTTTGTCATTCTAAAAAAATTTATCCTCATCACTATTTATTATTCTTTGCTGCTCTTCTGTCATCATCATTCTCATATCCTGATGATGGATCCCATTTGGGATTTGAAACGTTGGTACAAAAATGTTAAAACTGTGGATTCTCCGGACATTGATTCAAAAGATTCAAGCCACAGATCTCTGAAATCCATAATCTTGTCCCAGTACGGAGGGGATACTTGGAGTGATATCCTTTTACTCGAAAAATCGAGAGTGAGGATAGCAAGAAGAGCAGCAGATTTACATTTTCTCAAAAACTGTCGGGATAACAAGATCATTCCTCCATTCGCTCAGGTTAAGCATAAACTACAGAACAAATATAATAATAAAGCATTTTTTCAACTAAGCTTCTCTCTAGTTCGGTCAGAAATCAGAAGGGTTAGAGCTGCTCTGGAAAACCTGGGTCGTTTAGCTCTCTCCTCCCACCTTAAGCTTGCTAACAACATCAGTAAGAATCTCTGGGCTATTATTGATGCAAGGACTGCTCTCAAAGCTGATAATGAAGGACAGATTGCTCTGGTAAGGCAGCACAAGAAATTGACTAGACTATTAAATAAATCTGAGGAATTTGGATCCCTGAACCCCGCCACTAGAGTTACACAGAATGTAAAGATTGTTAACTGCGCAGTCCATTCCCATAACGAAGTCTCAACCCAGAAAGATTGCACAAGGATCAGCAATTCGAAAGAAGGCAGCTACGTAGAAACCAATGCCTGTCCAATTGTGAACGCTGGAGGTAAAGACGCAGAAACCAATGCCTGTCCATTTGGGAACGCTGAGGGTAAAGACATAGGTATTAAACCTATCTGCGCAGTTATTAATAACAGAGATGACAACAATATGGACTGCGCAGAAATGATCAACGCAGAAAGCAGTAGCGTTGGAGGTATTAATAACGCAGATATGAGCACTGGAGGTATTTATAGCTACGCAGATATGAGTATTGACTGCGCAGAAACCTTATTGAATCAAGGAAATATGGTCAGCACTGGAGGTATTAATAGCTACGCAGATATGAGTATGGACTACGCAGAAACCCTAATGAATCAAAGAAATATGGTCAGTTCTGGAAATAAGGTCAGCGTTGGAGGTATTAACAGCGACGCAAAAGGAAATATGGTCAGCACTAGAGGTCAATACGCAAGTGATAATAACGCTGGAGAAAATAGCAGATGGGATAAAGAAGAAAATCCAAATTTGGGGATAATCGGTTTTAGTGATGAAAACATTCGAGTTAGGGATCAGAACGATGGAGC
The DNA here is from genome assembly GCA_031772625.1 of Pinus tabuliformis. NCBI lineage: Eukaryota > Viridiplantae > Streptophyta > Pinopsida > Pinales > Pinaceae > Pinus > Pinus tabuliformis. The sequence continues at coordinate 722,214,832 of CM062817.1, forward strand.
CAATTCGTTGAATTCCCTTGCAAAGGACTGTCACATCGCAGATGACAAGGGGTTGACGGCATTAGTGACTCCAGTGATTCCTCAGAAATCAGATAACTCTGCCATCTCACAGAGCAGAGACACATTAATAAAGATGGGCAGTGAAAAGCAGAATGATAGATCAAAAAGAAAAGTGGTTAACCTGTCCTCTCTGGAATTGGATCCTGTAGTCATCAATATTCTTAGCAAAGGTCTGGGGTTTGTAGTGACACCTAAAAACCTTCCCTTTGAAAAGATGATTTGTAGCATAGAGGAGGGGATCAGTAACCTTACTATGGAGGACAAAGAAGCGTTGAGGCAAGAATGCTCTCTCATCATGAGGAAAACCAAAATTCCCAAAAGCAACCTGAGTAAAGAGGAACAAAAAGCCTTCAATTCCTTGCGTAGCAATGACAAGGTCGTGGTTCTTAAAGCAGACAAAGGAGGATCTACGGTCATTCTGGACAAAGAAGATTATGTTTGTAAGATGAATGATCACCTAGATTGTGGCAGTTATAAGAAGCTAAGCAGCAATCCCATCCCCAAAATCGTGAAGGATGTAAAGAAGATTATCTCTAATTCAAGCCTCGATGAAAAGTTAAAGAAGAAGTTGATCCCCTCCTGTGAAATTGTTCCCAGAATCTATGGATTACCCAAAATTCATAAGGAAGGGGTCCCCCTCAGACCAATAGTTAATACTATTGGTTCCCCAACCTATGAGCTTGCGAAATATGTTGCAAAAAATTCTTAAGCCCCTTGTCGGAAACATTGATTCCTTCATCAAGGATTCCCAGGACTTTGTGAATCTTATTAAGAATGAGAAATTGGAACATGATGATATCCTTGTAAGCTTCGACGTGGTATCCTTATTCACTAAGATCCCTCTTGATGAAGCCATTCAGGTTATAAAAGAAGTTGCTGATCCAGGGACTGCAAAGCTGGCTGAGATCTGCCTAGGATCGACTGTGTTCACCTTCCAAGGAGTATTTTATGAACATACATCCGGTGTGGCAATGGGGTCCCCCCTTTCGCCAATAGTGGCCAACCTATACATGGAATACTTTGAAAAGAAGGCCCTGAATTCATATCCTTTGAAACCAGCCTGGTGGAAGCGATTTGTCGATGACACCAATATAAAATGGACTCATGGTAAGGCAGAACTCGAGAAGTTTTTCACTCACTTAAATTCGATCTCTCCAGATATAAAGTTTACAATGGAACTTGAAGAAAACAAGAGCATTCCGTTTTTAGACGTCCTAATCATCAGAAAAGAGGATGGCTCTTTGGGCCATAAGGTTTTCAGGAAATCAACCCACACAGAGAGTTACCTCCATGCTGATTACCACCATCACCCTACACAGAAGATTGGTGTTCTAAACACGCTGGCCATCAGAGCCCTTCGAATTTCCGACTCAGAGCACCTGGAGGAAGAGAAGAAGCATCTAATCTTAACTTTTAAAAGTATAGGCTACAAGGAGCAGGAAATCAAAAAGGCCATAGAGAAAGCTGAAAGAAAGTTGTTGTCTCATGAGCCTAAGGCTCAATACCAGCCTAATTGTGGTGTTGTTTTTCTACCGTATATCCATGGGATTACGGACAAAATCGCTAAAATCCTAAAAAAGAAAAACATTATCACTCATTTCTCAGCTCCTGGTACTATCAGACAAAGTTTGAAGTCTGTTAAAGATGTTATCGACAACCATCAGCTTAAAGGAGTTTATAAAATAGAGTGTTCCTGTGGGAAAAGCTACATTGTTGAAACAGGTCGCTCCCTCCAGAAAAGACTCAAGGAACATGGCGCGGATATTAAGAACGGAAGATCTCGTACTTCAGCCCTGGCAGAGCACTCCTTAAAAACTAAACACCATATCTGTCTGGAAAGCGCATCAATTATCGCCAGGGAAGAGCAACATCAGAGACGAAAGATCAGAGAAGCACTTGAAATTATCAAACATCCTCATAATCTGAACAGAGATAATGGCGTGGAGATTAGCGGGAGCTGGCTTCCCTTGATCAAGGAAATCGCAAGGGCATCCCCTGGTTAAGGCCTCAACTGGTAAGTTATATAATTAATAATAATAATAATAATAATAATAATAATTTAATAATATTAATAATAATATTTAATTAAATTATTTAGGAATTAATATTATTAGAATTAATTTCATTTTAGTATTAATTTTCCCTAGTTATAAAATCAATTTCAGATTAAAATTATTTTCCTAGGTTTATTATTAATTTCATTTTAGAATTAATATTAATTTCTTTTAGATCTAGGTTGATATTAATAAAGCAAATTTATAATATTATATCAAATTAATAAATCAAATTAATAAAAATTAATATTAATTCAAAATTAATATTATTTATATAATATTAATAGAACAAATTAGTATTCTTGAATTAATATTTCCCTAGGTATATTTTAATTTCATATTAGGGTTAATATTAATTTCATTTAGATCTAGGTTTAAATTAATTTCTTTTAGAGTTAATATTAATTTTAATTTTATTTAGTTCTAGAAAAAAAAGAAGAAAAAAAAAAATTAATTTCATATTAGAGTTAATATTAATTTCTTTTAGATCTAGGTATAAAATTAATAAATCAATGTTATATTATAGCAAATTAATAAAACAAATTAATAAAACATATTAATAATTTTAAAGCATTTTAATTCTATATATTAAATCTTATTAATATTAAAACAAATTTATATTATATATATAATATATTAATAAAACAAACTAATATATATAAAAAAAAAAATTAAAATCAAATTAATATTAATATTAGATTATATAAATTTAATTAAAATTTTTAAAGCAAATTAATATATATAAAATTTTTAAAAAATTAATTAAATAAAAAATTATTTCAGCCGACAGTTTGTCCTTCTAAAAAAAAAAAAATTATCCTCATCACTATTTATTATTCTTTGCTGCTCTTCTGTCATCATCATTCTCATATCCTGACGATGGATCCCATTTGGGATTTGAAACGTTGGTACAAAAATGTTAAAACTGTGGATTCTCCGGACATTGATTCAAAAGATTCAAGCCACAGATCTCTGAAATCCATAATCTTGTCCCAGTACGGAGGGGATACTTGGAGTGATATCCTTTTACTCGAAAAATCGAGAGTGGGGATACCAAGAAGAGCAGCAGATTTACATTTTCTCAAAAACTATCGGGATAACAAGATCATTCCTCCATTCACTCAGGTTAAGCATAAACTACACAAAAAATATAATAATAAAGCATTTTTTCAACTATGTTTCTCTCTAGTTCGGTCAGAAATCAGAAGGGTTAGAGCTGCTCTGGAAAACCTAGGTCATTTAGCTCTCTCCTCCCACCTTAAGCTTGCTAACAACATCAGTAAGAATCTCTGGGCTATTATTGATGCAAGGATTTCTCTCAAAGCTGATAATGAAGGACAGATTGCTCTGGTAAGGCAGCACAAGAAATTGACTAAACTATTAAATAAATCTGAGGAATTTGGATCCCTGAACCCCGCCACTAGAGTTACACAGAATATAAAAATTGTTAACTGCGCAGTCCATTCCCATAACGAAGTCTCAACCCAGAAAGATTGCACAAGGATCAGCAATTCGAAAGAAGGCAGCTACGCAGAAACCAGTGCCTGTCCAATTGTGAACGCTGGAGGTAAAGACGCAGAAACCAATGCCTGTCCATTTGGGAACGCTGAGGGTAAAGACATAGGTATTAAACCTATCTGCGCAGTTATTAATAACAGAGATGACAGCAATATGGACTGCGCAGAAATGATCAACGCAGAAAGCAGTAGCGTTGGAGGTATTAATAACGCAGATATGAGCACTGGAGGTATTTATAGCTACGCAGATATGAGTATTGACTGCGCAGAAACCTTATTGAATCAAGGAAATATGGTCAGCACTGGAGGTATTAATAGCTACGCAGATATGAGTATGGACTACGCAGAAACCCTAATGAATCAAAGAAATATGGTCAGTTCTGGAAATATGGTCAGCGTTGGAGGTATTAACAGCTACGCAGAAGGAAATATGGTCAGCACTAGAGGTCAATACGCAAGTGATAATAACGCTGGAGAAAATAGCAGATGGGATAAAGAAGAAAATCCAAATTTGGGGATAATCGGTTTTAGTGATGAAAACATTCGAGTTAGGGATCAGAACGATGGAGCCAATTCGTTGAATTCCCTTGCAAAGGACTGTCACATCGCAGATGACAAGGGGTTGACGGCATTAGTGACTCCAGTGATTCCTCAGAAATCAGATAACTCTGCCATCTCACAGAGCAGAGACACATTAATAAAGATGGGCAGTGAAAAGCAGAATGATAGATCAAAAAGAAAAGTGGTTAACCTGTCCTCTCTGGAATTGGATCCTGTAGTCATCAATATTCTTAGCAAAGGTCTGGGGTTTGCAGTGACACCTAAAAACCTTCCCTTTGAAAAGATGATTTGTAGCATAGAGGAGGGGATCAGTAACCTTACTATGGAGGACAAAGAAGCGTTGAGGCAAGAATGCTCTCTCATCATGAGGAAAACCAAAATTCCCAAAAGCAACCTGAGTAAAGAGGAACAAAAAGCCTTCAATTCCTTGCGTAGCAATGACAAGGTCGTGGTTCTTAAAGCAGACAAAGGAGGAGCTACAGTCATTCTGGACAAAGAAGATTATGTTTGTAAGATGAATGATCACCTAGATTGTGGCAGTTATAAGAAGCTAAGCAGCAATCCCATTCCCAAAATCGTGAAGGATGTAAAGAAGATTATCTCTAATTCAAACCTCGATGAAAAGTTAAAGAAGAAGTTGATCCCCTCCTGTGAAACTGTTCCCAGAATCTATGGATTACCCAAAATTCATAAGGAAGGGGTCCCCCTCAGACCAATAGTTAATACTATTGGTTCCCCAACCTATGAGCTTGCGAAATATGTTGCAAAAATTCTTAAGCCCCTTGTCGGAAACACTGATTCCTTCATCAAGGATTCCCAGGACTTTGTGAATCTTATTAAGAATGAGAAATTGGAACATGATGATATCCTTGTAAGCTTCGACGTGGTATCCTTATTCACTAAGATCCCTCTTGATGAAGCCATTCAGGTTATAAAAGAAGTTTCTGATCCAGGGACTGCAAAGCTGGCTGAGATCTGCCTAAGATCGACTGTGTTCACCTTCCAAGGAGTATTTTATGAACAGACATCCGGTGTGGCAATGGGGTCCCCCCTTTCGCCAATAGTGGCCAACCTATACATGGAATACTTTGAAAAGAAGGCCCCGAATTCATATCCTTTGAAACCAGCCTGGTGGAAGCGATTTGTTGATGACACCAATATAAAATGGACTCATGGTAAGGCAGAACTCGAGAAGTTTTTCACTCACTTAAATTCGATCTCTCCAGATATAAAGTTTACAATGGAACTTGAAGAAAACAAGAGCATTCCGTTTTTAGACGTCCTAATCATCAGAAAAGAGGATGGCTCTTTGGGCCATAAGGTTTTCAGGAAATCAACCCACACAGAGAGTTACCTCCATGTTGATTCCCACCATCACCCTACACAGAAGATTGGTGTTCTAAACACGTTGGCCATTAGAGCCCTTCGAATTTCCGACTCAGAGCACCTGGAGGAAGAGAAGAAGCATCTAATCTTAACTTTTAAAAGTATAGGCTACAAGGAGCAGGAAATCAAAAAGGCCAAAGAGAAAGCTGAAAGAAAGTTGTTGTCTCATGAGCCTAAGGCTCAAGACCAGCCTAATTGTGGTGTTGTTTTTCTACCGTATATCCATGGGATTACGGACAAAATCGCTAAAATCCTAAAAAAGAAAAACATTATCACTCATTTCTCAGCTCCTGGTACTATCAGACAAAGTTTGAAGTCTGTTAAAGATGTTATCGACAACCATCAGCTTAAAGGAGTTTATAAAATAGAGTGTTCCTGTGGGAAAAGCTACATTGGTGAAACAGGTCGCTCCCTCCAGACAAGACTCAAGGAACATGGCGCGGATATTAAGAACGGAAGATCTCGTACTTCAGCCCTGGCAGAGCACTCCTTAAAAACTAAACACCATATCTGTCTGGAAAGCGCATCAATTATCGCCAGGGAAGAGCAACATCAGAGACGAAAGATCAGAGAAGCACTTGAAATTATCAAACATCCTCATAATCTGAACAGAGATAATGGCGTGGAGATTAGCGGGAGCTGGCTTCCCTTGATCAAGGAAATCGCAAGGGCATCCCCTGGTTAAGGCCTCAACAGGTAAGTTATATAATTAATATTAATAATAATAATAATTTAATAATAATAATAATAATAATTAATTAAATTATTTAGGAATTAATATTATTAGAATTAATTTCATTTTAGTATTAATTTTCCCTAGGTATAAAATCAATTTCAGATTAAAATTATTTTCCTAGGTTTATTATTAATTTCATTTTAGAATTAATATTAATTTCTTTTAGATCTAGGTTGATATTAATAAAGCAAATTTATAATATTATATCAAATTAATAAATCAAATTAATAAAAATTAATATTAATTCAAAATTAATATTATTTATATAATATTAATAGAACAAATTAGTATTCTTGAATTAATATTTCCCTAGGTATATTTTAATTTCATATTAGGGTTAATATTAATTTCATTTAGATCTAGGTTTAAATTAATTTCTTTTAGAGTTAATATTAATTTTAATTTTATTTAGTTCTAGAAAAAAAAAAAAGAAAAAAAAAATTAATTTCATATTAGAGTTAATATTAATTTCTCTTAGATCTAGGTATAAAATTAATAAATCAATGTTATATTATAGCAAATTAATAAAACAAATTAATAAAACATATTAATAATTTTAAAGCATTTTAATTCTATATATTAAATCTTATTAATATTAAAACAAATTTATATTATATATATAATATATTAATAAAACAAACTAATATATATAAAAAAAATTAAAAATCAAATTAATATTAATATTAGATTATATAAATTTAATTAAAAAAATTTAAAGCAAATTAATATATATAAAATTTTTAAAAAATTAATTAAATAAAAAAATTATTTCAGCCGACAGTTTGTCATTCTAAAAAAAAAAAAATTATCCTCATCACTATTTATTATTCTTTGCTGCTCTTCTGTCATCATCATTCTCATATCCTGATGATGGATCGCATTTGGGATTTGAAACGTTGGTACAAAAATGTTAAAACTGTGGATTCTCCGGACATAGATTCAAAAGTAATAAAGCAAAGGACTTTTACAGGATACCTGTGTCAAACGAATAACAAATAAGTATTCTACATATTATGTTTTTATAGTTTTTTGGATTAAATATTTCACGTGTTTCATATATGAATGATAAATGAAAAAGTATATTTCAAAAAGAGCTTTACTGCATTATGTCTTTAAAATCGTTTATATTCTTAATGGTTTCTTCCAAGCTATCATAGGTATGGAATTCTTAATTGCTCCCTACTTCTTAGTTTATCATTGTGGCCACTTAACAAAGAATTCTTAATTGCCCTTCCTCCCTTTCAAGACCATTTCACCCTTTCAAGTTACCATTTTTCTCTTGTTTAGCTATGTTGCCCTGTGAAGCCCTCTTTTGTTGAATCAACCTGATCCAGTCAAGCCATCTTCAGTTAACTCCATAGCCCAATGGCCTGAGATACTTTTTTCTATCCATCTGCTCCTGAATTCCACCACCAAACAAAATCCAAATGCCCAAGCTTTCATAACTAGCTTAATATCCCATAAAGCAAAGCTAAATCTTAAAGAGAGAGCCCTCTCTGAATACAGATTGGCTAGATTCTATACTTAAAAGTTGGTTTGTGGTTACCTTGGACCCCTTTCCTTCTTCTAACAACTTCAAGGAAAATCTGAGTGATAACATAGTGGCAACCATACTGGGGAAGACAATTCCTCAGTCAAAACAAATCTTTAAGAAAATTTAAACCCTAAATCTAAAAGCATCTTAAAGAAATCATAGAAGTTGTTTTGATATCACTTAAGAAAACCAAAAAAAAAAACCCAAAAATATGGCTTCAAAAAGGACTCGTTACACTAGAGCTAATCGTGATCCCAATCCACCATAAGTGTTTGAGAACCCCAATCTGATCCCCAGAATTCTTAGGAGACAAGAAAGTTCTGTTAGTCCTCGACCCACCTTCAGATCCTCATCCTGTCCTGTTAGGTGGATTTACCTTGAATACCAACCCTTTGACGAATACTTTGAGACCTCTTTGTTTAGGACTTCATCTGACTCTAAATTAGCAGACCTAGTCCAAGACCTAGTGTTCATCCATGAATTAGAGCTCCAAGCTACCAATTTGTCAATTGATAGATATTTGCAGAACTCACTACAATCTAATCTTACCACTGAAGGAACACCTAATCCCTCTGTAACCACTATTGTTTCTGCATACTCATCATCACTCCCTCATATCTCTCAACCTCAAACCACTACACAATAGCCCATCACCTCTAGCTCTCCATCCACAACTCAAACATCCACTATTATCCCAACCCCAGCTTTTGTTTCACCATTACCTACAACAATGGAAAACAGATATGCCCCCTTGGTTCTACCAGAAAACTTAGGTGCCATGCCCCAGGATTACCAAAGTAAAATCACTACTTTTGATGGCACTGGTACCTATATAGCCCAGCAACATACCAATAAGATGACTAATTATTTTTAAATTTATCAAATAGATACTGCTGATGTGCAAATGAGAATATTCGTTCAGAGTTTATCTGGGAAAGTTAGAACCTAGTTCTGAGGTTTAGCAAAAAATAGTATAGATAGCCTAAGAACTCTCTATCAGCAATTCCTTAACAGGTGGGAGAAAAGAAAAGACCCTCTTTAGATTCTATCTGAATACAAAAACCTAAAAAGTGGAACACAAGAAACTATGCAGGACTACTGCACTAGATTGAACAGTGTGTATAATGCTATCCCATTAGATCATAGACCCCCACCTGGTTTAGCCTTAATCAAATTCCCAGATGGATTCGATTCTCATATGGTTTTCCATTTGAGATAACGAAACCCCCCCACTTTGGAAGATATGCAAAGCATAGCAGTCAGTGTTGAAGCCAACCTGATATCTAAAAGAGCCAAGGCTAGGAGTGAAAGGAGGATACCATTAAAGGAAGAAAGCTCACTCTTTGAATAGAAGCTAGATGCTGTCATTAAAGGAATGGATAGACTAGGAGACAGAGTGGAAACAATTGAAAGGAAAGCTCCTTGGGACGGTCAGCAAACCAAGACAGGGGGAAATCCTAATTTCAGAAAAAACCAAAACTCGAACATTGGAAAGAATGGTACTGACCAAAACATTAGACCCCCTTTCCAGGAGAACTATGTAGAAGCTTCCAACTCTGAAGGTCCAGAAGAAGATACTCAAATTAATCTGATGGGACTTGGTAATGAAGGAGAAGTATTCTTGACCCAAGAGGATCAAGAGGCCCACATACTTAAATAGTTTCAAATTCAATCAACTGAATCATTCAACTTTAGGGAAGGATATGACACAACCATCTTTGAGGTGCACAAGTAATACAATCTAAGAAGTAGGAGAATTGATGTCCCTGAAACAAACAAATAGAAGGTTCCAAATCAACCCAAAAGAAGTAAGACAGTAACCACACCTGTACATATTCTTTCTGGATCAAATACTAATCCTTCTAATCCCATAATTGAAGATGTCTCTGATAATCAACCAAACAATGAACAGCCCTCCACTCCCCTTCCTTCCAAGGAAACCGTGGAAGAACCTCTAGAGGTTGATCTAGGAGAATCAACAAATCTTGATTCTACTCCTGAAAAGGAGAAAAACATAGAAAACACTGAAAACAGAGAGAATACTGTTGGTCAAAATCCAAAGGCCCAAATAGAAAAAATTTAATCAAGAAATTGAAGTAGGTAAACTAAAAATTGTGGTCCCATTATCTAAATTAACTAAATATGATACCTATTGAACTCAAATTAATATATCATTGAAAATTACTATAACTGAAGACTCAGTTAATCTTTTTGATGACCAACCCGAATTAATCTTTGGCCCAGAAGTGAATGGAAAACCACTTGACGGAGGAATTCCTCCCTTCTATGTGAGCTTAAACATACATGGTAAGATTCTTTACAATGCCATGTCTGACTCTGGGGCATCTCATAATCTCATGCCCAAGTTTGTAATGGAAAAGCTAGACCTAGACATCACTAGACCATACAAAGATTTGTTTTCTTTTGATTCTAGTCAGGTGAGATGTTTAGGACTGATAAAAGACTTGTGTGTCTCATTGGTTCAATACCCTGCAAAGACAATTTTAATGGATATAGTGGTAGCAGATATACCACCCAAATATGGCATGTTATTGTCTAGATCTTGGGCTGCTAAGCTTCAGGGATGTCTTCAATTGGATATGTCATACACTACTATATCGGATTTTGGACAACCAAAGAAACTATACAGAGAAACATTGATGAAATATGTGGTAATTAGTCAGGAAAGACCTCGAAATTTACCTATCTACTCAGTACACTCTGATATGGAACCATTCATTCTTTACAATGCAGAAACCAATCCTTCCAATACTTTAGAATTTTTAGCAGCAGAACCAAAAGAAATTAAAAAAAGAAACAAGTGTTCATATTCAGGAAATATCAGATAACAAAGAAAAATCAGATGAGAATGAAAAACCAGATCCCACTGTTAAACAAATTCCCACTACCCCAGACACAAATTATGAGCATGAAATCCTTTCGCATTTAGAATTTGATGGCTTAGTTAATAAACTAGGGGCAGGAGCAGGAATTTGGGTGTACAATTTAGAAAATGATCGCGCTAAAGGCCATGCATACAGATTAAATTTTAAGTGCACCAATAACGTAGCAAAATATGAGGCTCTCTTGTTGGGTCTTAAACTTGTCAAAAGATTAGGAGCAATCAGATTGCCTTTCATAGGAGATTTAGAATTAATAATCAAACAGATTAAAGGAACTTACTCAACTAGGGATCCTAGACTAGGATAGTATAGAGGAACAGTCATAGAAATTCTCAACACTTTTTTGGAAACTCAGCTTGCAACTATTCCTAGAAAACACAACATGCAAGCCCATAGCCTGGCCATGTTTGCCAGCATCTGCAAATTACATTTTCAACCTAATCATCAGTTTACTGCTGAGATTAAACATAGACCAGCCATCCCTAATAATCTGAAGAACTGGCAGGTTTTTGATAGTGATGAGCAAATCAATAACTTTTTAACTTCAGATGAAGAGTGCTCTAACAGTAACATAGATGTTGATACAATTGTTATTTCTAATCAAATAAATGAGGTAGAAATAAACATTTTCGAGGAAAGTTCAATAAATATGCTTCATCCCACAAAATTCACACAAAAAGAAATTCAAGATCTGAAACAAATGGACCTAGATGAAATAATTGAAGAAGAAACAGAGGTTATCAACCTAAAGGACAATCATTTACCTAAAGGATTGACTCCTCTAGAAGATCTGTTTGACTCCAATGACATTCCTAAGAAACCTAAAATGGAGCCATTAAAAGCAGATATTGAAGAATACAACTTAGGAACACAGGACAATCCAAAAATGATAAAATTGTCAAAATCTTTACCCCCTAATCAGAAGCCAAAGTATGTGGAACTTATGATGGAATTCCAAGATGTCTTTGCCTGGAGTTACGAAGATTTGAAATCCTATGACACCTCTATTATTCAGCACACTATACCTCTGAAAGAAAACCAAAAGCCCTTTAAGCAAAAACTCAGAAGAATTAACCCTGTGCTATTACCATTGATTGAGAAACAAATTAAACGCATGTATGAAGTAGGGATTATTGCCCCTATTCGATTTTCAGAGTGGGTGTCTAACTTGGTACCTACTAGGAAGAAAACTGGGGAAATAAGATTATGTGTTGATCTGAGAAATGTAAATAAATTCTCTCTTAAGGATAACTCTCCTTTACCCAAAATGGATCATATTTTGCAAATGGTAGTGGGTTCTTTTAGAATTTCACTTTTAGATGGGTTTTCATGACATAACCAAATCTTGGTTCATCCTGATGACCAAGAGAAAACTACTTTTACAACACCATGGGGCGCTTTCATGTACATCAAAATGCCATTTGGACTAAAAAACGTAGGAGAAACCTTCCAAATAGCAATGGACATTGCCTTTGCCAAAGAAATTCATGATTTTCTTGTTATATATCTAGATGATCTAACTGTTTTTTCTAAATCAGATCAACAGCACTTGGACCATCTCAGGCAATTCTTTTTAAAATGCAGAAAATATGGCATTTCTTTGAATCCAAGGAAGTCCTTTTTCGGTCTAGAGGAGGGTAAACTTTTAGGTCACATCATTTCCACAGATGGGATTCGAGTTGATCCTTCCAGGATCGAAGCTATTCTACAGATACCTCATCCAAGAAGTATTAAAGAACTTCAAGCTTTCCCAGGGAAGATAAATTTTTGAAGAAGATTCATTTCCATCTTAGCTGAACTCATTAGATTACTAAATAACATGCTAAAAAAGGATTCAAGCATCAAATGGACAGTAGAGGCCAAGCAATCATTTGACGAAATCAAGATGGCCTTAACCAGAACACTAGTCCTCACAAGTCCACAATTTGATAGAGACTTCATCATTTTTTCTTTTGCATCAGAACACACCATAGCTGTAGTTTTATTAGAAGAGGATGATCAATGATGTGAAAAACCTATAGCCTTTTTTAGTAAAGAACTCAGAGATGCATCGTTAAAATACAAAATAATGGAGAAATAAGCTTTTGCATTGGTAAAAGCCATTAAAGACTTCAGAGTCTACATATTATACTCTCATGTGATAGCTTATGTTCCTAACACAGTTGTCAAAGACATCCTAACTCAGGATGGAATTGAGGGCAAAAGAGGTAAATGGATTGCTACCATATTAGAGTATGATATAGAGATAAAACCTACCAAACTAATAAAAGGTCAGGGATTGGCTAAACTTATGGCAGAAACTAATTGTCAAGCCCCAGACATAAATGAATTGGATAACGAATAGGAGATGGCGACTCCACAAATCAACCAGGCCTTTTCAGACTCACCTTGGTAAGATGATATAATTTATGTTTTACAAAACTTGCACGCTCCTCCAGGGTTATCCAGAACCAAGAATAGTTTTTAAAAAATGAAAACTTCAAAGTTTTGTATCTTAGATAATACTCTTTTTTGGAAAAATCATGAAGGAATTTTGTTAAATTGTTTATTAAAAGATGAAACTTACAAGGCTCTCCAAGAATTTCATGCAGGAGACTGTGGTGGACATCTCTATTGGAAGTCAACTACAGAGAAAATCCTAAGGGCTAGATTCTATTGGACAACGTTGTTTGCAGATGTGAAGAAATTTGTAACTTCTTGCCATAAATGTCAAATTTTTGAAGGCAAGAGAAAGTTGTTACCTTTACCCCTAAAACCCATTTCCACCAAGAAGCCTTTTCAACAATGGGGTCTTGAATTCATTGGAGAAATCCATCCACCCTCTTTAGGATAACACAAATGGATGCTCACTGCCACTGACTATTTCGCTGAATGGATAGAGGCCATTCCTTCCAGACAGGCCAATGACACAGTGATCATAGGTTTCCTAGAGACCAATATTTTATCCAGATTTGGTTGTCCCAGTAAAATCATTACTAATAATGCTGCAGCCTTCAAGTCAAAGAAAATGATTAGTTTTTGTAACAAGTATCACATTACACTGGGCCATTCCACACCCTACTACCCTCAAGGAAATGGACTGGCAGAACCTTCCAACAAGAGTCTAATTAATGTCATCAAAAAACTGTTGGATGAAAATAAGAAAAATTGGAACAAAAAATTGATCAATGCTTTGTGGGCAGAGAGGCTTACAACCAAAAAATCCATTGGAACTAGTCCTTATGAGTTAGTATATGGCATGGAAGCTATATTTCCTTCATCACTAGGAGTTCCTGTCATGAAAATACTCCAAGAAGCTCAAGTGGAACCTAATTATATTCAAAGAAGAATAAACCAGACTATCAATTTACAACAGACCAGGGAGGAGGTGTACCAAAGATCCAAAGTGTTGCAGGAGAAGCTTAAGAAGACATTTGACAGAAGAACCAAGGCAAAAGATTTCTAGCTTGGAGATAAAGTGTTAAGATGGGATTCCAGAAGAGAGGATAAGGGGAAACATGGGAAGTTTGACTTCCTATGGAAAGCATCGTACATCATCTATGCTTTCAAAGAAAACAATGCATATTTTCTTAAAGAGTTAGATGGTACAGAATCAGAAGAATGACTAGTCAATGTTCAGATGTTAAAGCATTACTTTGATCCTACTTACTAATGTTACTATGTACTTTACAGCACATATTATATCCTTTGTAATGCCATAGTGTTGATTGGACGGTAAGATTTTGGAGTTGAAGCTCGAAGAGAAGGCCCTAAGCTTCAGAAATATCACTGTCATACATACAATAAAGCAGCAAGCTAAAGAAGATTACAGAGCACAGTCAAAGTCACTCAGAGCCCTCTGATCTACTGTTCTTGACTTTCCACCAGGGAAAACCATCCCCAAGTGGAGCCACTATTATGCCCCTATACCAATAGGTGTCATATATCATGATTGACTTGGTTTAGCTTTGTAATATGTTCATACCTTTACTTGGTGCAAAGGTTTTCCATATTTGTAAAAAATCAAAAATTAAAAAAATATAAAGAGGATATACCCTAAAAGAAAAATCAAAGGGTGAAAAGAATAAAAATAGGTTAAAAAATGAAAGAAAATGAACCCCAACAAAAAGAAAAGACCAAGAAAGTGTGCAAGTCTAAATGCCACTACCTTTTTACTTTTGTATAATAAACAATTGTGTGCAGTTTGTTACCTATGCCACAATTCACGAATAGTCAAATGGTTTAAACTTGGCTAGTTCATATTTTCAATTTCATGTTGTAGAAATAGAGAATATAGATCTGACCAAACAGTTTAATCTTGGCAGATAAGTAGATAGGTAGAGTGAAAAAAGGAGCTCTGAGCCGTTGGATGTAATAAGTGTAGATTTAGATAGATATCAATATGTAAAAGAAAAGAAAGTTTGAAAGGGTTTGCCAGTCCAAGTGCACCCTAATAAAGAAGTAAAAATGCCAGGTTAAGTAGGTAGGGTAAGTAGATGATGGTTGCAAAATAATATCTGGTGAATGATAAATCCAAATGTGTAAATCTTTTACTTTCATCACAATGGCAAAGGCATGTATCACATGGAAGGCACATCAAGCAAGAAAAGTCAAAAATAGTTAAATTCCCTACTCATTTCCCCTATATCTTCACTAATTTCCCGTAAGTGCTAAGGTACCTATGAAGTTAGAGAGGCTCAGAGCATTATTCTGACTTCTGGAGGGACCGGACCCTCGGCCCAATAATTTATAATACCTTAAGCACTTAAGCCCCTACACCAATAATCACACCCCTTCATAAGTTATTCATTTCCCTAATAAATCTTTTCCTAAGTAAAATCCTATTTTACTTAGGGAAAATAAAACACTTTTCATAAAAACCCTCATGTCCACTTAGCCTATGTTTTAAATATATACATGAAAATGTTTTAAACTTAGCACATATTTCACAAAGTCATATTAACCGCTAATTTATATTATTATATAATTCCCCTATAAACATTACCCATTCTCGTATTATTATAAATACACAAAAACCCCAAATTTTATATATCCCACCCCTCTGTTAAATATAACCATAAATCAATCAATAAACGGGGTTAATTAACTAATCCATAGTTAATTAAGAGCCCGATCCCCACCATGTTAATAAAAGGATTAATTAACCCCCTCAGTTAATTAATAGCTTCTTTGACCAATCACATCACCCCTAATGTAATTAAAAAAGTTTAATTATGTTGGGCCCGCCCTCCATTAACCTTTCACCACCTCACCTCCCTGATAGTGGTCTGATCGGATCCCTCAAATCTGATGGTTGTCACGCATAGTGCATGGCCCTTCGTGACCAAACTTTGGCACGCGATGGCGAGTGGTTTTGCAAATAGTGCCATTGCTACGTGTCAAGCACTGTATGGAATCGCGCGGTCGTGCCCAAATACCACCTCCCCTCCACTAGCGGTGCAATGAAAACTGCTATCGCCTCCCGCTAGTAACAAAACATCAAATCATTCTCCCACTGACGCCACCTATCCAAATCCCAAACCTACCAAAGTTTTGACTTTACATAAAAAACAAAGGTAATCAGTTTGTCATCCTATTCTGCGAACGCATGCATGTAGCAACCTGAATGTTGAAAATCAACCAGCTCATGCACCCAATTGTCAACCACCCTCAAACTTGCAGTTCGACGCCACTTTGAGTCCGCCATTCGCACCCAGTGAACCTGCATCCCATTGCCCTTCATTAAAAACATGTATTTACCAAATTCTGTCCAGAAACCTTGTAAATACTTGCTTTCTCTGCAATTAATTGGAAAGAAATCAAAATTTCACCAAAATTCAGTTGCTGCGTTTACAATTCAAGTTTCCCAAGACCCTCTGTTTCACCAATTTCACTTAAAAACCCTAGTTTCCTATCTAAATCCACAAGAACTAGAATGGAAACCCCTGTGGCCCTCAAAGTAGCATTTATCACTACCCCTCACCGTGATTTCGATTATCTGCCCCTAGCAGATAAATATTTTCAAATAAAAGAGCTGAATACTGATAAAAACCATTTGAAAGTATTTTTCCAATGCCGGGACAATTACATGAATGGCTATGATACCATAGGACTTTGGGAATCAAACCTCCCAATGTACTTTCTCCCCTCTGTGCGCATTTTCCCTGACATTATCCATCAGTGTCACACCAATTATGATCCCAACCTCAGAGCAGTAATGTCCCCCAATCAAATTATTCTCTTCACAATTACTGTAGACTCAATCAATGAGATGCTTCAGTTCTAGTCCGGTCAAGACATAACCCCCATTTCCCTAGGAGATTTGCTAGAGAAATCATCTAAATTGTCCCAGTCTGAAATCAGTCGCCTTTGCCAGACTTTTGTGGATAAGCAACATCAACCCAAAAATCCCCCTCCTTATGTGTCAGCTTTCTTCACAGAGACAGGTAACAATATAATTGATATGATAGCTGCAGTCATGGGTTTCAATACTAGTGATTTTGTGGATGAATTGACCCTAGTTTTAATGTCCATTTTTACCCCTGGCCAGCCTCCTGCTGTCAAGTATAACCATGCTGCATTCATTGCTGAGAAAATCCATGACCAGTTCATGAGGGTGGAAAATGAAAAAGCATTCAAGTATTCTACATTCATATATCACCTTATCCGTTACTATCAGTCTGACAAGTTCCCATTCTCTGTAAATAAACTTGATACAAAGGGTAATCCCGGATCTGTCATTTTGTGGACATCTATCTTCCACCATTCATTTGCTTGTACTTATTCATACAATGAATTCATTGACCAGTTTGTCCACCGAGTGACCACCATGCTGACAGGAAATCCTCCTCCTAGGATTAGTGATGAAATTAAAAGTATCCTTCAGCTATCCAAGTAGTACAAAATAGGTGACTGTTACTTGTACCAGAATCAAATAGAGATCAAAATATATGGTTGTGAGCTTCCTCCATTCAAACAACCAAAATATGTTCCAATGAGGTTTTTTGCATTGGAATATTATAGGAAAATGATAAACTCTGATCAAATTCATTTTACCAGTGCCAAGAAGAAAGCACAGTTGAGAATCAAAGATCACCTAAGCCCATTTGTCTGCAACAATAGAGAAGCAGACAAAACAGCAGAAGAAATCCTAGAACACATGAAATTAAATAAAAGTTTTGGTTGGAGATATGACCCACATAGTTTCATTTGTGATAGGAGAATGAAAAATAAGTTATCACCATATTTTCATCATAGAATCCCTGAAATAGAGAAAATGCTAATATGGATGAATGGAGGGAAGCAACTCTAGTTGAGATGGATAGTGATCAGGTCAATGTAGATAATGTGATGAAAGAAGTAGAATAGAGACTTGACCTGGACTCTTTTGAACAGGTACCAGTTGGGACTTCTCAGAAGCCAACAAAAAGAACTAGTGCCTCTACAGTAGATACTTCTCAAAGGTACTCACAGGAAACTGTGCAGCCCTTACAGAACCATCACAGGGAAAAGAACAAGGAACTAGTTCTCTAGCATCAGGGCAATCATATATGTCAAAGAAGCCTAAAATCTCTGAAGAACAGGCTCAACCACAAACCCATCCAGCTCAGATTAATATGGGAGAATGCCCAGTTTTGCAGACTCCTTTGAATGAGGAAAAGAGCTTAAAAAGAGACAGGGAAGTAGCTACCACTGCTAGTGGTGCTTCAGACCAGCCTGGTGCTAAGAGGCACAGGCTAAATATGCATTCAGAAGAATAATTTTTTGAAGAAACAATAGGGAGTTTGAAGAAAGAAGGTGGAGACAGTCAGAATACATTCCCAGTAGGTGGGACACCTTCCAGTTCCCAAAGACAAGATCTTGAACGACAGAAAAGTGCTAAAGTTTCATCTTTCAGGTCTTCATCTAACAAGACCTTAGACATCAAAGAGAAATTCAAAGAAATAAATGCGAAAAATGAACAGCTAAAGGCCCAAGCTTATACTCAATATTTGAAGATGGCTCCTACCAATAAAACTAGGTTGATGTCAACTTATGACATCAAGGAAGGCAAAATGGAGATGAGCTTTTTAAAGCCTGAAGTACAGCAGCCCCAAACACTTGCAGACTACCTCAAAACTAATTTTAAGGTCTTGGACAAGGACATTCACCCCATAGATCAAATAGATTGCATAAGAAAATGGGGGAAATGGTTTATTCAACATTGACAAGCAAGGCCATGATGGCAAACAGATTCGAGAATTCACTGAATAATACTACTGCTCAATTACAGTTGGAAAGAGCCTTCTCACAGGCAAAAGAAAATAGAATCAAATCATTGGAGGATTTGATTATTGTATTGGGTCATAACCCAAAAGATGTAAAAACTGTAGAGGCCCTGATAAAGAAGAAAAATGAAGATATAGCTACCATGAGAAAGCAGCTGAAATTGCCACCATTGATGCATCCATAGACTACTAAAGTAATTGAAAGGAAGACTAAAGAAGAGCTTATGGACTTAGTCCTCAAGCTAAATGAACAATTAAAGGAGACAGAGCAGGAATTAGAAAAAACACTGCAAAACAGGTAGAGTGAGTCAACCTCTCACCCTCAAAATGTAGTACCAGTGGCTTCCACAGCAGTCCCTTCTACACTTGCAACTGCTCTAGTACAAAATGTCCCTTTGGCCACAACTGAAACTATTACACGTACAGGTACTGCATAGGTAGGAATTTCCAGTCAAAGCACAGAAGAGTTAATCAAATCCATGGAGGAATTGAAACTCTAGGTCACTGAATTGAAAAAGGTAAAGGAGAAATTTGTCACTTTAGAACAGAAATATGATGTGTCAAAAATTAATTTTACTGAAGAAATGACGAAAAACAAAGGCTTGGACCAGCAACTGAAAACACTGGAAAAAGACCTCACATTTGAAAAGCCGTTAACGAATATTAGAAAAATATTATGGACCAAAATCAGTCAATCAATCAATGATGTCTGGTCATCCATTCAAATCATTTTTGAACAGATTGATTTAGTCAAAGTTTCTCTACAAGAGATTCAAAAAACCAAGGAAGAGCTAGGAGGAAAGCCTGAAGAATCTATCAGGTTAATAAATTTTCTAAACAGCAAAAACATGCATCATTTGGAACAGTTGAATATTGAGGATAGAACTGGAACTAACATAGAAATCAAGAAAGTATTGACAAAAACAAATTTAATGCAGAACCTGGAAAGAAAATGTCAGAATATGCAAGAAGATATAGATGAATTTATGGAAAAATTTGGCAATTTATAGAGTAAAGGACTTCTAAGTCCTTTGGTCATCAATGATAAGTTAATCAGGCATGAGGATTATGTTAACAAATTGGATTAGTATGCAAACAGCCAAGCCAGTTCCTCTGCTAGTTCCTCTGCACCCAAAGCCTTAACTATAGGCAGAGTTCTCTATGATAGTCTAGAGAACCTCTTTTATGTTGAGCATGAATTGAAACGTTTGTTTCCTGTATAACCAAATTTTGTAAAATACACAGAGGCTGATGAAATCTTCAGAAAGCTAACAAGGACCAAGATACGAAGGGATGATTGGTGGACAGATATGACAGACATCTTATGATTTACCTTGGTAAAAAGTAAAATTGAAGTATTTACCATAGTCAATTTTGGTAAAAGAAGGTGAATGAAGGTAAAGCAAGTAAAGAGTATCAGAACAAGTAAAAGAGTATCATTAAAAAGATGAAAACAATCAGCCGGCACAGAATTACGAGCAAGACAACAACATGCACAATCATAGGGCCTGCCTCCAACTCCTTCAACAAAAACAGGGACAACAACCCAGCAGTTCACTTTCAGTTTCTATTTTCGAGACCATCTGTCTCTATATTCATGTAAAATATATTTAGTTTTCCCAAAATATATCTCTCTCAGTTAGGAGATATTTTGTTGTACATTTTGTATAAGTACTTTCTCATTCGAAGTACTGTGGGTGGATTCTTAGACATTTCTGTGGACTCTTTATTTTGGAATAGAAGTGTTGTTGAACAACTATTGTATGGCTGGCAGGACAAAGCAATAAAGCAAAGGACTTTTAGAGGATACCTATGTCAAACGAGTAAGAGATAAGTATTCTATATCTTATGAATCTACAGCTTTCTGATTTAAATGTTTCACATGTGTTTCATATCTGAATGATAAACGAAAAAGTATATTTTAGAAAGAGCTTTACTGCATTCTGTCTTTAAAATCATTTATATTCTTAATGTTTTCTTCCAAGATATCATAGGTAGGGAATTCTTAATTGCTCACTGCTTCATAGTTTATCATTGTGGCCATTTAACAAAGAATTCTTAATTTCCTTTTGTTAATGATCACCTATTTTCCATTATCTTGAAAACTTTGTTGAAGGATTCTTAATTGCCCTTCCTCCCTTTCAATACCATTTCACCCTTTCAAGTTACCATTTGTCTCTTGTTTAGCTATCTTGCCCTGTGAAGCCCTGCTCTGTTGAATCAATCTGATCCAGTCAAGCCATCTTTAGTTGAATCCATAGCCCAATGGCCTGAGATACTTTTTTCTATCCATTTGCTCCTGAATTCCACCACCAAACAAAATCCAAAGCCCCAAGCTTTCTTAACTAGCCTAATATCCCATAAAACAAAGCTAAATCTTAAAGGGAGAGCCCTCTCTGAGTACAAATTGGCAAGATTCTGTACTTAAAAGTTGGTTTGTGCTTACCTTGGACCCCTTCTCTTCTTCTAACAACTTCAAGGAAAATCTGAGTGATAACATAGTGGCGACCAGACTAGGGAAGACAATTCCTCAGTCAAAACAAATCTTTAAGAAAATTTAAACCCTAAATATAAAAGCATCTTAAAGAAATCATAGAAGTTGTTGTGATATCAGTTTAGAAAACCAAAAACAAAACCCAAAAATCTGGCTTCAGAAATGACTCGTTACACTAGAGCTAATCCTGATCCCAATCCACCACAAGTGTTTGAGAACCCCAATCTCATCCCCAGAATTCCTAGGAGACAAGAAAGTTCTGTTAGTCCTCGAACCACCTTCAGATCCTCATCCTGTCCTGTTAGGTGGATTTTCCTTGAAGACCAACCCTTTGATGAATACTTTGAGACCTCTTTGTTTAGGTCTTCATCTGACTCTAGATTAACAGACCTAGTCCAAGACCCAGTGTTCATCCAAGAATTAGAACTCCAAGCCGCCAATTTGTCAATTGATAGATATTTGCAGAACTCACCACAATTTGATATTACCAATGAAAGAACACCTAATCCCTCTGTAATCACTAATGTTTCTGCAAACTCGTCATCATTCCCTCATATCTCTCAACCTCAAACCACTACACAACAACCCATCACCTCTAGCTCTACATCCATAACTCAAACATCTAGTGTTATTACAACCCCAGCCTTTGTTTCACCATTACCTAGAGCAATGGTAAACACATATGCCCCCTTGGTTCTACCAGCAAACTTAGGTGCCATGCCCTAGGATTACCAAAGTAAAATCACTACTTTTGATGGCACTGGTACCTATATAGCCAAGAAACATACCAAGAAGATGACTGATTATTTTTGAAATTTGTGAAATAGATACTGCTGATGTGAAAATGAGAATATTCGTTTAGAGTTTATCTGGTGAACTTAGAACCTAGTTTAGAGGTTTAGCATCAAATAGTATAGACAGCCTAAAAACTCTCTATCAGCAATTCCTGAACAGGTGGGAGAAAAGAAAAGACCCTCTTCAGATTCTATTTGAATGTGAACACCTAAAAAGAGGAACACAAGAAACTGTGCAGGACTACTACACTAGATTCAACAGTGTGTGTAATGCTATCTCATTAGATCTTAGACCCCCACCTGGTTTAGCCTTAATCAAATTCCCAGATGGATTTGATTCTGATATGGCTTTCCAGCTAAGAGAATGAAAACCCCCCACTTTGGAAGATATGCAAAGCATAGCAGTCAATGTTGAAGCCAACCTGATATCTAAAAGAGCCAAGGCTAGGAGTGAAAGGAGGATACCATTAAAAGAAGAAAGGTCACCCTTTGAACAGAAGCTAGATGCCATCATTAAAGGAATGGATAGACTAGGAGATCGAGTGGAAACAATTGAAATGAAAGCTCCTTGGAATGGTCAGCAAACCAACATAGGGAGAAATCATAATTTCGGAAAAAACCAAAACCCGAACATTGGAAAGAATGGTCCTGACCAAACCATTAGACCCCCTTTCTAGGAGAACTATGCAGAAGCTTCCAACTCTGAAGGCCCAGAAGAAGATACTCAAATTAATCTGATGGGACTTGGTAATGAAGGAGAAGTTTTCTTGACCCAAGAGGATCAAGAGGCCCACATACTTAAATAGTTTCAAACTCAATCGGGAGAATAATTAGACTTTAGGGAAGGATATGACATAGCCATCTTTGAGGTGCACAAGCAATACAATCCAAGAATAAGGAGAATTGATGTCCCTGAAACAAACAAACAAAAGGTTCTGAATCAGCACAAAAGAGGTAAGACAGTAACCACACCTATACATATTCGTTCTAGATCAGATACTAATCCTTCTAATCCCATAATTGAAGATGTCTCTGATAATCATCCAAACAATAAACAACCCTCCACTCCCCTTCCTTCCAAGGAAACTATGGAAGAACCTCCAGAGGTTGATCTAGGAGAATCAGCAAATCTTGATTCTACTCCTGAAAAGGAAAAAAACATAGAAAAAACTGAAAACAGAGATAATATTGATGTTCAAAATCCAAAGGCCGAAATAGAAAAACCCTTTAATTTGGAAACTAAAGTAGGTAAGCTAAAAATTGTTGTCCCATTATCTGAATTAGCTAAACATGATACCTACCGAACTCAAATCAATAGATCACTGAAAATTACTAGAACTGAAGACTCAGTTAATCTTTTTGATGACCAGCCTGAATTAATCTTTGGCCCAGAAGTGAATGGAAAACCACTTGAGGGAGGAATTCCTCCCTTCTATGTGAGCTTAAACATACATGATAAGATTCTTCACAATGCCATGTTTGACTCTGGGGCATCTCATAATCTCATGCCCAAGTCTGTAATGGAAAAGCTAGACCTAGACATCACTAGACCATACAAAGATTTGTTTTCTTTTGATTCTAGTTAGGTGAGATGTTTAGGACTGATAAAAGACTTGTGTCTCATTGGTTCAATACGTGCAAAGACAATTTTAATGGATATAGTGGTAGCAGATATACCACCCAAATATGGCATGTTATTGTCTAGATCCTGGGGTTTTAAGCTTCAAGGATCTCTTCAATTGGATATGTCATATGCTACTATATCGGTTTTTGGACAACCAAAGAAACTATATAGAGAAACATTGATGAAATAAGTGTTAAGTAGTCAGGAAAGACCACAAAATTTCCCTATCTACTCAGTACACTCTGATATGGGATCATTCATTGTTTACAATGCAGAAACCAATCCTTCCAATAGTTTAGAAGTTTTAGCAGTAGAACCAAAAGAAATTAAAAAAGAAAAGTCAAGTGTTCATATTCAGGGAATATCAGATAACAAAGAAAAAGCAGATGAGAACGAAAAACTAGATTCCACTGTTAAACAAATTCCCACTACCCCAGACACCAATTATGAGCATGAAATCCTTTGGAATATAAAATTTGATGGATCAGTTAATAAACTAGGGGTAGGAGCAGGAGTTTGGGTTTACAATTTAGAAAATGATCATGCTAAAGGCCATGCCTACAGATTAAATTTTAAGTGCACCAATAACATAGCAGAATATGAGGCTCTCTTGTAGGGTCTTAAACTTCTCAAAATATTAGGAGTAGTTAGAGTGTCTGTCATAGGAGATTCAGAATTAATAATCAAATAGATTAAAGGAACTTACTCAACTAGGGATCCTAGACTAGGATATTATAGAGGAACAGTCATAGAAATTCTCAACATTTTTTTGGAAACTCAGCTTGCAACTATTCCTAGAAAACACAACATGCAAGCCTACAGCTTGGCCATGTTTGCCAGCACTTGCAAATTACCTTTTCAACCTAATCATCAGTTTACTGTTGAGATTAGACATAGACCAGCCATCCCTGATAATCTGAAGAACTGACAGGTTTTTGATAGTGATGAGCAGATCAATAACTTCTTAACTTTAGATGAAGAGTTTTCTAATAGTAACATAGATGTTGATACAATTGTTAGTTCTAATCAAATAAATGAGGTAGAAATAAACATTTTCGAGGAAAGTTCAATAAATATGCTTCATCCCACAAAATTCACACAAAAAGAAATTCAAGATCTGAAACAAATGGACCTAGATGAAATAATTGAATAAGAAACATAGGTTATCAACCTGAAGGACAATCATTTACCTAAAGGATTGACTCCTCTAGAAGATTTGTTTGACTCCATTGACATTGCTAAGAAACATAAAATGGAGCCATTAAAAACAGATATTGAAGAATACAACTTAAGGACACAGGACAATCCAAAAATGATAAATTTGTCAAAATCTTTACCCCCTGATCAGAAGCCAAAGTATGTGGAACTTATGACGGAATTCCAAGATGTCTTTACCTGGAGTTACAAATATTTGAAATCCTATGACACCTCTATTATTTAGCACACTATACCTCTGAAAGAAAACCAAAAGCCCTTTAAGCAAAAACTTAGAAGAATTAACACTATGCTATTACCATAGTTTGAGAAAGAAATTAAACGCATGTATGAAGCAGGGATTATTGCCCCTATTGGATTTTCAGAGTGGGTGTCTAACTTGGTACCTACTAGGAAGAAAACTGGGGAAATAAGATTATGTGTTGATCTGAGAAATGTAAATAAAGTCTCTCTTAAAGATAACTATCCTTTACCCAAAATGGATCATATTCTCAAAGGGTAGTGGGTTCTTTTAGGATTTCACTTTTAGATGGGTTTTCAGGATATTACCAATTCTTGGTTCATCTTGATGACCAAGAGAAAACTGCTTTTACAACACCATGGGGCACTTTCATGTACATCAAAATGCCATTTGTACTAAAATACGCAGGATCAACCTTCCAAAGAGCAATGGAAATTGCCTTTGCCAAAGAAATCATGATTTTCTTGTTATATATCTAGATGATCTAACTGTTTTTTCTAAATCAAATCAACAACACTTGGACCATCTCAAGCAAGTCTTTTTAAAATGCAGAAAATATGGCATTTCTTTGAATCCAAAGAAATCCTTGTTCGGTCTAGAGGAGGATAAAATTTTAGGTCATATCATTTCCATAGATGGCATTCGAATTGACCCATCCAGGATCGAAGCTATTCTACAGATACCTCATCCAAGAAGTATTAAAGAACTTCAAGCTTTCCTAGGGAAGATAATTTTTTGAAGAAGATTCATTTCCAACTTAGCTGAACTCATTAGATTACTAAATAACATGCTAAAAAAGGATTCCATTATCAAATGGAGAGTAGAGGCCAAGTAATCATTTGATGAAATCAAGATGGCCTTAACCAAAACACTAGTCCTCACAAGTCCACAATTTGATAGAGACTTCATCATTTTTTCTTTTGCATCAGAACACACCATAGCTGCAGTTTTATTACAAAAGGATGATCAATGATGTGAAAAACCTATAGCCTTTTTTAGTAAAGAACTCAGAGATGCATCATTAAAATATGAAATAATGGAGAAATAAGCTTTTGCACTGGTAAAAGTCATTAAAGACTTCAGAGTCTACATATTATACTCTCATGTGATAGCTTATGTTCCTAACGCAGTTGTCAAAGACATCCTAACTCAGGATGGAATTGAGGGCAAAAGAGGTAAATGGATTGCTACCATCTTAGAGTATGATATAGAGATAAAACCTACCAAACTAATAAAAGGTCAGGGATTGGCTAAACTTATGGCAGAAACTAATTGTCAAGCCCTAGACATAAATGAACTGGATAACGAACAGGAGATGGCGACTCCACAAATCAGCCAGGCCTTTTCAGACTCACCTTGGTAAGATGATATAATTTATGTTTTACAAAACCTACAGGCTCCTCTAGGGTTATGCAGAACCAAGAATAGGTTTTTAAAAATGAAAGCTTCAAAGTTTTGTATCTTAGATAATACTCTTTTTTTGAAAAATCATGAAGGAATTTTGTTAAATTGTTTATTAAAAGATGAAGCTAACAAGGCTCTCCAAGAATTTCATGTAGGAGACTGTGGTGGACATCTCTATTGGAAGTCAACTACAAACAAAATCCTAAGGGCTGGATTCTATTGGCCAACCTTTTTTGCAGATGTGAAGAAATTTGTAAGTTCTTGCCATAAATGTCAAATTTTTTAAGGCAAGAGGAAGTTGTTACCTTTACCCCTAAAACCCATTTCCACCGAGAAGCGTTTTCAAAAATGGGGTCTTGACTTCATTGGAGAAATCCATCCACCCTCTTCAGGCCGACACAAATGGATGTCACTGCCACTGACTATTTCACTAAATGGATAGAGTCCATTCCTTCTAGACAGGCCAATGACACAGTGATCATAGGTTTCCTAGAGACCAATATTTGATCTAGATTTGGTTGTCCTACTAAAATAATTACTGATAATGTTGCAGCCTTCAAGTCAAAGAAAATGATTAGTTTTTGTAAGAAGTATCACATTACACTGGGCCATTCCACACCCTACTACCCTCAAGGAAATGAACTAGGAGAATCTTCCAACAAGAGTCTAATTAATATCATCAAAAAACTGTTGGAGGAAAATAAGAAAACTTGGAACAAAAATTTGATCAATGCTCTGTGGGTAGACAGGCTTACAACCAAAAAATCCATTGGAACCAGTCCTTATGAGTTAGTATATGGCATGGAAGCTATTTTTCCTTCATCACTAGGAGTTCCTGTCATGAAAATACTCCCAGAAGCTCAAGTGGAACCTAATGATATTCAAAGAAGAATAAACCAGACTATCAATTTACAGTAGACCAGGGAGGAGGTGTACCAAAGAACCCAAGTGTTGCAGGAGAAGCTTAAGAAGATACTTGACAGAAGAACCAAGGCATAAGATTTCTAGCTTAGAGATAAAGTGTTAAGATGGGATTCTAGAAGAGAGGATAAGGGGAAACATGGGAAGTTTGACTTCCTATGGAAAGGACCATACATCATCTATGCTTTCAAAGGAAACAATGCATATTTTCTTAAAGAGTTAGATGGTACAAAAGCAGAAGAAGGACTAGTCAATGGTCAGATGTTAAAGCATTACTTTGATCCTACTTACTAATGTTACTATGTTCTTTCGTGTTGTAGAAATAGAGAATAAATATCTGACCAAACAGTTTAATCTTGGCAAATAAGTAGATAGGTAGAGTGAAAAATGGAGCTCAAATTTTTAATCTGAGCCCTTGGATGTAATAAGTGTAGATTTAGATAGATATCAATATGCAAAAGAAAAGAAAGTTTGAAAGGTTTTGCGAGTCCAAGTGCACCCTAATAAAGAAGTAAAAATTCTAGGTTAAGTAGGTAGGGTAAGTAGATGATGATTGAAGAATAATATGTGGTGAATGATAAATCTAAATGTGTAAATCTTTCACTTTCATCACAATGGCAAGGGCATGTATCACATGGAAGGCACATCAAGCAAGCAAAGTAAAAAATAGTTAACTTCCCTACTCATTTCCCCTAAATTTTCACTAATTTCTCGTAAGTGCCAAGGTATCTATCAAGTTAGAGTGGCTCAGAGAATTTCTCTAACTTCTGGAGGGACTGGACCCTCGACCCAATAATTTATAATACCTTAAGCACTTAAGCCCCTTCACCAATAATCACACCCCTTCATAAGTTATTCATTTCCTTAATAAATCTTTTCCTAAGTAAAATCCTATTTTACTTAGGGAAAATAAAACACTTTCCATAAAAACCCTCATGTCCACTTAGCCTAAGTTTTAAATATATACATGAAAATGTTTTAAACTTAGCGCATATTTCACAAAGTCATATTAACTGCTAATTTATGTTATTGTATAATTCCCCTATAAACATTACCCATTCCCGTATTATTATAAATACACAAAAACCCCAAATTTTATATATCCCGCCCCTCAGTTAAATATAACCATAAATCAGTCAATAAACGGGATTAATTAACTAATCTGTAGTTAATTAAGAGCCCGATCCCTGCCATGTTAATAAAAGGATTAATTAACCCCCACGGTTAATTAATAAATTCTTCGACCAATCACATCACCCTTGATGTAATTAAAAACCTTTAATTATGTTGGGCACACCCTCCATTAACCTTCTGCCACCTCACCTCCCCGATAGTAGTCTGATCGGATCCCTCAGATCCGACAGTTGTCACGCATATCGCACTGCCCTCCGTGATAGAAATTTAGCGTGTGATGGCGAGCGGTTTTGCAAACAGTGCCATCGGTATGTGTCAAGTGTTGTATGGAATCGCGTGGTCGCACCCAAATACCACCTCCCCTCCATTAGCGGTGTGATGAAAACCACTTACCGCCTCCCACTAGTGACAAAATGTCAAATCATTCTCCTGCTGATACCACCTGTCCAAATCCCGAACCCACCAAAGTTTTGACTTTACATAAAAACAAAGGTAATCAGTTTGTCATCCTATTTTGTGAATGTATGCATGCAGGAACCTGAACGTTGAAAATCAACCAACTCATGCACCCAATCATCAACCACCCTCAAACTTGCAGTTTGATGCCGCTCCGAGTCGGCCATTTGCACCCAGTGAACCCGCATCCCATTTCCCTTCATTAAAAACAGTTATTTACCAGATTTCGTCCAGAAACCCTGTAAATACTTGCTTTCTCTGCAGTTAATTGGAAAAAAACCCAAATTTCACCATAATTCAGTTGCTGCACTTACAATTCAAGTTTCCCAAGACCCTCTGTTTCACCAATTTCACTTAAAAATCCCAGTTTCCTATCTGAATCCACAAGAACCAGAATAGAAACGTCTGTGGCCCTCAAAGTAGCACCTATCACTACCCCTCATCATGATTTGTATTATCTGCCCCTAGCTGATAAAGATTTTCAAATAAAAGACCTGAATACTGATAAAGACCACTTGAAAGTATTTTGCCAATGCCGAGACAACTACATGAATGGCTATGATACCACAAGACTTTGGGAATCAAACCTCCCAATGTACTTTCTCCCCTCTATGTGCATTTTCCCTGCTATTATCTATCAGTGTCACGCTAATTATGATCCCAACCGAAGAGCAGTAATGTCCCCCAATCACACTATTCTCTTCACAATTACTATAGACTCAATCAATGAGATGATTTAGTTTTAGCTTGGTCAAGACCTCACACCCATTTCCCTAGGATATTTGCTACATAAATCATATAAATTGTCCCAGTCTGAACTCAGTCACCTTTGCCAGACTTTTGTTGATAAGCAGCATCAACCCAAAAATACCCCTTCTTATGTGTCAGTTTTCTTAATAGAGACAGGTAAGAATATAATTGATACGATAGCTATAGTCATGGGTTTCAATACTAGTGAGTTTGTGGATGAATTGACCTTAGTTTTAATGTCCATCTTTACCCCTGGTCAACTTCCTACTGTCAAGTATAACTATGCTACATTCATTGCTGAGAAAATCCATGACCAGTTCATGAGGGTGGAAAATGAAAAAGTATTCAAGTATTCTACATTCATATATCACCTTATCCTTTACTATCAGTCTGACAAGTTCCCATTCTCTGTAAATAAACTTGATACAAAGGGTAATCTCATATTAGTCATTTTTTGGACTTCTATCTTCCACCATTCATTTGCTTGTCCTTATTCGTACAATGAATTCATTGACCAGTTTGTCCACCCAGTGACCACCATGCTGATAGGAAATCCTCCCCCTAGGATTAGTGATGAAATTAAGAGGATCCTTCAGCTATCCAAGCAGTACAAAATAAGTGACTGGTACTTGTACCAGAATCACACAGAGATCAGAATATATGGTTGTGAGCTTCCTCCATTCAAACTACCAAAATATGTTCCAATGAGGTTGTTTGCATTGGAATATTATAGGCAAATGATAAGCTCTGATCAAATTCATTTTACCAGAGCCAAGAAGAAAGCACAGTTGAGAATCAAAGATCACCTAGGCCCATTTGTCTGCAACAACAGAGGAGCAGGCAAAGCAGCAGAAGAAATCCTAGAACACATGAAATTAAATAAAATTTTTGGTTGGAGATATGACCCACACAGTTTCATTTGTGATAGGAGAATGAAAACTAAGTTACCACCATATTTTCATCACAGAATCCCTAAAATATAGCAATATGCTAATATAGATGAATGGAGGGAAGGAATTCTAGTTTAGATGGATAGTGATCAGGCCAATGTAGATAATGTGATGAAAGACCTAGAAAAGAGACTTGACCTGGACTCTTTTGAACAAGTACCAGTTGGGACTTCTCAGAAGCCAACACCAAGAACTAGTGCCTCTACAACAGATACTTCTCAAAGGCACTCACAGGAATTTAGTGCACCCCTTGTAGAACCATCACAGGGAAAAGAACAAGGAACTAGTACTCCAGCATTAGGGTAATTAGATATGTCAAAGCAGCTTGAAATCTCTGAAGAATAGACTCAACCACAGACCCATCCAGCTCAGATTAATATGGGAGACCCCCCAGTTTTGCAAACTCCTCTGGATAAGGAAAATAGCTTAAAAGGAGACAGGGAAGTAGCTACCCCTGCCAGTGGTCCATCAGATTAGCCTAGTGCTAGGAGGCACAAGCTAAATCCGCATTCAGAAGAAGAATTTTTTGAAGAAACAACAGGGAGTTTGAGGAAAGAAGGTGGAGACAGCCAGCATACATTCCCAATAGGTGGGACACCTTCCAGTTCCCAAAGACAAAAGCTTGAATGACAGCAAAGCGCCGAAGTTTCATCTTTCAAGTCTTCATCTAACAAGACCTTAGACATCAAAGAGAAATTCAAAGAAATAAATGCCAAAAATGAACAGCTAAAGGCCCAAGCTTATACTCAATATTTGAAGATGGCTCCTACCAATCAAACTAGGTTGATGTCAGCTTATGACATCAAGGAAGGAAAAATGCAGATGAGATTTTTAAATCCTGAAGTACAGCAGCCCAAAACACTTGCAGACTACCTCAAAACTGATTTTGATGTCTCGGCCAAGGACATTCACCCCATAGATCAAATAGAATTGCACAAGAAAATGGGGGAAATGGTTTATTCAACATTGACAAGCAAGGCCATTATGGCACACAGATTGGAGAATTCACTAAATAATACTACTGCTCAATTATAGTTGGAAAGAGCCTGCTTACAGGCAAAAGACAATAGAATCAAATCATTGGAGGATTTGATTATTGGATTGGGTCATAATCCAAAAGATGTAAAAGCTGCAGAGGCCCTGACAAAGAAGAAAAATGAAGATATAGCTACCCTGAGAAAGCAGTTGAAATTGCCACAACTAATGCATCCACAGACTGCTGAAGTAATTGAAAAGAAGATTGAAGAAGAGCTTATGGGCTTAGTCCTCAAGCTAAATGAACAATTAAAGGAGACAGAGCAGGAATTAGAAAAAACACTACAAAGCAGGCATAGTGAGTTGACCTCTCAGCCTCAAAATGTAGTACCAATGGTTTGCACAGCAATCCCTTCTAGCACCAAATGTCCCTTTGGCCACAACTAAAACTATTACAGGTACAGGTACAGCACAGGTAGGAACTTCCAGTCAAAGCACAGAAGAGTTAATCAAATCCATGGAGGAATTGAAACTCTAGGTCACTGAATTGCAAAAGGTAAAGGAGAAATTTGTTACTTTAGAACATAAATATGATGTGTCAAAAATTAATTTTTCTGAAGAAGTGAGGAAAAACAAAGGCTTGGCCCAACAAGTGAAAACACTAGAAAAATACCTCACATTTGAAAAGCCTTTAACAGATATCAAAAAAATATTATGGAACAACATCACTCAATCAATCAATGATGTTTGGTCATCCATTCAAATCATTTTTGAACAGATTGACTTAGTCAAAGTTTCTCTTCAAGAGATTCAAAAAACCAAGGAAGAACTAGGAGGAAAGCCTGAAGAAGCTATTAGGTTAATAAATTTTCTAAACAGTAGAAAGAAGCATCAATTGGAATAGCTGAATATTTAGGATAGAACTGTAACTATCCTAGAAATCAAGAAAGTATTGACAAAAAGAACTCTAATGCAGAGCCTGGAAAGAAAATGTCAGAATATGAAAGAATATATAGATGAATTTATGGAAAAATTTGGTAATTTACAGAGTAAAGGACTTCCAAGTCCTTTGGTCATCAATGATAAGTTAATGAGGCATGAGGATTACGTTGAAAAATTGGATCAGTATGCAAATAGCCAAGCCATTTCCTTTGCTAGTTCATCTGCACCCAAAGGATTACCTACAGGCTGAGTTCTCTATGATAGTCTGGAGAAACTATTTTATGTTGAGCATGAATTGAAACATTTGTTTCCTGTATAGCCAAATTTTGTAAAATACACAGAGGCTAATGAAATATTTAGAAAGCTAACAAGGACCAGGATACCAAGGGATGATTGGTGGACAGATATGATAGACATCTTATGATTTACCTTGGTAAAAATTAAAATTGAAGTATTTACCATAGTCAATTTTGGTAAAAGAAGGTGAATGAAGGTAAAGCAGGTAAAGAGTATCAGAACAGGTAAAAGAGTATTAGTAAAAAGATGAAAACAATCAGCCAACACATAATTACGAGTAAGATAGCAACATGCACAATCATAGGGCCTGCCTCCAGCTCATTCAACAAAAACAGGGACAACAACCCAGCAGTTCACTTTCAGTTTCTATTTTCGAGACCATCTGTCTCTATATTCATGTAAAATATATTTAGTTTTCCTAGAATATATCTCTCTCAGTTAGGAGATATTTTGTTGTACATTTTGTATAAGTACTTCCTCATTCAAAGTACTATGGGTGGATTCTTAGACATTTCTGTAGACTCTTTATTTTGGAATAGAAGTGTTGTTGAACAACTATTGAATGGCTAGTTGGACAAAGTAATCAAACAAAGGACTTTTACAGGATACTTGTGTCAAACGAGTAACAAATAAGTATTCTATATCTTATGTTTTTATAGTTTTCTTGTTTAAATATTTCACATGTGTTTCATATCTGAATGATAAAGAAAAAAGTATATTTCAGAAAGAGCTTTACTGCATTCTGTCTTTAAAATCATTTATATTCTTAATGTTTTCTTCCAATATATCATAGGTAGGGAATTCTTAATTGCTCCCCGCTTCTTAGTTTATCATTGTGGCCATTTAACAAAGAATTCTTAATTGCTTTTTGTTAATTATCACCCATTTTCCCTCATCTTGAAAACTTTGTTGAAGGATTCTTAATTGCCTTTCCTCCCTTTCAAGACCATTTCACCCTTTCAAGTTACCATTTGTCTCTTGTTTAGCTATCTTGCCATGTGAATCCCCCCTTTGTTGAATCAACCTGATATAGTCAAGCCATCTTCAGTTGACTCGATAGCCTAATGGCCTGAGATACTTTGTTCTATCCATCTTCTCCTGAATTCCACCACCAAACAAAACCCAAACCCCCAAGCTTTCATAACTAGCCTAATATCCCATAAAACAAAGCTAGATCTTAAAGAGAGAGCCCTCTCTGAGTACAAATTGGCTAGATTATATACTTAAAAGTTGGTTTGTGGTTACCTCGGATGTCTTTCCTTCTTCTAACAACTTCAAGGAAAATCTGAGTGATAACATAGTGGCGACCATACTGGGGATGAAAATTCCTCAGTCAAAAAAAATCTTTAAGAAAATTTAAACCGTAAATCTAAAAGAATCTTAAAGAAATCATAGAAGTTGTTTTGATATTAGTTAAGAAAAACAAAAAAAAAACCCAAAAATCTGGCTTCAGAAAGGACTTGTTACACTACAGCTAATCCTGATCCTAATCCACCACAAGTGTTTGAGAACCCCAATCTGATCCCCAGAATTCGTAGGATACAAGAAAGTTCTGTTAGTCCTCGAACCACCTTCAGATCCTCATCCTGTCCTGTTAGGTGGATTTACCTTGAATAGAAACCCTTTCATGAATACTTTGAGACCTCTTTGTTTAGGACTTTATCCGAATCTGAATTAGCAGACCTATCCCAAGACCCAGTGTTCATCCAAGAATTAGAGCTCCAAGCTACCAATTTGTCAATTGATAGATATTTGCAGAACTAACCACAATCTGATCTTACCACTAAAGGAACACCTAATCCCTTTGTAATCACTACTATTTCTGCAAACTCATCATCGTTCCCTCATATATCTCAACCTTAAACCACTACACAACAACCCATCACCTCTAGCTCTCCATCCACAACTCAAACATCCACTGTTATTCCAACCCCAGCTTTTGTTTCACCATTACCTACAAGAATGGAAAACAGATATGCCCCCTTGGTTCTACCAGCAAACTTAGGTGCCATTCCCCAAGATTACCAAAGTAAAATCACTACTTTTAATGGCACTGGTACCAATATAGCCCAACAACATACCAAGAAGATAACTGATTATTTTCAAATTTATGAAATAGATACTGCTAATGTGCAAATGAGAATATTCGTTCAGAGTTTATCTGGGGAAGTTAGAACCTGGTTCAGAGGTTTAGCAGCAAATAGTATAGACAACCTAAGAACTCTCTATCAGCAATTCCTGAACAGGTGGGAGAAAAGAAAAGACCCTCTTCAGATTCTATCTGAATATGAAAACCTAAAAAGAGGAACACAAGAAACTGTGCAGGACTACTGCACTAGATTCAATAGTGTGTATAATGCTATCCCATTAGATCTTAGACCCCCACCTGGTTTAGCCTTAATCAAATTCCCAGATGGATTCGATTTTGATATGGCTTTCCAGTTAAGAGAACGAAACCCCCCCACTTTGGATGATATGCAAAGCATAGCAGTCAGTGTTGAAGCCAACCTGATATCTAAAAGAGCCAAGGCTAGGAGTGAAAGGAGGATACCATTAAAGGCAGAAAGCTCACCCTTTGAACAGAAGCTAGATGCCATTATTAAAGGAATGGATAGACTAGGAGACAGAGTGGAAACAATTGAAAGGAAAGCTCCTTGGGATGGTCAGCAAACCAACACAGGGAGAAATCCTAATTTCAGAAAAAACCAAAACCCGAACACTGGAAAGAATGGTCCTGACCAAAACATTAGACCCCCTTTCCAGGAGAACTATGCAGAAGCTTCCAACTCTGAAGGTCCAGAAGAAGATACTCAAATTAATCTTATGGGACTTGGTAATGAAGGAGAAGTTTTCTTGACCCAATAGGATCAAGAGGCCCACATACTTAAACAGTTTCAAACTCAATCAGGTGAATCATTCGACTTTAGGGAAGGATATGACACAACCATCTTTGAGGTGCACAAGCAATACAATCTAAGAAGTAGGAGAATTGATGTCCCTGAAACAAACAAACAAAAGGTTCCAAATCAGCCCAAAAGAGGTAAGACAGTAACCACACCTGTACATATTCTTTCTAGATCAGATACTAATCCTTCTAATCCCATAATTGAAGATGTCTCTGATAATAAACCAAACAACAAATAGCCCTCCACTCCCCTTCCTTCCAAGGAAACTGTGGAAGAACCTCTAGAGGTTGATCTAAGAGAATCAGAAAATCTTGATTCTACTCCTGAAAAGGAAAAAAACATAGAAAACACTGAAAACAAAGAGAATACTATTGTTCAAAATCCAAAGGCCCAAATAGAAAAACCCTTTAATCTGGAAACTGAAGTAGGTAAGCTAAAAATTGTTGTCCCATTATCTGAATTAGCTAAACATGATACCTACCGAACTCAAATCAATAGATCACTGAAAATTACTAGAATTAAAGACTCAGTTAATCTTTTTGATGACCAACCCGAATTAATCTTTTGCCCAGAAGTGAATGGAAAACCACTTGATGGAGGAATTCCTCCCTTTTATGTGAGCTTAAACATACATGATAAGATTCTTCACAACGCCATGTTTGACTCTGGGGCATGTCATAATCTCATGCCCAAGTATGTAATGGAAAAGCTAGACCTAGACATCACTAGACCATACAAAGATTTGTTTTCTTTTGATTCTAGTCAGGTGAGATGTTTAGGACTAATAAAAGACTTGTGTGTCTCATTGGTTCAATACCCTACAAAGACAATTTTAATGGATATAGTGGTAGCAGATATACCACCCAAATATGGCATGTTATTGTCCAGATCTTGGGGTGCTAAGCTTCAGGGATCTCTTCAATTGGATATGTCATATGCTACTATATCGATTTTCGGACAACCAAAGAAACTATATAGAGAAACATTGATGAAATATGTGGTAAGTAGTCAAGAAAGACCCCAAAATTTCCCTATCTACTCAGTACACTCTGATATGGACTCATTCATTCTTTACAATGCAAAAACCAATCCTTCCAATACTTTAGAAGTTTTAGCAGCAAAACCAAAAGAAATTAAAAAAGAAAAATCAAGTGTTCATATTCAGGAAATATCAGATAACAAAGAAAAATCAGATGAGAACGAAAAACCAGATCCCACTGTTAAACAAATTCCTACTACCCCAGACACCAATTATGAGCATGAAATCCTTTGGCATTTAGAATTTGATGGCTCAGTTAATAAACTAGGGGCAGGAGCAGGAGTTTGGGTGTACAATTTAGAAAATGATCATGCTGAAGGCCATGCCTACAGATTAAATTTTAAGTGCACCAATAACATAGCAGAATATGAGGCTCTCTTGTTGGGTCTTAAACTTGTCAAAAGATTAGGAGCAATCAGAGTGTCTGTCATAGGAGATTTAGAATTAATAATCA
Organism: Pinus tabuliformis; assembly: GCA_031772625.1. NCBI lineage: Eukaryota > Viridiplantae > Streptophyta > Pinopsida > Pinales > Pinaceae > Pinus > Pinus tabuliformis. Next base: position 722,252,425 of record CM062817.1, read on the forward strand.
AACAGATTAAAGGAACTTACTCAACTAGGGATCCTAGACTAGGATAGTATAGAGGAACGGTCATAGAAATTCTCAACACTTTTTTGGAAACTCAGCTTGCAACTATTCCTAGAAAACACAACATGCAAGCCCATAGCCTGGCCATGTATTCCAGCACTTGCAAATTACCTTTTCAACCTAATCATCAGTTTAAAGCTGAGATTAGACACAGACCAGCCATCCCTGATAATCTAAAAAATTGGCAGGTTTTTGATAGTGCTGAGCAGATCAATAACCTTTTAACTTTAGATGAAGAGTTTTCTAATAGTAACATAGATGTTGATACAGTTGTTAGTTCTAATCAAATAAATGAGGTAGAAATAAACATTTTCGAGGAAAGTTCAATAAATATGCTTCATCCCACAAAATTCACACAAAAAGAAATTCAATATCTAAAACAAATGGACATAGATGAAATAATTGAAGAAGAAATAGAGGTTATCAACCTAAAGGACAATCATTTACCTAAAGGATTGACTCCTATAGAAGATCTGTTTGACTCCAATGACATTCCTAAGAAACCTAAAATGGAGCCATTAAAAGCAGATATTGAAGAATATAACTTAGGAACACAGGACAATCCAAAAATGATAAAATTGTCAAAATCTTTACCCCCTGATTAGAAGCCAAAGTATGTGGAACTTATGACGGAAATCCAAGATGTCTTTTCCTGGAGTTATGAAGATTTGAAATCCTATGACACCTCTATTATTCAGCACACTATACCTCTGAAAGAAAACCAAAAGCCCTTTAAGAAAAACTCAGAAGAATTAACCCTGTGCTATTACCATTGATTGAGAAAGAAATTAAACGCATGTATGAAGCAAGGATTATTGCCCCTATTAGATTTTCAGAGTGGGTGTCTAACTTGGTACTTACTAGGAAGAAAACTGGTGAAATAAGATTATGTGTTGATCTAAGAAATGTAAATAAAGTCTCTCTTAAAGATAACTATCCTTTACCCAAAATGGATCATATTTTGCAAAGGGTAGTGGGTTTTTCTAGAATTTCACTTTTATATGGGTTTTCAGGATATAACCAAATCTTGGTTCATCCTGATAACCAGGAGAAAACTGCTTTTACAACACCATGGGGCACTTTCATGTACATCAAAATGCCATTTGGACTAAAAAACGTAGGAGCAACCTTCCAAAGAGCAATGGACATTTCCTTTGCCAAAGAAATTCATGGTTTTCGTGTTATATATCTAGATGATCTAATTGTTTTTTCTAAATCATATCAACATCACTTGGACCATCTTAGGCAAGTCTTTTGAAAATGTAGAAAATATGGCATTTCTTTGAATCCAAAGAAGTCCTTGTTCGGTCTAGAGGAGGGTAAAATTTTAGGTCACATCATTTCAAAATATGGCATTTGAATTGACCCTTCTAGGATCGAAGCTATTCTACAGATACCTCATCTAAGAAGTATTAAAGAACTTCAAGCTTTCCTAAGGAAGATAAATTTTTTAAGAAGATTCATTTCCAACTTAGTTGAACTCATTAGATTACTAAATATCATGCTAAAAAAGGATTCAAGTATCAAATGGATTAATTAACCCCCACAGTTAATTAATAACTTCTTCGACCAATCACATCACCCATGATGTAATTAAAAACCTTTAATTATGTTGGGCCCGCCCTCCATTAACCTTCCACCACCTCACCTCCCTAATAGCGGTCTGATTGGATCCCTCAAATATGACGGTTGTCGCGCATATCGCACGGCCCTCTGTGACCAAACTTTAGCACGCGATGGCGAGTGGTTTTGCAAACAGTGCCATCGCTACGTGTCAAGCATTGTATGGAATCATGCGGTCACACCCAAATACCGCCTCCCCTCCATTAGCAGTGCGATGAAAACAGCTTACCGCCTCCCGCTAGCAACAAAACATCAAATCATTCTCTCGCTGACGCCACCTGTCCAAATCCCAAACCCGCCAAAGTTTTGACTTTACATAAAAAACAAAGGTAATCAGTTTGTCATCCTATTCTGCGAACACATGCATGTAGCAACCTGAACGTTGAAAATCAACCAGCTCGTGCACCCAATCGTCAACCACCCTCAAACTTGCAGTTCGATACTGCTCCTAGTTCACCATTTTCACTCAGTGAACTTGTATCCCATTTCCCTTCATTAAAAATAGGTATTGACCAGATTCCATCCAGAAACCCTATAAATACTTGCTTTCTCTCAAATTAATTGGAAAAAAACCCAAATTTCACCAAAATTCAGTTGCTGCATTTACAATTCAAGTTTCCCAAGACCCTCTGTTTCACCAATTTCACTTAAAAACCCCAGTTTCCTATCTGAATCCATAAGAACCAGAATGGAAACCCTCGTGGCCCTCAAAGTAGCACCTATCACTACCCCTCAACGTGATTTGGATTATCTACCCCTATCAGATAAGGATTTTCAAATAAAAGACCTGAATACTGATAAAGACCACTTGAAAGTATTTTGCCAATGCTGGGACAATTATATGGATGGCTATGATACCACAGGACTTTGGGAATCAAACCTCCCAATGTACTTTCTCCCCTCTGTGTGCATTTTCCCTGACATTATCCATCAGTGTCACGCCAATTATGATCCCAACCTCAGAGCAGTAATGTCCCCCAATCAAACTATTCTCTTCACAATTACTACAGACTCAATCAATGAGATGCTTTAGTTTCAGCCCGGTCAAGACCTCACCCCCATTTCCCTAGGAGATTTGCTAGAGAAATCATCTAAATTGTCCCAGTCTAAACTCAGTCACCTTTGCCAGACTTTTGTGGATAAGCAACATCAACCCAAAAATCCCCCTCCTTATTTGTCAGTTTTCTTCACAGAGACATGTAAGAATATAATTGATATGATAGCTACAGTCATGGGTTTCAATACTAGTGAGTTTGTGGATGAATTGACCCTAGTTTTAATGTCCATTTTTACCTGTGGTCAGCCTCCTTATGTCAAGTATAACTATCTTGCATTCATTGCTAAGAAAATCCATGACGAGTTCATGAGGCTATAAAATGAAAAAGTATTCAAGTATTCTACATTCATATATCACCTTATCCTTTACTATCAGTCTGACAAGTTCCCATTCTCTGTAAATAAACTTGATACAAAGGGTAATCCCAGATCAGTCATTTTTTGGACTTCTATCTTCCACCATTCATTTGCTTGTCCTTATTCGTAAAATGAATTCATTGACTAGTTTGTCCAACCAATGACCACCATGCTGACAGGAAATCCTCCTCCTAGGATTAGTCATGAAATTAAAAGAATCCTTCAGCTATCCAAGTAGTAGAAAATAGGTGACTGGTACTTGTACAAGAATCACACAGAGATCAGAATATATGGTTGTGAGCTTCCTCCATTCAAACTACCAAAATACGTTCCAATGAGGTTGTTTGCATTGGAATATTATAGGAAAATGATAAACTCTGATCAGATTCATTTTACCAGAGCCAAGAAGAAAGAACAGTTGAGAATCAAAGATCACCTAGGCCCATTTGTTTGCAACAATAGAGAAGCAGGCAAAGCAGCAAAAGAAATCCTAGAACACATGAAATTAAATAAAAGTTTTGGTTGGAGATATGACCCACATAGTTTCATTTGTGATAGGAGAATGAAAAATAAGTTATCACCATATTTTCATCACAGAATCCCTGAAATAGAGCAATATGCTAATATGGATGAATGGAGGGAAGGAAATCTAGTTGAGATGGATAGTGATAAGGTCAATGTAGATAATGTGATGAAAGACCTAGAAAAGAGACTTGACCTAGACTCTTTTGAACAGGTACCAGTTGGGACTAATTAGAAGCCAACACCAAGAATTAGTGCCTCTATAGCAGATACTTCTCAGAGGCACTCATAGGAAACTAGTGCACCCCTTGTAGAACCATCATAGGGAAAAGAACAAGGAACTAGTACTCCAACATCAGGGAAATCAGATATGTCAAAGCAGCTTGAAATCTCTGAAGAACAGGCTCAACCACAGACCCATCTAGCTCAGATTAATATGGGAGACCCCCCTGTTTTGCAGACTCCTCTGAATGAGGGAAAGAGCTTAAAAAGAGACAGGGAAGTAGCTACCCTTGCCAGTGGTTCTTCAGATCAGCCTAGTGCTAAGAAGCACAAGCTAAATCCCCATTCAGAAGAAGTTTTTTTTGAAGAAACAACAGGGAGTTTGAGGAAAGAAGGTGGAGACAGTCAGCATACATTCCTAGTAGGTGGGACACCTTCTAGTTCCCAAATACAAGAGATTGAACGACAACAAAGTGCTAAAGTTTCATCTTTCAGGTCTTCATCTAACAAGACCTTAGACATCAAAGAGAAATTCAAAGAAATAAATGCCAAAAATGAACAGCTAAAGGCCCAAGATTATACTCAATATTTGAAGATGGCTCCTACCAATCAAACTAGGTTGATGTCAGCTTATGACATCAAGTAAGGCAAAATGTAGATGACCTTTTTAAAGCCTAAAGTATAGCAGCCCCAAACACTTGCGGACTACCTCAAAACTGATTTTGAGGTCTTGGCCAATGACATTCACCCCATAGATCAAATAGAATTGCATAAGAAAATGGGGGAAATGGTTTATTCAACATTAACAAGCAAGGCCATGATGGCACACAGATTGGAGAATTCACTAAATAATACTACTGCTCAATTACAGTTGGAAAGAGCCTCCTCACAGGCAAAAGAAAATAGAATCAAATCATTGGAGGATTTGATTATTGGATTGGGTCATAACCCAAAAGATGTAAAAGCCGCAACGGCCCTGATAAAGAAGGAAAATGAAGATATAGATGCCCTAAGAAAGCAGCTGAAATTGCCACCACTGATGCATCCATAGACTGCTGAGGTAATTGAAAAGAAGACTGAAGAAGAGCTTATGGACTTAGTCCTCAAGCTAAATGAACAATTAAAGGAGACAGAGCAGGAATTAGAAAAATCACTACAAAGCAGGCAGAGTGAGTTGACCTCTCAGCCTCAAAATGTAGTACCAGTGGTTTCCATAGCAGTCCCTTCTACACTTGCAACTGCTCTAGCACCAAATGTCCCTTTGGCCACAACTGAAACTGCTACAGGTACATGTAAAGCACAGGTAGGAATTTCCAGTCAAAGCACAAAAGAGTTAATCAAATCCATGGAGGAATTGAAACTCTAGGTCATTGAATTGCGAAAGGTAAAGGAGAAATTTGTTACTTTAGAACATAAATGATGTGTCAAAAATTAATTTTGCTAAAGAAGTGAGGAAAAACAAAGGCTTGGCCCAACAAGTGAAAACATTGGAAAAAGACCTCACATTTGAAAAGCCTTTAACAGATATCAAAAACATATTATGGACCAACATCACTCAATCAATCAATGATGTCTGGTCATCCATTCAAATCATTTTCGAACAAATTGACTTAGTCAAAGTTTCTCTTCAAGAGATTCAAAAAACCAAGGAAGAGCTAGGAGGAAAGCCTGAAGAAGTTATTAGGTTAATAAATTTTCTAAACAGCAGAAACAGGCATCAATTGGAACAGCTGAATATTGAGGATAGAACTGGAACTATCCTAGAAATCAAGAAAGTATTGACAAAAAGAACTCTAATGTAGAACCTGGAAAGAAAATGTCAGAATATGCAAGAAGATATAGATGAATTAATGGAAAAATTTGGCAACTTACAGAGTAAAGGACTTCCAAGTCCTTTGGTCATCAATGATAAGTTAATGAGGCATGAGGATTGTGTTGACAAATTGGATCAGTATGCAAACAGCCAAGCCAGTTCCTCAACTAGTTCATCTGCACCCAAAGCATTACCTATAGGCAGAGTTCTCTATGATAGTCGGGAGAACCTCTTTTATGTTAACCATGAATTGAAACATTTGTTTCCAGTACAGCCAAATTTTGTAAAATACACAGATGCTGATGAAATCTTCAGAAAGCTAACAAGGATCAGGATACCAAGGGATGATTGGTGGACAGATATGACAGACATCTTATGATTTACCTTGGTAAAAAGTAAAATTGAAGTATTTACCATAGTCAATTTTGGTAAAAGAAGTTGAATGAAGGTAAAGCAGGTAAAGAGTATCAGAACAGGTAAAAGAGTATCAGTAAGAAGATGAAAACAATCAGCCAACATAGAATTACGAGCAAGATAGAAACATGCACAATCATAGGGCCTGCCTCCCTTTCTTTCAATAAAAACAGGGACAACAGCCCAGCAGTTCACTTTCAGTTTCTATTTTCGAGACCATATGTCTCTATATTCATGTAAAATATATTTAGTTTTCCTAGAATATATCTCTCTCATGTAGGAGATATTTTGTTGTACATTTTGTATAAGTACTTCCTCATTCAAAGTACTGTGGGTGGATTCTTAGAAATTTCTGTAGACTCTTTATTTTGGAATAGAAGTGTTGTTGAACAAATATTGTATGGCTGGCTGGACAAAGTAATCAAGCAAAGGACTTTTACAGGATACTTGTGTCAAACGAGTAACAAATAAGTATTTTGTATCTTATGTTTTTATAGTTTTCTAGTTTAAATATTTCACATTTGTTTCATATCTGAGTGATAAACGAAAAGGTATAGTTCAGAAAGAGCTTTACTGCATTATGTCTTTAAAATCGTTTATATTCTTAATGTTTTCTTCCAAGTTATCATAGGTAGGAAATTCTTAATTGCTCTCTGCTTCTTAGTTTATCATTGTGGCCATTTAACAAAGAATTCTTAATTGCTTTTTGTTAATGATCACCCATTTTCCCTCATCTTGAAAACTTTGTTGAAGGATTCTTAATTGCCCTTCCTCCCTTTCAAGACCATTTCACCCTTTCAAGTTACCATTTGTATCTTGTTTAGCTATCTTGCCCTGTGAAGCCCTCCTTTGTTGAATCAGCCTGATCCAGTCAAGCCATCTTCGGTTGACTCCATAGCCCAATGTCCTGAGATACTTTGTTCTATCCATCTGCTCCTGAATTCCACCACCAAACAGAATCCAAACCCCCAAGCTTTCATAACTAGCCTAATATCCCATAAAACAAAGCTAAATCTTAAAAAGAGAGCCCTCTCTGAGTACAAATTGGCTAGATTCTATACTTAAAAGTTGGTTTGTGGTTACCTTGGACCCCTTTCCTTCTTCTAACAACTTCAAGGAAAATCTGAGTGATAACAGATTAATGATGAAGATGATATTCAGCCTCTCTTTACTATTTCAGAAATTAGTGAAGATAGTCAAATTTTAAATGCATTGGAGAATTTTGAATCATATTCAGAATATGACCATGAGCAATTTCAAGAAAAATCTAATGTTGAATATTTTTCATCTAGGAAGATGTCTCTCTATTCTAGGGAAAAGTTTGGTATCTCTACAATTGAAATTTTTCCAGGTAGGACATTGAACATAAACAAAAACTTGGAGAAACTACAACAAGAAGAGCTAATCAAAACATTACAAAAACATTCTGCTGCATTTTCATGGGAATACACTGACATGAAAGGCATTGATCCTAAGACTTGTATCCATCACATTTATATTGATGAAAATAGTAGACCTATCAGACAACCTCATAGAAGGATGAATCCAAATATTAGGGAGATTTTGAAAGAAGAGCTCCAAAAATTACTGAATGTAAACTTCATTTACCCAATTGCAGATAGCCAAATGGGTTTCTCCTTTGGTAATTGCACCTAAGAAGAATGGTAAATGGAGGGTGTGCATTGACTATCGAGAACTGAATAAGGCAACCCTTAAGCATCATTTCCCTTTGCCTTTTATAGATCAAGTGTTAGATACATTAGCAGGTAAGAAGTATTTCTCATTCGTGGACGGTTTTAGTGGTTATAATCAAATTCAGGTAGCACCTGAAGATCAGGATAACACCACATTTACTTGTCCATGGGGAACTTATGCCTACCGAGTACTTCCTTTTGGGTTATGTAATGCACCTGCAACATTCCAAAGAGCAGTACTAGGAATTTTTTCTGATCTGATACATGATTGTGTAGAGGTATATATGGATGATTTTACAGTCTATGGAAATACATTTGAAGAAGCTTTGGAAAATTTGGAAAAAGTTCTTAAAATATGTAGGGAAACAAACCTTTCACTAAGCCATGAAAAATGTTTTATGATGTTTAGAGAAGGTATTGTTTTAGGACATCATATTTCAGGAAATGGGATTAAAGTTGACAAATATAAAGTTGAAGTCATCTCTAAATTATCAATTCCAAATTGCCAGAAGGATGTTAGAAGTTTTCTGGGATTTACAGGGTATTACAGAAGATTTATAGAAAACTTCACTAAAATAGCATCCCCACTCTTCAAATTGCTTACCAAATACTGTGAATTCAATTGGAATTCTGATTGCCAGCTGGCATTTGAAACCTTGAAAACAAAAATTTCCGAAGCACCCATTTTAAGAGGTCCAAATTGGAAACTCCCTTTCCATATATCAATAGATGTTTCAGATACAGCTTTGGGGGTTGTATTGGGACAAAAAGATTTAATTCCTTTTGCCATTTACTATACAAGTAAGAATTTGACTCCCACTGAGTTGAATTATACTGTGACTGAAAAGGAATTTTTAGCTGTTGTGCATGCAATTAACAAGTTCAGACACTATATAACAGGCTATGAAACCTTTGTTCATACAGATCACTCTTCAATTAGATATTTGATGAATAAAACTATTACTAATGGCAGAGTTAAAAGATGGATTTTACTTTTGCAAGAATTCAACATTACTGGGCTAGATAGACCAGGAAAACAAAGCATAGTTGCTGATTTATTGTCCAGGATTCAGAATATCAAAGAATATTCTCCAGTTGGAGATAAGTTTCCCGATGAATATCTTTTTGCAATAACTACTCAAACTCCTTAGTTTGCAGATATTTCTAACTACTTGGCCACAAGAAAGTTACCTTCACATTTGTTTCCTAGAGAGAAAAGAAAAATTATTCAAGAAAGTGAAAGATATTCATGGATCACTAACGAATTGTATAAAATAGGGCCAGATCTTATGATCAGAAGGTGTGTCAGAGAAGATGAAATGCTCAAGATTCTTAAAGCATGTCATGATGAGCCGTGTGGTGGACACTTTGCTGACAAAAGGATAGCCTATAAAATCCTTTCTTTAGAATATTATTGGCCATCCATCTTCAAAGATACTAAAGAATATGTTAGGAGATGTGACAACTACCAAAGGGTAGGGAAACCTGCTCCCTCAAATGAAATGCCATTACAAACTCAGGTACTCATCAAACCTTTGAAAAGTGGGCCTTAGATTTTGTTGGACCAATTAATCCTCCATCTAAGCAAAAAAAGTATATACTGGTATGCACTGATTATGTCACTAAATGGGTAGAAGCCAAAGCATTACCTTTTGCTAATGAAAAATTTGTAGTTAATTTTGTTTTTGAGGACATCTTCACTCGTTTTGGTGTTCCAAGAGAAATTGTGACAGATTAGGGATCTCAATTCACATCTAACTTGGTGGAAGGGCTTGTGGAAGAATACAAGATACAATATAGGAAATCTACTCCCTATCACCCACAAGCAAATGGTCAAGTGGAATCTACAAATAAAGTAATTGAAGGAATCTTCAATAAGATTGTGAATCTACATAGAGGAGATTGGGCAAAAAGGCTTCCTGAAACCTTATGGGCCTATAGAACTACATGAAGGAACACAATGGGACATACACCCTATGAACTTGTTTATGGGAAACAAGTTATGCTCCCTATAAAGTTCCAAATCAGAACTTTCAAGATGGCAGTCCAATTGGGACTAGATTTATCAAATGCACAAAAGCATAGGCTGGAGCAATTAAATGAACTTGATGAAATCAGACAAGAAGCAGTTCAAAGGACTGGTATAGTCCAACAACAGAGGGCTAAATGGCATGACAAATATATCAAGGACAAGAAGTTTCAAGTGGGAGATTGGGCGCTGTTATTTGATTCAAAGTTTAAAGATTTTCAAGGGAAGTTTCAAACTCATTGGCTTGGGCCATATGAGATTGAAAAAGTCTTTAGTAATGGAGCAGTGAGGATCAGAACAATAGATGAAAGCAAAACTCCTCTTCTTGTGAATGGTCATAGATTAAAAATATATCAGAAACCCATTTCAAAAGAGGAGTTTATTAAGATTTTCCAAGACAACTCTAAAATGAAGCTAGTGAAGAAGAATTCTTCTTCTCCACTAACTTAGTCTTTATTTTTCCTAAAAAAAAATAAAATAAATAAATAAATTGTATAAGGTTGAAAACCAATCATTGATTGGCATACTTATACAGAAAATACAGAGTGAAAATCAAAGATTTCTGACAGTTTATATTTTAGATATCATTTTTTTGGGATTCAACTGCGTTAAGTAAGTCATTCAAACGTATGACCATTTCCATGAGAGGTAGTCGTAACTGACTAATTTCTCATGATTTTTGAATAGTTCACTTAGCACTCATTGCATCGGGTGATGCTCACAGGGGTGAAGAAGTGGGATTGAAACTAGTGAAATGTGGAGAACGAATCACATAGCATCAATCATCACTTCCGGGGCTTGCACCCGGTAACCAGGACTTCCCAGGAGGTCACCCATCCCAGAACTCCTCTGGCTCAAGCGCGCTTAACTGTGGAGTTTTCCCCACAATCAAGCCCACTTAGCTTGCTACCCCATTTGCAAAACCTTAGCAAGTATTGTGCCTCATGAACCATTCAAGTAGAGATCCCTTGACTCTTTTTGAATTTAAGTATGGGGGATTTACGCAGTGCATTATATTAGATATCATTTTTTTGGGATTCAACTGCGTTAAGTAAGTCATTCAAATGTATGACCATTTCCATGAGAGGTAGTCGTAACTGACTAATTTCTCATGATTTTTGAATAGTTCACTTAGCACTCATTGCATCGGGTGATGCTCACAGGGGTGAAGAACTGGGATTGAAACTAGTGAAATGTGGAGAACGAATCACATAGCATCAATCATCACTTCCGGGGCTTGCACCCGGTAACCAGGACTTCCCAGGAGGTCACCCATCCCAGAACTCCTCTGGCTCAAGCGCGCTTAACTGTGGAGTTTTCCCCACAATCAAGCCCACTTAGCTTGCTACCCCATTTGCAAAACCTTAGCAAGTATTGTGCCTCATGAACCATTCAAGTAGAGATCCCTTGACTCTTTTTGAATTTAAGTATGGGGGATTTACGCAGTGCATTATATTAGATATCATTTTTTTTGGGATTCAACTGCGTTAAGTAAGTCATTCAAACGTATGACCATTTCCATGAGAGGTAGTCGTAACTGACTAATTTCTCATGATTTTTGAATAGTTCACTTAGCACTCATTGCATCGGGTGATGCTCACCGATGCAATGAGTGCTAAGTGAACTATTCAAAAATCATGAGAAATTAGTCAGTTACGACTACCTCTCATGGAAATGGTCATACGTTTGAATGACTTACTTAACGCAGTTGAATCCCAAAAAAATGATATCTAATATAATGCACTGCGTAAATCCCCCATACTTAAATTCAAAAAGAGTCAAGGGATCTCTACTTGAATGGTTCATGAGGCACAATACTTGCTAAGGTTTTGCAAATGGGGTAGCAAGCTAAGTGGGCTTGATTGTGGGGAAAACTCCACAGTTAAGCGCGCTTGAGCCAGAGGAGTTCTGGGATGGGTGACCTCCTGGGAAGTCCTGGTTACCGGGTGCAAGCCCCGGAAGTGATGATTGATGCTATGTGATTCGTTCTCCACATTTCACTAGTTTCAATCCCACTTCTTCACCCCTGTGAGCATCACCCGATGCAATGAGTGCTAAGTGAACTATTCAAAAATCATGAGAAATTAGTCAGTTACGACTACCTCTCATGGAAATGGTCATACGTTTGAATGACTTACTTAACGCAGTTGAATCCCAAAAAAATGATATCTAATATAATGCACTGCGTAAATCCCCCATACTTAAATTCAAAAAGAGTCAAGGGATCTCTACTTGAATGGTTCATGAGGCACAATACTTACTAAGGTTTTGCAAATGGGGTAGCAAGCTAAGTGGGCTTGATTGTGGGGAAAACTCCACAGTTAAGCGCGCTTGAGCCAGAGGAGTTCTGGGATGGGTGACCTCCTGGGAAGTCCTGGTTACCGGGTGCAAGCCCCGGAAGTGATGATTGATGCTATGTGATTCGTTCTCCACATTTCACTAGTTTCAATCCCACTTCTTCACCCCTGTGAGCATCACCCGATGCAATGAGTGCTAAGTGAGCTATTCAAAAATCATGAGAAATTAGTCAGTTACGACTACCTCTCATGGAAATGGTCATACGTTTGAATGACTTACTTAACGCAGTTGAATCCCAAAAAAATGATATCTAATATAATGCACTGCGTAAATCCCCCATACTTAAGTTTATATTTTCCATTTTTCTTCTGAATAAGGAGTGACAAGAAGTCATAGTCACTTTGTAGTTTAGATTCTGCAAAATTCATCATTTCACCTCACCTCACTCCATTTTATTTTACAGTCTCACTTCATCCCATTATCATATTTCATCAATAAATTTTTCCTCTTTCAGTATTCATTCCATCTCCATTTCATTTATCATCTTGTCTTACATCTCATTTCATTTCACTTACATAAGCCATTTCCATTTCATCCATGATCCATAAGTCATATTTTACTTTCTGTTTCACGTTCTGCAGCTGATTCTATTCTGCATCTAATCTAATTCTGCAGCGAAAATTTGTTTATTAGTTCAAGCACTAGTGTACAGTTCATAATAAAAGCATGTATGTAGGGAATTGAAGAAAAAGCAATTTTTGAAGACCAATCATGCTCAAGGTACCTATGGGTCAACATAAAAAAAAATAAAAAATTATCAAGTGAAAGGTAAAGGTTCCCAAAGGTAAATGCAAAAATTTATTTCAAAAAGCAATTTGAAAACATAAGTTTGTGTAGTATGTATAATCACATGTCTCCTTAACCAACCATCATTTGATTTGACTACCACGATGTCTCCACCATATCTTTCGTATTTAATGACGAACGGTCTTAATGATTCTTTCATGACAAATCTCCTCTTCAAACTCCATAACCTGTACTCAAATAGTCCTCCACAACTACACCTGTTAATGGTTAAGATGATGATGTGACCTATCTATCTACGACTCTCTAAACCCTTACTGTCTATTTATTACATCCCAACTCTTAAGTTTTTCTCTCATATTCACACAATCATTCAATATACACAGACATTCCATTTTTAATATACATACAGTCTTTCCATCCTCATATATACATAGTCATTCCATTTCTATACACACAACACTCATTTTATAGACAGTAAGAGTAATTTTGAAGGATAACCGAGAACAGGGGATATGGGGCTTATTGTCAGAACAAAGCCTGTAGGGGTAAAGTATATGGAGGGGTACCCACAGCTTAAAGGGATGCTACAGAAGGCCAAGTGGTTAAATTTTATTGAAAAATTTGATGGCTACCACAAGGAAATAACCAAATCTTTTGCAAGGTCATTTGATGGCACAAAAGTGGAGATAGGAGATATCAACTTTGCAGTCACAGAATCCTTCATAGCAGAAGCAACAGAGCTGCTAAGACAAGGAGAAAGATGGTTTAAAAACAAGGAATTTCATGGTGAATCTTGGAAGGTGATCCTTAGAAACCCAGGTATGGATGTTACAATATTTAGAAAGGGAATTCCTATTTCAGCACTCAAGAACAAATGGAGTAATATGTTGTTAATATTGCAAAAATTCATTACATGTGAAGGAAGATTTGGGTCTATGTATGTTTACCATATACGCTTATTAATGAACTTTTTAGAAAATGGAACCATCAACCTTCCCTTCTTCCTTCTAAACAGTCTGAGAAGGATGGCTACAAATGTTCAAAAGAAAATTGAATCCATAGAAACAACTATGTATCATCATGGATTAGTGAAAATACTAGTTGAATTTCATTTGAGAAGTATAGGGGATACATGGGAAGATTTCTTGGTAAGAAATTTTTTCTAGGATGCTCCAGAGTCACCTGAGGAGAGTCATGGTAAGAAAAGTAGGAGGAGAAAGATCAACATTAATATTCAAACCTCCTCACAAAAGAATGATGCAGAGACAACTTCTAAACCAGAGGATAGGAAGCAGAAAGGAAAAATGAAAGAAAGAGCTGAAGAAATTGATGAAGACATTCCTGAACCTTCATCCCCACAAGAGGATGAACAGTTACTTTCTGAAAGATTGATCAAGATTAAGGAGCAAATCAAGAAAAATAAGGGGATAGGAAAGAGGAAGAAGGACACAAAAAACATAAGCTTCCAAAACCTGAGAAGGAGCTCTAGACTCCGAGGCAAATTTAGGAAGGTAACATTAAAAGAAGCCCAGTTTATAAACTTAGAGGAAGAAACCCCAGTTCAGTCTCCTGACAGTATTCCATCTAAACATAGTCCACAAGACTCCCCTCCACAGAATTTTGAAGGCAGCCCAAGTAGAGCTTCTCCTGGCATAGATCCAGTATAGTAGCAAATCTATGACTACATAGAGTCATTAGAGAAAATGAATACTTCAATGGATCCAAGTTCCTCAGTCAATCCAGAACAACCTGTCAATCCACAAGAACCTCTGACTGACTCACTCAAACAAGAAATCTATGAGTTGGAGATATTGAATAGGCATATTAAGAAAGAAAATGAAGCCCTAAAGGAACAAAACAAATTGGATAAAGACATACATGACAATACCATACTACACTTGGGCCTATGGTACAAGAAAAATAGGAAGTTGAAGAGGAAGAACAGAAACTTGAACAAAACAGTGATCAACCTCAAGTACAGACTTCTCATGAAGAAACCAAGGATGGTTGTTACTTCAAAGAAAAGCAAGAGAAGAAAGTTAGATGTATTGGCAGAGGTATCTGAGTAGATGCAATAAAGGAAAAAGTTCACAGTTTTGGAAATATTGCATGGGGACATGCAATGATTTTGCAGTGGGGGTATGTTGAGCCTCAAAATTACTCTTTCCTTAGCAACCCTTTTCATTCTTTTACTTTGTTTTTCCATGAGAAAGATGCATTCTCATCACCAATGACCAGTATATACTATCTTAAGGAGGACATTTAGTGATTTACATATTATGCTTTTATGTTTTGCCGTTTGAATAAGTTTTTGTATATTAGCTACGGAACACAGCCTATTCTGCAGCTAATCGGCTATTCCGTAGCTACCTTCATGCTTTAACAGGTTCCAAGTGTCGGAAGGAGAAACTAGCTACATGGGCAGTTTGGAAATCATCGTGACATGGACCCTATCCTATTCACTTAGCCCAGGTCGACAAAGGAGATGGCATAAGACTACGGTCAATGGATAAGTCAAATGCAGAGACCGAAGGTAACAGGACTCTATTTCATGGTAATTAACACATTTCACAGTGATGGGAAGCGTTATCCGAAACAACTACCCATACCTACAGACTCCAACAGCCACCTGTACAACCGAATCCAATAGCCACCATGTCTTGGATTTATGTCTCCAGCAGCCAAGGAAGAAATTCCGCATACCTGTCTCCTACGTGTTTGACTATAGCATGTTTTCCTCTACAAACAGTTACATGGTTTTTCTTATAAATACTTGTGTAAAGCACTGTAGAGGTTAGCAGTGATAGTGATAGTTTTATTGTGAAATCAAGTTATGAACTCTGTAATTTCTGGGCATTTTTGTGTCCCTGTTTTCAATATGAAGACCACATGTTTTATGAGAATCTGAAGGAGTTTCCTTGGAGTTGATTGAGCAAGCGTAGCCAAATCAATTGCAGAGGACCCCTACATTGAAGAAGGTTTCATTTCATTTTATTTTTCTTCTTCTTGTTAGCTATAAATTCATCATTTCCTTTCACAGTGTTTATAGTAATTTCCTTACTGACAATGTGTATAATGCAATTTCCATCATTTTCTTATTAACAGTGCTCATAACTTAGAGTAGCTTCCATTTGCTTGATCTCTTTCTAGTTTTTATTAATAGTTAGAAGATGAAACTCAGTAATGTAATTTAGTTTACTTCATTCGTTGTTTTGCTAGTTTAAATTCTCAATTAGATTGATCAGTGCCCTTTATTGTCTCTGCCATTTTATTTTTAAGTTTACTAACTCATGGTGTTAATGAATGTTCTAAATAACCCTTCAAGTTGATAATTCATCCTAAAATAAGTGGTTGAGCATTTCATTTCCGCAATGAGATTTTGCTACATCTTTGTATTTTCTTTCTTTTAGATTAATGAAGTACATAATTCCTCAAATGTCATCCCAAGGAGACCTTCTCCCAAAATTGAGAGGTAGAGTAACTAAGTATTTCATTTAGTTTTATTTCTATAATTAGTTAGGCATCAGTTGCAAATTTCACTTTCAGTTCTTAATTCATGATTTAGAAATAATGGTAAAACAATAATAGAAACTTTGTTTTCATTTCTTGCTTAAGCTTTGTTTCCAAGTTTTCCTCAGCTCCGTTTTAATTTCTTTCTTAAAAGCTCTGTTTTCATTTTTTTAGATGTTGAGTGGTCTTCACTAGAGTTAGATTTAATTTTTTCATAATTACATTGTAAATAATTAGGTATTAAAAGACCAAAAACCCCCCAAAACAATATAAAACACAATAACAATGAAGTAAGAAGGGTTATCTAGCACAAACAGTGCACTACACTTCATCAGTTTACGATACTCGGATTGATTATTTATGTAGAGAAATTTAGGACACTAAAGTGACCAAACACTAATTATTACTACATTATATGGACAAATGAAACTATTTAAATCTATCGCTGAACCAGTAAGGAGGAAATAAATCACAAGATAAAGGCATTTATGGATAAATTTCTTTTGAGAACAAAATAATAATTACCGATATATTGCATGCAAGGATAGGTGGGTTAGCGTTTCTATAAATCATATAATTCTTTTATCCTTTTATTCACAACATAAAGGTAAAGCATTGAAGATGCCTCCTTATGATCAATATAATGTATAATCAATGTGCTTTTGTTATGTGTGCAAGTATCCCCTACAATGAAAGCTACATGAATAGCTATATCCAGAGTGATCATTATAAATTTAAAAATGACACCAGATCATGGCCATTATCAACAAAATAAAGAATGAGGCAAAAACGATTCTTATCACTTACCAATCTCAAGATCATACTAAGGATGTGCAATAACAATTTTATGTGACAGAGATGAAAGAATCCATTCATTCAGAGGTGAATGAGGAAATTGTGATTCTACTTTGTTTCTTGGACCTTCAACACTAGGTGGAACAGGTATCTTTGTTGGACCATCAACACTAGGTGGAGTCATATTTGAATATTGTGAAACGAGTGTCTTCGCTTAGACTAATGTGGAACAGGCCTACGGATTTATCCTTGGTAGATTAGAGGTGAATTGACTTACATTTTGGTGAATTATATTACCTATCAAAACCAAAAAATTTAAGAGGTGTGTATATGAGATAAAAATCCAAAAATATTTCAAACACATAGAGCCACTAGATGTAGGCACTCATCTAGGGCTAAAACCCCTATATAGGGGAAAACTCAGTGAAATAACTCTTCCTTCAGTAGATTAAAAATGAGATAGACCAAGACTTTAGACCAATATACTTTCCTCCTCCACCAAGTAATCCTTCCAAGATGATTTGGTAGTCTCTTCTTATCCAAAAATTTCAGCCGAGTAACAATCCAGAAATTTTACTTCCTAGCTATAGAATTTCAATCCCAGCTTCAGAATTTCAGCTTCCCCAGCTACTGCAGAATTTCTTGAAAAGGTCCTCCTTCTTTTTCACTAGCCCTTTCCTCTCCTTCCTTAGAAATTCACACTTTTTCTCGCCCCAGAAGTTGCAGATCGAACTTGTGAGTGTGAATGCTCCAAATGAGGTCAAGTTGCTGCCTTTATATAGTAGTTTTTTCCCCTTAGTTAGGCTGACTTGTCTAGTATGAGTCTGACTTGGTGGAGGAGGCCTAATTGACCTATTTTACAATAAAATAAATTTCATCTTTGACAAATAAATCCCAAGAAGGGTTCTTTACATTATGACATGGAAAAGGACACTTGACATAAACCCTAGAAGCCTACAGTGGAGACTTTGACCTATAAGCAATTGACCCAACCACGAAACCCATGCTTTAATAAGTCAATTTCTTTAAGAATATTTTTCTTCCTTTTGTTTTGACAAATACATTTCATATTGACTCAAATATAATTATGAAGACTGAAACTAGTTACATTTTTCAATAGGTCTCAACATGTGTATTATTGTTATGTTTTTTTAAGAGGTTGTTGGATCATGGATTGATGAAAGATTTTGGTTAATAAGATATTTTAAGTTAGTGCATAATTGAAATTTCCTCAACAAGTTTTTAATGTGCCAAGATAGCACTTCTATCTCAAAACAAACTCTTATTTATTTGTATATGTACTATTACATTGTTAAATAAATTGAACACACAATTTTGGTGTATAAAATATGTTCACTCTCTTATGATTTAGATTAAAATTTCAATTATTATTATTATTATCTAGTAAATATATGTCAAGTAAAAAACCACAAATTAATATTACATAAATTTCATTATATCACATGCATCCATAAGTTATTCATCCATCAGTACTTATGTGAACCCATGAAAAGAGAACTCTATGGTTAGGTATATCATGATCCAGACATTTTTCATCATTACTGCTCAAACAAACCATGTCATGAGAAATAAATGGGAAACATGTTGGGTGTGGAGCCTGATTACCTTTTGTTTCAATCGGATGCATACCCCAGGAAGACTGTACACCCCTCCACATCGGGGGGTGCAGGGGGGCATCCCCCTTAACTGGGGGGTCTAGGTGCTAGCAGGCCCCTGGTGGGAGTTCAGGGGAACCGCCCTAGAAGCTAAAAATAGAAGTAAAATTTCGTTTTAAAATATTATAATTTCGTAGTCAATGTGGGGCATTCGCTAGCTAGATGGTCTGATGGTAGAATTTATGTTTAATTTAAGGTTTTTTTCCTTAGAAGGTAACCCCTTGATTTATATGAGGGAATTGTGTATATGTGTATTCTAAGCGAGAAAGAGAGAGGAGATTGTGTGAGAGAGAAGAGGAAATTACAACGGATTTGTTGTAGGTTGTATCTCTTCATTTTGCTACATAATATAAAGGAAGGAATGGTTGTTTCTCCATGGACGTAGCCTAAATTGGGTGAACCACGTATATCTATGTCTCTCTTGTTTTATGTGTTTTATGTGTTTGTTTTTATGCAATATTTTATGTGTTCCATTTCTCTTTAACATAATTTTATAATAAAACAATTGGGGTAGCCCCAAAATCCACATGGATCCATATGTTTATCAAGCAGGTTCACTTTAACATATTGATGTCACTTTTAGAGATGGTGTGCCAATTACCCTTTATAGAATAGAGATTAAAAATTTAACCACCCATAAGTTTTTTATTGTTTTATTTGGATGGGAAAAGAGCAAATTGTCATGCATGAAAAATAATATGTAGATCTCTCCACTATAAGGAGACATTTGTGAACGAAAAGTAGCAAAAGAAAAAACAAGTGCAAATGGCATATAGTTGCTTCTAATGTTGCAAAGGCCACGAGTAGAGGTTATATATGCATTGTTTTCACTTGCAACATATCCTCCATCTACTCTTATTGGCTTTCATTTGCACCTTTTAATGCAATTTCCAGTATTGATAAGTTAAAAGATTAGAAAGATGAGTGTTATAACAATGATTTTGACATTGAATCATATTGGGAGGAAAAAGGTTTATATCATATTAAGATGGAAAAACATCCCTTATTATTTCCTTTTTAATGAACTATCTCAATCTTTGAAACCTTCCCATATTTGGTCCAATTCATGGAAGTCAACATTTATTTCCCTGCTATTACCTACTTTCAAACCCTTTTTTTATGCAATTATAGTTTTGGTAATAGCCCTGGTGAAAATTCCATGTAATAAAAGTTAAAAACAATAACCATGGTTGATGGGACGCTTATTCCAAGCTAAATGTTGGGCAAGACATCCTAGGGGCTGTTCATTTGGTTGTTTATGGCTAAGAAAATTGGTAAAGGCAATGGCTAAGGCTTTATAAAGGCAAAATGCTATTTTTGGCACATTTATTTATCAAAACAATGGAAATTAGTAGAAAAGGGGGGTGAAAGGTCATAGGTTGTGTGTGAGGAGGAAAATGAAGGAAAATAATGGAAAATAAAGAAAATAAAGGCCTCATCCATAAAAATGCTTATGAGGATTAGTTGGTAAGCTTTTGTCAGTTGAGTTTTGGAGCTCTCTCATTATTCTCTTTGCCTGTCTCTCACTCTTGGACAATTAGAGTTTCTTGGAGCACTTTTGCATTGGAGCAAGAAAGGAAAAGAAGGTAAGAGGAAGAAAAGAACAAGCAGGAAAATGCAAGATCAAAAAGCTACAGTGGGCTTCATTGTAGGTATAAACCTGCATGTGTATTTTCCTTACTAGATTTGGCATGCATGGGATTGCATGCGTTTCTTTTCTAGCATGGTACGGGTTTTGCCAAGTGTGACAGTATTTTCAGCCTAACCTTTCCATTTCCTGATAGCTTTGATGAGATCGGTTCTCTCATTTGGTTTATGTGCGATGGACGGATTGGATTCGAAGCTGAGTGGGGTGGATTTGTGAATTGACAAACAGATGGTCCGAGTGGTCCCTGAACCAGACTGAGGATCATGAAGCCACTAGCCTAGTAATCCCTGAACCAAATTGTGGGTTGTAGTAAAGCCAGATTGTGTGCCTCGGTGGGCCTAGGAATCCTTGCTGGTTTATGGTGGGATATATAGTAAAGAAAAGAGGTGGATTTTCTCTCCGTTGAACCTAGTGGTCCTGGGATGGGATGCATGGTAAATCCTATAGAGTACATCTAGAGGTAAGTCATAGTCATCCCTGGATCGGACTGTGGATGCATAGTAAAGCCTGAGAGACTAGGAGGCACTCAAATTCCTCATGGTGTAGGTGAAGAACTCTGGTGGAATCCATTTTGATTAGTGTTTTTGGTGTGTTCTATGAGTCCCACATTCATGCTTGGAATATGGCACGGAGGTGATTCGTTGAAAGGAGACTTGGCTCAGCTAATCTATGGTTAGGAGGAACTTGGTAGTCCCATCTCTGGTTGGTGCATTGCATTCATTAATGAGAAATTCATTCCCTTAATTTTCATGTTTATATGTATTTATGTATATGTGGATTTTGATGGATGTTATGTTTATGGTATTTTTGTTCCTATTATGATGGTTATATGTATATTTTATGACAACAGTTATGTATGGCTCTCAGAATGTTTTTACTTGTACATGAATAGATAATGTGTATATGACCTAATAGATGACAGTGCAACAATTGACATGAGCGAAAAATGGTTAACGATTCTCAGATAAGTATGATATCCCTACACTTAATTCTGGTTTTTACACTTGTAGGTTACATGTTGATGATATGTTTGAAGAAATTCCTATCATGGTTAGTAGGGGTCTGGTTACGGTATTTTTCATTTTATTTCTTTTGCATCAATTTTTCCCAAGATTTTTACAGATTCTAAGATATCACTCTATTCTGGGCAGTGGCCTGGGCTCTGGACCTGAAAAAGTGGCTAAAATCCCAGGGTCGCTGGCACAAAACTAACAATTTTGGTACCTAGTCGCCAGCAGGAAAGCTTGTGAGAGCGAATTTGATTTGATGGTACCTAGACGCTTCCTTTCCCATAGCATGAGAACGACTATGGCCTGAGAGATCCAGAACAATAGTGAGACCCAGGGATAGGTTGTTTGAGTGGTTGACTTGTCTCCTGAGGGTTATGTTGATGATGTTGGATGACTTTGTGTGATGTTCCATCAATTCCACTTGCTTAAGGTCACATAGGAGGTCGAATCTGATCATAGTAGCCTCTCACCTCATGTTTACCCTGATTGGCATGGTTACTTGGGTGGACGTGGTAGGAGGGTGTTACAGAGTGGTATCAGAGCATAGTTCAATTCTCGGACTCGATGGGAGGTGTGTGTTGTTCATGCATGTATGTCAGTTGCATGTGTGTCTCTTACATTGGAATAATGATTGATTATGATTGTAGTATGGTTGTGTTGTAGAGGCTGCAACCACCCTCCAAAATTTTGGCCGATACCCAATTTCAGATCCTCCCTTAAGAATTTCACTTGATGATTGCACACACTTAGGTTCACTCTGTGAGCCCGTGTGAGTCTTTGCATACACCTTGCCTATTCATTTTATCCAAGTTTTTGCATGTTGATATTGAAGTCATGCTTGCGACCATGTTCTGGTCATACTCAAGGTCTTCGCTTCATTTGTACATGTTATGTTCACTATGAAAGCATCTGTCGCACTCACACATGGAGTCACACTCACTGTCGCGCAAGCATTGTCACGGTCGATCAATGATCAATCACAAGTGTCGCGCTTGTCGCTCACATAGTCAGTCAGTCTTGTTGAGCATGTGTGTCTAGATGGTTTTGGTCATCTCGTTGTCAAGTCATGTTGGTGTGTGTTTGCAAGATCACATGTGCATCTTTCACTCATTCACACACTTAGTCATTTTGTTGAAGTCATTTTGCTAAAGTTCCAACGAGCGGTATCCCCTTTGACAGCCAGACCATCACCCCGCCATTGACTCGATCGACTGCCACCCAGAACAATGCAAAAGCACCAAGCAAGTTATTCCATGTTACGCTGCCCGAAAGCAATCAGTCAACCTTCATGCTGGTCAACCAGAGAGTTTGACCCGACAACCACCCGGGACTGACTCCCCTCAAAAATTGCGCAGAGGCTATAGACCTTGCTCACTCTACTGGCTGAGAAAATTGTGCAGACAAGTCGGACAGACACCAAGTGCCCCTCCCTCTCTCCCTTAGAAAATTGCACATTTTTTCCAGCCAGTCCTCCCGACAGTCCACCAACTGCTCACCAAGAAAATTGTGCAGTTTTCATGAATAGGCTCTCTACTACCTAGCAGTCCACTCGGCTCATAAATTGCGTAGAGTGTTGGGTGTGGATCCTGATTAGCTTCTTTATTTATAGGTATCGTCACGTTGGACCCCAGTTTGTAATGTGGCGACAATGCTGCCCGTAAAATGTATGTTGCAAGGGGGGTCCAGGAGGGGTGGCTACCTTGTAAAATGTTGTAATTTCGTAGTCAATCTGGGTCATTCATTAGTCAGATATCTGATGGTAGAAGTTATGTTTCATTTAGGGTTATTTTCCTTAGAAGGCAACCCATCGCTATATATGAGGGAATTTTATTGCATCTATGTAGATCTGTATTTTGAGTGATAAAGAGAGAGGAGATTGTGTGAGAGAGAAGAGGTAATTATAAATGATCTACTGTAGGTTGTATATCTTCAATTTGTTGGATAAAAAGGAAGGACTGGTTGTTTCCTGTGGACGTAGCCCAAATTAGGTGAACCACGTATATCTATGTCTCTCTTGTTTTATGTGTTTTCTAAGATTATATTTCTGAAATATATTTTATGTGTTCCATTTCTCTGTAATATATAATTTTCTAACAACTGGTATTAGAGTTGAAGTTCTATTTGGCTGATGAACTCGTAAGAGAGAAGGGTTCCTAGTTCGAGTGGGAGCAATGGCGGAAGATGGTAGGTTTAGGGTCGAAAAATTTAATGGCAAAAACTACCAGCTATGGAAGATGCAGATGGGATATTATTTGTACCAGAAAGATCTTTACCAACCATTGAGCGGAAAGACAGAAAAGTAGACAAGTATGACAGACAAAATGGGATATTCTCGACAGAAAGGCACTTGGAACAATATGGCTACACCTAGCAGCATCAGTAGCATTTAATATTTCAAAGGAAATGACAATAGAGGGTTTAATGTCGGCATTCACCAAACTATATAAAAAACCCTTGGCCTCAAATAAGGTATTTCTTATGAAGCATTTATTTAATATGAAGATGTCAGAAGGTGGATCTTCTGCTAATCATTTAAATGAATTTAATACAGTTACTAGTCAGTTAAGTTCTGTAGGGGTAACCTTTGATGATGAAGTCAGGGCTCCGTTATTTCTATGCTCATTTACAGAAAGTTGTAATGGTTTAGTTATGGTCATTAGTAACTCTGTCTCTGGATCTAGTA
This sequence comes from Pinus tabuliformis, assembly GCA_031772625.1. Lineage (NCBI taxonomy): Eukaryota > Viridiplantae > Streptophyta > Pinopsida > Pinales > Pinaceae > Pinus > Pinus tabuliformis. Next base: position 722,276,639 of record CM062817.1, read on the forward strand.
CTTTAAATTTTGATGATGTTGTCGGTGCAATCCTTAGCGAGGAAATGCGACAGAAAAGCTTCGGTGAGACATCAGGTAATGCTTTGACTGCAAAGACTAGGGGAAGATAAATGGAAAGAGGAAAGAGCCCGGGATATCGGAGTAAGTAAAGGAAAGGTAGATCCAACTTTAGATTGGGAATAATGTGGTAGAAATTTGGGAAGAAAGGACACCTAAAGAAAGACTGCAAGTCTCGAAAGGGAAAAGAAGGAGACATGCAGCAAGAAAACAATCATGAAGTGAATGTGACAGGTGATGTGCTGCAAGATGCTTTGATTCTTCCATTAGAAAATATTATTGATGCCTGGGTGGTAGATTCAGGGGCCTCATTCCATGCCACACCTGATAGGAATCATTTTCATGATTATGTTCAAGGAGATTTTGGACAGGTTCGATTGGGTGATGATAAACCCTGTAAAATTGTTGGAATGGGTATAGTTTCATAAAATAACAGAATGGAAATCAATGGATATTGAAGGAGGTAAGGCATGTTCTAGATCTGAAGAAAAATCTAATTTCAAAAGGGTAGTTGGGAGGTGAAGGCTGTGTGACTACTTTTACAGATAAAACGTGCAAGGTCACTAAAGGATCCATGGTAATAGCAAAAGGAGGAAAGGTTGGTACATTGTATTCCTACAATGGTATTTCTAATTTTGTTAATGCTTTAACCTCTACAGGAGAAGATATGGAATTATGGAATCATAGGCTTGGGCACATGAGTTAGAAGGGGATGCAAATTATTCACTCAAGAAATTTGTTGCCAGGTTTGAAGCATGTTGATTTAAAATTCTGTGAGAATTGTGTTTATGTAAAATAGAAGAGATTCAAATTCCTCAGAGTTGGGAAAGAAAAGAAGAGCGAAAAATTAGAGCTTATGCATATAGATGTATGGGGGCCTACTCAGGTATCATATCCCGGTGGCTCTCATTATTATGTTACTTTTATTGATGACGAAACCAGAGAAACCTGGATTTATTGTATTTGAAATAAATATGATGTATTTGATACTTTTAAGAAATGGAAAGCTTTGGTTGAAAATGGGACAGGAAAAAGGTTGAAGTGTCTCAGATCAGACAATGGAGGTGAATATTGCAGAAAAGAGTTTGATAGGTACTGTTCAGAGAATAGAATTCACAAAGAGAAGACAGTTCCAAGAACACCACAAGAAAATGGTGTGTCAGAAAGGATGAACATGAAAATCATGGAGCGTGCAAGGTGCATGATATTTCATGCAGAATTACCTTTACAATTTTGGGCAGATGCAGTAGATACCATTGTTTTTCTAATAAACAGAGAGCCTTCAAGTTCCTTGGATGGTGGCATTCCAGAGGAGGCATGGACAGGTAAAAAGGTAAACTTCTCAATTTTAAAGACTTTTGGTTGTGAAGCCTTTGTCCACATTAATAAAGAAAATAGAACAAAGCTTGAGGCAAAATAAAAGAAATGTACCTCTATTGGATATGGTGTTAATGATTTTGGTTATCGATTTTATGATTATGAGAAAAAAAATCATTAGAAGCAGAGATATCTTAATCAATGAAAAGGTTTTGTATGAGGATCACCTGGAGGAAAAGAAACAGGACAAGGAAAACAGAGAATACATAGTGCTTCATGAGATCACAGGAAAAGTGATGGTGCCTAAAAATCATAATGATCAACAACAAAAACAACAACAGAAGCCACAAAAACAAAAAGCGCCTCAAACACCTGGAAGTGGAGTTAGAAGATCTACCAAGATAAGTAGACCCCTTGAAAAATACTCTCCTTCATTATATTATGTATTGTTGACTGATTCTGGTGAACCAGAATGTTATGAAGAAGCAGTGCAGGTAGAAACTAGGAAGAAGTTGGAGCAAGCCATGAAAGAAGAGATGGACTCCTTAGCACATAACTAGACTTAGGACTTCGGTTGCATGCAGGTAAAACAACATTGTAGAATAAATGGGTTTAGAGGTTGAAGGAAGAAGATGGAGGTATAAAAGGGTATAAAGCTAGACTTGTGGTGAAGGGGTTTGCACAGAAAAAGGGTATAGCTTTTGATGAGATATTTTCTCCTGTTGTTAAAATGACTTCAATCATAACTATTTTAAGTCAAGTAGCAGCTGAAGATTTGAATCTTGAGCAATTAGATGTAAAGAGAACCTTTCTCCATGGGGATTTGGAGGAAGCGATATATATGCAGCAGCCACAAGGATATGAGGTAAAATGGTAGGAGAAAATAGTGTGCAGGTTGAAGAAGAGCTTGTATGGCTTAAAACAAGCTCCAATGCAATGGTATCTAAAATTTGACAGGTTTATGTCTGAACAAGGTTATACTAGATGTCACTCTGATCATTCTGTTTATCTCAAAAGGCAAAATGATGGCAGTTATATTATATTATTATTGTATGTAGATGACATGCTTGTTGTAGGTTCTAACATGTAGGAAATAAATGTGCTCAAAAGAAGATTGGAAAACTCATTTGCAATGAAGGATTTGGGTGCTGCAAAATAAATCCTTGGTATGAGAATAACTAGAGATAGGAAGAATCGAAAATTAACATTGTTTGAGAGTGAGTACAAAGAAAAGGTGTTGAAAAGATTTAATATGAAAAATACAAAACCAATTAGTATACCTTTGGCTAGCTATTTCAAACTAAGTAAGGAGGTGTGTCCCAAGACTTAGGAAGAAATGGCTTATATGTTTAAAGTTCCATATGCATCAGCAGTGGGATGCTTAATGTATCCAATGGTCTGCACAAGGCCTGATATTACACATGAAGTGGGATTTGTAAGCAGGTACATTAACAATCCAGGAAAATAACATTGGATGGTGGTGAAGTGGATTCTAAGGTATTTGAGAGGTACCACAAATCAAGCATTATGCTTTGGTGGTTCAAACATTTCTCTACAGGGATATGTTGATGCAGATATGAAGGGTGATAGAGATAATAGGAGGAGCACAACATGGCATGTGTTTACTGAAGGTGGAACAACTGTCAGTTGGGTTGCAAAATTGCAAAGTGTTGTTGCACTCTCAACAACGGAAGCAGAGTATGTTGCTTCTACAAAGGCTAGTAAAGAAATTATTTGGTTACAAAGGTTTCTGGATGAATTGCATAAGAAGGAGGAGTTGGATAGGTTATACATTGATAGCTAGAGTGTCATACATCTTGCAAAGAACTCCACATTTCATTCCAAGATTAAACATATACAACTCAAGTACCATTTCATATGGTCAGTGTTGGAAGATGGACAGTTGAAGTTGGAAAAGATACACACTAGCCAGAGTCCTGCAGATATGTTGGCAAAAGTTGTAACTAGGGAGAAATTGAGATTCTGCTCAATTTCAGTTGGTCTTCAAGTATGATGAAGAAGATGAGAAACATACAGGTCCAAAGTGGAGTCATTGTCCAACAAATGAAGCAGTGGTGGAGTTGTTATAATCAGTCTCCAAGTGGGAGATTGTTGGGTGTGGATCCTGATTATCTTCTTTATTCATAGGTATCACCGCATTGGACCCCAGTTCATAATGTGGCAGTAATGCCGCCTGTAATATTTTCACTACAAGGGGGTCCTAGTGGGTGCAACAATGATCTTTAGTAGCCCCCCCTGGCAGGGGATCAAGGGCAGCGCCCCCAAAGCTAAAAATAGATGTAAAATTGCCTTGTAAAATGTTGTAATTTCATAGTCAATCTGGGACGTTCATTAGGTAGAGATCTGACGATAGAAGTTATGTTTAATTTAGGGTTTTTTTCCCTAGAAGGAAACCCCTCGCTATATATCAGGGAGTTGTATTGCGTCTATGTAGATCTGTATTCTGAGTGAGAAAGAGAGAGGAGGTTGTGTGAGAGAGAAGAGGGAATTACAACAGATCTGCTATAGGTTGTATCTCTTTAGTTTGCTGGATAATATAAAAGGAAGGACTAGTTGTTTCTCATGGACGTAGCCCAAATTGGGTGAACCATGTATATCTGTGTCTCTCTTGTTTTATGTGTTTTCTATGTTTATATTTCTGCAATATATTTTATGTGTTCCATTGCTCTGTATTATATAATTTTCTACCACTAATAAGGTGTATGGCATGCGAATTTGTGGGCAAATAGGATATAGGACATCTACATGGCATACCAAAATGAATTAGGATGGAGCTGAATGATCTAGTTTATATATATATGAATATGAATTTGTGGAAAAATAAGGTGTAGGACATATATATGTCATACCAAAATGAATTAGAATGGAATTAAATGGTCTAGTTTATATTTATATTTATATAATTTTTTAATTTACTAAATTGTTAAAAAAAATTACTAAGTTGATAATTTTTTTTCTAAATCTAATAAAACAACTATAAAAGAAAAAAAATTATTACACATACACACTAAATATAACATATCCTAACAAATAATTATAATTAATTTATATAATTAACTATTTCGTATTTATAATATGGAATTACAATAAAATAACACATCATATTCTTAACCTAGAGTATTATTATCATTATTATATATTAAATTTATTACTATTATTTTATTGTTTTATTTTATATTTAAATCAAATGTATTATAGTATATTGTGTTATAATTTTCAAATATATTATAATATACTTTTCAGCTATATTACAAAAATTTTAAGTTTACTTTATTATAATATAATTCTCAAATATATTATAATATACTTTTTAGGTATATTATATTTGATTACACGAACATTATCTTTAGTTTGATCATCTGTAACAATAAACATCCTAATTTTTTCCCAATTATTTCAAGAAATAAAGGGCGCCATAATTCTATGAAGAAGAATTAGTTTTACTGAGATTGCTTGGAGACTTACACTTTCATTATGGGGTCAAAATAGTGGTCGCAAGGTTTAAAAAATAAAAATTACTATAGAACTAGGTAGAACTAGGTACCTTGGCTCCTAGGTTAAAAATTAAAAATAAGAATTACTCTAGAACTAGGGTAGAAATTTGTCCTAATATATTGAATTGTTTCTTATCATACACACATGAAGTCTCCCCTAAATGTTCTTTAATTCATAAACTTTATTTCAACATGTTGGCCCACACTTCGTTTCTAAGTTGATTGCGACTCAGCAAGGTTTTTGTCACATGTGTGTGTATCCTCTTTTCTCTTTTAAGGATTCATATAAACTCTCTCCTCTTTAGAAGGTTGTGATTATGATATGTTATCCTAAGGGTAAAGTGATTCTCTCTTGAAATCATGTGTTGTATGAAATTTATTTTGTTGTGTTTTTATAGGAAACATGTAGTGATGAGGCTTTACAATGGCTTTAATATTTTCTCAAGCGAGGGGGAGGCAGAGATAGGGGTGAGTAGGGAGGGAGGTTGAGAGGAGGAGAGAGAAAGAGAGATAAAGGGAAAAAGAGAGGGGAGAGAGAGCTTTTGTTAGAGAGAGGGAGGAGAGAGAGTGATGGGGAAATAAAGAGAGGGAGAAAAAGGAAAGGAAGAGAGAGATAAGAAAGAGGGGGAAAGATAGAAAGGGATAGGGAAAGGGATAGAGAGAGGGGGGAATCTCAAGGCGAAGTGGGGAGAATATGGGAGTGAAACATACAAAGAGAAAGAGAGAGATAGGGAAAGAGATATGGAGAAAGGAAGAGAGAGATAGAGACAAAGGATTAGGGAGAGAGAGAGTAAGAGAGGGAGGGGAAAAGAGAGAGTGATGGGAAAAGGAAGATAGAGATAGAGACATAGGAATAGAGAGTGAGTGTGAGAGAGAGAGGGGAGAGTGATCTGATTTAGAATATTAGATTTTTGTGTTAAGATCCTCCTCAGATTAGAAACAAAATGCTTTCATTGTGCTTAAGGATTCATGAATTTTTATGTTAATTTTATGAGCAATTTAACATAAATAATACACTGAACTAGAGCATAAACATGTACAAAACAGCATCAAAAACACATTACAATAGGAACATAATAAAGGAGTTCACCCCTCCTGGGCTACGTCTCCTTGGTCCAACTTCCAATGGCTTGAGCCTCTGTATTATGCTCAAAAGTGTAAAAGCATGTGTTTAAAATGCTCAAATGCTTCTAAAACCTGCTGTAATGATTCCAACATATCCAGAAATGGCTATCTAGCCTTTTTTTCATCCAATTTGGTGGAAAACTGAAGAAGTTATGACCTCTCCTAGTTTTCCCAATATTCGCTCCACAAATTGCACCATTTCGAGCATGATCCTATAATTTCGCTCCAAAAAGCGCTAAATGGGTGAAAATTTCGCCGCACGGCAGCCATAAACTATCTGCACTAACTACTCCATTGCAAATCACAATCGATGGGAACCAGTGGGTCTTATGGTTTGTTAACGTGACGTGGGAGATATGTGATTTTGATAAGCGGCGGAACCAACAGAACTATCAACTGCAGTACAACTGTATCGAATCCAGATTATATCGCAATCGGCGAAGCTAAGGTAATACATATAACAAGACTTTGCACTTTGTGATATGTGATTGCGATATTGAAATCGCATCATGATCTTGTCGGGGCTGATTATGTAACACTTCCATTCTGCGATGTGCGATTGCGATCATCACATCGAAACCCTAACTTTCTCTGGGGGTGACTCTTTAATGTCTTCCTGCTTACGATGTGTGTTTGTGATTATCGCAATGCACCTTGGCTAGCTCTGGGGTTGATTTGTTAATGCCAACCCACCTTCGATATGTGATTTGCAAAATACAGGGCCAATAACATCCTACCACTTAGCACTTCCTCATTCGTTGAAGAGTCCTGCTAGGTCATCTTTTACTTCCATATGTCCAAGTCAAACACGAACTTTGACTTGCTCTAATTTCATCATATGAGCTCAGATTTGAGTGTTGTTCTCACCGTTGAAATTAGGATGATGAGAACTTCAATATGAACCTAAGTTTATCGAGATTCTTCCACTTTGAGTTTGAGCCTAACTTTGAGAACCTGATCAAAGAGAGAGAGAGAGATGGTAGAATAGGGAAAGGGGGAAAGAGATATATAGAGGGAGACGTAGAGAGGGGCGTAGAGAGAGATAGGGAAGGAAAAAAAATGGGGGGAAAAGGGAAAGGGAGAGAGAGATAAAAAGAGAATTGTGGAAAGGAGGAGAGATAGAATGGAATAGGGAAAGGGGTAGAGAGGAGGCATAGAAAGTGAGCGAGATAAAGAGAGAGGGAGGGGGAGAGAGAGTGATATAATTTATAGACATATGGAGAGAGGGGAGATATAGGGAGAGAGGGAGAGGGAGTGGGGGGTTAGGGAGGGAGAGAGGGAGAGGGAGTGGGGGGTTAGGGAGGGAGAGAGGGAGAGAGGTGGGGGGGGGGCTTAGGGAAGTGGGGGAAGAGAAGGATATAGGGGCAAGAAATAGGGGAGAGAGAAAGAAAGAAAGAGTTAGGGAGAGAGAGAAAAGGAGGGAGAGAGGGGAAGTGAGGGTGATAGAGAGGGTAAGTGATGGTGAGAGAGAGGGGAGATGAGGGATGAAGAGAGGTAGAGAATAAGAGATAAAGGGAAAAAGAGACTCGGGTTAGAGTGATTTTGTGTGTTAGAGAGAGGGAGGGGGCGAGAGAGGGATACAAGAGGGAGACATACAAGGGAGAGAGAAAGAGATAGAGTGTGGGGAGAGTGAGAAACGAGAAAACAGGGTGAGTGGGAGAGAATTAGAAAGAGGGAGACATAAGAAGAGAGAGATAAAGGAAGGGATAGGAGGGATATACAGGGAGAGAAAGAGATAAAAAAGGATAATGGAGAGAGAGAGAGAGAGAGAGAGAGAGAGTGGGGGGATTAGGGTTGGAGTGACGGGGGGCATAGGGAATGGAAGAGAGAGGGATATAGGAGGAAGACATAAGGATAAATAGAGAAAGGGATAAGAAGAGAGAGGAAAGGATGGAGAGGGGCAAGGGAGAGATAGAGAGAGAAAAGGGAGACATTGGGAAAAATACTAGGGGGTTAGAGAGAGAGTGTCTGTATCAAAGAGAGAGGGGTAGGGAGAGAGTGATGGAGAAAGGAAGATATTATATATATATATATATATATATATATATAAAGAGGGAGAGGGGGGAATATATAAAGTGATAGGAAAAGGGGTAAAGAGAGTGGGAGGACTAAATAGAGACATAGAGGGGGGTATGAAAAGGGGGAGAGAGAGAAATAGAGATAATGAAAGGGGGAGATATAGAAATGGAAAGGGAAAGGGAAATGGGTAGAGAGAGGGGGGATTAGGGAAAGAGTGAGAGAGGGATATCGGAGGAAGGCATGTGGGGGGAGAGAGAGAAGGATAGGTAGAAGAGGAGAGAGAGAGAGGAAGGGAGGGGGGGTAGGAAAAGACAAATAACGGTGGGGGATAGGGAAAGGAAGAGAGAGAGAAAGAGGGATCACCTTTTAAAAAAATAGCAGAATAACCTTTTTCCAATTATGTCATGGATGAGGTGATCGCTTTGGTTTTAGGTATGGATTGACAAAGCCCTTGGTTTGGTTTGTATAAACCAAAACATATCCCTCTTTACAACTTCTTGATTTTCAATCATGTTTTTATACATCATTTACATGTTCATTGCTAATGAAACTGCACACTATATATATCTCTGTTTACATTCTAAATATCTATATTTTTGAGAAATTAATTATTGTTTCTTTTTTTTTTAAGACATATATCAAATTTTAAAAAAAAATTAAGTCTTTTATATCCACTATAACAATTGATTGACTATAATATTTAATTAGTTGACCTGTTTTAAAATAGGAAAATAACTTGCATTACATAATCAAAGACTCGTGTGGTTTAAAATATTATATATTTGACAAATCACAATTACGTATTATTACCAAATGTGATGAAAAATCATTATCTACTAGCCCAATCATATTAGTAGATGTGGTTGATATACACCAAAGGCGTATAATTATGATTATTTATTTATTTTTATTTTTTATTTTTTATTTATTTTTTATTTTTTATTTTTTATTTATTTATTTTATTTATTTATTTATTTATTTATTTTTTTCTTAATAAAGACTAATTCTATTAAGATAAGAAGAGTATAGTACAATTAAGCTTGCATGCAAGCGAAGCAGAAAAGCAAGGGAGCTGAAGGTGATAGGCTCCACCTTGCTCCTTTAAGACAAACAAGGAGAGGGCTATAGAGAACACGGGAATGCAAAAAACTGACACTAAGCAGAGAGATCTACCCTGAGGGGGCAGTTACTGCCACACGACATTTTTTTCCTTTTTTCTTGCTTACTTTGACCCATCTAATGGAGTTTGGCTGAGTCGTAACAAGTTGTAGACTATTCTGCCCCGGCGGTGGAATATCCTTATCAGAGTCTGAGGACGAAGATAAATGAGAACGTTTTTGAGAGATCTGAGAGAAGGAGGGGTTTGTCGGATCATCCAAGGGAGCTTCCAGCAGAATCTCAACATTCTGCCCATCTGCTACAATTTCCTCCTCATCCGAACTGGAGGAATCTGAATCGTCCATAGGAGGGGGAGGCACACAGGGATTCCAACTTTTGGATTTGGGTTTGCGATTCAGATTCTTCTTTTTGTCGAGGAACTGGGTACAGGAACTCTAGAGGTGCCCCGTTTGATGACAATGGCGGCAACAGAAGGCTGTATTCTCATAATCCAAGGTTTGAGTCCAGTGGAAATCTCCATACTTGAGATTAATCTGATCCGGCAGTCCTTTGCTAATATCTATTTCTGCACAAATTCTACCCTAGGTGTAGATTCCATTTTCCTTTCGTGAAGAATCTACAGCCAGGTAGCGTCCTAAGGTGTCTGCAATGGCTAAGAAGACAAAGATATGCCATAGATGCACCGGAAGATTCGGGAGCCTGATCCAAATGGGAATCTTGGTGATGACAGCTGTAGAAGGGTCAAAGTCTGGAAACCAGGGGGTGAGAAAAATCCCAGCCGAGCCCCAGAACCAAGGGTCTCCCGTTAAGGCCTTCTGGCCTTCTGGTAATCTTCATTTAAGTCAAAAGCCACAATGAAGAATCCTTTTGAACATAAGTAGATCTTGCTTTTTTTAGTCCAATTGGTATGGATCCATTGGTATAGATCTGATGTGCGAGGCCAGAGCCCATTAAATCTGCATATGAGTGCGGATTCTGCAAAAAGCTGATAGCGATGGTCAATCCCAGGATGAGAGAGATTGATGGAAGGAATTTCCTCTGATTTGTCTACCAGAAAAGGCTTTGGAGCCCCAGATGGATGGGCTGCTGTCGAAGAGGGCTGTGAATGGGCAGCGTCTTTGGGGACTGCATCTTTATAAGAGAAAGAAGGGGTAGAGGAGGTCTGCCTAAAGGAACCACCTCTCAAACAAAAGGTAGCCACAATAGAAGCAGGCGTATAATTATGATTATTATGCTTATTATTCTTAATTAATATTACTACTATTATTAATTAATATTATTATTTTTATTGTTAATTAAATTTAATAACATTATTAATTAATAAATATTAATAATAATTAATTCATTCATTAAATAATAAATTAAATAATTCATTTTTATTTCATTCATTATTAATTAATTAATTAATTAATTAATTCATTCATTCAATAATTAATTAATTAATTAACTAATTAATTTTTATTTCATTCATTATTAGTTCATTCATTCAATAATTAATTAATTCATCAATTGATTAATTTATTTATTATTATTAAATTTTTAATATAAATATTGTTAATTAAATTTAATAGTATTATTAATTAATAAATATTAATAAGAATCAATTCATTCATTATTAGCTAATTCATTAAATAATTAACTAATTCATTCATTTTTATTAAATAATTATTATTTAATAATAATTAAATAATTATTTAATGAATTAAATAATTCATTTTTAATCCATTCAATTAATTCATTTTTAGTCATTAATGAATTCATTCAATAATTAATTAATTCATTATTAATAATTAAAAAATTATCACAATGGTTGATTTTCATATTGAGACAAACATTATCACAATGAAACATCTGACCATGGTTGACCATAGTTAGCTATGATTGACGAGGGTTGACCATGATTGATATTATAAACCCAAGTGAATAATAAACCCAAGGGATTAATACTAAAACCCCAAGGGATTATGAAGCTAGGGGAATAATATTATAAACCCAAAGTATATAAACCTTGAGATAAATATTATAAACACTAAAATAAACATGGTTGACCATGGTTGAGACAATCTTTATCACAATGTGACGTTGGACCATGGTTGACCATACTTAACAATGGTTGATTTCCATATCAATACAATCCTTGTGACAATGTGATGTTCGAACATGTTTGAGCATGATTGACCATGGATGATAATGATTATCATATTGAGACAATCTTTATCATAATGCGACATTGGACCATGGTTGAGACAATGAATGATTTTCATATTGCGACAATCTTTGTTACAATGCGACATTGGACCATGGTTGACCACGATTGATTTTATAAAACATGATTGACCATGGTTGAATAATATTAAACCAAAGGGACTAATATTATAAACCCAAGCTATATAAACCCTAAGATAAATATTATAAACACTAAAATAAACATTCTTGATTTTCATATTGAGACAATCCTTGTCATAATGTGACATTGGACCATGCCTAACCATGCTTGACCATGATCGATTTTCAAATCAACATAATCTTTGTCACAGTGTGACATTGGACTATGGTTGACCATGGTTGATTCTTATGAGACAATATTTGTCACAATGTGACATTGGACCATGTTGACCATGATAGAATCTATAAAACATGGTTGACCATGATCGATATTATAAACCCAAGGGAATAAAAAACCCTAGGGATTAATGCTAAAAATCCAAGGGATTATAATCCTAAGGGAATAATATTTAACCCTAAGAATATGAACCCTTAGATTAATAAACCCAGGGGATTGATATTATATACCCAATCGAATAATAAACCCAAGGGATAAAAATTATAAACCCAAGATATATAAACCCTAAGATAAATATTATAAACCCTAAAATAAACATGTTTGACCATGGTTGATTTCCATATTGAGACAAACTTTGTCACAGTGCAATGTTGAATCATGCTTGACCATGTTTAACCATGATTGAGTTTCATATCGAGACAATATTTGTCACAATACGAGGTTGGACCATGGTTGATTTTCATATTGAGACAATCATTGTCACAATACGACATTTGACCATAGTTAGCTATGATTAACTATGGTTAACCATAGTTCATGATGGTAAATATTATAAACCTAAAAAAATAATAAACCCAAGAATTTTCTATTATAAAATCAAAAAAATAATAAAACTAAAAAATTAATACTAAAACAAAAACTAATTAATATTTATTATGCTATTTAATTAATTAACCTATTTTAAAATAGAAAAAGAACTTGCACCACGGAATCAAAAACTCACTCTTGTGGTTTAAAATATTATATATTTAACCAATCACAATTACGTACTGTTACCAAATGTGGTGAAAATCATCGATCATTATGTATGAAGGTGAAAATCATCCTTTAATTACTCAAGCACATACATACAAAGGTTGTGTGCGAATCATGTAATATCTTACCAACGATACTCTCTTTATGAATAATCATGGTTGTTTACATGGTTTACACATGTTAATATTTAAGGAAAATTTTTCCACATAGAATACACTGTGACATGGAAAAACGAAATATAGCCATGATAAAGAACATGGATAAGACATGGAAAAACGAAATATAGCCATGATAAAGAACATGGATAAATGAATTTATTCATTTTGCTTAATTAAAATTATATGGTATTTTTTTGAGGGAAAAAATCCAACTCTCTAAAATCATGTTGGTTGGATATATATTTTGGTAAGTTAATTTTTTTCTTCTTAATTATGGTTTATTATTTTTTTTTTCTACTTCTATGTGAGAAGTCATTATAATAATAATTCGAAAGCATTGATTTTATCATATTATTAATAGGGATGTGAATATTGCTAGAGAGAATAATAACTATTCCATCTACCTGAAATAATTTTAATTAATATTTTTTTTCCCATTTTATAATTTTTTTAACTACTTTTTTCTTTATTATTTTTTTTATTTCTTGTGCTTCTTTCAATTTAATTTAATGTCTAGAGCCTTCTCAAATGGGGTGGTAGAGTTTCCCTGAATGGAGTGGGAAGAGACATGACCATATGGGGGAGTTATTGAGAAGTAGATCATGACCATCTGTCACAATAATAATCAATGTAATTGTTATGAGTAAGTATAATTGGGTTATTAGTAATAGTTAGTCTAAAGTAAGGATGAATTATATTCACATGGCTACACGGTAGGGTGGTGAGTGGCATATAGATCACAAAAAAAAGATGAGTCTTATTTATATTTAGCAATTTACATATTATTTATTGCAATATTCAATATTGTATACTTTTATTCTATATTTCTATTGTATTTTATAATGTTACTTGGTACTTTGGAATAATTTGTACGAATTCACTATGTGTAAAGTATTCGATCCTAAGAATCCCTTAACCAAAGTCATAAGAAGATATATCATTAGCCTTAGCCCAGTATGATCTAAGATAGTCTAGCAATCTTCGAGATTAGTAAGCGCGTACCCGAACCATGCCCTCGAGGATTAAGGAAATTAGTCGACTAGCCCCAATTGGACGCAAACCATTGCCTCTTGAATACTAGTATCTTAATAAATATTATTGATGTATCTATATTATTAATATTACCAAATCTAGAGTTCAAAGTAAGGAAGATGTATGTCAATTTATTTTTTTAAATTCAGTAGTGGTGAGGCCACATCATGGTCATGTCCAAGAATAACACCTGAAATATTCAATTGTGATTTAACATCTAGGAGTGCCTTAACAAAGCACCTGATTACAATCTATTCAAAACCCATCAACATATTAAAAATGTATTTTTTTATTTTTTTTTATAAATATAACATCACTCTCTATCCAAAAGTCATATATATATATAATATTTTAAAAAAAGTATATCAATATAAATTTATCTAAAATAAATCAAAATAAACTTAAATTTATATATAATTAAAATAAATCAACTTATAATCATACTATATTTGAATATGTTTAAATTTTTTAATATATGAATATTACAATATATGAGATAAAAATAAATGATTTAAAAAATCATATTAAAAATTTGATTTCTTTCCATGGATTTAAGTTAATAATAATATTTTTTTTAATTTCATATAAAAAGTTTTGGGATTAATTCTGTAGGCTCGTTAGCACACAATGTCTTTATTAGGCCATGAGTTTTAATTGACACTAACATATTCACACTAGTTACCATCCAAGAAATGCATAGGATTGTTTGGGGTTTCATTGTGAAGTTTACTTAGAAGATCATATGTTCAAATGTGAAGGGATAGGATATGTACATCTCTATAGACTTTAGCATACAAATCACTACATGGATGGGTTCCCTTGTCTCATAAACAAGGGGACCTATTAAAAAAATAAATTGTTATTATCATTATTTGAATGCATTATCTCTCAAAGTAAGACTGGAACTACCACTCATTAGGCTTCAACAATTCATCACCTAAGATCTATCACATCTATTCCCTTATTATAATTGAGGGGTTATTAAGATATGCACAAGCACATGAACCCTTGTTTCCTATCAAGGATAGCTTAAAGAAGTGTAATCATTGAGGGTTGGTTCCTAAAAATTTCCATAATTTCTACTACTTTAAAATTTCATGTTATCTTATGGCGTATCCTACATTGTTTGCAATCATTTGTAAAAATAATTGTTGAAGTAATTTATTTTATCTGTATCTATATAATGAATTATCTCTTAGAGTAAGAGGTAACATTAGCTCTAGTTGGAAAATTATTGTTGCCATTCATGGCTGACATTTCTTTAGAAATCCACCACCTAAGATCTAGCAAGTTTGGAAGCAAGTTCTACCATGCTACTTTCTTCTAATTACAATGTTATTAAGGACTAGACAAGCCCACCAATCCCAATATAGGATCTATTATACCTAGTAGCATTTAATATTCATGCTTCATTTATTAAAAAAATTCCAAGTCTTTTTTCAATACTAAGCTCCTCTTCCAACTTTTTATTTATCCATGTTGGTGAGAGTTTTTAAATATTATCGCCACACAATTTAGTTTCTTCAATCTTATGAAGGAAATATGGAGCAAGACGATCCATCATATCACCATCTCCTCACTTCTCTCTAGTTCACAAAAGCATTCAAGTCACTTTTATAACTACATAATCGTTTTTAACAACATTCGACAAAAGGAAATCATCCAAATAAACCTACTTATTTTGGAATGAACCACAAGTATTCATAATAGAGATACTCCTAATGAGAAAAAAATTGTTCAAATAGAAAATTGTAGCATACTCAATTTTTTCCTCAAATTTTTTTGTTCCATGTATTGAGTAATCCTCAATATCTGCCATTTCAATATTGAGCGATCAACTCCCAATTTTGAAGAAACACATTTAGAATATCAATTGCATATGTATACTTAATAATTATCTCTTGAAGTAAAATAATGTCTAGTTTGTGAGATCCACTAACTTATAAAATGCACTTTGGGGGGGAAGTATGTTGGTATCTTAAATTGCCCTATTTTCTACCCCATTTCCATCAATATCAACCTCTGCTTTATCTTAATAAAAGATCCTTCTTTCCTGCACTAGTACAATATGGTTACCCTTTTCCTGCACATGCTCATATTTTATATTAAGATTTATTACAACACTTTATTAATATTTTTATATAGATTTCATGCCTATTTACATATTTCTTGTAACTCATATTGATTTCCTAGTGTAATCATGGAACTTAGTGTTAATGATGAATGAGTTGACTAGTGCAGGAAGATTCCTGCATCGCCACTGTTCGAGATTTCCGAGAAGCTATCTTCCACAAGGACGGATCTCGATATTCGACTCCAAGTCTAACTGCTGATGAACTGAAGCAGGATAATAGGTGGTGCACATTCAAGGATTTTTCTCCAAAGAAAGGCTATGGCCAAGCGAATTTTATGTGTAATATAACCACTAGCCAAAGTTGTAACTTTGGTTTTCTAAGTCTGTTCGGCTGAGAGGCCTGAACAAGGATAATTTTAGGGGCGAATGTTCGCCCTTTGGCGAAATTAAGGGGTTTTAAATTTTTAGTGGGCGAATATTTTGTATCATAGTACATTTTTACAAATAACCTCAAATAGCCCACCTTATTTTAAGGGAGAGGATAAAAAAGGTAAATTTAGCCCTTGAAATTAGGACTTACAACCTTCCATTCGCCCATTTTCAAGAATAGGTTTTATTTAAGTGAATCCATTCTCCCATTTTCAAGAATAGGTTTTATTTAAGTGAATCCTATGGGCCAAATACCATATTTATAAAAGAGGTATGGTAAATTAATAAAAATATAAATAAATGAGAGGTATGGTAAATAAATAAAACATTTTTTATATTTACTCCATAAGTCACCTTATATACATGTAAGGGTGTAAACAAATAAAAATATAAGTAAAGTGGAGGTATGGTAAATAAATAAAACGTCTTTTTATACTTACTCAAAAGGTATGGTAAATAAATAAAAATATAAATAAACTAGACGTATCGTAAATAAATAAAACCTCTTTTTATATTTAGTCCATAACCCTTGTTCTATTTATGAAGGCTCAAGAAAGAGGTTTTATTTAAGTGAATCCTATGGGCCAAATACCATATTTGTAAAAGAGGTATGGTAAATTAATAAAAATATAAATAAACGAGAGGTATGGTAAACAAATAAAACATTTTTTTATATTTACTCCATAAGTCACCTTATATTTACGAACACTCAAAAATGAGTTATATTTAGGTGAAACCTATGGCCAAAATACTATGGGACAAATACCATGGACTAGATTGTTATTAATACCATGCAAAAAACCATTATTAACCCTAATATTAGAATTAATAAAAATAAAAATGGCACATGGTATTGACCCATGGTATTCACCAAAACGGCACATGGTATTGACCCATGGTATTCACCTGGAATGTAGCCCATTTAAATGGGGGAATTAAACCAGCATGTAGCCTATGCTAAGATTCACTAGGACTTTACAAAGTTTTATTATTTAGTGAAAGACTCGCCAAGATCTTACAAGATTTTATAATTGAGTAAAATATTCGCCATGCCTGGTGAGAGATTCGCCAAAAAATTATATATACATATTATATTATTGATAAAATCGCCTTCCATTTTTCCTATATACCATGGAGATTCGCCCATTTATTATATTTATAAATTTAGGGGGGGTTCTTAAAATTTTCCCTAGGCCTGAATGAGAATTATCTGTAAATAGTGTAAACGACCTAGAGCCAAAAGGATATATATGATATAGATCATAGATATGAAGCTAGAGAACCATCGATTATCATTTTGGTTTATGTAATCTGGTTATCGCCTCGCTCTGGGGCTAGACTACTTTGTAATGTAATTTTCCAAATCAAGTAATACAAGGAACCGTTATGATTTGCATGTGCAACATTTAAATTCGTCTTTGATGTATCTTTGAAGTGCTGATCTCTTTCGTTCCTTAGAAGGGGAATGAGCTGGTTGGCTAGGGCCCAACCAACCCAGCTTGTTTACCCCTCTCGCTTTCGTTATTCAGAAAGACAGTGTGGTTATTTCTTTTGCAGTTGTGTGATGTAATAGTTTAATCGTTAATCTTTAAGTTCTGAATTAAAATATCTTCTGTAGACTATATGTGAAACGGATCCATGGTTTGAAGAGTAGTCTTCTTTACTTTTCTTATGAAATATCGTTCTAGCATTTGCTTTACTCTTGTTCTCTATTTTAATTCATTTTCAAAGGGATTGTGCAAGGAACTCCTTCTTGCACTAGTGCAAGTTGTTACCTACAACTTGGTTTAGTCATTCATTACATCAAACATTTAATCACTTACCTGTATTTTACTTTCAGTTATTTCACAAGCAAATGAATCATTATTGAGTAATTGTTTTTGGTATTAAAAGTTCATCTCTAAAAGATTTGGAAGAAGTTATATCAAATTATCACATCATACATGCAAATAATATCATCATTGTGGGTAAAGTACCAACATTGATTAACACATGCAAAGTACTTAGGCTATTGTTTGATTCTTTTGAAGTGCTTTCATTTCATGAAGTTTATTTCCTCTGCAAAGTTTAATGAGTTGAAGCAGTTCCTTTTTCACAGATAGTTTACTTCAAAATTTCATTTACAGTTTCAATTCTTTTCTAGCACATCTTTCATCTTTCAAAATTAATTTGGGAACTGAGTAAAGGGAAATCCGTTTCGGTGCAAGAGCAAATCTCTTGACACAGAAACAGAGTGCTATAAACCCTAAAGCTTAGAGCACCTTCACTCAGAGATAAGTCTTTAGTAAGGAAGGTCAAATATACTCTTACACGGGAATATTGTACCTGCACTAGTGTAAGAAGATTGCAACAGTGCAAGGACAAAATGTTTGTGTGAGAGAAAGATCAGAAGGAAGACAAAATTTTGCAAGGGCCCACTTGTCGGACTGTTTACCATCCATCTGAAGATGAACATAGCATTTCATTCCAGCTTTTAAGATTGTTTCCGTTGTGCGGTATTTCTTTACTTGATTTACTTGCAAATTGTCTTTTTCATTCCAACACTAGAGTTGCCTTTATGTTAATTTCCTTTCCAATTGTTTTATATTTGATTCTGCAAAGCATTTCCTTTAAGAAGTAGGATTAGAAATAGGAAAAGTTCATACCATTTCTGGCATTTCCTGTGCTTCGTCTCTAAGTTATGAAACCCTCGGGTTGACAGTTAAGTGTTGAGGAGTTTTCTCAAGCGCAATTCCTGCACCCAACATTTTGGCGTCGTTGCTGGTGAGGCGATTTGAATTGGTCAGAATTTAACATTTTTTTGCAATAGGGGTAAGTGTGTTATTATCTTTTTCTACAGTGTGCTTCTATTGTTTGAAGGAATTTATAGGTGCCAATTTATTTTTTTAACTTGCAGCTTTTATTTGAATTTCGTTTTGTCATTTTTTTGAAATCAATGCCTAAAAGAGGTAGGGGTCTGAAGCCCACTAGAGGCCAAAGAAACACTAACAAATCTGAAACCAAAACTCATATTGGGCATTCTTTTGTAGGCAGAAAGTCCAAACAAACTTAGACTTATCACGCAGGAACAATCCACCTAGGCTCTTGCAGCAACAGTTCAGGTGTGACACAACCCATAAAGGGAAATAAGGAGATTGTTGGAATCCATAGTCAGCCTTCTCAGCCTATTAAGAGCAGTCGATGTGGAAGAACAATAATGGCAGATATGGAATATCGTGCAAAAGGAAGTGGTGAAAATCAGGTAAATGAGGAACAATCTACTTTTGGATTCTCAATTGTGAATCCTAACATACAAGTGCAAATGAAAAATATCTCACCATCAACTCTTCCTCATTTCTATGGTAAGGTACATGAAGATCCAGACTCTTTCCTATTCGAGTTTGATATTTCGTGTAGAAGTTATGATTACTCATCTGATGCCTAAAAGTTAAAGTTGTTTCCTGAAACTCTCAAGGACGCAACACTCCGTTGGTTCACGGGACTAGGAGGAAGCACTATAAATTCTTGGGAGCAAATGAAGAAAGTGTTTTTATCAAAATATCAAGAATATTGTAAAACTAGGGATATTCAAGATGAAATCTTTACTATTGTACAAAATGATGATGAGATGCTAGAGGACTACTTGGAGAGATTCTTGTATATCCTTCAAAGGTCAAAACACAATTTTGATCTAAGTACTATTAGAACCTTGTTCTTACGTGGCCTTACTGATGATGCTAGGAATAATTTAAATCTGTTGGGAAAAGGGGATATTGCTCAAAAACCTTTTGATCAAATTTGTGACTTGTGCAGGAAATTCTCGAGGAACCAATATAGATATGGTAAAGGAATTCAGAATAAAAACAAGAAAACTAAATCTACTAATGCTATGATTATCGGACTAGAAAATAAAATGAATAATATGAAAATTGAAATAATGGATATTGTTAGTAAATAGATAGACTTTTTGAAGATTTTGCAAAAACTTGTAGAAGAGCAATACTTATTATCTATTTTCTGTCTTAAATGTAGAAGAAAGCATCCTTTAAGAGAATGTCCTCTAGATATTAAAGAAACTAATAAATGTGAAATTTATGCAGATAACCATGCTACAGACAAATGTCCCTCCATACCTGGGCTAAAAGCCATACTCGAAGGGGGACAACCTGAAGCTGAATCATTGCATGCTATGGGAGCACGAAGGAATTGGACTAAGGTAAGTGCAGGTATGATTCCTGAACCTCCACCACATTTTTTTAGTTATAATGCAAACTCGTATTCCTATCCTAACACTGGTCACTCTCATCGTTGGCAACATGGGAATCAATAACAATATGGACAACCATCCCAACCTTGGCAACAAGGATGGAGAGGGCCAAACCATTCACATCATTCACATAATTCCTATCATGCACCTATGCAATCAGATCCTCCTACATATGCACCTTACTCAATGCCTCAACCATCATTACCTCAACTGATTCAACCTATGCCACCATTACCTTTACCTCCATTGTTTCGACCTTCTCAGCTCCCTGCTCAACATTTACACAACCCCAATAATAAAGTGGTAAAAATAATCCATTCTATGACCCCACTTTCTTCATCCAAATTTCAGACTATGCCAGTTGGAGTTAATGATCTCCAATTGAGATCAGGGAAAGTGGTAACTTCAGAAAATCAGAAGCAACCCATGGTGATTATCGATGAGAAAGGAGATGATGAAAATCCTAACCATTCTAAAAAAGATGACACCATTCAACCTATCCCCGTACATTCTGAGCCCTTGTCATCTTCTCCCAACTGACCTCCCTATCTAGAGAGGTTAGTTGTGGAGAAGAAAGACCCCATTCCTGAGTCTAGCCTAGTTTCTGAGCTTAGGAACCTTTTCATAAGGGTACCTTTTCTCCAATCTATTAAAGAGATCCCCATTTGTACAAAAATCATTAGGGAACTATGTCTCAAGAAACCGAGAAGGAGAAGATTGGAACCCCAAGCCATTCAATTTTTTGGTAGAGCAACAGAGTTGATGATGGGATGTATGCACATGGACAAATATACTGACCCCGGAAACCCTGTTGTCTCTGTTCAGATAGGTGATGTCCTTGTCTCTAATGTACTTATAGACCTAGGGGCAGCCATTAATGTTATGACCAAGCAAACCATGGATCAACTTGGATTGGTCCATATTCGTCCTACTCCCACTGTGCTTGAATTGGCAGATAGATCTAAAATCAAGCCGGAAGGAGTATTGGATGATGTGGTCGTTTCCCTATATTCTTGGGAATATCCCACAGATTTCATTGTGCTTCAGCCAAAGAATCCTGTGGGAGGGAATCCATTGATCTTGGGGCGACCATGGCTTGCTACAGCCGATGCTTATATCGGATGTCATTATGGTGATATGTATATTTCCCATGGAGATTCCAGAAAGAAAGTCACCTTATATCCACCTACTAGATCTATTCAGGAGCTCCAAGACACTTTATGGTTAGACTATAGTAGTGATGAGGAGACCCAACCTATTTCCTTGATACATCAGAATGTTGAGTCCTCACAGGAGGGTGAGATTCAAGACTTCCTAAACAATCTAGACACCATGCCCAATTTCAAATCATTGAGTCAGATTTTCAGTCTAGATTTTCATGAAGGATATGACTCTCTACCTCCATCATCACCATCTCTAGCGACACCTTTGTGTGCTCTTGAGCCTGACACTACTCTTGTTGAGATTAGTCTAGGTAAATCCTTGTATATGAGTTCAGACTTGGATCCTTCTCAATGAGAGAAGCTTGTGAATTTGTTCTGGAACCATCTTGATGCCTTTGCGTGGGGATATGAAGATATGAAAGGAATCCCTCATGAAACTTGTACACACCATATCTATATTCAGGATGGAGCCCGACCTGTCCGACAACCCCAAAGGCAAATGAACCCAGCTCTAAGAGATATTGTAAAGGAAGAATTACAAAAACTCTTAGATGCTGATTTTATCTACCCCATTTCTAACAGCCAGTGGGTCTCTCCATTAGTGTTAGTCCCAAAGAAATATGGGAGATGGTGCATTTGTATTGATTACAGAGAATTGAATAAAGCCACTCTCAAAGATTACTTCCCCCTTCCTTTCATCGATCAGGTACTCGATACCCTTGCTGGTAAAAAGTAATTTTCTTTTCTAGATGAATTTAGCGAATACAACTAGATATAGATAACACCTGAGGTTTAGGAAAAAACCACTTTTACATGTCCATGGGGTACATTTTCTTATCAAGTGCTTCCCTTTGGGCTATGTAATGCCCCGACTACCTTTCAGAGGGCAGTATTAGCTATTTTTGTTGACCTTGAATGCGTAGAAATCTATATGGATGATTTCTCTGTGTTTGGTGATTCATTTCAGGAAGCCCTCAAGGATCTAGAAAAAGTGCTTCTTCACTGCCAAGAATCCCATCTCGCCTTGAGTAACAAGAAATGCAGATTAATGTGCAACGTGGGAGTAGTTCTTGGCCATCTTATTTCCAAGAAAGGTATCCAGGTTGACCCTACAAAACAGAAGTCATTTCGAGTCTTCCTATACCCAAAACTCAAAGGGAAGTGAGAGGATTTCTAAGACATGCGGGCTACTATAGGAGATTCATTGAGAATTTCCCAAGGATATCTACCCCTCTTTTCAGACTTTTGGCTAAAGATAGTGAGTTTTCTTGGTCTACAGCTTGCCAACAGTCCCCTGAGACGTTGAAGGAAAAATTAGTTCAGGCACCAGTTTTGAGAGGACCAAACTGTTCCCTGCCATTCCATATTTCCTTTGATGCCTCAGATACTGCTATTGGCGTAGATTTAGGACAAGAATAAGACAAACAATCTTATGCTATTTATTTCATTAGCAAAAACTTGTCACCCGCTGAACTCAATTATACTGTTACTGAGAAAGAGTTTTTAGCTGTAATTTTTTCTATTAATAAATTCAAACATTATATTATAGGATATGAAGTTTTTGTACATACTGACCATTCTGCTATAAGATATTTGATGAATAAACCATTAACTAGCAGTAGGGTAACTAGGTGGTTGCTATTATTACAGGAATTTAATATTACTATTGTTGATAGACCAGGGAAATCCAATGTAGTAGCAGAGTATCTTTAAAGATTAAATAATCTTGGTGAAACAATTACTATTGATGATGATTTTCCTAATGAACATATTTTTGCTGTGTCAACAAAATCTCCGTGGTTTGCTGACATAGCTAACTATTTAGTCATCGGAAAATTACCACCTCACTTATCCGCTCATGAAAAGCGGAATATCATTCAGAAAAGTGTTGCATATTCCTGGATCCAAGGAGACCTCTTTTACACCGGAGCAGATCTCATTATCCGTAGATGTGTAAGAGAGGAAGAGGTGTTTGATATCTTAAAATCTACCCATGATGAACCTTGTGGAGGTCACTTCGCCAATAAGCGAACTGCATACAAAGTGTTACGAGCTGGCTATTTTTGGCCTTCCTTGTTCAAGGATGCCAAACAATATGTCAAGTGGTGTGATAGTTGTCAGCGAATTGGCCAACCTAATC
The DNA here is from genome assembly GCA_031772625.1 of Pinus tabuliformis. Taxonomy (NCBI): domain Eukaryota; kingdom Viridiplantae; phylum Streptophyta; class Pinopsida; order Pinales; family Pinaceae; genus Pinus; species Pinus tabuliformis. The sequence goes on from CM062817.1 coordinate 722,300,352, forward strand.
AAACCAATGAAATGCCTTTATGTCCTCAGGTTATGATTGAGCCTTTTGAAAAATGGGCTATTGATTTCATAGGACCAATAAATCCCTCATCATCAAATAAAAAGCATTTTTTGGTTTGTACAGATTTTGATACAAAATGGGTAGAAACTAAAGCTGTTTCTTCTGCTACTGAAAGAGTTGTTGTTGATTTTCTTTTTACTAAAATCTTTACTATATTTGGTGTGCCTAGAGAAATTGTTTTTGAAAATGGATCGCAGTTTATTTCTAATCTGGTACAGGGTGTGATGGAGCAGTATAAAATATGGCATAGGAGATATACACCATATCACCCGCAAGCCAATGGTCAGGTGGAGTCCACAAACAAGGTAATTGAGTCCATCCTCACAAAGTAGGTAAACATGCACAGAAAGGATTGGGCTAACAAATTACCAGAAGCATTGTGGACCTAACGAACCACTTGGAGAAACAGCATGGGACACACACCATATGAGCTGGTGTATGGGAAACAAGTCCTCTTGCTGATAAAATTCCAGATCAAGACTTTCATGACTGTAGTCCAATTGGGGCTAGATCTCTCTAAAGCACAATAGTAACGCCTTCTACAATTAAATGAGTTAGATGAAATTCGAAGGGATATTGTTTAGTAGAACATCTTGGTTCAACAACAATGTAAGAAGTGGCACGACAAGTCCATTTAGAAAAAGCAGTTCCAACCAGGTGATTGGCTACTCCTTTACGATTCAAGATTCAAACATTTTAAAGGAAAATTCCATACACGCTGGATGGGACCCTATGAGGTGGTCAAAGTGTTCAAAAATGGAGCAGTAAGAATCAAAAATATTGATGGATGAAATTCTGTGTTCCAGGTAAATGGGCATAGATTGAAGGTATATTTTTAGCCCCTTACTAAAGGAGATTTTATGCAGCATGTCCAACAACTATTTGAAAAGGAGTTGGTAGGTGATAATATCAACCTGTTGAAGAATTGATTCCTTCTTGTCCTCATTGAAAAAATAATCAAAGAAAAATAAAAAGAAAAAAATGACAAAAAAAAGTATAAAAAAAAAAATCCTGTAATTGTGAAAATTAGTTGACTGACATGATTGCAAAAGGATCAACCTGAAAACTAGCATGCTGGCAGGAAGATCAAAATTCTAATAAAAAGGGAATGATTACTTGATTTTTAGATATGCTAGCTGCCACCAAGAAGAAGCAGGTTCACGAAACTGAGAACTTACCCAAGTTTGGGGTAACTAGCATGGACATTTTTATCCAAGTAAACTCTTTCTTCCCACTGCAGTTATTTTTTCCTGCACTAGTGCAGGAATATTTCAAGGTAAAAATATTGTCTTTATTCTATTTCCCATTTTGAAATTTCCCACTAATTTTATTTTCTAAATTCCCCATGGATCACCTTCCTTTTCTTCCAAGAAACTACCCTTACCCAATTTGGTAGAATCCCTCTTTTCCCCTGATTTTTTTCCCCACATCCCATTTTGTTTATCCCTCTTGGTGATATTGTTTATGAAATCCCTACTATAATATTCCTTCCCATTCTAAAATTTTTTCCCCTTTCCCACTTCTTTATTCCCTCATAAGTTGATTGTAGAATTTAATGCAGTCATTCAGAAGGCATGTCGAGAAGCACCAAAGGATGGCGAATAAATTTTTCTTGTATAATGAGGCAAATTAAAAAAAAAAAAAGTCCAGCTACAGAAGTATGTCCTATCATATTCTTGTTTGGTAAAAGTCTTTGGTGCAAGCACAGTGCAGTGCAAACACAGCAGTACAAGCAGGTCTGATGTAGAAATATAGTTGACTGTGAAAGCAATTTACACAGTCCTGAAATGGTTTATCAAATATTTGTGGGCCTATATATTTCTGCACATGTGTTGATATGTTATCTCACTCCATGTTTTAATTGATGCTTTGTTTCATTAATTACTAATCTAGGAACAAATCTTTAAAGTGCAAGATGTGTAAGGTTGAAATCTAATCTTTTTTTAATAAATTCTGAAATATGTCTGATTGAATTATGATGATGACTGTGGAAGGGTACTACTATCCGATAACCTGCACTCACCCTCCTTGCAATCATTCCACATTACATAACCATCATTAACCTACCCATAATCCAATCATTATAGTCGTTGCATCACCGCCGTCTACACCGCCACTGCATCCAATCACCATGATTCACCTATAACAAGCTAACATGAATCTACACCCGATGTGGAGGGGACTATTCCATCATAGTTGAGTGAGTGGGTCTAAAAAGAGGGAGCGCGAGAAACCTCTAGCATAAAGTTCTCGGTGAATGTTGGAGTTACCCTAAAATTATTTCGAGGGTGTGATTAGTGAAGTGGAGGAGGTTTGAAATGGCACATGTGAGGAGTCAACCGCTGTCACTACAGGAGATTGAACAAACTGTCGAGTATAGGAACAGTCTTGCACTATTGCAAGAATCGAGGTTCCTTCCATTCCTCCAAAAATTTGACGGGTTCGACATGGCCGTAGTGCTAGAGTTTGCAAGGACGTTCAAAGAAGGCTGAGTCAGGGTTGGGTCCTTAAAGTTTAAAATTACTGAAGAGTTCATTTCACAAGCCATAGGCCTACCACTTACAGGGGAGCACTGGTTTAAAAAGGAGCGGTTGGCGAAGAAGCATTGGCACCGGTTCGTGGTCGATAAGAAGATTAAGGTCGACTGGAAAAAAGGACTTCCACAGACCGCCATGGTTGGGAAATGGCGAGATTTACTATTTATATTACAAAAGTTTGTCACAAGTGAAGGACATTATACCCTAGCATCCATATACCACCTTCAATTTCTATCACATTTCGAGGCAGGGAAATTGATTAATTTCCCTCACTTCTTGCTCAGGAGCCTTGAAATGATGGCGAAAAATGTGCAGAGTGGAAGTGTAAGCCAGGTTGTAAAAAAACTCTGCCATCATGGATTCATTACGATGCTGGTCAAGAAGAAATTAGAAAAAAATGGAATAGCGTGGGAGGCCTTTCTGAAAGAATTCTGAGCGAGGGGTGCAGAAGAGCCTGCTAGCACAAGTGCAAGTAAGAAGAGAAAGGTGGAGACATTGTCTCCTACCAAGTAGTGAAGTAAAGGCTCACTAGTGCAAGAAGAGAAGAGGGTTGTTGAAAACACTCTACCTACAACAAAGAAAAGGAAAATTAGGACCTCGGCGAAGAGGAAAGTTGCCGGCCAAGGAACGAAACACTCAGGTTCTCCATTTGTAATCGACGAGTCGCCCCAAGTATCCCCCACAGTTCATAATCTCGTGGTGCTCACATATGCAATGGCACACATTGTGGAGGGTGAGGAGAATGCATAAGATGATTTTCTGTTGTCAACCTTTGTCAGTAGGCTAAGGATCAGAAAAACAACATTGACACCGAACACCGATGAAGTCCAAGTAGAGGAGGACGAAGAGGAACAACATGAAGAGCCTCTTGACAATTTTAGCGAACCAGATGTGGAGACCCTCAATGATTTCAAGGAGCAAGGCATTGAAGACCCTACGGTTTTTGAAGGTCAGGGCACTGAAAACCCTACGGTTTTTGAACGTTAGGGTATTGAAGACCCTGCAGTTTTAAAAGGGAAGGTATTGAATACCCTGCAGTGTTCGAAGGATAAGGTATTAAAGTCCCAATAGTGGTAGAAGAATGGGGAATCTCAACCCCTGTTGATTTGAAAGGACGCGGTGTTGAATCCCCTAAAAAACTAGGTGAACAAAGTGTTAAGAGCACAGAGGAATTAGGCGCATTGGGTACTAAAACCCCTGGCACAGAGATTGGTGAGGGCATCCAAACCCTCAGTGACAGCAAAACCCCAAGCATAGAAACCATCAGCGATGTCATAAGGCAGAATTTCGATAGCCTCAACCTTGATGATGAGTTCGTGGCAGAAAATGCGTTCACACCCGAAGACCTTAGCACAACACCATCCACTCTCTTCCTCAATAACAAAATAGTGGACCTGGAGCAACAAGTCCATGACCTAGAAGCTTTGAACCAGGTCATGAAAGAGCAGAGTTGGCAGAAACAGAGTGAGGTGGAGTTACTAGCAGAAGTAAAGAGGCAGAAGTAGCAGGTAAAGGTATGGAAATACCAGGCTTCCAGATGCTATAGATGCCTGAAGAAGGTGACTAAGCAGCTGTGAAAAGCCCGAGACAAGAAGCCAAAGATAGTAAAGACAAGGATAAACATTGAAGTGTAGAACTGAGGAGCTGGCCATTCATTTTTGAAGGTTTTTTTGCAGAGGTAAAACATTGTGTGAGGACACACAACAACTTAGGGATGGGAGGATGTTGGTATCCTAAATTGCCCTATTTTATACCCCATTTCCATCAATATCAACCTCTGTTTTATCTTAATAAAAGACCCTTCTTTCCTGCACTAGTACAAGATGGTTACCCTTTTCCTGCACATGCTCATATTTTATATTAAGATTTATTACAACACTTTATTAATATTTTTATATAGATTTCATGCCTATTTACATATTTCTTGTAACTCATATTGATTTCCTAGAGTAATCATGGAACTTAGTGTTAATGATGAATGAGTTGACTAGTGTAGGAAGATTCTTGCACCGCCACTGTTCGAGATTTTCGAGAAGCTATCTTCCATGAGGACGGATCTCAATATTCGACTCCGAGTCTAACTGCTGATGAGCTAAATCAGGATAATAGGTGGCGCGCATTCAAGGATTTTTCTCCAAATATAGGTTATGGCCAAGCGAAGTTCGTGTGTATTATAACCACTGGCCAAAGTTGTAATTTTGGTTTTCTAAGTTTGTTCGGCCGAGAGGCCTGAACAAGAATTATCTGTAATTAGTGTGAATGACCTAGAGCCGAAATGATATATATGATATAGATCATAGATAGGAAGCTAGCGAACCATCGATTATCATTTTGGTTTATGTAATCTGGTTATCGCCTCGCTCTGGGGTTGGATTGCTCTGTAATGTAATTTGCCAAATCGAGTAATACAAGGAACCGTTATGATTTGCATGCGCAATGTTTAAATTCGTCTTTAATGTATCTTTGAAGTGCTGATCTCTTTTGTTCCTTAGAAGGGGAATGAGCTGGTTGGCTAGGGCCCAGCCAACCCAGCTCGTTTACCCCTCTCGCTTTCGTTATTCAGAAAGACGGTGTGGTTATTTCTTTTGCAACTGTGTGATGTAATAGTTTAATCACTAATCTTTAAGTTTTGAATTAAAATATCTTATGTAGCCTATGTGTGAAATGGATTGGTGGTTTGAAGTGTAGTTGTGTTTATTTTGCTTATGAAATATCTTTCTTGCATTTCCTTTACTCTTGTTCTCTGTTTTAATTCATTTCCAAATGGATTGTGCAAGGAACTCCTTCCTGCACCAATGCAAGTTGTTACCTGCACCTTGGTTTAGTCATTCGTTGCAGCAAACATTTAATCACTTACCTACATTTTACTTTCAATTATTTCACAAGCGAATGAATCATTAATTGAGTAATTGTTTTTGGTATTAAAAGTTCATCTCTAAAATATCTGGAAGCAGTTATATCGAATTACCACATTATACTTGCAAAGAATATCATCATTGTGGGTAAAGTACCAACATTGATTAACACATGAAAAGTACTTAGGCTACTATTTGATTCTTTTAAAGTGCTTTTATTTCATGAAGTTTATTTCCTCTGCAAAGTTTAATGAGTTGAAGCATTTCCTTTTTCACAGATAGTTTACTTCAGAATTTCATTTACAATTGCAATTCTTTTCCAGCACATCTTTCAGCTTTCGAAAGTAATTTGGGAACTAAGTAAAGGGAACTCTGTTTCGGTGCAAGAGCAAGTATCTTGACACAGAAACAGAGTGCTCTAAGCCTTGAAGCTTAGAGCACCTTCACTCAGACATAAGTCTTCAGTAAGGAAGGTCAAATATACTCTTACATAGGAATACTATACTTACATTAGTGCAAGCATATTGCAATAGTGCAACGACATGTTGTTTGTGTGAGAGGAAGATCAGAAGGAAGACAGAATTCTACAAGGGCCCACTTGTCAGACTTTTTACCATCAATCTAAAGATGAGCATAACATTTCATTCCAACATTTAAGATTGTTTTCGTTGTGTGGGATTTCTTTACTTGATTTACTTGCAAATTTTCTTTTACATTCCAACACTAGAGTTGCCTTGGTGTTAATTGCTTTTCCAATTGTTTTCTATCTGATTCTGCAAAGAATTTCCTTTAAGAAGTAGGATTAGAAATAGGAAAATTTCATACCATTTATGACATTGGCCGTGCTTCGCCTCTAAGTTTACAAAACCCTCGGGTTGACAATTAAGTGTTGAGGAGTTTGCTCAAGCGCAATTCCTGCACCCAACAAAGTATTCAGCGCATTCAAAGACATGTAACATAATTTTGATACCTTCGTTGAGGCACATCACATTATAAGGTCCTCATGGATTGTATTTTGTTTGTCTCACTATATTTCCCTCTCCATTTTTTACTTAGCAGTATGTATGAAGGGTTTCCTTCCGACAACGCAACACACCCTCCCTCCTACCTCCACAATTATAAATAAACATCCCCATATCCCCTAAACCTAATAATTGATTGAGATTACCCAAATTCCCCTCATTCTCGGATCAATTTCATCTACACATTTCTTCCTATAAGACCTTAAGGTTTTTTGAAGACACAAATTCCTCATCATCGGCCGCCACCTCTCCATTTTTTACTTAGCATTATGTATGAAGGGTTTCCTTCCTACAACGCAACACACCGTCCCTCCTACCTCCACAATTATAAATAAACATCCCCATACCCCCTAAACCTAATAATTGATTGAGATTACCCAAATTCCCCTCATTCTAGGATAAATTTCATCTACAAATATCTTCCTATAAGACCTTAAGGTTTTTTGAAGACACAAATTCCTCATCATCGGCCGCCACTTCTCCAAAATCCTTAACATGTGTAACTCGTACAAAACCTTCCATAATTTCTATAATATCTTCCGATCTACCTAAAACAGTTCCACTCACACTATACACTTAATGTGTTTTTATTAAATTCATAATCACACAAGAGATCCAAGATAGTAGGGGATAATTTCAAGAGTTTGACCATACATTGAAGAGGGCCTTCCTCCCATTCCACGTTGAAGAAAGGAACTAAACCAACTACTTCCTTGGAAGTTCAAAAGGACTAAGCAAGTGAATTTGGGGGAGACTGAGATGGCTTATCATCCTCTTTATACTCAATAGTTGTTTGCATTGATTCTTTTACCTTTTAATTTGAAATTGTCCCTTTCCAAAATGTCCATTTTTTGCCCCATCCACTTGACTAAGAGGGGATTGTATAAATTCCTTGTTGTATCCATTCCAAATTCCTTCAAAAACATTCACGATGATTATCTTTTAATGTCTCCAATCTTATAACAATTTGATCACCAAAATGGGATATTTTTATTAAGAGCCTAGGAGATAGTCCATATTCCATAGAACAAAAATCAACATTCATGGAAGGCCATCCCTTAGAGTTTGATGTAAAATAGCATGGTAGATAATTATAATTAATTTATATATTTTATTATTTCTCATTCATGATATGGACTTACAATGAATTCCATATAAATACATGAGCATCATGTCCTTGGAAAAGAGAACAACTATCATTATTATATATTCTCATGGAAAATTTTGCAACATCAATATTTATCCATTTTTCCACATAATATTCTCAATTATATTAGATGATATTATTTTATTAGATAAGATTATTCTATTAGAGTCATATTTCATCCATTCTATTATGAGAGTGGTCTATCTTATGTTTCTAAGAAGTCTGACCCAAAATTCATAAGGTTCCTTGTAGGATCCCTTGAAGATCCTATTATTTATGTCCTTCCATAAGGACCAGAGAATGAAACTTAGAGAAAGGACCCATGTGTGGTTTAGGATTTGGTTTTTAAAATCCACAAGTTGCTAGGAGGAGATAATTTCAATGATGCATGCATTTCTAAGGTGATTAGACTGTCGGAACATCAAGGCTAGTTTGGTTCATCTCTTCTCTACAAATGAGCATTCATTGAAGAGGTGCTTGATATTTTGTTTATGGGATTTTCAAAGATAAAAATAAGAAGGTCCATCATATCATCATCATTTTATGTTCTCGCAACTTATAATTCTCCTTCTTGCTAACATCCATAAGAAATGCACTTCTTTTGGCCATAGATTTGTTTTCCAGATGCAGGACTAGATTTCCCCTTTTGGGGATTGATTGACAACAAAGGTTAGAAAGTATGCTTCCTTGATAGAAAAGTTACCTAAAAATTTGTATCCTAACCTTAATTTGTTTGATCCTTCTAGGATAGGGATCGTCCTGTGATGCAAGGATTTTTCCAAGAGGGGCCATTCATCCAAAGTTATATCAAAGTATCAGTCCTATTTATTTCCCCAAACCCACCAATTAGATATATTGTCCTAAATTTTCTAGTAGCATGCCACCTGAGTAAGTCCCTTTCTTTTAATTAGCGCTGCAAGTTGGGAGAATTGGTCTACAGTATTCAATTTAGGTAATATCTACTAGGAATCTCCCTAGAACTTGGCCAATACTCTATTTCATATTTTCCAAAAGGAACGATGTTGGATCAAGGCTTTGTTTTGGTTTACAAGATTCCAAATGGAAGAGCTTAATGTGTTGTGATTGTTGTGGAACTTAGAGGCTAAGCTTGTACCTTAACTGTAGTTTCCATTCCATAAGTTTTTCCATAGATCCTGGCTTCCTTAGATCCACCACGAAGAAATCTTTGCACACATTACTTTGCTGAAATTTTTTTGTTACTTTAAACCTAGACCTCCTATTTGTTTGGGTAGGCAAAGTTTTTCCCAAGAAATTAACACCAATTTCTATTCTCAGTGGCTCCACCCCATGGAAAATATTTCTATATATTATGAATTGATTCAAGGACCCCTTTAAGAGAAGCCATCATAGATATTTTTTAGATGGGGAGAGCCTACAAGAAATATTTGAGTAAAACTACATGGCTTGGTATATTCAAGGATCTGAAGGTCCAATTATCTAATTTTGAAGAAATTTTGTCTAAGAGGTATTTCCAGTGAATTGTCAAAAAGTGGCACATCGAGGTAGATAACAGGAAGTGAATAATGTCGAAATCCTAAGACTTTGGTATAATGGGCTTGAATACCTAGATGGGTGTTAAAAATATTCAATATTTGGAGGGATCGATCATAGTACCTGAAGAATGCATAAACTAATCCATACTTTTACTTTATAACTTGCACTTCTTGAATTGTGGGCATTCACATTAACATAATATCATCAACAAATAATTGATGAGTTATACGATCAATATGGTTATTTAGTCGTAAACCCTTTACCTTTCCTTCATGCATGATTTCCATCATGTAGTGGCCTACACCTTCAATATCCAAGACAAAGAGGAAGGGAGAAAGGGGGTAACCTTGCCAAATACCTCGTGAAGGATTGAAGGTTGTTGAGGAAGAGACATTTATTAGAATGGAGAAGAAGGGGTAGGAAAAACAATATGCTACCCTTGTTGTACATTTTTCTAAGAATCCAAAGGATTTGAGCACATGAAACAAGTAGAACCAGTTTCATTTATCAAATTCTTTTGAGAAATCGAGTTTTATTGTCATACCCGCCTTTTCAAATTCCTTCTTGGAGTGAATTATCTCATGAGAAACCACTATTCCATGAATAATTTGTCTTCCTTCCACATATCTAGACTTGTCCTTTGAAATGAGGGAGGGTAGTAGAGGCTTGAATTTGTTGGCGATGATTTTAGAAAGGATTTTGTATATGACATTACAAAACGCTATTAGTTGAAATCTGTTCGGATCAGTAGTGTATTCAAATTTAGGAACCACGGTGAAGAAAGTGGCATTGAGAGCAAGTAATATAGATTGAGTTCTTTAATATTCCTCCAGCAAAGCTAAGATTTCTTCCCCCAAAAATGACCAGCATGCTTGAAAGAAGTCCAAGGTTAATCTAGAAGAACCCAATGCTTTATTCTTTAGAAATCTCATGACTACTTCTTCCACATCCTAAATGGTGATCTCTGTCATTAGACTTACATTATTTTCTTTTGTGACTATACTCAGAATGTGTGCCAATATTTTCATTATTGCAGAGAGGAGATTAGGAGAGGGTTTTTTTAAGAGATGCCTATAAAAGGAAGTGAGTTATCTTTCTAGATCTAATTGTTCTATTATACGTTGCCTAGTTGAGCTCATCAAGGAGATATTGTTGTAATGACAATTTTTAAGAATATATTTTGAAATAAACGTGTGTTTTTCTCCCCTTATTTAATCCAATTAAATCAATATTTTTGTTTCCATGTTTCTTCCCATTTGGAGAGGAGTTTGTTTTCTTAGCTAGCCAATTCTTGGGAGTGACCTTTCATAATTATTTGTTGTTGTAATATATCTATTTGCACCTCCAGTTGGGTTTTATCCTCGAAGATGTTTTTGAACTCCTCTTGGTTCTATTTTTTTATCTGAGCTTTAAGGGCCTTTAGCCTCTGTTGGAAGTTGTATATGGGTGAAGGGCTTGGAGCTTCAATGTCCTACCACCATTGCTTGGCTTTTTCAACAAAGAAATGGTTTGCTAGCTAAAATATTTCAAAGTGGAATGGGTGATTCTTTAGGGTAGATTTGAGGTCGAGATCCAATAGGATGGGCCAATGATCCAAGCCAACACAATTATGGATTACTCCATGAAGAGATACTTTTCTAATAGGATTTTTGAAATTAAAAATATATCTAGGCAACATGCGATTTGGTATTTATCTTCCTGATGATTGTTCCATGTGTGGTTTTTGATACATCTGTGGTGCTCATTGCTTTTATTATGTCCATGAAGAGGAGCCCATCTCCATCTAGCTCTCATATTATACCTTTTCTCTCATCAAAGGAGGTAATCATGTTGAATTTTCCACCAATTATGTAGAGCCAATCTCGTTGAAGCTTCCAAAGTTGTAGAAGATTATTGAGCAATAAATCCTTTTATGTGGAAATGTGAGGGCCCAGATGTTGCCATTAAATATCCTGACTCCTTGGAGCCTACCGGTTGGAATCTTCCTGTAAGAATTCTTGGTTCCACAATCTAGTCTAAGAAAACTATTTCCTTTAGGTTCCAAATTATCATTATATCCCCTACCTATCCAATCATGAATCCAAAGATTGAACTTGGATTTGAACTTGGCTTCGCTTCCAAATATTTTGAGAAAGGGAATCCCTTTTCTTTCTCATGCATTTTATTTCATGAAGGATGAAAATACTAGGATTTTCTCTTTTAATGTGATCTCTAAGGATCCTTTGTTTCCCACAATTGTTTAGGCCTCTTATATTCGAAGAAATGATCTTCACTTTAGAAGAGAGTGAATGAGGGAGTAAATTTTCCTTATCAGGTGAACCTTGTCGAAATTGGCTAAAACGTTTCTCGCTTGTTGAATTAATTCTTGTATTGTTTTCCTTCCCCTCCTCTTTTCTTCTTGAATAGGTTTGGAGGGGGCTCTAGGAAATAAAGAGTGAAGCTTTACGTCATGATTCTTAGGAAGAAATTCATGACCGTATGTAGAATGTTTGACCTTAAGAAAGGATTTATGAAGCAAATCCATTTGTGGCTCAAGGATTATTCAAGGCTCTTGACGTTGAAGCTCTTCCAACATTGTGAATAATATCTATACATTTCCATCCATATCTTTGTAATCATCTGCTCATTCTTGTGTTTCATCCTTAGTTTTATTCTCTTAGCTCACTTGTTGCACATCGAGCATCTCAACTTCCTAATTTTCCATATCTTTAGTGAGGTCTACAGATTTTTAATTTGGATTTTCTACATTTCTCCTCTTCTTTATAGGAGTGTCCTATTTAAGATTCCCATGTCGCACTTCATCCATTTGAGATATCAAGGTTTTTCTTGAGGATTTTTTGTGTTTGAAATAACATCATACATATTATTGGACCAGAGGGGTTCCCTATTATAGGCAGTTGTGACTATCTAAAATATGTGGTGACTATTCGACTGCCAAAACCCATCTTGACTTGTAGTTGATGGTTGTGTCACTAGAGGCTGAGGATTTAATGATGGGGAATATTTTAAGAGATAATTGTATTCACACCAATGGTAGTATTGGAAGGAAACATGCTCATAGTCGATAAGTTTCACAATGTCTTCATTATACAAGGAATTTTTTATGGGTTCTTGCAAGGGCTAAGATATATTCATACACACATATCCTAACATATGTCATGCACCTTTTTCTTTTTGTGATCTCTGAGATTTTAATGAAGGATACCATGGTATTCCCTATTCCTTCTAGGATTTCTTCTTGCTAATATTCAATGGGAAGAGCATATAGTTGAATCCAAACTAAAGCTACCATAAAAATCTCCTTATCTAGATTGTATATGGGGGTCCAGAATTAGATGAAGAGCTCTGTATTACTTTGAAAGTATTTCCCATTTCCAAAGACTCTTGTATGATCCTATAGATTAGTGAAAACATTTGCAAAGAATCCTTTTGCTCTTAGCTGAAGTTCAATGTGTCCCTTAAGCTGCCATTTGTTTCGAATCCAAGAGATCATATCCTTTTCAATGGGCCAAATAATAATAAATTTTCATATCAACATGTGATCCATTATTGAATTAGACTTAACCGACCTCATACCTTGGATTTTGAATAGCTTTGAGAAGAAATCATTCTACCTTTTATTCTACCAATTTGCACCCATAATGAAGGAATTCATTTGGCTAGCTTACTAAGTGCGTCCTGGGATCAATTAATGAGATATTATGTTAGGGCCTCTACATTTGGTTCTAGTATATCTTGTAGTCACATTGCAGTAGGAGCGGTGTAACCCCCTCCCATCCCCGTAGGTGGAAGCCATTAGCAATTCAGTCTCAAGTCTTGATCAAAGAGACCGAGTAGAAAAATGATGAGACGGAAATTTGCAGTGAAGTTTCAAGTGCAAATCAGAGTCTACAAAATGCTAGCATCTTCAGAAAACAATGTGAGTGTAATTCTTATGGTTAGATCCTATAGGATTTTTTGAATTTTTATTCAATTTTTCTAAATATGTGTTGGAAGGAGAAAATTTTCCTATTTCCTTATTATTGTCACTCTATACATCAAATTGATATAATTTTGCATGTGTGATGTAGCCTCCAGTTGGTAGCATAAGATTTAAAGTACTGATATTTGTCATCTCCTTGATTAGATGGTGGAATACTTTTATTATGGAGAATATACTTTGGGCTTAGTTCCTTGGTTGACTTTTTGCAAGGATATCTTCTTCAATAATTCTAGCCTTTAGTCATGTTTACTCTATGCCATTTATATATATCACTTGAGTTCATTCCTTATGTTTTATTTCAATCATAATATGGAAACTTGTAAGAGATAATCATGTGGTAATTTAGGCACGCAAGTAGATAATACATGTAAATTGTTAAAAAAATCATATACTAAAGCCTACTACTGTAATCAAGTGAGTTTGGAGAAAATAAAAAATCCTTGATGTTTTGAGACCTCCTAAAAAACTATGTTCTTAATGTATCCTAGCTTTTTGAATGGGCCTTTGAATGCAACCAAAAGAACCAATAACATGTTAACCTTTCTAGTTGTAACGATGTGAAATTACGTTTTTCTTCATTATCATACATTTGGTGCAACTCAAAATAGTTCTCAAACTCTATTTATCCATCTTTTGGTCTCCTTATCATCCTGTTTGTCAAATCTTGGTACATCAATTTATAGTTTGTGTGTAAATATGTTAAAGGAACATGCAGAGTTAGACGAATGCTTTCAAATTGTAAAAGGAGTGTGTTAATTTGGGCTACTCAATCCCTTGTTCATGTTTCTGCTAATCTCACTTCCATATCTTCAAGTCTTGAAAAGTCATTCATTTTATTGAGTCATGGAGCCAATATGTTAAAATGACTAGTATTAAGGAAACTCGGCTTATTGGAGATCTCATCAAGTGAAGCCTTTAATTCTTTTATATCCATGTTCTCAAGCTTGCTAGAAATTTTTACAATTGAATCTTTTAATTCCTTTAGCTCTCTATTGAAGTCTTTGGTAGGTAATTAGGATGGATTTGAATGGTCTTGCATACAAATTTGTGAGAAAATAGGTGTATGGCATATATATTGGGTACCAAAACGAATTAGGATGGAGCTAAATGGTGTAGTTAAAATATATATTTTTTCTATGTGGTTCACAGGCCCAAAGAACTTCCATGAAATATTTGCATCATGAATATCAACCCACACAAAGGGATCACCTCTTGTCAATTCAACCACAAAGTCTAACCGACCCACCCAAAGGGATCACCTCTTGTCAATTCAACCACGAAGTCTAACCATGAGAGTGTCAAGAGATTTGAACCTGTAAAACCTCTAAATAGCAAAGGTGCTTTAAAGATATCGACTCAACCAATTGGATTAAACCTCAAAGCTCTAGTGTATATATATATATATACATATATATATAGCAAAGGTGCTTTAAAGATATCGACTCAACCAATTGGATTAAACCTCAAAGCTCTAGTGTATATATATATATATATATATATATATATATATATATATATATATATATATATATATATATATATATATATATATATATATCAAATACATTATTTGGTAAAATTACGTGGTTGAAGAAAAAATAATTCTTTATATTTTACTAAATCTAATAAAAAAATTAGAAAAATGCATAATTTTTTGCACATACACATATTACATCTGAGGCTACATATTAATTACAATATATCTATCAAATAATTATAATTAATTTACATATTTTATTATTTGGTATTTATAGTATTGAATTACAATAAAATAATACATCATATAAGTGTTGTGAGGCTTTCACAATTATTCATATTGTTGGAGATTTCCGAAGAGAACTTTGTAATGATTTAGTTCATCCAATGCTTGAGATGGTTACTTCATATATAGGAGATGGAGAGCCAGGTAAACCATCAAAGAATAAACATGGTAAAAATGGCAAAAAAATTAGTAAAAATAAAAATAAAAGGTTAAAAGTAATATGCACTCACGTATCAATTAATAATAAGAAGTTTAAAGTAATCAAAATAATAAAATTTGTAATTTTGTTTTTATTAAAAAAGTTACCAACACATAAAAGAAAATATAAAATACATATCCCATTAAAATATATAACATGTAAATAGTAACTATAAACTAATATCAATTTTACCATATAAATTAAAACAAGTGTTGCAATTCTACAACCTTGCTTTGGAAGGAGCTAATAAATTGAGATGTGAAGTGGATAAATTAATTGATTGCTAAAGCGCAGGCAGTTGCATAAATTTTGGTGGGTATTTACAATTTTAGTCCTACATAAATGTTGAGGAAAACATAAATAATGGTGGGAAGTGACTTGTGATAAGCATATTTATTTACATTTTATGTTGAGAAGTAATTTATGGTAAGTACGAACTATTTTCAAGAATTTTATTTTTGGATTAAAAAATCATTACACGGATATCTAAAAATCATACATGAATATTGGAACCATGCCCATAAATTTTGACATAAAATATGCAATGTTGTTATCACTTGGCATTATACAAAAAGACCTTCAAGTTATGTCCAATCAAATGTTTAAAAAATAGTTTTTTTAATAATATTGAGAAACAAATATTTAGTTTTCAAAGTTAAACATTATAAGTTGCATTGGTCATTGCTAAACTAATAATGGTCAATGAAATCCATTACTAGAGCCTTGTCTTGGCGGCGACTAGTAATGACTTTGTAACCATATTTAAATTTTATTAATAAATACATAAAGACTTAATACTTACAATAAACTAACAATATAATAAGATTCTTAACTTGAATATTCACCCTCACTTTACCATGGATATACACGCTTTGTTACAAAACCATGAGCCATTACCATGGCTTATCAATACCAAATGCCCAAAAACAAGAAATCATTTCACAATTAAAATATTTTATTT
Organism: Pinus tabuliformis; assembly: GCA_031772625.1. NCBI lineage: Eukaryota > Viridiplantae > Streptophyta > Pinopsida > Pinales > Pinaceae > Pinus > Pinus tabuliformis. The sequence goes on from CM062817.1 coordinate 722,316,392, forward strand.
TAACTTGATTTTCTAATATTCTTTTATTTAAATCTAAAATAAAAAGGTTTATACTTTTGAAATATATAAAAATCCTCTACTCTCATTACCGCTAAAAATATTCCATGAATATTCCATAAAGATTAAATCAAAGTTTTAATAAAATTAAGAATGAGAATACTTTTATATATAGAAATATGAAATTTATATGTACTAGTTTATATCCATAACTTTAGATTTATTTACCAAAATTTCAGAGACATCAAATCTCTTAAGGAAAATTAATCTCTCGAGATCTAAAAATTAAAATAGGTCTAAATTAATTATAATATTATTTTCAAAAATTTTATAAAATGTTTTTCAAACTTTTTATATTTAATTACATAAATATTATCCTTAGTTTAATAATCCATAACAATAAACATCCGAATTTTATTCCCACGCATTCCAAGACATAGAGGGTGAGAGAATTCTACTAAAAGAATTAGCAAGGCTAGTTAGAAATTTACACTTTCACTGTTATGGGGTCAAGATAGGGGCTGACAGGTTTATTATATAAAAATTACTAAATTAAAAATTAGAATTACTCCAGAACTATGGAGAAATTACTCCACAACTAAGTCAAGCACTTTGTGCCCATATATGAAAAGTAGAACTGTAGCCTAACACAAAGACATGAAATATCCCCCCCTACATGTTCTTTAATTTGTAAGCTTTATTTCAACATGATGGTCCACACTTTGTTTCTACCCCCTACATGTTCTTTAATTTGTAAGCTTTATTTCAACCTGATGGTCCACACTTTGTTTCTAAGTTGATTGCGACTCAGCATGGTTTTTGTATATACTCTTTCCCCATTTAAGCATTCATATCAGCCCTCTCCTCTCTAGAAGGTTGTGATTATGATATGTTATCCCGAAGGTAAAGTGATTCTCTCTTTGAAATCCCGTGGAGTATGAAGGTTATTTTGTTGTGTTCTTATGGGAAACCTGGAGTGATGAGGATTTACATTGGTTTTAATATTTGCAATAGTCTATGGAGGTGGAGGAATTGTTTGGATGAATAAAAGTGGTCAAAATCTGGGCAAAAACATTTCAAGAAACCTTGTAGTGGCAGTGTTTGAATCATATTTTTGATGCTGGAAATGGATTCAGCACCATCAAAAACTTATGGGGCACCCAAAATCTTGAAATTTGACAACTATAACCTAGATTTACAAAAATCCCTACCGGATTTTATCAAAATTTTGCTGGAATTTCCATGATTTTCAGGGCAAAAAAGCAGTCTAGTTAGACTACATCTTAATATTTTCCCCAACAATGTATTTGCTCAAGGTTAGTTTTGGTTTAGTTAATATATTTCGGGAAACTTATTTATTATGTGTTAGATTGGGTTTTTCTATTTAACGTTAGCATTGAGTTTTGGAATTAAAAGGGAAGGGTACGAGTGGTAAGCAAATCTTAGTATCATGTATGCAAATTTTATTTTTAGAGGTGTCATGGTTCAATATTGAATTATGGTTGTTGGATGTCAAGGTTTGTTGAATTGTTTAGTGGTCTATTGTTTCGTCTAGCATTTCACTCTATTGTTTGGTTGTGTTGGAGGTTATCTAATCACTTTATTATTTGGCTTTGCTTGAGGTCACATTGACATATATTTGTTGGTTTATATTTACACTCATCTAGGTGGTATTTTTCTATAGTTTATGTTTTTTTAGATATCATGTCATAGCTTGTTTCTTAATTGGAATTTAACTTTCATATTAGGTTATATTGGAGATTAGCTCGTGTAAGGTTGTATGCATAAGACAATGATTGTCCATTCTACTTGGGAGGATGCTTACTTTTTTGTCGTAAACATATAGTGATGATGATTACTAGCTTTCAATGGGTTCCTACAATGATTTTATGATGGGCATTAAATTCTCATAGTTGTTATGGGTCTACATTGATATGTGGCTCCAAGGTTTATTGAATTGTTTAGTGGTTTGATGGATGACATCTCACTTTGTTGTTTTGTTATATTAGAGGTCATGCCATCACTTTATTATTGACTCTATTGGAGGTCATTATGTTGCTAAGTTGTTTCTTTAATGGTCCAATTAGCATTTTGCTATGATCTATTATTTTGTTGGAGGTCATGATGTGGCTCCTTTGTTAGTGGGAATTTATCTTTGGCATCTATTTGTGTTGGAGGTTAATCCATGTCTATTTTCTTTATTTTTAAATTGTGTTGGAGACTGGGGACAATTCCTCTACTTTTATGTTTGGTTGTATGCCTAGGAGGATGGTTACTAGTTTCTAGTTTGGGATTTTACTTCTAGATTTAGGTATGACTTGGGAGTTTTTGGTGTCTACTTGTGTTGAAATTTGTCAAACTAGGGTCATCTACGCAAATTTCCCTTTTCCTTGGGTCAACATTCTTTATCATGATTGAGAGGGTGGTTATTGGTTCTTCTTGGGAGGATGGTCACTAGCTCTGGTTGGACATTCTTTCTTTCTAACTAGAGGTTGAAACATAGAGGTGTTAACATCACATGATATTATAGTCATGTAGCTTGTCCCATGTAGGTCCTTATAGCACTCTTTCTAGCAAATATTTTTAAATCCTAAAGGAAACATGCAAATCTTGGTTTTTTTTAATTTTCTCTTATTGTTAATCTTTGTTGAAAATGGTAGCTAAATATTTGTTAACATCATAGATACAATAATTCTTTCTAGATGCATGTTTATGCTTTTATCCTAAATCAAAGAGTTGTTAACTCTGTTAGGTTGTGGGTGTTTCCTCTTTGATTCCAAAAGGTGTTTCTAATCTATAGGTCTATACACATTTCTAGTTGTATAAATGTTTGTGCTTGTACTGTTGTGTTCATGCGTTGTTTTTGTGATTACAACTTATATCGTTTGTGGGGTTTCAATGTTTGGTCATGCATTATTACCCTTGTTTCTTGAAATATAGGTTTGATAGGTCCCCACCTCCAAATTAGAAACACAAAACTTGAGACCAAACTCAACACAAATTCATCTTGAAAAATTATAGCATTATGACATCCATTTTGTTGGAAACACAGTTATAATGAGAGGCGGGGGGTGAATCAATATATCATTTTTTTATTTTTATTTTTTTTTCTATGTTAAGACTAAACTAAGCACCCACGGGGAATTGAACCGTGACCTATCGCAAGGAGTGCCTTAACAACGCACCCATTCACCGTCAATCCAAAGCCCCGTGGGCGTGAATCAATATATCATTGATTCAAACAATTTAACCATTTTTTTTCCAAAACAATTAAAAATTAAACAACCAGTAGCATAGTACAAGAACAATAAATCTAACATGCAAGCAACTTCGAAACACAACATATGAAACAACACACATGGACACCATGGATTTTAGGTGGAAACCCTCAAGGGAATTAAAACCACCATAGTGTTGTTTTTCTTGTCTTCATCTCATTTATATTCAAATTTCTTTTAGATAAATTTGTTATCCACTACGAACTAGAAAGCCCCAAATTGTCACAGGCCCCAACCTCCATAAAAAAAAAATGGTGGCCACAATCGACAAGGAATCCCCAACTCCCTATATAGAAATCCACCACTTACCGAAGCCCCATCCTTCTCAAACAAAATGGACCACACTTTCATACATTTTCATACTGGGTCCTCTTCTGCAACAATAACACAACAAACAACCTTCCTGCAACCAACATAATTAGTAGTACCAAAAACTCACGAAACCAACTTAATATATGTCGATCATAACAATAACAATATAAACCCTGACACAACCATTAGTTGTAGTGTAATATAAAGAATCTTCCTAATATCGAGCAACTACAATGATCAACTAAGACTCTACAACATTAACCTCAAAATTGATCTCTGTTATGGATATATTCAGCTTCATTATGCATAGTAGCTAAATTAATCTCCAACACTAGGATATCATATTTATGCGAATTTCTCCCTCATCAATATAGACCAAATCAACACATTAATTACTCAACACTTATCTTGATGATCACATCAAATAAAACTTCATCAATCATGTAAGATCTTGCATCAAATACCATGGGAAAAATCCTTGTTAATTCCTAAGGTTTTCTTTTCCTCTCCTATAGTAGAGTGCCACTGGCACTGAATGGGCATACAACAATAAACTCTGCACTCTAAACACTAGGAGACCACATCACTTCTCTAGTGTTGCTCTGTTACAAAGGGGAGACTGCACCACTGTTGTGAAGCATAGAAGATTCAAAACCCTTTGACCCATAACTACTTATAGCTTCAACACATCTTCCTCAAGCACATGTACAACATAATCACACTAGAATACATAGTTATAACCACTCGAGACATAAGAAAAATGCCTACAATATTCATACTACCAACAAACCATGCCAAAACACATATGAAGGTTGAAATCAATGCCAACCAAACAACATTGTTGCAACATTCTTCCCCTTTGGCAGTGATGGCAACCCCAGTTGATCTCTCCATATAAATTGGCCCTTGAAAATGGATCTCCTCACACTCTCTCCCCTTTAACATCAATGGAAAGGCCTACAACCAGAAAGATACATCAATGTTAATAGTTCCAACAATCCTCCATTGGTCGCATACATGTTCAAGATGTGCAATAATATAATCCCCTTGGACACAAGCTACGTTTGATTTTCTTGAAGAGTAATACAAGATGAGCTACCAAACCCTAGCATCACCTAAATTAATAGTACATACTCAACAACAATATAAACAACAACATACAAATTGAATCTCAACCATACATCATATACATCGACATATAATGACTCTCACAATTATCATATGCTCAATAAATTTGGCTGGAAACACTCAACAATACATGGTTTCCTCTTAAGATACAAGACATTCTTCAACACTAAGTCATACTCGCACCATATAACCATATTATAACTTTATCTCTTTTATTCAATGTTACAAGAATTAATGGCCACACAGACAAGGCTCTTTGCATGTACAAGAATCATGCATGAAAATCCTAGTGGTATGCAGACCATAACAATGGGTATACTCTCATAATAAAACTAAGTGACAAATCTCTCACTTAGGATAACACAAGCCTCATGACCAACACCTCTACCAAATAATCTAGCATCCAAAATATGGCATGCCAAGAAGTCTCACTGATTCATTAAATCATCTGAGGATCATCAAGAAGTCTCACTTCCCTCTCTTACTAGTTGTACAAACACATGTTAGCTCATGCATTCATATAACCAAGAGTCTGGGAAACCATGGAATAGAACCATAACAAGAGCACATCACATAATGATAAATATACCACGCATGTAACCATCATTTAACCAAAATAGAACCATGACAAAATCAGTGATGTAATCACACATAAAATAAGAACTTGTGCTTATGAATTTCAATCAGAATCAACACATAATAACATATGCAAATGCCAACTAAGTTAGGGACCTCCACGTACTCGACCATAGATTGAGTTGAACCAAATTTCTCTTTCATCCAATCACCCTCATGCCATATTCCAAGCATGAATGTGGGATTACATGGGAGAAACCAAAAAAGAACTAACTAGGGCTTCTAGAGGTTAACCACCTCAACCCTGCACCATGGTGATTTCACCTAAACTAGTCCAAAAATCACCAAAACTAAAACCAGCTTAAATTCCTTCGAATTCTTCACCATACCCAAAGGAATTTTTCTAGTCTCCACCCATCCATCTAGGGTTCTAGGAGAACGTCCATCTCCACCCTCGACCCTTAGGAATTTTCATGAGACCACCTCACCAAGATCTGAAGTCTACTGGCCATACAAAGGTTAACCAAAACAGAGAACCCATTACATCATGGTTATCCAGGAAATGGTAAGGAAAGGTTGAAACCATTGCCAATCCAGAAAAAACCCATGCCAACCAATACATGCACCATGCATCAAATCCCAACATGCTAAATCATACATGCACACCCTTAACTGCAAATCCACAACTATTTTCTGCCCTTACTTGTTGTTGTCAAAAATTCCTCTTGCACTACCTTGCTTGTTCCTTTCTTTCTTGCTTGTTCTCTCTCTTTTGAGTTTGATTTCTTCCTTAGCACACTAGAAAATTTCAAAAGATGCAACTGATCAAAAGCTGAGAAAAAATATGTCAATTATTTCTCAAGTGCCTTTTTATCATTTATTTCTGATGTCTCTTCCTTTCCTTTTCCTCCTTTTTCCATTTTCCTTTATTTTCTCTCTAATTTCCCTTGGATGCATATTCATGTTCCTTCATGTTCCTTTTCTCCTATTTTGCTTTATTCTTTTAATTAATTGTCTTGTATTTCCTTTTTCCTTTTCCAATTTCCATAGCCAACAATAAACAACAAGTGATACCCACTTTAATGTTTTTCTCCTCCATTCAGCTTGGAATACGTATCCCATGAGCTTGGTCCTATTTTTTCCTTTAATTTCCTTTATTACATGAAATTTTAACCCATGTTTGTTACAAACCCCTCCCCCTTGGGAGAACATTGCCCTCAATGTTATATGACACTTATGACCAACAAAACATATTTCTTATGGACCTTTATAAACATAACTCAATGTAGTATTTACAATAATATACACATATACATATTTGCTTCAACAAACAAATAAAAGGATATGATGCCCGAATTAGCGACAAGGGAATCTAGAGGCTCACACCACCATCAAAAGTAGTACTGGGATGCACCTCCTTCCCAGGAAGCCTGAAATCCAAAGATAAAATAAAAAACTTCCTGCAATTTCCAGTGCTAGAATCCTTGCGCTACTTGTTATTTCGGTGACAGTTACCAGCTCATTTTTCTTGAGCACACTCTCAATGTGCTTTTGATTCCATCTGGAAATGGTATTGACCAGAAACAATTTATTCCCCAGCCTTCCCTTCTTTGCTTCATAGTCTCTTAGGAAATCCATTCACCCCATTTTGTGTAGACACTCACCTTCCAAGTTCCTTGACATTCCCTTCTCTGCTTCCCAATCCCTCAGGCGATCCATCCCTTCTCAAGGTTTCCTCACATCGGAAGGTCCAAAAGCCAAGGCATATCCTTGCCTCAAAACCATCATATCGGTCATAGCACGCTAATGGAAATCAATAAACACTATTGGGTACCAGTGTCCCACAATGGCCTTGCTCCTGAAGTGTTTTACCAACATACTATTGCATGTTCCAATTCCTTTTGTTGTTGCTTCAAATTCTCTTACAACTAGTTCCAACCACACAAACCTGGACAATTTCATTCTTTCCTGTACCAAACACATAATTTCCATTAGACTAAAAAATAATTGTAATAAATTCAAATAATACCTCGTTGATAGCTCATCAATAAGGTGACACTTGAAATGATGTTTAATTCCTGTCACAAATCAAATTAGCTCCTTAATCAAATCATCCTGTATAAACATATCACATATGGTTAACTCAAAATTCAGCCATCATAAATCAACATCCTAGATTATGTTCATAATTTTGAAATTAAATTTGAAATGAAATATTGATAATTATCTTTCAAATGGTTCTTTTCTTTTTCTTTTCCCTTTTTGTACACACACTAGATCGATTTCCCAATCCTAGAAAACACCTAGTACCTTCTCTTCTCTTTGACCATGGACACACTAGATTGGCTACCAAACCCAGAAATCACCAAGTGTCTTCTCTTCCATATCTAGTATCAACAACAAAGGAATCTAGAGACTATACCGTCTCTACCCTCAATATCATCAATATTGATCTCTTTCCAAGTTGTTCAGGGCTTTAGGGACTACTATCTCAACCCACAACCTTCAGGGAGCCCACGTTGTTACAGGGCTTTATAGATCCTGTCTCAACTCACAACCTTTAGGGATCCCGAGAACCAATCCCTTCACAACACATACACATACACATAGTGTACAACACAACACATACATGTACACGCAATACAACACAACGAATACACATGTCACAATACAATGAATACATAATACACATGGCATAAATACAACATATACACAACATGTACAACATATACACAACACTAGTACTACACATCCAAAGACCACATCGTTTATACAAGGAAACCTTGCCTCTAGTGTCTTTCCCATGCCTTACTGTGTGCATCCACAATCCAAATACAGGATTTGTAGCTCTTTCCATTGTGCATGCTTGTCCCAACATGCCATAGATCACATTGCTTTCATTCTGCTGATGTATCCTTCAACATTTCCTGCCATAACATAAGCATAGGCATATTTATAAGCACATAATATCAAAATCATATCCACATGATACTTACCTCATAGACCTTCCAGGGCTATGTGCCCACTAGATTCCTCATAAAACAAGAATATTTTCATGCCATTCACCTACATAAAGCAATTATTCTTCCACAAGAACGATCCCTGACATCACACACACACACACACACACACACATATATATGAGCATAATCATGATCACAACACAATTACCAGTGTTAATAAGGTCAAGGTTAAGAGAACTTCCTTTATCCATGCAACACATGCACAACATTGAGAACAACAATTCTCGACTTAGCCAAGGCATTTGATACCTTGAATCCATTTACTTTACCATTCATGATTACCTTTCTCATTATTTTCTTTCCACTTTCCATTTATCTCGATGGACCCAACCAGCCCAACTGGTTGTCATATGATTTCCTTCAACTGCCCTTTAATTCATGCACTTCATCTGGGTCTTACATTCTCTTTTGGGTTTCACTCAGCTCTCCCCGAGTTCCATTAAATTTCCTCTTTCCCCAATTGATTCCAAAGACCCTCAAAACATAAAAGGAAAGAACAAGAAGGAAAGATAAATAAAACATGGAAAACCAAACAACAATACAACACCACAAACAAAGTGGCATGGCCATGCACCAGTCACAGTCAAAACCACAAATAAAGCATAAACAAATCAAAAAACACCAAAAGCACAAAACTTTCAACAGACACCATGACTCAACCCCCATGAGTTCCCAATGCTTCCAAGGGTTCATGAGTGAAATATCAACTTGAGCCTTCTTCAAGATCTATGGCAATCTCTTTTTCCATGCAATTCCCTGCATCATACTACCATAAACACACAATTTTCAGTGCATTAATAAATATAACAATATACCAGTTACCTTACCTTGTTGTACCAAGCATGCTACCCTGCAATTGAACACATGCACATATCATCTCTCAAGGGATTTCAATTAATTTGATGAATTTAGCTATAGCTAGAAATCGACGATTATGTTCGCAACTGATCAACCATCTTCCATGTAGCTTCCTCAACCCCAAAGTTCCTCTATGCACTTTAACTTGGTATATAGTTCAGTTCTAGAGAATGATCTTATTCCGCTCCAAGATGCATTGAGGCTCTGCCTGGAACTCTCCCTCTGGCTCCAGCTTCCATCTTGATGATAGATGTATAATGATCTGCTTGCCTGCTATCAATTGTTACATAGATCTGAGGAATTCTTTGAGCTACATCCCCAACTTTCTTTGCCCCCTATACACCATAGATATAAGGCATGCCACACCTCTACCATGAAACTCTGATACAAAGGGAAATCCTTTTTACAATGATCTCCACCATAGGTTCAAAACCGTAATGGTTCTTTCCCATTTCCTTTATTTTGCTACTCCATGGGTTGAGGCCTATGTCCTCTCTCAACTACATTGAAATTTTGATGAGGTGCCACATTTTCCTTATCACATGCATCCTAAGATCTCCATCACTTCTCAGGCCATTTTCCTTTATTCTTCTCATTACCTTTCTAGTCATTCTTGAACTCAGGCTTGCACTTTGACTACTCATAGCATTGCTTCAACTTTTTTATGGCTTCCCTTAATGACTGAGGCTCATCAAACTCAATCTAGAATTTGAATGATAATGAAAGTGTGTTCATGAACCTTTGGATCTTTGCTTTCTCATCCTTGAGATAGGACACATATCTCAATAGCTTTAGAAATTTGGTTGTGTACTCTTCATTTGTCATGGAACCCATCTTGTGCTCATAAAAATCCTTGGCCTTTCTATCATAATATCTCTTAGACAGGTACTTCTTCCTGAAGAGATTTTCAAACTCACCCCATGTCAACATCTCTTCTCTAATGTCTCTGACATTCTTCACATCTTCCCATGAGATATTTGTTCTTCCCTTGAGACTGAAGGTAGTTATCTTGGATTTCATATTCTGAGAGTAATCATGAAGTCTAAATAATTTTCTTATCCCAAGAAGCCATGCTTCTGCATCTCCTGACTTAGTCAAATCACCATCAAATTTAGGTGGCTTGGATTTCTTAAAATCCTCTAGCAAGTACCCCCTCTCATTTATCCTATAAGGATGTTGGTGGTCACAACAATGATGTATCTTGGAAGCATAACTAGAATAAAATCCACAAGTGTTATCCCTCCTCTTAGGTGTATCCAAGAGTTTTCCACTCTTCACTATATCATCCTTGTCCTACCTATTCGTTTTCTAAGATCTGCTTTCATCTGCACCATTAGTCTTATCTTCTTGTTTGTCTCTAGGAATAATCCCCAGCTGTCCCTACTTCTACAAATATAAAAGACTCTGGAGGATGATTGCATTAACCTCGACTTGCTTCTCTTGAGATTTCACAAGCCTTTCTTGTGCTTTAATCAACCTCTCATTATCTTCCTTGCAACTTCTCAATGTATTTGCTAGGCTAGGAGAGTTCCCCTCTCCCTGTTGTTCAACTAATCTCTCCCGTCTCACCAATTTCTCTTTCGGCATGTACAAGCAGTCATATGAACTATACTCAACTATTATGGTCTTCTATTGTCCTGCAACATATCATGTTAGATAAACCATGTAGAAGATATAATCAAAATCATACCTCAATGTATCTCAGGGGATATTACATCTACACAAGTAGTCTAGATTAGCTAGATACATAATAATATCAAGAACTTAAGCAACCGCAATGACCATAATCAACATGCATATGACCATAATGGATATAGAAAAAACTTAACTATCATGCATGAATAATTTATGCATATGCATATGAATATGACCGCACTAGTTAACTATCATCTATCATGAATGTAACCACAATAGAAATAGAATGAATGGCATGCATGTGATTGCAATGTATATAAAAACAATTAACCATCATGCATGTATGCCAAACATATAACCCGGCATGACAATATGCTTTTACCTTGAGGTCTAGTGTTGCAACCTCGCTGTGATACCACCCTGTAACACCCCACCCCACATTTACCCACTTTTACAAGCTCTCAAGAGTACACACGGGCTGAGAGTTACTATGACATGACCTGACATCCAAGTTCGAGTTGTGGAAGTGGGGTTTACATAACCGAACTTACTGCAACCTTTTAGGGACACATGATCACCTAGACATTAGACAAATCTCACTAGTGACCTTTCCTTGAGCTAGAACCATCCTTTTCACCCACTTTACCTCACAACCGCACACATGCAGGCCTATGCATGTGGCCAGAAGGCTCCAACCACATGCACAACTCACCCCCCATGCATCTATAGCTAAAATTTCTAGGATATTAGGGTGCGAACAGAAGCCTTGTTCCATATTTTTAGGGATAGCCTCTACAAAACTACCTATAACTCTATCATCAAACTACAAAAACCTCTTGAATCAATTTCTAGGCTCTAATCATGCTCAAAATTACAAAACACACAATAGTCATTTATGTGGACACTTTGTAAACAAAGTACTTGTAGTTGATGAATGCTTATCTGATCACTGATTTATTAAATCATCTGAGGATCATATAGAAGGCTCACTTCCCTCTCTTACTAGCTATACAAACACATGTTAGCACATGCATTCATATAACCAAGATCCTCTCAAACCATGGAATATAACCATAACAAGAGCACATCATATAATGATAAATATACCATGCATGTAACCACCATTGAACTAAAATAGAACCATGACAAACCAGTCATGTAATCACACATAAAATTAGAACTTGTGCTCATGAATCTCAATCAGAATCAACACATAATAACCTATGCAAATTCCAACCAAGTCAGAGACTTCCACGTACCACCCGACCACAGATTGGCCTGAACATAATATCTCTTTCAGCCAATCACCCCCATTCCAAATTCCAAGCATGAATGTGGGATCACATGGGATAAAATAAAATAGAAATAATGAGGGCTTCTAGAGGTTAACCACCTCAACCCTCCACCACAACTATTTCCCCTAAACTCATCCAGAAATCAACAAAACCAAAACCAAATTGGATGCCTCTAACTTCTTCACCATATTTAGAAGAATTTTCATATCTCCAATCATTTGTTAAGTGTTACAGGAGAACATCCATCTCCACCCTCAACCCTTTGGAATTTCCCTGAGACCACCTCACCATAATCTAAAATATATCAGCCATCCAAAGCTTAACCAAAACAGGGAACCCACTTCATCATGACTATCCAAGAAATGACAAGGAAAGGCTGAAACCACTATCAATCCAAGTAAATCTCATGCCAATGATAGAAAACATAAACAATAAACCAATGCATGTAGCATGCAACAAATCCCAACATGCTAAGTCACACATGCACACCATTGCCTACAAATCCACAATTATTTTATAACCCTATTTGTTTTCCAAACTTCCTCTTGCACTTTTTTGCTTGTTCCTTTCTTGTTTGGTTGTTCTCTTTCTTTTAAGTTCGATTTCTTGTATCCTTAGCACACTAAAAACTGTCAAAAATTGAAACTGAACAAAATCTTACGAAAAAGCTATCAATTGTTCTTAGGTGCCTTTTTATCATTGATGGCTAGTGTCTTTTCCTTTCATTTTCCTCTTTTTCCATTTTCCATTATTTTCTCTTTAATTTCCCTTGCATGCATATCCCTTTCCCTTCATCTTCATTTTCTCCTTCCTTTAGTTTTTTATTTAATTTTCTTTTATTTCCTTTTTCCTTTGCCAATGTCGATTTCAATTTCCATAGCCAGTAATAGACCACACGTGATACGCATTTTAATGCTTTTCCCCTCCATTCAACTTGGAATACGTGTCCCATGACCTAGGTCTTATTTTTTCCTTTAATGTCCTTTCTTACGTGAAACTTTAACTTAGGGCTATTACAGGAGGTGTAGGAGAAACTAAGCTTATGATCTCACTAAGATAGGAGGAAACTATGATTCTCACCCCCTTAAAAGGGTGCTCCAAAATCTTGTGTTGTTCAAGGCAAGCATCAACGATTTTAGAGCCCAATTTTAAATCCTCAAATTTTATTTGCTCATCTTGGAAATTTGTGAGTCCAATTCCTCCAGATTAAGGAGGGCTTTCTCGGTCACCTTCATGTTTTTCAAATAGGACCTAAGTGCAAAGAGTCAAATCCCTATCTCCTTTTCCTTTGGAAGATCCCTCAAGTGCTCCAACTACAGAATAGCATGGATTTCCTTTGATAAGGGTTTGTTGTTCTATTTTCTTGTTTGGACCAAGGAAGCATTGAAGACCAAAGAACCAAGTATAAATGTTGTCTTAAATTTCTGTTTATTCCATCTTCTTTCGAAGTTATTAAGATTTTTTCTAAGGTATTCTCGGGTCTTTTGAATTTCCATCATTCGTATAAAATATCCTATGACAATAGATACAAGCTACAACATTTTATGGACCCAATACAACAATAACTACTATCATTCCTGACACAATAAACTCAGCCCATATCATGACTCTCAACAATACAAAACCCTCTGACTCATCTCTAGAGTCATATAACCTCTATGTTACAATAGATTAAGTTAAGTTATGTGGACAACGACATTCACACTCAATTTACTAGAAAACCCTCAGTCTCACACATAACTGATACATATATAGACTCAACATTGATTACATAGCCAAATAGCATAAATCATGTATTCTGACCCTAAAACTTGTAACTTTATTTCAATTTCCATGGAAATAGTTGAACACTATCCAAACCTTACATCAACATACAACCCCTATATGTGTGACTGGTAAAATAAGTTATCCAACTATTCATCCTTTACATGAATGATAGTATGAGACTTTTAACTTCATGGCTACTTGTATTTTACCATCACTAGAAGCTTACAATAATGTACCAACCAATGAAATTCAAAATTTTCATTGACGTGATCAAACATTTCTGCAGTAATTAAATGAATAAGGAATGAACCACAATAACATTCAAGGGCACCTCTAATATTTATTGACCCAAACAAGAGGGAAGACAGATAAACCCACCAACAAGATCATCTCAAACTCCTCACAGAACTAGGCCTGTCAATGGTTTATAACCCAATATTAGTCTCAATCCTCCAAGGAGAATTGGTTAACCTTCAAGAATTTCCCCAAAAAACATCCAAACTCAGACTCCAAATTTGTGAAGATGATCAAGACTTGGAATGGCCAATTTGACATCCATGATATTGGCTCCATTGGCTTAGCTATTAGGAATGAATTTGGTCCTCCATAGGATAAATATATCATCCACTAATAAATATAAACAACTTTGGAGCCCATTCACTGGAAAATGCAATTGGCCTCAAAAAATGATTAAATGTTGACCCAAAAATGGATCAATTTGATCTCTAAACTTGAAAGAATAATTTGGCCCAGTAGGTGGAGATATTCGACCTTCCCAAGATAGATCCCTTTGAAAAATTCTTTCCCATAATCGATCTCCAAGTATTCAATTATAATATTGGGTTGTAAATGATGAGATTTGGCCCTCATTCACAGTATTTTCTAGGTAAATAATCCGCTAAAGGAAAATAAGGGTCTCGGCCCCCTCCTCAAATGGCTCCCTTGGAAAAAAAATAACTCATTATACCAACAAGAAAGTCATTCAACCTGTCAAATCAATCACACTTGGCCTCATAAAATGAATGATGTTCAACCAACAAGGATATATATTTGGCTTCTTCAACAATTAAACTTTCGACCTCTAACTTCTCAGCCCCAGTGATCTTGACCTCTTACAATTGCAAGATATCAATCCCCAAATTGTGACTCTTCCTTATGGATTATAAGAAATCAATTTCCGAGTTGGTTATTTTGGCCTTTAAATAATTATTGAACCTTCAGAAATTAAATCTTAATATCTTGATATGTGAAATACAGCGGCTCAACCATATAAATTATCACCCATGAGAAAAGCCTTTGACTCAACTTGATTGTTCATGTAAAACTCGAACTAGTCAATTGTAAGCTTCACCTAAGGAAAAAATGTGGCTCACAAGCAATAAATATTGCATTTGGCCTTGGAGTGAGTTATTTGGCTTGAAGTAACTCACTCCAACCAATTTTGATTATATCAAGCTTAGCCTCGTCTCAATGATTGCGGTGTCTGTAAATTCTTCGGGAAGAAAATATTTGAGAATTCGTGTGCTTTCTCCATGTGTTTGATGATCCACCCATAGCGATTCAAGATTCAATCTGGTTTCTACTATGGTGACCTGATCCACAACAAATAATAGATTTGACTTATGTGCTTACGAGGAGTCAATTTACGGTCTCCTTCGTGCGATTTGTAAGTGGAGAGTCTAGCTCCATTGATCTTCTACTAGATTGATGGCTCAAACATAGAGAGTGATGGTCCTCATACCGACTTGGCCTTTAAAAGCAATACAATCTCTAATGCCCAATGATTAAATCATCCTTGGGCCTCCACAGGAACTTAGCGATTCATCCTCCTACTATAACTCCAACAATTGAGTATCAATTTGACCCACAAGAAGATGATCTTAGCTCAAAATTGACGAACTTGGATTCCATATAAATCAATAATTTTATCTTATTAATGAAAAAAAAACTCAACCTCTTCAAGAATCCTCTGTTATAAACCTTGGCTTCACTGATTTGAAGGAAAACTTTGGTCCCAAAGAAGTTTCCAACCTACCAAAAAAATTAAATAACTCATCATCCAAGTCTGTGGCTCAGCCTAGAGAGAACTCAACCTTACAAATAATAGTCTAGGCCTTCCACAATAAATATTTGCACTTGTCCTTCAATCAAGAATAGTATGGTGTTTTGGCCTATAATGAGTTTAAGTTCTCTTCCTTTCAAAAAAAGTTATACTCAGCCACAATAACCTCCTAAAACTTATCCTCTCTAAATGTGAATAACTTAGTCCTTAAGTAATGGTATTAGTCTCTTTAGATGGTGAGAAAATCAACCTCCAATGTATCCACAACTAGATGATTTGAAACTCGTCCTACCAAAAAAATTCTATGATGAACTCAACTATTGAAGGAGAATTTGATCTTCTAGCGAAAATGACTAAGAATAATATTAGCTTGTAAATCATAAATCGAACCTTGAAATATTGAGGTATGAAGCAATAAATCGCTTTCAATAGTCATGTTCCCTAATCAATAATATTTTGTCTCCTTGAAACAATAATACTAGACCTCTCAAAAGAATTTGTACCTGTGCAAAAACAAATGTCACTTTGATAGATAGCATTCTCTTTGGCACCTTTGAAAACAACCCACAAATATTCATTCTACAATAAACCCTTAGGATGGAAAGAAAAATAGCTCTCATACCACTATAATATTTCATTAAAACATTCACGGTTTTTCTTCAAGAAATTATGCCACAAAAATCATTAATCAAATTACACAAATTTTACCATGAAATTAATAGAAAACTAGAAACATAAACTGCAAAGGTACTTTCAGTAATTCTCAACCTTATTATATTAATATGAAAGCGGATATCACATGCTAGTACAAATAATTGGAAATGGTTGAGGTGATGGCCTCCCAAGAGATATACAACAATATTTCATCAGACATCCAAAATAAAAGTTGAACTGATAAATGCACCTATGAATTCTAAATGAGTTCACCAAGGGATGAGATGGGTTTTCGTCCACTCTCACCAAATCACCCAAGATTATTTGTCTTGCAACTAACTGAAGCTAAGAACCAAGATCTCCAAACCTCAACAATAGAAAATACAACAAATCGAAGATGTGTGAAATGATCTTCTCTCCCTCCTTTTAAATATTGGATAGATCTCTCTATGGCCTTCTAGAAGCACTTTATTTTATTATTTTATTCCCACTCTAAAATATTCTCATCTTTACTTTATTTAAGTCACTTTTCTCTTTCTAGCCTTTTTCTCCAATTAAACACCTTTCCCCTTTTTATTTAGTAAAGTGACTAAATAAAGTCACTTTAAATCCCAGGAAATGATAATCGGCCACCATACTTTCTTTGGCCACTAGAAGACACTTCTCACCATCCCATCCTATAAATATCGTCATTCTAGTTCCAATGAGCTATTACACTAAGGTGCTTCTCCAGATAATCTACTCTAAATGACACGTTTAACTCTTTTTAATTAAAACATGTTCATAATAACCTCATTTTACAAGAATCATCGGGATGCAATAGAACCATGAATGAACGGTGTGGAACTGACCCAAATGATGAAATATCACGAGTGAACCTTGTCAGACCCCATAAAACTCCTCCAAAACCCTTCAGGCCTACTAATGATGTAATCTCGCTCCTGTGACTTAGCTGTCACACACCATGGAGATCCATCCTAGCTACATCATAACAGAAACTAAGAATGGGGACATTACACTCTTCTTAGTTGTTGATTTCCATTCTTGATGTTGATAATGATGGTACCATCTTTTGCTATGGGATCATTTAGTGTTGCTTCTGAATTGGTTTTTCCCTTATGAAGGATAAGATCTGATTTTATAGAGGGAGACTTTTTTCTCCTCTTTTCCAAATTCAAATGAGTGGTTTTCTTCTCTAGATCACCTCTTAATGAAACCACTTCAACTTCTAATCTTTCACAATCATTTTCCTTTTCTTTAAAATACTTTCTCATTCCTTCTTCAATCCTCCTTCCTTGTTCTATTCGAGTTTTCAAACTAATAATTTCTTCTTTAAAAGCTTACTCTCTTTCTTCAAGTATTTGAAGAAGCTTTTTTAGATCTCTATTTTTGTAGAGAGCTTTTCTATTTCAGCTAATGCAGAGCTAAGTTGAGCTTGATCTCTAACCAATATATTCTTGACAATAAACCACTTTGATTTTGGGAAAGCAGATCTCATTTGGCTACTAACTTTCCCTCCATGGGGAAATTTTCTTCTTCCTTTTCTTTTCCTTTTCTCCCCCATTACTACTAGTTTCTTCTTCATGCAGGGCATGCAACCTTTCCCAAATATCCTTTGTAGACTTGAAATCCATGAATCTCTCCAGGCCCAAATTATGAAGATTGTTATAAATTGCAAACTTGGCTTAGGAATTCCATTCTTGAAGTTGTTTTGAAGGAGGTTCTTCACCATAACCAGCCATCAATACATTCCAGACTTCAAATCCAAGTGTAGATAATTGGGATTTCACATTCTGTTTCCATTCCTGAAAGTTTGCAGGACTAAGCAGTGGAGCACTTTGATAACCAATGATTCACCTAGATCCACCTTCCAACGATTAAGCTACAACGGAAGGCACCAATTTAATACCAATTTTTGTGAACTTAGTTCTACTTGGGGGGCTGAATCAATATAACGTTGATTCAAATACTTTAACCATTCTTTTTCCAAATAAATTAACACTTAAAAACCAATAGAATAGTACACTAACAACAATTCTAACATGAAAGCAACTTCAAAACACAACATAAGAAACAACACAAATGGACACCATAGATTTTAGGTGGAAATCCTGAAGGGGAGAAAAAACGCCATATTATTTCTCTACTTGTCTTCTTTTGATTAATATTCAAATTTATTTTACATAGATTTGTTGGCCACTACTAGCAAAGAAGCCCCAACTTGTCAGAGGCCCCAACCTCCATGAAAAATTTTGTTGTCCACAATAAAAAAGGAATCCCTAACAACCTATCTAGCAAGCCACCACTTACCAATGGCCGAAACCTTATCAAACACAATGGACCATGCTTTCATACATTTTCATACTAGGTCCTCTTCTACAAAAATAACACAATAAACAACCTTCTTACTACTAACATAGTCAATAGTACCAAAAACCCACATAGCCAACTCAATATATATCCATCATAATAACAACAGTACAAACCCTCACACAACCATCAGCTATATTGTAATACAAACCAACTTCCTAATAAATGGAAACTATAGTGATGAACTAAGACTGTAACATTAACATCATAGTTGATCTCTGCTATGGATATATTCAACTTTTTTATGCATATCAGCTAAACTAATCTCCAACACTGATATATCATATTTATGCTAATTTCTCCCTCATCAAGATAAACCAAATCAACACATTAATTAATTACTGCGTCTCTTGATGACCAAATCAAATAAAACGTGATCAATCATGTAATCTCTTATACCAAATACCATGGGAAAAACCCCTAGTAATGCTTAAGGTTTTCGTTTCCTCTCCTATAGTAGAGTGTCGCTTTGCTGAATGGGTAGATAGTAGAAAATTTTGCAATCTAAACACTAGTAGACTACTCCACTTCTCTAGTGTTGCTTTGTGACAAAGGGGAGATTGTGCCATTGTTGTGAAGCATAGAATATTCAAAATCATTTGAACCAGAACAAATTTTAGCTTCACCACATCTTCCTCAATCTCGGGAACTACATCATCACATTAGAATACACAGTTCTAACAATGTGAAACATTAGCAAAACACTTGTAATCTTGATACCACCAGTAAACCATGCCAAAACACATATGAAGGTTGACATCAATGTTAATCAAAAAATATTGTTGCCAACACATTTAGCATTACGGTGCAAAAATGCGAGTTCGCAAGCTCAATCCTTCTTACTTATATAGCCTTTGACCCTCATGCCATTTATCCATCTCATAAAAATATACATTATTTTAATTACTAAATGCATAGTATTCACCCACCCATGTGTTGTTTTATGCCCAATCTTAAATTTTCTTTTAGACCTTGGATGTTTTCAGGGAGAAATAGCTTCATTTTAGACTTATTTGATCAATTGTGTAAATTTCCCATCTCCAAAAGGTTCTACTACAACAAGAATATGTCAATATATTCAAAGTAAATTAGTTTTTTTTTTAAATAGCACTTACAATAGGATATTTTTCATGGGATATGTGTGTTTGAACCAACATGTGAGTGTTGTTACGAGAAAAAAATATGTGCAAGAAAAAGGTATTTTTTTCTTATATAGATAGGAATGTGCATGTGTTAATAATAGGTGCACAATTTTAGCATGTAAATATTATTGTTGCAATATACACTAAGGGAAAAGGAGAGGGAGGAATGAAAAAGGAAGAGAGAGATCAGGGGGCAGATAGAGAGAAAGAGGGAAACATGTAAAGAGAGAGATAAAAGGATAGGAAACAGGTAGCGAGGGCAGGGAAATGAGGAGAGAGAGAGATTTGGTGATGGGGAAAGGAAAAGAGAGGGGGAAGTAGGGAAAGGGGGAGAGAGAGAGATGAAAAGAGGGATGGGGAGATAGAAATATATATGGAGAAGGGGTAGAGAGAGAGAGAATGCAGACATGGGGGAGAAAGAGAGAGATAGGGGGGCTTAGGAAAGGGGAGAAAGAAAGAGATATATGGGGGAGACATAAGGAGAGAGGGGGGGTATATAAGAGGTATCCATAGTGAGAGAGGGGGGCTTAGAGAAGGGGAGAGATAAAAGGAGGGAAAGGGTGAGGAAGGGAGAGATAAGGGAGGACAAATGGAGATAGATGGAAAATGGGAGTGCAATAGAGAAAGAGTGTGCGTTAGAGAGAGAGAGAGAGATGGGGAAAGGAAGATAGATGGGGTGGATAAGGAAAGGGAGAGAGAAACAAAAAGAGGGATATGGGAGAGGGGGATAGATAAAAAGAGATAAGGAAATGGATAGATAGAGAGGGAGACATAAGGAAAAAGAGAGAGAGGGATATATAATGGAGACATACTAACTAAGAGATAGATAAAAGGAAGAGAGAGATATGGGGGAATGGAAGGAGAGAGAGAGAGAGAGAGAGATGAGGGAACGGGATAAACGGGACCAGCAAAGGAAGAAAGAGGTGAGGGGGGAGAGGGAGAGAGAGGGGCAGGGATAGGGAAAGGGAGGGAGAGAGAGAGAGAGAGAGAGAGAGAGAGAGATGGGGAATAGGGACATATATAGGGGAATAGTGATAGAGACAAAGTGAGAAAGAGGGGGGGCGGGAGAGAGAGAGAGAGAGAGAGAGAGAGAGAGAGAGAGAGAGATATGGGGAGAGAGGGAGTGACGGGGAAAATAAAATAGGGGGGAATAGTGAAAGGGATAGAGAGATGAAAAGAATGACAGGGAAAGGGGGAGATATAGAAACCAATAGGGAAGGGGTAGAGGGGGGGGGACTTAGGGAAGTGGAGAGGGAGAAAAGTATGGGGAGATAGAAAAAAGGAGAGAGAAGGGGAGGGAGGGAGAGGTAAAGGGAGGTAGAGGGAAAAATATAGTGGATTAGAGAGTGTGTGCATGTTAGAGAGAGAGGGAAGAAGGGAGATAGACAAAGAGAGAGAAACAAAGAAAAGGAAGATAGGAGGGTAGGGAAAAGGAGAGAGAGATAGAAAGAGGGATAGGGCGAGAGATAGAAAGAGATAGGGAAATAAGTAGAGAGAGTGAGAGGTTTCTAAAATTGATATATAAAAAAAGAGACGAGAGAGAGAGAGAGAGAGAGATGGGAAAAGGAAGAGAGAGAAACATGGAGGAATGGGGGGAGGGAGAGGGGGAGATGAATTGGGAAAGGAAGAGAGAGAAAGTCAATGGAAGAGAGAGAGAGAGAGAGAGAGGGAGAGAGAGAATAGGGGAGGGGGACAAAGAGGGGGGGAGAAATAATGAAAGGGGAGAAAAGGTGGGGGTGGGAGAGAGATGGGGATATAGCGGGAGGCATAAGTAAAGAGAGAGAAAATGGTACAAAGATTGAGAAAAGGAGAAAGGAGGGAGAGAAAGGGGAGAATAGGGAGGGAGGGAGAGAGGGAGAGAGAGAGATTGTGTTAGAGAGGGAGGAGGGAGAGTGTGATGGGGAAATAAAGAGAGAGGGTTGATAAGGAAAGGCAGAGAGAGATAGAAAGTGGGGGAGGTAGAAAGAGATAGGGAAAGGAATAGAGAGAGAGAGGGAGTCTTAGAGGGAGAGTTGGGGGGAATATGGGAGGGAGACATACGAATAGAGAGAGAGATGGGGAAGGAAGAGATAGATTTTTGGGCATGGAATCCCCCCACGACATGTTTTGGGGCTTAAAGCCCAAATTTTGAGTTGTTATTGTTGTAAAAACTCTGCGAATTGTGGGCCCAGAGCGTGAATTGTATGGTAGAGTCATAGGGTTGTCCGCCCTAAGTTCTGAATGTAGTGTCAACCTACCCATGGTCCACAGACCATAGTTTTGTATAAATAGAGCAAGGCTCTAAGTTGTAAACTAAGAAAGGAATGGAATGTAATAGATAGAAGAAGATACCAAGCATAGGGCAAGAGTCTAAGTATCTTCGGTCATAGTAGTAGGAAGAGGCTCTGTAATTGAGTGCGCAGAGGCCTAGTAGAGTCAGTAGCTAAGTGCGTAGACCCCTGCAACTGAGTGTGCAGGGTAGAGTCGAGTCTTTAACCAAGGAAGAAGAGTAATAAAGAGAAGTTTTATCTGAATTCCGTGTATTTATTCTTATGTTATTACCTGTTTAATATCATTTGCAATTATACTATTTATTTACTACGCACTTTTGTATGAATGGTGAATATTTTTAAGTACAAAGGAAAGCATACAGATAAGATAAGTTAATCAGCTAATATCGGGTTACTAATAAGGCCTTGCGTAATAACACTGTTTGGCCCCCGAGTAGGGTTGCGCGAAGACAACATCACAGGCAGCGAGGTACTGATAAGTGCGCGTAGAAACATGCGTGCAGGGTCAAACTGCGAACCACTTGAACCCATCAAACATCCCCAGGGTGCAGAAACTTGGTTCTAGCACCCTCCCATATTACATCGGGTGATACCTCCATCCGCGCTCCGCTGATTGTTGCTGAAAGGGCCAGTAGTACCAGGATTTGTTTGGCTAAATCATCTCTGAACCTGGGTTAGGCCCCAACAAGCCAACAATTGGTTCTGTTGCCAAGACCGGGATCTGCATAAGGGATGTCTGATGTCGTGTCATTGGAATCCAACGATGAAAGAAATTGAATGGTGGTTAGATAGAAAGATTCACGAGTTCACGGTGCAGGAAAACAGGAATCCGTGAGTATCAAAGGAATAATGGTTGGAGCACTACTTATATATGGAAATCCATGAAATTTTCTTTACATCCTTTCCCTCTGAGTTGTATGAGTGGATCACGAAGCTAGCAGACAATCAAGGAAGGTGTAGGCTCGACAAACCAATTGTGTGGACTCCAGAATTAGTGCGCAGACTAGAAGAATCAGAAGATAAGTTCGCGCGCGTTGTGGACCATTGGCTCGATGAATTATAGGGGTTTTATCACCAAGTTCGCAGTAGACACGATAGTTAGCTACAACGAGGTAGAACAACGCTTCCTCAAAGGACCACGAGGTATGTACATTAAATCTTTGAACACTTGGATTAAGATGTTATTATGTGAAAAGTGGGTTATGCGAATAAATTAATGTTTGGGGCTACGCGAAGTGGAAGCATCTATCGAAACGACGGTAGCGCAAAGATAGAAAATAGCCCCTTGATTTCACCTCGGCAGGAAAGCGAGGAAGAGCTTGTGAAAGTTTCTCCAAGAAGTATGGTTAGTCTGATAAGGCAACGAATTCCATGCCTACCACCTCCACCTACACCACCACCACAGTTCAATGTGGCGAGCGCGATAAAATTGCCAGTATTCAGGGGAGTAGGGAATGAAGATTCGAACCAATTTTGGTTCGTGGTAAGGGCCATATGGGAAGCACAAGGAGTCGTGGATGACAATATAAAGAAAGAAACATTGGTGAGCACGTTACAAGATCGTGCACTGACATGGTATATTAAGCATTCTAATGACCATTCGAACGTGGGATCACAGATATTTACGCCGCGATGAACAATAAATTTAGTAGGCCAAAGTCGAAGACACAATCAATTACCAGGTTTAAGGAGATCGGGATGCTTCTAGGCGAGACTCCATGGGATCTGGATCAGAGACTGAAGAGTATGATTCACGAAGCCAACATGACCTTGATAGATGGGCAGCACCGTGCATGGTTTGTAGCATCACTAACACCGCATTTAAGGACAACACTATCGCAACAGAAGTTATCCATGGAGGCCGAAGCATTGGAGATTGTAATGAGACTGAACGAGACCCCAATAGAAGATCCTAGCCTAGAATTCCAACAAATACAAGCACAACTGCAAAATTTGTGTCTGGAAATGCAGAGTTTGAAACAGGATAGGAAAACTCAGCTAGAGGCACGCAAGGAGGTATGGTGCATAAAGTGCAAAGGCCAAGGGCATGACAAGGACCACTGTCTAGTCTTCGTGAATTACTTGGCAGGAGGAGGGCTGATGCCATTAAGACCAGAGGCATAAGCAAGACCAAGCGCGGCACCTGCATTATGGTGCGTAATTTGTCAGATAGGAGGAAAACACACTACGGATAATTGTCATCTATTGCAAAAGTATATGCAAACGTCCCAACAATTGTTCTGTAAATTCTGCAGGTTGGTAGGCCATGATGAGCGCACCTGCAAAAGTTACGAGCTGATGATGGATCAGACTCCTACCTACCGAGTGAAGACTGAAATGTGAGCCCTTGACCCAAATGCAAGAATGTCGCATGCTAGATTTCAGGGGCGTGGATGAGGTCGAGGTGGAATGGGACTAGGAAGGGGTCGCGGACAGTTGATTTGTTACAATTGTGAAGGGCTAGGGCATTATGCCCGCGATTGTACAAATATGATGAGAGCATCATTTTTATATTGTAGTCAGTTTGATCATGAGACAGAGGACTGCCCTACACTGATAGCGAGGTTGCGTGATAAAGGGATACTCCAACCTCCCCCAACTCAAAATTTGCAAATGATGAGGTCTGAGCCGTGCGAAGAGGACCCGAATGTAAACATAGTTCTCAGAAGTGGTATCACGATAGGAGATGACAAAGGTAAGAAACTTGAAGAAAGTGTGTGGGTTCGCAAGGCTCCTATAAAGGAACTTGAATTTGATTTGGAGTGTGTGGAGGAGACATTCATGGAAGCTAAGAAGAGCTTCACAGAGGCCTCCACTTTAGGTAATAAGGATCAACTAGAGCTGGAGATGGATCCTTCAATGATCACTACCTTTCTAGAGACATGTATGAAATTGTTGCATAACAGCAAGGCTATGAAAGGACTGCAGGAACTTATCACTAGGTGCGTTGGGTTAGGAGAACCTCGCATAGTCTGGAAGCTCGGGAAACATACATCGCAAACAGGAAGGGAAATGAGATTGACTGCACAAATCGGGGAGTATGAAATGGATTAGGTAGTTATGGATCTAGGATCGAACGCGAATGTGTTGCCAAAGCAGACATGGGAGCGCATGGGTAGGCCCTTGTTACAATGGTCCCCTATTCAATTACAGATGGTGAACCAGCAGAATATCCTACCGATGGGAAGATTGCAGGGGATAACAGTAGACATTGAAGGTGCGAGCGCAATTGCAGATTTCAAGGTGATAGAGATTGTTGATCACAAAAATCCCTATCCCACGCTATTGCGAATAGACTGGGCCACTAATATGAATGGGGTAATAAATATAAAGAAGCGCAAAATTATTTTTGACAAAAAATCACTACGTGTAGTGGTGCCTTTAGACCCTGCGGAAGGACCGTGCTACACAGGGCCAGTGCATGATGACAAGAGCAAGATGAGCTAGACTGTATCTACAATATAACCACTCGGGAATAAGATTGGGTGAACCCTATAGCGGATGGCCAGATTTCGTGGGAGTGAAAAAGCTCCTACACATCACATTCGAATGAGGAAACGGAATGATGGTAGAACTAGTTACACGAGGTAACCACACTCAATTGCAACATGATGGTAATATCATTGCGCTGCGTGGCAATAGAGGTAAGGGATCTGCCTATATGTGATGAGTTGATAGCGGTGGATGAATTCCTGAACAAATTTGAAAGCGTAGTGCCAGAACAGTAGCGATTCGATGCTCTAAAATGGGCACTACACGTGACGCTTGCAAGGTGGTGGAGTACGCATCAGAGAAGTATTAAGAGCTGGTGCGAATGCAGAAGGGAGATGGTTATATGATTTGGAAAACCTCAACTACAGATTAGATCCAGTTATGAGGGGCAAAACAGCTTGCACGCCCACCTTTCCAGATGGGTATAGGTGTATGGTACGTAGCCTGCACAAACGCACACTGCTATCACAACAGGAAACATGAACAACAAGCAGAAGCATGCAAGACAAGTGTGCGAACAAAGAAGCATGATAAAACCTAGCGCACCAAAAATCATACACGAGGAAGCCTTTGACAAGGTGTGCGAAGTGTTGAACCGAGTCCACCATGTGAGACGCACCGATTGGGACCTGCACCTACCTGCCATGCTATGGGCTTACAGGACAATGTGTAAGAAACTGACGGGACAGACACATTTCTGGTTAGTTTATGGCATGGAAGCTGTCATGCTGATGGAATATATCGTACCTAATCTGTGGATAACAGCGCTTACAGGCATAATGGACCGCGAAGCTCTGGAGGAAAGACTCGTGCAATTAGAAGAACTCGAGGAAGAATGGTTTTTGGCTAGGTTTCATCAATAGGTACAAAAGCAGTGTGAAAAATCCTGGCACGACTGCGACATCAAGTCGCACACCTTCAAGGTAAACGACTTAGTGTTGCTGTATGACAGTAATTTTGAAAAATTTCTGGGAAAATTCAGAATGCACTGGCTGGGACCATACGTGGTTAAGGAGGTCACAGACAGAGGCATGGTCCAGCTAGTCAAACTGAATGGAGAACCCTTCCCAGGCAAATTAAATGGTAGCCACTTGAAGCCCTACACTGGTGGGCTGCATGGATAATTTTAGGAGCGAATTTTCGCCCTTGCGCTAAATTAAGGGGTTTTATATTTTTATTGGGAAAATATTTTGTATCATAGTACATTGTTACAAATCACCTCAAATTTATTTTATAAAAAAATTAGGTATAGAGGTTAGCCCACCTTATTTTAAGGGAGAGGGTAAAAAAAGTAAATTTAGCCCTTGAAATTAGGAGTTCCAATCTTCCATTTGCCTCATTTTCAAGAAAATGTATTTATGATAGTTATAAATAAAAATATAAATACAATGGAGGTATGGTAAATAAATAAAATCTCTTTTATACTTACTCCAAAGGTATGGTAAATAAATAAAAATACAAATAAACTAGAGGTATGGTAAATAAATAAAACCTCTTTTTATATTTAGTCCATAACCCTCTTTCTATTTAAGAAGGCTAAAAAACAAGGTTTCATTTAAGTGAATCCTATGGGCCAAATACCATATTTATAAAAGAGGTATGGTAAATTAATAAAAATGTAAATAAACCAGAGGTATGGTAAATAAATAAAACGTTTTTTTTTATATTTACTCCATATGTCACCTTATATTTATGAACACACAAGCGTGTAAATAAATAAATAAATAAATAAAGTGGAGGTATGGTAAATAAATAAAACCTGTTTCTATATTTAGTCCATAACCCTCTTTCTATTTAAGAAGGGTCAAAAAAGAGGTTTTATTTAATTGAATCCTATGGGCCAAATACCATATTTATAAAAGAGGTATGGTAAATTAATAAAAATATAAATAAATTAAAGGTATGGTAAATAAATAAAACATTTTTTATATTTACTCCATAAGCCACCTTATATTTACCAACACTCAAAAAATGTGTTATATTTAGCGGTGTCACCTTGGGGAAAGCCCACCAAAGCTGGATTTCGAACAGTAGAGTTTTCCAAAGACCATGGGCCAAATTATTATTAATACCATGCAAAAAAACATTACTAACCCTAATATTAGTATTAATAAAAATAAAGATGGCACATGGTATTGACCCATGGTATTCACATGGAATGCAACCTATTTAAAGGGGCGAATTAAACTAGCATAGATCCATGTTTACTCTGGATCAAATATCGTGATATGCAAACTAACATAGAGTGAAAAATATTTGATCCCTCTCGGGGCTTGGTAGATCACAAGTAAAAATGGATCTTGTAATTTAATGTCACTTAAACATTTTAACTTGGTTAAAAAAAAAAAAAATCAATTATTAATTTTATTAATTTTTATAAATTACTAATAGTAGCTTTTATGCTCCAAGTTTATGATAACCCATGGTATTGACCCATGGTAATACCATGGTATTCATGTGAGCATAGACTATTTAAAGGGGAAATTCTATCAGCTTAGATCCATCTTAATTGCAGGTCTACCAAGTGAGGGAAGGGATAAATAGATTTCATCCCTCTAAGAGTGGTAGATGTGGAGTTAAGATGGATATAGGTTGGTTTTTATGACAATGAAGATATTAAATAGAATTAGGAAATTATATTGTAAAAAAATCTTAAGGTGAATGGTTAAAGCTACATTTAGTCACTTCACAAAATTTAGTAAAAAATACTGATATCTCCATTAATATTGGTTTTTATGATTTAACAAAAAAAAATTCAAAACAATGAAATCTTAACTCTTTCTGCATCACCCTCACAGAAGAGAGATAGTAGCTTACTAGATTTCCCACCATTTTTCAAACATTCTCAATATGATATCTTCATGAAAAAGTTAAGGTACTGATCTTGGATTAGTTGTTTGAAAAATATGCTAGTTTGTACAACTTTTCATCTTCTCTGCTATTCTTAGTTTGTCATAATGATCTGCAGGGGTTGGGTCACAGCACCATATTGTCCTAAAAGGCGGAGATTGTACACCAAAAAGGAAATTGATCCACATATTACAACGTTGTTAAAAATGGTATGAAGGTAGTGAATTATGCTAATAAGAAATTTAGATTGGGAGAGATGTAATTAAATTTTATTATTTAATTGAAGATTTCCAATTAAAATAATAATAAATCTACATTTTTATATTTATATATTGATTGGAAGGCTTCTGACAATGACAATGTCACTTCTTTCCATTAGATCCCCTTCAGGCCTCCGGGATACCTACTACTTCATTATATTATATAGTTGGGGCTTACTACTTGTTGGCGTGTTGGGGTAAACAAACTTGATGTGTTTTTTTTATCTCGTAGTTGGAGTCTATGGAATAAGAAAGAAATTTGATAGCTTGGCAAAAGTGGTAGCTTGACAAAAGTGGTAGAGAAAACATTAATCTCTCCTACCATGACAAACATGGCCACTAAAACTTGCAACATTTTTTGTAGGAAGTGAAAATTATGTTTCTTTTTTCCAAACATTTATGTTAGTATATTACAGTTTAATGAATATGTTTTACTATTATCATATATGGTTTCATACTTTAACAAAACATTCGCCAATACTTCACAATGTTTTATTATTCAATGAAAGATTCGCCAAATATATATATATATATATATATATTATATATATATATATAATATATATATATATATATATATATATATATATATATATATATATATATTAATGATAAAATCGCCTCCCATTTTTCCTATGTATCATGGGGATTTGCCCATTTATTATACATATAAAATTTAGGGTGGTTCTTAAAATTTTCCTTGGTGGGTTGGCGATTTGACTAACCTGTCAAAGTACAGTCTTCACGACCCAAGGAGTCGGACAAGGGCGCGGGACTATAAACATACGCAGTAGATTCTGATACAGATGTAAGGACACAATTCAGACACGGGGGTCTCGGAAGGGAGAATGCAACAGGTTCAACAAGCAACAGCTCAGTGCGCTGCAAACATCAAGACCGTTCGGGGCCAGCTGGAGGGACTCCGTGCCAAGATTGTCGCGCTGATAGAGTGACTAGAGGGTGAGTCACGATGTTTGTTTTGGGAGCCTGTTGGGCATGGAATCTCCCCACGACATCTTTGGGGGCTTAAAGCCCAAGTTTTGAGTTGTTATTGTTGTAAAAACTCTGTGAATTGTGGGAGCGGAGCGTGAATTGTATGTTAGAGTCACAGGGTTGTCTACCCTAAGTTTTGATTGTAGTGTCAGCCTACCCATCGTTCGCGGACCATGGGATTGTATAAATAGAGTGAGGCTCTAAGTTGTAAACTAAGAAAGGAATGGAATCTAATAGATAGAAGAAGATAGCGAGCATAGGGCAAGAGTCTAAGTATCTTAGTTGTAGTAGTAGGAAGAGGCTCTGCAGCTGAGTGCGCAAAGGCTAGCAGAGTCCGTGGCTGAGTGCATGGACCCCTGCAGCTGAGTACACAGGGCAATGTCAGCCTGTAACCAAGGAAGAAGAATAATAAAGAGAAGTTTTATCTGAATTCCGTGTATCTGTTCTTATGTTATTACCTATTTGATATCGTTTTCAATTATACTATTTATTTACTGTGCGCTTTTATATGAATGGTGAATATTGTTAAGTACAGATAAGCTAAGTTAATCAATTAATATCAGGTTACTAATAAGGTCTTGGGTAATAACACTATTCGACCCCTAAGTAGGGCTGCGCGAAGACAACATCACAGGTAGGGAGGTACTGATAGGTGAACGTAGCGACGTGTGCACAGGGTCAAACCGTGGACCACTTGGAACCCATCAAACATCCCCAGGGTTTGGAAACCTGGTTCTAGCACCCTCCCATACTACTTCGGGTGAGACCTCAGTCTGCGCTCCATGGACTGTTGCCAAAAGGACCAGTACTACCAGGATTTGTTTGGCTAAATCATATCCGATCCTGGGTCAAACCCCAACAACCCAACATAGATATAGACATAGGAATAGGGAGAGAGTGAGAGAGAGAGAGAGGGCAGAGAGAGGGATTTAGAAAGGAAGAGAGAGAGAGGGATTTAGAAAGGAAGAGAGAGAGAGAGATGGTAGAATAGAGAGAGAGTGGGAGAGAGGTGGTGGAGGGGAAGATAGAGATGGGGAAAGGAAAAGAAGAGTATAGGGGAATAGGAAAAGGAAGAGAGAGATAAAAGGGATGCGTGAAAAGGAGGATAGATAGAATGGGATATGGAAAGAGGTAGAGAAAAGGAGGCTTAGCAAATAATATAGAGAAAGAGAGAGAGGGGAGAGAGAGAGAGAGGATATATAATTGATAGACATAGGGAGAGAGGGATGGTATAGGGAGAGAGAGATTGAGAGAGAGAGTGAGGGGTTAGGGGGAGAGAGAGGGGGGTTTAAGGAAGTCAGGGAAGAGTGAGATATATGGAGGAGACATAGGGGGAGATAGAAAGAAAGAAAGAGAGGGATAGAGAGAGAAAAGGAGGGAGAGAGGGGAAGTGAGGGTGAGAGATAGAGAGAGGGTAGAGGTGGGAGGGAGAGAGGGAGAGAGAGAATAGGAGATAAAAGGAAAAAGAGACTTGGGATAGAGTGTGTGTGTGTTATAGAGAGGGGGGGTGGGGAGGGATGGAGAGAGTGAGAGAGGGATAGAGAGAGAGAGAGGGAGAGAGAGAAAGATAAAAGGGAGGAGAGAGAGAGAGAAGCCAAGAAAATAGGGAGAGTGGGAGAGAGATAGAAAGAGTGAGGCATAAGAAGAGAGAGATAAAGGAAGGGATAGTGAAAAGGGTAGAGAGAGGGTGGGGTATGGAGAGGAGGGAAACACAAGGAGAGCAAGAGAGAGAGGGAAAGGGATAGTGGAGAGAGAGAGAGAGAGGGATAGTGGGGGGCATTAGGGAAGGGAAGAGATAGGGATATAGGAGGGAGACATAAGGATAGAGAGATAAATTGATAAGGAGAGAGAGAAAAGGATGGGGAGGGGGGAGAGAGAGAAAAATGGATATATAAGGAAAAATAGTATGGTATTAGAGAGATTTTCTTTCTTAAAGAGAGATGGGGAAGGGAGAGATAGAAAGAGAAAAAAAGGAGATATAGGGAAAGAGAGTAGGGGGTGGGTAGAGAGAGAGTGTATGTGTCAAAGACAGAGGGGTGGGGAGAGAGTGATGGGGAAAGGAAGAGAGGTAGAGGGAAAAGGGAAAGGGAGATATATATATATATATATATAATGAGGGAGAGGGGGAGAGATAGAAATGGATAGTGAAAGGTGTGAAGAGAGAGGGACGACTAAAGAGAGAGATAGAAGGGGGGTATGGAAAGGGGTAGAGAGGGGGGATCAGGAAAGTGTGAGAGAGGGATATCTGAGGGAGACATGGGGGGAGAGAGAGAAGGATAGGAAAAAGAGGAGAGATAGAGAGGAAGGGACAAGTGGGGGGAGGAAAATAAAAATAGGAGTGGGGAATACAGAAAGGAGAGAGAGATGGAAAGAGGGGTCAACTTAAAAAAAATATGGCAAAATCACCTTTTTCCAATTATGTAATGGATGAGGTGGTCACTTTTCTTTTATGTATGGATTTAAAAATCCCTTGGTTTGTTATTCATAAACCAAAACACATCCATCTTTACAACTTCTTGATTTTCAACCGTGCTTTTATATATCATTCTCGTGTTCTTTGCTAATGAAACTACACACATTATAGAGATCCTTGTGTAGATTCTATATATATATATATATATATATATATTTATATATATATATATATATTTATATATATATATTATATAGATATAAATTAACTATTGTTTTTATTTATTATTTATTTTTTCGAAATACATCAAATATCCAAAAAAACATAGGGCTTTTATATCCACTATAACATTTGATAGGTTGACCTATTTTAAAATAGGAAAAGAACTTGACCTACTTAAAGAAAGACTTATGGGATTTAAAATATCATATATTTGGCAAAACACAACTATGTATTGTTACCAAATGTTATGTACAATAATTATCTACAAAAGTGAAAGTCATATTTAAGAATTAAGTTGAAATTAAAGTAAGATATAATACTTACTAGTATACCCATGAAACAGGGGAAAATGAACCCAAAAAAAAGAATAGTATACGTTTTCTTTTACCATTATATTTAGTGAGAGAATAAGTGATGAAACAAAGATAAGATGGAGAATTGAAGGGAGTAATACAATTTTCCAAGTATATAGTAGAAATAAAATATGTTACATGTGCATATTTTTTAATTCTACATACTATATTTATATTGCATATTTTGACGAGGGTAACAACGTTAGAATTAGAGTATGATCCACTAGTGTTTTCATTCAAACAATATTACCAAGGAGGTGAATAAGGAAACATTGGATCTCATACATCATTTTATAGGCAAGGAGGAGGGGGTTAAACTACCAACCAAGATTTTAATTTTAGACAAGAACATTTTGGAAAAATTCATTCAGTTTAGAGACAAGTGAATGACCAAATTAGGATAAAAAATTGCATAGGCTAATTGAAAATTAACATTATTACCAAGATGCAAATGCAAATGGCATATTTGAGTCAACTATGAAAATTCTTCAATGTCAACATCCTTGTACATTGAAAGTCCACCTCTCCTTACATTATTATTTGTCAAACCAAAGCACTGAATTCAGACATTAGTTGGGGAATGCTTTTTTCAATCAATACATTTTTCAACCAATCCAAAAAAACATCAAAAAGTTCCTTTCATTTTTCAAAAAAACCTTAGTTCAAAATTTGAATCAACAGGAATTTAAATTTTCATTAAATCAAACAAACAAGTCAACTCTCTTTTTGACTAGGAGATTAGAATAGCAAAACTAAACACAACTTATTGTACCCTTTAATACTTTGATTTCCCACTTGGAGAAGCTACCATGTATTTAGAGATCGTAGCCGATTATATAGAACCATTCCCATGTTGTCTCCATTAAAATAAACATCCTTTCCAGTGCCCCATAATTCCAAAAGCAAGTGAAGTTGGGCAATCATAAAGCCCAAATTTCAAAAATCATGTACCTAACGAATTTTCATGTCAAAATCTAGGCAAGTGACACCAACATTTACATGTTGAATTAAAATATTTAAAATTAAGTGGGAAATGTAGTACAAATTATGAGATGGTTTGTGAACAAAAAAACATTATGAATTATGCAACCATCACCATTTATCTGTGTATCTCATATTGAAGGAGATTCTCATAATGATTTAAAAAAAGGATGTTGTATGAATCGGCCTCAAAACTAAATTGATCTTTCTTACTTCATTTATATTTCATAAAAAGAATAAAATACCTAAATCAAATAAGTTGGATTATTTTATCTTATTTATTTGTAGTTTGGAAACAAGTCACATAGGTTAAATTTTCCATAATAACATTCAAAGGAATGGACTTGGAAATCAATCCATTTCAACAAAAATCATAATAGGATATCAAGAAACCAATTTATTTAACCATTAAATCATACATCTTTATACTAAGATAATGAATTTGATAAATTGAAGGGTTGAATTTCATTTAGGTGTATGCCTAAAAAGTTGTAAGTATTCAAAGTGATTATAAATCAATTGACTAAAATCAATACACAAATTTCTTTGGGGTATACCATAATCTGGATAACTCGAAAACACTTCAAAATAATTATTTTCTTTAATGCTTAGATGATCATTTTATCTTAATGGATAGGATACTACAATGAAATGACAACTATTTCTCCCAAATTAAAGAAATGTGTGAATAAATGTGTGAAGGTTGCAGGACTAACTCAACTTGGGAGAAACTCAAATTACTGAGTCAATTAAAGGCCACATTCAGGATAGAAACCCATGATAACATTATTTCATCATCAAGGATTGAACAAG
Organism: Pinus tabuliformis; assembly: GCA_031772625.1. Classification (NCBI taxonomy): domain Eukaryota; kingdom Viridiplantae; phylum Streptophyta; class Pinopsida; order Pinales; family Pinaceae; genus Pinus; species Pinus tabuliformis. The sequence continues at coordinate 722,351,136 of CM062817.1, forward strand.
AAGGAGAAAGATATCAACAAAAAGGTTGAGAATTAGTGCAACTTAGTAGAATTTGAAGTCTAAATTGATTCTACTAGGTTCTTCATAGACATTAAATAGTGGATCCAAAGATATCGAAATGACTGCAGATTTAGAAGATTCAGTTGAAAATGGATTGATCTAGTCTAATATGCTTCAACATTTGGCAAATTTTATATTGGCACAACTGCACATGGATTACATTTTCCATTTTCGAAGCATATACGAGTGTTGGAAATATGTGTTTTCATGCAAGCATTTTGGTTCCCAATGGGCCAAATCAAATGGTCGGCAAGACCAAGGTCCAATTATTCCTTTTGGCAACACCATTTTACTAAGGTGTAAAAATATCATTATGTGATGAGTAACTTTGAAATATGTTGCACACATATTCTCAATCATTCTCTAATCTTAAACATTTCAAAGTTTTATCACATTTCTTTTCCACCAATACCCTCTATACTTTAATTTTTCTAAGACATGACCTTTATTTTTTGAAAAAATACATGCAAGTATACTTAGAAAAATATTTAGTGAAAATCAAGTCAAAATGTACCTTGCAGATGGTAGTGATGATTTGTTTAGGAAATATAGGGCACTCTAGACAAGTTGCTTTAAATCTTTGTTATCCAATCCTTTCTTATTTCAAACGTGGTTTAGTGGTACTTCCCAACCATACAGCCTTTACATACATCATGAAAGAAAACAACTTTAATCATTAATCTTTATTATAGTAATCTACACAATTTGAATGTAGAGGTTTTCAAAGTTGTTAATCATGTTTTTGATCTAATTCTTATGTATGTAAATTGTGTAAAGCCCTGAGTTATAATTTCAAAAAAATGATGTCCCTAATGATAGGTGGAGTGTCCACTCAAAACAATCAAACTTTCGAAAACTCTACACAGTTTGTATCCAGAAAACTAATTTCACTAATATAACTTAGAATTTTTTTTCTTTTTATCTTCTTTTTCTTTTTTCTTTTTTGAATTATGTAGTCATTTTATATTAATTAATCAAAAGAGGGATATTTCTTAAGTTATTAATCCATCATTAGGAAAACCAAACGAGCAATATAATAATATAAGCATGGATTTTTTATTTGTATGAACACATGGAGCTGAGTTACACTTTTTGGCAAGAGAGGGTGTGTTTTGGGTTAAAAACAACACCTCGATCAAGCCATGTTAAGTTCTTGATTGAGCATTCTTTGAGCTCTTAATTGAGTTTTTTAATGGCTTCAACAATCTAACCTGGGGTTATCTAGTAGCTTGAATGATCAAGCAATAAGATTGATTAAGCCATGTTTTTTAAATTTCCCGCTAATACAACCTAGGCATGGAATTAAAAAAAGTGGCTCGATCAAGCTATGGACTTGATCAAGCCTTAAAGCTTGATCAAGCTACAGGCTTGATTAAGCCTTAAAGCTAGATCTATCCCTAGAGCTAGATCGAACCTTAAAGCTAGATCGAGCTATAGGCTAGATTGAGCCTTTATTTTAACAGGTTAAGGGCTCGATTGAGGTACCCTAAAAATCACAACTTTAGAACCCCTTATGTAGATTTCTCTGCCACCTCATTTTGTACCCTAGTAGATTTAAGGAGAAAATTGTCCTTAAGTGGTGGAGTTGATCATGTTGGATTCATGAAAGAATCCTCTATCCAATCACATATTAGTTTGACACTTTCAAATTCATATGATATTTTTCAACTAATTTCTTTTAAACATAATGCTTGAAATTTTTTTGGCAGTTTCAAAGGGGCTGAATAAAAAATCAATAACATAATAATATAAAGAATGAAAAAAATTCAAAAATAACCACTGACTTCGTTTACGAGTCCTCTTACAAAAGGGTACTCTTTCTTTTTCAATTTATTTAAAGAGATGTAAAAAATCTTATGTGAACACGTGTCTCCAAAATGCAATTGAAATATTAGCTTGTATATTAAAAAAGATAATATTAGCTTGAAGGAGAGACCATATGTGTTGGTCTTCGAGTTCTCATTCTCTTCTATTTAGGTTGTGAAGTCCATAACTGCACTCTTTTTGGGTAGAAGAGACACGTAGTTGGCTAGATTATTTGTCTGTAGCTAAAGATCATCAATACAATGTAGATTTCTATGTTGGATTTCATTCATTTCCACAAGAATCTTACCCATAATTGTCTTTCACCACCAATAGAGATTGATACTCTAAATATACCTATTGTAATGACCAAAATTAGTGTTAGTGTATTAGACCCAATGTCCTACATGTTCTTCAATATCCTCATCATGGAGAAAATTCCTCTTCACCCAAGTCTGTCTCTATTATATTGATTTCGTTCATGGCTATTGGAGTGTGTTCTCCTAGTAAATGTAAGCCAAATTATTATCATTTTCTTAAACCATGGTTCTTTGTTTCACATGCCACCCTTGACAACCATGATGGCCTTGGCTTCTCCAAGATGAGGTACAGTGACAAGAAAGGGCACTATGAGAAAAGAGAGAAACAATGTGTACAAGGATGAAGGCGCCACATAATTTAAGGGCACAATCCAAACCTCTAAGGATAGGGATTTGAATCCCTTTAAGGGCACAATCCAAACCACCACTAGGGATAGGGATTCAAAGGAGAAAACATAAGCACTCAATAAACGGTTTAAACGGGAAGCACCAACCCTCATGAGCACTCTATATATGATTCTCATTGTAAACAATCTTAACAATTATATTTAAAATATATGAGACATGAACAATTAGATGGTTTCTGCATTTTCTATTTGTATAATAAAATTATTAAGATAATATGAAAAGAATGTTACAACAACAAAGTTAAATAATTGCTAAAAAACTTAGAGAAACCTCAAAATTTTAAAAATTTAAACTTGCAATTTTGAATAAAGTTGAGTCAAATGCTTAAAATCTTTAAACAATAAAAACTTCGAAAAAGATTTAAATCTAAATGATTATATTAAAAGTTATTTTCCTAAATTTATTATTCATTATTAATATTTAAGTACGATTGAAATTCACATGGATTGACCAATACACATTATTCTTTTTTCATAAATATTATTATGTTATTTTCACATTATTTTTTCATAAATATTATTATCTTATCTTAAAATTAATATTTTTTCATAGTTATAATTATCTTGTTTTGAAAAATAATATAAAACCCTAATAAATCTAACATCACCACTATCCATTAGATATTGAAACACTGTAAGTATGACATTTATGAAATTACCATCGAAGCGATATCTTTCCTAAACTAAATCTGGATCATCTTTTAACATTTAAAATATAGGCATTGCATACATATGTGCACCCTTTAATTCGAAGTTGTTTGATCCCCTTTTAACATTTAGAGTATAAGAATGACTGATCAATATTTCTAGAGTTATAGCTTCATTAATGCACGATGGAAGTATATGCTTACGAAAGTACAAAATCTAACAAGTAGTTCTAGAAATATTGGTTGCCATAAGAATAGCCTATTGATTGTACTTTTAAGTTTAAAACTATTTTTAAATTTTGAAATATTAAAATTTGTATATATTATGTTATGTAAAATTTGTGTATATTATGTAGTTGTGATTAAAGAAAAAAGAGTGTTTAATTATTTGTGTATATTATATAATTGTGATAAAAGAAAACAGAGTGTGTCTAATTAGAACATGGAACAATTTTGCAGATTCTTTTAAAAATTGATAACCATATTCAATATAAACAATTTTATTATTATTTTGAATGGCTAATATAATAATTATAATTATAACACTATATCAAATAAAAGCAAAGATATTGTTATTTTGAATTAGCATAATAACTAGAATTGATAAAATCATATCTTGCTAATACGACAGCTATGAGGAAGAAACTAAGAATATCATTTTCCGAGAGGAAACCATGTGTAATTGTGAGCAGTCATGGTCATTTATGCTGACTATATGTCCTGACTAGTTCGTTTCTGCTAAGGATGCTACTAGACTCTCTGGTGGTTTGGGAGCGATGAGGAACCCAAATCATATTTCCGTGATGGCTTTCTGTTCTGATGCAGACATTCTCTTGACAGGGCATTTGTCGGGTTCCAATCTTTGAATATGCTTCATCAATATATATGCCCCGTATGTTGGCAGGCGGGAATTCTAGGAGAATTTCGTTGAATCTGGCATTATGGATCTATAATCTATCGTTTTGTCAGACGACCTTAATTTGACTGTGGACAAACAGGAGATTTGGCAAAATCGAGGTACAGTTGACCCGCTATCTAAATTGTGTATGGACTTGTTCAGTTCCTTTGACCTGTGCGACATTGTTTCGGATGAAATTGTTCTGAATTGGTGGAATGGAAAAACATCGGTGGAAGGCCTACCGAAATGGCTCAATCGCTTTCTCATCAGTCATTCACTGATTGGGATATTTAACGGGGAAAATTGTTGGTCATCTCATCTTTTCTTTCCGACCATCATCAAATCACTCTATCATGGGAGGGATTGAGGAAAAAGGGGAGCTTCTCTTTCAAATTTGACTCCACCTGGTTAAGTAATACAACTATCAATACCATGGTACAAGAGGTTTTGAGTCATTTGGTCTTCTCCTCTTTCCAGGTATCGATGGATATAATTGTCACAAAACTTTAGGCGTTAAAGAAGGAAACCTGAAATTGGATTAAACAGAAAAAAATTAGGTGATTTCGAGGCTCTTATTGACATTGATACTACACTTCGATACCAAAATGATCCTACTGATCCATTATTCTTTTCTGAATCCTACAAGAGATGTATTATTCATTTGAAAGGGGATAAAAACAAGATCATGTTGGCACTGGAATCAAAGAGAAGACTACAAAGCCGCACATTATGGGTGGAGGTCTAAGACAAAAATGCCAATTTTTTCATGTATATGCAAATAATTGGAAGCAGAGAAAATCTATTAGGGGAATTAGAGGCACTGATGGACAAAATATTCCCGACTAAGTCAAGATTGAATAGGCAACTTAATGTCATTTCAAAATCTAATTTGCTGCACAGGAACAGGACTATGTTGCCCTGCGAGAAATGGTTGAACATCTACCACTAATGTTTAATTAGGAGGAGAATGAAAATTTGGGTAGACCGATTCTGAAAGAGGAGGTTTTGTAGGTTATGCAAGCTAGTGCAAAGGAAAAAAGCCCTGGACTTGTTGGTGGGAGCGTGGAGTTGTTTCACCATTTTCAAGAACTGATGATTCAGACATTCTTACAGTTGCAGAGGATTCTCACACCAAAGGATTTATTTCTTAGGCGCTAAATGAAACTTTCATTACACTTATCCCTAAGAAGGATGCTCTGACCTATTTTTCATAATATATGCCTATTTCCCTCTATAATGCAATTTTTAAGATCATCTACAAGATATTGAAAGGAGGATCAAGAATACTCTTTCGACATTCATATCCCCATAACAATTTTCCGTTTTAGATGGCAGACAGGACGCTATACACATTCCACAAGAATTTCTTCATTCTATGAAGGTTAGGAAAAGATGAGCAAGTATGATCAAGGTGGATTTGATAAAGGAATTTGATTGCATCGACAAGGAGTTCTTGAGGTTGGTATTACACAAGGTGGGCATCTCCTCGAGCCATTAAATGGATAATGGCATGTATATAGACAACAAATGTTTCCATGATAATAAGTAGATTCCCGATCAGTTTCTTTAGGGCTCCACCAAGGCTATGCATTATCACCACTTTTATTTATACTTGTTATGGATCGTCTAAGAAACAAGCTGAGAGAGGAAAAAGATTGGGGACACATACAAGGGGTGAAGGTATCAAAGAACATGCAGGTAACACATCTTATGTTTGTTGATGACCTTCTCTTTGGAGGTATGAATCGCAACGATGATTGGAGGAACATTTGCCAGATTCTATGGTCATTTAGCGAGGCTTCGGGTCTCTACATGAGCAACAAAAAAAATTGTTTTGATCATGGATGACTTGGGAAATCCTCGGTGTCGGGAGATCGGTAACCTATTTGGGATATCAGAGACTAACCTAGAAGTAGGAATCCAATAACTGGGTTTTCAATTAAAGGCAAACAAATACTACATCAAAGATTGTGGCTGGCTACTCGACAGATGCAACATAATTTTTTTTGCATGGGCTCATAAATTGATTTCTATAGGAGGTCGACTAACACTGGTCTGATCTGTCCTTCAGAACATCTCGGTGTTCTGGATGCACTTATTTCAGCTGCCTATGAAGGTATGTCATAAGATAGATGAGCTCATGGTGAGATTCATTTGGTCGGGCACATAGCTAAAGGGAAGATTCACTTGGTCAGATGGAGGGCCATTGCAAGACTGATAGCAGAGGGGGGATGGTGCATTTTGAGCACTCACAATTTTAACTATGCCCTAATCATTAAAAGCCTTTGGAGAGCTACAAATGATAATGGTATTTGGGGGAAAATAGTTAGAGATAAATACATGAAGGGAATAACCCTCTTGATTTTGTCAAGGATGGGGCAAAAAGGACAAATAGTGCATCATATATATGGAGAAGCATGTCAAAAAATTGTCACTTGTTGTTGAGGTTTTGTGAGATGGTCCATCGGGGATCGCAGACTGACATAGGTTGGGTTGGACGCTTTGAAGAGATTCATTGGAAATCACACCCTTTCGGCTCCCCTCATCTCCATTCTCCGAAAAAAGGGAACCATAAATTTCGCACACATTTCTGACAAGAACAATCGGTTTTCTGCTCACCCATCTTCGATATGGGCCACTAATATTGGATTGAGCAACAATTTGGCTATTGAAAGGGAGGATTTTCTCACAAAATTATATGATTCAGGTGCCTATATTGGTGATGGTGTGGACACTTTGCAATGGGAAGGCTCTACAAAGAATAGAAACCCCAAAGTCAATGACACTTACAATGATCTTCCATTGGCAGAAAAAACATTCTGCCTCAATCCTTGGTACAAGGCAGCATGGGGGTGGGAGATTCCAAAGAAAGTTCCTTGTTTTGGGTGGCTGGTCATACACAAAAGAATTATTACTTTGGATAAAATACATGGTAGAGACTTTCAAGACCCTAGTATTTGTCCCATGTGCAGGGTACAGGAAGAGGATACAAACCACCTACTCATTGGTTGCACATTTTCTATGGAGATTTGGATTGGGGTGATGGATTTTCTAAAGCTAGACCATTTTGGTACCCCTCACACATTAGAGCATTGTTTCATTAATTAGACTAAGGACAAGCTATAATATCACTCTCTCCCCTTCTATATTATATGGGTTATATGACATAGTCGAAATGCTTGGTTGTTCGAAAAAAAGAGCTCGATGGTCTAGGACATGGTTAGGAAGTCCATCACATATTTTTCTAAGGAAGGACCTAAGAGGACAGTATTAAAGAAAAGGAAGATTATATTTAAGAATATTAAGGGGCTCTACCCCAGAGGATCCTTTGATGGGGCATGTCAATAGAGAAGATGTGGATGTGGAGTGGTCATTATTCTAGAGTCAGGGTGATTCTACCATTTCTAGTGGCAGAGTGGCAGGGGCATTAAGAGTAGAGTTGAGATCATTGCACTTTAGGGTTCCCTCAATTTCGCAAACTGGATTGGATTGGAAACATTTTTGTTCATGGAGATGCAAAGAGTATTAATGATTAGATCAAATATTACACTCTCTTTTGTCCCCATAACTTGTCTAATTGGATGAGCTGCATCAGACTCCTCGCTTCCACCTTCCAAAACATCACATATTCACACATCTACAGAGAATATAACCAGGTATATGATCTTATATCAAAGAGGGGTATCGATTCAGAGACAGGTAAGTATCACTTCGCGGCATATGTGCAAGATGGACCCAAGAATGCTGGGTACATTAACACCAACTAGGGTACTCACCACAAAATTCTGATGAAATATGTTGTAAGTCTCTTGACTTGTTATTTGTTGCTCTTATAAGGAACTGGTATCTATTTTGTATTTAATAGTAGAATATAGCAACATTCTCATGGATAAGATATGAAAATATGCACTTAAAGGCAATGATTTGGGAAACTTATTTTGTATAAGAAAAAGAAATACTCATTGTTTTGGATAGGTGATCTAAGAGAAAATATTTGGAAATAGACAATGTACTCTCCTTTTATCAATGAAAACAAAAGTGTTTCTTTTGTATTAAAAAAAAAGAGAAGAACTAAGAAAACTATATATAATGAAAACAGAGGTTCAATTATTTTTAATTGCTAATAGGATAACTAAAAGGAAGAAGAAAAAACAAATTATTACCTTACAAAATGCAAAAAAATCTTTCACAAGTTCCAATAGAATCCACATAGTCCCAATGCTACAACATGCTTATGCTTATCAAGCACTAACCTGGTGATAAGTTTACATAATCTATACATTATATAGCAAACTAAATCCTGTAAAATCAAGTTAGTAGCAATGAAGTCCTCCTATACAAAATTCTAAAAATATTTCACAACAGTGTTGTCTACAAAGGCTGTAATTTTTCCCAGTAAATTTCTTGCCGGAATCTAGTGATATTTTTTTCAAAAAATCTAACTGCTGGAGAGATTGAATGGATTTTTTGATGGTGGAAATGGATTCAGTATTGTTGGAATTCTTGAATGGATTTTGTGATGGTGGAAATGGATTTAGTACCATAAAAAACCCCTAGGGTAGCTAAAATCTTGAAGCTTGACAGTTGTAACCCATATTTCCAAACATTTCTTCAAGATTTTGTCAAAATTTTATTGAAATTTTCATCATTTTCCAGAAAAAACTGTGGCCTCATTAGATTACCCTTTTCACAACTTCCAAAAAAATCTGAAGAGTTACCAATCCTACAACATGCTTATGCTTAAGTTTAAACAATTTATACATTATATAACAGAATAAATCCTGTAAAATCAAGTTAGTGGGAAATGAAGTCCTTGTAGAGTATACTAATTCTTGTAGATGGAACCTAACACATCCCACAAAAAGAATTTGGGCATAGACACATGGTCAAGCATTTTTCAATAGTTTTTTTTTTTAAATATTGGATACAAGCCCAAGCATGACCTTGTGTTGGAAACACTCTGGCCATGAGTGCCAACAAGAAGAAACTGAAAACTAAAAGCTACTTGTAGACTTTAAAACTCATTGCAAACATACACACTATACATTGACAACAACCCAACAAAAACTGAAATCAACACATTACATCCCATTGTTGCAAGTAAAATTAAAATTGTAACTGTTACAATACACCCACATGAAATTGTTCCAATTAACAAAACAAGTTGCAATTAAACACATCGTTTTCATTACGGCTGGAATCCAAATTCCCTTTCCATTAACAACAACAAGATTTACAAAGGAGGCAACCCTCACTACCATGGTAGTAGGGAGGTTGTGTAACCTTCACACTCTTCCCACACAGTTCCCAAAAAACCCTATGCAACACTCTGTAGAGAGACTCTTCAATTTGACTCCTCATACAAAACACGTAACCCTAAGACTTAATCAGGAGTTGGAGGTATTATTTTAAAAGTTTAATAAAAATATCTCGTAAATTCCTTTCCTTCCATTCGAATTCCATCACATGTCATTTCAGTTTCATCTCATTTACATTTCATATCATTAACTTTCATAATTAATCTTCTAATTAACTCTAAGTTGCACTTGGGCTCCAAAACTTCTCAAGAACTATACAATATATAAAGGATTTAGAAAACACAAACATCTTACCAAAAACTCTCAATTTATGTGAAACACAAGGCTCAAGCCTCTAACTCACCTATTACAACTATTTCACAACTTCAGTGTATAAAACTCCAAAATTTTACATCATTCTAAACAATTTTGATACAAGGCAAGTAAGTTGTTCAAAACCCTTAACTGAAATTTCTAGTGGAAATAGGAAGTACAGAGAAGAAAATTCTAATGTGTATGGTATAATCTTCACTCTCCTTCCCAAAACATAGGTACATTCTACCTTTACATAGTAGAGACAATGGATTCCAATTGCATATAACTAGTTTTATATGCTTTTAATATCTCAAGAAAAGCTATGAATTGGAAGATGCAACATGATAACAAAGGATGAAAAATTGCTTATTCCATATGCTTCAATAGCGAGAATTTTTTACTACAATAGTTATTATGGCAACTCGAGAATGTGCCATGAAAAAAAATTTAAAAGACATGGAAGATAAATTCATAAATGAAAATTTCAGATAATAGAATGGATTGGTAATTAAAAGTTGAGATGGACCTACTAGCCCATGTATTCATCCATATTATCTTAAAGCTCCATCATTGTAGATTTATTTTCATATCGCTTTTGTTTTCTAATCCACAAGTAAATTACATGAACTAAAAACATTAACCAACAAAATTACATGGAAAAATATATGAGCATACATGATACAATAATCTTTGATAAACTAACTTTTATCCCACCATCTGTAGCAAGACAAATCCATAAAAACACTTGGAGTAAATGGGTAACTGGAAAACTTGACAATACTTGAAGTAGTGACAGAAAAGTCGAAATCTCATACTGAAACTATCTTCACCTTCCATTACATCACAAGTTGAGTAGGCTCCACACTATCATCTTCAAAGTAACACCCCAAGTAAACAGTACAACATTGTGGAAGTGATGCAATGAACTACAAATACATGATAACTGGGACCAACTTAAGAATGTGGAAAAACATTGGACATACCATTGTGTTTATTTATTTCAATAAATTTGGTGTACCACTACCATCAATAATTTGAGGGTGATGTTGAAGCACAAACCAGCTCAGTTGGAGCTTGTGGAGATTGAGTATAATGGTTGAGGTGGTTTGTTTATTCAAGGGCATTCCTCTATCAAAGGCTCCAGATTTGAAACTTACGTTCATGTTGTTGCTACTATCTGCTATGTATTGTTAAAGTGCATACAATACTTAGTGTTTTCAGAGTCTTATAAGTTATACCCCATTAAGTCTGTGGGTTTAATACTTTGATTTTGAACAACATGGTTGTACTTATTTTAATAGGTATATATAAAAAGATTCGTGTTTTCAAGGCAATTACCATGTAGCTTCTGCAACTAGGTTGTTGTTTTATAACACTTCAATGGTCTTTAGTGGCCATTTGTAGTCCACATTGCAGAACAACTCCAGATGTTGCGAGTGATGAAAACTATCAGATTAGCATTTGGTGTTAGCCTTGTAGTAGATCAATGCAAAAATTAACTTTTAGGCCTCTTTTGAAAGGAAACAACAAAACTAAGGAGGCTATGCAATGGAAAAATAATTTAGATCTTGAGTTCTGAGAAGCCTTATAAAACTTTATTGCTAGTTACAGTTAGTTAGTTATTGTTTTGACAAATTTTAGTTTTGTGTTGTGATAACTTTTCTAGGCCTATTTTGACAGGAACTTTGGATGAAAATTGGAAGAGCATGGACAAGTTGAGTAGTATTCAAGGGCGATTGAGTTTAGGTTTGAGAAAGGTTTTGGAAAAGAAATCTACCCCAGTAACCAATAGTGGTAAGGTTCGACCTTCTTAATTTGGGAACAACACACCCAAGACAACAACTCATTCTCATTATACATACACCATCACAATGCCCACTCCCTCCATGATCATAACAACACCTCCTGCCATAACAACACCAACCATAGTAATGTTTGTTATAACACTACCTACAACTCCCACAACTACACCTATCTTCAATATCCCTACAACCCCTATAACTACTACTCCTACAACCCGCGCAACCACCACTCCATCTGTATTAGGGACTCAGAGTTGGTGCATGGACAGGACCAATGTTATAGAAAATTCCTTGTAGGTTCTTGATTAAGCCTTTGGTCTTGGAGGTGCATACTGTAGAGCCATACAAAAGGAGGGGAATCCTATTAGCCAATAACAGTTGCATTCCACACTTCCTATGCATTCAACAACTACTAGCATAAGGATAATAAGGCATCGGAGATCAGTGACTTTAATGGTTTACCAAAACCTTAATCAGCTCAACCAATTGATCCCAGGTGGTTTCCACATTAATATAATTTTTTGGAGACCCCTTTTGTCTTTCCTTTGTTATGTGACTTTTGTTGAACAATATAGATCCTTAGGGCGATATTCCTATATGGAAGGCCAACAACAATATTTTCAATGTGGGCTTCCAAGTTACAGTGGAAAAACTCTACTCATTTGTTTTCTTTTTTTTAAATGAGCAGAAATTGGTACTTCCTCTTAAAACCCTAATTTCAACTCTAATTAACAAACCAGATCACCAAAATAAAAGTGCAAAAATCAAACATGAAAATTTCAGGAGTAAAAATATGGTCACCTAAAAACTTGATGAAAAATGGAGAAAACTCCGATGAAAAATGCAGAAAAAAATGCTCTTGTGCTAGAAACCACCATGAACCCAACCCTCTGTCGAGGAAGTGGTACACTATGGCTGCGATTGTGACCACGACCATGTCTATGCTAACATTAAAAAAAAAATACCACATAAATTATGAGGTTGCCACCATCAGCAACACAGAAAGCCTTATTTCCAATGCTATAGAACTTTTAATTCCCTTAAGAGTACCAACCTCAATATGAGGGCCCATCCGAGCTCTGGTAATGTCCATCTCTCACATTTTACCGGGATGTTTGGGTCAGTTTTTTGTTTTCATCATGATACATAAAATGATAGATACGCATATGCTACATACAATGATGATACATATATGCTACCATGCATGATGTTGCTAATCCATACCATAGCATGCCATGTTTTCAAATTAAGCGTGGGAAAACGAAATTTTGAAATATAGTGCTCTCCTCCATTAATATTCCCCTCTCAAATCATATCACACGGCTTCCAGAGACATATAGGAACTCACTTTATGCTTTGAGGTACGAACGAAAGATAAAATTCCTAACAATCGTTAGATTTACATACTCGCAAAGTTGTGTATAGCATTGTAAAAATTGGTTTCCCATTCAGAGCGGCACTGGATCTTCTTTCATTAAAGCCGCAAAGTGCTTCAACTAGGTTTTGGAGGAACCAACGAGATCGTCATTCATCTTCATGAGATGTTCGGTTACATCTGCAGGAATCATATGAGCGGTTTCTATCAAATCTTGGATCTTAGGAAACATCTTGCAGTATTTAACGGAGAGGTAATTGCGGGCATGAATCTTGAATGCCCTGAAAGCGCAGAATGAGAGGTGAATGTGTTTGTCCATGTGACCACACTAGAGAAGTGTAGGATTGGAGGCCAACAACACTAACACAAAAATTGAATGGTTCGATTGTTGATGCCTATTGTAGTGGCTACAACCACCCTCCAAAATTTTTCCTTAGCTTTATTTTGGAGCCTCCTTACTAACCTTTCATAGCAGTAGTTCTTACTTCATCAAGTACACAAGCTTCAGTGATTTTCTTACAGAATGACAACATGTCCATCAGAGTTTGTTGCATTTTGCTCATAGGTTGTTCCTTTGGATTTGGTCCAGTTGTAGGGTGAGCATCTCCCTCAAGAAATTGCACAATTTTGGAGGGAAACCATCCTTCCCTCCAAAAATTGCGTAATTCTATCCAGCAGCCTGCTGGGCTCCAGAATTGCGCAATTCTGCCAGTCAGGATTCATCCAGAAAATTGCGCAATTCTTCCTAGGATGGCTGCTCAGCCCAAAATTTGTGCAATCCTTTGTAGCAGTCAGCTACTCTGCCCAAAAACTGCACAAAGCTTCTAGGCAGCCAGCTCAACTCCCTTCCAGGAATGTGCATTTTCTCCCAACAGTTGAGAAGATTGTTGCATGTGCAGCTGAGTTGACTGCTTCCCTCAAGGACCGAGCAAAATTGATTTTCATGCATGGGTTGCTTCTCCCAATGTAGCATGCAAAGGCATCCCTTGATTCAGGGATCTACTTTTAGCAGTTGGAGGTTTCATAAAAGGATCATTTCATAAACCTCCCACCAAGTGTCACTCTTCCTAGATTTGTGGCATGCACGTCACATCTTCGATTTTATCAAAAGACATGAACCTGACGTTGCAGAGCTCATTCCTCACATCGACCTTGCAGCTCTGACATCCCACATTACATCTAGGATTCATCGACACATTCAGCTCAACTTTTTTGAGGTAAGCTCACTTTTGATGTCTTATGTTGCATTTATGGTGCTTTTGTGTTTTACTTTGTATGAATGTTCTCTTCTTGATTTAAGTGAGAACTTGCTGTCATTTTGATACATACTAGCTTGTACTAGAGCCGTTTCAGTTTTCATTAACATCTCACTGTTGTCGCATGCATGAAACTGTTTTTCACGAATGGTCGCTGATTCGGTGACTCGTGTCATCCACATGCATGTTGTTCTATTTTTTGAATCTTTAATCCATTGTTTGCATGTAAGATCATTCACTTATTCTTACACTCAGTATCGCCATGCATTCACATTCACATTCGCTTTCAGTTTCCCATCTGTAGGTCTGGGCAGCCTTAGCTCGGACTCTGTCTCACCAAGACAGCATTGCACAATCCTGAGAGGGAGGGCCCTATCTTCCTCTTAGGAAATGTGCATTTTTTCCCAGTGACTATCCTCTAGTCTTGCATTGTGCAACTTTGAGGGACAGTGATTGCTAGCCTAGAAAATTGTGCAATGTATTCACTGAGCCTGCAACCATTTAGAGCTGAGATTTCATATTGCACAATTCCAGTAGTCAGTAGCTAGGATGGAATATGCATTGCTCAGTTCCAGCAGTCAGTCAGCCTCCTCACAGCCCAGACTGTGCCTTGCGCAGTCTTGGCAGTCAATCTCCCGACAAAAATTGCGCAACCTTCATGATCAGTCACACAAGTATGTTGCAAGTCTGTTCTCAAGTTCATTTTGGTTTTCGATGGATACATTTCTTTCCATGATTTTTTCCATGTCTCCAGGTATCGCAGGAGTTCATCTGTCTCTTCGTAGTACAGGTACAATGGTTTCCAGGAGAGCATAGTTGAATACACTGTTCAGAGCACACTTGGGGATGCAGTTGATCAAGTGTCTACAAACTTTCCTATCCATGAAGACATCAAGTTGTTCGTAGACAAGGACATCATGATATGATGGTAGCAGCATCAAAAAAAGCAACACCAAGAACCAGAGTTGAAGGTAGCATACTCGATGCAACGAACGCAAGAGGAAGATTGTTGACAACATAGAGGTGGAACAAAGTTGCAAGCTCAAGCAGATCCACTTGTGATGAAAGCAACTTTGGAGACTTAGGCTATGAGGTGACGGTATGACATGAATATCACGCAAAGACAAAGAATGGAACAGAGAAGGAGTTGCATGTGCTGAAGCAACAACTCAAGGAAGAACAAGAGCTACATAGATGAGAGAATGAGTTGCAGCAGGAATAGGTACAACAGGGGGCACAACATGCACAGATGGATGAAACTACGCTTGTACAAGTTATAGATTCATCCCAATAGCTGGCACAGAGTAGACATGGTGAGTGGTTTTGTTGATCACATGCAATGGGATTCAACAGCATGCATTTCATTGTGCACGCACATGCAATCTAACCCATTTGGGACACCCACCAAGGCAAATACAAGAAGCAAGTCCAACTGGAGTTGAACATGTAGTTAACAGTTGATGTGCATGACCACCAGAACACACTAGAAGATCAGCACGGACGATATGCATCAGTGTGTTGTCAATTCATCCACACTCAAGAAGACCATGCACATGCTAGCAGATGACTTGGATGGAGGAGCCATACCAATGCACTCAGATGCAACGGAGGCAAGAGTTCGCTTCATCAAGATGTCACCATGGAGTGCATGCACAGCATCACGGACGACCAAGATTGGCATTATCTCACCACCTTCACCATCACAAGCATGTGAAAGAGTTTGTCTCACCACAATAGACCGAGTGTCAATGATGTCTTACATGGCTTTCTCAAGCCATTTTGTCTCACATGGGCACATGTGCATTGTAATGTAACGTCTTGTCAAGTGGAAGTTCAAGTGTCGATAGTTGGATGTAATAATCATAGAGTAGATGAACAATCATGAGGGTCGATGAACTACCACAAAGGGGCATGTCAAGGGTCACCCCACCCTTTACTATAAATAGAACCTTGTAACTCATTGTAAGGGCTTTTGGTTAGCCAATCTTCTGATAGAACTATCGTAGAGAGAGCTTGGATAGTATTGTAACAAGCCTTGGCTTCTCCACTGCACAAAGCTAGTACATCTCTTTGGAGGAGCAGGTAGTTGTGGCTATAATGTTTTGTTGTTAGAACTAGTGGTTAGACATGGATGCATTGTATGACTAGAACTTACACTTATTAATATAACAGAGCCAACACGTTTCATGCATATGTTGTATTGTATTCTATGCTATCTGGTTTAATCTAAATGATATATGTATTTGTTTGCTTATGCATGCATGTATGGAATTTTCTATGTATGTATATATGAATCTTTCTTAAACATGTTGTTGGTTTAACCATCACTTTGGATTTCTAGCTAACTTTCCTTCCACATTGTGATGCAATTTTGATTGTGTGTTTCCTACTTAACTCTGTGCTATCACAGGTTTCCAAGGGGCACACTCATCTCAACCACCACCTGTTTGAACCTCTCATGCACCTTCCTTGGGTTGCTGCAGCTATCACACCGTTGCTACCAATAGATTCATCTCACTTTCCTCTCTATGAAGTCATGGTCAAGGCATTACCATATGACCCACTGTTGGGACTCCTACACCAAATGGTCTAAGGTCTAATTGGGAGTTCTTATCAGGGAGATCCCCTCACGTGTTGGCAGGTCCAACAACGTCAACATTTTGGCACTAGAAGAAGGGCTAGATGACAAGCTGAGCCCTCATCATCTGCTTTGAATCTTCGCACATATATCATGGAGTTTATTATAGTTCGCCCAACAAAATGTCTATCCAATGGATATATCTTTCTGGGATCACTTGTCACAACTCACGTATCATGGTGAAGGTGAAGTCGCCTTTCCTAAGCACTTAGATGACTTCCATGCGCTCATGCAGGGCATGGAAGATTTCATTGAAATAAAAGTTTGTTTGCTGCTCGCACACACACTTCGCGACCACCCATCAATGGTGTGGCACACTACCTCATAACTCTTTGCACTCATTCAAATCAGTTCAACGATCTAATCGAATCCATTTTCCACCATTTTGATCCTGAAGTGTTTGATAAAAAAATATTAAAACAACAGAAGGCCCCGCACGAATCACCTATGGAGTTTTTGGAGCGCTTTTGTCTATTCATGTTTGAAGCCCCGAAAAGTCAGATGAAATTTCAGTATCTCATGGACAGATTCAAATACTTCCTTGTCCAATCTATCAATCCCAAGAAGAAGTTCAAGCTTAAACCCCACTCAGCAAAATTTGGTGATGGAGTTGCGCAATCACAGACGGACACGGTTGTTGTCACAAGTGATTGCTTGACTTACCCTCATCAAACAACACCACCATCGCAGAGTGATGTGAAAGAGCATGCACACACATCTATTCAACCATCACACCCTTCTGACATCACTCCTTTCGAGTTTTGTGCAGATTTGGCTGTGAGTCCATTACCTCATCACATGTATTTTGTACCTCAAACTTTGTCTTCAAACTGGGATAATCCTCCGGATGACACTTTCTTTTGTTCTTCCATTACGGACTCTACACCTGTTTTGAACGAGGATCGATATATCGACAGAGTTGATGTTGCACAACCAACATTCACTGACATTCATGAAGATCATGACTGGGAACTTGACCATCCACATGCAGTAGAGGACCATCCTTGTCTGTCCATACCTCCTCCGTTTTTTCCTAACCTCCTTGGTGATCCTGCCATCCCTAATTTTTCATGTGTATCTCCGTCCATGGAAGCACCCATTGTTGATCATTTGCAGGACACACTGGATGTCATTCCATCATCTGAAAATGGAGAGGACCGATCATTATTTGAACATCCACTTGATTTTTCATCTATCTTTTCCGGAAATGCAGAGGATGAACATTCTTGCTTCTCATCTACCCCTCTGTGCAATTCATCGAATCATGAGGATGCCAACCAACATCCTGCATTTTCTGATCTTAGTTGTTGTGATCTCTTCACCTCATCATCCGATCACAATGTTGATTCACTATTTTTTAATCCGTCTAAGCCACTGGTCTACGATGATCCATCTATCAACAAAGACGAAACCACTAGATTGTCAAGGCAATTCAACTCGAGCTTATGGTTATGTCAAACCCTCGTTGTCATGAGGTTGGTTTCACTTCTGACCAGGAAATTGTTCAAACATGCAAGGCTCCTCATCACTCATCTGTATGCATTAAAGATCAATCTAATATTGATATTTCACTTCCTCCACTCGAACTACACGATCCCATTTCTCATGCATTGGAGGAATCTTACTTAGCAAGCACACTTGTGCAACGTAAGTGGTCTACCTTCCTCATGTATGCTTGCATATCACAGTCAAGAGTATGTGTAGGCTTAACATCTGCACGTAGTGTGACATAGCATCATGGTATGTCCACAGACTACATGTCATGCACTTTCACACATTTTTATTTTTATTTTTTCTGTGGATGCTTGTAAGCTCGGAGTGTGTCTGTCTTCATTGTTGTATCTTTCACAGCCGCTGGTCCACACAACCGTGTTGCTCGCGGACCATGCCTTCACCAACATGGGTCAACCAATGCGTTGGCGGATGCATTAGAAGTATCAACTCACGTGATCAGGCCCATGCACCATTAGTTTAGGAGTAGGAGTAGTGTTTTCTTTCAGTTTGCTTGCTTGCATGCTTATTCTTGTTTTTGCTTTGCATGTTTGTTTATCTGCCTACTTGTTTGCTTAATCACTTTTCTTTTGCATTTAATTCTGCTTTTGACTTGCTTTGCTTGCTTGTTTGTTTTCTTGTTTGCTTACTCACTTTGCTTTTACATTTACTTTTCCTTCTGATTTGCTTTGTTGTTTGTTTTCTTGTTTTCATTCGTAGGTTAGCTTTGCATGAAACCATGCATGACTTTTGAAACAAATTGGGTAAAGTACAAGAGGCCTTGTGCAGCTATCACTACTTGGTTATCTATCATCCTGCCTCTATATGAAGAACTTGTTACTTTTAGTCCATGATACATCGATGGAAAATACATATTTTTCGAAATGACTTGGTGGAAACACAATGCTTGCACTAACTAGTGTCACCTACTCTAGTTGGTTGTTTTTGGGGTTAACCCTTGTCAACTTAGTCAAGTAGAGTAAGGTGAGGAGGGAAAACCTTAACAAGTACGTCAAAGGTATAATAAACTACTTCTCTGCAGGAAAAACCTCTTTTGCTCTCAATAAGTCGGGATCCCTCTTCCGCCTCTAAAATGAATAAGTGCTATGCACAGTTACGAACATGAAAAATGAAAAAAATGAAAAAGTAAAAAAAGTTTGAGAAAATGAAAATGAATAAGGTGAAAGAAGAGAAATACTTCCTAAGAAGTGATGTAATTAACTCTATCGGGGTACTAACTAGGCTCACTAGTAGCAGAGCCATGCTTGTGTTCCTATGTGACTCTGTCGGGGTACTGTCCAGGCCTACTAGCAACAAAGCAACACCAGAGATGAAACTAAGACTCTAACGACTATACCACTTGTGCTCCAATATACCCCTCAACCCTAATCAAAACAACTATGTTGACTTGGCTTGAAATGTGTGTCAACTGGCCAAGAGCTTGGAAGATACTACATCTTACAATAAGGCAAGTGTGGAAACCAAGACGAATAGGGAACTAAACAATACTTCTGGACGTGTTAGACTAGCTTTTCATGAACAAGGTCCATTCAGAGAGATGAAGTTCTACCGATGTGTTGCCAAGTGTTGTAGCAGCTACAACCACCCTCCAAAATTTTGCTTAGCTTTGTTTTAGAGACTCCCTACCAACCTTTCACAGCAGCATGCATTACTTCATCAAGTACATAAGCTTCAATGATTTTCTTGTAGAATGATAGCCTTTCCATCAGAGCTTGTTGCATTCCCCTCACACGCTGTTCCTCTGGACTTGGTCTCGTTGTAGGCTGAGCAACTCCCTCACGAAATTGTGTAATTTTGGAGGGAAACCAGCCTTCCCTCCAAAAATTGTGTAGTTCTGTCTGATAGCCTGTTGGGCTCCAGAATTGCGCAATTCTGCCAGTGAGGCTTCATCCAGAAAATTGTGCAATTCTTCCCAACATGGTTGCTCAACCTATAATTTATACAATATTGGGCAGTAGTCAGCTGCTCTGCCTAGAAATTGCGCAAATATTCTAGGCAGCCAGCCCAGCTCCCTTCCATAAATGTGCATTTTCTCCCAACAGTAGAGTAGACTGTTTCATGTGCAGTTAAGTTGACCGGTTCCCTCCGGGACCGAGCAAAACTAATTTGCATGCATGGGTTGCTTCTCCCAAGGCAACATGAAAAGGCATCCCTTGATATAGGGATCTAATTTTAGCAGCTAGAGGTTGCATGCAAGGATCATTTCAGAAACCTCCCACCAAGTGTTGGTCTTCCTAGATTTATGGCATGCACGTCACATCTTCGATTTTATCAAAACTTATGAACCAGATGTTTCTTAGCTCATTCCTCACATGGAACTTGTAGCTCTGACATTCCACGTTGCATCTAGGAGTCATCGGCACATTGAACTCAGTTGTTTCGGGGTAAGCCCACTTTTCATGTCTTCTGTTGCATTTCTAGCACTTTTTGTGTTTCGCTTCATATGAATGCTTTCCTCTTGATTTCAGTGAGCGCTTTCTGTCTTTTTGATACATACTAACTTGTACTAGCTCTGTTTCAGTTTTTGTTAACATCTCACTGTTGTTGCATGCATGAAACTATTTTTCATGAATGGTCACCGATTCGGCGACTCGCCTTACCCACATGCATGTTGTTCCATTTTCTAAATATTTCATCCATTTTTTGCATGTATGATCATTCACTTATGCTTACACTTAGTATCACCATGCATTCACATTCACATTCGCTTTCAGTTGCCTGTCGGCGGGTCTAGGCAACCTTGGCTCGGACTCTGCCTCACCAAGACAGCGTTGCGCAATCTTGAGAGGGAAGGCTTTGTCTTCCTCTTAGGAAATGCACTTTTTTCCCAGTGACTATCCTCCAGTCTTGCATTATGCAATTCTGAGGGATAATGACTGTTGGCCCAAAAAAATTACACAATGCATTCACTAAGCCTGCAACCATTGCCAGCTGAGATTGTGCATTGCGCAATTCCAGCAGTCAGTAGCCAAGCTAGACTGTTCATTGCTCAGTTCCAACAATCATTCATCCCCCTCATAGCCCATACTATGCCTTGCAAAGTCTTGGCAGTCAAGCTCCCGACCTCTTGACAGAAATTGCACAACCTTCATGATCAAGCACACAGGTATGTTGCAAGTCAGTTCTCAAGTTCATTTTGGTTTTCGACTAACAAATTTCTTTCCATGAGTGTTGCCATGTCTACATGTATCGTAGGTGTTCATATTCCTCTTAGTAGTACAGGTACAATGGTTTCCAAGAGAGCAAAGTCGAAGACACCATTTAGAGAACACTTAGGGATGCAATCGATCAAGTGTCTATAGACTTGCCTACCCACGAAGACATCAATTTTTTTCATAGACAAGGACATCAAGATATGACAGAAGTAATGTCATAACAGGCAACACCATGGATAGCAGCTGAAGGCAGCATACCGGATGCAATGAATGTAAGAGGAAGGTTGTTGACAAAACAGAGGAAAAACAAAGTTGAAAGCTCAAGCAAATCCACTTGTGGTGAAAGCAACTTTGGAGACTCAGGCTATGAGGTGACGACGCGACATGAAGATCATGCGAAGACAGAGAACAAAACAGAGAAGAAGTTGCATGTGTTGAAGCAAAAAATCAAGGAAGAACAGGAGTTGCATAGACGAGAGAGTGAGTTGTAGCAGGAACAGGTACAGCAAGGGGCACAACATGCATAGACGGATGAAACTACACCCATACAAGTTATAGATTCATCCCAGCAGCCAGTATAGAGAAAACATGATGAGTGGTGTTTTTGATCGCATGCAAGGGGATTCAGTAGCATGCATGTCATTATGCGCACGCATGCGATCTAACCCATTTGGCACACTCACCGAAGCAAAGAGACGAAGCAATTCCAACTGGATCTGAACATGTATTTGACAGTTGATGTGCATGACCACCAACACACACTAGAAGATCAACACAGACGATATGCATCAGTGTGTTGTTGGTTCACCCGCACCCAAGAAGACCATGTGCATGCTAGTAGACGAGTTGGATTGAGGAGCCATACCAATGCGCCCAGATGCAACGAAGGAAAGAGCTCGCTTCAGCAAGATGTCACCATGGAGTGCATGCACACCATCATGGACGACCAAGCTTGGAATTATCTCACCACCTTCACCACCATAAGCATGTAAAAGAGTTGGTCTCACCACAACGGATCGAGCGTCAGTGATGTCTTGCATGGCTTGCTCAAGCCATTTTGTCTCACATGGGCACATGTAATGTAACGTCTTGTCAAGTGGAAGTTAAAGTGTAAATAGTTGGATGTAACAGTCATAGAGTAGATGAAGAGTCATGAGGGTAGATGAACTGTCACAAAGGGGAATGTCAAGGGTAACCCCACCCTTTTCTATATATAGAACCTCATAACTCATTGTAAGGGCTTTTGGCCAGCCAAGCTTCCGATAGGACTATCTTAAAGAGAGATTGGACAGTATTGCAACAAGCCTTGGCTTCTCCTCTGCACAGAGCTACTAGATCACTTTGGAGGAGCTGGCGGTTGTGGCTATAACGTTCCGATTTCCGAACTAGTTGTTAGACATGGATGCATTATATGACTAGAACTTACAGCTATTGATATAATAGAGCCAACATGTTTCATGCATATGCTGTATTGTATTCTATGCTATCTGGTTTACTCTAAATGATATATGTATTTGTTTGCTTATGCATGCATGTATGGACTTTTTTGTCTATGTATGTATGAATCTTTCTGAAATGTGCTTTTGGTTTAACCATCAACTTTGGATTGTTAGGTAACTTGCCTTCCATTTTGTGATGCAACGTTTCTCGTGTGTTCCCATCTTAACTCTGTGTTATCACAGGTTTCCAAGGGGCACACTCATCTCAACCCCCATGTGTTTGAACTTATCATGCACCTTCCTTGGCTTATTGGAGCTGTCACACCCTTGCTACCAACAGAATCATCTTACTTGCCTCTGTGCAAACTCGCGGTCAAGGCATTACTTTACGACCCACTACTGGGACTCCTACATCAAACAGTTTGAAGTCTAATTGGGACTTCTTACTGGGGAGATCCCCTTACATGTTGGCGGGTCAAACACAATCAACAATGTCAATAACGCCTTCCATTTCTTAAATATTGAGGCCAATAATGCCATTACTTACGCATAGAGGTTGTGATTTGGTTCAATCCAAAATGTGAGATAAACCGAGGGAAAAACAGAGGTAAATGTTTGTCTTCTTCACGGGTATCGAATCACATCACTTGTTAGATCAAGCCTATCGATGTGGTTAGTAGAGAAAACAAACAATCTTTCGCTTCAAAAAAAAGACCACCACCACTCTATGAAGCTCAAAACCCTGGTTTGTGAGGATCTCCAACTTTTGCTCTGGTTCTAGAGCCAGAGTACCGAAAGTCGCAGGATGATCCAACACAACAAGCGACTTCATTTGTGTAAATCTTCCAGTGGCAGCTTCTAAGCTCCAACTTTTTTCTTTCGGTTATGACATGGGGAAGATAGTTATGAATATCTTCTGCTGGTGCTTCTTGTGAAATCTGAGCTCATAATAATGTTTCTCGTTGGAATTGGGGTGCATACTAAGCTTCATATACTGAGCTTCATTTTTTGTCTTGGTGTGACTCTTATTTTTAAAGTAGAGCATCAATTATTTGGAATGGCATTGATGTCTAAATGGAAAATGCATCGTCAAAATTATGATAAAGGCTGACTATATATTTATTTGCAATCTGGAAACCCAACACAAATGAGCCATTTAGTCTTTGAGAAAATGGTAGATTCTATTTGTCAATGGACTACGAAAGCATATAGTTACTTTCACAATGAATATTATATTTTTACAGATGGAGAATTGCGTTCGCTTATCCCATTTTTAATTGTTAAATTTAATATTTTGTTTTTTATTTTAATTTAATAATGAACATGTTTATTTATTTATTGAAAATGTGATTATGTTTAATTAAAGTTCTGTCTTGATCTAATCAACCCCTAGACATATTTGGAAGTTCAAGTATCACTACATTATTTTAAATAATAATAAGAATAAACTTACACCTCAGTTATCGTTAAATTACTTTTAAGTATTAATAACAAGCTAATTTTCATTTATAGATAACTAATAATAATTATCTCACTAATAGTTGACAATTAAATTATAATAAATCTTTCTTTTTAAAAAAATATTAGTAATTACTCATCATAAATATAGATTAGTAAATTTATTATGAATTATTAATTATGAATATAGATTAGTAAACTAATTTATCATTATTATTTAAATAACGTATCATTTAAAATAATTTATTAATATTTTGTAGTAAACAATTTTTATTCTTATTATATATGTTTATTATTTATTAATTATAAATAGGAATTTATAAATTAATTCATTATTATGTTTGAGTAAGTTTAATGGAGAGAGTATGCATTTTTTTTTAATATATATTTTTCAAGAATCATCCTGGGTAAAGGAGAAAGGAAAGGAAACTATTTAAGCTAAACTCACAACACCAAATAACAATCAAATCATCATGTTGAGACAATTTTTTTCCCAACAATCAAATCCTTATTTGAAGAGACATCCTTTATTAAAAAAAACTAATCTCATCCACTAATTTAATATCTAATTTGACTATAACCTTACTATATTATTATTATTATTGTTGGAATATAAAAACCCCAAGTCAACAATATTTCTTAAAACATATATGTAAATAAAAACTTAATTAAACACCACTTTAATATTTAAAAATCAATAATAAACCTTTTTTTTGTAATATTCAACTCTATTTTTTGTTGATATTCAAAAATAAAAATTTACAATTGGTTTGTGTTGTCACGTATTGTTGACTTTTTCAACCAAAAAAGTCCATATCCACATAAAACCAAGAGTAGCAGAGGCCCCGACTATCAACAAAACCAAGAGTACTGGCCAATAGAAGTAAAGACCACACTAACCATGAACAAAACATACATAGAACTGGAAGAAAAACATAACAAAAAAAGAACCAAAAAACGTAACAACCCAACACAAAATCGAATAGTGTAATAGCAGCAAGAGATGAATCATTCATAAAGGATGATCACTGGATGATCTTGAGATGAATTTCCATTGACCATATAGAATAGTGTGGCATTAATGATAGTTTCACCATTCTAAGGCGTTGTGGAGTCTGAGTTAATGTAGTGCTCAATTTTGTTCATCCGGACCACGATGTCATCCAGATCATATCGAATATCCCGCATTATATGCTTGAGGTCCTCCTAACCCACAAACAACTTATAATTATCAACCTACTTATCCCACAACACCATATGAAGCAGAGATGTCATTTGTCTATGAGATAATATTGAATGCAAGAAGTATAATTGATGCTTTCTCCATTTTCTTGGGTCTGGTACCCACTCTGTTTTTCATTCACAAACCTCAGAATCTCAAAGATATTTTTTGTTCACCGAATTATCTTGCCTTGTGGGATCGTATTTCCTCTCGAACTTCTAGGGGCACATCATCATAAATATTTTCCAATGACTCCCAACCAAAGAGATGATGTTGTCTAGAGGATGACGCTACAGATGATCCTCCTCTTCTACTAATGAGTCAATGTTGCAGTGCCATTGAATAGAAGAACCTGCAGTAAAATTTGACCAACAAGACTCGAGACAACCCACATGCAAATTTACGTAGGAAAATAGGGTCGGGCCACCAAGAAAAAAACCCTCGATTCCAAAAATACCTGACACAACTAGCGAGGAGAAAGAGGGAGTGTAAACATCATCCACATACCTACAACAATGAATATTCCAATCAGACAAGACTTGAGGCTAGGTACAACTAAGAACCACAAACAATTTCCCCTCCTAACACGACGTAACCACCAATCGCTCAATTCGAAACTTGACAGTGTTAAAACCAAATCGAAAATGAACCACTATACCTAACACCGTCAACCAAGACTAGAGAGTTGAAAGATAACCCTGAAGGTTCAAGGGACTGTAAATCAGCCAACAGAAGTACCACCACCAACTCGAAAGAAGGACCAAAGGATGAGTTATGCATAAAGAAACAAAATTACATTTGGTGGCCTCCCATAACCCCACAACCCTAGCTATGAAAATAATAGAGTGGAGAACAGACAGAGGAGACCGAACAAAATAATCACCACCCTTAACTAGACCCCTCCACACAATAAAAACACGCAAATATCGCAAAATAACATGACTACACAACCCTAAATGACATCATATGCAATTAAAATACCTAGATTGACTACATGACCACCCCAGACCTGAATATACCGTGAAGTACCTTCTCAAATCTGGACAAAGCCAACAATTTCTAAGGAAATGAAACTAAGAATGTGTGACTCTGTAAAATCCTTGACCATAAGAAACATCATCCGCTCGCATGTTTTCAGAAGGAATGTGGACGGTATATCGCTACCCTAAATACAATGGTAGTCTTCAAAACTCCACTGCAACAATGAAACCTATGTATGACTGAGCCATAATGGAAAAAGAGACAAACTAGATATTTACCAGCAATCCTGGTCCATAGACAGGTACAATAGCATATCCTGCAAGTGTTATAAATGTTTGGCACCACCATGTAGATGCTAGTGCTCTCTTCCACCCAACGTTATCAATAAGGTCTGTATACAATGAAGCCAACGAAGCGATGTTGAAACATGAAACATAACAGAACCCTTGACATTCCTTCATCATGCGCCAAGTGGTTAACCCCATCATGTGCTTCTCTGGTCCAAAATCACCCATAATTCATGTATCATTAATGCCGATCGATCTCTTGTCACGGAAAATCCTCCCTTTCTCCAATCTCCCACAGGTTTTCTCATCCATGGAAACTTCAAAAACCTCAACTCCCTGTTCAAATATGTTTGCAGAGCCCACTATTGTGTACCATAATGTTGTGGAGTAAATGTCCCACATGAAATAACATATGGCACCCATTCTAAATGTTGTTTTCCTCCTCCACGTGTTGGGGGTCTTGTGCCAAGTGGGTGGCTTGGCACACTCCCCCAGGTTCACCCCCACCTTAGCCAGTAGAATGCCTCACATGCCACTTATTTCATTTGTGTTGCCCAACCGCTGGAAAACCACCTTCTCCATGTCAACGATGTTTCACCATCATTCAAACAACCCCATCGAGGGTCAACCTGACAACTCTTTTCCTATCATGTGCTACCCGTTGTTGTAGTACACAAAGGGAATCATGCTGCAGCGATACACCTCATTCTTCCTCTAGAGCTACCATAGTTTCTCTACTTGCCCATTTTGCTAAATTATCTGCTACCTAATTATCTTCCCTCTTCATGTGAACAGGGACAACATAATAAAAAAACTGTAGAAGCTCCCTAATGTTGCTTGCTATCTCTTGGAAATGCCAGCTAGAGATCGCTTTTTCAGGTGGGTGACCCAGCAAAAGTTTGTGCACCATGTTAACAAATATTTGAGAATCCCCATGAATTTGTAGAAGGAGGATGCATGTTCTTACTGCAAGTTGGAGCCCTTTTTCCAGCACCCAGAACTCAGCTACATAATTTGTGGTTTCTCGACATGAAAATGCATAAACATATAACAATTTTAATTGATCGTCTCTCAATATTCCTCCAATACTCACGTCTCCAAGGTTTCCACCTCAGGCTTCATCAAAACTAAACATCACAAAAGATGGAGTAGGGGGTTGCAGTAAACGTCTAGAAATTTTCCTTTAATTGTGAATTTTCTGAGTTAAAAACTTGTAATTGCCTGGAGATGTAGTTTTTGCAGAATAAGTGAGAATTCATGATCGTGTTACACTTCATGTTCATTTGGTGGACACACTACCAACGTTTCCTATAGATTTGATATTATTCATTCTTGTAGCATATATGATGATCGACTTATCCTGTCAAACACCATCATATTCCTTTCCTTCCATAAATTCCAAAAATAGAAAGCCATACATAGATGCCACACTGACATTACCCATGGATGTTTGAATTTCTCACTAAACCAATCTAATAACCAAGTCTTGACATCCACCACCTTTAGTGATTTTTGTCTAAATAATACATAGGAAAATTGCCAAATTTCCTGTGAATAGGCATAAGATATGAGTAGGTGAGTCACATTTCATCTTCTTGTAAACAAAAAGGGCACCTTGATGGACTTGAAAATCCCTTCCTTTGCATTCGATCCCATGTTAGCACCCGACCCCCTGCTATCAACCACAAAAACGTGACACTTTTCATTAGGGGAATTTTTAGGTCTAAAATGGACCTCTTCATTTGGGGATTTAGGAGCGTGGCCCCTTTAGGAGGGATGCTTGGGATTTAGGAGGTCTGATTTTCGTGTCCTAGTTCTTTGAAGATATCATTGGAACTCTTGTAATGAAAATATAATATTGGGATTTCCCCATTCTTGTTGTGTTTTCCACTGTCACCAACCATGGGGAGAGGGGTTCATGGTCCAAAAGTAGATTACTTTATAATGACCTAAATATTGGGTCCATTCTTTTAACTTGCAGAAATTTCTATTCCGCTAGAGGAGGATTTTACTACCATGAATCTTCCCAGAAGAAGGTTGATTTACCATCACGTATTTACCAGAATGCGATTTTTTTAACCTTTAGTCTTGCCTCATAGGCCCAGTTCCATATGCCATAACCTTTGATTGGGACATCCATATTCATCCTTTCCACCTGAGAATTGGTCAACATATACTTCCTACTCCACACCCTCTTCTAAACTTGGGAACCACCTTGCACCCATGACCACCACAACTTCATTGCGTAGGATTTACTAACAAAATAGGGATCCCTTAGTCCCAAACCTATGTGCGACTTTGGTAGTATCAGTCTGTCCCAACCTATGAGAGCCCATTTATTTGTTGTAACTGACCCCTTCCAAAGGAAATCCGACCAAATTGTTCTAAGAGACTGGTAGACATTGCTTGGGATTGGCATGAGTGATAATTGATAATTTAGAAGTCCCTAGAGAACAAGTTTCGTTAAGGCAGGACTGCTTGGTAAATTGAGGGTTTAAAACACCCAATTTTTCATTTGGCAACATGTTTTCTCGACTAACCCTGCCCATGTGTAAGAATTTTGGTAGTTCCCAACTAGTGGAATCCCCAGGTGCTTTGTCGGTAGTGCACCCCAAGAATAGCCCAAAGTGTGACAAAGTCTTTTTTGTACCAATTTCGGGAAGTTGAAAAAGAACATATGTCTTTTCTCTTTATACACCACCGTTCCAAAGGTGAGCATAAAATTGTTAAGGATTTTCTCCATCCTAGCAACCTAACACATGGTAGGGAGACCAAATAATAACACATCATCCATGAGATATAGATGTGTAATATTAAAATCCTTCCCATATAGATGCGCACATATATATAGTTTGACTCACGAGCTTCTCAAAACATTCTTCTGATACATTCCATGGCCAAGATAAAGAGAAAAGGTGACAAATGGTTACCTTGTCTAATGCCTCTAGAGGGATGAATAGTTCAAGAAGGTGATGTCCGATCTAAAATTTAGAAAATTGTTGTGAAAGTAAGGGAACCAAGCCATTCCATCTAGGGCTAAGGAAAGTCGAACGTTTGTAAAACTTTGAAAAGAAAAGACCAACTAATTATGTCATAAGCTTTAGACAAGTCCAATTTTACAAGCATACATAGATGTTTGGTCCACTTGAGTGAGTGTATGATTTCCTACACTACTATAAATCCATTTGCAATTTTCCTTCCCTGTACAAATCCTATTTGTTCATGGGATTCATCAAAATAGGGAGCAAAGGTTTGAATCTATTCACTATCATAGAAGTTATAATCTTATGAATTACATTACATAACGTTATTCATTTGTAGTCATCCAAACTCCCACTTTTCCCTTGTTTTGGTATTTATTAAATAAACATTGCATTATTACATAACGTGATTCATTTGTAGTTATCTAGAATCTCAATTTTCCCTTGTTTTGGTATTGATGAAATAAACATTGCATTTAGTGTGGGAAGGATGTTCCAAGTCCATCTTGATTCTTCAACTGCCTCATAAAAATCTTTGGCGAGTAAATGCCAACATTCACGGTAAAAATATGTAGTGAATCTATCTGGACACAGTGCCTTATTTCTTGGCATACTTTTGAACATTGCCTCTACTTCCATGAAAGAGATCGCTTGCATTAGTGCATTATTTTTCTCCATTA
The DNA here is from genome assembly GCA_031772625.1 of Pinus tabuliformis. Lineage (NCBI taxonomy): Eukaryota > Viridiplantae > Streptophyta > Pinopsida > Pinales > Pinaceae > Pinus > Pinus tabuliformis. The sequence continues at coordinate 722,381,669 of CM062817.1, forward strand.
GGTTTCCATTTAGCTTGTATCCAACATTATATCTCTCATTCTATCAGCTACAAAGGAAGGGATACTTCTTGAGATTTGCTAGCAGCTGATGCTTCTTTAAGGTCTTAGCACCTACGTCAAATGTGAAATATACTCCTCCCAGGTAGCACTATACACCAGTATATCATACAAATAGAAAATAACAAATGAATCTATAAAAGGGTGCGATATATCATTCATTAATCTCAAAAATTTAGTTGGTGCATTACATGGGCCAAATGGCATAACTAACCACTCATACAAACATTTACTGGTTTTGAAGGCGGTATTCCATGTATCTTCTTCTTTTACTCGAACCTGGTGATATCCATACTTCAATTCCAGCTTAGTGAAGTACTTTTCTTACTGTAACTGATCCAAAAAATCATCTATCCTGGGTAGGGGGTATCTATTCTTGAGCATGATTTTTTTCCATGCCCCATAACCTATACACATCCATTAAGTCTCATCCTTCTTCAACACAATGATGATGGGTGACCCACATGGTGATGTACTTGGTCAAATGAAACCTTGTTCAAGTAGCTGTTGCAACTGTTTCTTCACCTAGCTTTCTTCTATAACAGACTTCCTATACAACCCAATATTTGGCAATGGGGATTCCTACAATAGCTATATCTCATGATCCCCTTCTCTCCTAGGTGGTAACCCTTTGGTCTCTCGGAACACATCCGTGTATGCTTGTAAAAACTCCTTCAATTGTTCTTTATTTTTATTATTACACCCCTCCATGGATTCCTTGCCTCTTATTGACTCCTCTTCAAACTGACTTTCTCTTAAAAATAATAAAACATACTTCTTGCTGGAACTGATCAATTTCTTGGCTTGTTGGCACTTACTAGTGAAATTTTCAACTTGCCTTTGTGCACGTTGATGATGAAAGATTTTCCATTCTTGAAGAGACAGTATTGATTCACTCTCCTCATGAATATTGCATCTCGAATGTACATGTATGGACTCCCAAACAAAACACCACACATCAAGGGGAACCATATCTAGATCTACTTCATTAATAAAATCAACACTGATAATAAGTCTAGTTTTACATTGTTTTGTTACCTTTAGCTCTGCATCCTTATTTACCCATCCCAATGGATATGGGTTAGGATGATCATGAACTTCCAGCCCCAACTTATTGACCATCTCTACTGCAATGAGATCCTCCTGCAATCCTAAGTCAAATAGAGCATCACTCTTTGTGTTCTTGACCTGTATCTTTATATGGAAGAGTTTGGTCATTTCTTTGTCTTCCTGTTGTTGAAGACTACTAAGATTCACTTCAGTTTTCACTGAAGTACAAACAATCTTCTCATCCATGTCCGAGTTTCTTTCAACTTGGTTACTTGAATCTATGGCCATGACATTATTATTCTTATTATCTTTCTTATTTCTCTTCAAGTTTAGCTATCGATGCAACTTCCATCACTTCTCCTTTGTATGACCATAAATTTTTTAGTGGTTGTAGTGGTTGCTAGGATCTTTGCATTGGTGTGTTGTGGTTGTCGTCTTTTTATCTTCTCCCCCTTTTTGCTTCTTCTTTCTGTCCTTAGAAGCTTCATGTTGCACCTTCTGCTTCGATCCACCTGGTTGCGCTCTTTTCAGGCCTATGTTCTCCAGGTATTGTTCTTGTACACAAGCCTCGCCCACCAATTTGGGCTTGAACAACATCACTTTCTCATGCAGATGGCAGTGCAAACCCACCAAATAATTGAGGAGTACATCTGTGTTCTTTCGGTAGATACCCAATAAAATAACTAGTCTCTGTAGTTTTCCCAGCTATTTCAGAATGTGCCCAGAAAACCTACAACCTTTCAATATTATAAGATCAGATACAAATTAGTCCATTGAAAATTGTTCGAACAAAAATACCAATGATTGAATTACAGGGTTCAAAATGCTTACAATGTGTGAAGGTATTGCAAATCTCCCAAAGTACTTGGAATTAGTCTTGTCAGGCCTGGATTGCATGACTTATCCTTGCAATGATGACTTCGTTGAGTCAATCTACTTATTATACCCTCTTATTTACCATGCAAACCCAAGAGGTTTTTGTTAATATTATTCTAATTGCATCTAAAGAATGAAGATGCTTTGTATAGAGGGTAGCACTGCAAGATCCATCCCCACTACATTGTGTGTTCAAATGTTGGATATAATTTACATAGTGCATTGACAGCATTAAAAAGAAATATTATTGCACCCAAGTAAACAAATATTTCATATACATATGGGGGAGTGCAGACAAATGAAATCTACTTTGAAACCCCAATATTAATTGGAGAAATGGGTTTGGGTGGTATCAACTCCGTGGTACCATCGTGATTTCCTCATCAATCAATTTACAGAACTTGTAGTGCTGAAAGACGCCCAATTTCAATCGGTGGTTGTCCATTGAGATTCATTGAATATAGAGTCCTGTAAAATTCTATGCATGGAAAGATTTAATCAGAAGAAACTCCCAACATTTTCTATAGAGCTCAAGAAATTTCCATGAACGGCATGGAAAATCATCTAGAAGATGAGATTTTGTCATGATTTGAAACCAAGAAGCACAAAATACTTACAAATAAGTTATTCGGTTACTGATGCAAGAAAATCCATCCCATTTTAAACCACACTGATCTCGACCTTTCCATGTGGACAATGTATTTCCCAATTTCTTTTGTATCGACAATACTGTGTCGACTGAAAAAAATTAAATGCATAATTGCCCACCTACATGAACATTAACACTGTTAAAAATTTTCAGAAATAAATGTACTTATTAGGTGCTCATTGACCAATATCGATAGAGCTCACCTTCATCGGTGTGTGTAAATCTTGCAACAAACACAAAATTAGAAAGCAAAGGCATGACATAGAGGAGAAAAACATATGCAAAGAGACGAGACATGGCTAATGTAGATACCAGTGAAACAAAAACATGAAACATAAACGCATTAGATATCATCTATATGTTTTGAGCTTTATGTCATGTGAAATTATGTTGGGGTTAATTTCCACATCTTTCCAACCAACATCAGTTTGCATTATATGGGAAATATGATGGTGGGATGGTATGTCGTGATGATGGCTCCCTCTTAGTGCAGTTGATTGTTTTAAAGTAAAGTCCTTATTAGACTCCTTAATGGTATACATTAGAGTTTTTCTCACTACAAGTTTCACACCAAACTTACTATTAGAAAGAACACTTAATGATGTAGGTGTCTAGATTATTTTCTTTGACAAAGGGTTTAAGATGTTTTAAGAGGCAATATTAGCTGCCATCTAAGTGTTGGGAGTGAGTTGCATCATCCAACACAAACCATTTTTAATAACTTAATAGTTATATTCATGGATACATTACTGCAATTGAATGATTTATCTGCACATTTATAAAAGAATGTATCTTACTCACTGTAAATTTCAATACAACCCCGATTTGACCAACTCTAATTTTAACTAGTCCTCCCTAATTATCTATATCCAAACTTTTTGCCTAGATTCCAAGAATAAAGAGTTTACATAGTGGATATTGTTTTTCCTCTGAAAATCCCCTAGCCATGAACTCATGTTTTCTTCCGTAGATTCCCTCACCCAGATCTAAATCAAATTGAGAGGAACAAACATATATGGATTTATATATACATATGAATAGGAGGTAGATTGGTTCTAAATATTCTCTAGTGATTTATAGCATCCTAAATTTTTATTTTATGTATGCATGTATAGTAAGATCCACAAGATAAGAAAGTTACACTTCAATTTTTTTTTATCCAGGGAACAAGGCACTGGTTGGCAACGTATGGCTTAGTGAGAAAGACTCTCAACTAAAAATTCATAGGGTTGTTGGTTTAAAAAATATTCATCACTTCTTATTGATCCACTAGCAAGGGAAGCATCAAGATCAATTTCAAAACAAGACTATGGTAGTAGATTCTCTAGAGAAAATATATTAATTGAATTTCACTTAAGATGTCAATGAACACCCTTTCAATAAAGAAACTAGTGTTGTAAGTGCTAAGATATATACTATTTGATTTGAAGTAATTCTAGAACATATATATCCTGGTTTATACAACATTAATTTATTTGTTGTGGGGTGCATAATGTTTACCTTTCGTACGGACCATGAAAAGCATGTTGAAGGCATCTTATTTTGGAAAGTGCCCACATTAATTGTCCACATTATTGGGTATCACTTAAGCTAGGAAATGCGCAACGACAAATGACCTGTACATTGTTGGAAATAATACTGAGAGGGGGGGTGAATTAGTATTATTAGAACAATAACTTTAATTTTCAAAACTAATTTGTATACGCTACTTCAGCTTAGTGAACTAGCATGTATATGCAACTGTACTTATGCAACCAGCATATATGCAGAGATCTTTTGATTTACCCAAATTATCATGCATTGAACATTAACCAGTATATCAAGAATTCATGTGACAGTGTAGTAAAAGAAGAATAAATCATCACGCATAAGAAACACACATGAACACCAAGATATAAGGTGGAAACCAAATGTGGGTGAAAACCACCTACTGCAATTGTCTCTGTCTTCTTTTAATAATAAGAAAATTCTATTTACAATTTTTTTGTACCAGTGCAGTCTTATACCAATATGCAGGCTTCTACCTGCAGAAGGCTACAACCTTCTCTTGTTCTCCAGCTTCTACTGGAAGGGAGCTACAACCCCCTAGCTCTTGTACTAGCTGGTATGTTTACTAGTATGTAGGTGCCAACCTACAAAAAGCTACAACCTTTTCTTTTCTTCCAGGGACCACATTTCATATATTTTCAGACTGGATCCATTAACAACATCATTCAATCATCAAATATATCTGCATCAACCAATCTCCTTTTGAACTAATCACAACCGAATCAATCAATCACTCTGACAACCCATCAATCTGACTTTTCAGAATGTTGTCACCAGAATACAGTAACCAGAACCCAAGCCAGAACCCAAAATGCTACAACAGAAAATAGAAGCAACTAAAACATATTTTATAAGGTATATGCTACTTCCATGTGTCGAACCTGCATGCATACGTGCTTTCCTCAAAGTGAACCTGCATATACGCTGCTTTGATATGCAGAACCAGCGTGTATACGCCCCTTTTCTAAAGTGAACCTGCGTACAGATCTGTAAATGATGATTTAAACATTACAACTATTCCAAACTTCAGTCATACCCAGATCATATCATTTACAGAATAATATATGCGTTAGTATTCAAATCTATAATGAGAAAAAACACATAATGATAGTTCATTTACGCCTTAATATCATGCTCCATCATTAGATCTAGTTCCTCATCATCTGCTAAGGTTTTTCCTTGGCTCAGATCCAGCAATGCACCATAACCTAATAACCTACATACTATATCTCACACTTCATCATATATTCAATACTTGCACCCCTTTGGCCTAATGATCTTCTCCTCCTTTTATAGTTTTAGGCCTTACTCAATACCATGGACCAAAACCATTTAGGACCAATACCTTGGACCAAATACCTAGGGTAAATACCTTGGACCAGATACCTTGGACCAATACCATGGATCAAAATACCATGGACCAAATACTTCGGACCAAAACTTAGTTTTCCAAGGCATACGTGCTTTTCCTTTTGTGAAAGTGCATGTGTACGTATATGCGACTTGTACATAGTAAACCCATGTGTATATGCAGCTTGGCCAATGGTGAACCTGCGTATACCTCTCTTTCTTCATTTTGTGAAGTCTGATATGTAATTTTGTGTTGTTAACCTATTGTACTATGATCTGTCATCTGAGTGAGTTGCCATCAAGGACAACACTTGTGTCATAATGCCAACAATATCCCCCTTTGGACTTGATGGCAACACCAAGTCACTCTCCCCCTTTGTCATCAAGGGCAAAGGGTCATGCTCTTCCTGAGTACATGCTGAATTCTTTGATATGCTGAAGTGTGTTGATTGAGCTCCTACGATCAAGTCCAAGCTCCCCCTAAGCACAAGCAAGGTCGGCAAACAGATATCATGACTCTATACATACATCACCAATGACCTTCCTACCACCAAAGGCTCATACATACATCAATCTCCCAATCAAATGGGGATATACCAAACTTGACTTATCCACCCAACCAAGTAAGGATATACCAATTGTTTATACAAGAAACATTACATCATCTGTCCCATGCATAGTGGGGTTACAAATTAGGTCTTTTCATGACCTTTTCATTAAATGATATACATGAGGTATATACCAGAGATCAAATATCTTAAACAAGACCATGATAGTCATCAACAACTATCATCAGTAGCATTTGTCAATTAGCATCTAGAGCAGCAACCATGTTCTCCCCCTAAACCTGTTCCACCTGAATCAAAAACAACTATGTGGATCTGTACCAAGATCTTCTAAGATAATGCCAACAATGCATTATTAGAAGCATATGCTCCCCCTGAACCTGTGCCAGATGTTCACTGTCAGATTTGATCATTTCATATATTAGAAGAGTTATCAAGGCATCATCATCAATCAGATATACATCAAGTTATCAACAACTTATGAGAGCCAACATATTTCCACATGTCATCAACAGATTGTAACCATCATCAAGCAGAGTAGATAATTCATTGAACCATATCAGACCCCTTTCTCCTGAGTCTGGCCCACTGCTTTTCTTCAAACCAACATATACGCGACTGTACCCACAAAAACCAACGTATGTATGTGACTACGCTTCATGAAACTTGCATATAACCACCTTTCTCTGAAGAAGATAGGATTTAACAGCAGGATGATGCAGCAACTACTCCCAACTTTTGTCTGAGATATTCAAATGTCTCTCTAGGGAGTGGTTTGGTGAATATATCAACAACCTATTCTTTGGAGGGAACATACTCCAATTTCACCTTTTGTTCAAGCACTTGTTCTCATAGAAAATGATATTTGATGGGTATGTACTTGGCTTTGGAGTGCATGACTGGATTCTTTGAAATACTGATGGCACTTGTATTATCTATTGGGTCCCTATAATACTAGTGATTACCCCATTAATATTGTAGTTATACCCCCTATTTATATTGTTGTGCCCCTATTACCCCCATATTGTTATTTCTGTGCCCCATAGAATCCCTCTATTGTTATTTTTGTGGCTTTATATTATTATTGTTAGGTCGGCTGGATTATATTGTGGCTCCTTAGACTCCTATATATAGAAAGGAGGTTTTGTCATTTGTATCATCCAAGAATTGTTCATTTATGTAATGTAAAGGAGGTTGCCCCCTCGAAGAGGCTGAATTCTAAGGCGTGGATCTCTCTTTTCTATCTTTTTGTGAGCTGGTTTCATAACATTTGGTATCAGAGCTTTGGATTCTAGGGTTTCGCTGCTCCAAACAGGTCATCGTGGCATTTTCGCTATAATTTTTTTCTGTGACGTTTCAGAAGTCGCAAAAAAAACCCATTTGAGAAGAATTGGCGCTGAACCTTGGGTCCGAATTTTAGAGCTTTTCTCACGATATTTTCGGAGATATGATCTGAGGAAGTTGGCCTTTTTGCAGACTCCTGAATTACATTCAAAACAGGTGACCTGGGGAAAATCGTCATAACTCTCTCTCTGAGGATCAGATTGAAATTTTGTAAAAAGGTAAAGAAAGAGGACGAACTGTAGTTTCTTGTGTATGTGATTCAGATTCAAAGGTTGAAACAGTGACTCGTGGCACGTCGTACAAGTTCGCTCTACTGAACCAGTCTAAAAGCAAGTCACTGTGGAAGATTTCACATAACTCTTCCTTGGAGAATCCAATTTGGCTCAGACTTGTGGCATTGGAAAGAGGACACAGAAGGCTACTATAGGTAGAAATTTCAGCATTGGATGATCCGAGATTACAGAGATACATCAGATTCAATATCAGGCTTCTATAAAGTGAAAAAAGGTGTGTAGTTTTTTTTTAATTTTTGTGTAAGCTTGGTTTAACGGAATTCAAAGGGCATAGTAAAGCATTATTATCGGTAACTGATGCCCCGAGGAAAGAAAATGCAAACACCTAGTAAGGAACCTGAAAGCTCTAGCATGACTCATGAAGAAGAGGAAGAAATGCTACATGATATATCAAAATTACAAGAACAAGTGCAACAAATGTCACGCTCACAAAAGTAACAGAAGCTAAGTAAATGGCGTGGAATCTAAGATAAAGGGTATGGAAGCTAAGATGGAGGATTCGATAGCAAATTTGAAGATAGATTTGAAGACAGACATGGAAGAATTGAAGAAGTTGCTACAAGTAAGGGTCACTAATGGTGAAAAGGTAGTAAAGGAAACTCATGATGAGAACAAAAGAAATGTTAATCATGATTCCATAGACTCTAATGTTGGATCGAAGACTCACCATGTTCCAAAAATCGATATGAGGAAGTTTGATGGCAAGGATCCCGCCACATGGATATTACAGATGGAGCAATTCTTCGATCTCAATAATGTGCAAAACACACAAAAGGTACGTATGGCAACTTTATATTTGGAACCAAATCAGTTTGTATGGTATCAATGGCTTTGTTCTCGTAAACAATTTATCACTTGGGCATTTTTTACGGAAGAATTGATAGCACATTATGAGGATACAAAAAGCAACACTTTTTTTAGCCAATTGATAAGTCTCAAACAAAAGGGTTCAATAATGGAGCACATTGAGGAGTTCCAAAAATTGAACATAAGGGTAAAAGATATTCCAGAGGAGCATAGGATTGATGTGTTCATAGGGTCTTTAAAGGATAATATCCAACATGATGTGCGCCTTTGGGAACCTGATTCATTAGAGAAGGCATTCAGGTTAGCAAGAAAAATGGAAAGCAAAATTATGGCAACTAGGAAGCATACCATTCACAACTATAAAGACGGAAGTGTTGTTGCCCATAGTCTTCCACAACCTACAAGGTTGACACCACAACAATTGGAAGAAAAAAGAGCAAAAGGGCTTTGTTACAATTGTGATAGCAAATACACAAAAGGTCATAAGTGTGCTGAGAAGAAATTATTCTACATAGATTGTGAAGAGGAAGAAGAAAAGGAGCAAGAAAGGTCAAAAGAAGAGGATATATTCCAGGAAAAAAGCCTAGATGAAGAACAAATAAATCCGACCATATCTTGTAATGCATTGGCGGGAATTACCACTCCTCAAACCATCAAGATAGAAGGACAAATCAAGAAGAAAAAGGTAATAGTGTTGATTGATTCAGGAAGCACCCACAATTTTATTCATTGTAAGGGTAGCAAAAGAATTGAATTGCTTCCTATATCCAGCACCAGAGTGTCAAGTGATGATTGCAAATGGAGGAACAATAAATTGTTCTGGAAAGTGCCATAATATCAAGCTATCCATGGGAGAATATGTATTGACTAGCCCAATGCTTTCCATTCCAATGGGAGGTGCTGATGTTGTACTAGGAGTCCAATGGCTACAATCCTTGGGTACAATAGCTTTTAATTTTCAAGAAATTTTCATGAAATTTTCTGTGGAAGGAAAGGAAGTTGAATTAAGGGGTATTGCAGGGAAACCAGGAAAGATAATCAGCTCTAATGGCATGACAAAGCTTCTAAAAAAGGAGCAAAGAGGTGTAATTGCACAATTATGTTCGCTAGATGTTTCCACATTGGAATCATCTATTTCTCCAGATCTCCAAAAAGTTCTGGACAATCATTCCAAGGTATTTGAGACTCCCAAAGGTCTCCCACCTATGCGTGATCATGATCATGCTATTCATCTGATTCCAGGAAGTGTTCCTCCAAACATCAGGCAGTACAGATATCCATATGTCCAAAAAAGTGAAATTGAACGTATGGTTGCAGAAATGCTAGAGGCTGGTATAATTCAACCAAGTCAAAGTTCTTTCTCAGCTCCAGTAGTATTGGTGCACAAGAAGGATGGATCATGGCGCATGTGTCCAGATTATAGGGAGCTCAACAAGCTCACTATTAAAGATAAGTTCCCCATTCCTGTTATTGATGAATTACTGGATGAATTGCATGGATCAATTTACTTCACCAAGTTGGATCTTCATTCGGGATATCATCAAATTAGAATGAAGATTGAAGACATTCCGAAAATGGCATTTAGAACTCATGAGGGTCATTATGAATTTTTGGTCATGCCTTTTGGCCTTACCAATGCACCTTCAACATTTCAAGGTTTGATGAATTCAATTTTCAAACCATTCCTTAGAAAATTTGTGTTAGTATTTTTTGATGATATACTAATCTACAGCAAGTCTTGGAAGGATCATGTTGAACATGTTGACAGGGTGTTACAACTATTGGAGGAGAAACAATTATATGCAAAAAGATCCAAATGTTTCTTTGGAGTCCAGGAGGTGGAATATTTGGGTCATATTGTATCTCATGAAGGAGTTAAGGTAGACCCTAGAAAAATTAAAGCCATTAAGGAATGGAAAATCCCCACATCCATAAAGCATCTGCGAGGATTTCTTGGGTTGACAGGGTATTATCGCAAGTTTGTTAAGAATTATGGGAGAATAGCAGCACCTCTAACAACATTATTGAAGAAAGATTCATTTTCATGGACTCGGAAGCAACAAAGGCCTTTGAACATCTTAAAGAGGCAATGTGCCAAGCACTGGTCTTAGCTACGCCGGACTTCACAAAAACCTTTATTGTGGAATGTGATGCTTCAGGAAATGGAATTGGTGCTGTTCTAATGCAAGATGAAAGACCCATTGCTTTTGAAAGTCGTCCAATCAAGGGAAAGTTTTTAAGCAAAGCTATTTATGAGAAGGAAATGTTGGCAATACTCCATGCACTTAAGAAATGGCGACCCTACCTAATGGGAAGACACTTCAAGGTAAAAACGGATCATGATAGCCTTAAATACTTTTTTGAACAAAGATTATCCTCTGAAGAGCAACAAAAGTGGGTCACAAAGATGTTGGGTTATGACTTTGAAATCATCTACAAAAAAGGGAAGCAAAATGTGGTGGCAGATGCACTCTCAAGAAAGGATGAGGATGTGGAAGCATTGTTGTGTGCCATTTCTATTATCCAACCAGATTGGATAAACGAAGCAAGGGAGGAATGGAAGAACGACGAAGAAGTGTGGGCACTTATTCAAAAGCTACAACAAGATTCCAGTACTTCTGATACATTTAGCTGGCAAAATGATGCGTTATGGTACAAAGATCGCTTATACCTCTGTAAGAATTCCCAGCTAAAACAAAATATTCTTATGGAATTGCACACTTCTCCCTTAGGAGGGCACTCAGGATTTTTAAAAACTTACCACAGGGTTAAGAAGGAATTTTTTTGGGATGGCCTTAAATCAGATATTCAAAAGTTTGTGGCGGAATGTTTGGTTTGCCAGCAAAATAAAGTTGAAACAATTAAGACACCAGGTCTATTACAACCTTTATCCATTCCAAGCCAACGTTGGGAGGAGGTTTCAATGGATTTTATCACAGGTTTACCCAAGTCTGAGGGAAAGAGTGTCATCATGGTGGTAGTTGACAGACTTACCAAGTATGCACACTTTTGTGCATTATCACATCCATTTAAAGCCAGTACAGTTTCTACTGCATTTATGGAAATAGTTCAAAAGCTACATGGAAACCCAAAGATTATTGTAAGTGACAGAGATCCCATTTTCACTGGAAATTTTTGGACAGAATTATTTTCTTGTCTTGGTACTCAGTTAGCTCATAGCTCATCTTATCATCCTCAATCTGATGGGCAAACTGAGATAGTAAACAAATGTTTGGAAGGATATCTTCGTTGCTTTGTATCTGATAAACAGACACAATGGGTCAAATGGTTGCCTCTGGCTGAATGGTGGTATAACACTTCCTTCCATACAGCAACAAAAATGACCCCATTTATGGCACTTTATGGGTATCAACCACCATCCATCACATCATATTTAAGAGAAAATTCTAAGGTTCAGGCAGTGGAACATCACATCGAACATCAACAACAAGTCCTCCAACTCTTAAAGGATAACCTCGTGTTGGCACAAAATAGAATGAAACAACAGGCAGATCAACATCGCAGTGAAAGAAGTTTTGATGTAGGTGATTGGGTATTCCTACGGCTACAACCATATAAGCAAATGTCCCTAAAGCAAGCTAAGAAGGATAATAAATTATCACCAAAGTATTATGGTCCGTACAAGGTGTTGGAAAAGATTAGTACTATGGCATACAAATTGGAGCTTCCTGCAGCTTCTCGATTGCACCCAGTTTTCCATGTTTCATGTTTAAAGAAGGTTAAAGGTGACAAGCTCCCAATTCAAACAATATTGCCAGAACTTGATGAGGAAAAATTATATTGGAACTGGAAGCAATCACAGAAACAAGAACTCGAAAGCTACGAAATCGATCAATTTCAGAGTATCTTATCAAGTGGAAGAACTTATCCGCTGAAGATTCCACATGGGAGGATGAGAATTTTATGCAGAAGTATCCAGAACTGCTCAAGCGTTGAGGACAACACTTTTTTGAAGGAGAGGGGCATGTTGGGTCCCTATAATACTAGTGATTACCCCATTAATATTGTAGTTATACCCCCTATTTATATTGTTGTGCCCCTATTACCCCCATGTTGTTATTTTTGTGCCCCATAGAATCCCTCTATTGTTAGTTTTGTGGCTTTATATTATTATTGTTAGGTCGGCTGGATTATATTGTGGCTCCTTAGACTCCTATATATAGAAAGGAGGTTTTGTCATTTGTATCATCCAAGAATTGTTCATTTATGTAATGTAAAGGAGGTTGCCCCCTCGAAGAGGCTGAATTCTACGGCGTGGATCTCTCTTTTCTATCTTTTTGTGAGCTGGTTTCATAACATTATCACATAGAATGGATATGGGTGGAGTACATGTGATTTGAATGTATTGCAAGGTTTGCATCATCCAAAGTAGTTTTGTGCAGCGAGATGCAATAGCCACATATTCTACCTTTAGCTGTAGATAATGCAATTGAACTTTGTTTCTTGCTGAACCAAGACACTAACCTGGAACCCATATAGAATGCACCACCACTAGTGCTTTTTCTGTCATCAACACTTCCTACCTAATCTGCATCTGTATATGCATGAAGTGTAAGATTTTTATCTCTAGGATACCATAAACCAAAGTCCTGTGTTCCTTGAAGATATTTCAAAATCCTTTTGACTTCCTGAAGGTGTGATTCCTTTGGATTTTCTTGGAATCTTCCAACTATTCCTACTGCATGCATGATGTAAGGTCGAGTACTTGTTAGATAAAGTAGACTACCAATCATGGATCTGTAAGTTGGTTGATGTACTGCTGCTAATTCATCATTTGATCTGAGACTGCATCCTATTACCATTAGGGTACATACTACTTTAGAATATTCCATGCCATACTTTTTCAGGATCTGTTTGAGATATTTGGTTTGTGAGAGAAAAATACCATCTTTATTTTGCTGAACATGTAGACCAAGAAAGTAGGTAAGCTCACCAAGCAAGGACATTTCAAATTCTTGTTGCATTACTGAAGCAAAATTCTGACTCATGGATTCTTCATTGCTACCAAAAATGGTATCATCAACCTAAACAACAATTATTAGCAATTTACTAGTGTCAACCTTTATATATAGATTGCTACCTGCTGACCCCTTTGAAAAACCCTGTTGGTGGATATATTTGTCAAGATGGTAATACCGGGCCCTTGGAGCCTGTTTTAGACCATAGAGAGCCTTTTTGAGTTTGCATACAAGTTTTACATCATTTCCAAGAATGAATCCTTCTAGTTTTTCAATATAGACTTCTTCTTCTAAGTCTCCATTAAGAAAGGCAGATTTTACATCCATTTGATATACTTTGAATTTCTTAAAACTAGAAAGATCTAGAAACATTCTTATGGCTTCAAGTCTAGCAATAGGTGCAAAAGTTTCTTCAAAATCTATACCTTCTTGTTGATCATATCCTTTGCAAACAAGTCTGGCCTTGTTTCTAATAACTTCTCCATTTTCGTTCAGCTTGTTTTTGAATATCCATTTAGTTCCTATGATATTCTTATCATGAGGTCTAGGAACTAATTCCAAAGTATTATTCTTTTCAATTTGCTCAAGTTCTTCATTCATGGCCTTGACCCAACATTCATCTCTGCATGCTTCATTTACATTTTGATGTTCAATGGAAGATAGTAATGCTAGATAGCTTGAGGCTTCGGCAATAGTTCTTCTTGTCTACACACCTGCCCCTTTTCCCCCTAAAATTTGAGTTTCTCGATGATTTTTCTAAACATACCTGGACGGATTCTTTTCTTCTATCGTTATCTCTTCCTCTAGTGCTTCATTGGTTTCTTATTCAAATTCAGTGTGATTTGATGTGGGAAAATGATCCTCTTTTTCTTCATTGTCATAATCTTCGATTTTTATCTATTTTGGATTTTTTCATGCTTCATCAACTACAACATCAATACTTTAAATAATTTTCCCAAGTCTTTTATTATAACATTTATATCCTTTACTTCGGGAAGAGTAGCCAAGAAGAATACCTTCATTTGCTCTGGGTTCAAACTTACCAAGTTTTTCATCAGCCCTTTTGATGTAACATTTCCTTCCAAAAAATTTGAAGTATTTACAGTAGGAGTCTTACCATACCAAAGTTCATGTGGAGTTTGAGTGTTTTTTACCCGAACATTTTCTTGGTTGAGAATAGTGACGACGACGAATGCAGCTTCACCCCAGAAGGTTGCAGGAGTTCCAGATTCATCTAGCATAGCACGAGCCATTTGTTGAACCGTTTTGTTCATTCTTTCTACTACTCTATTTTGCTGAGGAGTCCTTGTGGTGGAGAATTGCCTTTTTATTCCATGTTGTTCACAAAAGTCAAAGAATTCATCCGAGGTAAATTTCCCTCCTCGATTAAATCTGAGGCATTTGATTTTGCGATCTGATTCATTTTCAACCAAAGCTTTGAAGGCTTTGAACTTTTCAAATGCTTCATATTTATGCTTTAGAAGACCTATCCAACACATTCTACAAAAATCATCAATGAACAATATAAAGTATTCTTCTCCATGAGGTGACTTTTTTCTTGATGGTCCACATAAATCAGCATGAACAAGTTAAAGAGGCTTACTAGCTTACCCTTCCTTTTCGATGAATTGAGATCTGGTTTGCTTACCGAATTGACATGATTTTCATATAGTATTTTCAGGAATGTTGATTTCTAGAAGATCATGAATAGCCTGGAATCTACACGCTTTTCTTATTTGAGAAAAGCTTAGATGTCCCAATCTTCTGTGCCATAGCCAGTTTTCATCATTTTTGCTTAGATAGCACTATTGTTGTTCTCCCTTGAGTATGTATAGGTTGTTTGGAGTTCTTGTACCTTTAATCACGGTCTCTTTTGTATCAAGCTCATGAACAACACATCCATTTGATCGAAACACTACTTCATTTCCTTGATCACACATTTGACTCACACTCAACAGGTTATGCTTTAAGCCATCAACATACATAACATTCCCAGCTTTAAATTTTTCTTTCAAGAAAATAGAGCCTTTACCTTTTATGACAACAGGAGTGTTGTTTCCAAATGAGACACTCTTTTCCTTTTCTAAGGAATTATATGAGTGTAGTTTTTCTTTGTCACCTGTCATGTGTTTTAAGCATCCACTGTCAATGTACCCCTAGTTTTCTTGTCCTTCTGCATACAAGGGTATACCATATCTTTCTATTTGTGGTTCTTTCTTTCTCCATATTTTGGGAGTTAATTGAGTTTTCTCCTTTTGAGATATTTGCCAAAATTTACTCCTGCATTCAGATTCTTCATGGACAAAGTTGTTATAGATTGAGCATTCTATTTCATTTTCAAGAAGAGAGAAGTTATTATAGGAAATTTTCTTGATCGCTGTCACATTCCTTTGATTTCATGCTTCTCTAGTCATGATGGTTTTGTAAGCAACACATTGAGCAGCTTTGTGTCCAAAATTATGGCATGAGAAACATTGACCATTAAAGAAGTTCCTGCAATTATCAAATCTACTGACCTGGTGATTGTAGTTTCTATTGATATTCATCTTTGAATCAAATTGAGTATGATTTACCTGAGGTTGGTTGTGCTTCTGTTAATACTTGAAGTAAATTCAGCCTGATTTACCTGGTGGTATGCTTTATGCCTGTGCTGACGATTGTCAAACTGTTCATTTCTCTTTGCTGCATCAAGATAGCTTTTAGTGGAGGTTGACGACTTCTGTGCTTGAGATTCTTCTGCAGTATATCCAAGACCTGTATTTATCAGAGGAGAACACTGCACTTTGATAATTTCATTTAAGGTTTTTTATCCTTTAGCAAATCTAAGATTGAGAGCTTTTGTTTTCTCAAGATCCTTCCTTAGACCCACAATTTCACATTCTAGTTTTTCATTGTGTTTTTCTCTTTCAGCAAGTTGGTACATCAAGGTATCTATAATCATATTATTTTCTTATAAACAGATTTTGAGTTTAGAGATTTCTTCATAAAGGTCATCTTCATCTAAAGCATCCAAAAAGTCATCATCTTCATGCCATCAAAAGTCTATAGTCATTACTATTTTCATCTTCATCACTATTTGATAAACCATCACTATCTTCATGAGTATAGTAGCTCTTTTTACTTACACTTTGTTTTCTATTCCATTTTGTAGATTCCTTCCCTTTATCATATTTATCTTTATGAGGACATTTGGCAGCATAATGACCGAATCTACCATAGGAAAAACATTTGAAAGGTAGTTTACCTCTGAATCTTCTGAAACCCCGTTGAATCTTCTTTACAAAGTTTACTTCCTCTTCTTCTTTTGAAAGATGTCCTGATTCATCGAGTTCTTCTTTTCCTTTTGTTGAAGCTTTAAATGTGGCTTCTCTCATATCTGATGGACCTCCTTTTCTCATCTCAATGGTAGTTAAGATTCCATGCAACTGTGTCATAGTAATAGTCTATAGATCCTACTTTTCTTCTATGGCAGATACTTTTGATTCCAACTTAGCAGACAAGGATCTTAAAAAATTTTCAACTAAGGTAACTTCCTTTATCTATTCACCCAGATTCTTCATGCAATTAACAACCTCATCTATACGTAAGAAGTAACTAGCTATACTTTCATCATTGTGCATCTTGAGAGTTTCATATTGAATTTTGAGAGTTTGAAGTTTAGCACGTTTTACCTGAGAGTCTCTTTCATAGCTTAGAACGATTTTGTCCCATATTTATTTGGAAGATTTGAGCTGCATAACCTTGACAAACTCTGATTGTGACAAACTTCCCAACAATGTATTGATAGCCTTGGCATTGGTTTCATATTGCTTTTTACCTGTCGTATTTGTAGGAATTGTTGATGGAAATGTATAACCTCCTTCCACGATTTCCCAGACATCTGTTCCAAGTGATTGAAGATAAGTTGTGGTTCTTACCTTCCAATAAACAAAGTTGCTCCCATCAAAGATTGGTGGTCTGATGGATCCACCACTTTCTTGATTACTCATGATGATGGATCTTCCTTCAAGCGATCAAGCTTCTTCTGAAGGACCTGCTCTCATACCAATTGTCGGAAATAATACTGAGAGGGGGGGTGAATCAGAATTATTAGATCAATAAATTTAATTTTCCAAACTGATTTGTATGCGCTACTTTAGCTTAGTGAACTAGCGTGTATATGCAACTGTACTTAATGCAACCAGCATATATGTAGAGATCTTTTGGTTTACCCAAATTATCATGCATTGAACATTAGCTAGTATATCAGGAATTCATTAGACAATGCAGTAAAAGCAGAATAAAGCATCACACATAAGCAACACACATGAACACCAAGATATAAGGTGGAAACCTAATGTGGTTGAAAACCACCTGCTGCAATCGTCTATGTCTTCTTTTAATAATAAGAAAATTTTGTTTACAATTTTTTTGTACCGGTGTAGTCTTATACCAGTACGTAGGCTTCTACCTGTAGACGGCTACAACTTTCTCTCATTCTCCAACTTCTATTGGAAGGGAGCTACAAGCCCCTAACTCTTGTACTAGCTGGTATGTTTACTAGTACGTAGGTACTGGCCTATAGAAGGTTACAACCTTCTCTTTTCTTCCATGGACCACGTTTCATAAATTTTCAGACTGGATCCATCAACAACATCATTCAATCATCAAATATATCTACATCAACCAATCTCCTTTTGAACCAATCACAACCGAATCAATCAATCACTCTGATAACCCATCAATCTGATTTTTCAGAATGTTGTCACCAGAATACAGTAACCAGAGCCCAAGCGAGAACCCAAAACACTAAAACAGCAAACAAAAGCAACTAAAACATATTTTATAAGGTATACGCTACTTCCATGTGTCGAACCTATGTGCATATGCGCTTTCCTCAAAGCGAACCTGCGTATACGCTGCTTTGATATGCAAAACCAGCGTGTATACGCCCCTTTTCTAAAGTGAACCTGCGTACAAATTTATAAAAGATGATTTAAACTTTACAACTATTCCAGACTTTAGTCATACCCAGATCATATCATTTACAAAATAATATATGCATTAGTATTCAGATCTAGAATGAGAGAAAACACATAATGATAGTTCATTTTACGCCTTAATATCCTGATCCATCATTAGATCTATTTCCTCATCATCTACTAAGGTTCTTCCTTGGTCAGATCCAGCAATGCACCATAACCCAATAACTTGCATACCAGATCTCACACTTCATCAGATATTCGATACTTACACCCCTTTGGCCTAATGATCTTCTCCTCCTTTTATAGTTTTAGGCCTTACTCAATACCATGGACCAAAACCATTTAGGACCAATACCTTGCACCAAATACCTAGGCTAAATACCTTGGACCAGATACCTTGGACCAATACCATGGATCAAAATACCATGGACCAAATACTGCAGATCAAAACTTAGTTTTCCAAGGTATACGCACTTTTCCTTTTGTGAAAGTGTGTGTGTACGTATACGCAACTTGTACATAGTAAACCCCCGTGTATACATGGCTTGGCCAATGGTGAACCTGCGTATACCTCTCTTTCTTCATTCTGTGAAGTCTGATCTGTAACTCTGTTCTGTTAACCTGTTGTACTGTCATCTGTCATCTAAGTGAGTTGCCATCAAGGACAACACCATAATGACAACATACATTTCCATGGATATTTCACTAGAATAATTCATCACAATAGATCTTGTATTATGCTAAAATATTTTACTATGTAGGTTTACTTCTTTTGATAGATTTATTATTACTAGCTTATTGCTCAAATTTTTAAGAGATTATATATTTTGAAAGAAGGTAGATTATCCTAAAAGTTTGGCGAATACATAACCAAGTTATGATTAATATGGAGAAACAATGAGATTTTGATAGATCCTAAGGGTCGGGTCAATAGGTATTACGATCATCATGTAGGCTCAATATAGTATCATTCAAGGACAATGTACATCGACTTTAAACAAAAGTACCCACACGTTTCCCATGTAAAGTATTAATGTATTAACATGAGGCTTAGGCATCACTGGTGAAGCTACCAACAACATGGAGATGACACCTTGGATGAATAGATGATTAATGAGCTACCTCCTAGCTTTCATGATGAGGATTCATCTATAGTTTTTAGGGATCTTTGCCTTCTATAGAAAAAATGGAATGGAGGCATGAAATTTGCAATTGAAACTACAAACTTATTTGTGCTTAATGTCAAGCAAGCAAACCTAATGGCAATGTCACTGCTAAGATAACAATAACATAGGTTATTGGAGAAACATTTTTTTGAGATGACACAAATTAAAACAACAAAAGGAGAGGATACAAAATTTCATGAATCAAGACTCTTAGTATAAAGTTTTCAAACATAATGTGAATGAATTTGTTCTTTACTTTCACAATTGTGAGGAACCAATTGTGTCACTTATCATTGACTTCTTAAATGATATTCTCACGAACAAGGATTATGATGCCAATATCATCATGGTCAAATAACAATTAGAATGGGGAATTTCATAAGTGGCGAGAAAGATTCAAGATTTAGATGACATCATCACATGGTAAGAACAATACAATTTTATCCCAACCAATTCACACTCTTTTCTATGAAGTGAAATATATTGGTTTTACACCAACATTTATTAAACCAAATTTATGAAATGCATTTGAAGACATTGAGTCACTATGGAAAGAGAATGATGAGCACTTAGTTGAGGCTATGGAAATTATTGAGTTAGATAAAATACAATGGTACAAAGTGACAACAAATAATACTGTTCTTTTATAGTTTGGACATAATTTTTATACGAGTGAAATAAGGATAAGAAGCAACAAGTAACTAAATTAACAACATCATATAACAAACGATGACAGAGTTTATTAATGTTCCCCTTACTACTAAAGTCTTTCTATTAAGCTTTCCTCATAAAATTAGACCGATTTATAATGAACAAAAACTATTATCCATTGCATTGTGAATTAAGGCGACTTTGTTATGAAATGTTTGATTTAAATCATTTACTTATAAAGGTTCCAAAATTTTAATGAAGAGCATTTTCATAAATCCTGTGGAGTGAAGTGTCGTGCATTACTTTCACTTTGAAAGTATCATGGTTGGAATCTCCTTGAAACATAACATGTGATAAAAAAGAACACCAATAAAGAAACAAAATTGCATAATTTTTTTACTTATTTATTCTATGCTATTGTTTCTTATGCCATTGCCTTATAGAGTTTCCTTTGCAACATGTGGTGCAAATGCTAGTTATTCTCTCAATCACTTTATCTCTTTCAACGTGAAGTAGTTCATATAGATCAAGAGGCCTCTATAGCCCAATATTGCAGCAATGTTGTAAAAAATTGTGTAATGCATTATGTAATGTAATGTAATGTTATGTTGACTAAATGATGGGCTTAACAATAGTGGTTTATAGTCCCATGGTATTTTTCCGAGGTATTTGTTATGATGAAGCATAATCTCTTAGTAGATCTGCAATTAAGATGGATCTATGTTGATTTAATTTCAGCTTTTAAATAGACTATATTCCACAATACCATGAGTCAATACCATGGGCCATTTTTATTTTTATTACTATTTTATTTTTATGGGTTTTTTTTTTATGGTACTTTACAATATCTCCCTCATACCTTTTCTTAGATTTAATTTAAAAAATGTTATAAAATAAAAAATAAAATAAAATATTTTGATTTTGAAATGAGTTTGGTTTTTTGGGCTCTAATATTGATGATAAACCATGGTATTGGCCCATAGTATCCTAATAAAGTTTATTTATAAGTCGATAATATCCATGGTAAAATAGGGTGAATATCTATGATTATAAATCTTGTTATATCGTAAGTTTAGTCTAAGTATTAATTTTTTATGTGCTTATTAATTAAATTTAAATATTTTTACATAATAATTATTTTACACCACTACATCTCCCTCATACCTTTTCTCTTTTAGATTAAATTTAAAAATTGTTATAAAATTAAATTAAAATAAAATATTTAAAAGATGTTGACATACAATCTTTTTTACATTACATCTAATTCCTACACATCTCCTCCTATACCTGGATGTAGAAGGCTTGTGGGTGCAATGAGTTATGAGTTAAATATTTTTTTGCTATAATATCAACAAAAAACCAAGCAAGCACAATGAAAATGAGATTAAAAATAGTTTATAACTTAATAAAACTAAAAAAAAAATAAACATTTTTCTTAACCTAATTTGTAAAATATATCTTATCTCCTAATAGCCTAAAAAATTGAATTCAATAATAGAAAGCACAAGAAAACCTCTATCAGCATTAACCAAGTTTCAATTCACAACTTTCTACACCTTCCCTCAAAGTCAAAATGGCATCCTGCAAAGTGGAAGTAATGTGCCAATGAATTCACAAGTGTGCTTGAGATGATAATTCTACCCAATGCCATAAATGCAACTTTAGAATATACAATATTCTAAATGATATTGCAATACTAAAATTCATAAAACACTTCTACCATGTTTTTAAAGATAACATTCCTTTTACATTTGCCCCTCACAGAAATACAGATGAGAAAATAGTAAGGCAATGAGCACATGGTCTTTTGATATACATATGGGTGCCCATCAATACATATAAATCAGATCGATCTCATATGATGAACGGAATCAAAGCCTTTCTGTGAGATGGAAAACCATCAAACTTCTTCACGTACCATGCTCTGGTTGATAAGATTCAACCCAATAGATATAAAAAACCATCGTTACTATGCAGAAGCCAAAAGTAGTCTGGGAGATGAATGCGAGGAAAACCATCAAACTTCTTCACGTACCACACTCAGGTTGATAAGCTTCAACCCAATAGATATAAAAAAAAACCATTGTTACCATGCAGAAGCCACATGCCGAAGCCAAAAGCAATGTTGGAGGTCTCGAAAAAAAATGGTATTAAATTGATCGCTATAATTTCAAAAAAATTAATATATATCACAATAAAAGAATTAATTTATAAATAAAATTCATTTCTCTTAATAAAAAAATATAAAATCTCACCCCAATCAGAGATCTTAAAACACCTCCTTTCTCTCCACTATATTAACCCATTTCCTTTTCTCATTGTAATTGAATTAACTAAATTATTTTCGCAAACTCCGCGTTAATTTCATTATTACAATCTCACCATGAGTGCACAAAAAATAATTACAGATAATGCTACAAAATCTTCTTACCATCTCAGCAACCCTCCTTACCATGTCTTCTCTTATAAATCAGCAACCATTCATATGATGTTGCAAAAATATTCTTACCATCTGAGGAACCCTCCTTACCATGTCTTCTCTTATAAATCAACAACCATTCACATAATGTTGCATTTTATCTCACACAACCTTAACCAAAACATTGTATTAATATAAGAAAATAAATGTTCAGTTAATCAAATACAAAAATGAAATTTCATGACCTTCATACTACTAGCTTGTTGGCTTTGCATACATAGCTGTGAACTAATTTCATGACCTTCATACTACTAGCTTATTGGATTTGCTAGCTTTTCATACATAGTTGTGACCTATTTTTCCAGTTGCTTCCAGCTACTGACACCCCACATGCTTGCAATACACACCCAAATGTTAAACTCCTAAATTTTCTGATGCCCATGTTGACCACTGTGATGAGACCAAAGGAACCTGAACCACTTTAGCCATATTCTCTCTTTGATTCAACAGCATTTCAAAATTTCTTTCAGAACATGGATACTGCATGATGCAGGCTCTTTTACATTATGTTCTCAAACCCTTGCAGATCACTTAGAGAGAGAGGCATCATAGATATGAGAAAAAGGAGAATCGTTGTGGAACAATAGGAGCTTAAAAGAAATGGGTTCTTGGCTATGGTTGGCTAAAGATAGAACAGGCATGAGTAAAAACACAAAGGGAAGTGGACAGAACAAGAAATATTGCTTGAAAGAAGCCATTGCAGCAGGTCTTCAAAACCTAGTCTGGTTCTTCGTCATCTCCATCATGACCCTTCATGGCCTCGTACCCATACCCTTCCAAGAACTCGGGCCCTATCTGCAACAGCCACATCGGCACATTAGGAACTTCCCACTCACCCTCCAACATCTTTAGGTGACAATCATCCATGGCCTCTAGTTGGGAATGTCCTGAATACACAAGAAGGCAACCTTGCTCTGCTTTGGTCGTGTCTGCATTGTGAAAGGCGGGGATTAGTTCTACACTAAGATGGCAGAGCACATCTTGAATATCGTAGCCTATGACTCTTGCTGATTATTTACGAGGGCCTGGAATAAATTTCAAATTTCAAATTTTGGGAATGTTGTCCATGCATGGATATGTGATGGTCATCTCGCAGATGGTTACATGATGCCTATGTTTTGGATGGACTGGAAAAAAGATATACTTTGCTGGAGACTGAGCAGGACGCCGAGATGGGTGCGCTTACCTAGGAAACGTTAGATGCCAAAATAGTTAGTGGTGTAGTAAATACCCTATAACATGGTAAATGTTGGTTGCCTAGCAACACTACTCTATGCCGACCAGGAATGGAATTTGATGGGAATTTTGCCTGTCATAAGGCCTTTTGAACGTATTTGATGGTTAGAAATTTTTAAAGACCGTTTTTTCAGATGTGTTTGGAAAGGTTCAAAACGTATTTTTGATGGTTAACATTTTGCTGAAAACATCATTAATACCCATTGAAGAAAGCGGAAGCGAAGGTAGTAGACTAAGTTTCCAGGCGTTTGTTCTCCTCGATATGGCCACTTGTCCGGCCTCCGGCAAGCCATCCTGTCTCTGGAAACGTTCGTATCTCACCTTTCAACTACTTCCGTTTGGTGTATGTTTTTGTCATGGTCCTATTGTAAGTGATAATTCTTGTGTGTGAATAATTTTACATCCACACCATGCTTCAAATTAAGCTCGCTTCAATGAAATTTTGAAATCCTGGGAAAGGCGTCCAGGAAAACCTAAAGTAAATCTGCCTTGCTTTTATCTTTGTTTTCGCACATTATTTTGTCATCCAAATTGCACAACAGGATTTTGGTGGATGTTTGGTTGCTTTTGGTGGATGTCATGCAAATTAGCCCGAGGAGCATTGTTTTTGGGTTTTTAGTGGATGTTGGGTTTAAAACTAATGTGATTTATTTGAACATTGGTATTTTCAAGTAGTAATGAATAATTGATTGTGTGGAGCTGTATTGAAGCAAGATTTTCATTCTTGTGTTGCTAAGTAAGATTTGGAGCATAAACTCAATTTTGACTATATTTAAATTAAAATATTTATATGAATAATGATGAGAATTAATGTCTTTTAATTACAATTTCAAGCAAGTTTGTTTTTTAAAATAAATTTTGAATGCATAAATGGATTTAGCACTCTAAAAATTAAAAATCCCTCCTAGATTTTGATTAAAATTAAACATAAAAAAAAAAGTCATTTAATGGATAAGAAATAATTTAATTAATAATAATAATCATTCTAACATATTTAGATAGACTTCCCTAAATAAAATAATCAATATAAAAAACATACCTCAATTAAATGGGATATCTTTTTAATATTGTATTTAAGTAATGAATTTTTCATTTAATAAATTTGTTTGGATGTAAATTCTATTTTTTTGTTACAATGTATATTTTAAGACTACGAGGATTTCCTTCTTTTCTAAAATATTTGTGAGAAAAATTAGAAAAATAAATAAATAAAATTAAAAACAAAAATAAAAAAATAAAGTTAATAATTATAATTAATAATTAAAGCAACTTAGATCCATCTTGCAATCTACCAAGTGGCGACATATCAAATCCGAAAAAACTTCTATTTAAATATTTTATAGGAAAATATTTCAATTATAAAAACAATAGTTATTTATTATTTTGATATAATTGTTTTAATGTAAACTTAATTTATAGTTTTTTAAGTTTAATAATGTTATTTAATTTAACTTAGTCACATTATGCTTAATCCAAATTTGAGTATATTGTAGAGTACACCTTGCTTTGTTTAGGTGAAAACAAGAGTGGACAAATCTTTTCAAATCTAATCTCCCCATCATTTTAAAAAGGATATATTTATTTTAATCCCAAACCTATTAAACATAGATAAAGATTAAAAATATAAAGAATCAAAAGCATAAACATGTTTATGACAAAACAAATTTGAAGTCCAACATGATATATTTTTATCCAGTATAATTAAAGTTAAAGTATTGCATTTTTATGTCAAATTAATCTTAAAAGAATAAAGTTCTATAATATTGAAGTCCCCACTACACCACATATTGGAGAATGAGATGTTGATTATATTTTTTATCCATTTACATTTCATATATGTAGGTGGCCCACATCTTACCAACCTTTTTAAAAATGTAGTAAAAGAAGTGACACATTTAGATTGGAGCATTTTGCTACTATGGCATAACATCTTTCCCTTTATGTTTCTCAAGATGCATTTAAATATGAGGAGATTCTTTTGCACATATATCCAATATCCATTTTTATTTGGATTTAATGCATAGCTTCCATGCAACATGAGGCATTTCTTTGCTTACATTATCATTGGAGCAATAGAATTTAGATACTTGTAAGTTGTGACATCAGTTTGAAACAACTAATAATTTGTTGTAAAATGAATTTCTCTTATTAGATGGATTTGAAAACTGTATGTTGGTGGTATGTTCTTGTGCCCTTTTAGGGTGTCATATATTTATTTTTTATATCAAACCTTATATTAGATAATGTACCATCAAGTAATCTACCTAGGATTGATTATATACTTTCAATAAGAAAAATAAACATGTTTCAAATGTTCAACATTTTTTTGTTGAAACGTCCACAATTGTAGTTGTCAAACTATTATAATTTAAATATATTTAATTTTTAATTCACATGTATACAAGTTAGATTAAAGTGTATAGTCTCTAAATAATACACCAAGGTGAATTTTTTTATATTATTTTTTAATGAAATTGTTTTGTCTAAAAAATAAACTAGTTAGATACTATATGGAGCCCTTTTAGAGTGAGTTTCTTATGGTTTTATTCAATGTTACTTCAATACACAATGGTTTTTTTTGTTTATATATATATTTAATATATATATATATATATATAATATATATATATATATATAATATATATATATATATATATATTGATTTTACTACAATTTTGGTGATAAATACAAGGAAATATTTGATCAGAGCATGATTTTAACCATGAGGGCTTCACTCAATGAACATCTAACCTATCGCGTGCATTCTTGGCGTATTAAACAATACCCTTAATTTGACTACATATTGAAAAATACCCCTAAAAATCACATTATTTAACCCCTTACCAATACGAACCCAATAGACCTTCCCAATTTAAAAAACCCCTACTTCCACTCAATATTGTAGGTATCCATGTTTTCATTAACATTTTTTATACCCCTCTATATTTTTTCATTAATTTTGATCTCCATATTTTATGCATGCCAATATAAAAACCCTTTACCCCCAATATGTTGTGCCATTTTTCCCCAACATATATCCTCCAATATGAACCCACGTGGTATGGTATTTCCCCGCAGTGAAGTCCCCATGCTTTTACCACATTTAATACTTATAAGTATTTTCTCTCTAAGAATGTAATAGTGGAGGAAATCATAACAGATTCCAATAACATGATGTTAGGAGATCTACAATGTCCATTTATTATAATTTTAGTCTTCTAATTTTTAAAAGGTTCAAATACTAACTATTCATTCTTGTTAACATTAGTGTATACCTTATTATCCAAAGCAATGCTAAAATATATATGGTAAAATGTGCTTTATCTTTAGATCCATTAGTATATATTAGATTAAGTAAATAATAACATAAACCATATTAATTAATCTACTTTTGAGTTTTTATTAATAAAATTCAATAGTTTTACTATGTTGGTCATCTTATATGTCATGTTAGTACTCCAGGAAGCTCTCCTAGGTTGTAGCTCGGAGATGCCTAGAAACATATAAATCTTCAATATCGTTCTCTGAACTATTGGAATGGATTGGGGTTTGGATCAAGTCAGATGATTGTTTAAACTCCATTTTCACTCAAAACATGCATGAACGCCCTTAGCTTGACAAGGCTTTCAACCACTAATGCTCAATAGTTTATAGATTCAATGAATAGATGGAGAAACCTGACTGTACCATCAGATACATACATAAACACATATGAATGGCCAGTTACAGAAAGTAAATGAAGTTTACAAATCTAATTTATTAACCCAGAGATAAGATGACAATTATCTGGCATTCGACAAAGAAGAAAACATGAATAACCCATTCAAGTGTAAGCTTAGAACAAAGGAAAAGATGGTGATTGAACATACAACAACAAAAGAAGATTGTATTACTAGAATGAAGATGAGATGCTGAGAGGAGTAGAGTCTCCATAGTCTATAAAAGTTGAACCCTTGATACTTCTAATTTTCAGCCATTTATAGGCCTTTTACAATGCTCTCGAGCTCTCTGAGGCTCGAGGTGTCTTAATCTATCCCCTCTGGTATCTAACTGCTTGATACCATGATTAAACACACATGATCCAGAGGTCTCTTTTTCTAATAACATAGTAACTAAATTTTGGTAATTTTTCCACGCTGTCAGGTAGTTCGCTTGTGCCAGCGATGCTCCATGATCACTTCTGTTGGTTCGGCTGCATCGTGCTGTGGCTTTTTCCCCTTCCAGCCATCTGTCCCTTGGCCTCTGTCCTATAACAGAATGGATCTTCGAGCCTTTGAGATACTTCTGAATACCAAAAACAATTGTTTTCTATTTTACACAGAGAAATGCTACAACACTATAAAATTCTGCCAAAACTTTGTTCATTCTGGACTTCAAAAGTCCTTAAATACGGTCTATTCCTCTAGCGGGTCTGTCCTCATCACTATCGCAAGTCGCTTCAGCCTTGCTTCTTTGTATTTTTAAAAATACATTAAAAATCGTGAAAATAACGTCAAAATTGGCTCCCTCCGGACTTCAAATATTATATATTTCCCTTCACAAACCCTTTCAAGTCTAGGTCTTATCGCATCGGCGTTGTTTCTTTGCATTTCAATAAATAACGAAATATGTGAAAATACATTAAAAAACGCCTTTCGATGGATCTCGAAATCTATGCAATAATGTTTATATAGCCATCGGGTCTGGCTAATCGTATCGCATACATGTATGGGTATAGGCCCTGCCCCATAATTTTTCTCTGATTGCGATATCGTGATGCGATTAGTCGCAATCGCGTATCGCAATAGCCCCGGGCCATTGTAAGTGCTCTGTTGTGGTTTCCGATTGCGTTTTGTCGATCAGATCTAGACCGTTGATCGGCCAGATCTGATGGCTACTATGCCTTCACTTGTTTATGCCTCCGATACTCTGTTTTCACTATTTTTACATGTTTTTGGCCTCCCGATAGTGTTTCTCCGCCATTCTAAGGGCTCTTCTCATGCAATTGTTTTGATCTTTGGCATGATTTTACGAGATTTTGAAGACTTAGAGAGCATATTTGGATCCATTTGGATTAGGACCCGATACAATTATAGATGTGAGAATAATATTTTTGAAGTCCGGCTTATGGCCAAAGCGGAGCAAAAGGAGACATGGCTGTCAGAGCTAAAACATGGGACCTTTCTGCTAAAACTAGCAACACTGCACCTCAGGGGCTAACACTAGCTCCTTCTAGGGATGAAATCCTCCTTGTGAGGTTTCAAGAACTACAGACTACTGCCTTTCTAGTAACAACCAAAACAAACTTATTTCCTAGTGTTCCATTAGGCATGGAGTTTATTTTCAAAGAAAACAAAAACTGAAAAACCTATTACAATATGAAGGCCTTAAAGCCTCATATGAAGTAAAGTTTCAAAAATCGCTCATTGACTGGGCCATCAAAAACACGTTCCCCCTCCAAACTATACAGAATGAAAGTATTGCTCATCTGAACTTGTGTAATGACAAATGGTCTCATCTAGAAGGCATAAAATTTAACATGGTTTCCCTTCTTTTCCTTCAATGCATCCCATTTGAGAACCCAGTCATCAACCTGAAAACTGTCCATTTTTTCCTTTCTATCAAATGTTTCTTTGATCTTCTTCTGATGAATTCTTGACTTCTCAACCAGTTGTTCTCTGATCTGGTGTAATTCAACCAAGTTACTCATTTTCCTCGCTATGTCATTCTCTTCATCCTGTTCTTCTTGCAAGAATTTGGCCACAGGGATAATCAGCTACATAGGAAAAACAACATCAACGCCATAAACCAGCTTAAATGGAGAATTTCCTATGGAATTATTATTGGTAACTCTATTAGCCCATAGTGCAAACTTCAACTTGGAACCCCAGTTCTTTTTGTTGTCCTCCAACAGTTTTTTTATTATCCTTACAAGGCTCTTGTTAGATGATTCTGCTAGGCCATTGCCTTGAGGATCATATGATGTAGAATGTACCAATTGAATGCCCATGGATTCACACATGTCCACTAATTCACCTGCCCTAAAATTTGCTGCATTATCAGTGACTAGTTTGGTTGGGCAAACAAATCTAGTGAAAATATTCTCATTCAAGAACTTCATGATAACCTAATGATTAGCATTTTTAGTGGGTATGACCTCAATCCATTAGTGAAATAATCAGTGGCTACCAAGATCCATTTGTGATGGCCACTGGAATGTGTATTGATCTCACCTATGAAGTCCAAGCCCCATTGCTGGAAGGGACCATTGACGTGTACTGGCTTCAAGGGAAGGGCTTTTAGTTGTTGTCTTCCTACAAACCTCTGACATTTGTCACAAGATTTCACAAAAGAAAACACATCAGAGAACAGAGTAGGCCAATAATACCCAGCTCTCAGGATCTTGTGGGTTGTGGTTTTCCAATAATCATGCCCTTTGCAGATGCTAGAATGGAACTGGTGCGTGACTTCCGCAGATTGTCCTTTGTCTAGACATCTCAAGAGGATCCCTAATGGGTCTTTCCAATAGAGCGGGATTTCATTAATGCAGAATTTGGCTGATCTGAGCTTAATGGCCTGGGCTTGACTCGAGCTAAGCTCTAGAGGGGCTTGTAGCTTCTGCAAAAAATTAACTACACTAGAATACCATTCACAGGTGCTAGATTTTCAGCCAAAGACTTATTCTTCTCTCGCTCTGCTGCTACTTCTTCGATCCGCTCACCACCTGAATTTGAACCCACACAATTAATGTCTAACAAACTACAATTTTCCTCAGCCATAAGCTTAGCCAATCCCTAGCCTTTGACAAGCTTGGTGGGCTTCACCTCTATGTTGAACTCTATGAATTTTGCAATCCATTTAGCTCTCTTTCCATCAATATCTAGCTGAGTTAGGACATCTTTTACAGAGGCTGAAGGTACATACGCAACCACTTTGGAATGCAAAATATAAATTCTGAATGCCTTTAAAGATTTTATGAGAGCATAATCTTGTTTTTCAATAAGGTCATACCATAGTTCAGCATCCCTCAGAGTTTTGCCAAAAAGGCCATAGGTTGCTCTACACCGTCATCATTTTTCTGCAATAGAACTGTTGCAAGTGTATCATAAGAGGTAAAAGAGAAGATATAAAACTCCTTGGTGTAATCTGGAATGATTATAGTGGGAGCTTCCATGATAGCTTGTTTGGTGGCTTCAAAAGAGCTTCTTGCACCATTTGTCCATTTTATTTCTGATCCTTTCTTCAACATGGAAGTGATGTGCTTCACTAGCTCTGCGAAGTTTGGAATAAAACTCCTGACAAAGTTAATCTTACCTAGGAAATATTGAATGCCCCTTTTTGACCTTGGGATGGATAATGTCTGAATTTCTTGAACTCTTGCTCGATCGATCTTCACACCTTTAGCAGAAACAATATGTCCCAGCAGTTTGCCTTCTTCTAGAGAAAACTGTGACTTCTTTCATTTTATAGAATTTCCAAAACATCTGCACTTTATAAACACCTTCTTCCAATGCTACAAATGGTCCTTGTGACTGTTGGAAAATACTGTTATGTCTTCAAGGTAAATAATGACAAACTTGTCCTTCTCTCCCACAAAGGCTATGTCTATGGCCCTCTGAAAAGTAGCCCCAGCATTCATCAATCCAAAAGGCGTCTTGGAGTACATGAAAGTGCCCCAAGGAGTAGTGAAGGCAGTCTTTTCCTGATCTTTGGATGTACAACAATCTGATTTTAACTTGAAAATCCATCTAGGAAAGACATGACTCTAGCCCTTGAAACTTTTTGCAGCAAGTGTTCCATCTTAGGCAAGGGGTAGTTGTCATTTTTAGAGCATTTGTTCAAAATCATGAAGTCAACACAAAGCTTGATTTCTCCATTCTTCTTTCTTACTACCACAAGGTTAGCTATCCACTTTTAATACCTTAGGGGAACTATGATCTTGGCATCCAACAGCTTCTTGATTTCCTTTTCAATCAAAGGAAAAAAGAGAGGGCTGATAGGTCTTAATTTTTGCTTAAAAGGGATAGTGTTCTTCTCCAGTGGGATTTTTATGTTGAATGATGTCGGTCTCATAGGTCTTAAGTTCATTGTATTCCCAAGCAAAAATATCAGCAAATTGTTTCATCAAGGTGCAATACTCGGAACTTTGGGCAAAAGATAAGTGAGTGGATATATTTATGTACTTTGGATGGTTGGACTCCCTACATTATGTTTATGAACATCACACTCATTTTCTTTGTTGGCAGGCTTACAAGGTACATCATTATGATCAAACAGCTTCTCTAGGGGCACCAATCCTTTGGGTATATGGTTACTAGGTAGCTGAACAATGTTGTCCTAACCAATCTTGTCCTTTAGCTTGGACTGGTTGCATTCTTCAATGGTTTTGTTTTCTTGGTCGATGTGCATTTCAGAAAATTCATCAACATCTTGTAAAAACCTATTAATTTCATCATCATATTCAAAAAATTTCTAGTATTTGACATTGACAGGTAGAGATGGTCTATATTTCAACTAAACTTCATAAGTCAATTTAGGAGGCAAAGCAGGAATAAATGTGCTAGCAGACACAACAAGGGAATCAACAAGTTGGTTCTTCGTTCTCGAGATGTAAAAAATGCTGAAAATATTGAAAGAATCCTTGAGCTTACATACCTCATCTCTGTATGCTTTCAGCCTTGGATTCTTTGCTTGGAAAGTTTTGTTGACCTACTAAATGATAAGGTCTACATCTCCAAAGACCTTCATACCTTTGATGCCCATTTCTTTAGTAGCATTTAAGCCCAATATCAAGGCTTCGTATTCTGCTATGTTATTTGTGACCTGAAAAGTTAACTTGAAAGACAAATGAATGCATTCTTGTGTGGGGGACACAAGGACTACACCTACCCCTGCAGCTTCCTTAGAGCAAGCTCCATCAAAGAACATGTCCCAAATTTGTGGGGCTTCTTCCTCTCTGATCTGGCAAACCGGTTTCTTAAGCTGCATGGAGGCCAACTGGGATTCTTCAATCTGAAGAATACAGGCTCCAGAATCAGTGTCGACAACATAGATAGGATGATTAGTGGGATTCCTTTCATATCTGATGATATAAGCGAATTACGCTTCTCTGTATAATCTCCTACTCTCACCTCCAAAAACTGGGACAATAGCATAGGACAGATCATTTTGCAATGTTCTGCCTAATCTCTTGATCCAACGTCTAGAGAGCAACATGCCAAACTTGGGGGTACATCTGCTACCACGATATCCATCACCATGTTCTTCATGGGCAGCTAAGACAAGGTGATGGCTAGGTCTTTGATTAATCCCAAACATTTCACTTTTTTAGAGTCAAAAGAAAACATGTCATGATAAGACTTGGTAATGTCAAGACCCAACTCATCCATGACAGCCTTGGGCATTAGATCATGGTTGGCTCCTGTGTCCAGAAGGAAGTTGTGAAGGATTTTGTCATGAATAGTCAAAGATACATAGAATGATGGGGAGCTGTCATCACAATTTTCAATCATTGGGCTGAGAAAAACAACTGGTTTGTCATCTTGCAGATTTACGCAGAGGCATAGTGTGGAGGCTGGATGGCTTTAGGCTCAAGGGCCTCGAGGATAGATATCTTGAAGGACTCGTTCTTCACTAGTTCAATCAGAGGTATAAGTATGCTTAGCTTCTAAATTTCTGATTCAAAACTGAAAGGAGAAGGAGACTTGTCAAGGCCTCTTACCTCGTGAGCTGGAGCTTTGAGGATGATGGGATCAACTGCTGGTCATTTCTGCTTTTTAGGTTGTATTACAGGGACAACATCTCTCTGAACAGGAGTTTCCTTGGCATTATTTATCTTTGACCTCGGATTATATCTGTGTTGACAGAAATTTGCAGAACAACTCCACCATCCCACTCGTGGCTGATCTAGTCATTGAATAATGACTTTTCATAGGCAGCTGAGGTCAAAAATAAGGCACTGCCTTTGTCTTCCAGATAATGGATCTCATCATCTTCTTCAAACTGCTCTTCTTCCATGACTACATTCTGGAAAGGGGTCTTCACCCTTTGGTCTGCATTGGTATCTTTACCTCTTTGCAGAATCTGCAACTGCTCATTAGCTCTTCTATATGGATTTGGATTTCTAGGAGCAAAGGTATTAGGAACTCTTCCTTTCCTAGGGTGCTGCTCAACCTTTAATTTGGAGATTTCAGAGGCTAATGACTCTATCATCTTGGTCATTTTATCTATCTTGGGATTTGAAGATGATGAAGATTCGCCCCTCTATCTCCTTCTATCAACATTCCCCTTGAGCTTCTCTGTAGCCATGATGTTTGATTCTACTTCCAAGGTTGTGTCCTGCATATCAGCCAAGGTAGCACATCATCTCTCCCTCAACAATAGACAGAAGTCAGAATCAAAGGCACTGGCATAGGTGAGTTTAGTAGAGGTCGTGTTGGGTTTTACTTCAGCTGGTATCTTGTTATACATGCAGTTAAACCTCTTATTAAAATTAGACAACAACTCACCATTTTCCCTCTTTAAGTTCCCAAACTTGGTGTGGTAGTAGAGTAGATCCTTCTTATCCCCCCAATGCTTTAGGAATGCATCATCTAAAGCCTCAATATTTGCTATAGAACTTGGGGTCAGTTCTTTGAACCATTTTCTAGCATCTCCATCTAGACTTTGGACAAAGACTCTCATCCATACATCATCTTCACTAATGTCCAGGTTATCAGCATAGCTATAGAATGATTCAAGATGTTCCTCAGCTGAAACACCTTCAGTCCCAGTGAACTTAGGCCTATACTTTTGATATTCTCCAGTAGGCATGGCATTCAAAGGAGTGGGCAGTATTAGAGGTCCATACCTAGCAGCTATGATTCTTTCCATTTTGGTAGGTGCTTGTGGTCCTGCCATAGCTGTGGTGGCTACAAGGGTACTGGAAGTCTGAATGACAGAGGGTTGAGGAGTGACTGATAAGACTAAAGGAGTATGAGGGATAGGAGGAGAGGCTTCCTTTGGGCTTACAACGAAAGGAGAACCTAAAGAATAAGGAGCTTTATGAATATCTGAGATTTTTTCTTCATTGCTAGTATTAGATGCTATACTCTCAACATGTATTTGTTCTATTACAGGATTTTCTTGAAGAGATATAGAATATTGTTTACAACTACCTAGACCTGATGCTCCTTTCTGCAATGCCTTTTTTTCTTTGATGATTTTTTCAGGGTCAGGTACTGGGTCAGCTTGTGGCTTCTGAGGATTTCTCCGAGTATGCCTCACAAATTGAGCCAAAACTATGAAGTGGAGTCGCCAAGAGGTTTGTCCTCCAGTAGAATCACTAGATAGATGATTACAACTGAAAAAGTGTCCAGACTTTGTATATTAGCAAAGTTGGATCTGTGTCATCCCCCAGGGAAGCTGAGCTTCGGTCTCCTCTCCCCGGCAACGGCACCAATTATGTTAGCACTCCAGGAAGCTCTCCTAGGTTGTAGCTCGGAGATGCCTGGAAACATATAAATCTTCAATATCGTTCTCTGAACTATTGGAATGGATTGGGGTTTGGATCAAGTCAGATGACTGTTTAAACTCTATTTTCACTCAAAACATGCATGAACACCCTCAGCTTGACAAGGATTTCAACCACTAATGCTCAATAGTTTATAGATTCAATGAATAGATGGAGAAACCTGACTATACCAGTAGATACATACATAAACACATATGAATGGCCAGCTACAGAAAGTAAATGAAGCTTACAAATCTAATTTATCAACGCAGAGATAAGATGACAGTTATCTGGCATTCGACAGAGAAGAAAACATGAATAACCCATTCAAGTGTAAGCTTAGAACAGAGGAAAAGATGGTGATTGAACATATAACAACAAAAGAAGCTTGTATTACTGGAATGAAGATGAGACGCTGAGAGGAGCAGAGTCTCCACAGTCTCCAAAAGTTGAACCCTTGATACTTCTAACTTTCAGCCATTTATAGGCTTTTTACAATGATCTCGAGCTCTCTGAGGCTCGAGATGTCTTAATCTATCCCCTCTAGATTCTAACTGATTGATGCCATGATTAGACAGACATGAGCCAGAGGTCTCTTTTTCTAACAACGTAGTAACCAAATTCTGGTAATTTTGTCGCGTTATCAAGTAGCTCGCTCATGCCATCGATGCTCCATGATCACTTATGTTGGTTCAGCTGCATCGTGCTGTGGCTTTTTCCCCTTCCAGCCATCTATCTCTCGGCCTCTGTCTCTCGGCCTCTGCCCTGTAACGGAATTGGTCTTCAGGCCTTTGAAATCCTTTTGAACACCAAAAACAATTGTTTTCTATTTTACACAAAGAAACGCTGCAACACTGTGAAATTCTGCCAAAACTCGGTTCATTCTGGACTTCAAAAGTCCTTAAATATGGTCTATTCATCTATCGGGTCCATCCTCATCACTATTGCAAGTCACTTCGGCTTTGCTCCTTTGTATTTTAAAAATACGTTAAAAATCAAGAAAATAAGGTGAAAATTGGCTCCCTCTGGACTTCAAATATTATATATTTCCCTTCACGAACCCTTTCGGGTCTGGGCCTTATCGCATCAGTGTTGTTTCTTTGTATTTCATTAAATAACAAAATATGTGAAAATACATTCAAAAACGCCTTTCTGCGGATCTCAAAATCTATGCAATAATTCTTATATAGCCATTGGGTCCTGCTAATCGCATCGCATACATGTATGGGTATAGGCCCCGCTCCATAATGTTTCTCCGATTGTGACATCGCGATGCGATTAGTTGCAATCACGTATCGCGATAGCCCCGGGTCATTGTAAGCGCTCTGTTGTGGTTGCTGATTGCGATTTGCCGATCAGATCTGGACCGTTGATCGGCCAGATCTTACGGCTACTGTGCCTTCACTTGTCTATGCCTCTAATACTCTGCTTTCACTGTTTTTACGTGTTTTTGGCCTCCTGATAGTGTTTCTCCACCATTCTAAGGGTTCTTCTCATGCGATTGTTTTGATCTTCGGCATGATTTTACGAGATTTTGAAGACTTAGAGAGCATATTTGGATCCATTTGGATCAGGACCCGATGCAATTATGGATGTGAGAGTAATATTTTTGAAGTTCGGATTATGGCCAAAGCGGAGCAAGAGGAGACGTGGCCATCTGAGCTAAAACAGGGGACCTTTCTGCTAAAAATAGTAGCACTGCACCTTAGGGGCTAACATGTCCCATAAGATATCCTTAGTCCTATCTCATATATACAAATGCTATGGCATGTCTGGGGCAAGGACATTTGATTTCAAGTTACAAAGGCTTTATTGTGAGTGTTCCATGCAATTTCATTCGAGAATTAATAAGTCATTTGTGTGTTATGGTCATTTTGTTTTTTTTTTTCTTATGGTAAATATGTGAAAATTTAACATAATTATGTTATTGAAGGGTAATTTGGTAATCCATCTATTGGTAAAGGGTTAATTTATTGTAACATTACTCTTCAAGGGCAAAATTTTAAACATAATGTTTTATGATGGGGAGCATAAAAACCCAAGAGGTAAAAAAAAAGTGTATGATGGGTAAAGAGAAATCCAAATTCCAACCCTGATGCCGACATTAAAAAAAAATCAAAATTACCACATAAATAATGAGGTCACCACCTTCAGCAACACTGCATGCCGACATTAAAAAAAAAAAGCAAAATTACCACATAAATGATGAGGTCGCCACCGTCAACAACACTGCTCAATCGAGGTTCGTAGAAGATTCTCCTATCAAGATGCCGAAATGTCTGCTATGGCCATGGAAAATAATAAGGAAACCGCATGTTACCACCATCAGCAACACTGCTCAATCGAGGTTCGTAGAAGATTCTCCTATCAAGAAGCCAGAAATGTCTGCTATGGCCATGGAAAACAATAAGGGAAACCACATGTAGCTCTCACTCCCTCTGGATAGAGGGGGAGCCAAAAGAGGTGGAAGTGGTTTGGAAGGTGGTTTTTCCACGTGCTTTAACACATTGCAGTCATCAATTTAACACGTTGCAGTTATTGATGGGATGTTTGAAGAGCTTTTTTTAAAAACCTTTTTGGTGCTTTTCGGTGTAATGAAAATATAAGAAGAAATTATTTTAATGTTTGCGAGGCTAAAGATAGTTTATGTGACAGATTTTTTTTCCATTTGATTCTTGTATTTAGTCTTTTTGTGTGAAGCCTCACAATAAGCACTCTTAGCTTTGTCAACAAACTCCTCTCCGAATAAATTATCCCGAGAGCCAGTGGCCAGAATATCTACATAACTTTCCCTATTATTTTTTAAGGCCTTACATTCTAAAATGAAATGTTCACTGAGCAATGAAAATTAGTCTATTAACTCTCCATAAAATATTAACCTTAATTTTAACCTTAATAAAAATAAAACCCTTAATTACTTGAGCAATGAAAATTAATCTATTATCTCTCCATAAAATATTAACCTTAATAAAAATAAAATCCTTAATTACTTAAACACATACACACGCGTGTGTGAATCATTAAAGCACATGTAGGATCTTACTAACCATTACACTAAGTGTCTTTATGAACCAATTATTGTGTGTTTACCTTGTTTCAATCCCTGGTTCAACGCTGTTACACATGTTAAAATTTACGGAGAAATTTTCCGAGCAAAGAATATATTGGTCACGATAAAGACCTTGCCACATGGATAAATGAAGTAACTTAGTCATTTTATTTCAATAAAATTATATGTTATTTTAAAAAAAACAAACAAACAATTTGACAAAATTAATTTCAAACATATGATTCATCAGAACAAGATTGTGAAGTTTTTTAGAATAGATTTTATTAAAAAAAATTGATACAAATGCAATAAGTAAAATCAATTTTTTTTCAAAAAATTTACATATATATATATATCCAAATCTCTATCTCAGTAACTTTAAACTTATATTATTATTATTTAATAATAATTTTATTTATTCGTAATTTTTTTAAAATGATGGAATATATGTTTTTAAATATAATTTTATAAATTTTATTATTATCATGAAATTTAGTGAGATTTAACGGATAAGATCATGTTTTTTTTAAATAAAAATAAAAATCGAAAGTTTACATTTACAAAAAGATTAAAAAAAAAAAAATAAAAGTTTAAATTTACAAAGAACGTATGTACATTATTTTAAACATTAAAAATCAAATCACTTCCCAAACTTTATTGTTTCTTCCCAGCCCGGATCGCCGATGTATTCTCCCCTGAAATTTTGCTCTCTCACCACCAAAAAAACTTATCATCATTCCTCGCCGAAAGAAATACGCTCAGCCCTGCGTTAACCCTTCGCTCCTCCGGCGGCTTGTAAGAGGCGAAGTCCACGGATAACAATGGTGGCAGGAATATCAGGGAATGATAAGTAGCTCACAAATCTATTTTAATATAGACCATATTTTTAAAATTCAAATTTTATTATTAATAATTAATAAGTGGATAGTAATATTTAATATTTTTAAATATGTTTGATAGTAATGAGATTTATTTTAAAAATAGTTAATTTTAGTTAATTTTATTTATTTATTTATTTTTTAATTTAATTTAATAATTTTTTATAAAATTAATATATATATATATATTTATTTTATGAAATGAATTTAAATTGTAAATAGTGTGGTAGTGATAATTTATGGTATTGGGTCATAGTAGTATTAAAAAAACATGTTAAAATTAATATGATAAAGTCGAGGTGAATCTTTTTGAAAATTAGAAGTGAATCTTAATGGACAAACATCTGTTACATATATCTTTTAAATCATATATTTTAACTCATATATTAATTATTTTATATAAATAATAATAATATAATAATAATATAAAGCCCCAAGAGTTAGCTCAATCGTCAAAACAGTTGTTAAATCGGGAGGTCACAGGGTCAAATCCCGAAAGCTCTTGGGGTCAGGTCAGTATAGGCCGAGGGGTGTGCTCCCCTTCGGGGTCGAGCGCCCAGTATATTTCGTGGACGTAGCGGCTGCCCATTGACCATGGGTATCCGTGAACCACATGTGAAGAAAAAAAAAAAAAAAATAATAATAATAAAGTTATAATTAAGTTAATTTTTATGATTCTTTTAAATGTTGGCAATGTCAAATGTATTATGAGGTAATGGTGAGAAGAAAAGGTGAACACTATTTACTTATAATCCATGAGGTGTAGATCACTTTGATTGAGTGGGGTTTAGTCCCCACCAAGTCTCACATTCAAACCTCATGGAGAGGGGTTGAGGATGGAAGCCACTTTTGGTTGAATTAAACTATTCCAAGGGGCATCCAAGCTCAATCGAGCTTCACACAATCCTAGTGATTAAAAAGCTATTCAAAATATTAACGCTAAAATCTTCTAAATTTCCTTTGTTGCTTGTTTTTTCTAAACAAAATTAGAACTTGAAGGTCATTGTATTGTTCCAAAAAAAATAACACACACATTCTATTTTTCGTTTATGGTGGGTTCATTTTAATGTTCCATCAATCCCTTGGGCTCATGTCCACTCAAAGTCCCTACTAAGCCAACAGTGATAACTAGCATTGACATGTTTACACTGGCTAGCATCCAAAAATTGCACGGAAGTGCTTGAGGTTTCATTGTGAAGCTTTCCTAGGAGGTCATAGGTTCAAAGAGTGTATGCTATGTAAACTTTCATATATTTTAGTACACAAATCAATAGATGGAAGGGTTCCCTTTTCCCACAAACAAGGGATCTCATACACCAAATTGGTGTCTAGCTCAATCATGACCTTAAAAATTAACTTGTTATTATTATTTTATTATTATTATTATGTTAATGCATTATCTCCTAAAGTAAGACGAACTACTACTTAATAGGTTTTGGCAATGCATTAACTAAGATCTAACACATCTACTCCCTTCTTCTAATCTACTCCCTTCTTCTAATTGATGGGTTATTAAGGGATACACAAGCATGTGCACCCTTGTTTCCTCTAAAAGGTAGCTTAAAGAAGTGTCAAACGTTGGTTCCTAAAACTTTCCATAGTTTTTACTACATTAAACTTTGCTTGTTATCTTATGTTGTACCTTACATTGTTTGTGATCATTGGTAAAACATGATTATTAAAGCAAATTTATTTTATCTATATCCATATAACATGTTACCTCTTAGAGTAAGAGGTCACATTAACTAGGGCTGGAAAATTATTATTGGTTGACATTGGTTTGGTAATCTACCACCTAAAACCTAGTAAGATTGGAAGCAAGTTGTAGCATGCTCTTTTCTTCTAATTAAAAGGTTATTAATGGCTAAACAAACCTACCAATCCTAGTCTAGGATCTATAAATAGGATTCAATACTAGTGCTTCATTTGTTAAAAAATTGTTAAATCCTTTTCCAATACTAAGTTACTCTACTAACTTATTGTTTCTCCATGTTGGAGGGAGTTTTACAAGCTCCACATCACGAAAATTAACTTATTAAGGATTACGAAGGAAATATGTGTTGAAAATGCAACAAGATGATGGAGCTTAGTGAAAAGAAGTCGTCTTCACTAAGTGGGCCTGCAGGCTATTTTTGGCGCAAAGTCTATTTTTAGACATATGGATCATGGTCTATGAGTTGCAGGATGCTATTTGTGGATGATTGGTAATGTTGGTAAAAATAGAAGGACTTCTATTTTTAGACATATGGGCGGAGTCTATTTTTAGACTGCCATGCTAAAAATAGAACAGTCGAATATTATTAGTCCTTAATAATATTTGGACTATAAACATTATCTTATCCTCTTGGAGCACTTCAGTTCCAGCTAAGGATGTGGAAAATGCAACTGCCAGAAGGAAATACGCTTTTCTTATGGGTTAGTTGAGCTATTGCATGATGGACTTCAGTTAGAACTCAAGTGATTGAGTTTGGTGGAGTTGATTGAGGAGTTGATGGAGTTGTGTTCAGTTTGACTTAGTTGAACTAGTTGTATTTAGTCTAACTGTAGAATACACTAGTGATGAGTGATGTGAATTAATTACTAATTAATTCACTAATTATTAACTCATAAAGCAACTAAAGAATACATCAGTTAACTCAGTGCATGGACAGTTCAGTGGAGACAAGTGTTAGAGGTGGGTGAAAGAGTGAGACTGCTATCAGTTGTGACTATAGCTGTGCATGAGATTTGCACATGCATTGATGGAGATCGCCAATGAGGATTGTGCAATAAAAGCCAAGGGAAAATGAGCTTGGATCATTCCTATTCTCACATTGGATTGCGCAGTAGAGGCAGGCAGACAGTGGAGGAGATTTGAACTTGTGACTTGATTCAGATCTGAGCTAGTTTGTGTGTAACAGGTGGAGATAGTACTAAGTACTTGTGAGGAGTATTGTACTATGTATTGTTACATGTTATCTATCGTTATAATATACATATAGTGCGGGGTTTTCAGTTGTATGCTTTCCCCATTACATACTGTGTTAATGTGTGCATGTGATTGATGTTTCATTATTTTAATTCCACAAAATTGATGATCAACGTAGAGGGGGTATGTATTATGCATGCATTCTGCAAATAGTGGATAATCAGGATAATCTTTGTGAATAAGTGTTATATTGTTCAAAATTTCTACAATATGGAGAAAAAAAATCCATCCTATCACTATCTCCCCACTTCTCTCTAGTTCATAACAACCATTTCAAGTCACATCTTATAATTACATAGTCTTTTTTTACAGCATTTGACAAAAAGAGATCATCCCAATAAGCCTACCTATATTGAAATAGACCATAAGAATATTCTTATCAAGTTCTAAAGAGACCAATTTTATGCAAATGAAAATTTCTAGCATACTCAAGTTCTTCATAAAAAAAAAATGTGTTCCATGTAGTGATTAACCCTCCTAATCTACCATTTGAATATTGAGACATAAACTCCTATTTTTAACAAAATCATTTAGAATATCAAATGCACATGTACACTTAATCATTATCTCTTGATTTAAAATAATGTCTAGTTTGTGAGATTTACCAAACTATGAAATGAACTTTTGCATGGAAGTATTCAAACCCATTACATTCAAAGTCATGTAACATAATTGTACCTTCCTTGAGACGCATCACATTATAAGGGACCTATGGATTGTATTTTGTTTGTCTCACTATATTTCCCTCTACATTTGTTACCTAGCATGTTGTATGAAGGGTTTCCTTCCTATAATGCAGCACCTCCTCACCGCCCCTCCCCAATTGATTCATATTACTCAAATCCCCTTCATTCTAGGATCATTTTCACCTACACCTTTTTTTGTAGAAGACCTCAAGGTATACCTAAGATTTTTTTAAGACAAAGAGTCCTCATCATCGACCCCACCTCTAAAATTATTTAACATGTTTGAGTGTTACAAACCCTTTTATGTTTTCTAGAACACTTTAGCTCCACCTAAAATAGTTCCACCCACACCAGACACTTGCATATTTTTATTAGATTCATATTCACACAAGAGATCAAAAATAAAGGAGGGATTTCTAAGGTCTAAATTAGAGTAGTTGAGAAGGAATTCGATAAGGAGGTAGGAAATCACCTTTTTGTAATTGAATATCAAATGTTTCTCCCATTACATGTTGAATGTAGGAACTAAAGCAACTATTTCCTTGAGGCTTAAATTGGAGTAGTTAAGAAGGAATACCATAAGGAGGTACGACATCACCTTTTTGTGATTGAATATCATCGGTTCTTCCCATTCCATATTGAATGAAGGAATTAAACCAACTACTTGGAATTACAAAAGCACTGATCAAGTGATTTTTTGGGGGACTAAGGTGGCTTATCATCCTTTTTATACTCAACAATTATTTGCATTGATTTGTGTACCTTTTAGTTGGAAAGAATCTCTTTAAACTCCAAAATGTCCATCTTTTTCCCATCCACTTGACTAAGAGGGGATTGTATAAATTCCTTGCCATATCCAATCCAAATTCCTTAAAAAAAGTTAACAACCATTTTCTTTTGATGTCTCCCATCTTACAACAATTTGAGCACCTAAATGGGATAATTTGGTTATTGAAAACCTAAGAGATTAGTCCATATCCCATAGAACAATAGCCAACATTTACGAAAGACCATTCTTGATTTTGATGTAAGATATTATGGCAAATAGTTATAACTAGCACATTCATATAAATTAAATGGTTGGTAAATGTTGATAGGCATCAATCTATAATAGGCATCAACAAACTTACCTCTTCATACATCTCAAGTTACTAAAATAAAAAAATATAAAAAAAAAACATAAGAATTAGATAAAT
This sequence comes from Pinus tabuliformis, assembly GCA_031772625.1. NCBI lineage: Eukaryota > Viridiplantae > Streptophyta > Pinopsida > Pinales > Pinaceae > Pinus > Pinus tabuliformis. Next base: position 722,425,931 of record CM062817.1, read on the forward strand.
TATAATTTTATTTAAAACTATTATGTTTAGTATTAATGATAAAATCAATTAATATATAAGTTAAACATATATACACAAAACATGTCACTGGATTCTTAACCATTGAGATTCTTAATCTGACTTTGTTACAATACCATGGGCCAATGCCATGCTTATCATACCACATGCCCAAAATCTCATTACTCATTTCACATGACACTTGTTCATATGGTATTTTTTAATTAATGAATTTAATAAAAAAGGGAAAAACAAAAAGACATAACTACTTTGGAAATAATTCTCAACCTTTGATTTGCATATACTACTAAGAATATTCTATGAAGGTTAACTCCCTACAATCCAAAATAGACATAACGCATAATTCATGATATTGAATTACATTAGCTTGCATATAAATACATAAACATTATGTCTTTAGAAAAAGGTACGACAACCATTATTACATATTGAATAAATCTATCTAAATGAGTATTACATTAATTTTAGTATTATTTTAATGTAATATATTGTTTAGATATATTATAAGTCGTCCATCTCACAAATGCGTCTTATTACATATTGAATAAATCTATCTAAATGAGTATTACATTAATTTTAGTATTATTTTAATGTAATATATTGTTTAGATATATTATAAGTCGTCCATCTCACAAATGCGTCACCCATGAAGCATTTGTAATGAGGGATATCTCAATCTAAATTCTTCATTTCCCGAGGTAAAATTCATGGATAACCATTAAGCTCCTAATACTACATCAACTCCTCTAATTTTCGTGGTATACACGGGGAATTTTAATTGAGAATTTTACCTTATGACATTTCCCCATGCACATAATAATTTTATTACCTAAAATTGCACTCAGAGAGGGATAGACAAACATGTTAAATTGTTTTTCTATTTTAATATCGATAAAATATGAGAACTCATAATATTTATTAACATTGCTACTCATATACTTTTATAGTAGCCCAAAACCTTAAGAGTTTGGGGTTGAGAAATGTTGGTCAACATTAAATATGGGAGTGTTGAAGTGGAATTCTTATGTCCTTGTTGCTATCACTCTATACTTCACATAGATATAATTTCTTTTCCTTGCATAAGTTGGGACCATAACACTTAAAGCATTGATTTTTGGTGTCCATTTCATTAGATAGTGGAATCCTCTTATTAGGGTGAATACATGTTTTAGGCTCAATTTCCTAGAGAGAGACCAAGTGACTTGTTGCAAGAATATATTCTTCAACAATTCTAGCCTTTAGTCATGTTTACTCTATGTCATTTATATCTATAACTTGAGGTCATTCTTTCAATCCTTATATGACAACTTGTAAGAGATAATCATTTGGTAACTTAGACATAAAGGTAACTAAAACATCTAAATTGTTGAAAGAACACATCTACCAAATCCCGACTATTGTAATCAAGTGAGTTTGGAGAAAACTTATTTTTCCTCGATATTTCTAAACCTCCCAAAAAATGTGTTGTAAATGTGTCTTGGCTTCTTGATGTTGGCCTTTATAGGTACAATGATGTAAAAATTATTTTTTATTTATCATCATATATTTTGTGTAACTTAAAATAGCACTCAAGTCTATTTATTCATCTTGTCATCTCCCTATTATCCTCTTTGTCAAATCTTTATACATCAATTTTTAGTTCGTGTGTAAATTTGTTAAAGTAACCAAAATTAGATGAATGTTTTGGCATGGAAAAAAAGAGAGTTAATCTGGGCTACTTAATCCCTTGTTCATGTTTTTTGTATCCTCGCTTTCCCAACTTCAAGTCTTGAAAAAATCATTCATTTTATTGACTGTTTGAGCCACTGTGTTAAAAATACTTAATTTAAGGAAACTCGACTTATTGAGATCTCATTAAGTGAAGCCTTTAATTCTTGTATATCCTTGTTCCCTAGCTTGTTAAACATTTCTACTATGGAATTTTTTAATTCCTTTAGCTCACTCGTGAACTCTTTGGTGAGTAATGTAATGCTTGAGTTACTAGTAGCCCCATAGCAATTTTTTTAATTATAAAGAATTCTTGTGGGGTGTATGACTTTGCAAGGCTAATGGGGTGTAATGCATATGAATTTGTGGGGCCAATGATGATGTAGGAGCATCGGACTGAAAAGGCAACAATTGGAAATGGTTTTTTATTTTTTGCTGGAAAGAAAGGGAAACATTTCGAATTTTGTTTTATTTTTGTCTTACTTAAGTTAATGATGATACAACCATTGTCCTTTAAAAATTAAGCAAGCAAATAGAATAGGACTAGTTAAGAGTATGTTTAAAGAAACTATTAGATAACTGAAAGGTAACTAAGGAACAGTTCCTCAACTGTAAGAAACTGCTAGTAAGGCATTAAAAAAGAAAAACCAGATCCTCATGGGGAGGCTGCCATCCAGAGAGAAGAAAGGACATAGAATTTGAAATTACATTTTTTCTTGAATATCTATGAAAGCAAATGAATCTAGAACTTGTCATTAAGAAAGAAAGACATTTTCTTCTTTTCCTATGCATAAATGTTTTAGACATTTAAAGCAAAATAGTGAAATATTTCATTAAGAGGCCGAATGACATCGACAAAAATCTCGTGACTGAAGGCATCTTAGACCAGGAACCAGACAAAGATGACCTGAAACCTCTGAGAACCAGCAAAATAAACCAACACAAGGAATAAGCGAAGGCACAACGCTAACAAACCACCACAAGGAACAAGTGAAGGCACAACACTAACAAACCACCACAAGAAACAAGCAAAGGCACAGCACACGCACAGAGCCGAACCAGACCAATAGTGAATACAAGAATGAACTCCAGTTTCCCTTGGTAGGTGTGAAATGACCGCATTTGTGAAACCAAGGCCAGTACAAAGGCCATGCCGAAATAAATAAGCGCATTAAAACCTCACACCAAAACCCTGTTTTGTTTATTCGAAAAATCTACAAGAGTTAAACGGTCATTGATACATGTCCCTCCTTCGAATTGCCACCAATTTTTGGTATCAGAGCAAGTTAGTTCCTTTCTCTTAGTAAAGATGGAGGTAGGAAGAAGGGGTCGAGGTAGAGCCATTAGAAGAGTAGCAGATGAAGGGCTACATGAAGAGATTAGGACCTTAACTGCACGTTTGGTAGCAGTGGAAGCAGGAAGTCATAAAGATCCAGAAGGTGGGGATGATAGTGACGAGGAAAACACAACCACGACGGATGGGTCAGATGAAGAGGGACCAGAGATTAAACTATTGAGGTCAGTTTTGCTGGCTAGTAGCAAGCCAAGACCAGAGATTTCTAATTATGATGGCAGTTTGTCCACAGAGGCATTGTTAGACTGGATAAGTGAGCTAGATAAATATTTTGAATACGAAGAAATCAGTGAAGACAAGAAAAACAGGTTTTTTGTCACCAAGTTGAAAGGACATGTAGCACTGTGGTGGGACAGTGTGCAGGCAAAAAAGGAGAAGATTGAACAAACCATTGATTAAAAAATTGGACAAGATGACTGCTAGGATGAAGAGCAAATTTTTGCCTAAAGATTACCAAATTTCCCTTTATAGACAAGTACAAAACCTGAGACAAAGAATGATGACCGTAAAGGAATATACTGAACAATTTTATAAAGTAAACCTGAAAGCTGGCTATGTTGAAGATACCCCTGAAAAAATAGCGAGGTTTGTAAATGGTCTACAGATGGAAATCCTAGAAGAAATTAGTATTCTTTCCCCTAAGACCATAGAGGAAGCCTATCAGACTGCTTTGAATTTGGAGGAAAAGATTACCAAGAAACAGAATGCCAGAAGGGGACATGGTTTTGGCAGAGGTAGGGGACATTCTTTTGGTAGAGGTAAAACAGCCAACAGCAATGAAGACGGTAGTTGTTCGAAAACTTTGGGACAGACTAAAAGGGAAGGTAACAACAGAGGATGAAGGTCATACCAAAAAGGAAGATGGCAGAGGCAGAGGAAATTCCTATCAGTGTTACTAGTGTCCCAAGTGGGGACACAGGTCCTTTGAATGTCCTAGAAATGAACAAACTGGACAAAAGGGAGCATATGTTGCTCAACCTGATGAAGCAGAGATACCGCCACAGGAGGTGGAAAATATGCCTAAACCTGGGGAAGCCTTGGTGTTGACAGAGGTATTATTGAAACCAGCTAAGGAAGTCACTTATAAGACATATAGGAAAGCATTGTTTCGAACTGTGTGCAAGTCCCATGGGAAATGCTGCAAATTAATCATAGACAGTGGAAGTACTAATAATATGGTAACTACTGAAATGGTGGGGAAATTGGGATTGAAGAATTTGAAGCACCCAACTCCATATAGGGTGTCTTGGTTGCAGAAAGGTCACCAACTGCTGGTCGATGAGCAGTGCGAAGTAGAGTTTCATATTGGAAAGTACAAGGACAATGTGACTTGCGATATCATGCCAATGGACATGTGCCATATTCTGCTGGGCAGACCATGGTAGTGCAATAGGAATGTCGTCCATGACGGGGAAACAAATTGTTACAAGTTTGTTAAAGATGGGATAAAACATATGCTAGTGCCCATGAAGGAAGAGGATGCTGCAAAAACTAGTGGAACAAAAGCATTACTATTAGGTGGAAAAGAGTTTCTGCGATAGATGGAGGATAATAATGTAAAATATGTAGTTGTATGAAGGCCAAAACCAGTATTGATCCATACTGAAATCACTGACTTACCTAAAGAGATACATGACCTGCTGCAGGAATTTACTGATATTGTGGTAGATGATATACAAGACAAATTACCACCAAGGCGGAGCATTAGTCACCATATTGATTTCATTCCAGGAGCCAGTTTTCCAAACAAAGCTACTTACCAGATGAGTCTGAAGGACAATGAAGAAATCAGGAAGCAAGTGCAGGAGTTGTTGGATAAAGGACTAATTCGGGAAAGTCTAAGCCCTTGTGCAGTTCCGACTGTTTTAGCTCCCAAGAAAGGAGGTGAGTGGCAGATGTGCACTAATTCCTGGGAAATTAACAAGATCACTATTAGGTACAGGTTTCCTTTACCTCAGATGGATGATATGATGGATTGTTTGAGTGGAGTAGCATACTTTTCAAAGATAGACTTGAAAAGCGGCTACCACCAAATCAAGATTCGAGAAGGTGACGAGTGGAAGACAACTTTCAAGACTAATGAAGGCTTATATGAATGGCTGGTTATGCCATTTGGACTGAGCAATGCCCCCAGCACGTTCATGCATTTGATGAACGAGATGCTGAAAGAATTCATTGGTAAATTTGTGATTGTATATCTGGATGATATACTTATATTCAACAAGACGAAGGAAGAGCATTTTTGACATGTGAGGTATGTATTGGAAAAATTGTAGCAAAATAGATTACTGATAAATTTGAAGAAATGTTCTTTTTTCAAGAAAGAATTAATTTATTTGGGATTTGTGATTTTCGAGAATGAACTAAAAATGGATAGGGAAAAGGTTATAGCCATAGTTAGCTAGCCATCTCCCAAGAGTTTGTTTGAGGTACAGATTTTTCATGGATTGGCGAGATTTTATTGAAAGTTTATTAAAAAATTAGTGGGATTTGTGCACCCATGGTGGACACCATTAAGATGGAAAATCAGCCTTTTCATTGGACAGAATCGGCTGAGAAGAGTTTTCAGCTGCTCAAAAGGAAGATCACTAAAAAACAAAGTTTAGGATTACCTGACTTTAACAAACCTTTTCAAGTTCATTGTGATGCTAGTGGGATAGCCATTGGTGCAGTACTCAGCCAAGAAGATAAGCTAGTTGCCTATTTCAGTGAGAAATTAAATGAAAGTAGGCAGAAGTACACATATTATGAAAAAGAAATTTATGCAGTGGTCCAAGTGCTAAAGCATTGGAGACATTATCTACTGGCCAATGAATTTGTCTTATTTTCAGACAATTTTGCATTACAGTATATTATGCAACAGCATAAGCTGAACCATAAACATGCGAAGTGGGTGGAGTACTTGCAGAGTTTTACATTTGTGTTGAAACACATAGCGCTCAAGCCAACAGAGTGGCAGATGCATTAATTAGGAGGATTTTGATCCTACAGGAAAGTACGATACAAGTATTAGGATTTGAACATCTTAAGGACTTGTATGAAACAGATGCAAATTTTAAGGAAGCCTATGAAGCTTGCCAAAATCCATTGTTGAGAGATAACAGTTCATGGCTGGACTATAATATGCAAGAAGGGTTGTTGTTCAAAGGAGGGTAGTTGTGTATCCCGGAATGTTCTATGAGAGAGAACTTAATCCAGGAAAAGCATAATGGAGGCTTAGCCAGGCATTTTGGCATAGACAAGACCTTGGATTAGTTGAGCCACTTTTATTATTAGCCGAAGATGCGTAGAGATGTACAAAGGTTTGTGACTAGATGCAAAGTGTGTCAGCTTGCAAAGGGACACAGCCAGAACACAGGGTTGTATACACCCTTACCTATTCCAAACAGACCATGGGACTCAGTTAGTTTAGACTTTGTCTTAGGTCTACCGAAGACACAGTGGGGATTTGATTCCATCATGGTGGTGGTGGATTGTTTCACCAAAATGGCACATTTCATTCCATGCAGGAAAACCAGTGATGCCACACATGTAGCACACTTGTTTTTCACAGAGATAGTCAGATTACATGGCTTGCCGAAGTCTATTATTTCAAACTGAGACGTAAAGTTTACAGGTCATTTTTGGCGGACCTTATGGAAAAAATTAGACACCAAACTGAACTTCAGCTCAGCTTATCATTCGCAGATTGATGGGCAAACCGAAGTGGTGAACCAAATTCTGGGAAATCTATTAAGGAGTCTAGTTGGTGAAAATTCTCAACAGTGGGATCGTGTACTTGCACAAGTGGAATTTGCTTATAACGATTCACCCAAAAAAAGCACGAGCAATAGTCCTTTCTAGATCCTATACAAAATGCACCCACGTGGAGTACATAAGTTGTGGGATTTGGGTCAGTTGGAGTGCAGGAGTGTTGATGGTGAAGATTTTGCAAAGGCATTCAGCGATCTTCATGAACAGGTAAAATTAAAACTACAAGACAGCCGCCAAAGATACAAACAGAACGCAGATTTGAAAAGGTGGGAGGTACAATTCAATGTAGGGGACTTGGTATTAGTGCACCTATGTATGGAAAGGTTTCCTAAAGGAGAATAAAACAAGTTAAAATGGAAGAAAATTGGGCCTTGTAGGATTCTTCGAAAGTTTTCTGCGAACACTTACGAGTTGCAGTTACCTCCAGGTATAGGAATCTCTCCCATTTTTAATGTGGCAGATTTGTACCCATACATTGGGGCAAATGACGAAGAAAGTTTGGAAAGATGAACATGGAAAACGTAGAATGAGAACAACTCTTGGATTAAACAGATGCCCCCAGCAAATCCTTTAGAGATCGAACAAATCCTAGACACCCAGGTGGCCAGACAGACTCAAAGAAAAGAATATTTGCAGTACTTAGTCAAGTGGAAGGGCCATCCTATTGAATATAGTTCTTGGTTAGATGCTGGCTAGATTCAAAGCATCAGGTACTCTATTGAAGAGCTCATGGATAGGAGCCATGAGTTTAATTTACCCCGAGAGCCTGATGCAGGAGCATCCGAATGAAAAGGCAACAGCTGGAAATGGTTTTTTATTTTTGCTGGAAAGGAAGGAAAACATTTCGAATTTTGTTTTATTTTTGTTTTACTTAAGTTAAGGATGATACAACCATTGTCCTTTAAAAATTAAGCAAGAAAATAGAATAGGATTAGTTAAGAGTATGTTTAAAGAAACTATTAGATAACTGAAAGGTAACTGAGGAACAGTTCCTCAACTGTAAGAAACTGCTAGTAAGGCATTAAAAAAGAAAAACCAGATCCTCATGGGAAGGCTGCCATCCAGAGAGAAGAAAGGACATAGAATTTGAAATTACAATTTTTCTTGAATATCTATGAAAGCAAATGAATCTAGAACCTGTCATTAAGAAAGCAAGACAATTTATTACTTTCCTGTGCATTAATGTTTCAGACATTGTGTTAAAGAAAAATAGTGAAATATTTCATTAAGAGGTTGAATGACATTGACAAAAATCTCGAGACTGAAGGCATCTCAGACGAGGAACTAGACAAAAGAAAAGTCAGCAAAGACAACACATCCTTTCTAAACAAAACAACCCAGGTACATTAACATTCTGTATTCAAGCACAACTATGCATTCGTTACATTTCCAAATTTAACATTTCATTATAGATTTATATAATCGAAAATAGTAGAGGGTTTTGAAACCCACGAACACTGAAAAAATGATTTTCAGGCCAAGACTAGTCAAACAGTGAAGGTGTGAAAACCCACGAAACCATACAAACACATGGAGAAAGTGAAAACCCAAGGGTTATACCCAACTAAGGATAGCGCAACTAAAGAAAAGAAAAACCATAGTACAGCCATGGAGGGATCCTACCCTGTTTTTCCCCAAGCTTGCGAAGACTCCCAAGGACGTGTCCGTGGAGCAACGTTCTCTAGGCACGATGTTAATTTTAGGTATGTTCTATGCTTAGAGCAATTTATTTAAATTTTTACAGTTAGTTCCATATCTTTTCTAGATTAGCAATCACATCAGCATTAATGTAAACTGTAGATAGAACATAAACATAAATCGCAGAAGACAAGCCAAGACAAGAGGACACAAGATGTGGCACTAGCGAGGAACAAACCCTAATGTGGGGAAACCCTTGAAAAATTCTTCTTATATGTTCTTGAATAGTTCAGCAGAGAGAGAGAGAGAGATAGTATGTTTACAACATAAGTCAACACTTTGACTTATCTAGATAAGAGCATAAATCATCTCTAAGAAGATGATACATGAGATCAGTTGAAGACATGCTGCTTCAACTAATTCTCCAAGGTGACTCCTTCACCTATTGTTGTGCTACATTTCGTCATCATGTTGCACCTCACCACGCTGCACCATGTTTCACCCACCATCATTATGCTGCATCTCATCACGCTTCATTAATCATGACTGTACCCATCACTATACTGCATTATGTGCCATTGTTGCACCATGTTTCCATCCTGACCTATGTGTTGGATTCACCTTGCTTGCTTGTTTTCCTATACTTACCTGTTGTCCCTAGCATGCTTGTTGTCCTTAGCATGCTTGTTGTTGCATGGTAGTTGTCCCTTGCATGCTAGCTGTAACATTGCATGCTTGGTGTATTTGCTGCTAAGTACCATACAACTGTCCCAATGTTAGTTAGTTGTCCCTTGCATGCTACTATCCTTCGGAGACAGATGCTCCGGTTGTTTTCGCAGTTCCTAGCAATTATGGAAGTTTCAGCAGTCCCGACAATTCCAGCTTTCCAGCAATTCAGGCTTTTCCAGCTTTTCTGGATTTTTTTGGCAGTTCCGGCTTTTCTGGCAGTTCTAGCATTTCCGGCATTTCCGGCTTTTCCGACATTTTCGACTTTTCTTGCTTTTCCGGATTTTCCGGCAGTTCCGGCTTTTCTTGCTTTTCCAGAAGTTCCGGCTTTTCCAACTTTTCCGGCAGTTCTGACTTTTCCGGTAGTTCCAGCTTTTCCAGCAGTTCCTGCTTTTCCGGCAATTCCAACTTTTCTGGCTTTTCCAGTAGTTCCAGCTTTTCCAGCAGTTCCGACTTTCTATCCTCTGGATTAGGACAATGTTATTCCTTAGGATCTCTCCTCCTACTAAAACCCAAATACAAGTAGAGAGAGGAAGAGATCCCAAGTGTGTTGAAATGACTTGAAGGCCACTTCTATTTATACTAAAAAGCTGAGCACAAGTGGGGTTATTTGGTTGCTGGCTAACCTTGATAAATTGTCTTATAACGCAAATAAATTCATAACTCCATGAATACTTATCAGAATCAGATGATCTTTAGATAAATCCTACACCTCTCAATGAGAGGGATCAAAGAAAAATATCAGCTACCATAAATAAGATGACCCACATGGAGTTTGGCCCTAGTTTCCAATTTTAACACTCCCTCTCAACTAGGGAGAACTCCATTCGTTGATCCATATGTCCGACTGTACTATCTCTACCATCGGTGACCTGCACTCCTCTACTCTGCTCTGATATGCTGACCTATGCTCTGCTTTGGTCTGCTGAGCTCTGCTCTACTTTACTTTCCTGAACCATGAAGAAGAAGAATTGGTTGAGAATGTCTCATACCATTCTCTACTGACCCAAAGTCAGTTTCATATGAAGAGAGTGTGTCACATCACTCTTACTAACCTGAAGTCAGTTTTATTGATCCCAGATCAATATCATAAGAGAGTGTCTCAAACCACTCATACTGATCCTAGATCAATGTCACAAGAGAGTGTCTCAAACCACTCATACTGATCCCATATCAATGTCACAAGAGAGTGTCTCAAACCACTCATACTGATCCCATATCAATGTCACAAGAGAGTGTCTCAAACCACTCATACTGATCCCAGATCAGTTTCATTGATACCAGATCAATGTTAGAAGTGAGTGTCTCAAACCACTTATACTTATCCCAGATCAATGGTGGTCATCTTAGCATAGGGAGTACGGTAGATACAATGATGCATCCATTGATAGTACTACTATGGTCCCTATTCTCATTTCCCTACTCATTGATCAGATGAGAGGTACTTCCCATGAGTCCCAGACTGCATGGGTAGGATGCCTCGACAGGAGAACTAATCATACTATCCACAGGAGAATGAATCATCTTGTTCCACAGTCGCCACGGAGAACAAATCATCCTGGCCCATAGGAGAACTAATCATCTTGTTCCATAATCGCCATAGAGAACAAATCATCCTGGCCCATAGGAGAACTAATCATCCTGTTCCACAGTTGCCACAAGAGAACTAATCATCCCGGTCGACAAGAGAACTAATCATCATGTTCCACAACTGCCATGGGAGAACTAATCATCCCGGCCCATAGAAGAACTAATCATCCTGTTCATAGCACACCACCAGGGGAGGGTGAGTCGCTTTGTGGTCGTATGTTGCTCCAGTAAGTACCCCAAGCCCCCTAGAGCTCCTAGAGCTCAATGCATGCAACATGCAGGACCCTTATAAGAAGGTCTCTCAACGACTCCAAGTCATTCGAGAAAGTCACAGATTTGACCTTTACCTGGGGCTTTGACAAAATGTCTGCGACCTGTACATCCGTCTCAATTTGATGGAGCCTCCTCACTCATCGACTTACCATATCACAGATAAGGCAGTATCTGATGTCTATCTGGTGTAGAAATCATCAAATACGGGATTCCTCAATAATTGAATCCCCCCTCTGGCTATCACAAAGAATCATAGTGGTATTCACCATGTGTACAAACAACTCACTTAAGAGCTTCTGCAACCATGCAACTTCACAAAAGATCATACTCGTAGCTATGTATTCGGTCTCGGTGGTGCTTATAGCAACCGAATTCTGCTTCCTGCTCATCCATGATATCAAAGTAGAATCCGAAGAGAACCGGCACTGAGAAGTTCTCTAGTGATCCTCCACACTGCCTGCCCAGTCAGCATTCGAATAATCATGCAGTTTCATATTTTCGGCAGTGTATCTCAATTCATGAGAGATTGTGCCCTGAAGATATCTCAGAAGATTCTTGGCACCAATGCAGTGAGGCTCAACCAAATATGAGCTCACAATCCTAACTACAAAACATATATCTAGACGGAAGTTCACCAAGAACATCAACACGAATGAGTTTATGAAACTCAGAGGCATTTCCCAAATCTGGTCCGACATCACTACCATATAACTTCTGAAGGTTAAGATCCTCAAGGTAGTCACAGGCTTTCAGTTTATCATTCCACATCTAGAATCTAACTCCCTCTTACTTCTTCAAATGAAAGGGTCTGCACCTGTCAGAAATAGGTCGTCCTCATAAGGTGCCAGTATGAGAGGTCTATCATCCACAACCTTCGGGTAATGGTTTGGATCGGTTTCACTCCTAGTGAATCTCAACTTCATCAGCCAACTATCAATCCTCTCATACTACACCCGTGGTGTTTTTCTTCAAGCCATAGAGGGCTTTCTTCCACCTATATACATGAGATTCCCGATCATGAATTTCAAACTCCTTGGGTTGTTCCAAACCTGTGGACCTGCTGCATTAGGGGAATAGTCCCCTTGTAAGATTTTCCTTCGATACATCTCATGCATGTACTTTCATGCTCTTTTTGAATTTAGGCATCCCTGTCACCATCTAAATCACAAACCTCCGGTGCTATGTGTCAATGGACATGGTCCCCAGTGGACTTCCTGCAACTTGATACAACCCTGAACTCAAAAACATCTTTGAAAATTCTATTTTCAAACACATACCTTTCCATCGATGAGTGCCACCCTGTAACCTTTAACTTCCATTGCCGAAATGGACATCAGGTTCTTCGTGCGATCAGGTACATAAAAGAGATTCTGTAAATGAATCGAGTTACCCTCATTCAATTGAGGGGTAACATTCCCTACACCCTTTCCAGGATAGGTGGCATCGGCTCCAAGTATAATCCCACGATTGTTTCCATCTCTACCAAATTAGAGAGTGCACCCTTTTATCCGATGAAGTGCCTTGAAGCACTACCATCAAAAAGCCAAATTCCCAAAGAATTTGAAGGAGAGGGCCAATACAAGATAACGCTTCTTTATATTATCAAAAACAACATTTGATTCTTCATACCTGGGGTTCCTTGCTTTTTTTTTAAAGAGTTGGCCATTTCCTTGATGACCTGCATTACTTGTCATTCCTTTGATCATTGAAAATGTCCCTGGAATGATTGTTATCTTCATCAAGAGATGTTTCACTGCCATTCAGAAACTCCTTCGTATAATGGTCAAACTTATTGCAGCCAAGGCATCTGCCTTTCCTTCCTCCCTTAGATCCGGACTTCCCAATGAAGTGATCTTTAGGTAGGCCATCAGAAACTTCCATTGTGCCATTCTGATAATATTCTCTGCTTCGACCTCACCCTCAGTGAATTTGAAGAGGGATGAGGAATCCACTGATCCTTTTGTCCTTTCCCATCTGTCTTCGGTGATTGCTCTTTCACTCTTGCTTCGGCATTGTCTTCACCTCACCTCTGATACCATGTTAATTTTAGGTATGTTCTATGCTTAGAGCAATTTATTTCAATTTTCACAGTTAGCTCCATACCTTTTCCAAATTAGCAATCAAATCAACATTAAAGTTAACTGCAGATAGAACATAAACATAAATCATAGAAGACAAGCCAAGACAAGAGGACATAAGATGTGGTGCTAGACAGGGACAAACCCCAATGTGGGGAAACCCTTGAACAATTCTTCTTATATGTTCTTTAATAGTTTAGCAGAGACAGAGATAGATAGTACGTTTACAACAGAAGTCAACACTTTGACTTATCTAGATAAGAGCATAAATCATCTCAAAGAAGATGATACATGAGATCAGTTGAAGACATGCTACTTCAACTAATTCTCCAAGGTGACTCCTTCACCTATTGTTGTGCTGCATTTCGTCATCATGCTGCACCTCACCGCATTGCACCATGCTGCACCCATCATCACTATGCTGCATCTCATCACGCTTCATTAATCATGACTGTACCCATCACTGTATTGCATTATCTGCCATTGCTGCACCATGTTTCCATCCTAACCTATGTGTTGGTTGCACCTTGCTTGCTTGTTGTCCCTAGCATGCTTGTTGATCTTAACATGCTTTTTGTTGCATGCTAGTTGTCCCTTACATGCTAGCTGTAACATTGCATGCTTGGTGTATTCACTGCTAAGTACCATACAACTGTCCCAATGTTAGTTAGTTGTCCCTTGCATGCTTCTCTCCTTCGGATACAGATGCTCCGACTGTTTCAGCAGTTCTCGGCAATTCTGGTAGTTCCGGCTGTTCCCAACAGATCATGGTAGTTCCGGCAGTCCCAGCAGTTCCAACTTTTCTAACAATTCCGGCTTTTTTTGTCAGTTCCGGCTTTTCTGGCAGTTCCGGCTTTTCCAGCATTTCCGGCTTTTCCAGCTTTTCTGGCAGTTTCAGGTTTTCCGGAAGTTTCGACTTTTCGGGATTTTTTGGCAGTTCCGGCTTTTCCGACAGTTTCGGCTTTCTGCCCTCTGGATCAGGGCAACGTTATTCCTTAGGATCTCTCCTCCTACTAAAACCCAAAGACAAGTAGAGAGAGGAAGAGATCCCAAGTGTGTTGAAATGACTTGAAGGCCACCTCTATTTATCCTAAAACGTTGAGCACAAGTGGGGTTTATTTGGTTGCTGGTCGACCTTGACGAATTGTCTTATAACGCAAATAAATTCATAACTCCATGAATACTTATCAAAATCGGATGATCTTTAGATCAATCCTACACCTCTCGATGAGAGGGATCCAAGAAAAATATTAGCTACCATAAATAAGATGACCCACATGGAGTTTGGCCCTAGTTGCCAATTTTAACACACGACCTGCACACCACCACAAAAACAAGGCAACCAGTCAAGAAACCAGTAGGGAAAACAAAACAAAAGGACAGTGAGCAGATAAACGAAGGGAGGAGCAGGGATTTACCTAGAAAAGGCCTAACTCTGAGCCAGAGGATGAGAACCGAGTCTCTCGCCAGAGGGTTTCTCCCAATAGGAATGCCATAGGAGAGTTTACCTGCTCACTAAGGAGCTAGAGGGTTAGAGTAAAAAAAAATGAGATGCGAAAATGAAATTGGAACAAGAAATTACCTGAAGTAGTGTTCACTGAGCCACCCACCGCAATAGCAAGGAAAGAACCTATGGTTACACAGAGCCAGATCAACACCAGAACCAACACAAAAAAAAGTTACCATGAGCAAAGTAGAGACAAAGCATGAGTCGGGTAACAAAGGGAAAAATGAAACAACTTGCAGATTGAAAGTCGACCTGAAACCTCTGAGAACCAACAAAATAAACCACCACAAGGAACAAGCGAAGGCACAACGCTAACAAACCACCACAAGGAACAAGCGAAGGCACAACGCTAACAAACCACCACAAGAAACAAGCGAAGGCACAGTGCACCCATAGAGCCGAACCAGACCAACGACGAATACAAGAATGAACTCCTAGTTTCCCTCGGCAGGTGTGAAATGACCGCATTTGCGAAACCAAGGCCAATACAAAGGGCAAGCCGAAACAATTAAGCGCATTAAAACCTCACACCAAAACCCTGTTTTGTTTATTCGAAAAATCGACAAGAGTTAAACGGTCATTGATACGTGTCCCTCCTCGAGATTGCCACCAAATGAGTTAATGGAATATGTATGGTATATCAAAATAAATTAAAATGAAGATGAATAGTTTAATAAAAGAAAAAAATAAAATTTATTAAAAAGAATATACCTGATTAAGTTTAAAAAAAATTATAAACTCTATTAAAAAATAACTTATTTAGTAAAAAAAATTTACTATGTTAATAATTTTTTTCATTAAATTTAATTAAAAAATTACAAGATGTAATCACAGGTGGACATACGTTAACAAATAGTTATAATTTATATATTATAATATTAAATTGCATATATATATATAGTGTGTTAATAATACATTTAATTTAATTTTATATTATATGATTTTTGTGTATTCTACTTAATATATATAATCGTTTTTTTCAAAGAATTTTTTTTGGATTAATTTAGTCACAATATAGTAGAATTTTCAAGAATCATAGATTTAAATTATTTAACCTACAAAGTTTAGGTGTCTTATAGATTTTTTTATGTATTTAGAAGTGTATTTTGAATAATAAGAAATCACAATATATCAAAATTTAGATATCTTATAGATTTTTTTATATATTTAAAAGTGCATTTTGAATAACAAAAAATCATAATATATCATAATTTGTATTACCAATTTTTAACAAACAAAAAAACAATTATTTCATTTATTAATTAGATTATACTATTACTTTTAATTTTACATTCTCAAAAATGTCATATTTCATCACACAAATCATTTTAAAAATTATCCTTAATTTGATCATCCATAACAATAAACTCCTAAATCATTTCAATAAATAAAGGGTGCCATAATTCTACTAGAGGAGGAGGTAGTTTATCAAGATTGTGAGGAGACTTACATTTTCATTATGTGCTCACAAAATAGCGGATGCAAGGTTTTAAAAATAAAAATAAAAAATATTTCATCACACAAATCATTTTAAAAATTATCCTTAATTTGATCATCCATAACAATAAACTCCTAAATCATTTCATTGAATAAAGGGTGCCATAATTCTACTAGAGGAGGAGGTATCAAGATTGTGAGGAGACTTACACTTTCATTATGTGCTCACAAAATAGCGGATGCAAGGTTTAAAAAATAAAAATAAAAATTGTTATAGATCTAGGTACCATGGGGCTAAGGTTAAAAATAAATATTACACCACAACTAGGTACCCTAGCTCAAGCACCTTGTGCCAATATATGAAAGGTCAAACATTAGGTCGAACACGTGAAGTCTCCCCCTAAATGTTCTTTAATTCACACTTTGTTTCTAAGTTGATTGCGACTCGGCATGGTTTTTGTTACACGTGTGTATGTCCTCTTTCCTAATTTAAGGATTAATATAAACCTTCTCAATCTCTAGAAGGTTGCGATTATGGGATGCAATCTTCGAGGTAAAGTGAATATCTCTTGAAATCAAGTGTAGTTATGAAGGATGTTTTGTTAGGTTTGTGTGGGAAATGGGTAGTGATGAGCTGGTTTCTAATTTCAAATACTTTTTTTCTATAAAATGAAAATTTGATGATGTTTTTGTATTTTTCATGCTTTTCATTTTACGTTTTACTTAAATTTGTGAGTGTCGGTCTCTCATTTTGAAAAAGCTCTTCAACTACTCTTGCATTTCAATTTTCAATAATCTCCCTGTGAGAGTGCATTATTTTTTTCTAAGTTAACATATGTGTTTCAATAGCATACAACCATACTTTTAAGATTTTATAAAACAAAATTTTATTTTTGTTTGCACTCTCATTTTTGAATTATTAGCAATCTCTTATTCAACTTCATTTGTTTCTTCATCTAGATCATGATTAGAAGAACTTCCAGAAAATTCATGTAATTGTTGTTCCACATGAGCATTATTGGTTTCTTCATTTGTTTTCCAATTGCTTCGCTTTGAGTCTTAGAAGTTTAAACCTTTTTCCACCCATTCATTTCCCTAATCGTAGTTGTATCTTTCTCTTTTGAGACAATTGTAAGTTTATAACCACCTGTATAAAAAAATCCTTTACAATTTGTCAAGGAAACATCTACCAGCAAACATAGGATTTTATTATTAGGAAAAAAAATTTACAATCAAGCTTAGCACCTCTTCAATCTCAGGGGCTTCATAAAAATGAAAGAGGCTTCATTACGATAACTATAATTTGGTTCCATAAACCAATACAATTAGAATACATGTGATAGAGTTTACTTAGGTAAATTCGATTTTCACATTTTCGTTTAATAAAATTGTTTTCATACTCTAACAAAGTAATATACCAACCTATTTTCAAAATCTTAAATCGATGGTGTAATTTTTTTTTTATGAATTTTCAGAACATGTGGAGCCTATTGTTATTTTTAGAAATTTTACAGTTACATTGGATATGTCAAAGCTTGATTGTGGGGTAATATATGTTCTCATCTTCTATCACATTATGAATGTATGTTTCACATATGCATTGTTTAAGGAGATATTTTAAGTTTTAACAATGTAATCACCAATTCTTTGTTTGTTTGGTCCAACATGTTACTTGGAAGTTTCCACGAGTTGGGGAAAATTTCCACATTGAAACAATTGTTGAACTGATCCAATGTCCCATGCAAAGATTTCTTATCAATTATCAACTATATTCTAAAAATTGTCAAGAGAACACCTAGATCTTTTTCTAATATAATGTTTAATATAGTTGTTCTAGTGGTGGATGGAATGCCATATCACTGTGTCTAGCACATCTGAGTAAGGACAAAATCTATGGTAGAATGAAATCAGGGATGTCATTTTATCCTTTTGGAAAATAACAACAGTTTCACTTTCAAGTGCAAACTAAAATGAAGTCAGTGTTAGTGACTCACTTGGGTATGATAGGCTATCGTTATCCCATCTTCTTATGTTTCATCTTTTTTATTGCAAATTTGAGTGTTTTCAGGGAACATGAAAGAATTAACAAGCTTAAAACAAAAATTACATATCAGAGCCGGAAATTAAGGTTTCATTAGGTCCTGAAAAATAAATCCAGTAAGGTCCTGATCAACCCCTATAAAATAAATAGATGGTCATGAATGGTTAATACGGGTCCTATTCAACCCTTCTAACATAAAGGGCTGATCTTGAATGGTTATTTGTTCTGTTTAAGGTCTTGCCAGGTCAATTTGGTCCTAAATATGATATAAGTAATTGGGATTCAATGCACAAATCAGAGTAGCTCAATTAAGGGCATGAAAAATAGTAAGCCCATATGATGTTAAAAATCTCAGAAAAACTAATGATAATGGGTACCATTATGAAGACCCTAGACTAAAATTCAATGCACAAATCAGAATAGTTCAATCAAGGGCAGAGACAATAGGGAACAAATTTAATGAATAAAAGAACCATAAAAACCTCTAGAAAAACTAATGACTTTGGGTGTCTTGACGAAAAAACATGTTTGGTATTTTAGTTGAGGAACCATATCCATATGGATGTGGTTTTGAGTTTTCACAAACTTTAAAGAGTAAATGCAGTATAATGCTAAGTAAATAACTCTGACCTGTGTTCGAGAGTAATCCTTTCGATCAAGTCTAACTTGACAGAATAATGGAACTAAGGAGAGAGCTTTCTCTAGTGTCTGGTGACTTTCTTTTGAGGCGGGATGACCAAGAGATACCTCACATTAGCCAATTTGGCAGCTCACATACGTTGGAGGTGAGCATACACCACTTAAGGATCCTTGGCCAAAATCTTAATCAACTCCTCTACCTACCTCCTCGCATCATTGTCGAACATCAAAATCTATATCAACAACAACTCCATTGACTGAGACATGGTTGCTACCTACAATTGCTCTCAACCCTACTCTACTACTACACTACACTTGTCCTTGGATAAGAAAAACCAAACACTGGTTTAAACCATATGAAAAATGGGTATATATCTCATTTTATAATCATCATGTTAGATTTTTCTCTGCTTTAGGTTGATGGGTACAACCCTGAATTTGTACACAAGAAATAGAAGACATCATACAATGTGATATTTATCTTCATTCATAAGTTATCAATACCCCATAGTTTGATTCAAACCTTGAACCGGTGGGCTGAATGAGAATGAATCTAGGTTGTCCAAATACTATCCAATGACTACGAGCAGATGTGATGTGTAGTTAACGTGATCACTCTGAAGGTAACTTAATAGGTGTCATAAATTTTAATAGTTTAAGTTTGAAAATAAACACCAAATTGACAAGTTGCAGATGTTTAAAACACGTCAAACCTGATGTCAAAACATTTATGCCCATCATCAAACACGTACACGTCGTGGAACCCAAAATACGTCCTACATGGTGTCAAATTTCAGGTCTGGTGATGAGGCCTTTACAATGGTTTTAATATTTTCCCTAGTGATGGATTTTCTTATATTTTCATACATTTGGATTTAGTTTATTATTATTATTTGGAAAATTGTTTAATATGTGTTTGATTGGATTTTGTTTTGAACATTAGTATTGCGTGTTGGAATTAAAAGGGAAAAGGCATGGGTGGTGAGAAGATCTATGCATGATGCATGTAAGTTTTATTTTTATTAACCCTAGTGAACACTCACTAACCCTAGTAAGCACTCATTGGAAATCTTCTGACCCCCAACAGGGCTCCTCAACTACACTACAATTCAAAGCCAATTTAAAACTCATCAAATACAAATCGAAGGAATATGAAAAGGAGAAGAAGTTGGAAACCATTCAGGAATTGCGGAGATCGAAAAGCAGTGTTAGGTTCTTGCAAATAAAGAAGAAGAAGGGTTCAAATTTATTAATTCTATATAGGCACTCATTAGACTAGAAAAAAAAGTGCTCCTAGAAGAAATGGAGGTGGAATGGTGTCTAAAAAGCAAAGCCATTTGGTTGGACTATGAATATGAATATACCAATTTTTTCTAGGTTGACGCCAAGCATTCGATACCATATGAAGTCTCTAAGATCCCACAAGAAGGGAGGTTTCGACCTTTGAATTTTAGCATCCTTGGTAAATAGTCACTTTGAGAATATTTTTCATGTTCCAGTTGGGGCCTTAATTGCATAAATAATAAGAACAACACAACTTTCCCAAGGTTTGTTAATGATGAGGAGAAAAAAACCATCATGGAAGAAGCATTTGTAGAAGAACTAAAAATGATCTTACATAGCTTCCAGAAAGACAAAAGCACAGGGTTGGATGTCCAGGTTGCTTAATTCTTCCTAGGTCAAATGGGATAAACTAGCAGTGCCAGCCAAAGATCTTGGGAAGTTGGGGCCTTAAGAATATCTTATTGTTATCAAAGTCTTTCATTGCTAAGTGTGGATGGAGATTTATCTCAACACAGAGCTTATGGAAATCGATAGTCATTAAAAAATACATCACTCTAAGTTTTCTAAAAGATTGGATAAGAAGGGTGAATAAGCCACAGGATAACAGTTCAGTGATATGAAGGGAAACACTAAACTTCTTCCAACTCATCAATAGTGGACTAGCATGAAGATTTGGAAATGGTGACAGGGTAAAAACTAGTCTTAATCCATGGCTAGGTAGTGGTTAACGAAATATTCTCCCCTAACCTTTAATTGATTACCTAAGAAACAAAGGATTCTCCAAACTTTCTCATACCATTAGACTAGCCAACACAATCATTTGGATACAGGGATGGAGATCCACAGAAGAGTTGGGACTAGAGGCATAGTTCCAAGATGCATAAAGTGGCTTCCTAAATGCACTGACAACTGTTCATATATAGCTGATAGATAGAGAGGATGAATTAGTTTGGATAATTTCCCCCTCTAGAACCTACACCCGCAAGCTCGGACACATTTTCTTGATGGTCGCTAAAGCTTTAGCAAAATCAAAATGGTGGTGGAAGGTGGTGTGGAAATTTAAGTGCTCGATAAAGGCAAAACTATTCATGTGGTTTCTTATGGAGAAGAAGGTCCCTAATTGGGACAAGAGACAAAAGGTATTGGTGATTGGGCCGAGATGGTGCTTCTTGTATAAGGGTGGTGAAGAATCAGCCATGCATGTTTTCATGAAGTGTCCCTTCTATAAGAAGGTATGGAACATGTGTAGAAATATTGTGGGACAACCTAGTGTATGGGAAGGGGAGGATTTGGAGGGAGCTTGGAGGGCCTAGCTCTCTAATCATGTCTATAGTGCTTACAAAGCACTCCCTTTGATCATATGCTAGGGGGTGTGGTTGGCCCAAAACGAAACCATTTTTTAGGACAAACTTTCGGGCCCAGAGCACGTAGTTGCAAAAGATCTAGCAATGTTTTTTCACTTCTCACAGGAAAAAGGAGTAGAACAACAAGAGTGATAGTAACAGAAAATCCTGAACGCTTTATGTCATGGGATTATTTTGATGGAGCCTCTAGTAATTCAGGGTAGAGGAGAAAAGGAGTATTCATTCTCTTTCTCTCAGAATCTCACTTCTTCCATGTAAAATAATTGACCCTAGGACAAATAATTAGGTTGAAATATTGGCCTGTAAAAACATCTTGTTCTTCGCATTAGAAAGAATATGCACACATACATGTCTATGGGGATTCTATGCTAATAATTAATTGGATCAACAAAATAAAATCCTATAGAAAAATCTTACTCATACCTATTTTAGAAGAAACATTTAGGCTCGAAGACTCTTTTAATTTCTTTACATGTTCTCACATCTACACAGAAAGAAACTAGGTAGTTGATCGACTCTCGAAAGAGGGATTGGAAATGGAACAAGGTCTTTGGTGGATCATGGAGTAGTGAGACAAAAACTCATATGATTTCTACCATAGGCCCTATAGGGGCCTCATTACTCAGCAAGGGAGGGCCTAATCTTCCTGAACAATGACTTTTTTATATCTTTTTTATTTTATAGTCTACTAGATTGCATCTCCTAACAGGTGAAAAACTTAATTCTCACTATTTTTTATGTAATTATCCAAAAAGTGCTCTTACTAAATTTTGGGCAAAAGTTGGAAATTATGTAAAAGAATATTACAACATTACAAAATAAATATTCAAAACATTATGGAATACACATAGGGTGTGTATATACAGAACGTAATTTTGAATAATTTCTACAAAATGAATAGAAATTACAATTTTTTTCCTATGGAAGATATATATTTTCAAAGAAATTTAGTGATTTTATTTAGAATATTATATTGTTGTGCTAAGATCCTCCTCATATTAGAAACAAAATTATCTCATGTGCTTAAGGATTCATGAATTTTTGCAAGAAATGATGAATTTTTATGTTAATTTTATGAGCAATTTAATATAAATAACAGACTGAAATGGAGCATAAACATGTACAGAACATCATCAAAAACACATTACAACAGGTACATGATAAAGGAGTTCACCCCTCCTGGGCTACGTCTCCTTGTTCCAGCTTCAATTGGCTTGGGCCTCTTTATTATACTCAAAAATGTAAAAGATGTGTTTACAATGCTCAAATGCTTCTGATACCTACTCCAATGAGTCCATCGTATCCAAAATGGCTATCTAGACTCTTTTTGCATCCAATTTGGTGGAAAAATCAAGAAGTTATGGCCTCTCCTAGTTTTCCCAATATTCACTCCACAAATTGCACAATTTCTAGCATGATCCTACAATTTTTCTTCAAAAAGCGGTAATTGGGCAAAAATTTTACCGCACGGTGGCCATAAAATATCAACATCGACAGCTTCATCGCAAATCGCAATCGATAGGAACCGACAGGGCTTATGGTTTGTGAACGCGATATGGGTGATATGCGATTGAAATAATCGTCAGACCCAATGGAACTATCAACTGCAGTATAATTGTATCTCATTCAGATTATATCGCAATTAGTAGAGCCAGAGAAATACATATAATGGGACTTTTAACTTTGCAATATGCGATTGTAAATATCACAATCGCATCCTAATCTTGTCGGGGCTGATTCTATAATACTTCCATTCTTAGATGTGTGATTGTGATTATCACATCACAACCCTTACTTGCTCTGGGGCTGACTCTTTAATTCCTTCCTGGTTGTGATGTGCGATTGCAATTATCGTATTGCACCCTGGCTTGATTTGAGGTCAATTCTTTAATGCCAGACCACCTCTAATATGCGATTTGAAAAATGTGGGGCCAATGGTGGCCTGCCACTTAGCGCTTCCCAAGTCAAACCTAAACTTTGACTTGCTCTAACTTCTTCATATGAGCTCAGATACGAGCACTTTGATATGAATCTAAGTTTATCGAGATTTTGCCACTTGGAGTTTGAGCCTAATTTTGAGCACCTGAACACTCCTCCCCACTAGAGGCCTTTTGGACCCCAAAAGATCACTTTCAATTGTCCAGTAGGTGAGGGTACAGTTCCCTCACATTTCCAACCTCTATCCATTTGTCTTTTAAAGGATTTGTATCCTTTATCCCCACTCAAAGATAATCGACACTTCCCCTTTTTGATATACTTGATCTTCTGTCAATTATAATGTCTTTTTGAAGCTCATTAAGGAATTCTGGAGAAAATTCTTCAATAGATGGAATTTGAACATTCTCTCCTTAATATTCAATCAAAGGAGGCTCATACAACCTTAAATTCTCAACATTAACAACAACATAAATTTTCATATATGAAGGAAAATCCAACCTGAAGGCATTTTTACCAATATTTTCCAAAATTATGAATGGACCATATCGAATTGGTTTTAGATTTTTACCTTCTCCTTGGAGCCTCTCTTTGTTAATGCGAAGCCAAACTTCATCACCAACTTGGAACTTGTGATCTTGATGATGCTTTTCATGCCTTGCTTTGCACTTGGCTTGCCTTTCCTCAAGTTGTTATTGAACCTTTTGGTGTACTAATTGGATTTTTTCAATGAACTTTCTTGCTTTGTCTATGTCATTATGACCTTCAATAGCAACATCTTTGCCAAAAATAAAATCCAAAGGAGATTTAGGCAAGTATCCCAAGCATGCCTCAAATGGCGAAGTTTGAGTTGAAGAGTGCTTGGCTCGGTTGTAAGCATGCTGAATATAGTGCAAATGTTCATCCCACAACTTAGGATGCTTGTTGTAATACCCACGAAGAAGATGTATTACTGTTTTGTTCACCACTTCTGTTTGACCATCTATTTGTGGATGAAAAGTTGTACTCTTTTTCAATTTGGTGTCCATGAATCCCCACAAGATTGACCAAAAATTCCCAACAAAGTGAGAATCTCGATCACTAACAATGGATGTGGGCAATCCAAAATGCACCCAAACATTCTGAAAGAATAACTTAGCAGTTTGTTCAGCTGTAACTTTCTTTTTACATGGCATCAAAATACACATTTTGCTGAACCTATCCACAACTACATACAAATAATCATGACCTCTTTTTGACAATGGAAGACCTCCTACAAAATCCATAGAAACACTCTCCCATGGTCGTGAAGGAACCGGAAGTGGTGTGTACAATCTTAACTTCCTCTTGCTAGGCTTGTTGATTGCACATAATGAAAATCCTTTAATAAAACGAGGCACACTTTCAAGCATACGAGGCTAATAACAATACCTCTATAGATGTCCCATCGTCTTACTGACATTGGAATGACCAGCAATAAGAGAAGTATGTGCCTCTCTTATGATGTTAACTCTTTCTCCCTGTGGACTCCAAAGCTTTCCAAGATGGTACACCAAGTTATCATGCAAATGATAATGCAATTCCTCTACTTGGTTACCTCAAGTCAAGCTTGCATAAACATTTTTAAAGTCATTATCTAATGCATATTGCTTAATATAAATTTCATGTAAAACAGAATTATGCTTGAGTAAAGTAGATGCACTAACAATAGGCCTAGAAAGCATATCGACAAATTTATTGTAGATACCTTTCTTATACCTGATTACCAAGTGGAATTGTTGAAGAAAACCCCTCCATCAAAAGTGCCTTGATTGCTGCAACTTTGATTGATATTGCAAGTATTGGAATGGTTGATGATCAGTGTGAATGACAATTTCCTTTCCCATCAAGTAGTGTTTCTAGTTTTTCACACTTTGCACCAATGCATACAATTCCTTGTCATATGTAGGATAGTTAATCACTTCACCATTAAAGTTTCTGAATGAAAAAAGATAGGGTTAACATGTTGCATGAGGACTGCACCCATGGCGTAGTCACTAGCATTAGTTTGAATCTCAAATGATTGTCTCAAGTCTGGAAGTGAAAGTACTTGAGTTGTGCTGATCTTTTCCTTCAATGCATCAAAGGCCTTTTATTGTTTTCCTCCCCATTGAAAAACCTTTTTCACACTTGTCAACTCATGCAAAGGAGTGGCTATAAGAGAAAAATTAGCAATGAATTTCCTCGAATATTGGGCTTTTCACAAAAACCTTCTTACCTCAATAACTATCTTGGGCCTTAGCCAATTCATAATGATATCAACCTTGGAGGGATCTATTTTCAACTCACCTCCTCCAACAACATGACCCAAGTAAACTAAAGAAGCTTTTCCAAACTTGCACTTTGACATCATAAGATACAACTATTATTTTTTCAAGACATCAAGTACTTTTCTTACATGTATGACATGTTCATCACAAGATTTACTGAAAATTAAGATGTCATCTAAGTAGACTATGAAAAACTCATCAAGAAATGGCCTCAACACATCATTCATCACACACATAAATTTAGCGGGAGCATTACATAAACCGAACGACATAACTAGCCATTCAAACAAACCTTGTTTTGTTTTGATAGTTACCTTCCAAATATCTCCTTCAACTATTCTAATTTCATGGTAGCCACTTCTTAAGTCCATATTAGTAAAATACTTTGAATCTTTCAACTGATCAAGTAAATCATCTATTCTAGGCAGTGGGTAATGATTATTTACCGTAATTTTGTTCAATGCACGAAATTCCACACACATGCACCATGTTACATCCTTCTTTGGCACCAAGACAATAGGTGAACCACATGGCGAGGAATATGGTCTGATGATGCCTTTATTCAACAACTCTTGAATTTGCTTCTTAATTTCTGTGCTTTCCATCACTGACATCCTATACATGCCAATGTTAGGAAGAGGACAATCTTGCTGCAACTATATCTCATGTTGGATTCCTCTCTTGAGAGGTAATCCCTTTGGTTCCTGAAACATCTCATCATATTTGTTAACTAAGTCAACCAATTGAGATTTCAAATTTGAATCACAACCTTTAAAAGCTTCATTATCAACATCATTCTTGGGTTTGATCATTAGAAGCACAAAATTCTTGCTCGAATTCACTAGTCTTTTCATCTTCCCTGCATTAACAAGAAAAAGACTTATTTTCTTGTTATGATCTCTCACAATATATTCTACTCCATCTTTGAATACATGATATGTTTCTTCATCGTTATGGAAGATATATTTTCTATCATAGAGGTATAGGTTGCCCAAAACTATGCCACAGATATCTAATAACACAACATCAAGCTCCACTTCATCTATGAAATTTGTAGTAATGGCGAATTTCAATTTACACTTTCTAGTAACCTACAATTGTGAATTGTCACGCACCCATCCAAGTGGATATGGTTTATGATGTGGAACAATTTACAAGTTTAAACTTTTGACAATGTTTCAGAGATAAGAGACACTATTGAAAAGCGTATCAATCTTGTTGTGTTTTGAGATCACATTTATGTGAAAAAGTTCTATTCTCCTCTTTTCATTTGGAATTTCATTTTGCAAGTTTGAAGAACTAGTGCTAGAAATGGATTCTTTTTCTTTTAACCCCATGGCTGTGATTTTAGTTTCATCGCCCAAATCAGATCCCAAATCCTGTTGAGTGGTTACAGTTGTGTTTTGTTTTCCCTTGTTGTTTCTCTTTGGTGTCATTTCAGGATGAAGCTTCCAACAATGAGCTTCATCATCACCCTCCCTGGAACAATGTTTGCATATAAGTTTCTCTCCTTTTTTGATAGACACATTTTTCTTTGCCTTGCCTTTGAAAGCCTTTTCCTTTCCTTTACTCTTAAATGGATTTTTACTACCTTCCTCTCGGGTGTTTTTCCCTCTTGGCTCAAGATGAGTGGCTTGCACACACACATCATCTAGATTATTGGGATTAAACATTAATATAATATGCCTAAGGTAACTTTGTGAACACCCTATGTACTTCAGCAATGTGTCCTGTGATTGCAAATCTACACCTAACATCAAAGAACTTTTTCTGAATTCTTGGGTGTAATCTTGTACATTTTTACCTTTAATATGTCTAAAATTATGCCAATTCACGATGGATTTCTTCATATAAGCTAGAGGGTAGGGTTTTCTTTTGATTGAAGAAATGAAATCGTTCCAAGAAATCGAGATCTTACTGTGTTTTTTAATCTCCTCTTGGATCTTTGAATCCCACCATACAAGTGTTGCACCCTCCATTCTCAAGGAAGCTAACTGAATCTTTATGTCATCCTCTTGAAGGTTTTGAATCCTTCAATAGACCTCCAACTGATGAGTCCAATTATCAAGCTTCTCTACTTTCACTTCACCATTATACATGGGTAGCTCAAATTTAACATCAAGTTTTTAAAAAGGTGATTTACCAGTTCCTTTTGAATTATGATGATGAGTATGAGTAAGGGTTGTGTTAGTGGAAGAGGGTGAAGATGCTTGTGAAGAAGAAGATGAAGAAGATGGTGGAGAGGCTGGAGGTTTGTCTCTATTTCCATTCCTCCTGAAGATAATTCTCCTTTGGGAGATTTCGAACTTTCCCCTTGCAACCTGGTATTCCTCTCTTCATACAAGACCTTTACCATCTCTATCATATCAAAGAAGGCCTTTCTGAAGGTCTTCTCATCTTCTATCATGTTTGTAGGTTCTCCTTTATGAGACATTATCTTTGGAGTCTCAACTACAACTCGAGGTTGAATTGGTGTTGGAGATTGTGGCAACCTTTCTCTCCTTCCCCTTGACCCAACTTCAGGGCTTCCAACCAACGTCCTTTCTCCTCTTTTGAGTGTTAACCTTGTAAGCATGACATAAATTTGCAAACAGTTAAGTCCTTCTTTCACAAAGAAAACCTAGAGCTCTGATACCAAAATGATCTAATTTAGAAGATTAGATTGTTGTACTAAGATCCTCCTCATATTAGAAACAAATTTCTTTCATTGTGCTTAAGGATTCATGAATTTTTGCAAGAAATGATGAATTTTATGAGAAATTTAACATAAATAAGAGATTGTACTAGAGCATAAACATGTACAGAACATCTTCAAAAACACATTACAACAGGAACATGATAAAGGAGTTCACCCCTCCTGGGCTACGTCTCCTTGGTCCAGCTTCCAATGGCTTGGGCCCCTCTATTATGCTGAAAAGTGTAAAAATATGTGTTTACAATGCTCAAATTCTTCTAAAACCTACTCCAATGAGTCCAACATATCCAAAAATGGCTATTTAGCCTCTTTTTGCATCCAATTTGGTGGAAAACTGAAGACGTTATGACCTCTCCTAGTTTTCCCAATATTTGTTCCACAAATTGCACCATTTCTGGCATGATCCTACAATTTTGCTCCAAAAAGCACTGACTGGGTGAAAATTTTGCGCGCCCGATGACCATAAATTATCAGCACCGACAGCTCCATCAAAAATTTCAATCAGCGAGGACTGGTGGGTATTATGGTTTATGAACGTGGTATGGGCGATATGTGATTGTGATAAGTGACGGACCCGACAGAACTATCAACTACAGTATAATTGTATCGCAACCAGATTATATCGTAATGGGCAGAGCTAGGGTAATACATATAACGAGACTTTGCACATTGTGATATGCGATTGTGGTATCACAATCACATCCTAATTCTATCAGGATGATTCTATAACACTTCCATTCTGCGATATGCAAACGCGATCATCGCATTGCAACCCTGACTTGCTCTAGGGCTGACCCTTTAATGCCTTCCTAGTTACGTTGTGTGATTGCAATTGTGTCATTGCACCTTAGCTTCCTCTGGGACCGATTCTTTAATGCTGAACCACCCCTGATATGTGATTTTCAAAATGCGTGACTAATGGCGGCCTGCCACTTGGTTCTTCCCCATTCACTAGAGTCCTGCCATGTCATCTTCTCCTACCATATGCCCTAGTCAAACCTGAACTTTGACTTTCTCTCACTTCTTCATATGATCTTGGATTCGAGTGTCATTTGCATCATTAGAATCAGGATGATGAGCACTTTGATTTGAAGCTAAGTTTATTAAGATTCTTCCACTTTGAGTTTGAGCCTAATTTTGAGCACATGATCATTTAGGAATTGATTTTATAAGTTTAAAACCATTGTACTAATCTTAGACAACCGATGGGTTCTGTTGATTTTTCTTTAGCACTTAGAAATCAATTTTATGTCTAAGGTATGATAACAAACACATTAAAATGCTACAACACAAGAACTTTTTATAGTGGAAAATCTACAACAGTGAATCAATGTAGTACACATGAGAAATTTTCAACCCAAAACTTGTTATATTACAAAATTTAATACAACAAACATAGGGGTCATGTACCATGGATCATGGCCTTTATGATTAGCCCTGATACAAGAAAAACTAGGTCTTGAGATCAACAATTTCAGACACTCAATCTACCTTTGAACAAGATGCACTTGACTTACTTGTTGAAGGAGTGCTCAACTGAGCCCTTTCGGTCCATGTACCTTGAACACATAGAAGGTCCTTTGCCACCTCTTCCACTACTAACAAGCAATTCTACAACTTGAGAATTATTTCATCTTCAACTGACCAAAACACCTCCTATGAATGGCATCGCTGCTCCAATGTGAGTGAACTTACGCTACCCTCTAACAATGTCTAGTTGCTCCTTAGATCATTGTTCGTAGGGCCTTCCAATTCTTTCCTCTATCAACCTCCTAGTTGCTCTCGAAATGTTGAACTTAGGGCCTTGAAGTTATGCCCTCTATCAATCCTCTAACTGCCCCTTAGATGACTAAACTTTGGGCTTCAAAGAACAATGTGGTAGTAGATGCCCTTTCAAGAATGTTGTCCACCCTCTCTCTCATGGAGATTTCATGTGACTAGAAATCCCTCCTTTTCGTGGAATATTCCAAAAGCAAATCTGCTTTGAGATCCTTGATGGGCTAATCCAGAATGAAAAGTATTGATTCATTGATGACATTATCTATTACAAAGACTGGATTCACTTGGTACCTAAATCTCAACTCAAGGAAAAGAGTATGTAGGCAACACATAGCTCACCCCTAGTAGGGCACCCTGGGTACTTGAATACCTATGAATAGGTCAGGGAGAGTTTCACATGGAAGGGCCTCAAGATAGATGTGTTGATATTTGTCAGAGAACGCAACATCTGCCAACAAAAAAAGCAATGCATACTCACCCAACAGGGTTTCTTCCATCGCTTCCCATCATGGAGAAAAAATGGGAAAGTATTTCAATGGATTTCATCACAAGATTGCCCCAGGTGTAGGGGAAATATTTTATTTACGTGGTGGTATAAAAACTCACGAAATTTGCACACTTCTCATCATATCCTCCAAATAGTCAACAACACAAGTGGTAGATTTTTCTTGAGAGAGGTGTCTACATTACATGGGTTGCCAAAAACTATTGTGAGTTATAGGGATAGCCGATACATGGGAGGATTCTGGCAGGAGTTGTTCAGACTGGTTGGGATAGAGCTAACACCTTGCACTAGCTACCACCTATAGACTGATGGAAAAACTGAGATAATCAACAAATGGCTGTAGGGCTATCTCAAAAACTATGTATCTGGATAGTACAAAGCATGGGTAACGTGGTTACACATGGGAGAGAACTATTATAACACCACTTACCACATGTCAATTAGGATAACAACCTTTAAGGATATGTATGGATATGAAGCCTCAACATTGTGAATCGGGTATTTGGGGATAGTCAAGCTCCTCTGGATAAGAATTGGGTTTAGGAGAACCAAGACATACTATAGGTCCTCTAAGATAATTTGTATATTTCACAAAACCAACAAAAAATCTATGCAGACAGACATCAGATAGAGCATAGTTTTGAGGTTTGGGATCAAGTGTATCTTTGTTTTTAGCCCTACACGTAGTCATTTATCAAAAAGAAAGGGGAAAAAAGCTTAAACGTAAATTTTATGGGTGCTACTGGATTGTGAGCCGTGTAGGGGATCTCACCTATGAACTAGAACTCCCAGAGGGATACAATATTCACAATGTTTTCCTTGTCTCTTGCCTCAAAAGCGCTCAGGGCCATCATGTATTCGCTTCTATAGAGCTTCCATCGTTGACAATGAAGGGGAGCTAATTCTAGTTTTGGAAGAAATTATGGAGGTAAGGGAGTGAATTTTGTGGAACACGACTATTAGGGAGTACCTCATGCCTCATAGGAAGGGGAACATGTGCTCCAACATTTGGGGATAAAGTTTCTTGAGGGAAAGTCCGCTTAGGAGTCATAAGGAAGGGGGCCCACTAGCCTAATTAGGCTCCGATAGGATACGGTGGGAAAAATTAATCAAGGGAACATGATTCGCCTAGGAGAAAACATTACAAAGGTTAAAGTGGTGAAAAGTGGAAAGTGTCCTAGGCTAACGAAAAGTCACTTAAAAAATATAAAGTGAGAAAACCCACTAAAGTGACTTTATTAAAATAAAAGGATAAAATGATGGAAAAAATGGTAAATGAGCTATAAAAAAAGGAAAGTGAGGAGTCTCTCCTCATTCTCGCATTTTTTCATTCAAGAAAAAAGAAATTTGGAGAGATCTTGGAGAAGAAACTAGGATTTTTTGAAACCCTACTATTGGTTGCTATTTTCGGTGTTGAAACCATAATCCGTAGCTAATTTTGGGAGCAAGATCACTCAAATTTGAAGAAGATAAGGAGGTAACAATTTGATCAGCTGATTTTTTCTTCTAATATTGGGCTTTCTCTATATTTGTTGGAGGTTGATTTTATTGGAGGTAGAGATCCAAATCAGAGTCACATTCTTGAGGACCAAACATTGCCATAAATCCAAGGTCAAGATTCTTATGGAAGAGGGCCAGGTTCAACACTTTTGTGTGGGTCGAGTCCTGCCATTCTGAAGGGGCTATGAACTAGACCTTAAAGGGTTGAATCCTACAACCAATAAAGAGGTTGATTATCTTTGCTAAGGGGGGTGAGTTTTCTATTGTAAAAAGAGGGTTGATTTCAATATTTGGAGGTATTGAGTTCCCTAACTGAAGTGGTCATATGCATTCATCATTTTTGGGTTGAGCTTTATTGTTGAGTGGGGTTGAGTTACCTCTCTTCCTAGATGCATGCACCCCTTTTTGTTAGCTGAGAATATAGTACCTTAAAGGGGTCAAGTTCTGAATTTATTTTTGGGATGTGGTATCTCTATTCAAGTTGTTTGTTAATCCTATTTTTTTGTTTAGTATTGCCCATAGCTCCATCTCACATTCAGTGGGTTTGTAGGTGAGTTTCTTTACTACATTGGTTTGTATGAGTTTCTGAGGTATTTTATAAGTATATGTATCAAATTTGAAGTTCATTGCTACAATTGTCTTAACAAAGGAGCCTTTGTTATATCCTTTTTGGAGATTCCTCTATTTTCCTGAAGGGAATCATTGTCAAACCTTGCTAAAACATCTTCCAAGTTCTTTTTCTTTTTATTGTGTATATCATATCTATGTTCAAACAGTAAATTCGAAGATGCATATCTAGTTTACTCATGATAATGACTAATGCAATTTTTGAGTGATATATGGATGATGTTATGTTGGTCTAAAGTGTTTCTTGGGCATTTATTTTAGCATTGCATGTGTTTCATTGAATAAGGAACTTGAAAGTGTACCTACAACTAAACCTACAGAAATTGTTTGACAAAATGACACACTAAAAACTCAACCAAAAGTCATATATTCTAAGAGGAAAATTTGAGATATCTTACACTTTTTCAAAAAAAAAAAATGGAAGAATCACCTTTTTCCAATTACGTCATGGATGAAGTGGTCGCTTTGATTTTAGGTATAGATTGACAAAGCACTTGGTATGGTCTACATAAACCAAAACACATGTGCCTTTATAGCTTCCTGATTTTCAACCATATTTTTATATATCATTCTCGCATTCATTGCTAATAAAACTACCTACATTCTAGAGATCTCTATATAAACTCTAGATATATATATTTTTTGAAAAATTAACTATTTTAATTTTTTAACATAGATCAAATTTATAAAAAAACATAGTTCTTTTATATCTATTATAGCATTGGCTTAATTAACCTATTTAAAAAATAAAAATAAAAAAATTCACTCCACATACATATGAAATTGACCTATTTAAAAAATAAAAAATAAAAAAAAACTTTCACTACACATACATATGCAATTATGTGATTTAAACTATCATATAATTGACAAATCACAACTATATACTATTACCAAATGCGATATACAATAATTATCTACAAAGGTGAAAGCCATCGTTAATGTACAAAGTTAGAATTAAAGTAAAGATATCATATGAATGAAAATAGTGAAATCCTTAATTACTCGAGCACATACACACGTTGTGTGCGAATCATTGAAGATGTTAAGCGCGTGTATCATATTGATAACCATTACACTAATTGTTATTATTTTTTTTAATTAACCTACAAATACACTCACTTAAAAGTGTTATGCATCAAAGTTCATCATATTATTAATTAAAATCTAAACATATTTGGAGAGGATAATAACAATTCCACTCACATAATTGTAACTTAGACAATCTCAAGTGACGATTCCTTTTAACAATTATAATTTTATTTTTAAATTGTTTTTAAATATATTTTCATTTTCATTCTTTATCGTTTTTATGTGTGTTGTTCCTTTCAATTTAATGTCTAGAGTGTCCTCGAATGGGGTGGGAGCAGACGTAACCATCTCGAGGTGTTATTAAGAAGGAACGTTAATCATGTCCATTAGTCATAGAAATCATCAGGGTAATTATTATGAGTATCACAGGGAAACATGTGGATGCACTCATCCCAAACAACGCTTTGCAAAGGATGGGTTTCTTTCATCACTTCCCACACTGCGTTGTTACACTTGAATCTGGAACCCAGTCCTATTTGCCAAATGTGATCCCCCACCTTAAAACGTCGTTGGGCTTCCATGTAAGTCGCTTCATACCAGATCTCGCTCACATAAGTGTTACTGAAGCGATGCAGTGCCATGCAAGATGGCTCCAGTTTGTAGTCACTAAGATGCAAGCTCTTCAAGATAGCACTGATCACACCTCGACCCTAGGGATGAACGCAGAAATGCTAGAGGGCAAGCCCAAAATTGGGAAAATAAGGCTTCATATTCATCTTAAAGGCCTTGATCCATATCATATTGTAGGTGTAGTAGAGCTACTCTGTTATGGGGAGCACTTTGGGGCCCAAGGTGGACATGTTCTTCCTCACGGAGCCTACTACCACGTCCATGAGTGGCAGGCCAAGGAAAACACCAGAGATCCCCTGGTTGTCTTCCTTGATCAAACCTCTCTAGGTGCAAACCTCTTTTTTGAGTGAAAAACTTAAGGAAATGTTTACACCTCAAGATATTTGATCCCTCTCGGCGCCTGATAGATTTGAGGTTAAGATGGATCTAGGCTGATTACATAATATTATATATATATATATATATATATATATATATATATATATTTGTATCTATGTGTCTCTTTCTTATTCCTTCTCTCTATCCCACCATCCAAACATACACACTCTCTCTCTCCCTCTCTCTCTCTCTTTCCTCCCACTCTCCTCTCTCCCTCACTCTTTCTCCATCTCTCCCTTGTCACTCCCTCTCTCTCTCCAACTTTATTCCTCTATGTCTTTCTTCTTCCCTCCCTCTCACTCCCCCTCCAACTCCATCTCTCTCTCCTTCTCTCTCTTGGGTCCTCTCTCTCTTCCTTCTTCTATCTCCCTTTCTCTCCCACCTCCCTCTGTCTCTCCCCCGCATCACTCACTCTCTCTCTCTTCCCTCCAAATATGTCACTATCTCTCTCCCTCTCTCCTCTCTCTCCCCTCCATCTTTGTGTCTCCCTATCTCTCTTCCCCTTCTCTCCCTATCTCTCTCCATCTCTCCTTTGTCACTCCCTCTCTCTCTCTCCACCTCTATATCTCTATGTCTTTGTTCTTTACTCCCTTTCTCTCCCCCTCCAACTCCATATATATATATATATATATATATATATATATATATATATATATATATATATATATATATATATATATATATTTCTCTCTTTCCCATCCTCTCTCTCCCCCCATCTTTCTCTCTCTCGGCCATCCGAATTTGTCACTATCCTCCTCCCTTCCGACCTCTAGCTTAAATTTGATACCATTGTATAATTTTCCTTTAAGAAAGTATCTAAATTAAAAAAAATCAATTGGTTATAAAATATTAAACTTATATTTTGGATAAATCATATCAAAGAAAACAAAATAATAAAAAACTTAAAAATCATGCACTATCTTTCCTCTATATTATTGTTAGTCACTTTGCTTCATCTCATTACTTGGATCCTTAGTTAAGATAGATCTATGCTAGTTCTTAATAATATTATTTATATTATAGAAATTTCACACACATATATATATATATTCTCATTTTTAATTTTACTAAAACCTTGATTTAATTTGTATAGGAATATTTTTAGAGTGAGGATAAAAGATTTGGATATATCTCAAAAGTAATTACAACCTTTTCTCTTTTATATTCAATCAATTTTTTTATAAATTTAAATTAAAATAAAATATTTTCTAAAATATATTTGATTGTGAAATAAGTTACGGTTTTTGGGCATGTGGTATTGATAAAGAAGGGTGAATATCAATGGTTAAGAATTTTGTCATATTGTTATTAAATATTTTGATTGTGAAATAAGTTATGATTTGGGGCTTGTGGTATTCATAAGCATGGTATTGTAACAAAGCCTAATATTCACAAGTTCATAAGATCAATAGCAAAGTGTGAGTGAATATCCATGGTTAAGAATCTTTTCATACTATTATAAAATATTTTGATTGTGAAATAAGTTATGTTTTTTTGGGATGAGGTATTGATAATCCATGGTATTGGACATGGTATTGTAACAAAGAATATTTACAAGTTAATAATATCCATGGTAAAGTGGGGTGAATATCAATGGTTAAGAATCTTTTCATGTTGTTATAAAATATTTTGATTGTGAAATAAGTTAGGGCTTTTGGGCATGTGGTATTAAGAAACCATGGTATTGGCCCATGGTATTGTAAAAAAGGCTGTTCCCAAGTTCATAATATCAATGACAAAGTGGGGGTGAATATCCATGGTTAAGAATCTTGTTCTATTGTTATAAAATATGTTGATTGTGAAATAAGTTATGTCTTTTGGTCATGTTGTATTGGCTTAATATCCATGGTTAAGAATCTTGTTCTATTGTTATAAAATATGTTGATTGTGAAATAAGTTATGTCTTTTGGTCATGTTGTATTGATAAGCCAGGGTATTGGCACATGGTATTGTAACAAAGCATATTTACAAGTTAATAATATCCATGGTAAAGTGCAAGTGAATATCCATGGTTAAGAATCTTGTCATATTGTTATAAAAAATTTTGATTGTGGAATAAGTTGTGTTTTTTGGGCATGTGGTATTCATAAGCAGTGGTATTGTAACAAAACCTATTTACAACTTAATAATATCTATGGTAAAGTGGGGGGTGAATATCCATGGTTAAGAATCTTGTTATATTGTTATAAAATAGTTTGGTTGTCAAATAAGTTATGGTTTTTGGGCATGTGGTATTGATAAGTCATGACATTGGCCCATGGTATTGTAACAAATCCTATTCACAAGTTAATAAAAAAATCAAAATATAACAAATTGAATTTTATTATTTTTATTGCTTTAACATTCTATTATTAAGTGAGCCAACATTGAAATGTTTACACTATTTTCAACTTTTTGTTGGGTTGTGTTATATTCTTTCCACGACTAATCCACGTAGTTAAATGGGGGGTTAGAGGGGGGCGGTAGCCCCCCTTCGTTGCGCCGATTGCGCAGTGGGGGGGTCACAGGGGGGGCGGCAGCCCCCCCTGTCCGGGGGGTTTGAGGGGGGCGGGTAGCCCCCCTCTACGGGGTCTGGGGCAGCGCCCCGAGAATTTTTTTTTTTTGGACCCTATATTAGGTTGGGCGAACCTACCTATGGTTTTGTGCATGATTTTCGCACATGGTATTGGACTCGATGGTTTTTCGGTCCATGGTATTGGATGCTTCGGCATGTATAAATATGTATTGTAACATTGAAAGGAACATAATGAAAAATCAAGCTGGTAGTCTCGGTTTTGGGATCCAGGGAAAAATCTCTGTGCATATGTGTTTTATGGGTTATGCTCTCGCATTGTTTATTTTCTTTGTTTAAGAATTCGTATGCAGGTAATTTCTGTACAGGGTTAAATCCTACATTTGGTATCAGAGCTGTTTTGGCTTCAAGGGGACGCCTTTGTTACTGAGGGGTTTCGCTCGGGCCTGTGGTAGACCCTGTTCAGTGGGAGATCTGCGAGATCGATTCTGGGTGTGAAAGAAGATGGCGAGCAGTGGAAAGATCGAGATTGAGAAGTTCAATGGTCAGAGTTTTGAGTTGTGGAAACTCAAGATGGAGGATCTGTTGGTCGATAAAGATCAGTGGATCGCGGTAGATCCAGGTACTAAACCATCGGGAGTGATCGATGAAGAATGGAAGAAATTGGATCGGAAGGCAAAGAGAACAATACGATTGTGTGTCTCAGATTCAGTATTGCTGAATGTATCAGGGGAAGCTACGGCAAAGGCTTTGTGGGTCAAGTTAGGGACTTTGTACCAATCTAAGTCTCTGGTGAATAAACTGTTCCTGCGGAAAAAGCTGTATAACCTGAGGATGAAAGATGGAGACTCGGTGACAGAGCATCTGAATGCGTTTAATACTGTGGTAAGTCAATTATTATCTGTTGATATTAAAATTTCAGATGAAGATAAGTGCATCAGTCTATTGTGTTCTCTACCAGATTCGTGGGATAGTCTGGTTATTGCAATAGGTAGCAATGCAACTGCTTTGCAGTTTGATGAAATAGTCTCAGCCATGCTGACGGAGGAGATGAGATGGAAGAATATGGACAACCATAATGGTGATGCCTTGTCTGTACGAGGACGGTCCCAGAACAGAAACAAAAATAAGTCATCGAGTGGGAGATCTAAATCTAGAGGGAGATCTAAATCTCCAGGAAAACCTACAAAGGTGGTGTGCTGGAAATGCGGAAAGGAAGGGCACTTCAGAAAGGATTGTAAATCTAAAGCTCCTGATAAAGGAAAGGGATCTGATGATGCTCCTTCTGTAGAGGCGAAAACCACCTCAGATGAAGGTGGGGATGTGTACTTGGCTTCTTCAAGTACACATGTAGATCATGAGGCATGGTTGATTGACTCAGGTACATCCTTTCACTTCACTCCCCATAGAGAGTGGTTCTGCGAGTATGAGAAATACGATGGTGGTGATGTCTTCTTAGGAGATGATAGGAAGGCTAGAATCATTGGTCGGGGAAAAGTAAAGTTGAAGTTGCAAGGTGGAAGGGTTAGAACACTTCCGGGTGTTCTACATATTCCTGCATTGGCCAGAAATCTGATTTCTGTAAGCAAGTTGGATGATGCAGGTGTAAAGACGGTGTTTGAGAAAGATACCTGCAAGATGGTTCGAGGAGCACTGATATTGATGCGGGGAGTTCGGATTGGAACTCTGTACAAGCTGCAAGGTAGCACTGTTGTTGATGGGTGCAATAGTTCTATGGTTCCTAAAAATGGAGTAGAAAATCTAGTGGTCTCTGGAGAGAAGACCATGTTGTGGCATCAAAGGCTTGGACATATTGGAGAGAAGGGCCTTCAAATACTTCATGGTAAAGGTATGGTAGAAGGTATGAATGATAGCTCTCTGGATTTTGATTTCTGTGAAAATTGTGTGTATGGGAAGCAGAATCGAGTGAGTTTCCCCTCTAGTGGTAAGAGGACGAAATAGATATTAGAGCTTGTGCACAGTGATGTGTTTGGACCTGTGAAGGTTCCATCACTGGGTAAGTCTGTGTACTATGTATCATTCATAAATGACTTCTCAAGGAATACATGGATATATTTCCTTAAGAAGAAATCTGAAGTCATTGACAGGTTTAAAGAATTTAAGGCTCTGGTGGAAAATCAGACAGAGAAGAAGATAAAGGTGCTGAGGACAGATAATGGTGGAGAATTTTGCAGCAAGGAATTTGAAGAATTTTGTAAGAAGTGTGGTATAGCACGGCAGAAGACTACTCCATATACACCTCAGCAAAATGGAGTCGCAGAAAGAATGAACAAGACGTTGATGGAAAGGGCAAGAAGCATGCTCAGTGGTGCTGGGTTAGGACAGGAATTCTGGGCAGAGGCGGTGGATACTGCACGTTACCTGATCAACAGATCACCCTCATCAGTGTTGGAGGATAAGACTCCACAAGAAGTATGGACTGGTAAGAAACCCTCTCTTTCACATCTGAGGGTATTTGGATGTGATGCATATGTACATGTTCCAAAGGAGAAACGAACCAAGTTGGATAGTAAATTTGAAAAGTGCATCTTTATTGGGTATAAGGATGGTTTAAAGGGTTATAAGCTTTGGAACCCAGTCACACGGAAGGTTGTGTACAGCCGAGATGTGGTGTTCAGAGAGGTAAAAGATGTTATTCAATCTGAAGTCCAACCAAAGGAACCTGAGAAGATAGAGTTTGAGGCAAAGGAGGAAGAATCAGACACTGCAGCAAAGGAGGAATCAGAAGATGAAGCAAGGAAGCAGTTTGGTTGCAGAGATTGTGTTCAAGTATGGGGTTAGTACAGGGAGCTATAAGAATAAACTGTGACAACCAAAGTGCAATTTTCTTGGCAAAGAACCCTGCTTATCATTCAAAGACAAAGCACATTGATGTTCAGTATCACTTTGTGAGGGATATGATAGAAGACAAAAAGGTGTTGCTGGTAAAGGTGGACACTTTGAAGAATACTGCAGATGCATTGACAAAATCTGTGAGCTCTAAGAAGTTCTCTTGGTGTAGAGAAACAATGGGTGTTTCAGGGCTGGAAAAATGACTAAGCTCTCCTGTGGCCCCCTGTGGAAAGAAAACAACAAGTGGGAGATTGTTGGGTTGTGTTATATTCTTTCCACGACTAACCCACGTAGTTAAACGGGGGGTTAGAGGGGGGCGGTAGCCCCCTTCGTTATGCCGATTGCGCAGCAGGGGGGTCACAGGGGGGGCGGCAGCCCCCCCTGTCCGGGGGGTTTGAGGGCGGCGGGTAGCCCCCCTCTACGGGGTCCGGGGCAGCGCCCGGGAAAATCTTTTTTTTGGACCCTATATTAGGTTGGGCGAACCTACCTATGGTTTTGTGCATGATTTTCGCACATGGTATTGGACTCGATGGTTTTTCGGTCCATGGTATTGGATGCTTCGGCATGTATAAATATGTATTGTAACATTGAAAGGAACATAATGAAAAATCAAGCTGGTAGTCCCGGTTTTGGGATCCAGGGAAAAATCTCTGTGCATATGTGTTTTATGGGTTATGCTCTCGCATTGTTTATTTTCTTTGTTTAAGAATTCGTATGCAGGTAATTTCTGTACAGGGTTAAAACCTACACTTTTTTTTATTACTTTTAACTTTTTTTATTTTTCTTTTTTTAATTGATCCGACATTTAAAATTTTTACATACTTACATTACACCTACGCATATATAAACATACAATTGCCAACTAGAAAAAAACAAACCATGCCTTAGATGAGAGCAACACTAATATGATGTGTCATGAG
Source organism: Pinus tabuliformis (assembly GCA_031772625.1). NCBI lineage: Eukaryota > Viridiplantae > Streptophyta > Pinopsida > Pinales > Pinaceae > Pinus > Pinus tabuliformis. The sequence goes on from CM062817.1 coordinate 722,466,994, forward strand.
AATTCCATTGGCAACAACAACATCAGTGAAAGAAGATACAAAATCCAAAGGATTTCAGTTTAATGGATCCAACTCATCCTCTCAAGAGAAGGCTAAAATTTTAGAGGTTGTTCAATATATCAGAGATAATTATCATGATGGGAAGTGTGAAGTGGCTACAATTGAGGATGGAAAATTTGTAGCTGACCCCGAGACAAGGGAGTTTTGGAGTTGTTTTGGTGGCTTTGCTCCTCTTGCCAAGAAGTCCAACAATGATGATGAATCACAACCTGAAGCTCTTCCAGCAAAGCTATTCTGCATACAACAAGGTCATGCAAAACCCATTGAAGGAAATTCATTGACAAGAGAAATGTTGAACACAAACAAGTGCTTCATGTTAGATTGTGGAATTGAGATATTTATTTGGATGGGTAGGAACACATCGCTTGAGGATAGAAAAGCAGCAAGCTAAGCTGTAGAAGAGTTGATTTCCAGTAAAGGAAATTTGAAGCAAGCTCATGTAACTCGTATTGTGGAAGGATTTCATTTCCAACGAGAAGATAGTTTCCCTTTCCAAACTCAATCACATGAAAAGATGTCAATCAGTAGCAACTACCATCCAATTCTAACATTTCCAGCTGTTGAAAGTCACACATCCATTTGGGAAATTTAACTCAAATGTAATCATCCAATACAAGACTCTGCAACTTCTTCATCTTCTGCATCTCATTGGGAATATTGTACTTAAGATTATTCTTATTTATGTGATGCAAATATAAATGATTCATTTCTGGCCAATTTCCCATTATGATTGCTAGTGCATCAAATTATGAAAATAAGACTAAATGAAGCTCTATAAGATTTGTGAGATCTTCAGAGCCACAACATTTGTGGGATCATTCAAAGCTTTTTCCATACCCATACTCAAATGTAGTCTTTTCAACAAAGTGAGTTTAGACATCTCACTTGGCAATGATGTTAAGACTTTGCAGTCTGAAAGATCCAAGAATTTAAGCCTAGAAAGACTGCATATAGCTGGAGGCAATTCCTTGATGTTAGTAGAACTCAATGTGAGAAATTCAAGCAATGTGAGTTGAGTGACCGACGTTGACTATGACTCTATTTGGGTATCGAAGAGATCAAGAACCCTCAAAGCATTGAGATTGATTAGAAAGCTCTCTGGAATAGGATAAATTAATGGATTTTTAGATAAGATTAAACTCACCATCTTGGGGCACATGAAATCTTCTGGAAGTTTTTCAATTTGATAGCTGAATAGTGATATTCTTTCGCAAAGACAGTATAGCATGCTGATCATTCTCATTATGCAAAAATCTTGCAATCGTGTTTCTTCTCTTTAGAGGCTCTCTTAGGCTCCCACTAGGATCAAATTTCATCCCCAGTTATCACTACCCAGTCATATAATTTATGCTTAATTCAGGGTTTCTTCCATGACCAAATGATATCTCACCTTCAAGCACATTGAGAAACAGACCAAAGTTGAATATAAAAGGAACATTGTTTGTCTTTGGAAGAAATTGATACAATTCTAATTGGTACATATTCTCTGGTTACAAGTTGAAATTTGGTTGAAGCTTGGGTCGATTCATGAAGCATACATATGTGTGAATTGAAGCCCCTTAGAACCATATTCTTCAAGATCTAAATTGGGTCGAATCTCAATTCCTTTTGCTATTGTAATTAACAGTAAATTGTGGATCCTATAACACCTCTGTCATTCTACTAATATTAGTTGTGTGAATGTTATTATATTGTTCATGTGATGGTTGAATCGAATTTCTGAGTATGAGTTATGCTAGTCTTATTAAATCTAACAATTTTCCTTGGTGAATCGAGTGTTTATGTTCTCAAGAGGATCGAATCACAGAGTGTGTGGTCTGAGTGTGAGCACGAGTTTAAAAAAATTATGAGATTCCTACACAATTTCGGTCCATTTATTTATAGTTGCGAAGCAAAACGTACAAGAAAAAGAGTGTGTTGAAGTTTGTTTCAATCCAGGAGTCTTTCAATTCAGAGGTTCAAGTTGTGTTATTTTTTTAAAACCCAGATTTTGGATTGCAAAGTTACATCAAGACCACAAATTGTATATGGTCCTATCCCCACTCCAAGCTCTTGATGATTTTCATTGAATCAATATGGATCTCAACCTATCTAGCTTCAAAGCATATTTGGGTCCACACATTAATACAGTACTTAGTTCACATCTGGACTCTGGATAAATTTCAACCTCAACATATCTAGATTCGAACAGATATATAGACAATATTAAAATCTAGACCTAACACTTGATTCAAGATGACAACAACAAAAAAAAAAATCCATTGTTGTGTATATATGGGTCAAACAGGCCCTTAAATTATTCAGAGCTTGTAGAAAAATGAAAATTAAATAGAATCTGTATCCCTGATTTTTCAAACAAAATTGAGGTTTCCATTTTTGGAATGAGTACATATTTGTTGTTAGTTGTATAACAAAATTTACAATCTTTTTAATTAGATAATGGATCAATAAATTATGTTTCGTACCTGTAGCATCTAAAAACCAAAGGATAAACAAATAGTGGCATTAGACTTATGTGTACTCGATATTGTGGATTGGAGCTGAATGAGTGGTCTAGATTAGATCATTATATTTTTTTCATCCATCTCATTACATTCAGAGTGGAAAAAGTGGAGGAATCAACTCACCGGACCATTTTTAAGTACCAAATAACATTTTTGGGGGTAAAACCTTGCCACTTTAGCACTGCACCTTTTTCTGATATTCTACACACATATATCTTTCCAACGACACAAGAATCATGTCAATCGGAGTTTGTATGTAAAATTTATACCACTCAGAAGTTGACCTTCCTATTTTCACCACCATAATTTGAGAGGATGCCATGTTAGCCCCCATAATTCATGGAAAAGGTGATATCCACGTGATTGTGATGAATAAGACTCTATAAGATTCTATATTGTAACTTTGGTTACAATATAGGCTATTGGGTTGTGTTATAACTAGGCCAATAAAGTAAAGTCCTAGTGTGAAAACCTCTGATGAGGAGGAAGTGACTAGCCTTTGTGCTGGCCTGGTTTGCATTGTGTTTGTTTCTAGTATATCTAGATCTATTGGAAAATTAGTTCTAGATTGTCTAGAACTCTCACATTTGAGGAGCTCCAAGATCAAGATGACAAAACTAGGTTTTTTATTTGGGATTACTTCCTCTCCCTTTTTGTTGATTTGAAGTCTCAGTCCTATGTGCCTAGCCTAAGAGTATGCCATATCAAAATGTTAATAAGCAGAAGAGAAAATTCCTTTGATGTTTCGATGTGCTGTCTGTATCTAGACAAATGACATGGCAACTTTAACAGAGTTTTGGCTTTCCTTAGCTTCATTGCATTGCTTGATGATGCCAAATCAACTTAAGTTGGAGATCACATTTACACTGATTGAAGTGTATGATATGCAAACCTAGATGGGGTAGTGTTTCTGGCTCTGCAAGTATATTTGGTCCTTAAGACCTTTACTATTGTTTATCTTGATAGGTTAAACAAATACATTTAGCATTTACACAAAATCAGAAATAAAGATATCTTTTCACAATAAAAATTCATTAAAAATACTTTAGCTCAATTTAATTGTGAATAACAAAAATTACAAATTATTGACTAATGGAAAGACCATAATCCTAGAATTTACAGATTATTATACTTCAATTAAATATTACATTTTGAAATTTCTAACTATCATCTAAATTTCCTTGAATAATGCGTGGAGGTGCATTTTCATGTTATTGTCTTCCCAAGTTATTTGTTCCCACCAATGTTTATCACCATATATTATTAAACGATCTAACTTTTCCATTTGATCCAGGAGGATCTCATCAGTTCATCGTCATGTTCAGTTCATCATCAGGATCGTCTTTTGTCATCAGTGATGTGTGGGTCAGCAATGTGGCCATTAGGTTTAATGTCACATAGTGGCAATTTATGTAAAGGGTTTGGGTAATATGATGTTTCAAGTTAGGGAAACTTGTATTCAAACATTGTATTTAAAACAAAGGACCTAAGTCTCAAACCTAAACCCTAACCTCATTACTAAACCTATTAAACCTACATTTCTATACATTACGAAAACCCTATTCCTAAGTTTTCAACCCTCAGCATACATATATGTGTTAAAAAAATTACAAACCATTGTAATAAACAATATAGACAGTCCTAACTACGGAGGAGACCGCAATGGAACTGTGGCTCATGTGAGCAGACAAATGTTAAGCCAATGGGTTTTCAAACACCAGCCATAACCGCAGAGGTAGACCATGTCTGGGTTAGCATTAACAACAGCGGGTGGCAACCATGTGAATAGATAATTGTAACCATAGACCGCCATCTCGAAACCGCAACGGAGTTGTTAAATGTCGGGCGAAGATATCACATGTGAACAAGTTATCGGAACCACCAAGGGGTACCGACAACTGCAACAGTCGGGATAAGCCACCAGGTGTTTGACAACAGTTAGACTGCCCTCATCACATGCGAGCGATTTACCTCCTTCGACTGGTCAGCAAGCGCCAGCGGTTTCTATTTTAATATATGGTACATTTTGGGTTTTATTGCAGTTTTGGGTGCAACAACTAATGCAATGACCAAACAACCTTATCCTAGGTGTCATTTCATGACTAGACCAAGACCCAAACAACCCCAGATTGCAGCTCGTTCATCCTGAATTCAGCCTGAGGAGGTTTGAGTGTACTTGCAGGCTTTTAAAAAGGCAGTTTTCTCATTGAAGTGCATTAGAGTGGTTTTGAAGTTTTGTATGCAGATTCTAGAGGTTAGAGGATGCTTTGTTTTTAGCATAACAGGAGCATCGGGAGTTGGAATTGGGAACCGTGATAGGCGTTGGAAAGATGGTTCAGAGAGATTCCTTATGACAGTGATTAGAAGTGCCTGCGTGCACATTCGGTCTGGTCAATTCTCTATGTAATCGATCTCCTCAGTTTCAATCCTAATAAAGGGGTTGCCTATCTTGAAAGTGGACCCAGAGACGTAGTCCATCAGGGACGAACTCCGCAATCAATCTTGATGTTTGGTATCATTGTCTATTTTTTGTTTTCATTACTATTTTTCATCTTACTTATGTTTTATCAGTTGTCGTAACGTCTTTATTTTCAAGTAGTTCTCTCGGTTTCCGCACTTTCAGTTAACATTCTATTCGTTAATGGCATAATCAATTCTACTTCAGTTTTTAACATATGATCATTTCAGATCATATAATTTGGTATCGGAGAAGGTTGAATTTGTAGAATTTTTTATTGAATGTTAACCAAGTCAAAGTCGCAATGTGGAGAAGAAATCCTTGAGTAGATTGATCCAGATATTGGAAAGCGATGAGTCGGTCATAAGTCAACCATGACAGGATCTGATGCATGTGAAAATACTGAAACTAAGATGAGTGATGAATAGTTTCAACAAGCATTCTTGACTATGCGGCAGATGTTGGGAGAACTATACGAAGACAAGAAGGCGAGAGATGCAGCTTCTTCTTCAAAGACATCAAGAAGGACAAGGGTAAAGGCAAGGCTGATAAACCACCTTCACCTTCGTCATCTCCATCATCATCATCATCATCATCATCTTCTTCTTCTAGTGCAGAATCTGAAACAGAAAAGAAACCTAAGAAAACAACTCTTTTGAAACTTGATGTAAAATTTGAGTTACCTGTTTATGATGGCAAAATGAATCCTGAAAAGCTAGATAACTGGATTAAGCAGTTAGAAGTGTATTGTCATATTCATAACATTTCTAACAATAAAATGAAAATTTAGTTAGCTACACTTAGAATGGGGGGAACAACTTTAATCTGGTGGGAAAGTAAAACTCAAATAGATGTAAAGCGAAAAGGAAAAGTCGTCTCTTCATGGTCTAAGTTCTTAAAAGCTCTTAGGAAACAATTCTATCCTTTGGGATACATGTAACAAGTAGTTATTAATTGGCAGCACTTGAGGCAAGGTAAAGGATAGAGTGTTCAAGAGTTTACTCAGGAGTTTAGAAAGAAAGCATTGGTGCTTGGTATTTCATTGGATACACGTGAAACTTTGTTAAAATACATCAGCAATTTACATTCATAGTTACAACATACATTATTAATGTTTAATCTTGATGATTTTGATGAAGTGTGTGGTCAAGCCATACAGGTTGAATCAGGTGGCAGACCATTCAAGTTCTCATAGTAACCATCCAGGCAATTGGAAATCAAGGATTCCAAAGATAGTAAGAAGAAGGGAAATCTGAAGGGAAAGAGATTAGTGAGAGCTCAGAAGGAAGGTGAAAGACCTACTTGTACTCATTGCTAGAGGATTAGACATAATGAGTCCAAATCTTGGAAACTTCACCAAGAACTCAAATGAAAGAAGTTTCAGAAGAAGAAAGGTGAAAATAAGGCCAATACAACAATCCAACAATATTTGGGTTCCGACTCGGGTGATGAAGGTAAAATAACTTCAATGGTTTCAACATGTAAAACTTATGATACTGGTTCAAGTTCTAACACTTCTATACCTTATTCAAATCAAAATCATCTAAATGAGGATAAAAGGGTTGAATTATTTCACATAAGGATAACCTCTAAGCACACAAAGATAGATACATTAGTTGACAGTGGATCACAGGAAAATTTAATATCTGAAGATTTAGTTAAGAAATTGGGTTTGCAAACACATAATCATCCAAGGCCATACCCTCTAGGTTGTCTTAATAAAGAGACTCAGATTAATGTCACAAAGCAGTGTCGATTGAAATTTTCCATAACAAATCACTACATTGATGATGTAGATTTAGATGTGATTCCAGTAGATATATGTGGGGTAGTGCTAGGAAGTCCTTATCTCTATGATCATGATGTAGTGTTTTATAGGAAAGAGCATAAATATCTTCTCAAGAAAGACGTGATTGAATTTATTGTTAGGGCACATAAACCTAAAACACACTTGGATTTAGTTTCAATTAATCAGATGAAGAGATTAATAAGTTCAAGTAAGAAATATGTACTTATGGTTGTGAAAGAACAACATAAGGATCGATAGGATGTTTTTTCAGGTTGTGAATCTCAGTTCAAAGATATATTGGTTAAAGTGGTAGATTCCTTTCAAAATCTATTTAAGGAACCAAAAATTATTCCTCCTAAAAGAGAAATACAATATGAAATACAATTAATGTCAGATGCCCCTCTTCCTAATATTGGAATGTATCACCTATAAGTTATAGAGAATGAAGAAATAAAGAAAAAAATACAAGAATTGGTTGAAAAAGGTTTTATTCGACCTAGTTCATCTCCATGTGGCTCACCCATAATTTTGGTTCCTAAGAAAGATGGAACATGGAGAATGTGTGTCGACTTCAGGACCTTAAACAAGATAACAATCAAAAACAGGTATCCTCTTCCCAGGATAGATGATTTACTTGATCAACTAAAAAATGTTGTCTATTTCACTAAGTTAGATTTAAGAAGTGGGTATCATCAAATACGCATAGCAGAAAATGACATCTGGAAGACTGCATTCAAAACTAGAGAGGGACTATTTTAATGGTTGGTAATGCCTTTTTGTTTGTGTAATGCACCAACAACTTTCATGCGGGTTATGAATGATGTTTTCCACCCATAAATTGATAAATTTGTCATAATCTACTTAGATGACATTTTAATTTTCAGTTCCAATATAGAAGAACATGTTAAGCATGTTAAGAAGGTGTTCAAAGTAATGCGTAGAGAAAAGTTGTACCTTAAAATTTCCAAATGTGGGTTTGGGAAAACTTCACTAAATTATCTTGGTTACATAGTTGGAGGTGGAAGCTTAAAAATAGATCCAGCTAAAATTGATGTGATTGTTAAGTGGCCAAGAGCAGAGAATGTGACTGAAATTAGAAGTTTTTTAGGTGCAATTTAGTATTGGAGAAAATTTATTGCTCATTTTTCTTTGATTGCTTCACCATTACATGCTTTAACAGGTTCTAAAGTTCCCTTTCAATGGGGAGGTAAACATCAAAAATCTTTTGATACACTTAAGCAAAAAATAGTCACAGCACTAATCTTAGCTTTACCAGATATTCAATAGCCATTTGAAATTGAAACAGATGCTAGTGGTTATGCAATGGGTGTAGTCTTACTTCAAAAAGGGAAACCAATTTGTTTTCATTCAGAAAATGTTTCTAAGGCAATAATGAATTATCTTACATATGATAAAGAACTATTTTCTTTTGTTGAAAGTGATAAGAAGTGGAAACATTATTTAATGGGTAAGGAAACAGTGATTCACATAGATCATCAACCGCTTCAGTGCTTACAGTCTCAAACTAAGTTAAAACAATCTCGTTATTACAGATGGATGGGATTTCTTCAACAATTTCACTTAGTGGTTGAGGGGAAAGTACCCCTAGGGTCCTTTGGGTTGAGACTCTACCATACTGAAAATTGCTTATTCAAAGAAACACACACACATCCATTATCTTTACTGTAAGAAAATTCTAATGTTTAGGTACGTACCTAAGGTCCTACGTTCGAGAAGGCCTTTAGGGTCCAAACCCTTCTTGGAGTTCCCTTCTTCTCCTTTGACCTGTAAAACAAACAAATCAAAGAACACAACAGTACATGGACAAATACTTATACATAAACCATCTTCATGTTATAAAGTTAGTTATAAAAATCTTTGAGTAACTACTTGCATACGAATTCAAAACAAGAATCTCATAAGCACAAAGAAAGATTGTTTCGGGAACCAAGACGTGTTTCTTTATATAAAGGCAAGTAAAGTACATATAACGGAAAGATTTCACCTGAAACACCTTCAGCAGGCTCCAAGCAAAGCTTCCTCCCGATTCGTTCCAGCCTCAAGCCTCCAACAAGAGCTCCTTCTAAGTCTTACTCAATGGTGATATAAAGGATGAATGATCACCAATGCACATGGAAACAAGGGTTTCCTATGCAAAATGGGGGAAGTGCAGAAGGCACCAAGGACTTCAGACCCGGTCTAAGGGGAAAATCTCAGCATAATAATCTTGCTCTTCTTTTCTCTCTCCCTTAGGCCTTCCCTTTGAAGTCTTTTTATACCATCTCCAAAGTAGTTTTTTAGTTAGGAGTTGGTTGGGAACAGTTGGGCCACGGGCACTAACAGGTGATCAGCAGGTAAAACCCGCGATCTCCGCCCGAAAATAAGGAATTATTTATTTTTTTAAGTGTTTTAATACATACACGCGGGTTGGGTACACACAGACCCGCGTGTACACGCGTTTAACTGAGGGCAATGTCGCGTATAGGGGATAAAACACTGTTTTTTAAATTTTAGGACCAGGTCTGGAAGGGGGTTTCCCTAGGCCATGAGTGCAGCATCACAAACCATAAGAGTGAGATTTGGAGCTATAATAGATACCCCATAATATATGAGGTCAGAAGGGGAACATGATGGCCGAAATATATTATGTAAGAACATGGAAAGGAAGTCTTGTCGAGAACCCGAGGAGGACTTCACCAGAATTTAGCCTGCCAAGCCACCAAAAGGAGATCAGAAAGAAACACTGTTTGAGGCGGGCATACCCATGCTCAGAAAAAGTAAAGCATGTCCACATATCAAGTACAAGCGGATCCACTAAGTATACAAGTATAAATGACTGGAAGATACATAATGGATCATCTGATCATAAGGAGCAAGTACATGTCTGAATATCACATATAAGACCGTCAATGATGCTGAAAGATGCAACGAATCACTGATATCAAAGACTGATCCCAAAAGGTACCAACTGAACATGATGGAATAGGATGGTACTACACTGCAAACTCAGGTGCCAGCATATAGAATGTCGCCATGACTGACTGCAACATATAAGGTGGAGTGGTATCAACTAGCAGCAACAGGAGCAACTGTCAAGTGAACCAATGGATGGTGATACAACCTAAGGTCTTCACCGACCGCCGTGGTACATTTCTACACCATGGGAATAAATGATTTGAAGTTGACCATGTGAGAAATCATTTGATTACCGGTCATTGATGTATACCGTTAACAAATGCGAGACTACTCACCGATAATGATAATGAGCGTCAAGGTACCCAGTACAATCTAACAAGTGTGAATAGATGAGCTGAAGTTGAACACCTGTAAGAATCTATCGATCAGGAGACAATGATGGTTTCCCACTGTCGATAGCGAGGAATCTGCCACTAATGACTGCAAACCCCAAGGTACTGCCAAATGGACTCTAGATCTTTGCCCCAGAGCAATGAGTCGGAGTCGATAGGGAAAGATCCGCTAGAAGGAAGGCATTAAGGCATCCTCCATCAATCTAGCGCGAGTGTAACCCGTAGGCCAATAATGTGGAAGGAATCGGACGAAAAAGATGTAGTAACCCAACTGAAGTACGTTTCTGGCGTACAAAAGATGTGGCTAGCACACGGCAGAAACCCTCTGAACCAACCAATAATGAAAGCTGACACAGAGGCGAGGTATCCACCAATAGGGTCAAATGGAAACCAAGGTATTGCACGAATCCCAATGTGTGATAATGTATGCTGATTTTGAACACAAGGGAAACCACTCAGTCAAAGACCCATGATACTGATCGATGCTGAGCACAAGGTGACCTATCAATAATGAAAATAGGGCCAGGGTGTAGCTCTAGGCCTGTCCTTAGAGCAAGGTGTCATCGTCGATAAGGACAAGACCCGCCAGCAAGAAGTCAATGGGGACCTTCTCAAACCGGCACGAGTAAAGGACCAATATAGCTGATGTGATGATAGACATGATACTGACAACCAGGGATGGCCGACTGAAAATGAGTCAAGAGACACCGCAGAGAGGCCGACTCAGGCTAACTTCCCTTGAACAAAAGCACGACTCAATATGACTATGTGGCAGCATATGATGACTCTGTATAAGTTCGCCATGCAGGAGTCACAAACGAACCCTCCATATGATTGGAAGAGATAACCAATCGGGGGAGAACTGACTCAATAACAAGGTTATGGCATACCTAAGTCAAACTAAATCCCACCCATGTGGAGGAGAATTTGTTTTGAGTGCTTTGTTCAAGGGCAACTCGACTGACTCTAGCTGCCAACAATAAATGGAAATCATGTCCCTGTTCCCGCTCTTTTTGGAATATTTAATTTTTTTGTCTTTTTCTGTTAAGCCGGAAAAAGAATAAAAGAATGCTATGGTACAATGGGAAGAACGAGTGTCGGTGAAACAGATGATCTAGTTCCTGGGAAAGGAACGTTCCTATGCTCAATGCAGGGAGGTGAAAACTGGTCAGTGACACTCAGAGGTATGTTCCTTCCACGGATTAGGGTATGTCAAGCTGCAGAAGTCAAAGGTATGCAAGGTTTATTTTTCAGACGTCATGGTCAAAAGTTGCTTAAACACGAGTCCAAGTGAAGCCGCTCTAGGCCAAAAGGTGCAAATGGTCAACATGCAATGCAGAAGTACAACTCGACACACATAGGAGCCTGTGGGGTATAAGGCCAGAACGAAGCAAAGAGGCAAAGAGGAATGAGTCTTCAACGCATAAGGCATGGCGGGACTACAGAGGACTCCCGAGCCTAGGGATGAAAAATCAGCATGAGTGCCGAGCGACAAAAAAAGGTACTAACTAGGGCACCCATGATAAGGTAGGCTCTACCACACAAGTCATGATACTTCTAAGCAATGAGAAGGTTCCGCACCATAACTTGGTGGGGTCAATCCTAAGGCAAAATGGGAAAGGAAACTGATAAATGCACAATGCAGGTGGAAAAACCTAACCTATATGCCAGTTTCGAGAACCAATACCTGTCAGAACGGACCAACCATAAACTTCCAAAGGAGAAATCTTCCAAGTTCTGTAAACATAAATAGGAACACTAGACACGAAGTTAATACATCCCGCATATAAACTTCATATAAGATCTTGTGTTATAGAATACAAAACTTGAAAATGCGTACCTCATATATACAATATGGTACAGGGAACCACGCAGCCTTGCAGCTTACGCATAATAGTTCTTCTTGACAAACCCCTTGCAGGGATCAGACCAAGGACTCCTTTGGTAGTCATAACTCATGGCTTCAAAGAGTTCCTCCTGTGAAGGCAAAACAAGTTCTAAGAAATCATGAGAACTACAAGGATCAAAAGAGGGAATTAAAGGGTCCCATGTCCCTATAGGATGAATCTCTCGGTCAACTGCCGGACCAAGTCCCAAGAAGGAGAATAATAAGTCAAAGGATCCTTCTCAGAAGCAATTGAACATTGAGGACTCAATGCCACATAATTCACCCGTGGTGGGGTAGAGTCTACTTGAACACTTGGAACAAACCAAGGGGCATTCTACAGTAAAGTCGAATTAGGGTGGTGATTATCAGATGCAAGCTGATCAATAGTGACAATATTCCCGTTATGAGGAAAGCACATTACTCGAAAGAGTGAAGACACCACAACATTCATAGCATAGACATAATCACGCCCAAGTAGCATATTAAAGTCTAAAGGGCTATCAACCACCATCATATCGATTAAGACAGTATTCCCACCTAAAGTGATAGGCACTTGAGGAATAACACCCATAGATTCACCAGGCCTTCTATCATAGACTAACAACTGACTCTGAGCTGTCAACAACTTTGGGTAACCCAAAGCTTTCCAAGTCAAAGAGGATATAATACTTGCAGAGGATCCTTCATCCACCATACATCAATAGACATTTGTGGAATTCACTCTGACCTTTATTTGGAAAGGTGCAGCGGAAGGAAGACGAGGCTCAACAAGGCTATCCCAATCAAAGGAAACACTCTTAGAACTTGGAGGGGGAACATTCGAAGAAACCGGAGTGCCACCTATACTAGAAGACTCTATACTAGAGATCAAACAAACTCTTTTGTTAGGCACTTCACCCCCCAAAAGAGGAGTGTAATCGGCCAACGATTGCACTGGCTTTACCACATTATCAACCAATGGTTGATGGGATTGATGAGAAACCATATCAGATCTAGGAGTAGAAGTACTTTCAGACTCGGGCCATATCTTTTGAACCTCTGGAATACCAGGGCATAAATGAGTGAGATGGTCTCCCTTGCATATCTTACAAGGGAACTTAGGTTTAAAACTTGTACGTCCAGGTTTCTTATCAACCTCCATTCCGCCAACATGACTAGCAGTGGTTTGCGGAGAGTCCTGAACATGACTTGCAGAGGTCGGTGAATCTTTGCTAGTATGACTTGCAGTGACTAGACTCATGCCCCCAGCATGACTTGCAGCGGCTGAAGACTCATCTCCAACATGACTGGCAGAGGTTGAGGATGAAGTGCTAGTGTGACCTGCAGTGACTAGACTCATGCCCCCAGCATGACTTGCAGTGGCTGAAGACTCATCTCCAACATGACTCGCAGAGGTTGAAGATGAAGTGCTAGTGTGACTTGGAGTGACTAGACTTGTGCCCCCAGCATGACTAGCAGTGGCTGAAGGCTCATCTCCAACATGACTGGCAGAGGTTGAGGATGAAGGGATAGAATTATTCTTCTTCTTTGACTTCCTTTTTCTCCTCTTTTTAGATTTCTTGTGACAAGAAGGAGGAGAAGAAGGAACAACAGATTTCTCTTTGAAAGAAGATGAACAATTAGCACCCATGTGATGCCCTTGAAATAAAGCATTCAACTGAGAAGCTTCAAGAGCATTCAGAATATTCGGAGTGGACCACAGCCAAACGGGTAGTCCAACATTCAACCTAGGAATATTCAAAGTGGCCATCAAGGGAGTACCAACGTTTCCAAAGAAAGGAAAAGCACAAGGATCCCCTTTTGGAAGGGTACCTAGGTTGGTTTCCACAGGAATATTAGCCATATTAAATTGATCCAAAGACCCCTTCCCTTGCGGGAATATAGAAATAACTCTTCAAAGAATATGGGTAAGCAATCAAAACCTTTGCCCTTGAGGAGGCAACTCCACAACTTCTGAAAGAACAAACAAAAGCCTTTCAAGATCGGTAGAGTGGTAAGCCAGTCACTCAGAACACAAAGTCCAAACGTGACTAGACAAAAATACCTAAAGCCAACTACAAGGAACAAAGAGCACACACTATAAAGTCCCTAAAGATACAGCGAGCCAAACAACTTTCGATTATTTCCGCTCCGAGTGATGAGGATCGGACACCAAAATACAAGAAAGTGGAGTCAGGGGCCTTCCGAAGATAGTCTGGGATAATGACGGCCCAGTCCTATCAGCGAAGGTAACAGAGGAAGTTACACTGACCTCCTAACAACAGCCTACGCCGGTGCAAGCCCCCAAGCTTCGCAAGGGTGCCCTCCAGTAGTATTGTCGAGAGTGATGCAACGTCAACGTCAGGTGCCACGGGATTCCCCTCCGCAGCCACCTATGTAGATCCCTAGGAGAGGCAACTATGGGCACCAACTCGTCGCAGAAGCCAGGCAGAACAGTCGTGAGGTAAGTTCGGACAAGTAGGAGAGGGGGTATCTCTCTTCCCTGTCTTCACAGACCCTCGTGCTTAACTCCCAGATCCAGAGCTTTCCTGGTCTTCCTAACGCTATTGTATTTTCTCTCGTTATTCAGACTCTTATGTTTGACGTTTTATGTGGCCTTGGAGAGTTAACTCTCCACTCGCCTAATCCAAGGCCCTAAAATCCTAAACTTTTTGGTGTAACTGACTAAAACAAAAAGTTCTAGTGGATTTTAATTAGCGCTTGATTTTATTAGGCTGTTCTTTAAGTCACAAGGTAATGGAGATGAAAATTGTGGTGTTTTTATGGACGCAAAAGAAATTAATAAAACTTAGCTACATGCACATGCACTTTTTGTTTTCGATGAAGAGAAATTTCTATAGGGTTCAGAGGTACTTCTAATAAAACAAAGTTTTTTGCTTTCTTTTCAAACTCCACACTCACAAAAGCTAACAAAGCTATGTATGCATAAAAAGGGATGCAAATCTATCCTAATGCAACAACTATATGTGGATGCAAGATTTAAAGACTATTCTAAAAACAAAGAAGGAAAGTTGTTGCCTTATCAAATTTGTCTTGCCACTAAAATGCTTAGATAGAAGATGATGTGTTACCAATCATTTCGTCCAAACAATAAAAACAAGTTCTAAGATAAACACAAAGCACTTTCACTTCGCAAAAAAGGAAATCAAATGAAAAGCAAGCTTAAGAAAGCGAAACTCAAAACTTTCAAAAGATTTTCTTTCAATGAAGCCAAGAAGTCTTTTTCCAAAGAATGCTCTCAGAAATACTGACACAAATGATTGATGAATAGGAAACCAAACACTTTTGTGAATTGACACCTTTTAAATGATGAAAACCAAACAAAAATAAATGCGTTCGAAATCGCTCATGACAACCAAAAGCAGCAATGAAAGTCCAAAAAATCAAAAGACAAGTTTCAAGAAAATGGTAACAAACAACTTTCCTGAAACAAAGGAGAAAATGGTCACAAAAATGGTTTCATTAAGCAAACAAAAGGTCACCAAAACAAAATGAACACAAAGATTGAATCCAATCTTCCTACTCTGCCAAAACAGAGCAGTCAAGATTCTTAACCAGAAATCTTGTGTGTCAAAAAACAATGACGCTTGCAATCAACGAAAACAAGACTAATACTCCTTATAATTAGAGAGAGTTCAGAACAAGATGCCCCCTGTTAAACAGAGGACTATTACTGGAAAATGACTGCTTCAAACTAACCCAAACTACCAGACAAACATTCAGCAAAAAGAAAATTTATAAATCTTGAAAATTAGATAATATACGCGCCTGCAGTGATGTGCAGAGTGCGTGTACACGCGACTGTAACTGAGGAAACCTACGTATACGCGGGTTCACTTAGTACAACTTGCGTATATACGCTTTTGTAATCTAGCAAAACAGCGTATCTGAAGATTTTCAAGAAAAATAAAAAACACAGACTGAAAAAACTGGAAAAGCTTAGAGTTCAAGAATAGATCAGACAGTCAGAGCCAGCAAACAGAGGGGCTGAGCCTTGATTGGCTTGAAGACTACCCAAACTAGGAACAACAAGAGTGTTGTTCCCCAGCGGAGTCGCCAATTCTGGTTGAGGGGAAAGTACCCCTAGGGTCCTTTGGGTTAAGACTCTACCAGACTGAAAATTGCTTATTCAAAGAAACACACACACAACCATTATCTTTACTGTAAGAAAATTCTAATGTTTAGGGTACGTACCTAAGGTCCTACGTTCGAGAAGGCCTTTAGGGTCCAAACCCTTCTTGGAGTTCCCTTCTTCTCCTTTGACCTGTAAAACAAACAAATCAAAGAACGCAACAGTACATGGACAAATACTTATACATAAACCATCTTCATGCTATAAAGTTAGTTATAAAAATCTTTGAGTAACTACTTGCATAAGAATTCAAAACAAGAATCTCATAAGCACAAAGAAAGATTGTTTTGGGAACCAAGACGTGGTTCTTTATATAAAGGCAAGTAAAGTACATATAACGGAAAGATTTCACCTGAAACACCTTCAGCAGGCTCCAAGCAAAGCTTCCTCCCGGATTCGTTCCAGCCTCAAGCCTCCAACAAGAGCTCCTTCTAAGTCTTACTCAATGGTGATATAAAGGATGAATGATCACCAATGCACATGGAAACAAGGGTTTCCTATGCAAAATGGGGGAAGTGCAGAAGGCACCAAGGACTTCAGACCTGGTCTAAGGGGAAAATCTCAGCATAATAATCTTGCTCTTTTTTTCTCTCTCCCTGAGGCCTTCCCTTTGATGTCTTTTTATAACATCTCCAAAGTAGTTTTTTTAGTTAGGAGTTGGTTGGGAACAGTTGGGCCACGGCACTAACAGGTGATCAGTAGGTAAAACCCGCGATCTCCGCCCGAAAATAAGGAATTATTTATCTTTTTAAGTGTTTTAATACATACACGCGGGTTGGTACACACAGACCCGCATGTACACGCGTTTAACCCAGGGCAATGTCGCGTATAGGGGATAAAACACTGTTTTTTAAATTTTAGGACCAGGTCTGGAAGGAGGGGTTGCCCTAGGCCATGAGTGCAGCATCACAAACCATAAGAGTGAGATTTGGAGCTATAACACTTAGTAATTAAGTACAAGAAAGGTGTCACAAAAAAAAGTAGCTGAAATGTTATCTAGACCATCTGTTATAGCACCATTTACCACTATTGGTATTTGTGATGCTTGGTTTATGGCCTAGGGCAACCCCTCCTTCCAGACTTGATCCAAATATATTAAAAACAGTCTTTTATTCCTTGTACGCTACTTTGCCATGAGATAAAAGCGTGTACAGGCGGGTCAGTCAATACCCAACCCACGTATATGTATTAAAACACTTAAAAAAATTAAATTTCCTTAATCATGGGCGGAGTTCATGGGTTTTACCTGTTGATTACCTCCTATTGCCTGTGGCCCAACTATTTCCCAACTATTTCCCAACTAAAAAACTAATTGGGAGAAGTATAAATAGACACCTATGGGAAGGCCTAAAGGAGGAGAAGAGATAGAGTTATTATATTGAGATTATCCCTGACTAAGTCTAATGAATCCATGTGCCCCATGCACTTCCCCAAGCTTTAGGAAACCCTTGTTTCCTTGATTATAGATATTCTCCCTCTTGCTTGAGATATCATGGTGTTGGTTATGGAAGAAGATTGTTGAAGCTGGGATATGACGAATCCAGAGAGCCAGAAGAAGAAGACTCAGGTGAATTCTCTCCATGTTATTTATAGCTTACTACAATAAAAGAAATGTTGTCTTGTTTCCGAAATTAACTTTGTTTATGCATCAAATTATGTTCTAATTCATATATGAATGTTTTTTGATGTATGATCAATCATTTGTTTGTATGATATAAAGTCAACTTTCGTGAATATGCTTTACTTCTATACTTCTATGTATGTTCAAATTGAATGATTTTCAGGTTTGAAGAACATCGAGAGTTGCAGAGGGTCTGAACCCTACGGGACCTACTTGGACGAAGGAAATCCAGTTATGGTCGCTCTTACGTAGTTTGATTATATAAGAATTTTGCCTGAGTTGTATGAGTGTTTCTTGTTGTAGTTTGCTTCTTCTCTGTTGGGGTTCTAACCCAATTCCCTAGGGTACTTATTCCTGAAATAGAATTGGCAACTCCACTGGGGATAAAAATCTTGTTATTCCTAGTTTGGGTTGTTCAGTGTCAATCAGGGCTTAGTCTTTGGTTTGCTTGTTGTTATAGTCTTATTCGGTTTACTAGAGTCTCAGACCTTAAGTCTGATCTTTTGGATCTGGATTTGTTTCTTATTTTTCTTGCAAAGTTTTGTATATGATTTTTACTCTGTTTAAGGTAGTGTACACACACATATTTCTATGAAGTGAACCCGTGTATACACGAGTTTCCTGTATCAGAAGCGCATGTGCATGCCTATGTGTTTGAACACAGTTGTGTATAACAATTTTTGCATTGTTTTTTCAAATCTCTCTGCCCAAATAGATTTGTTGCCTGGTCTTTTTAGTCTCTGTGTGGTCAATTTATGTTAGAAGAATTTAATTATTCTACAAACTTACTATTTAAAAGTCTCTTCCTCATTGAAAAGATTTGGCCTAGGATTTTTTTTTTAGTGAGTTTGTAATTGGTGTTTTGGCACACAAGACTTCGTTCAGAAGTTCTTGATTGCTCTGGTCCTCTAGAACAGGAGATTGTTTTTAGTTTCAATGTCAATCTCAGTTTTTGGATCTACTTGCTTTTCTTTCCTTCGTTTTGTGGCCTTATAGCTTTTCTTGCTTTTTGAAAGTCTTTTTGATGAATTCGGAAGTATTTCTTTCTTGTCTTCTTGGTCAGTTTGTCAAACTCTTTGCTTCTATTTGGGTCGTTTTGTACAAATTGAAGTCTTTTTGTTCAAGTTTTCGTTCATTTTCGAATTTATAACTTGAAAAGACTCTTTGTGCTCTTTTTTCAATCTTTTGACTATTAGTAGCATTTTGGGTGATTTCAAAAAGTTGTTTTAGTTGTTTCTTGAAAAAGAAAAGATCTCAAAAAACTTTGTTTTTTTTTTCTTTTGCCAAGTTTGATTTTGCTTTCTTTTGGGTTTTGAAATTCAATTGCAATCTTTTACAATTTGTCCTTCTTGTTTGGAGAGAATTTTGTGTTCAAAATTTGTATCCTCTTCAGTACTTTAGCTAGCTCATTGATTAGTTATAAACAATTGCTTTCTCTTTTTTGAATAATTTAGGATCTTGCATCTCCATTATATCTTGCATTAGGGTAGTTTGCATTGTTAAAGCATGCATAGTATTTTAGTTTTTGTGTGTGTGAAGTGTGTTTCAAGAAAAGAAGAGAAAAAGCATTTTTTCTTTATAGAAGTTTCATAGAACCCATGTAGAGATATCTTTTCATCGAAGAAAAAATGATTGCATTCATGTAGTTAGTTTTTCATTGATTTCTTTTATGTCATACACACATCATTGGTTTCACTTCGATCTATACCCTTGACTTAAAGAACAACCATTAAAATCAAGCGATTAATTAAAAATAAACTAGAACTTTTGTATTGTCATTAGAATACACCAACAAGTTTAGGTTTATTTAGGGCCTTGGATTAGGCGAGAGGAGAGTTAACTCTCTAAGGCCGCTTAAAATTACAAAAGCTTCGTAACTGGGAGTAAAACATGAGGGTGAGTGAAGATAAGGACGGGAGATACCTCCTCTCTTACTTGTTATATCCTACCTCACGACTGTTCCGCTCGGTTTCTGATACGAGTTGGTGACCATAATTTCCTATCCTAGGGACCACACAGGTGGCTGCGGAGGGGAATCCTATGGCACCTGAGTTTGACGTTGTATCACATTCATCAGTACTTCTGGAGGGCACCCTTGTGAAGCTTTCGGGCTTGCACCGACAAAGGTTGTTGTCTAGAGGACAGCATAACTACCTCTGATACCTTCGTTAGTAGGCCTGGGGCATAATTACCCCAGTCTATTTTCAGAAGGCCCTTGTTATTAACTTTCTTGTATTTTGGTGTCCAATCCTAATCACCCAGAGTAGAAATACTCAAGATTTGTTTGATTGCTGATATATTTAGGGAATTTTTAGTGAGTGTTCTTTGCTCCTAGTCAACATAGCTTTATAATTTTTTGAGTCTTTAAGTAGATCTTTTAAATAATTCAAAGTGGTTGACCGACCATCTCGATTGTCTAGGAGACTTCGTGGGCTATCACGTACGAGTCCTAAGCCTTCTCCTAGAAGGCGTAGGAGTGATTCTGCCAGTGGTTTTCAACTAGTGGCAGCAGGCGCATCGAAGATTGATCCTCCACTTGGGGTCATTGATTCACAAGATAGACCTGGCACTAGTAGAGAGTTAGAGAGGAACACACCAGTTCTTTCTTGAGTACTTTTTCAATTGGAAGATAATATCAAAGTTGAAGAGCTTTCAGAGTCAGTTGCGGCTCTGAATTCTCCTCTTCCTCCTGATCATCTAGACGTTCTATTATATGTTGGAACTCTGACTCATAGGCCTTCAAGCTGAGGTTTACATACATCTAGTCCTTCGGTCACCACTGCTAGAAGCATGGCATCTACGACAATTGTTGCGAACATGCAGACTCCCATATCTGTACAAGGAGGAGGAACTATTTCCATCCCTTCTATTACTCCCAGCATGAGTATATTTGGGTCTACTTCCATTCTATCAATGAGTGGAAGTTCTCAAGCTACTGCACCCAGTTTTGGATTTTTCCCTTATGGAATGTTGTCTCATGGCATTCTTTTAGTTCCCTTGAACATACCATCGACCACATCTACATCCATGATGAGTGGATCAACTTATTTTTAGGGGTTCCCATTTGGAAGTGGTCATATACCACATTCCAATCCGACAGTAGGGTCAATGCCTTTTCCTTTTACAAGTCAATGTAGTAACCCCTTCCAGAGTTGGACAAACCCTGTGGTTAGTGGGATAGGAGCTGGGAATCAATTTTTTGGCCAACAAGGGAATGTGTTGTATTCTTCAGTTAATTCGTTTCAGAAGTTTCCACCCTTTACTAACACATGGAATCCTTATCAGGGCTATCAGCGCCTTTCAACACTTTGTTAGGGGGTAACTTCACTGGTTACAGAGGATTTTCGGCAGGAGTTGATCAAACTCTGAATTTTGCTAGCCACAAGGAGCATCTTTGGGTTCAATAGGCTCTACGAGTTACTTCAGGCAACCTGGTGCCTTCCAATATCCAAGTCATTCTTTTTAGACCTTTGGGAATCCCACCCGCACTAGATGGAATTCCCAAGGTCCTCCATGACTTCCTTTTTTGGCCACGCTTAACTTGCCAAAATTGACTAAATTGACAAACGATCCGATTAGGTACAATCTGGCTTGGCCTCCGACCCCAACAAAACTTCCCTCGGATATCCCAAAATTCGAAGGAAAGAGTGGTGAAGATCTGGGAGACCATGTAACCACATTTCACTTATGGTGCTCATCTAACTCCTTGATAGATGATTCGATCAAGTTGAGGTTATTTCAGCGCATCCTAACCGGAAATGCAGCCGAATGGTATATAGAGTTGCCAGGGGGCACCTATACTTCTTTCTGTGATTTGGCTAATATATTCTTGAACCATTTTCAGTTGTCTATCCAATATGAAGCCGGAACTGAACTTCTGGCTAACTTCCAGCAAGACACAGCAAATCACATTTTAGATCACAACTAGGAATGGAGAAGGAGAAAAAGGCTTATCAAAGCTTAAATCCCACCAGAGTTCCTTCTCGAATGGTTTCTCAAATCATTACAACCTGAGTTCTCAAAGGACATGTCTCTTTCCGACGTTTATTCAGAAGAGTAGGCCATTTTCCGAGCCCAGCAATTGGAACTGATATATTCTCAGTTTGGGACTCTCCAAAAAATTCTACCTGATGCTCCTAGATCTAAGGTCGATTAGCCAAACCAAAACTAGGTCCCCACACTAATGGTATAGTCAGATCTATTGATATTAATGTGGTGAACCTGTTGAATCAATTACAGGAGTTGTCTTTACAAACTACTTCTTCTAATCAGGCAACACCATCTGTACCTACACCTTCCCAACCTACCTCTATAAATGTCATCCATACCTCTAACCCCAAATGAAATCAACAATTCGATGGGAAGAGGAAGTGATGAGGTAAGAAGAAGAACCAGGAAGGGAACGACAATGCAAACAAACCCGACAATGGTCCCGGTGAGGGTAGAAAAGAGTCCAAGAAAAAGGTAAAGTTTCCATGCAAGTTATGCAATGGAGATCATCTGACTCACCTCTGCCCCAAGATACAAGATGCTCAATTCTTATTAGTGCAGCAAGGGTCCTCTAGCTCCCAAGCTATTATGACTAACCCTTTTCCCCAAGGGCAACAATTACTTGTTGGCATGAATTCAAATGCTGGTACCTCCATAGGGGGCAACCAGGAAGGGAAAATTCCTCAAATGTTTATATGATGAACTCTCATATCGACGTCACTATGTAAGCATGCGATTATGGTGAATCAGAGACATCTAAGGCTAAATCTATTCCTGAAGTGATAGACCCACTTCATATTGAGTGACCCTCTATTGAGTCTATACCTCGGATACCAAAAGGTTCCATAAAGCACTTGACTATTAACCCTAATGCTAGGGTAGCCCAGAACTACTCGATTGTAGAAGATCTGGCTCAAAGTCCTTGTGCTATGTATGCATTGGAGGTACTCCAGTCGTGCCCTACTTAGAGAAGTGCTTTTCTTTTGGCCATTGGCGCAATAGATCCAAAGAATTCTTTAGTGCTCACTTTTCATATGTTGAATGTCAAAAAGAGACTTCCTCACCATATGGCTTTCCAGATAAAGTCCACATATAGAAAAACTAATATTTTTTGGACAGTTATAGAAGAGGGAGCTTCCACATCCATAATGTCTATGTCATGTTGGAAGGCCACTGGATCACCTTCAGCTATTCCTTCACCGACTCTTTTGACAGAATTTGATGGACATTCTCATAGGCCACATGGGATTATCCCGACCTTTCCTATATGTGTTGGGGGGAAGGTAGTGAATATTGAGGTAGAAATCATTGATGCGAACCTGGATTATAACCTCCTCTTAGGCAGGAATTGGATTTACGAGATGGATGCCATTGTTTCATCATTATTCCACATCCTCTCTTTTCCTCACGAGGGGAGGATTGTTAAAATTGATCAGTTGGATTATTCTCCAAGTGACTCCCACCCAAATTCAGATTCTACCGTTCCGTTGGTGCACAATCCCCATCAACCTATTGAGAATTTAGTACTTGGGATGTACTCTTCGTTAATGGGTATATTTGACCTTCCTGCTCCTACAACTAGAATTAATGCAATTTCATATTCTAGGGGACCTTATCGAAAAGAGTTCTTTCGAACTTGTCATTTTTCGGACCCTTGGCCCTTACCTTCATCTACCACCACATTAGAAGGAAGGCAGGTTGGTGGAATGGAATTTCCCATATCTGTAGTGGAACTTAGCTATTAATCTATCGTTAAATTTGCAGACAACCATCCCCTTCATTTTTCACAAGAGGAGTTAGATGGTGATGTGGCTTCGGCTTGGGCCCTTGATTCTACTTCAGCTCTAGATTGCTTGGATTTTTCTTACCATTTGAAGAAGCAATTTTGGAGGCAATGATAGGTGTGGATTGACCATGGAAATATTTACATCATCATTCATATTTTCTGCCTCCATTACATGAAGTTGAATCTAGGTTCTCGGATCTATCTACTAGTGATGTTTGTACAGTTTCAAACCCTTTGGCTCCAGCACAATTTTCTACCGAAGGTAACATGTTAGTTAACTCACAAACTGTATCTGTAAACATCTCTAGGAATCCTAACGTGATTGAAAATGTC
This sequence comes from Pinus tabuliformis, assembly GCA_031772625.1. Classification (NCBI taxonomy): domain Eukaryota; kingdom Viridiplantae; phylum Streptophyta; class Pinopsida; order Pinales; family Pinaceae; genus Pinus; species Pinus tabuliformis. The sequence goes on from CM062817.1 coordinate 722,490,863, forward strand.
TTCATCGGAGCTGATTGTTCCCCTAAAGAAATTCAACTCTACACCGACCTCTTTAAAGATTTTCAAGATGTGTTCGCTTGGTCTTATGAGGAAATTCCTGGAATTGATCCATCTATAGTACAACATGAGATCAAGATGTACGAAAACGCCAAACCTATTCGTCAAAAATTTCGACCGGTCAATCCTCGAAAAGAAGAAACTATTAAAGTTGATGTTGAAAAGCTTCTTAAGGTGGGTTTCATATACCCCGTTCCTCTAACTGAGTGGGTTTCCAATCCAGTCCCGGTAGATAAGAAGCAAGGAATGATCCGAGTATGTATCGACTTTAGGGATTTAAATAAAGCTTGTCCAAAATATAATTACCCCACACCCTTTATTGATCAAATTGTTAATGAATGTGTGGGTAATTAAATTTTTCATTCATGGATGGATTCTCTGGTTATAATCAAATTACTATCTGTCCAGAGGACCAGCACAAGACAGCCTTTATTTGTCCCTGGGGTACGTTTGCATACAAGAAGATGCCTTTTGGTCTTAAAAACGTTGGAGCTAATTTTTAGCAGGCCATGTCTTATGCTTTCCATGACATCAAACATGTTATCGAAGTGTACTTGGCTGACTTAGCTTCTCGTTCTCGTAAGAGAATTCATCATCCCAGCCACCTTCGGTTAGTTTTTGAGAGATGTTGTTTTTATAAAATCTGGTTGAATCCGAATAAGTGTGTTTTCGCGATCACATCTGGTCAGCTATTAGGATTCATTGTATTGACTGAAGGGATTCGAGTTGATCCTTTCAAGGTTGAGGCAATAATTCAGTTGCCCCCCAGTCTTCAATTCATCAACTTCAAAGTCTCCAAGGAAAGGCAATTTTCTTGAGGAGATGTATAGTGAATTACGCCGAGATTACCAAAGGATTTATGGGTTTGCTTAAGAAAGGAGTTCCATTTTTATGGGATGACTTTTCACAACGATCTTTTGATGCTTTGAAAAAGGCATTAACCTCTGCTCCATTGTTGAGTCCAGTAGATTATGGCAGAGATTTCCTTTTGTATCTCACTGTGGCAGAATCAACCATCGATATGGTTCTGGTTTAGGAGGATGATGCTCTCAGTGAGCATGTAATCTACTACTTGAGTTGAGGCTTAGTAGGACTTGAGATACACTATTCTCCCATTGAGAAATTGGCCTTGGCAGTTGTCCATGTTGTCCAGCGACTTCATCATTACATTATGCTGCACAAAATGTTCATCTTAGCGGTTGTCAATCCTTTTCAAATTATCCTTAGTAGGAGAGTGATTGGGGGAAGTATAATCGATGGATTGTTATTTTGAAAGAGTTCAATCTCGAGTTCTTATCAGCTAAATCCAAGAAGTCATTAGTTTTTGCGGAATTGATTTCAGAGCTACCTTGTGAGGAATCTATTGTTTATGAGGAAATTTTTCTTGATGAACATTTATTCCTCATTTCTTCACAAGATCCCTAGTATGGAGATATCATTATATATCTCCAAACTTCGAAGTTTCCACCTTCTTTCTCCAAAGATGAGCATCGAAAGTTACGTCACCTTGCCAAAAACTATGCCATTATTGGTGATACATTATATCGCAGAGGGGTTGACTCAATCCTTAGGTGTTGCTTAACTTTGGAAGAAGCTGAATATGTACTTAATGATTTCCACAATGGAGCTTCTGGTGGTCATCTATCAGGGCTTGCAACAACCCATAAAGTTTTGCGTTGAGGGTACTTTTGGCCTTCAATTTTTAAAGATTGTATTGAAGCAGTCAAACATTGCCACCCTTGTCAAATCTATACTCGGAAAATGCACGCGCATCCAGCTCCACTTTTTCCTGTTATCACTATCGGTCCATTTACGAAGTGGGGCATTGATTTTACTACTTGTAATCTGCCTTCAATGGTGAATCACAAGTACATCATTGTGGTCGTAGACTACTTTACGAAGTGGGCTGAGGCCATGCCTACTTACAAAAATGATAGTGAAACAACAGCCTTGTTTCTCTTCAACCAAGTTATTTCACGATTTGGTATCCCAAGAGAGATTGTCACTAACCATGGCAGTCACTTCCAGAATCAACTGATGACTGAATTGGCTCTCAAGTTGGGCTTCTGACAGGAGCATTCATCTCCATATTATCCTCAAGCCAATGAGCAAGTCGAAGCCATGAATAAGTCCCTTAAGACTATCTTGCAAAGGACAATTGATAAAAATTGATCCAATTGGCACATCATGTTGTGCTCGGCACTCTAGGCATATCGAACCTTAGTTAAGACTGTCACCAGTTTTACTCTTTTTAAATTAGTTTATGGGCTGGAATCTATTTTCGTTATTGAATGTGAAATTCCATCCCTTAAGCTAGTTGTATAACTTCTTCCAGAGACGTCTAGTTTCGAAGAACACCTCCTTCATTTCGAACATCTTGATGAGCAACGTCGAGACGCAGCCATAATAAACGAAGCCCATAAGAAGAGGATTAAAACTTAGTATGATAAGGCTGTCCATCCTCGGGTTTTTTCTAAAGGCGACCTTGTCTTAGTCTATAAGCAAGACAAAGACACCCTGGTGGAAGGCAAATTCAAGTCTATGTGGTATGGTCCCTTTATAATCAAGCAAGTTTTGGGAAGAGGGGCCTATGAATTAATTGATTTTGAAGGGAACAAGCTAGCGGAGCCTCGAAATGAGCTCTACCTTAAGAAGTATTTTTCTTAGGTTTTGGCCAAGCAATTGCTTGTTTGTATATGTTGTATTTTTGTACATATTTGTCTGCCATTTTGTGATGTCGACATTTTTTGATCTGATTTGGTAGGTGTTGATGGATGATTCGATATAATTCAGATTCGCCGATGGTGCTAGACGGCATGCTCGGAATCTTGCTTCCGTGGCTTGGGTGATTTATTATCCATCTTGCTAGTTGATAGTGTCAAGGGGAGTATGTATTGGCCCTGCTTCGAACAACATTTCCGAATATACCATCGTTCTTAATTTACTATTTGAAAGCAATATCTTATGGGATTTATTCATTGGTATTTTATCTAGAATCACAACTAGTGGTGTCATAGTTAAATAACATTTATCGGGTTCTTGATCCTTATTTATATCACTAATTTTTTAGAGTGAGAGTGTTGCAACGATCATTTATTTATATCACATATGTTCACATTCCGTGAAGTCAGAATTCATTAGCAGACTCTACTATTAATAAAGCATTATATTGGCACATTAATCATTCATCTAATTAAATAACATAAAAAAATCGAATCTGTATATATATCATAAAATCGCTTGTATATAGATAGAGTGTTCAAAAAATAATATACAAAATTGGGACAAGATGCCCTCAAAATTTGGGTTCATGCCCATAATCATGTCCAGTCATACATAGGTCTGTCTATCGACCCAGCTCAGGATGAGCAGCTAAAAAGTTAACCACCGCGTTGGCTACATGCCGAAGTATCCAGACCCAATCTCGTGGTACCCCTACCACGCGGCACTGCATCTCCTCAGGTAGATCCTCTATGGCTATCATAGGTACCTGGTGAGTTAGTCTCACCAAGTTTCTCTGAACTGCATATAGGACTCTCTCTGTCTCAGCTGCTGCCTCTTCAGCCCCTCTTCCGCGACGCCTGTGCCTCGGAAATCCATTTGGTCTCACTGGACCCACATCTGGAACATGGTAATTTGTCAGTATTTTGTCTCATAAAAAATATTTCTAAGTTCATTTCATATTAAAAAATCCAAAAAATATTAAAAATTCACAAAAACTTAAAAATTGTTACCTATGTCTCCCCATGCCGCATTTGGTGGTAACACTAAGTCTGGATCTCCTCAGAAATCCATACCGACATATGGGTAGTCATCGACTGTGATGATCTGTTGGTCCCACCAGGTGAAAAACTCATCACCAAAAGTCATTCTAGGCACGTCCCCGCCTCCAAGGTGTTTCATCAAGTCTGCCCATCTACCCATTCATGGATCTCTAGGGCTTCTGATAGACACAGATACTTTGGGACATAGCCTAGGTACCTTCTCGAAGAAGAATGAGCACAAGATAGTCCCATATCCAAAATTCTTTGTCTGACCCTTCTGAATAGAGGTCAATTGGCTCTTCATGTTAGTCAGAAGAGGCGTGCACCAATCAAATACCATGGTAAGACATTCCACTACCAGGCTCATAGAGACTCGTGATGCTTGATGCAGGGAAGTTAACCCATTTACCCATGCAATGGTAAATAACAGAATCCTCAGAGATAAACTTTCCACATGTTTGATTGGAATTTGACTTCCAATCTTCTTTGGATGTCCAGGATAGTATATATGGACATAGCATTTTACTGAAAGACTACTTCTTATCCTGCCAGTCGAATGCATGACCTCCCCTCTTCAGGAGAGACCTATAATAAAGTAGATGTCTTCGACCTCAATCCATAGAGGCATCTAGTCTATCATGAAGGAATCATCCTCTGCACTCCAGTAGTGGATCAGTAGTTCGAGCAAGCGCGTGTTGGCTTTCATGTTTGGAATTTTGAAGAATTTCAATAAGTTACTGCCTCTTAGCATGTCTAATTCATTTTTTTCATTCATTACCTCATTATCAATAGTGGTATTCTCCCTTTCCCTCCAAGTGATAGTCATTCTGCAAAAAATTGGAGTTTCAACCGTTAGATTTTATGTTAAAAATTTAACTTGCGTACACGCGGGTTCCCTTTACACACAATCGCATGTAGGGCCATCGTATATGTGGGTTGGTCACACCCAACCCATGTGTATGCAGAGTTGGATTTTTGGAATAATTTCCCACGGTCCGAACTTTAAGAAAACTTCTAAAAACTATCAAAAAACATTACAAGTATGATTTGAGGGTTACCTGATAACTTTGGTCTGATTTGAACGATCCAATTGTTCAAAGGAAAGCTTGATTCATTTTTATCCACAGCTCTTTGCTCCAAATAGAAATGAAAAAATTATGAGACCAAAAGTCATTATATAACTTTGAAATTTCAAAAAATAATTTCAAAAATTGATTTTTGTCTCATGGATTTTTTGACCTGTGGGCTTGGATTGTCGAGATTGGGTTGTTTTTTACGGATATTTTGGAGACCTTCATCAAGATGTTATTTTGGTCCCATGATCACTGACCTATCATGGCAGGTATCATTCAGTCACTGGCATCTAGGTTAGGGAAAACCATTTTCCGCTGCATCTTGCATACTAGCCTCCATTGAGCGATACATTAGCCATAGGGTTGACCCCATCGTATCTTGATTAGCAAACCATTTTCACTCGCCAATTTTTTAAATCATGGTGCGATGGTAGATCCATCCTTTACATGGGAATCTTAGTTAGAACCTCACTGACATTGGTTGCCCATGCTGCTATACTACGTAGGCTCGGGAGTCCTCTTTAGTCCCGCCATGACTTATGCGTTGAAGACACATTCTCCTTTCTTCTGTGTTGACTTCTGGCCTTATACCCTAGAGGCTCCTTTGTGTTGAGTTGTACTGCTGCATTGCATTTTGACTATTTGCACCTTTTGGCCTTGAATCGGCTTCACTTGGACTCGTGTTTAAGCCACTTATTTGACCATGTCTTCTGCAAAATCAACCTTGCAATCACTTAGCTTCTACAACTTGGCGCATCCTTTTACCCATGGAAAGAGTATCCATTTGAGTGTCCTTGACCAATTTCTTCTCCCTGCACTGAGCATAGGAATGTTCCCCTCCTAGGAACTAGATCATATGTTTCTCTGGCACTCATTCTTTCCACTGTACTATAGCATTATTTTATTCTTTTTCCAGCTTAAAGAAAAAGACAAAACATTTCCATATTTTGTTGGCAGCTAGAGTCAGTTGTGTCGCTGTTGAGCAAAGCACTCAAAAGAAAGTATCTCCCCCATTTTGGCAGGATTTAGTTTGACTTAGGTGTGCCTTAACCTTGTTATTGAATCAGTGCTCCTCCGATTGGTTACCTCTTCTAATCATATGGAGAGTTTCAGGGAAAATTTTAAGAACCCCCCCTAAATTTACATGTATAATAAATAGGCAAATCTCCATGGTATATAGGAAAAATGGAAGGCGATTTTATCAATAATATGATATGTATATATAATTTTTTGGCGAATCTCTCACCAAGCATGGCGAATATTTTACTCAATTATAAAATCTTGTGTTTATTGAATACACAAATGAAATCATTGCATTTCTTTAAAATATCTTTTGAAATCAAAATTACCGAAATTACATATCGATAACCTAGTGGGTGTAGGATAAAATTCACCCGTGCCATTCACATAAAGCATGAGAAAAAACCTAATACTATATATAAAACCAAGAAAAATTCAAATTCATCACTTCTAGGGACCTCGTAACCACCCTGCCAATACACAAGTATGTTCCTGTTTGCAATTAGAAAAATTACCCAAATTACAATCTGTTTAGTCCAGCTTATGTTTGCAATTAGAAAAATTACCCAAATTACAATCTGTTTAGTCTAGCTTATGTTGGAAAGTTATAGAAGGATGACTAGTGCAATCAATCCATTCCTTTTAGCCCTCGATTTGTTTCAGTTTAAAACAGAAGTATACAAATATACTTGTCCAATGTCTATGCTTTAACCATTCACCTTAAGATGTTTTTACAATATAATTTCCTAAGTCTATTTAATATCTTCATTATCATAAAAACCAACCTATATCCATCTTAACTCCACATCTACCACTCTTAGGGGGATGAAATCTATTTATCCCTCTGAGCACTTGGTAGACACAAAATTAAAATGGATCTAAGATGATAGAATTTCCCGTTTAAATAGTCTATGCTCACATGAATACCATGGTATTACCATGGGTCAATACCATGTGTTATCATAAACCTGGACCTTAAAAATTACTATTAGTAATTTATAAAAATTAATAAAATTAATAGTTGATTTTTATTTTATTTTTTATTTTAACAAAGCTAAAATGTTTAACATACATTAAATTACAACATCCATTTTTACTATTGATCAGATCAAATATTTTTTTCACTCTATGCTAGTTTGCATATCACGATATAGTAGATCCAGAGTAAAGATGGATCTATGCTAGTTTAATTCCCCCATTTAAATAGGCTACATTCGAGGTGAATACCATGGGTCAATACCATGTGCCATTTTGGTGAATGCCATGGGTCAATACCATGTGCCATTTTTATTTTTATTAATACTAATATTAGGGTTAATAATGTTTTTTTGCATGGTATTAATAACAATCTAGTCCATGGTATTTGTCCCATAGTATTTTCGCCATAGATTTCACCTAAATATAACGCATTTTTTGAGTGTTCGTAAATATAAGGCGACTTATGGAGTAAATATAAAAAAATGTTTTATTTGTTTACCATACCTCTCATTTATTTATATTTTTATTAATTTACCATACCTCTTTTACAAATATGGTATTTGGCCCACAGGATTCATTTAAATAAAACCTTTTTCTTGAGCCTTCATAAATAGAACGAGGGTTATGGACTAAATATAAAAAGAGGTTTCATTTATTTACCATGCGTCTAGTTTATTTATATTTTTATTTATTTACCATACCTTTTGAGTAAGTATAAAAAGACGTTTTATTTATTTACCATACCTCCACTTTACTTATATTTTTATTTCTTTACACCCTTGCATTTATATAAGGTGACTTATGGAGTAAATATAAAAAATATTTTATTTATTTACCATATGTCTCATTTATTTATATTTTTATTAATTTACCATACCTCTTTTATAAATATGGTATTTGGGCCTTTGGCCCATAGGATTCACTTAAATAAAACCTATTCTTGAAAATGGGCGAATGGATTGACTTAAATAAAGCCTATTCTTGAAAATGGGCGAATGGAAGGTTGTAACTCCTAATTTCAAGGGCTAAATTTACCTTTTTTACCCTCTCCCTTAAAATAAGGTAGGCTATTTGAGGTGATTTGTAAAAATGTACTATGATACAAAATATTTGCCCACTAAAAATTTAAAACCCCATAATTTCGCTAAAGGGCGAACATTCGCCCCTAAAATTTTCTATGGAGAGTTTGCTCATGCCTCTTGCATGACAAACGTATATAGAGTTATCATATGCGGCCATATAGTCATCATTGAGTCATGCTTTTGTTCAAGGGAAGTAAGCCTGAGTCAGCCTCTCGGCGGTATCTCTTGACCTATTTTCAGTCGGCCATCCCTGGTTGTCAGTGTCATGTTTGTCATCAAATCAGTTATATTGGTCCTTTGCTCATGCCGGTTTGAGGAGGTATCCATTGACTTCTTGCTGGCGGGTCCTGTCCTTATCCACTATGACATATTGCTCTGAGGGTAGACCTAGAGCCACACCCTAGCACTATTTTCATTATTGATAGGTCACCTTGTGCTCAACATCGATCAGTATCATGGTTCTTTGACTGAGTGGTTTCCCTTGTGTTCAACATCAGCTTTCATTATCACACATTGGGATTCAAGTAGTGCCTTGGTTTCCATTTGACCCTATTGTTGGATTCCTCGCCTCTATGTCAGCTTTCAATATTGGTTGGTTCAGAGAGTTTCTATCATGCACTAGCTACATCTTTTTTACACCGAAAATGTGCTTCGGTTGGGTTACTACATCTGTTTTCGTCTGATTCCTTCCACATTATTGGCCTACAGGTCACACTCGCACTAGATTGATGAAGGATGCCTTAATGCCTTCCTTCTAGTGGATCTTTTCCTATCAACTACAACTCATTTGCTCTGGGACAAAGATCTAGAGTCCATTTGGCAACACCTTGGGGTTTGCAGTCATCAGTGGTAGATTTCTTCGCTATCAACAATGGGAAACCATCATTGTCACTTGATTGATAGAATCTTCCAGGTGTTCGACTTCAGCTCATTTCTTCACACTTGTTAGATTGTATAGGGTACCTTGACTCTCATTATCATTATCTGTGAGTAGTCTCGCATTTGTTAACGATATACATCAATGACTAGTAATCAAATGATTTCTCACATGGTCGACTTCAGATCATTCATTCCCATTGTGTAGAAATGTACCACGAAAGTCGGTGAAGACCTCGGGTCGCATCAGCATTTTTTGGTTCACTTGTCAGTTGCTCCTGTTGCTGCTAGTTGACACCATCCACCTTATATGTTGCAGTTATTCACAATGACATCTTATATGCTAACATCTGAGTTGCGATGTAGTACCATTTTATTCCATCATGTTCATTTGGTACTATTGGGATCATTTTTTGATATCAGTGATCAGATTCATCCTTCAGCATCATTAGTTGTCTTCTTATATGTGATATTTCAGGCATGTACTTTTTTCCATCATGATTAGATGATCCATTATGTACTTTCATTTCTATATACTTGTATAAATATTGGATCCGCTTGTACTTGATATGTGGACATGCTTTACTTTTTTTGAGCATGGGTATGCCTCCCTCAGACAATATTTTCCTTCTAATCTCTTTTGCTGGCTTGGCGGGCTGAATTCTAGTGAAGTCGTTCTTAGTATCGACAAGATTATTTCCATACACTTAATACATTTCGGCCATCATGTACCCTTTCTAACCTCATATATTAGGGAGTATCTGTTATAGCACCATTTACCACTCTTGGTATTTGTGATGCTTGGTTTATGGCCTAGGGCAACCCCTCCTCCTAGACTTGGTCCAAATATATTAAAAACAATGTTTTATTCCCTGTACGCTACTTTTCCCTGAGATAAAAATGTGTACATGTGGGTCAGTCAATACCCAACCCACGTATATGTATTAAAACACTTAAAAAAATTAAATTTCCTTAATTATGGGTAGAGTTCACGAGTTTTACTTGTTGATTACCTCCTATTGCCTGTGGCCCAACTATTCCCCAACTGTTTCCCCACTAAAAATGTAATTGGGAGAAGTATAAATAGACTTTTATGGGAAGACCTAAAGGAGGAGAAGAGATAGAGTTATTATACTGAGATTATCCCTGACTGAGTCTAAGGAATCTTTGTGCCTCATGCACTTCCCCAAGCTTCAAGAAACCCTTGTTTCCTTGATTATAGATATTCTCCCTCTTGCTTGAGATATCATGGTGTTGGTTATGGAAGAAGATTATTGAAGGTTGGGATAGGACGAATCTAGAAGACGGTTCCGCTTGGAGCCGGGAGAAGAAGACTTAAGTGAATTCTCTCCATGTTATTTATAGCTTATTGCAATAAAAGAAATGTTGTCTTGTTTCCGAAATTAACTTTGTTAATGCATCAAATTATGTTGTAATTCATATATGAATGTTGTTTTGATGTATGATCAATCATTTGTTTATATGATATAAAGTCAAATTTCATGAATATGTTTTACTTCTATACAAATATGTATTTTCGAATTGAATGATTTTTAGGTTGAAGAACATCAGGAGTTGCAAAGGGTCTGAACCCTACGAGACCTACTTGAACGAAGGAAATCCGGGTATGGTCACTCTTACATAGTTTGATTATATAAGCATTTTTCCTAAGTTGTATGAATGTTTCTTATTGTAGTTTGCTTCAACTCTGTTGGGGTTCCAACCCAAAGCCCTAGGGAACTTATTCCCAAAACACCATCTTTGAATGCTTCCGTAGTACTACATAGTATTTCTTTAAAGCATGAAAGTTATATAGAACAATATAGTACGGATGTTGATTTCAAGGATATTTATGAATCACTAACTCATGGTGCTCAGGTGGAAGAAATCAATTATCATGTTCATGATAGGTTGTTATGTTATTTGGGTAAGTTATGCATACCACAAATAGAAAGAGCGCATGTTGTCTGGGAAGCACCTTCTTCTTGCATTTCAGGATATTTTGGAGTAAGAAAAACAATGGCACAAGTTCAAAGGTATTGTTATTGGCCTCGTATGTATGAAATTGTTGCTAAATACATTAAAGGATGTGTGATGTGTTTGACTAGAAAACCAGGCAACCGAAATATTGGTTTATACATGCCACTTCCAGTTCCTTTGTGACCATGGGACAATATTTCCATGGATTTTGTTGGAGTACTTCCTATGTCTAGGAGAGGGCATGATTACCTGTATGTTTTGGTCGACAGATTCAGAAAAATTTGTATTCTTGTTCCATACAAAAAGCAAATGACAGATGAACAGACTGCAAAGATGTTCTTTGATCAGGTATGGGTTCATTTTGGGTTCCCTACTTCTATTATTTCTTATTGAGACACTCGTTTTGTAGGAGAATTTTGGTCCACTTTATGGGAACTCATGGACACAAAGCTGAAGAAGAGCACATCTTTTGATGGGGACCCAGCCCACGTGTCCCGCTCTACCCAATCCTGTGTGGACCTGCACTATTATTCGGTTTTTGGATATGGTTTGATTGCGATTTTATGAAGTAGGTGATTATTAATCTACCCACTGTACTACTCTGCCTCTCCACGCTACACCTGTCCGTCTCGAGATTTGTCAAACCCTAACTTCATTCTTTACCCATTTTCTCGGCCGGTTCGCGCTCATTTGGTCATTTTTACTGTGTTGTTTTGCTCTCTGTGGCTCTCTCCGGTATTCGGCACTGTCTCTGGGGTTTGCTCAGGTGTTCGGCTCTACCTCGGTGGTTTGCTCAGGCGTCCAACTCCGTATCTGGTTCTAGTCCAACATCCGGCACTGTATTTTTCAGGTGAGGGTTTGTTCTTTGTTATATGTCGTTACTCTCTGATCGAAATATTGCTAACCCCTCGCAGCTCCTCTGTGGTCAGGTTGTCCCTTTGTTTCTGCGACGTATGGGTCGGTTTACAACAGGTATGGCTTCGCCCCGTCAGCCATACACGGGTCTTTACTCTCTGTTATCTCCTTTACGATTTCACTGTACTGCTTCTGTTGCGTGATTTTGGATGTGCCTGTGACCCTAACGCTACTCTGTTGTAATGGTTGCAGGTGACCGGTCCCGTGGCTTTGCAGGGACTTCGACTGTCTATCCTCCGGGTAGCTCTGTTCTTAACCTACCCTCTTCTGTGGCTCTTAGTCTTCACTGTATTAGTTTGCTTCGATGGTCTGTATTTGATAAAGAGTCAGGCCTTTGTAATGTATCAACCCGTATCTGCAGCTTAGAGGGTTTCTGTGGTTGCTTTCGTTTAATGGCTCGGTCCTTTGTACATTCTCTGTGCGGTCGTTCTGTAGCCGTGGATAGGAGGGTTTCTGGGTTTTCGTTTACTTGGTCGTTGGGAATTTTATACCCTGCAATATATTTACACAGTGCATGTAACAACTATGGAACTCGGTGCTGTTGCTTACCAGTTGTCTGTGGACCGTCGTTTCTTGTGTTCTTGCTTGACTCTATTCGCCTTTCACTTGCTCTCGGCCTCGGCTGCTCATGAGATGTTTGGAGTTGTGTTGCTCTGTTACTGTATCGACCTGCAATGTATTGAAATGAACAGAAGTATATATATATGTATGTTTACTTTTAGAGTAACGAGACTTGGTTGCTGTATCTGCTTGTAATGTGTGGACTAAACAGAAATGTATAAGGATGTGAATGCGTAGGTTCGTGAAACTCTGTCACGGTATTTGCTTGTATTGAATGGAATGAACAGAACTAATTATGCATGCGTATTCTATCTTAGAGGACATAAATCTTGCAATCTGGAAACTAATTGTGCACTGAACAATTTATGAAGGAAATCAAATGTATTTTGCTATTACTCTTTTCAATGTTATGCTCCAGAACCCTTCTGGGTTATTTCCTCTATCTTTTTGTACAATAATTCAGCAGTTAGATAACTGCTTGGTAGTTCTGCATTACAGTTGCTTGACAGTTGCTTTCAGTTACGTGACCTGGCTCTTCTGCCCCATAAGGGTTTAATGCTTACATTGATTATTGGCATTTATCTAATTTCTTAACATCTCTAGTTTAAGACCTATAACTACAGGCCCTTAACAACTCTAGTTAGGACCTGTTATTACAATTAAAACAGAACAAGTTAAAAAAGGAAATTTAAGCTAATAAACCAAATGCTGTAGTTGACCTTGAAGAACAAAATAAAAAAAATAAAAAACTCTGACAGTCTTGCTGTCCATTTGTCGAAATATTCATTTCTCCTAATCTTCTTCAGAAACTTTGTCTGCCCCTTCTCGGTCTGTGCCCTGTCGACCAGATGCTCCTGCATCATCTTTTCATCCACAAACCGACAGAAAAAATGAAGTGGTGAACATGACAATCATACATATTCTCTGAGGGTATTGCAGTAAACATCCTAAATTGTGGGATGAATCTTTATCTTATCTGCATCATGCTTACAACCGAGCCTTACATTCATCAACTAATCGATCACCATTTGAAACATGTTTTGGGTATATACCAAAGTCACCATTGGATTTCATGTTTGGTGAAGAGGATAAAGTGGGTGAACATGATGATGCGAACAAAGAAGTTAAGTTCATTCAATGGATACAATAAATAGATGAAGCAATGCAGGATCAGTTAGAGAAGAGTTAGGCCAAGTATAAAATGTTCCATGACAAGCATCGAGTCGATCATCATTTTCAGGTCAGCGATTAGGTATGGTTGTATATCAGTAAAGATAGGTTGAAAGGAGAAGGTAAGAAACTGAAACCAATTAGGTATGGCCCTTTCAAGATTATGGAAAAGATTGGAAATAATGCTTTTCTATTAAATTTACCTCCTTACATGCGAATTTACTCAGTTGTAAATATGGAAAATATGAAATTGTATGAACCTCCGATGATCATGGATCTCGAGGAGGATACATAGATTCTGACTATTGATGATTTGGCACCTAAGTATATGAATGAGTTGCAGGAAGATATCATTTTGGACAAGAAGATTCGACCTCTGAGGCACGGATATGTTGAATGTCTTCGAATAGGACTCAAGGGCATGAATCTGAGCAAGGAAAGGTGGATAGAAGTCCGAAAAGTGAGGGAACTATACCCTCACCTGACTTTTGCTTAAATCAAACTTTTGTGGTCCAAAATCTTTCAAGTAGAGAGGATTGATCCAGGATGATCTCGTCAGTTCATCGTTAGGTTCAGTTCATTGTCAGGATTGTCTGTCATCATCAATGATGTGTGGTTTAGCGATGTGGTCATTGGATTTGATGTCACATAGTGATAATTTGTGTAAAGGGTTTGGGGAATATGATGTTTCAAGTTAGGGAAACTTGTATTCAAACATTGTATTTAAAACAAAAGACCTAAGTCTCAAACCTAAACCCTAACCTCATTCCTAAACCTATTAAACCTACATTTCTATACATTACAAAAACCCTATTCCTAAGTTTTCAACCCTTGGCATACCTATATGTGTTAAAAACATTACAAACCATTGTAATAAACCATATACATAGTCCTAACTCTAGAGGAGACCACAGTGGAACCGCAACTCATGTGAGCAGACAGATGTTAAGCCAGTGGGTTTTCAAACAACAATCATAACCGCAGAGGTAGACCGTGTTGGGGTTAGCATTAACTACAGCGGGTGGCAACCATGTGAACAGATAACTGTAACCATAGACTTCCATCTCCAAATCACATCGAAGTTGTTAAATGTCAGGCAGAGTTATCGCATGTGAACATGCTATCGAAACTGCCAAGGGGAACCGTCAACTGCAACCATCGGGATAAGCCACCAGGTGTCTCACAACAGTTAGATTGTTCTGTTCACATGCGGGCGGTCAACCTCCTTCGCCCAGTTAGCAAGCTGCCAACGGTTTCTATTTTAATATATGGTTCATTTTTGGTTTTATTGCAGTTTTGGGTGCAGAAACTAATGCGATGACGAAACAAACTTATCCTAGGTGTCATTTTATGACTAGACCGAGACCCAAACGACCCCAGATTGCAGCTCGTTCACCCCGAATTCAGCCTGAGGAGGTTTGAGTGTACTTGTAGGCTTTTAAAAAGGTGGTTCGCTCATTGAAGTGCATTAGAGTGGTTTTGTATGCAAATTCTGGAGGTTAGAGGTTGTTTTGTTTTTAGTGTAACAGGAGCATTGGGAGTCGGAATTGGGAACCATGACAGTTGTTGGAAAGTTGGTTTAGAGAGCTTTCTTATGATAGTGATCAAAAGTGCCTACATGAACATTTAGTCTGGTCAATTCTCTGTGTAATCGATCTCCTAGGTTTCAATTCTAATAAAGCAGTCGCCCATATTGAAAGAAGACCCAGAGACGTAGTCCATCAAGGAAGAACTTTGTAATCAATCTTGCTATCTGGTATCGCTGTGTGTTTGCTATTTTAATTACTATTTTGAATCTTACTTATGTTTTATCAGATGTCATAAAGTCTTTCTTCTCAAGCAGTTATCTCGGTTTTTGCACTTTCAGTTAACATTCTATTCATTAATGGCATAATCAATTCTACTTTAGTTTTTAACATATGATCATTTCAGATCACCATCCCTCTGGGAAATTTCCCCAAGCCAAAACACTTTTGTATCCTCAAAACACAGAGTTTGAGTAGTGTTCCTATCTTCAACGCACCTTCCTTAGCGATGCTTTGGAGCTTGGTCACACTAGACAAATGCATGGTCTCTAACATAGGAAATCCCCTTGAATCTCTAGAGCTGCCTATTCCCAAGTTTCACATTGGAGTAATTCCTTATTTTTAGAAATTTCAAAGTGGGAAACCTCTCCAATGGAGGAAGATCCTTCACATAGCAGCTGTCATCCAATTCTAACCTTTCCAGTTGTCGAAAGTCACACATCCATTTAGGCAATTTCACTCCAATGTAATCATCCAATACAAGACTCTGCAACTTCTTCATCTTCTGCATCTCATCGGGAAGATTGTACTTAAGATTATTCCTATTTATGTGATGCAAATATAAATGCCTCATTTCTGGCCAATTTCCCATTATGGTTGCTAGTGCATCAAATTTTGAAAATAAGACTAAACGAAGCTCTATAAGATTTGTGAGATCCTTCAGAGCCACAACATTTGTGGGATCATTCAAAGATTTTTCCATACCCATACTCAAATGTAGTATTTTCAATGAAGTGAGTTTAGACATCTCACTTGGCAATGATGTTAAGACTTTGCAGTCTGAAAGATCCAAGAATTGAAGCCTAGAAAGACTGCATATAGCTGGAGGCAATTCCTTGATGTTAGTAGAACTCAATGTGAGAAATTCAAGCAATGTGAGTTGAGTGACCGATGTTGGTAGTGACTCTATTTGGGTATGGGAGAGATCAACAACCCTCAAAGCATTGAACTTGATTAGAAAGTTCTCCGGAATAGGATAAATTAATGGATTTTCAGATAAGATTTAACTCACCAGCTCAGGGCACATGAAATATTCTGGCCTTTTTTCAATTTGATAGCTGAACAATGATATTCTTTTGCAAAGATAGTGTAGCATGTTGTTCATTCTCATTATGGAGAAATCATGAAATCATGTTTCTTCTCTTTACAGGCTCTCTTAGGCTCCCACTAGGATCATATTTCATCCCCAACTATCACTACCCAGTCATATAATTTATGCTTAATTCAGGGTTTCTTCCATGACCAAATGATATCTCACCTTCAAGAACATTGAGAAATAGAGAAAAGTTGAATATAAAAGGAACATTGTTTGTCTTTGGAAGAAATTGATATAATTCTAATTGGTATCGATACGCTGATTCTGAGCTTGTTTATGACTGCATGGTTTTATGCTGCTTGTATGTGCTTGGAATTCAGTATCTTAGATTGCATCGATGATGATGGGAGTAAGTTATTCTTGGCTCTCGTTCTAAATATATATTTTTGTTGGAATTCATAATATGTACTCCATTATTATGAATCCATTACTTTTATTTGTTATTATTTATGACTTGTGATCATCACTGACATTGTTTTCTGTAATAGATGTATACCTTAATGTTATGCAAAGGCTGAGAATGACAAATATTAATATAATGATGCTAATGATGAAAAATAATACACAGTAGAACAACCCCATAAAATAAAGCTATTAGCTCACCACAGTAATCTGATAGGGTATAGTAGTCCTTGTGGTAAGAAAGAAACAGAAAAAGACGGGGGGTTGTGAAAAGAAATGCTCAAATATAGGCTGGCCATAGAATGAGTAGCTCACATCATATAAATACTAGTGCTATCCCTGATATACCTCCAATATCTTCAAATTGCAAGGGATATCGAGATAATGTAAGCAAACTAGGGTGTAAAAGCTAAATTGAATTATAAATTTATGTATAATCCATTGTTGAAAGACCATTCCTTTCTTTTTAGGTATTATGTAACCGATAGTTTTTCTCTATTTTGAAAAATATTATTGATTCACAATCTTAAATACTATTGATCCACAATATTTTTTTAAAATCTTAATGGGGGCAAAACTTATGTACCAGCTAGCTATGTTGGACGGAGCTTGTAGTAGGGAAATATGCATTGCTTATTTGGACCTATTTGTAATATAGCGAAATGTTTTTAAACATGCTTTTGTGTATTTGTACAGCAGAAACCAAATTTCCCAGGTGATGCATATGTTAAATTGAAGTTCAAAGCAGCAAAAGGCAACTTCAGAAAGGATATCAATGAATAGAAAATGGTTTGTATTTTGTTGGAATGTATTTTTATTTTAAAATTTGTTTCTGCAATAGCGGTAAATTATGAAGTGGATGTTAGCTCATGAACTTGGTAACTAATGGAATAATGATGCTTTTGCAGCCCAGAAGCAATGTATAGTTCAAGTAATGAAATTGCAAGACCTGCCTAAATAGGGCTTGAACTGTTTCATGGTAGGCCAATGTCACAACATCATCGTCAGTGGATGAATAACGGGATATAGTGACACTATATTGAAAGGTAAAGTAGTCAAGAGGCAACTCCATGAGGTGTGAAAAGCTCTGATGAGGAGGAAGTAAAGTCCTAGTGTGAAAACCTCTGATGAGGAGGAAGTGACTAGCCTGTGTGCTGGCCTGATTTGCATTATAGGTAACTTGATATTCTGACTATAAATTGTTTCTCCCAACATCACATCTAGAGTTGACCAGGATGACCAGTGGGCAGCTTATCTAAGGATTATTGGATGAAAGGATAAATTCAAAACTCTATCAATTTCATATAAATTATCATGATGTTGTTTCCAACATTTAATGATAATTTTCAATATCAAGTGCCATTCTTCTCGAATTTATGCCTAACAGTGTTTCCTTTTCAACATGTGGTGCAAATGATAGTTTACATACTTACATTACACTTACACATGCAATTACAATAATAAACATATAATAATCACTACACAAAATAATATAGTACTAGTTTAGATGTATCTTAACTCCTAATATACCAAGCGCCTAGAAGAATCAAATATGTATTTTATCCTTTTTTATTTTTATTTTTGTGAAATTTGACCAAGTCAAAATATCTACATAACACAATAGAACCAGACAGACAACCTCTTTCACCTCCTCTTAAATATTTTGTTTCTACTTTCTATGAAATCAACCCTTCAGATATAACTAGATAGGTACGATTCGATTTGCAGGCTTGTAGGTTTCTTGATTGGACACGGATGATGGAAGTTATTAATGTTATGAAGATGAGTGTTGTCTCTTGTGATGACATGAAATAATTAGAAGTGGATTACCATGTTCCATGGTAGATTCATCTCTATCGCTTAATACGAAGCATATAACATAAAAATCAAATTACATAGACATTTATTTTTTCAAAATAATTTATTACAAAATTATATTGTTAATAATGGTTATCTTTACTATTGATTTGACAATTAAATTATTATAATTTATTTAACTATTATACATTCAAATACTTTCAAATCATAATTCATTAATAAAAATAAATATATATTCTCGCATTTATTAAAGTACTTAGTTCTAAACTATAAAATATTACTTAATACTAAAGTATAAAATATTAATATATGTTTTTTATTGGAAAGATATAAATATGTAATGAAAATTTACACGATTATATATTTAATCTAAATTTATATTAGTTTTATATTTAATGTTTTTAAATACTAAAATGGCTACCTTTTCCCACTTCATAAGTTACACCAAAGACGACATGGTGATAGAAAGGAGGGACAAATATAAAGTAGAATAGTTCAACAAAAGTGACTGGGTGTGCCCCATGAGTGTTATACTAAATATTGAAATACGAGTGGGAGACATATATCAGGCATGCCAGTTGACAGAAAATAGTCGTCGCTAACCCTTGACAAAACTGAATGCTGACGTCACGCCTTGCACTCTGTAGCCTTAGTGGTGGTGGCGCGATGACATCAGCATCTTGGAAATCCCAAATTATAATGTTTACATTAGAAATAAAAAAAAAAAAATATCGTACTATTGTCCAACTAATACTAGAACACGAAAAATATGTCACTTGGGAGTGAGATAATAAATGATAATGGAAAATAAATACGCATAAAATAAAAAGTGTTTGGATCCATTATGAGTTTTTAGATTAATTGGTTTATATAGGGTTCATTTTTATGAGGATTCATGTTTAAATTTCATAAAGAGGAGTTGAGGGTGACACTTAATTTGTGAAGGTTAAATTATTTTAAGTTGAATGGACTAGGCATAGTACAAGTAGACTATGCTAATCAATCAAAGCCACCAAAAAAATAATGAATATGAACTACTCATTCCCATAAATCATAAATGATTTTAGAAAAATAGATAAACATAAAGTAAAACATGTTTGGATTCATTAGAAGTTGTTAGATTAATTGGTTTGTATAGGGTTTAGTTTTATTAGTATTTATATTTAAATTTCATGGTGAGGAGTTGAGGGTGACACTTAATTTGTGGGGTTAAATTATTTTAACTTGAATGGAATAGACATAGTACAAGTAGAGTGTGCTAATCAATCAGAGTGACCAACCTAAAATAGAAATATGAACGGAAAATAGAAATATGAACTACCCAATCCCATAAATAATAAATAATAGTGGAAAAATAGATAAACATAAAATAAAAAGTATTTGGGTTCGTTATGAGATGTTAGACTAGTTTGCTTGTATAGGGTTTAGTTTTATTAGGATTTATTTTTAAATGTCATGGGGAGGAGTTGAGGGTGACACTTAATTTGTGGGGTTAAATTATTTTAAGGAATTTTTAAGTTCAACCAAGTCTTGTATAATCCTGGTGATAGTATCTAGCTATTGGACAAATCCTTCTTCCATCCAGCATTAGAGCTAGCCCAAACTGAAACACAACCTAACTTTGAAAAATAACGATGGAGAAAAAAACTTGATTCACCATCTATAACCTCCCTCAATCCTATTGAGCCCATCAAAACCTTTGACCTTCCTTTGATAGACAGTCTCCTATTATATTTAATTTTGTGTATACATGTGCATATAAGAGAAAAAATCAAAATGTGATTTTAACATTCATATCAGTATCTTTGAAATGCAATATACATTTTCTTAACAACTTTAAGCTTAGTATATGTTCAACAAAGATATGTGTAGATGGAGAGCTTCCTTGGAAACTGTGCTATATGCATTCACATATGTCTCAGCCTATAGGAGGTGTGGCAGTAGACTGTTGACGAGCTTGGGATTTCTAAATGGGTGTCTCGTCGATTTAAATGCTTAGTTATGGAATCAAGGTGGCCAAAGTACGTGCTGTGTGGGAGTCGAGGTGGGGATTTATACTCAACCTTCTTCATCTCGTTTAATCTAAGGTTGCAATGCATTATTTCTCATCTACCAGATGTAGAGCTTCACTTCTTCTTTCAGTCTGAGTCAAGATATTTGATAGCAATTTTAGAGGTATCCAATCTCCCTTTTCCAGATTTGAACTATGTAAATGTTAGCTTGTTCATCTTACAAGATTTAAATGTCTCTGGGAGCGTTAGTGCTATGTCAATAGAGGTGTGTCATTATCACGACATCTCATTTGGGTGCATATGTGTTACTTTGAAGCAATACTCTGAGTCAGTAAATTTGGGTTTATGTGCATCAATGTTGTGATATCCTTTTCAATTACTCTAGATTTTGCGTTTCTAGCAACGTTGAATGATTTGGGTGTTGAATTTACTCTTGTTCTATGTTTTTGTATTTGGAGCTTTCATTGCTTATTATGGTTTTGGAGAAATTCATATGTTATGTCTTTGTGCTATGGCGAGTTTAACAATTTGAGGGAATTTGGTCCTATGGTGTGGTAATTGGGGATGATTTTTTGATTTTTAGGTTAGGGTTACAAGGATCTACGTCTCATCCTTTTTCTTACTTTACTGGTACAAGGTATCTTAATGGTTTTCTAGTTTGCTCCCTTGTCATTATAGTCATGCCTCCTCACCAAAAAGTGGTAAGTTGAAGGGGTGTAGTGGGTAATGTCAAGTTCAAATGAATTCACCCTTTTTCCTATGATTTAGTTGGTACTTTCTTTGATGTTGTTCCTCTATAAGTACAAAAGGAAATCCTTATGTTAGAGTCTAAGAATATTGGGGAACATTTGTATCACTCATATTCATATGTTGCGGGAGATGTTATGAACAATGTTCCTGATCCTGGAAAGTTCAAGAAAAGGATACTTAATTTCCTGAATTACTTGGCTCTATACTAAAAAATGGACACCTTGTTGTGTTTAATTTTTAAATACAAACAAGTTGAGAACTATAATGTGTTCTCTTCACTAGAGGATATCAAATGTATGCTAAAGAACCATTATGTTTATATAATGTGGATTCTCGACTAGCCCGGGTGGAAAGCTTTGTGGTGTCAGACTCAGTGTTTGATGATCTCACTGATTCGATAGGTGATTCTACTTACATGTTAGTTGACAATGCTTAGGATCTCACTATAATCGCCTCTTACCAGGAATAACATTGGTTGGTATTATGCCATTTTGTTCCCATTTTGGCAATCAATCTCCAAGTATGATCTCGTCATGGTGGTTTCAACTTGTTTTGGCTTTTATGCTCAATGAAATGACTTATGATTCTTGTATATGTAGTGCACTTTTATGGGGAAACTTGGTTTTTCCCAATATCATTATTTTTCTTACACAGTGCTTGTCTTGTTTGTTCAAATATGGGCTTGTTAAGCATGAGGTGGTTTCGAGGCCTCTCTAGATTTTATGTAGTGTTGATGAGAGCAGCCATTTCAATATCATGTTTGTCCTTCGATTCATAGATGGTGGTGTAGTTTTGGCTATTTTTTAGACCCATCATTGGCTAGGTAATTTATGTTATCTTAGCACTTATCTTTGATATTTTGGATTTTGGGTTGGCCTTCATTTCACCCTAGTCAACTATGTTTATTGGCCTCCATTTCACCTTGTACCTCTATTTGCACATATTTTCTATTATCTGGATATGATGTTAATGGTTGGTGTGGTTTTGATTTTCCCTTAATGCGAGAGGAAACTATTATATGGTAACATTTATGACTTCAAAGTTTCGTTAGTCAAGTGTTATCAGACATGGTGCTTTGGGTGTGCACTATTGCTTCATTCCTAACTGACGTATGGTCTATGAAAACAATGGAGGTTATATTATGCTGGAAATGCTCCCACATCTTGGCTTTGAGTATTATGGTCCAAATTATATTATTTTCTTGGGTGATGTATTAGATGCTTGGAAAATGATCTTTAGTCTCTTAGTATCTTCAAGAATAGCTTTAATGTTGTTTCTCTTTATTTTTTGAAGTATGAAATGTAATTTTCGCTATAAGTCTGAACCTATTTTCTATGAATATAAATATTGAACCTATTCACTTTGAGTCTGAACTTGGTTTTATCAATGAATATAAAATATTGCATTATATATATATATATATATATATATATATATATATATATATATATATATATATATATATATATATATATATATATATATATATATAATATATATATATATATATATATATATATATATATATATATATATATATATATATATATATATATATAACCAATTAAATTCATTTCAAACCTTATAAAGTATTCATTTAAAAACTATAATGCTCTATTAGTATTATTAAAATTTAAATTTTGATCTCTTTAATAAATTCCATCAAAATAGTGCCATACCATAAGCTTTCAAGCATACCTAAAAATACCTTTAAATCTTAAGTTGTGCACTTCTGAGTCCAATGCATAGAATTTTTGAAATAAAGGTAAATTCTTACTCTCAAAGACTATGGAGTTTCTTCCCCATCAAATACCTAGCTATATTAAGCATGGTACAACTTTGTAATATTTTGACTCTTTTTCTCAAAGCTAAATCATAAACACTCTTCATTTGAAGGCCTTTCCACACATTTTCCACACCTATAATTTTCTCCATCTCCTTTCATATATCCTTTGGAAAAGGGAAATTAGTACAAGGATGAGGCTACAAAGTTTGGAAATGCTTGACATTTTCCAGTTCCTTTTCTATAATAGTTCCCATGTCAACACTTTGTTCATAAGAGCAAGCCACGTAAAAAAATTAATTTTGGGGGTGCTTGTAATTTCATAACCCCATTCCATCATTAACAATATTTAACTTTATTTAACAAAACAATGACCTTATAACTCAATTTAGTAGTGTATTCACCTTGAATTTTATTCATATCATATGTCAATGGGTATAGTTCATTCCTTAATATTTTATGCCCGTTTATGAGATAGTTAATATAGTTTTCTAGTTCATTCCTTAATATAGTATGCCCATTTATGAGATAGTTAATATAGTTGTCCATTCATTGACTATCATCTTACAATTTTTAGTTGTTCAATATGAATAGCCCCATTTGATGTAGGAACACAATAGTAAATTTTGATAATAACCTTTGATAATAGTCATTTGTCACCAAAACTTCAAATAACATCAACTCCAACATTCACAATTTCTCTTGATACAACCTTTTATGTTAAGTGATCCTCAATCAGCAAAAATGATGAAACTAATGCTTTCCAATTGTTTAGAGCATCCCTAGACTTATTAGGTTTGTTGATCCAATCTAAATATCACTATGGGGCAATATATTTATATTTTCTGATGTGTCTCCTTAATCCTGTTTTTCTCGGGACCTTCCAAAACTTCTTGATTTCTAAATATAATCCAAATACATGCACATTTTTCAAACCCTAAAGCCATATTTTCTTGACATGGTTGCATTCTTCTATACAAGTTGTGATCATTTTTACATTTTATCGACTAAATAAAATTAAAACACAACTTCTTAATAACCTTTAAAACATGATATGTAACAAAAGATAATAAAACTTTTACATTTTATCGACTAAATAAAATTAAAACACAACTTCTTAATAACCTTTAAAATAGGATATGTAATAAAAGATACTAAAAAATAGTAAAGGACTCAACTGTCCACCCATTTGGAGTTCATCTCTTGAAAACCCCTCAGAGCCACGAAGGAAAGATGAAATTTTTATTATTTCAGCCATATTTGTTTGACTAACTCCTTAAAGATATATTTAGAATATGTAGTCCCTATATTAACAATCTCAAATAATCTAGTAACCAAATTAGATTCATTTTTTTTCATTTACAAGATAGTTTTGATCCATTTTCAATGGTTTACATAATTATGGAAAAACATTGTATGTTCATCACCTTGTTTTATCGAAATGGCTCAATTTTTCACATGTCATTTTCATTTTCTGCAAACCAACATATTTTTTATCACTTCTTTCTAACTCTTTCAACTTCACCCTATCATTCTCACCAAATATTCCATTTCCATTCCCTTCAAATAAATCTACAACCTCCTTCTTAGTCACCTTAAAATCATTATCTATTTCTTGTATCTTCTTTGTCACCCATTCTACTACTACCTTTTCACCTTTCTCATTGTCATATTTAATTGAAATCATGTCCATTACATATATATAAATTTGTGGGGATTAATGCATCACAAATAAATAAGGATCGAATGATGAGAATTTGGTAAGTAGTTTTGGAGTGGAAATTGGGGGAGAAAATAAGTAAATTTTGTAAGTAGTGGTGCAATGTATATGGGGAGAGACAATGTGCATGGTGGGGGGCAGGGAAGGACATTGTGCATTAAGAAAGGGATGAGGGGAAAGGGAATACAATGTGCATTTTACACATTGTCTCGCCCCACCCCCACCTTCATATAAATTCTTTGGTTGCAATGAACATTTTCTTAAATTTGGATTAGTTTCAGTATAAGCCTTTTTCGAGATAAAGAAAAATTGGTGTTTCCAAATTTCAAAATACTTGGTCAATTTCCAAGGTGAAAATTTTGGTTCTAAACATGTCAATATTAGATTCCAAAATTGCAAAAGCAGATTAAATAAAAAATGCAAAAGTATATTCTAAAAATGTGAAAATATCTAATTAGTAATTTTCCATTGCTAATATTTTTTTAAACTAATAGTATATTCTAACAAAAATAAACTCAACTCATTATTCACATATTGAAAATAGCAAATGTATAAGATTCATAATGATTGAGTTTCAAGCTATTTAGTATATGTCAATCAATATTTTTCAATTTGTCTTTTCTTTTATTTAGTAATTTCCATTAAACATACAATATATATAAAGTGTTATAATATAAAAAAAATATCTAATATTTTTAATGATCACCAAAATTTTCATATATAAATAATACAAATTTTTATAAATCACAAAAAAATTCAATCATATTTAATTTCAATAATTCAATACTTCTAAAATGAGTTTCACATTATCTACAAATATTCAATTATCATTCATATCTTCATAATTGTGTTATTTTCTAACTACATTTATCCAAAGTATTTAATATTGGAACAATTCCATACTTAAATTCGTTAGTATTTTATTTTATTTTTTATAAATTCCAATCTAAGATATGCACAATAAAAGCTAATAAATATATAACATACAATATATTCAAATTGTAAACTAATACTTATAAATTATGAAACATCACGGAAGTAGTCAAAGATTTTTTTTTTTACCATATAAAAATAATTTTATACAACATTAAAGATAAAGTATTAGTTGCATAATTTAGCATAGTTTCAATATTTTTATAATTGATTTTACATCATTCACATCATGTGCACTAGATCCATTTGTTATCTTTGACTCAAGGTTTGCCAATATGAATTTCACAATTATCTTTTTTTGACACCATGTGCACTATAATCATTTGTTATCCTTGATCCAAGAGTAGCCAATATGAGTTCCACAATTATCTTTTTTTAACAACATGTGCACTAGGTTTATTTGTTAAATTTGACCCAAAGCTAGCCAATACGAGTTCCACAATAATCATTTTTACTAACTCACATGCACACCTTAGTATTTCAGTTTTTTATGCATAATAGTATGAAACATTACAAAATGATTTCATCTATATTTGGTATTTTATTAGCATTGAATTTCCTAAATCTATGTTCTAGATGATTTTTTCTTTCTGTTATTTGAGAATGAATGTTTCTTCGTCAATATAATTCAATAACTACATTAATAAATCCCTCATGATTAAAATGTTTATTAAACCATTTAGTATTTCATTTAAAAACCTAAATTCTTTATTTAATACAACTTGCACACTTTAATATTCAAAATTCATATATACATGCATTTTAATACCATTATATAAACCTAAAAAATAAAACACATAAATCCTTCCATTAAATTCACTACACTGTTTAAAACTATCACTACATGATGTCAACTAGCTACTCAACGCCAAGAAAAATGCATATCTACCATCAATTCCTTTCCACCATAATTTAAGTAGGTCTTTCCATAAAAAATGGATAGGAATAAGATTTACACGATTTCCTCCACCATTATTTATCTTTTCTTTAACATTTATGTAGAAGTAAAATTGTAAATGTGTAGACTTTTACTACCCATCAAAATTTATGCAAGTTCTTCTACCTGAGAAAGCAATTCACTTATCCACTTTACTTTAGCATAATTTCTAACTTGGATGGGACAAGTTGTCCGCAAATCAAAATTATAATATAACAAATTGAATTTTATTATTGATATTACTTTTAATTTTTTATTAAGCCAAGATTTAAATGTTTACACTACAACATCTCCACCGTACTTGACTCTATATTATTTTTAACCTTTTTATTAATTTTTAATTGAGCTGACATATAAATGTTAAATTTTAAATATTTAAACCTACACATCTAACTCTATATCAATTTTTAATAAAGTGGACATTGGCATTAGATTAAATTTGTTAAATATCAAACGTTAAATGTTAAACATTTACTTTTGACATCTACCCCTTACTGGGTTGTAGAGCACCTCTCAGCGCAATAATGTACTAGTTGCATAGCTTTACATGAAAAATACCTCCTAGGTAAAAGGCTAAAATACAATCAAGGGTAATATGTGGTCTCATGTAAGGGACTAAGGCTTCGTGCTTCTAGAAACCACATGACCTGCTAGAGGTAGAAATAATGATTACCACAATGGACATTTGATATCTTGTGAATACTATTTAGGTTGAAGTTGTCTTTTGATCTTGGCATAAGACATAAAATTGTATTTAATTAGTTAAGAAATCATCTTCTTAGACAAGGAAACATGTTAATTACCCAAAACCCAAAGGAAATAAGTCATTTTAGGTGGCATGGGGATTTTCTTGAGTACTGAGGCAACCCATATTTGTGAATAACAACCAATGATGACTATGTTAATGCAAATTGACAACTAAATTATGATAGGTTTTACTCTGTAGAGGTGTCAAAAAAGTATGATGTGTATATATTTGAATGGTGGTATTGGAAATGATAAGAGAACATGAACCATCCTCCAAACTACCTATCTTATGGAGCACTCCTTATACATAGTCATTTCACAAAAGGAATTTTTCTAAGATAAGGAATTATTCATGGAATAAGTGAGGATGATGAGAATTTGTTCAATAATTTAAATCATTTCACTGTGAGTTGATGTGTCAATTTCATTCACAGACCAATCATCTCTAATGGTTTTGACAAATTAAAAAATAAAAATAAAAAGTTGTATAATTACAATTGAGAAATCCATTTTGTTTTATTGGTGCTTTTCTTACTTCAAAAATTTTCAATGAAAAATGTCTCACGAAAAGACACTACATCTTAGAATGTGGCTTAATGTTATAGACATTTTTGTGCCTCGCGACATGGAGCATGAAATGTCAATAATTACAGGGATCCTCAGTCCCTAAACATGTTGTTCTTACCCCTAAAAGAACAAGGTCATCAAACAACAGCACTTCCAATCAGTTCTCCACCTGAAACACTTCAAAACAGGCTAATTTTGGATCATGTCAGCTGCTCCACTGAGCATCTGCGCTGGAATGCAACTGCTCCTCCTTGTACCTGCGCTAGAAGTCAAATCTAATGAAGGCTACCTGCACTGGGCGAGATTGGCCAAGTGGCACAGTCATTCTGCAAGGTGTCAACTGCCCAGGAAGCTTCCAAACTGACACTTGGTTCATGAGATTCGCCCTGTGATGAGTAAGAGGTACTTGATCACCATGTGTAAGCAAGGATCTCCAAGTGGACTCAAGAACTGAAGATTAACTGAAGAGGGAGAGGACACAAGGCAACTTCATGTCAGTCTCAAGCTGACTCATCCTCTCTTCTTCTCTCCTATATATAGAGCTCTTCTATGAGGTCTAAGGAGGCTGGAATTTTGTGTAAAGCAAGGAGGTGCTGTTGGTTTACAGTTAGAGCTATTGGGTGATTGTTTTACTAGAGGTGAAGAGGAGAGTTCTTGCTGCTGGGGAGGTGCTGCTGGATTGGAGCCATCAATGGTTGTAACCTTCTCAGAACCCTGTTACTTCTATCAATAAAGTTTTGCATGTTCTCCTATATACTTGTATTGCATTGATGTATTGTATTTACTTGTATATTTGATTCACTCTAATCCATGCATCAGTTATGAGTACATGTATCTTGTAGTTTCCTCTCTTGTTTGTGCAGGATCTGTGTGTAGCTGGACCGGCAAAGAGAGCAAGGAGCTGGGAACAAGAGACAAAGAGAGAGGATAAGGATCGACTAAGCGAAAGACACCAGGTTGGTTAATCTTTTCTTCCTTCTCTCTGTACTTTCATAAAGGAAAATATCAAAGCTTTACTTTCAGTTGTTGCTAAAGACTGTCACCTTTAGAGTAGGGATAGGGTCATCCGAGTCGGATACTTTTCCCCACAACAAACTGGCGACTCCGCTGGGGAGCCTAGTATCTTGTTGGTGTTTGTAGTATTTTGCTATTCATTTCTTGAAGAAAAGAGTACCAAATCGAAAAGCTTTTGACTATATCAAAAGCGAAGTAGAGGGTCTGCTACTCTTGCTCATTTGCTGAGCAAATTCAAGATTTGAAGAGCTTATCTACAAAAGACTCTTTACTCTTTGTGATAGATCTTCATCCTCTTGATCATCCCTTAGCCTGTACTTGACCTATAGCTTTTTATTTCAGCAAAAACAGTGCATTTTTGAGCTTTTTATGACCGGAAAACTTTGTAGACGTAACTCTCGTGTCCCAGAGCAGGCTGTCCACAGGCAGTCTGCATTACAGCGCAGGTACTCCCTTCGGGAACTGCGCTGAGAGTCAAACTGACAGACCAAAGCCTGCGCTAGTCCAGTTAGCCATTGTCTTGCTCAGTTTTCCCATTGTGTCTTGGCCCTGTTTTCACTGATTTTTTGCTGATTGCTTGCTGGTCATTGTATTTGCTGTAAACCATTCTCCTTGACATTATTCCGCCTCAGTTGTGTGATGAAACTGTGAATGTTCTTTCAGTATTTCTTGTTTCAGTTACAGTTTCCCATTGTGAAAAGCGAACCAGTATAGCTGTGACCTCTTAGATCCTGAACTGTAAAAGTGTCTTTGTGATCTTAAGAGCTAGTTTTATTACTGTTCATGGCTGTTTGAGTTTGTTTGTTTTTCATTTTATGGTTTGAATCTATACATTTCCTGTGTTTAAACAAGTCGATCATAAGGTGTCTTTTTGATTTTGGACAAGCTTGTTTATTTCTACTTGAAATTAGATTCAAAATTATACAACAGTTTCCTTTCTGTCTTACATCAACATTAAGGATAATGAAAAGAAATACATACATTGTGCATTTTGCATTTGACTGTGTACTTGACGATTTAGGAAAATGTGCATTTTAGTGTGTGCTCTATGATCTGTGAAAAAGTTGTGTCTTTCTTTTCCCTCAGTAGATTAAGGTTTTCAAAGTTGAAAGATTGAAAAGATTTGCTTCTCATCTTAGATTGCATATAGGAAGTTGTATATATACATCTCGTGGCGACCCTGAAAGGCAAACTGTTAAGCAAGATCAACATTAAAATAAACCCAATTTACATAACAACGCTTTGTAACATAACGCAAACATCTAGAGGTCTAGGTAGAGACGTGTTCCGGCGTCGTTAAACATAGTGACTGTCGATCTCTACGAAGGTGGGTGATTCCTCCTGAGAGTCGGTGGCACTAACACGGACTTGTGCTCCCGCGTACCGTCGCGTATATTGGGAGACCCCTATAGGCTTTTATCCTTTATCCTTAGGAAACCATGTCGGCCGCCCTACTGATCGCGATGCAGTGAACACAGCATTCACGAAGATCGACCACCCGTACCGTAAAACGTATTCTGTGGTTTCGCGAAAGGTTTGGCACACCCTCTGCCTAGATCTCTAGAGCAGTTTCTTTTGGCCTTTTTCAAACTCTATAACTGAAAAAGTCCAACCGAGCATTTGTCACTTCGGGCTCGTTAATACATCGAAGGCGACTAGAGTCATCTTTAGCTTTTTCTCGACTCTTAAAACATGAAAAAGCAAGTTTGTGTCTAAAAGCGTCGTTAATAAAATTTATTTTAAGCGGAACATAATCACCTGTTATTCCCACGTTGATCTTTCAGTTGAAAAGTATGGAGCCCACCAACCAAGGAAGTAACCTTGGCGGAAGTCCAAATCCCTTCTCCTCTTGGGGAGATGTTGGTGCGCCTCATATGGCAACATTGTCACTTCCAGGATTGACAATTGGCCTACCTGTATGGCTCTTTTCAACCAATGTAGTCCAGATCGCCACTAATCCTGAGCAGTCGAATCAACAGTCAGAACAATCTAGAACTACCCACCAGCCCTCCACTTCTTATGATACTTCCTCTGATCCTTCATCTTCGCAAGGTAGAGCTGGCAAAAGTCAGCCTCCCAAGGAGAAGAAGGAAAAGAAGAAGAGAGAAAAGAAGCAGAAGGAGCCTCTGGCGAAGGCAACTGGGGGCAAGCAGAAGAAAGCTGACAAAAACCCACACACTGCACCGACCGGGCCTAAATCGCCATGTGTCATTTGCAAAGGGACCCACTTCCATCGTGATTGTCCTTGTATTCCCCGGATACTAAGGGACTGGTCCCCAAGGTTGCACAATCCGGTAGCATCAACCTCTGGTTGTCATGTTGATTGCAATCCGTCAACTAATGAGAGTGAAGGACGAAGAAGGGGACCAAGATCACCCTGTCTATTGTGTGAAGGCAATCATGCCATCCACAAATGTCCATTCTTAGATGAGGCAAAGAGAGTTTTGGAAGATCGTCCGGTATCACCGTTACGACTTCCTCCTGGATACCAAAAACTCGTGCCTAATCCCTCGATAGTTGAAAATCCAGCTGGCCCGCTCAAGTGGTCAGCTGAAGTGTCGGTCATTGAGAATGAACCAACTGAATCCAGACCAGACGAAAGTCTAAAGGTCGAAACGGCAGTTGACCCAGTTCTTCCTTCAGAGGTTCTATCGTCCAATGACTCCGTCATTGAAGACCCGTCTTCAAATGACACCGTCGCCGAAGAGTCATCTTCATGCGACACCCTCACTGAAGAGAATAAGGATGACACCATCCAGGTTCTTTTCATCAGCACCGACTCCGATGAGCGTCAGGGCAATGCGCCCATTCCTTTATCGCAGGAAGGAACATCATCAGAGTCATATCCGGCCGTATATTCGGTCCCACCACCAAGCAACCTGGTTGTATCCTTTGATTGGAATCAACTAGGCAGACCCCGGTTACCTGCCAGTATACCATTCAGAATCATTGTCCAGATCTATAGAATGATTATGGCTGGTACTATCATTGATGAAGGGGCGTCTGTGAGTATCCTTTCCTCTGTTGCTTGGAAAGCACTGGGTTCCCCAGCGCTTTTACCTGAGTTGAGAAATCTCTCAGGTTTTGATAAAGGAACCAGTCGACCATTAGGAATCCTCCCCAATGTACCTGTTACATTGAAAGGGAAGACCGTTAATTTGAACGTGATGGTCGTCCAAGGACCCTTGGATTATAACCTACTCCTTGGACGCGATTATATTTATTGCATGGGAGCGATAGTCTCCTCACTCTTTAGAGTAATGTGTTTTCCACACGAAGGAAGGGTGGTCAAGCTCGTAGACCAACTTTCGTTTCCGGGATCTCGCATCGCAAATAGTCAAATACCATTCCTAAATGGTCTGTTCACTCAAGATTCGCCTCCACCCCCAGTCCTCCTTCCCGATGAGTGCGAGTGATTCAGAAAGAAAGACTAGGACCCAGGGGGCATGCACCCTGGTCTGCTTCGGGCAGAGAGAAAACCCGGGTATAAGGAAGAATTTCCGCAGAAGAATATGACTAGTCCGTACCCCGTCCGTGGAAGGAAGTGGGGTTGTTCTGGAATAGTGTTCTTTTGTTAAAGTTATGTGTTTGGCAAAAGAGTCATTCAACTTTGTCTAAAGAAGTGGGCAATGCCCAAGTAGGAATTCCCTTATCGCAACGAATAGTAACCATCTTTGAATTCAAGCCTCGCCCATTAAAACATATGTTTTGAAGGATAAGCAGGGGTAGCTTACAAAGTAGGGGACTATATTGTTGTGACAGAGGGTAACCATCTTTGGACAACCCAATGATAGACACCGCCGAAGAAAGGGATTGATTTGCGGCAGCAAATAGAACCCTCTTCGGATAATAAGAAAGAGGCAAGCCTCCCTCAATAATACCAATGTTTTGTCTTTGAGTAGTGTTCTTCTATTGTCACAAATAGCTGTTTGTTAAAAGTGGGCCGACGGGAAGCCTGAGTACTGCGTAAGACCCCTTTAAATAACGAGAAGACAAGTATCGTTAACATTAGATTAGCGAGATGACGAATAGCTGTGAACACCCAAAGAAAAGCAGAGGTAGGGGAGAGGAGGGGCAGCCTCGAAATTCTATCCTATACCTGGGGGCATGCAAACCTTCTGGAGTGCAAGCTAGGGGCGGTTATTTATCTGGTTTTAAGATTAACCGTTTTCCGAACTTACATAAAGGAAGGAGGAGTTGGAGCATAGCTGTGGTAAGGCGCAAGCTCTATAAAAAATGGATCCTTAGAGGAGGCTTTTCTTCTTATTATGACTGGTATATCGAGCAGTTTTAGCATATAGTTAATGCTCGTTAAAAAATAAACGCAAAATTCGAGCAGTTTTATGACTGAATTTATGCTCGTTAAAAAATAGAAAAGTGTGAGCAAAAGTTTCCCCCAGAGTTCAAGCTCATGGAAAAAATGAACCGGTAAATAACCTTTTGAGATTGTAAATTCATCAGCCATAAGAACCTTGATCGTGTTTTCATCCATCACCTCCACTGTTCATTTGGCCGATCATTCACTTCCATTTGTGTGTTTACCTCTTTTGAGAAACAGCTGCGAAGAGTGATTTCACCTAGCCATCCTTGTGACACTGCCGTGATTGGAAAATTCCAACCTGTACCTGGAATCTGCTGCTATCCCTGTTTATCACTCGTTCCTCAAAAGATGAGTCTTCTTTGAGCTCTTTTCACTGACTCGTAAAATATGAAAAGTTTGCCGAGTTTTGGCCTTCCAGCTCGTTAAATGACCGGAACGCTATCCCTCCTCTAAATTTTAATCTTTTTGGACCTGAGGGATTATTGCACAAAAGGATCGAGTGCTTGTCTTGTTCGGCTCGTTAAAAGTACCGAACAGCCATCCCTTCTGTATCGTTTTATACTTTTTCGGACTTAAGGGATTAGCTGACGAAAAAGGAATTATGGAGTTAACTTTCTGTACCTTTTCAGACTCTCTAAAAATGAAAAGGACCGAGTTTTCTTTGTCGTTAGACTCGTTAAAATGATTAAATAGCGACAAACTTGTCTTTAGACGAGAACGAGTTTCCCTATCGCTAAGCTCGTTAAATCATAGCGATGGGCTTGCCTGAAGGGCAGGTTATAGAACAAGCATATGTTATCCTCCTCAAGCTTGACAAAAATAAAGAGGTACTGGTCAGAAATGACTGGGGAAAAATTGGGAGAACATCAAAGTTTAATGGTAGCAAGTCACTCTTGAACATGACACTTTTCCTCCGTACCACATCGGGTTGGGTTGTTTCATTCACCGGTCTCATCACCATGGTCCTCGCCAAACCATCCACATTTGGGGTAATGCTACCGATCCATCGCATTAGTGTCGTTATATGTTCAAGAGGGGTCATTCTGAAAGTGTCAACCGTGTCCCATCCACTGCCATACATTATCCTTCGTCCATTCATGATCGCCACCCTGAATCATATGTCACAGTTTGTTTTCACCTCCACTAAAATCATTAGCTCCGTTCCGTGTCATTGATGTGGGATTCATTAAGGCCCTCCTTTGACGGATCGCTTCTTGTCGACTTCAGCTCATTATCCAAGAAGTTGATCTAGGAACAACCCCATCAGTACTTTGAAGCTTGCATGCCTCAATGGCAAGTTTCTCACTTCCGGCGACAGGTATACATCAATGACCTTCGACCAGAAGATTTTGCGTGGCGTTCGACGCCAAGTCCTTTATTCACGCCACGTGAATTGTACTGCAGTACCTTGAGGGTCATTATCATTATCGGTGATTCCTCTCGCGCTTGTTAACGGTTTTCATCATTGACCGGTAATCAAGCGATGTCTTTCCATGTTCGACTTCAGCGAAATTCTCACATGGATCGACTTGTACTTAGAGTGAAGATCGAACGAGTTTGAAGACCCCGGATCTAGTTTCATCCATCCGGGCTGCGATACATATTCAGGAAATATAAAAGCATTTGTCATGTACATCATTGCAGCAGATGATCATCCTACTCAAGGGATGATAATTTCAGCAGAAAATTATCAGTCTACCTTCAGACGATCGTCTGTCATATGTACCAAAATGTATTTATAAAAGCTGAGCATGGGAATGCCCGCCTCAGCTAGATCATGAAAATAGAATGAAAAATAATGTATTGTATTGTATTGTATTACAGGGCGCCTCCTCAGCACTGGAATGAACTTCGGACCCTCTAGATAAAGCATTTCACCCGATAAACGGCCTCATACTTTAGGGGGCAACTGTTATAGACATTTTTGTGCCTCGCGACATGGAGCATGAAATGTCAATAATTACAGGGATCCTCAGTCCCTAAACATGTTGTTCTTACCCCTAAAAGAACAAGGTCATCAAACAACAGCACTTCCAATCAGTTCTCCACCTGAAAACACTTCAAAACAGGCTAATTTTGGATCATGTCAGCTGCTCCACTGAGCATCTGCGCTGGAATGCAACTGCTCCTCCTTGTACCTGCGCTGGAAGTCAAATCTAATGAAGGCTACCTGCGCTGGGCGAGATTGGCCAAGTGGCACAGTCATTCTGCAAGGTGTTAACTGCCCAGGAAGCTTCCAAACTGACACTTGGTTCATGAGATTCGCCCTGTGATGAGTAAGAGGTACTTGATCACCATGTGTAAGCAAGGATCTCCAAGTGGACTCAAGAACTGAAGATTAACTGAAGAGGGAGAGGACACAAGGCAGCTTCATGTCAGTCTCAAGCTGACTCATCCTCTCTTCTTCTCTCCTATATATAGAGCTCTTCTATGAGGTCTAAGGAGGCTGGAATTTTGTGTAAAGCAAGGAGGTGCTGTTGGTTTACAGTTAGAGCTATTGGGTGATTGTTTTACTAGAGGTGAAGAGGAGAGTTCTTGCTGCTGGGGAGGTGCTGCTGGATTGGAGCCATCAATGGTTGTAACCTTCTCAGAACCCTGTTACTTCTATCAATAAAG
Source organism: Pinus tabuliformis (assembly GCA_031772625.1). NCBI lineage: Eukaryota > Viridiplantae > Streptophyta > Pinopsida > Pinales > Pinaceae > Pinus > Pinus tabuliformis. The sequence goes on from CM062817.1 coordinate 722,526,860, forward strand.
TTTTGCATGTTCTCCTATATACTTGTATTGCATTGATGTATTGTATTTACTTGTATATTTGATTCACTCTAATCCATGCATCAGTTATGAGTACATGTATCTTGTAGTTTCCTCTCTTGTTTGTGCAGGATCTGTGTGTAGCTGGACCGGCAAAGAGAGCAAGGAGCTGGGAACAAGAGACAAAGAGAGAGGATAAGGATCGACTAAGCGAAAGACACCAGGTTGGTTAATCTTTTCTTCCTTCTCTCTGTACTTTCATAAAGGAAAATATCAAAGCTTTACTTTCAGTTGTTGCTAAAGACTGTCACCTTTAGAGTAGGGATAGGGTCATCCGAGTCGGATACTTTTCCCCACAACACTTAATTCCAACTTTAGTAAATAGATTGACCCCAAGCCCCCAAAAAAATTAGTTGTTTATGTCTTGAAGATTCTAAATAAAATTGTGTATATAGATTGATTACAATTAGAAATCACAAAGGGCCTGCTCAAGAGACTTCATGTTTCATTGTTCATCTCCACTAATAGGCTTTTCCTAATACTCTTATGGGTTAGTTTCATACTGTGGATGGAACCCCAATCTTAAGAGCTTTTCATGGGAGTCAATTGATCATCATTGATGTAAATTATTGAGGTGATGGCCCTCTAATGCACTTTGAACTATGGATCTCATTTCTATGGATGGTTTCCAACCTCTAATTGAATTGTATAAGATACCCATAAAACTATCCTAATACATGGAATAAATCCTCCATTTCCTCCAATTCCAATAGTACTTGGGATATTCTCTTTATATATCACTACTACATTATTCTTGAAACCTACATTATAAATAACAATTGGGGTTTATTAGTTTTATCATTTGTCTAGATCCTCTTGAACACCAACAAATTCTATTTTGATGTTTGATTTATGTATTTTCATACAAACTACCATTTGTTTTTTCTTTTCTTTTTCAAAGGAAAATGTTTGATGGGGAACTAGAAACCTCCCTAGATATATGCAACAGTGCGCAAGTCACATATATCATAAACTCATAGTTCATCCTAGGACCAAAACATCTAGAGAACACCAAAAACTAGTGTCGGGATCCCAAACTGCAATTGGATGCATATCCTTCTAACCTTACTAAGACGGACCATGCTGTTCCCCCATGGGATTTGAAACCAGGTGGAGGGGATAACATCCTAGTGAGACAACCACCGTGTCGTCCCACAAGAAGACATTTGTCATTTGTTGATTGGTCTATGTTCAATCCTATAATGTACTCCACTTGTCCATCTAGCTTGACACCATCCCTACATCCCCTCTTCATCCTCGTATTGTCTTCATTTTCCAACCATTGTTCTTTGGTTGTGCTTCATCATTGCTCTTCACCCTCTTAATTAATGTCTCTTGTTCCTCTTCTATTTATTGTTGGAAAAGTAGGGGTCACATAGTTGCAATTATTATAGTTGGGTATGCAGCTAAGTCATTTAGATTTGGAGATACATGATCCTTGAGAATATTTAGTGAGGTATGGGATGAAGATGGAGCTTGTGAAGTATCTATTTTCCATCCAAAAATAAAAATCCCCAATATTTAAATAACACAACCACCCTAATTCACGTTAGTGTTCCCTTCCCCCTACTTCAGGGTATGTTGGTTATAACCAATGATAAACATTATTTCAACATATGGGACCCACTTTTTTCCAAGCATATTGAGTTTTCCATTGTTTTGTTACAGAGGTGTGCTTTTCCTCATTCTTGGATTCATAGAATTGTTGAAATTGCCTTCTGTACTGTTATTGCCAAATGTTATCCTCAATTACGAATGTTGTTTTATGTAGTAGTGCTTTGGTTGCCCAATGTTATACTCAATTACGAAGGTTGTTTTCTGTAGTGTTTTTTTATTGAAGACAGTTGCATTCACGTTATATTATAAATGCTCTCTTTTGCCTTTTCTTGGTTTGGCCCCCTTTAAGAAATATTCTTGAGAGATGGAATAAACTTCCCTTTAACTGCTCACAAGTTGTCAATAAATCTTTCTGTATAGGTTTTCCTCATCAGTTTCGTTAGTTTTAGGATTTATTTTTTATTTTTAAAGTATAATTAGTCTAATAATGATGGTTGTGTAGGTTTCCCAGATCATCTTCATTTATTTTAGGATTTTTATTTTTAAGTATAATTGGTCTAATAATAATGGTTGGTTAGAAGAAATAATGAATACTATTCAATTGGCTATTTGGTAGTATGGTGAGTAGTATATAGATAGTCAGAATTGTTTATTTATATTTAACAATTCACCTAATAAATTATTTATTGTAATATTTAATATTGGATTAATATTTAACAATTTACCTAATAAATTATTTATTGTAATATTTAATATTGGATTAATATTTAACAATTTACCTAATAAATTATTTATTGTAATATTTAATATTGGATTAATGGGGTGAATAGTGTTCACCAATCCAAATATACAATCGTGTATATATATATGATTTGATAAATAAATATAAAAACATAATTTTTTAAATAACTTAATTAGACTTTAATTCACACTAAAAATCCGAAAGAAAAAATAAAATATTGTTTTTGGTACTTTGAAATAATTTCTACTGATTCACTGTGTAAAATATTTGATTTTAAGACACACTTAACCAAAACCATATGCATCTATATCATTGGCCTTACGATAGAATGATGTAAGATAGTCGGGCTCTCTCCTATAGAGTGAGTAAGCGCGTCCCGGAACCATGCCCTCAGTGTCGGCCAACAAAAACATAAAAGGAGATGATATTTTTTAAAAATTATCCATTTAAATTTATTTTACATTTAAAAAATAATAATAATATAACATTAAAAAAAAATCTATATTAAATTTGAATAAATTTAAATTTTTCAATATATTGTAATATGTGAGATAAAAATAAATTTTCTAATATGTTAGATAAAAAGAAATGATTTAAAAAAAAAATCCATATTAAAAAATTTGATTTCGAATATATGAATTTAAGTTAATAATAATAATTATTTGAACTTTATATAAAAAAAATTGGGATCAATTTTAAGCTTGTTACCACTTAATGTCTTTATTAGGTTAGGAGTCTAATTCACACTAATATATTTACACTAACTATTATCCAACAAATGCATGGAAGTGTTTGGAGCTTCACTGTGAAGTTTTCCTAGAAGATTGTATGTTCAAATCTAAAGGGATAAGGTATGTACATCTCCATAGACTGTCGCATTCAAATTAATATATGGAGGGGCTCCCTTGTCTCACAAGCAAGGAGACCTCATACACCAATTTGGTGTTTGACTCAAACACTGCCTTAAAATATAGATTGTTATTATCATTATTTGAATGCATTATCTCATAAAGTAAGAGGAACTAGCACTCAGTAGGCTTCGACAATTCATCACCTAAGATCTAACACATCTACTCCCTTCTTCTAATTGAGGGGTTATTAAGAGATGCACAAACACAAAACCTTCGTTTCCTATGAAGGGTAGCTTAAAGAAGTGCCACTATTGAGGGTTGGTTCCTAACAAATTACATAATTTCTACTACTTTGAAATTTAATGTTATCTTATGTTGTAGCTTACATTGTTTTTTTTTGTCGTTAATACTATGCTATGCTATTAATTACATTAAAACAGAAAAACGGTTACAGCCATGAAGTCATGTGCCAGAGGCCGTGGAAGGCAATCTAGACTTACAGCGCTCAAAAAACCACCCGTATAGGGTCCATACCTCTCGATTGACTACCCACGCAGGGGCCTTGACATGAAAACTTATCACCCACACAGGGGCAGCAACCTTGAGACCACACACCCACGCAGGGGCGCTACCACAGAAATTGAAAGCCCACGCAGGGGCGCTACCACAGACATTGTATGCCCACGCAGGGGCTTTAGACCTTAGAACATCAGTGATGGCAGAAGTAGTCATTCCATTCAGAGACGAGGACAAGAAAGAGAAAATCTTCATCAGACTCCCTCGCAGGGGCGCGGAGACACACTGAGCAGTAAAATTCACATACAAAACAGAGACATTCAGAACATACCAGCTGCCGTAGACAAAATCAGAGCATCGAAGACAAGGAGGAGAGTGAGCGAGCGGTCGATTAATCGTCCGGCTCCTCGTCCGGCTCCTCCTCATATATCCAGCACGATCCCTCCCGGGGGGGGCCCAATATGCCTTAGCTTTCTTTGACAAGGGCTCTGGCTGAGTCGTTGGAGGGTCAGTGTCTGGTCTCGGGCAGTCCTCCGGCAATCCTTCAGCAGCTCTGGAGCTTTCGGCCTGATGCGGCTGTGGGCGGGGCTGCTCCCCGACCTCCTCCACCGGTTCTTCCAGAAAAAGAACAGATACATGGGCATTGATGCGCGAATTGGCCTGGGGGCTGTTGAAGGAAAAAACCGCAGTTCCAAACGCTGGGAGAGGATTGGAACCCGCTTCAGAATTGCCAGCCTCCATGAATTGGCGCGATTGCAAAGGGTTGGCTTCCTCAACTCGGTGACATAAACAGCGGCAGCAGCGAGAAGAGACATTATCCACAGATGGGCGCGAAGTTCCGCCTCTACCTGAGCCTCTACGGCTGATGAGGCGTTGCCTGAGCTTGACCATGGTGGTCTTGGATACCAGATAGCTAAACGGAGCAGGGTGAACAGACACACACCTGTCGCCCCCGCTAGCAGGCTTGCTGCCCACTCTAAATGCAACAGGGGCGCCTTGAGCCAGACCTCCGGAAATTGACAACCGAAATCCCAATACTCCCCACTGTAAATGATCCACAACAAAACATTCCTCATCTGCATTGTATTTATGCCTCTCTGAGACGTCTCGGCCCTCGCCCTCCATAACTGCACACAGCAACCAAGACTATGAAGCGGACCAGGCATTAATTTGTTGTCCCTTCCCCCCTCAGCACCCACGCTTTCAATCCTCGACGGCTGCTCGCAGTGAATGCTCACCTTAATCCTGGTACCGCCCATGGTGACCAGGTGGCGGTCTCATTTCCTCTCCCGTGGCACCCGCATCCGGGGTAGTAGCTTACATTGTTTGTGATCATTATTAAAAATAATTTTTGAACCAATTCATTTTATCTATATCTATATAATGCATTAACTCTTAGAGTAAGAGGAAACATTAGCTCTAGTTGGCAAATTATTGTTGCATTCATGGTTGATCAAGTGCTCAAAATTATGCTAAAAAATAAAAGTTATCAGAATGGTGTGAAACGTGAATGACCGCATAGTGTTCGTCATCCTGAATCCGATGCAACTCGTTTTTCACGAAATAGACACTATATGCTCCCAGAAACGCGATTTGTTCACTTTGTCAAACAGGTGAAAAAAATTGCAGATGGCTGACAGGGATGCTGACTGGGCATCCATATTGCCTAGGTGGCAAGGGGAATATTCTTGGAATATTCCCAAAATATTTTGTTGAGTTGGTGAAGTCCTATTGGTCCATGTGTTTGGGTTTGGGCCAATAAGGAGGTGACATGTGGCTAAGTTGGAGGCCTCCATGTGTCCAACCAAAGGCATTTTAGCATTTTATGGCAGATAGGGCAGAGGTCGGGCTCGACCTTGCGACCTCCCTTAACATAGTTCATCACCTTACCACTCTGCTTGTGGGTTGGTTCTTAACATATAACGGCTTTGGGTTAATGTTAAAGTGGACTAACCGCATGGTTGGGCGGCGGGCAGACTTGACCGCCCCCAAATGTGAACACAATACCACCAAGTTGCAGTAGTTATGGTAACCGCCAATGGTGACCAAAATCGTCACCGCCACCGCCGACCACTGACTGCCAGACCACATGTCAACACTCTTCCTCAAATTGTTAGCCTTAACTGTGACCACCGAAGGGAGGGGGGCCAGCGCTGGGGATTAGCTCCTAGGCACATGGCCCTCATATGACCCAGATTTTGGTTCTAAGGCCTCAATGGCAAAATTAATGGTCCTACAAATCCTCCTGAAATCTGGGGAATTTGTTGCTCTGTTAGTGGAAAATGGGGCGAATTTTTAGGATGATGCCGGATTTGGTGCAAATTGTGGAGCGAACAATGGATAAACTAGGAGAGGTCATAACTTCTCCAGTTTTCATCCAAATAGGATGAAAAAAGAGGCTAGGTAGCCATTTTTGGACATTCTGGACTCATTGGAGCAGGTTTCAGAAGCATTTTATCATTGTAAACACACCTTTTTACACTTTTGAACATAATAGAGAGGCCCAAGCCATTGGAATTTGGACCAAGGAGATGTAGCCCTGGAGGGGTGAACTCCTTTATCATGTTCCTATTGTGATGTGTTTTTCAGTGATGTTATGTACATGTTTCTGACATTGTTCAGTCTCTTATTTATGTTAAAACTGCTCATAAAATTAACATAAAAACTCATTTTACAATTGCAAAATTCATGAATCCTTAAGTGCAATGAAAGAATTTTGTTTCTAATCTGAGGAGGATCTTAGCACAACAATCTAATATTCTAAATCAAATTACTTTGGTATCAGAGCACTAGGTTTTCTTTATGAAAGAAGGATTTAACTGTTTGTAAGTTTATGTCATGCTTACAAGGTTAAAAATGAAAAGGAGAAGGGAAGCTGGTTGGAAGCCATGAAGTTGGGTGAAGGGGAAGTAGAGCAAAGGTTACCACAATCTCCAACACTAGTTTAGCCTCAAGTTGTAGTTGAGACTCGAGAGAGCATGTCTCATGAAGGAGAACCTACAAACATGACAGAAGATGAGAATACCTTCATAAAGGCTTTCTTTGATATGAAAAAGATGGCAAAGGTCCTCTATGAAGAGAGGAATACCATGTTGCAAGGGGAAAGTTCCAAACCTCCCAAAGGAGAAGGTTATTCAAGAGGAGGTAATGGAAATGGAGACAAACCTCCACCCTATCCACCATATTATTCATATTCTTCTTCACAAGCATCTTCATCCTCTTGCATTAACACAACCCTTACTCATACTCATCATCATACTTCAAAAGGAACTAGTAAATCACCTTTTTTAAAACTTGATGTTAAATTTGAGCTGCCCATGTATAATGGTGAAGTGAATGTAGAGAAGCTTGATAATTGCATCGTCAGTTGGAAGTCTATTGTAGAATTCAAAACCTTCAAGAGGATGATATAAATACTTAGTTAACTTCCATAAGAATGGAGGGTGCAACACTAGTATGGTGTGAATCAAAGACACAAGAGGAGATAAGAAAAAACGGTAAGATCTCAATTTCTTGGAATGATTTCATTACTGCAATCACAAGACAATTCTACCCTCTAGCTTATATGCAGGAAGCCATCATGAATTAGAAGAACTTTAGACAGCTTAAAGGCCAAAATGTATAATAATACACCTAAGAATTCAAAAAAAGGTCTTTAATGTTAATTGTAGATTTTCAATCACAAGGCACATTGCTGAAGTACATAGGGGGTTTACACAGTTACCTTAGGCATACTATCTTAATTTTTAATCCCAATAATCTAGATGATGTGTGTGTGAAAGCCACTCGTCTTGAGGCAAGAGGGAAAAACACTCCAGAAGAAGGTAGTAAAAAGCCATTTAAGAGTAAAGGAAAAGAAAAGTGTTTCAAAGGGAAGGGAAAGAAAAATGCATCTATCAAAAAAAAGGAGAGAAAGTAACATGAAAACATTATTCCAGAGCGGGTCACAATCAAGCTCATTGTTGGAAGCTTCATCCCGAAATGAAACTAAAAAAATTGAACAAGGGAAAAAAAAAGAAAACTGCAACCACTCAACATGATTTGGGATCCGATTCAGGTGACGAAACTAAAATCACAGCGATGGGTATAAAAGGAAAAGAATCCATTGCTAGCACTAGTTCTTCAAATTTACAAAATGAAACTCTAAATGAAAAGAGGAGAATATAACTTTTTCACATAAGGGTGATCTCAAAACATAACAAGATTGATACATTTATCGATAGTGGCTCTCAAGGCAATCTTATCTCTAAAAACATTGTCAAACGTTTAAACTTGGAAACCATTCCACATCATAAACCATATCCACTTGGATGGGTGTGTGACAATGCACAATTGCAGGTTACTGCAAATTTCATAGATGAAGTGGAGCTTGATGTTGTGCCATTAGATATATATGGCATAGTTTTGGGCAACCCATACCTTTATGACACAAAATATATCTTCCATAGACATGAAATAAAATATCACTCCTTCAAAGATAGAGTAGAATATATTGTGAGAGCTCATAGCAAGAAACTAAATCTTCCACTTGTTAATGTGAGCAAAATGAAAAGACTAGTGAATTCAAGAAAGAATTTTGTGCTTCTAATGGTCAAACCCAAGAATGATGTTGATAATGAAGCTTTTAAAGGTTGTGATCCAAAATTGAAATCTGAATTGGTTGATGTAGCTAACCAATATGATGAGATGTTTCAGGAACCAAAGGGATTACCTCCCAAGAGAGGAATCCAACATGATATACAGTTGCAACAAGATTGTCCTCTTCCTAAAGTTGGCATGTGCAGGATGTCAGTGATGGAAAGTGCAGAAATTAAAAAGAAAATTCAAGAGTTGTTGAATAAAGGGATCATTAAACCATATTCCTCGCAATGTGGTTCACCTATTGTCCTAGTTCCAAAGAAAGATGGAACATGGCACATGTGTGTGGACTTCTGTTCATTGAACAAAATTACGGTAAAGAATCATTACCCACTGTCTAGAATAGATGATTTACTTGATCAATTTATAAGATGCAAAGTATTTTACTAAGTTGGACTTAAGGAGTGGTTACCATCAAATTATAATAGGTGAAGGAGACATTTGGAAGACAACATTCAAAATAAAACAAGGTTTGTTTGAATGGCTAGTTATGCCTTTTAGTTTATGTAATTCTCCTGCTACATTCATGCGTGTGATGAATGATATGTTGAGGCCATTTCTTGATGATTTTTTTATAGTCTACTTATATGACATCTTATTTTTTAGTAAATCTCATGATGAACATGTCATGCATGTAAGAAAAGTACTTGATGTCTTGAAAAAAGAATAGTTGTATCTTAAGATGTCAAAGTGTGAGTTTCGAAAAACTTATTTAGTTTACTTGGCTCATATTGTTGTAGGAGTTGAGTTGAAAATAGATGCCTCCAAGGTTGATGTCATTTTGAATTGGCCAAGCCCCAAGACAATTACTGAGGTAAGAAGTTTTTTGGGAGAAGCCCAATATTTGAGGAAATTCATTGCTAATTTTTCTCTTACAGCATCTCCTTTACATGCATTGACAAGTGTGAAAAAAAATTCAGTGGGGAGGAAAACAAAATAGGGCCTTTGATGCATTGAAGGAAAAGATATATTCATCTCCAGTACTTGCACTTCTAGACTTGAGATAGTCATTTGAGATTCAGACTGATGCTAGTGACTACACCATGGGTGAATTCCTCATGCAACATGGTAAGCCTATATGTTTTCATTCAGAAACTTTTAATGGTGCAGTGATTAACTATCCTATATATGAAAAGGAATTGTATGCATTGGTGCAAATTGTGAAAAAGTGGAAACACTTTTGATGGGTAAGGAAACAATCATTCACATTGATCATCAACCATCGCAATACTTGCAATCTTAATCAAAGTTGCAGCAATTAAGACACTTCCGATGGATGGCTTTTCTTCAACAATTCCACTTGGTAATTAGGTATAAGAAAGGTATCTACAACAAAGTCGCGAATATGCCTTCTAGGTCTATTGTTAGTGCAACTACTTTAATCAAACGTAATTATGTCTTACATGAAATTTATATTGACAAATTTGCATTAGATAATGAATTTCAAGATGTTTATGCAAGCTTGAGTCAAGATAAACAAGTAGAGGAATTGGATTATCGTTTGCATGATAACTTGTTGTACCATCTTGGCAAGCTTTGTATTCCACAGGGAGAAAGAGTTAACATCATAAGAGAGTGATCCAGGTGGATATTGGTGGCCACCTACCAAGTCCACCTGGACCCCCACCATTGTCTTTCTCAGCATTTTCAGTTTCCTTAATTGTAGCACAACTTACTATTTTTAGCAGTTTTTCGGGTCCTGAACTTCCGGAGCCGTTTTGAGGCCCTAAACGATGTTTTTTGGGAATCTGGGGGCAACATGGGTCCATGGACCGATGTTGCCCTTCCCAAAGTGGTAGTTCTCGGATAGATCTTTATAACGAGCTATCGTACGCGTCAAACGGAGATCGTATGCCAAAGTTACGACCCCGGGAAATTGATGTACCAATTTACCCAAACGGGGTCCACAATTTGGCGTTTCATCTTCTAGGGTTAGGTTTCGGGATGTGAAGAGTTTTCCATTGTTTCTCAACAATAAATAGGCCTTCGAGCCTCATTGTAATACAGTTCAGAACAGTTCAGAGGCATGTAGCCATCACATCTCTTCTCAGAGATAAGCTACCATCGCCCTAACTAGTTTATTGCCATTTCTGTTTGTAAGCATATTTCAGTATTTTCCATTAATGAAATGAAGTATTATTTCCGCTGCATCTTTGTGTATATGGTTATCTCTGTAATTTGTTGCGTTCCTGTTTAAATCCGGATCAGTGGTATCAGAGCGGTCTGCTTTTTCTCTGTTTTTCTTTGCATGTCCCCAACAAGGTCGGGATATAAGGAGTTAGGGCTTGAACTGGTTGAACCTTTGCAAGACCAGCCTCGCAAATCCCGACGGCCTCCCATGGCGGACGAGAAGAAAGACGAGGGGGCAGGAGATCCCATCAAAATCTTGCTCGAAGAAGCGCTCGAGCGACAACGGAACGCGATGATGGACAGCTTTGCGCAGATCCTTCAGCGGCTACCCAGAAGCGGCGCATCGGCTTCCAGCAGCTCCTCTGGAAACGCCACACCCTTTAAGGTACAAGTTAATTTTGAAATCCCCATATTCGAGGGTCAGATAGACGCCGATGCCGTAGATAAATGGTTAAATCTGCTAGAGGGTTATTTTTCTGTTCATGAATTTTCGAGTCGGGAAAAGATTGTTTTTGCTCTTCTCAAAGCAGCCCCCCACGTCAAGGACTGGTGGGAAACCTACTGCGAGCAGAAGGATGAAAGTACTGGCTCACTATTTTCAGCCGCACCCACCTGGGATTCGTTCCGGGATGCCATCAAGGAGCAGTACTACCCTGTCGGAAGCTATGAGGATGAATACATAAAGTGGACCACGCTGCGGCAGGGAAGGGACCAAGACGTGCCGGAGTTCACCAATCTTTTCCATACCCTTCGCACAAAGTTGGGTATCAAGGATTCGGAGCAACATTTGATACTCAAATACCGTGGCTGCCTGCACAAGTACATCCAGGAAGAAATACAGTTCCTAAACATCCCCTCGCTCGGCGCAGCATACCGGTATGCCGTCAAGGTCGAGCAGAAGTTTAAACAAAAGAAGCGAGACTTTGGATCTGCGAATCCAAAGCAGGGGAAAGGTGCCCCTAAACCACAGAACAAAGGACAAAGCCAAGGCGGGACAGCCCAAGACAACCAGCCGAAGCTGCAAGCAAAGAGCAACGCCGCGAAGCCGAGAAAGGACACTGGAAAATGGTGCGAGTTCCATAAGAGCTCCACTCACAACACAAGTGAGTGTCGGGCCAAGCAGTCACTGGTGGCTGAGCTAAAGGTTTCAGAATCAGATGCATGTTCCGACTCTGAGTCAGAACCCGATAAGGGGTATGAAAAAGGGAAGCAGATCATTGATGCGGATCCCAGCGCCACTGTTGCTACCGCAAAGATCCAGAAAAATGAACCCGAAGATCCAGAGGAGGAGGAGCGTCTCTTCCACTCCCAGATGTGGGTAAAGGGCTCCCCGATACAGTTCATTGTTGATAGCGGGAGTCAAAAGAACCTCATTTCGGCAGAGGTCGTGAAGCGGTTGGGCTTACCGACCACAGCACATCCACAACCATACACCATTGGGTGGCTTCACCAAGGGCGAGATCTTCGCGTGAGCCAGCAGTGTCGCCTTCCATACAACATCAAGCCCTTCACGGATGAGGTATTGTGTGACATTGCTCCCCTTGAAGTTTGTGATGTATTACTAGGACAACCATACTTGTGGAAGCGACATGCTGTGTATGAATCAAGGCCCCGTGCTGTTATTATTACATTGGGAAATAAGTTGTTCAGGATACCAGAGGTAGCACCACCTGCCGCCATCTCTTTGATTACTGCAAAACAATGCAGTAAGATCATTTCCAAAACCAGGAAATTTGTTTTCCTGATGATACGCCCTCAAGGGAAGAAGAAGACAGTGGCCGCGGCCTCCAAACGGGGTCCCTCTGCACGGCAGCTACAGATGGACAAGATTGTGGAGGAGTACGAAGACATCTTCACCTCCCCGGCAGGGGTTCCTCTGCACTGTCAAGTCAAGCACTCCATCGATCTGACCCCAGGTGCGCCGCTACCCAATGGACCAATTTATCGGCGCTCCGTTCTGGAGAACAATGAAATCAAGAGGCAGATTCAGGAGCTCCTGCAGAAAGGTCACATCCGTCCGAGTTCTTCGCCCTGTGGGAGCCCGATAGTGTTGGTACAGAAGAAGGATGGGACGTGGAGACTCTGTATTGACTATCGGGCGCTGAACAAGATCACTGTCCGTAATAGGTACCCGATCCCGCGGATTGATGACCTCCTAGACCAACTAAAGGGGGCGAAATATTTCAGCAAGATCGATCTGAAGTCAGGATATCACCAGGTACCAATTGAACCCTCAGATGTGTGGAAGACTGCCTTCAAATCCAAGGAGGGCCTCTTCGAATGGTTGGTCATGCCTTTCGGATTGACGAATGCTCCTGCAACCTTTATGAGGCTAATGGATGACATCTTGCGGCCATTCACCAACTCCTTTGTAGTAGTATACTTGGATGACATTCTGATCTTCAGCCAGAGTTGGGAAGAGCACCTCCACCACATCCGACAGGTTCTCCAAACACTGCGGCAACACAAGCTATGTGCCAATTTGGAGAAATGCACTTTTGGCATGACCGAGGTTCAGTATCTGGGATACATCATTGATGAACAGGGGGTGCATGTCGATCCAGCCAAGGTCCAAGTCATTCGGGATTGGCCCTCTCCAACCACTCTAACAGAGCTCCGCAGCTTTCTAGGTCTTGCCAACTTCTACCGCAGGTTTGTGTTGGGATTTTCTCATATTTCTTGGCCCTTGAGTCAAGTCACCAAGGGCGGGGCGAAAGCAAAATTCTTTTGGTCTGAATCTCAACAGAAGGCATTCAGGGAGTTGAAGGATCGCCTCTGCACGGCACCAGTGCTCGCGTTACCAGATTTACAACAACCATTTGAGGTCGAGACAGATGCCTCTGACTATGCTATTGGGGCAGTCCTTACTCAACATGGACATCCAGTGGCATATCACAGTGAAACACTTTCAGACACAGTCCGGAAGTACCCCACTTATGATAAAGAGATGTATTCCATTGTACAGGCCTGCCGACAATGGAAGCATTACATTTTGGGGAAGGAAACGGTCATCCACACAGACCACCGACCTCTGCAGTTCATACAGACCCAAGGGAAATTGCAGAATGATCGCCATCAGAAGTGGTCTACATACCTGCAACAGTTTCACTTGAATATCAAGTATAAAAAGGGCAGCACCAATAATGTTGCAGATTGCCTCAGTCGACCACCGATCATGGCGCTAACCACCGTGCTCAACTCTTGCGGGCACGAGACTTCTGATTGGCCACTTCTCTACAAAAGCGACCCAGAATTCGGCCACACATACCAGACACTCTTGGAGGGTCGGCAGGTTGCAGATTTTCACCTCCAGGATGCCCTATTATGCCACCTCGGTCACCTTTGTGTTCCTTCAAGCGAGCGTGCCAAGATGATTTGGGAAGCACACTACAGTCGGGCTGCTGGGCATTTCGGGGTCGAGAAAACAGTGGCAGTACTGCAAAACTATTTCTATTGGCCGAATCTTCGACAGGATGTTGGGAAGTACATCCGATCATGTACTGCCTGTGCCATTGCCAAACCGACCATTAAGAAGCAAGGCCTCTATACCCCGTTGCCTACCCCTAGTCGACCTTGGGAATCCATCTCCATGGATTACATGTCAGGCCTTCCTTCCACTAAGCATGGAAATGACTGTGTTTTTGTGGTCGTCGACAGGTTCTCAAAGATGGCCATTATGATGGCCTGCAAGAAGAATATCACAGCAGAAGCCACTGCTAAACTCTTCTTTGAACGAGTGTGGGTGCACTTTGGGATCCCACAGTCTATCATCTCAGATCGGGACAGTCGGTTTCTCAGCACCTTTTGGTCCAGTCTCTGGTCAATGCTGGACACCAAACTCACGAAGTCCACAGCCTTCCATCCTCAAACTGATGGCCAGACAGAGGTTGTCAATAGGATGATTGTGCACATTCTGCGCATGTATAACTCAAAGCATCCACGCACATGGGACGAGAGCCTCCCCTACGTTCAGCACAGCTACAACCGAGCTCTTCACAGCTCCACTGGCCATAGCCCTTTTCAGGTGGGTTTGGGATTCCAGCCACTATGCCCCATTGATGTGGCCATGCCACTTGCAGCTACTCACATGAATTCAGCTCATGTCCAGTCCGAAACAGATAAGGCCACCAGCTTCATTGAGCGCATCCAACATATTCGCCAGCAGGTCCATGACATTCTTGAGAAATCAAATGCCAAGTACAAGCAGCGACATGATCAACATCGGGTGCCACACAAGTTTCAGGTGGGCGACAAAGTCTGGTTGCATTTGCAAAAGGAACGCCTTACTGGAGCCTATCGGAAATTGAGACCACTCCGATATGGTCCTTACACCATTACTAAGGCTATGGGAGACAATGCATTTGAGCTCAGCATTCCCCCATTCCTTGGCCTGCACCCAGTATTCAATGTGGACCGCCTTCGGCCATACTTTCCACCATTGCTAGACACATCCGACATTGCAGAACAGCTCAAACCCACAGAATTAAATCCAGATTGCATGGAACAAGCTGCAACTGATCGGATCATGGACACACAGATCAAGAACACTCGCCAACAGAATATCCAACTGTATCGAGTTGTCAAAGCGGGCCAACTCCTTCAGCAGGGCAAGTGGCTCACCAGGGAACAAGTTCAGCAAAAGTTTCCTCATCTCATGGAGGAGCTCAACGCAATGGGGACCATTGCTTCCTAAGGGGGGAGGAATGATCCAGGTGGATATTGGTGGCCACCTGCCAAGTCCACCTGGACCCCCACCATTGTCTTTCTCAGCATTTTCAGTTTCCTTAATTGTAGCACAACTTACTATTTTTAGCAGTTTTTCGGGTCCTGAACTTCCGGAGCCGTTTTGAGGCCCTAAACGACGTTTTTTGGGAATCTGGGGGCAACATGGGTCCATGGACCTATGTTGCCCTTCCCAAAGTGGTAGTTCTCGGATAGATCTTTCTAACGAGCTATTGTACGCGTCAAACGGAGATCGTATGCCAAAGTTACGACCCCGGGAAATTGATGTACCAATTTACCCAAACGGGGCCCACAATTTGGCGTTTCATCTTCTAGGGTTAGGTTTCGGGATGTGAAGGGTTTTCCATTGTTTCTCAACAATAAATAGGCCTTCGAGCCTCATTGTAATACAGTTTTCAGAACAGTTCAGAGGCATGTAGCCATCACATCTCTTCTCAGAGATAAGCTACCATCGCCCTAGCTAGTTTATTGCCATTTCTGTTTGTAAGCATATTTCAGTATTTTCCATTAATGAAATGAAGTATTATTTCCGCTGCATCTTTGTGTATATGGTTATCTCTGTAATTTGTTGCGTTCCTGTTTAAATCCGGATCAAAGAGGCACGTACTTCTCTTATTGTTGGTCATTTCGGTGTAAGTAAGATGGTGGCACATCAAGAAAGGTATTTTTATTAGCCTCGTATGCTTGAAAGTTTGTCTCATTTTATTAAGGGATGTTCATTATGTGCAATCAGTAAGCCTAGCAATAGGAAGTTAGGATTGTACACACCACTTTCGGTTCCTTCACGACCATGGGAGAGTGTTTCTATGGATTTTGTAGGAGGTCTTCCATTGTCAAAAAGAGGTCATGATTATTTGTATGTAGTTGTGGATAGGTTCAACAAAATGTGTATTTTGATGCCATGTAAAAAGCAAGTTACAGCTGAACAAACTGCTCATTTATTCTTTCAAAATGTATGGGTGCATTTTGGATTTCCCACATCCATTGTTAGTGATTGAGATTCTCGCTTTGTTGGGAATTTTTGGTCAAGCTTGTGGGGATTCATGGACACCAAACTGAAAAAGAGTACAACTTTTCATCCACAAACAGATGGTCAAATAGAGGTGGTGAATAGAACAGTGATACATCTTCTTCGTGGGTATTGCAACAAGCATCCTAAGTTATGGGATGACCATTTGCACTATATTCATCATGCTTAAAACCGGGCCAAGCAATCTTTAAGATACTTACCTAAATCTCCTTGAGATTTTAGTTTTGGAAAATATGTTACTATTGATGGTCATAGCGACATAGACAAAGTAAGAAAGTTCATTGAACAAATCCAATTGGTACACCAAAAAGTTCAAGAACGACTTGAAAAGAGCCAAGGCAAGTACAAATCAAGGCACGACAAGCATCATGAATATCACAAGTTCCAAGTCGGTGATGAAGTTTGACTTCAAATTAGCAAAGAGAAGCTCCAAGTAGAAGGTAAAAATCTAAAACCAATTAGATATGGTCCATTCAGAATTTTGGAAAATATTGGTAACAATGACTTCAGGTTGGATTTTTCTTCATATATGCAAATTTATGTTGTTCTTAATGTTGAGAATCTAAGGTTGTATGAGCCTCCTTTGATTGAATATCAAGAAGAGAATGTTCAAATTCCATCTATTGAAGAGTTTTCTCCATAACTACTTGATGAGCTTCATCAAGACACTATACTTGACAGAAGAACAAAGACATCAAAAAGGGGAAGTGTCTATTATCTTCGAGGGCTCAAGGGTTGATCCGGATTTAAACAGGAACGCAACAAATTACAGAGATAACCATATACACAAAGATGCAGCGGAAATAATACTTCATTTCATTAATGGAAAATACTGAAATATGCTTACAAACATAAATGGCAATAAACTAGCTAGGGCGATGGTAGCTTATCTCTGAGAAGAGATGTGATGGCTACATGCCTCTGAACTGTTCCCAACTGTGTTACAATGAGGCTTGAAGGCCTATTTATTGTTGAGAAACAATGGAAAACCCTTCACATCCCGAAACCTAACCCTAGAAGATGAAACGCCAAATTGTGGGCCCCGTTTGGGTAAATTGGTACATCAATTTCCCGGGGTCGTAACTTTGGCATACGATCTCCGTTTGACGCGTACGATAGCTCGTTAGAAAGATCTATCCGAGCACTACCACTTTGGGAAAGGCAACATCGGTCCATGGACCCATGTTGCCCCCAGATTTCCCAAAAAACGTCGTTTAGGGCCTCAAAACGGCTCCGGAAGTTCAGGACCCGAAAAACTGCTAAAAATAGTAAACTGTGCTGCAATTTAGGAAACTGAAAAGACTGAAAGAGACAATTGTGGGGGTCCAAATGGGTTGGTGGGTGGCCACCAACATCCACCTGGATCATTCCTCCCCCCTTAGGAAGCAATGGTCCCCATTGCGTTGAGTTCCTCCATCTGCTGAACTTGTCCTGCAATCTCTGATGTGTCCAGTGATGGTGGGAAGCATGGTTGACGATGGTCCACATTGAACATTTGGTGCCGGTGAAGGAATGGAGGAATGATGTGCTCCAAAGCATTGTTCCCCATAGCCTTGGTACTGCTGTAAGGACCATGTTGGAGTGATCTGAGCTTCTGATGGGTTCTGGTAAGGCGTTCTTTCTGTCGATGCAACCAAACTTTGTTGCCCACTTGAAACTTATGTGGTACCCATGTGGGTGAGGAGAAGTTGTTCCTGTGTTCTGTCATGACCGTATTCCTTTGCTGCTGCTACTGTGTAGAGGAACCCTTTGCAGGGGTCATGGATGTAGCAACGATCTTCCCCTTATTTTGGGAGTGAACCAGACAGATGAATTTCCTGGTCTGTGATATGAGCTTGCTGCCTTTCTTGGTAGTGATCAAAGATGTGGCGGTAGGTGGGGCTACCTCCGGTATCCTGTATAATGAATTATTCAAAGAAATAATGACAGCACGAGGCCTTAACTCATACACAGCATGTCGCCTCCACAAGTATGGTTGGCCTAATAATACATCGCAAACATCCAGAGGTGTAACATCACACAATACCTCGTCTGTGAAGGGTTTGATGCTGTAGGGAAGGCGGCACTGCTGGCGAACTTTCAGATCTCGTCCTTCATGAAGCCACCCGATACTGTACGGCTGCGGGTGCGGTGTAGTCGGTAGGCCCAATCGCTTCACGACCTCTGCTGAAACCAGGTTCTTTTGGCTACCACTGTCGACAATGAATCGCAGCGGTGAACCCTTCACCCACATCTGTGAGTGGAAAAGACGCTCCCCTTCCTCTGGAGTTTCGGGCTCATCTTTCTGGATTTTGGCGGTGGCAACAGTGGCGCTGGGATCCGCATCAATGATCTGCTTCCCTTTGCCATTCCCCTTGTCAGGTTCTGGCTCAGGATCAGAACATGCATCTAATTCGGAAGCCTTCAACTCGGCCACCAGTGACTGCTTGGTCCGACACTCACTTGTGTTATGAGTGGGACTTTTGTGGAACTCACACCACTTTCCTGTGTCCTTCTTCGGTTTCGTGGTGTTGTTCTTTTCTTGCGGCTTCAACGGGTTGTCTTGGGTCACCCCGCCTTGGCTTTGTCCTTTGGGCTTCGGATTTGTAGATCCAAAGTCTCGCTTCTTCTGTTTGAACTTTTGCTCGATTTTGACAGCGTATCGGTATGCTGTGCCGAGTGAGGATATGTTCAAGAACACCATCTCTTCCTGGATGTATCTATGCAGGCAGCCACGGTATTTGAGTACCAGATGCCGCTCAGAATCTTTGATACCCAACTGTGTGCGAAGGGTATGAAAAATGTTTGTGAACTCCGGCACATCTTGGTCTCGTCCCTGCCGCAGTGTGGTCCATTTGATGTATTTGTCCTCATAGCTTCCGACAGGGTAGTACTGCTCTTTGATGGCATCCCGGAAGTCATTCCAAGTGGGTGCAGCTGAAAATAGTGAGCCTGTACTTTCATCCTTCTGCTCGCAGTAGGTTTCCCACCAGTCCTTGACGTGGGGGGCTGCTTGAGAAGAGCGAAAATGATATTTTCCCGACTTGAAAATTCATGAACAGAAAAATACCCATCTAGCAGATTTAACCATTTATCTACGGCATCTGCGTCTATTTGACCCTCGAATATGGGGATTTCAAAATTAACTTGTACCTTGAAGGGTGTGGCATTTCCAGAGTCGCTGTTGGAAGTCGATGCGTCGCCTCTGGGTAGTCGCTGAAGGATCTGCGCAAAGCTATCCATCATCGCGTTCCGTTGTCGCTCGAGCGCTTCTTCGAGCAAGATTTTGATAGGATCTCCTGCCCCCTCGTCTTTCTTCTCATCCGCCATGGGAGGCCGTCGGGATTTGCGAGGCTGGTCTTGCAAAGGTTCGACCAGTTCAAGCCCTAACTCCTTATATCCCGACCTCGTTGGGGACATGCAAAGAAAAACAGAGAAAAAGCAGACCGCTCTGATACCACTGATCCGGATTTAAACAGGAACGCAACAAATTACAGAGATAACCATATACACAAAGATGCAGCGGAAATAATACTTCATTTCATTAATGGAAAATACTGAAATATGCTTACAAACATAAATGGCAATAAACTAGCTAGGGCGATGGTAGCTTATCTCTGAGAAGAGATGTGATGGCTACATGCCTCTGAACTGTTCCCAACTGTGTTACAATGAGGCTTGAAGGCCTATTTATTGTTGAGAAACAATGGAAAACCCTTCACATCCCGAAACCTAACCCTAGAAGATGAAACGCCAAATTGTGGGCCCCGTTTGGGTAAATTGGTACATCAATTTCCCGGGGTCGTAACGTTCGCATACGATCTCCGTTTGACGCGTACAATAGCTCGTTAGAAAGATCTATCCGAGCACTACCACTTTGGGAAGGGCAACATCGGTCCATGGACCCATGTTGCCCCCAGATTTCCCAAAAAATGTCGTTTAGGGCCTCAAAACGGCTCCGGAAGTTCAGGACCCGAAAAACTGCTAAAAATAGTAAACTGTGCTACAATTTAGGAAACTGAAAAGACTGAAAGAGACAATTGTGGGGGTCCAAATGGGTTGGTGGGTGGCCACCAACATCCACCTGGATCATTCCTCCCCCCTTAGGAAGCAATGGTCCCCATTGCGTTGAGTTCCTCCATCTGCTGAACTTGTCCTGCAATCTCTGATGTGTCCAGTGATGGTGGGAAGCATGGTTGACGATGGTCCACATTGAACATTTGGTGCCGGTGAAGGAATGGAGGAATGATGTGCTCCAAAGCATTGTTCCCCATAGCCTTGGTACTGCTGTAAGGACCATGTTGGAGTGATCTGAGCTTCTGATGGGTTCTGGTAAGGCGTTCTTTCTGTCGATGCAACCAAACTTTGTTGCCCACCTGAAACTTATGTGGTACCCATGTGGGTGAGGAGAAGTTGTTCCTGTGTTCTGTCATGACCGTATTCCTTTGCTGCTGCTGCTGTGTAGAGGAACCCTTTGCAGGGGTCATGGATGTAGCAACGATCTTCCCCTTATTTTGGGAGTGAACCAGACAGATGAATTTCCTGGTCTGTGATATGAGCTTGTTGCCTTTCTTGGTAGTGATCAAAGATGTGGCGGTAGGTGGGGCTACCTCCGGTATCCTGTATAATGAATTATTCAAAGAAATAATGACAGCACGAGGCCTTGACTCATACACAGCATGTCGCCTCCACAAGTATGGTTGGCCTAATAATACATCGCAAACATCCAGAGGTGTAACATCACACAATACCTCATCTGTGAAAGGTTTGATGCTGTAGGGAAGGCGGCACTGCTGGCGAACTTTCAGATCTCGTCCTTCATGAAGCCACCCGATACTGTACGGCTGCGGGTGCGGTGTAGTCGGTAGGCCCAACCGCTTCACGACCTCTGCTGAAACCAGGTTCTTTTGGCTACCACTGTCGACAATGAATCGCAGCGGTGAACCCTTCACCCACATCTGTGAGTGGAAAAGACGCTCCCCTTCCTCTGGATTTTCGGGCTCATCTTTCTGGATCTTGGCGGTGGCAACAATGGCGCTGGGATCCGCATCAATGATCTGCTTCCCTTTGCCATTCCCCTTGTCAGGTTCTGGCTCAGGATCAGAACATGCATCTGATTCGGAAGCCTTCAACTCGGCCACCAGTGACTGCTTGGTCCGACACTCACTTGTGTTATGAGTGGGACTTTTGTGGAACTCACACCACTTTCCTGTGTCCTTCTTCGGTTTCGTGGTGTTGTTCTTTTCTTGTGGCTTCGACGGGTTGTCTTGGGTCACCCCACCTTGGCTTTGTCCTTTGGGCTTCGGATTTGTAGATCCAAAGTCTCGCTTCTTCTGTTTGAACTTTTGCTCGATTTTGACAGCGTATCGGTATGCTTGTTATAGACATTTTTGTGCCTCGCGTCAAGGAGCAGGAAATGTCGATAATTACAGGGATCCTCAGTCCCTAAACATGTTGTTCTTACCCCTAAAAGAACAAGGTCATCAATCAACAGCACTTCCAATCAGTTCTCCACCTGAAAACACTTCAGAACAGGCTTATTTTGGATCATGTCAGCTGCTTAACTAAGCTTCTGCGCTGTATTGCAACTGTCCCACTCTGTACCTGCGCTGGAAGTCAAAAACAATGAAGGCTACCTGCGCTGGGCGAGATTGGCCAAGTGGCACAGTCCTCCTGCAAGGTGTCAATTGCCCAGGAAGCTTCCAAACTGACACTTGGTTCATCAGATTCGCCTTGTGATGAGTAAGAGGTACTTGATCACCATGTGTAACCAAGGATCTCCAAGTGGACTCAAGAACTGAAGATTAACTGAAGAGGGAGAGGACACAAGGCAGCTTCATGTCAGTCTCAAGCTGACTCATCCTTTCTTCTTCTCTCCTATATATAGAGCTCTTCTATGAGGTCTAAAGGGGCTGGAATTTTGTATAAGCAAGGAGGTGCTGTTGGTATACTGCCAGGATTATTGGGTGATTGTTTTACTAGAGGTGAAGAAGAGAGTTCTTGCTGCCGAGGAGGTGCTGCTGGATTGGGGCCAACATTATTGGTTGTAACTTCCTCTGGAACCCTGTTACTTTCTATCAATAAAGTTTGCATGTTCTTCTATATACTTGTTTTACATAGATGCTTTTGTGTTTACATGTATATTTGATGCAACCTAATCCATGTTTCAATTATGATTGCTTGTATCTCGTAGTTTGCTCCCTTTTGTTGTGCAGATTCTGTGTGTAGCTGGATCGGCTTGGAGAGTAAAGAGCTGGGAACGGGATACAAAGCGAGAAGGACAAGGATCGACTAAGCGCAAGACACCAGGTTGGTTGATCCTCTTTCTATTCTCTCTGTGCTTTCATAAAGATGAACATGAAAACTTTGTCATTCAGTTGTTGCTAAAGTCTGTCACCTTTAGAAAGGGTTAGTGTCATCCGCATCGGATACTTTTCCCCACAACAAACTGGCGACTTCGCTGGGGAACCTAGTATCTTGTTGGTGTTTGTAGTATTTTGCTATTCATTTCTTGAAGAAAAGAGTACCAAATCGAAAAGCTTTTGACTATATCAAAAGCGAAATAGAGGGACTGCTACTCTTGCTCATTTGCTGAGCAGATTCAAGATTTGAAGAGCTTATCTACAAAAGACTCTTTACTCTTTGTGATAGATCTTCATCCTCTTGATCATCCCTTAGCCTGTACTTGACCTATAGCTTTTTATTTCATCAAAAACAGTGCATTTTTGAGCTTTTTATGACCCGGAATTCTTTGTAGACGAAACTCTCGTGAGTCAGTGCAGGCTGTACACAGGCAGTCTGCATTACAGCGCAGGTGCTCCCTTCGGGAACTGCGCTGAGAGTGAAATTGGCAGACTAGAACCTGCGCTGGTCCAGTTAGCCTTTGTCTTGCTCAGTTTTCCCATTGTGTCTTGGCCCTGTTTGCACTTGTTTTTGGCTGATTGCTTGCTGGTTATTGTACTTGCTGTAAGCCACTTCTCCTTGACATTGTTCCGCCTCAGTTGTGTGATGAAATTGTAAACGTTCTTTCAGTATTTCTTGTTTCAGTTACAATTTCCCATTGTGAAAAGCGAACCTAGTAGCTGTGGCCTCTTAGATTGCGATCTTATGAGTTAGTGTTATTACTGTTCATAGCTGTTTAAGTTGGTTTGTTTTCACTTTATGGTTTGAATTCATATATTTTTGGTGTAAAACAAGTACCTGTAAAGCGTCTTTTCATTTAGACAATACTTGTTTGTTTACGCTTCAAATTGAATTCGAAAGTCATACAACAGTTTTCCTTTTGTTAAGCATCAACATTAAAGGAAAAGAAAAGAAATACATGCATCTTGCATTTGCATTTTTGATAAGTTTGGGTGTCTGATCTAGGAGAAAGTGCATTAGTTTGTGCTTTGTGCTCTGTGTGGAAAGATATTGTTTTTTCTCTCCCTCAGTAGTTAGGATTTTCAAAGCTAAAAGGATTGTGAAAGCTTGCTTATCATTTTAGCTGCATTTAGGAATTTGTACCAATACATCTCGTGGTGATCCTGAAAGACAAACTGTTAAACAAGATCAACATTAAAATAAACTCAATTTACATAACAACGCTTTGTAACATAACGCAAACATCTAGAGGTCTAGGTAGAGACGTGTTCCGGCGTCGTTAAACATAGTGACTGTCGATCTCTACGAAGGTGGGTGATTCCTCCTGAGAGTCGGTGGCACTAACACGGACTTGTGCTCCCGCGTACCGTCGCGTATATTGGGAGACCCCTATAGGCTTTTATCCTTTATCCTTAGGAAACCGTGTCGGCCGCCCTACTGATCGCGATGCAGTGAACATAGCATTCACGAAGATCGACCACCCGTACCGTAAAACGTATTCTGTGGTTTCGCGAAAGGTTTGGCACACCCTCTGCCTAGATCTCCAGAGCAGTTTCTTTTGGCCTTTTTCAAACTCTATAACTGAAAAAGTCCAACCGAGCATTTGTCACTTCGGGCTCGTTAATACATCGAAGGCGACTAGAGTCATCTTTAGCTTTTTCTCGACTCTTAAAACATGAAAAAGCAAGTTGTGTCTAAAGCGTCGTTATAAAATTTATTTTAAGCGGAATAATCATCACCCTTCCCTCGTTGATCTTCGAAGTTAGTCCACCACAAGTGGAAGTTCCTGTTAAATCGCTAAGAAATCTTTTGGATAGACTAGATATGTCTGAACAACCGTCGACATCTAGGACTGTGTCGTCCGACACAGCAGCAGCAGAGGCTACTACTGCTACTCCAACGATGTTCGCTGGTATACCATCTGTCCCGGCAAGTTGTCAACAACAAGCCGGAGTCCCATCAGGGACGATGACATGGTTAGTTCCTATTTCTTCGTCCGGATTATCATCTGGTATTTCTTATGTTGAAACTCGCCAAATTGATCCATTTGGGGGTCAACCTAGGCAATCGATCCCTTTGAGTTCTGGATTGATGCCATATGGGGGGCAGTATGCCTTTTCATTACCTCCTTCGGGAGGATGCCCATCCGTGAGTTCACAACAAAGTTCAGGACAAACTGGAATTACATCCAGCAGTTGGGTACCAATACTGCCTCAACAACCAGGAGTTGTATATTCTATGCAACCAGTCCACCCTGTGTCGAATGTTGCCACTATACCTGGTATGGCGAATGTGTCGCAAGTACAAGCGCCACCTGTTGTAATACAACAACCTCTTGGCTCAACGACTCAATCACAATCTCAGGGTAGTGCCTCCTTATCTGGAGCGACTCAGGCTCAAACAAGTACTGTGACTACTCATCCTGGTCAATCATCCAGTATTGGTCAACAGCAAATGGTCCAACAACCAGAGCTGTTTCAAACTCAACAACCGCCATTCCAGCAATCATATCAAGGACCTGAGCAACAAGTCTTTGTAAGTAATGGGCAACTATACTATAATGGTTATGCCCATCAACCTTGTCTAAGTTGTCAGCATAATGCTGGTCTGCAAAGACCCATTGCTCAGGCGATACCATCTTATCCTGGATATGCTTCGCCTAACCTGAACCAACAGTTGCCCTTTGTAGCAACTCTAGAACTACCAGATCTAAACCGGCTGACGAATGATCCAATTGCTTATGCCCCTTGGTGGCCAGTGATTCCACATAAACTTCCGTCAGATATTCCTAAATTTAATGGAAATCCGGGTGAAGACCCATCGAATCACGTGATGACATTCCATCTGTGGTGTTCGTCGAATACCTTGAATGATGATTCGATAAGGCTTCGCCTCTTCCAGAGGACATTGACAGGTCCAGCGGCTAAATGGTACATTGAATTGCCAAGAGCCTCTTTCGACAATTTCAGCTCCTTAGCCACGACTTTCTTAACCCATTTTCAATTACCGATAAGGTATGAAACAGGGACAGAACTCCTTACCAACTTCAAACAGACAACGGCCACTCACATATCTGATCATATACATGAGTGGCGACGTCGTCGTAGAATGGTGAAAACTTACGTTCCCGATCAGCTGTTAGCTGAATGGTTTATAAAGTCGTTACTTCCAGCTATAACGGAAGATGTGGCCAAGGGAGGAGTCGTAACAGAGGAGCAAGTCATTGCTCGTGCTCAATATTTAGACTTAGTATATACTCAGTCGGGCACGCTCTACGACAAAATACCTGACGCCCCTAGACCTGAATTTTCAATTCCTCCCCCTCCTGGATCGAATACTAACTCTCACGCCAGTAATGGCGTGACTGGCAAACGCAAAAATTCTAGTCAAAATGCAAATGAGCGACTTCTTGCCTCAGAAGTAAATGCCATGTCGACCGACAAGGGCAAACAACTGAAGCAACCAGGGGGCAAGAAGATAAAGAAAAGGAAAGGGAGACCCCCGACAGGGTGTCATATATGCGATGAGGATCATTGGACGAAAGATTGTCCACATATAGCTGAAGTTAAGAAACTCTTCAAGAGTTCAAAAAACCCAGCAGTATTGACTGATCCGTTTCCTAATCCAGGTCAAAATATGGTTGCTAATCAAAATGCTTCCGGATCCCAAGTGCTTATGTTGTCTACCTCGAAGCAACAGAATAATGCTTTGACAAGGAATAAAGATTACGGGAATCCATGGCTGTCAAATAACAAGGCTAATGAACAACCTAGTAGTTCGACGACAGCTTTCACCAAAGTTGTGCCACCCATCATTCCTGAACCAATGGTAAAGTTGCCAAAGGGAGTAGTACACAAATCGACATTTAATCCTCGTGCCAAAATAGCACAGAATTATAATATAATAGAGGACCTGGCCCAATCGCCGTCCGCTATGTCGACACTTGAGGTACCGCAAAATTGCCCCTCCCAAGAGCAAACTTTATTATCAGCAATAGGTGGGATTGGCCCAATGGATTCCAATCTTGTGGCCTTTGACCATAAAGGATATGACCCTAAGTTACCAGCTCAACAAGCTTTCCTTATTAAAGTGAAAGCCCTCAACAAAACTGTTCATCGAACAATTATTGATGAGGGGGCATCTACATGTCTTATGTCGATGAGTTGCTGGAAAAATTTAGGCTCACCACCCTTGTCGAAATCGTCAACGACCTTAAAAGCATTTGATGGACGATCATACACTCCCTACGGGATTATAAGTAACTTGCAAGTTGAACTGGGGGGCAAAACAGTAGAAGTCGATGTTGAAGTAATTGATGGAAACCTCGATTACAACATCCTACTAGGAAGGCCCTGGATATATGCCATGGCCGCAGTCGTGTCGACCTACTTCAGGAAGATTGCATTTCCCTTTCAAGGAGGGATTACAGTCGTCGACCAACAAACTTTCCTCCCCGACAGTTCACAAGTTACGGGAAGCATTCCAATGATCCATGGAAGCGATCATTCGCTTCAAAATATTGGAGTAGGTCTCCTAAAAGACCCTGCCTTAATGGGTACTTTTTCCCTACCGCCTGCAAGAAATCTGGCGGAAGTGGCCACAGTGGAAACCTACAATATGAAATCTTCTATATCTAATGGATTCGGAAGATTCCTGAACATTTTGTCAGCATGGATCATCGCCCTAATGGAAATACTGTAAATACAGTGGGCTCCGAGGACGGTTCTAATCTCGTGTCAACCTCGTTAAAAAATGAAACAAGGAGTCATGAGGATAGTTCTTTTACTATGTCAACCTCATTAAAAAATGAAACAAATCCCCTTTTTAAAATTCAAAGGTAAACCTTCATTCCAACCACCAAGTTGAATGCAATGAAGCTTGGGGGGCACCCTCCTTTGACATGCGTCATTATGATGCTGGGGGCATGCAAATATTCGAGCAGTTTTAGGCCTGAATTTATGCTCGTTAAAAAATTAAAAAGTGTGAGCAAATGTTTCCCCCAGAGTTCAAGCTCATGGAAAAAATGAACCGGTAAATAACCTTTTGAGATCGTAAATTCATTAGCCATAAGAACCTTGATCGTGTTTTCATCCACCACCTCCACCGTTCATTTGGCCGATCATTCACTTCCATTGGTGTGTTTACCTCTTTTGAGAAACAGCTGCGAAGAGTGATTTCACCTAGCCATCCTTGTGACACTGCCGTGATTGGAAATTCCAACCTGCACCTGGAATCTGTAGCTATCCCTGTTTATCACTCGTTCCTCAAAAGACGAGTCTTCTTTCAGCTCTTTTCACTGACTCGTAAAATATGAAAAGTTTGCCGAGTTTTGGCCTTCCAGCTCGTTAAAATGACCGGAACGCTATCCCTCCTCTAAATTTTAATCTTTTTGGACTTGAGGGATTATTGCACAAAAGGATCGAGCGCTTGCCTGGTTCAGCTCGTTAAAAATACCGAACAGCCATCCCTTCTGTATTGTTTTATACTTTTTCGGACTTAAGGGATTAGCTGACGAAAAAGGAATTATGGAGTTGACTTTCTGTACCTTTTTAGACTCTCTAAAAATGAAAAGGACCGAGTTTTCCTTGTCGTTAGACTCGTTAAAATGATTAAATAGCGACAAACTTGTCTTTAGACGAGAACGAGTTTCCCTATCGCTAGGCTCGTTAAATCTTAGCGATGGGCTTGCCCGAAGGGCAGGTTATAGAACAAGCATATGTTATCCTCCTCAAGCTTGACAAAAATAAAGAGGTACTGGTCAGAAATGACTGGGGAAAAATTGGGAGAACATCAAAGTTTAGAGGTAGCAAGTCACTCTTGAACATGACACTTTTCCTCCGTATCACATCGGGTTGGGTTGTCTCATTCACCGGTTTCATCACCATGGTCCTCGCCACACCATCCATTCGGGGTAATGCTACCGATCCATCGCATCAGTGTCGTTATATGTTCAAGAGGGGTCATTCAGAAAGTGTCAACCGTGTCCCATCCACTACCATACATTTTCCTTCATCCATTTCATGATCGCCACCCTGAATCATATGTCACAGTTTGTT
Source organism: Pinus tabuliformis (assembly GCA_031772625.1). NCBI lineage: Eukaryota > Viridiplantae > Streptophyta > Pinopsida > Pinales > Pinaceae > Pinus > Pinus tabuliformis. The sequence goes on from CM062817.1 coordinate 722,555,522, forward strand.
TCACCTCCACTAAATCATTAGCTCCGTTCCGTGTCATTGATGTGGGATTCATCAAGGCCCTCCTTTGACGGATCACTTCTTGTCGACTTCAGCTCATTATCCAAAAAGTCGATCTAGGAACACCCCCATCAGTACTTTGAAGCTTGCATGCCTCAATGGCAAGTTTCTCACTTCCGGCGACAGGTATACATCAATGACCTTCGACCAGAAGATTTTGCGTGGCGTTCGACGCCAAGTCCTTTATTCACGCCACGTGAATTGTACTGCTGTACCTTGAGGGTCATCGTCCTTATTGGTGATTCCTCTCGCGCTTGTTAACGGTTTTCATTATTGACCGGTAATCAAGCGATGTCTTTCCATGTTCGACTTCAGCGTAATTCTCACATGGATCGACTTGTACTTAGAGTGAAGATCGAACGAGTTTGAAGACCCCGGATCTAGTTTCATCCATCCGGGCTGCGATATATATTCAGGAAATATAAAAGCATTTACCATGTACATCATTGCAGCAGATGATCATCCTCCTTAAAGGATGATAATTTTAGCCGAAGATTATCAGTCTGTCTTCAGACGATCGTCTGTCGTATGTACCAAAATGTATTTATAGAAAGCTGAGCATGGGAATACCCGCCTCAGCTGCATCATGAAAATAATGATGAATGAAAGATAATGTATTGTATTGTATTGTATTACAGGGCACTCTCCTCAGCACTGGAACGAACTTCGGACCCTCTAGCTAAAGCATTTCACCCGATTAACGGCCTCATACTTTAGGGGGCAACTGTTATAGACATTTTTGTGCCTCGCGTCAAGGAGCAGGAAATGTCGATAATTACAGGATCCTCAGTCCCTAAACATGTTGTTCTTACCCCTAAAAGAACAAGGTCATCAATCAACAGCACTTCCAATCAGTTCTCCACCTGAAAACACTTCAGAACAGGCTTATTTTGGATCATGTCAGCTGCTTAACTAAGCTTCTGCGCTGTATTGCAACTGTCCCACTCTGTACCTGCGCTGGAAGTCAAAAACAATGAAGGCTACCTGCGCTGGGCGAGATTGGCCAAGTGGCACAGTCCTCCTGCAAGGTGTCAATTGCCCAGGAAGCTTCCAAACTGACACTTGGTTCATCAGATTCGCCTTGTGATGAGTAAGAGGTACTTGATCACCATGTGTAACCAAGGATCTCCAAGTGGACTCAAGAACTGAAGATTAACTGAAGAGGGAGAGGACACAAGGCAGCTTCATGTCAGTCTCAAGCTGACTCATCCTTTCTTCTTCTCTCCTATATATAGAGCTCTTCTATGAGGTCTAAAGGGGCTGGAATTTTGTATAAGCAAGGAGGTGCTGTTGGTATACTGCCAGGATTATTGGGTGATTGTTTTACTAGAGGTGAAGAAGAGAGTTCTTGCTGCCGAGAGGTGCTGCTGGATTGGGGCCAACATTATTGGTTGTAACTTCCTCTGGAACCCTGTTACTTTCTATCAATAAAGTTTGCATGTTCTTCTATATACTTGTTTTACATAGATGCTTTTGTGTTTACATGTATATTTGATGCAACCTAATCCATGTTTCAATTATGATTGCTTGTATCTCGTAGTTTGCTCCCTTTTGTTGTGCAGATTCTGTGTGTAGCTGGATCGGCTTGGAGAGTAAAGAGCTGGGAACGGGATACAAAGCGAGAAGGACAAGGATCGACTAAGCGCAAGACACCAGGTTGGTTGATCCTCTTTCTATTCTCTCTGTGCTTTCATAAAGATGAACATGAAAACTTTGTCATTCAGTTGTTGCTAAAGTCTGTCACCTTTAGAAAGGGTTAGTGTCATCCGCATCGGATACTTTTCCCCACAACAATGCTGTGCCGAGTGAGGATATGTTCAAGAACACCATCTCTTCCTGGATGTATCTATGCAGGCAGCCACGGTATTTGAGTACCAGATGCCACTCAGAATCTTTGATACCCAACTGTGTGCGAAGGGTATGAAAAATGTTTGTGAACTCCGGCACATCTTGGTCTCGTCCCTGCCGCAGTGTGGTCCATTTGATGTATTTGTCCTCATAGCTTCCGACAGGGTAGCACTGCTCTTTGATGGCATCCCGGAAGTCATTCCAAGTGGGTGCAGCTGAAAATAGTGAGCCTGTACTTTCATCCTTCTGCTCGCAGTAGGTTTCCCACCAGTCCTTGACGTGGGGGGCTGCTTTGAGAAGAGCGAAAATGATCTTTTCCCGACTTGAAAATTCATGAACAGAAAAATACCCATCTAGCAGATTTAACCATTTATCTACGGCATCTGCGTCTATTTGACCCTCGAATATGGGGATTTCAAAATTAACTTGTACCTTGAAGGGTGTGGCATTTCCAGAGTCGCTGTTGGAAGTCGATGCGTCGCCTCTGGGTAGTCGCTGAAGGATCTGCGCAAAGCTATCCATCATCGCGTTCCGTTGTCGCTCGAGCGCTTCTTCGAGCAAGATTTTGATAGGATCTCCTGCCCCCTCGTCTTTCTTCTCATCTGCCATGGGAGGCCATCGGGATTTCTGAGGCTGGTCTTGCAAAGGTTCGACCAGTTCAAGCCCTAACTCCTTATATCCCGACCTCGTTGGGGACATGCAAAGAAAAACAGAGAAAAAGCAGACCGCTCTGATACCACTGATCCGGATTTAAACAGGAACGCAACAAATTACAGAGATAACCATATACACAAAGATGCAGCGGAAATAATACTTCATTTCATTAATGGAAAATACTGAAATATGCTTACAAACATAAATGGCAATAAACTAGCTAGGGCGATGGTAGCTTATCTCTGAGAAGAGATGTGATGGCTACATGCCTCTGAACTGTTCCCAACTATGTTACAATGAGGCTTGAAGGCCTATTTATTGTTGAGAAACAATGGAAAACCCTTCACATCCCGAAACCTAACCCTAGAAGATGAAACGCCAAATTGTGGGCCCCGTTTGGGTAAATTGGTACATCAATTTCCCGAGGTCGTAACTTTGGCATACGATCTCCGTTTGACGCGTACAATAGCTCGTTAGAAAGATCTATCCGAGCACTACCACTTTGGGCCTCAAAACGGCTCCGGAAGTTCAGGACCCGAAAAACTGCTAAAAATAGTAAACTGTGCTGCAATTTAGGAAACTGAAAAGACTGAAAGAGACAATTGTGGGGATCCAAATGGGTTGGTGGGTGGCCACCAACATCCACCTGGATCAAGGGTACAAATCATTCAAAAGCCAAATGGATAGAGATTGGAAAGGTGAGGGAGTTGTACCCTCACTTGCTGGACAACTGAAAGTGATCTTTTGGGGTGCAAAAGGCTTCCATTGGGGAGGAGTGATTAGGTGCTCAAAATTATGCTCAAAAATCAAAGTTGTCATAATGGTGTGGAACCTGAACGACCGTGTAGTGTGCATCATCCTAAATCCGACTCAACTCGTTTCACGCAAAACGAGCACCATATGCTCCCAGAAACACGATCTTTTCACTTTGTCAAATAGGTAAAAAAATCTACCGATGCCTGAGAGGGATGTTGACTAAGCATCTGTACTGCCTAGGTGGCAAGGGGAATCTTCCTAGAATATTCTTATAATATTCTTGGAATATTCACAAAATATTTTGTTGAGTTGGCGAAGTCCTATTGGTCCATGTGTTTATGTTTGGGCTAATTAGGAGGTGACACATGGCTAATACGGATGCCACCACGTGTCCTCCTAAAGGTGTTTTAAAAAAATTTAAGAAGTTTTGGGATCAATTTTTAAGCTTGTTACCACTCAATGTCTTTACTAGGCTAGGATTCTCATTCACACTAACATATTTACAGTAGCTACTATTCAAGAAATGCATGGAAGTGTTTGGAGCTTCATTGTGAAGTTTTCGTAGAAGATTTTATGTTCAAATCCAAAGGGATAGGGTATATACATATCCATAGACTTTAGCATACAAACTACTATATGGAGGGGCTCCCTTGTCTCACAAGCAAGGAGACCTCATACACCAATTTGGTGTTCGACTCAAACACGGCCTTAAAAAATAGATTGTTATTACCATTATCTGAATGCATTATCTCCTAAAGTAAGAGGAACTAGCACTCAATAGGCTTCAGTAATTCATCACCTAAGATCTAACACATTTACTCCCTTATTCTAATTGAGGGATTATTAATAGATTCACAAGCACAACACCTTTGTTTCCTATGAAGGGTAGCTTAAAGAAGTGTCATTATTGAGGATTGGTTCCTAAAAAAATCCATAATTTCTACTACTTCAAAATTTAATGTTATCTTATGTTGTATCTTACATTGTTTGTGATCATTATTAAAAATAATTGTTGAAGCAATTTATTTTATCTATATCTATATAATGCATTACCTCTTAGAGTAGGAGGTAATATTAGCTCTAGTTGGAAAATTATTGTCACATTCATGGTTGACATTTCTTTAGCAATCCACACCTAAGATCTAGCAAGATTGGCAGCAAGTTCTACCACGCTCCTTTCTTCTAATTACAAAGTTATTAAAGGCTAGATGACCCCACCAGTCCTAGTATAGGATATATTATACCTAGAAGCATTAAATATTAATGCTTCATTTGTTAAAAAATTATTAAGTATTTTTTTAATACTAAGCTCCTATGCCAACTTATTATTTATCCATGTTGGAGGGGGTCTTTTAACCTCCATGCCAAATAATTTGGCTTATTCAATATTATGAAGGGAATATGGAGTAAGAGGATCCATCCTATCACCATCTCCCTGGACTTCTATTTGGTTCATAACAACATTCAAGTCACATTTATAATTACATAGTTCTTTTTAACAACATTTGACAAAAATAAATCATCCCAATAAGCCTACTTATTTTTGAATGAACCATAAGTACTCATAATAGAAATATTTCTATCAAGTTGTAATTAGAACAATTCAATCCAAATAGAAAAGTGTAGCATACTCAAAATTTCATCAAATTGTTTTGTTCTATGTAATGATTAACCCTCCTAATCTACCATTTCAATCTTGACCCATAAACTCCTAGTTTTTAAGAAACCCATTTAGAATCTCAATTGCATATGTATGCTTAATCATTATCTCTTGAATTAGAATTATGTCTATTTTGTGATATCTAAGAACTTATGAAATGCACTTTTAGGGGGAAGTATTCAAACCCCTTCCATTCAAATACATGTAAAGTAATTCTGATACCTTCCTTGAGGGACATCACATTATAAGGGACCCATGGGTTGTCTTTTGTTTGTCTCACTAATTATCTCACCATATTTTACTTGCCATGATGTATGAGGGGTTTCCTTCCTACAATGCTCTCCCCAAACCCTCCCCCCCTCCTCCCCACTTCCACAATTATAATGAAAGACCCCCCAAAACCCAACAACTGATTGAGCTAACCTAAATCCCCCTCATTTTAGGATCAATTTCATCTACACCTTTCTTCCTAGAATCCTCAAGATATACTTGAAGTTTTTTTAATACACAAATTCCTCATCATTTGCCCCCACTTTTCCAAAATCCTTAACATGTTTAAGTTGTATGAACCCCTCTATGTTTTCTAAAATATATCTAGCTCTATCTAAAATAGTTGCACCCACACCAAACAGTTGCAGGTTTTTATTATATTCATAATCACACAAAAGATCCAAAATAGTAGGGGATAATTTCAAGAGTTTGACCATACCTTGAAGAGGGCCTTGTGAGGTCTAATTTGGAGTAGTCTAGAAGGAATTTGATAAGGTTGGGCACCACCCTTTTGTGACCGAATATCATATGTTATTCCCATAACATGTTGAATGAAGGATAGTAAACCAACTACTTCCTCTTCCTTATACTCAATACTTGGCTTGGATCAAGATGGCTTATCATCCTCTTTATACTCAATAGTTGTTTGCATTAATTTTTTTATCTTTTAATTTTGAAATCGACCCTTTAAACCTCAAAATGTCCATCTTTTCTCCATCCACTTGACTAAGAGGGGACTGTATAAAATTATTTTTGTATCGGATACAGTACAAAAAGTTAATGATGATTCTCTTTCGATATCTCCAATATTACAACAATTTGAGCACCTAAATGGGATATTTTGGATATTAAGAACCTAAGATATGGTCGATATCCCATCGAACAATAAGAAACATTTATGGAGAGCCATCCCTTAGAGTTTGATGTAAGATACCATGGAAAATAGCTATAATTAATTTATATATCTTATTATTTATCACTCATGATATTGACTTACAATGACTGGAATATAAATAAATGACCATCATGTTGTTGGAAAAAGGCAGGATTATCATTATTACATGTTGATGATAAATCTACCTAAAATTATTATTGAATCATTTTTATTTTTACTTTATTGTAATAAACTTTTTAGATCATTTAAGTTCTATTTTGGTGTGCCAGTGTGAAGTGTCTTGTTGAAGGGACAAGGGTTTGCACTGACAGGATAGGGCCATATCTAGTGAAGGAGAAACAAGCTAGCATATATGCCATTCATAGGGCGGACATTAAGTGTAGGCATTTTCTAACGACGATAAGAAGTTTTTTTTTTCATTTTTTTCGTAAAAAAGAATAGGTTTTATCCTCTAACTGGAAGGTGCTCGGGACAAGCCAAGAACAAGGATGGTGGAATCTTGGATAAACTATCGGTCACCAATCCAGGGTTTCTCATGGACGATGAAGAGTTGGTAGATTATGAACTGGAAGAAAGCGTTAAATATCATATTTATGCATACACTCAGAACATGTCTATCAATAAGAAGGCAACAATTCTCAGGTCCATCCAGACAGTTATGGATCCCCATTTTGAACCCATACTAACTAGAAAATCCATGGAAAAGACTCGATTTCCATCTACAGGTTCAAAAGAATTTAACCCAACTTCCTTCATTCTGACCATGGGAACACAATGGATTCTAAATCTTGGCTCGGAGAACTGAAGCAAGGACTCTTAAAGCTTTCCATTGGGTTATATGGAATTAACCCCCCTTGCTGCTAGGTTAAGAAATTTGGATCTAGGGCCAAATCCCCAATGTTTTTAGGCTAATGCAATTTTCTCTAATGGCTTTTGACTTAGCAAAGGTATTTTCTTTAGAAGATCTCTTCCAACCACATTTCCTCTCTAGGTACCCATAGCACAACCATCCTTAAACAACTTCTTGACGGATATTATAGCATCAATGGAAGGAGAAGGTCAGAATGAAGAAGGAAATGAAGAAACATTTTTAGGAAAGGAACCCCTCTCAGTCTCTAAGGGAAACTTCAGCCAAAAGGTGGAATAGAAGAGGAGTGGAATACAGAGAAAGAGTTGGTTTGTAAAGAAGGCAAGAAGAGAAATACTATCCTTGGTTTTGGGGGCGAACGTAACGATGTAGAAAGCATAAGAAATGGCATATAAATCTCTAGTAAGACATGCTTAGTGTAAGGAATTTCAGCATATCCTTGCTAAAAGCTTGGGTGGATAGCGAAATTGCACCTATAGTCAAGAGCCCCCAGATGTTGCCCTATTGGATAGGGGTTGGATTCACTTGAAATTCAAGGAAGTAGCTAATGCAAAGTGGGTTGGTCAACAGGTTTGGAGGATTGATTCCACCGCGCTAATCTTCAACTTTTGGATGCCTCTTTTCGACCCCAACCTCAAAGAATGGATGTATTTCTGATTTGGGTAAGACTACTTGGCCTACCTCGATAATGTTGGGATGCATTAGTCATCAAAGATATTGGAAGCTCCTTGGACACTTACCTAGAAAATGATTCCTCCATACTTCAAAACGAGGAACATGTCCCTAGCCCACATAATGATTAATATTGATCTACGAGAAGGGTTGGAAGAAGATATCTATATCAGGCTAGAGGATGAAAGAATTCAAATCCTAGATTAGGAAAGCATCTGATTCAGATGTAGGAAGTTCCACAGGTATGAATATTTGGTCAAATATTGTGAGCCCTTATTACAGAAAAAGGCACACACAATCCCTAGAAAGAAACAAGGCTCCAACGCTAGGATCAAGGATCTAGTACAAGTTTCGAAGGAACTAGATGCTCACCTAGGATTTCATTGAATCATGGGAAAATATTTTCCAAGGGCATAAGAGGAGAACATGATTTAAGACTCAGCAGTTGAAAGAATGAAGAGGACAAAGGAAGATATAATATTGGCTCCTTTCCCCACATCTACTTCCCTTGTTTTTAATGAAAATGTAATATGTTCAATTCAAGGTCATATGTTGGCAGTTATAGGGATTTTATGGAAGTAAACGTATCCCACTCTACCATGCAACCCTCCTCACTACCTTACTGCCTCCTCAATTCATGTGCCTGTGTCCACGAGTGTAGAGTGATTACTCCTCCCCTATTTCCTCTGCCTTAAAATATTTCTTTGAGAACTCAGAAGCAACAGAAGTTGTGTGTGATCTGCACTCCTAGTCAATTTTTCCACAAAAGGAGTGTATTATGAATGGATTGGTTAATATCTTCCTCTCCACCACTAAAGGAAGGGGAAGGGGAAGGAAGGCTCAATTAAAAAAATCACGAGAAGACTTAGCAATAGCAAAACAATAATCCAATCATGGGGTGCTTAGAGCATTGACAGCCACGGGAGGGTTTCCCAACTAAAACTTCTCTCTTCTAATTGTAGGGGTTTAGCATGTCCCCATAAAAAACTTGTTATGAGGAGGTTAGTAGAAGTTAGTAGTCTGGATGTAATTTTTCTATAAGAAACCCTAGGAGAGGGTGAATCAACAACAAAGTGTGTAGAAGCTCTATTGTATGGTTGGAGGTTCCTGAGTATAAATGCTAGTGGAATATCGGGGGGGATAGTTGTGGGTTGGGAAAGAAAAAATGTCCAAGCTTCAAACTATTAGAGCATGGATTTAGGATTAGGAGTTGAGGTCTTTTTAGAGGAACTTGGAACATTTGTTACACTATTAAATATACATGGGCTGTCTCTCAACCAAAAGGAGCTTTGGGACAAAATCTTTGTCAAATCCATAATAAGGTCAAATTCCTTAGTAATAGGAGGAGACTTGAATCTTTCCCTAAGTATATCTTAGTTTTGGGGACCAAGGGTAAGGACTATTTTAAAAAAACTAGAATGGAGAAAATCAGTGGATGTGGAACCAATCAAACTAGCTCCCAGCTAGAGGAATCCATGCATAGGGGTTGACAGGGTGGCTAAGATAATAAATCGGTTCTAACCTTCAAAATCCTTGGTAGATAGATTTACCCTTATCAAATAATGGATAGGGTCTAGGAGAATCAAACCATTCCCAAATATTCTTGGAAATAAAAGGTGCATTGCACAAGATGGTCAACCATTTCAATATGAACTCCTCCTAGTTAAAAGAAGAGGATTTATTAACCCTAGTCAGCACTCATTGGAAATCTTTTAACCCCCAACAGGGCTCCTCAACTACACTACACTTCAAAGCCAATTAAAACTTATCAAATAGAAAACAAGGAATGGGAAAAGGAGAAGAAGTTGGAAACCATTCAAGAATTGCGAAGATCGAAAAGTAGCTTCAGGTTCTTGCAAATCAAGAAGAATAAGGGTTCAACTTTATTATTTCTATAGAGGTACCCATTATACTAGAAAAAAAAGTGCTCCTAGAAGATATGGAGGTGAAGTGGCAACTAAAAAGCAAAGCCATTTTGTTGGAATGTGAAGATGAAAATACCCAATTTTTCTAGGTTTACACCATGCATGCAATACCATATGAAGTCTCCAAGATCCCACGAGAAGGGAGGTTTCAAACTTTGAAGGCTTAGCGGACCTAGTAAATAGTCACTTTGAGAATATTTTTCATGCTCCAGTTGGGGCCTCAATTGCATAAGTAATAAGAACTACACAACTTTTCCCAAGGTTTGTTAATGACGAGGAGAACATGACCATCACGGAAGAAGTATTTGTAGAGGAAATAAAAATGATCTTACATAGCTTCTAGAAATACAAGAGCCCAAGGTCGGATGTCCAGGTTACTTAATTATTCCTAGGTCAAATGGGATAAACTAGCAGTGCCAAAGATCTTGGGAGGTCGGGGCCTTAATAATATCTTATTTTTCTCAAAGTCTTTCGCTGCTAAGTGTGGATGGAGTTTTCTCTCAATGCGGAGCCTATTGAAATTGATAGTCATTAAAAAATACATCACCCTATGTTTCTAATTGATTTGATAAAAAGGGTGGATAAGCCATAGGCTAACAGTTTAGTGATATGAAGGGAAACACTGAACTTCTTCGAACTCATCAGCAGTAGACTAACATGAAGAGTAGGAAATGGTGACAGGGTAAGAAGTAGTCTTAATCCATGGCTAGGTAGTGGTTAACAAAATATGCTCTCCTAACCTTTAATTGATTACCTAAGAAACAAAGGATTCTCCAAACTTTCTCATATCATCAGACCAATCAACAGAAGCATTTGGAGACAAGGATGGAGATCCACAGAAGAGATGGGATTAGAGGCATAGTTCTAAGATGCATAAAGTGGCTTCCTAAATTCCCTGACAAATGTTCATAGACAACTGATAGATAGACAGGATGAACTAGTTTGGATTATTTTCCCCTTTGGAACCTACACCCCCAAGCCCGAATATATTTTCTTGATGGTCGCTAGAGCTTTAGCAAAATCAAAATGGTGGTGGAAGGCAGTGTGGAAATCTAATTGACCGATAAAGGCAAAACTATTCATGTGGTTTCTTATGGAGAAGAAGGTCCCTAATTGGGACATGATACAAAAGATATTTGTGATCGGGCCAAGATTGTGCTCCTTGTACAAGGGTGGTGAAGAATAATCCATGCATGTTTTCATGAAGTGTCCCTTTTATAAAAAGGTATGGAACGCGTGCAGAAATATTGTGGGACAAACTGGTGCATGGGAAGGGGAGGATTTGGAGGGAGCTTGGAGGGCCTAGCTCTCTAATCCTATCTATCGTGCTTACAAAGCACTCACTTTGATCATATGCTAGGGGGTGTGGTTGGCTCAAAACAAAACCATTTTTCAAGACAAACTTTCAGCCCCATAGCACGTAGTTGCAAAAGCTCTAGAAATGTTTTCCTGCCTCTCATAGAAAAAAGGAGTAGAACAACAAGAGTGATAGTAACAAAAAATCTTGAATTCTTTTTGTCATGGGCTTATTTTGATGGAACCTCTAGTAATTCAAGGTAGAGGAGAAAAGGAGTATTCATTCTCTTTCTCTCAAAATCTCACTTATTCCATGTAAAATAAGCGGCCCTAGGACAAATAATTAGGTTAAAATATTGGCCTAAGAAAACATGTTGTTCTTTGCATTAGAAAGAATATGCACACAGATACATGTCTATGGGAATTCTATATTTACAATTAATTGGATCAACAAAAAAAAATCCTATAGAAACATCTTACTCATAAATATTTTAGAAGAAACATTATGGCTCGAAGAATCGTTTAATTTCTCTACATGTTCTCACATCTATAGGGAAAGAAATTGGGTAGTTGATCGACTCTTGAAAGAGGGGTTAGAAATGGAACAAGGTCTTTGGTGGATCATGGAGTAGTGAGATGGCAAACCATATGATTTCTACCATAGGCCCTATAGGGGCCTCGTTACTCATGAAGGGAGGGCTTACTCTTCCTGAACAATGACTTTTTTTATATATTTTTTATTTTATAGTCTACTAGACCGCATCTCCTAGTAGGGTGAAAAACTTAATTCTCACCATTTTTTATGTAATTATCCAAAAAGTGTTCTTAGTAAATTTTGGGAAAAAGTTGGAAAGTATGTAAAATAATATTACAATCTTACAAAATAAATATTCAAAAACATTATGGAATACACATAGTGTGTGTATATACAGAATGTAATTTTGAATAATTTCTACAAATGAATAGAAATTACAATTTTTTTTCCTATGGAAGATATATATTTGCGAAGAACTTTAGGAATTGATTTTATAAATTTAAAACCATTGTACTAATCTTAGACAACCATTCGGTTTTGTTTATTTTTCTTTGGCACTTTAGAATCAGATTTATGTCTAAGGCATGATCACAAACACACTAAAATGCTACAACACAAGAACTTTGCACAATGGAAAATCTACAATAGTGAATCAATGTAGTACACAAGAGAATTTTTCAACCGAAAACTTGTTATATTACAAAATTTAATACAGTAAACATAGGTCTCATGTACCATGGATCATGGCCTTTACGATTATCCCTGATACAAGAACAACTAGGGCTTGAGATCAACAATTTTAGACATTAAATCTACCCTTGAACAAGATACTCTTGACTTACTTGTTGAAGGAGTGCTCAACTTAGCCCTTTTGGTCCACATACCTTGAACACCTAGAAGGTCCTTTTCCACCTCTTTTGCTACTCACAAGTAATTCTACAACTTCAAAATGCTTGCATCTTCAACTGACTAAAACACCTTCTATCAATGGCATTGTTGCTCCAATGTTAGTGAACTTACGCTACCCTCTAACAATGTATAGTTTCTCCTTAGATCATTGTTCATAGGGCCTTCCAATTCTTTCCTCTATCAACCTTCTAGTTTCTCTCACAATGTTGAACTTAGGGCCTTGAAGGTCTGCCCTCTAACAGTCCTCTAACTTCCCCTTCGATGACTAAACATAGGACCTCAAAGAACAATGTGGTAGCAAATGCCCTTTCCAGAATGTCGTCCACCCTCTCTCTCATGGAGATTTCATATGACTAGAAATCCTTGCTTTTCATGGAATATTCCAAAAGAAAATCTGCTTGTGAGATCCTTGATGGGCTAATCCTATATGAAAATTATTAATTCATTGATGAAATTATCTATTACAAAGGTTAGATTCACTTGATACCAAAATCTCAACGCATGGAGAAGTGCATGTAGGAAACACATAGCTCACCCCTAGTAGGGCACCCTAGGTACTTGAAGATCTATAAATAGGCCAGGGAGTGTTTCACATGGAAGGGCCTCAAGACATATGTGTTTATATTTGTCAGAGGATGCAACGTCTGCCAACAAAAGAAAGCAAAGCATACTCACCCAGCAGGGATGCTTCAATCGCTTCTCATCCTGGAGCAAAAATGGGAAAGTGTTTCCATGGATTTCATCAATATTTCCCTAGGTGTAGGGGAAATATTTTATTTATGTGGTGGTGAAAAAGCTCACGAAATTTTCACACTTATTCATCATATCCTCTAAATATTCAGCAGCACAAGTGGTAGACCTTTTCTCGAGAGAGGTGTTTACATGGCATGGGTTGCCAAAAACTATTGTGAGTGATAGGGATAACTAGTTCATGGGAGGATTTTGGCAGGAGTTGTTCAGACTAGTTGGGGCACAGCTAACACCTTGCACTAGATACCACCTATAGACTGATGGAAAAACTGAGATAATCAACAAATGGTTGGAGGGCTATCTCAAAAACTATGTATCTGGCTAGTGGAAAGCATGGGTAAAGTGGTTACACCTGGGAGAGCACTATTATAACACCACTTACCACATGTCAATGGGATCACACCCTTTAAGGATTTGTATGGATATGAAGCCTCAACATTTGTGGATTAGGTATTTGAAGATAGTCAATCTCCTTGGATAAGAATTGGGTTCAGGAGAACCAAGACATACTACAACTACTCAAAGAAAATTTGCAGATTGTCGAGAACCAACAAAAAATCTATGCAAACAAGCATCATATATAACATAGCTTTTAGGTTTTTGATCATGTGTATCTTTGTTTGTAGCCATATAGGTAGTCATTTATCAAAAAGAAAGGGGAAAAGAAGCTTAAACCTAAATTTTATGGGCGCTACAGAATTGTGAGCCATGTAAGGGAGCTCGCCTATGAACTAGAGCTCCTAGAGCGATGTAATATACACAATGTTTTCCTTGTCTCTTACCTCAAAATGTCTCAGGGCCATCATGTACTCGCTTCTACAGAGCTTCCATGGTGGACAATGAAGGGGAGCTAATTCTACTTTTGGAAGAAATTCAGGAGGTGAGGGAGTGACTTTTGAGGAATAAGACTATTAAGGAGTACCTGGTGAAATGGAAAGATCTACTAGTTGAAGATGCCTCGTGGGAAGGGGAACATGTGCTCCAATAGTTGGGGCTAAATTTGCTTAAGGGAAAGTCCGCTTAGGAGTCATAAGGAAGGGGGGCCACTAGCATAATAAGGCTCCTATAGGATAGGGTGGGAAAAATTAATCAAGGGAATATGATTCGCCTAGGAGAAAACATTACAAAGGTTAAAGTGGTGAATAGGGAAAAGGGTCATAAGATAATCAAAAGTCACTTCAAAAATATAAGGTGAGAAAACCCACTAAAGTGACTTTATTAAAATAAAAGGGTAAAATGATGGCAAAAATGGTAAATGAGCTATAAAAGAAATAAAATGAGGAGTATCTCTTCATTCTAGCATTTTTTCATTTAAGAAAAAGGAAATTTGGAGAGATCTTGAAGAAGAGACTAGGGTTTTGTGGAACTCTACTGTTGGTTTCTATTTTCGGTGTTAAAACTATACACGCTAGCTAATTTTGGGAGAAAGATCACTTAGATTTGAAGAAGATAAGGAGGTAATAGTTTTATCAATTGATTTTGTCTTCTAATATTGGGCTTTCTATATATTTTTTGGAGGTTGAGCTTATTGGAGGTAGAGATCCAAATCAGAGTCACATTCGTGAGGACCAAACATTCCCATAAATCCAAGGTCGATATTCTTATGGAAGAGGGTTAGGTTCAACACTTTTGTTAGGGTTGAGTCCTACCGTTCTAAAGGGGCCATGACCTACACCTTAAAGGGTTGAATCCTACAACCAATGAAGAGGTCAATTATCTCTGCTAAGGGGGGTGAGTTTGCTACTGTAAAAAGAGGGTTGATTTCAATATTTGGAGGCATTGAGTTCCCTAACTGAAGTGGTTGTAGGCTTTCATCATTGTTGGGTTGAGCTTTATTGCAGAGAGGGGTCGAGTTACCTCTCTTCCTAGATGCATGCACCCTTAGCTGAGAACATAGTACCTTAAAGGGGCCAAGTTCTTAATTTTTTTTTATGGGACATGGTATCTTTATTCAAGTTGTCTGTTACTCCTATTTTTTGGTTGACTATTTCCCATAGCTCCATCTCACATTTAGTGGGTTTGAAGGTGAATTTCTCTACTACATTGGTTAATATGAGTTAGTGAAATATTTTCTAAATTTATGTATCAAATTTGAAGTTCATTACGATAATTGTCTTAACAAAAAAGCCTTTGTTATATCTTTTTAGAAATTCCTCTATTTTTTAGTTGTTATTTTTTTTAATCAGTCACTTAAAAATGTCATATTACAAATCATTACAAAAATAACTATAAGACATCAAAAACATATGAAAGTGCATCATATCATTAATAAAAATTTGAACATATTTGGAGAGGATAATAACAATTCCACTCACATAACTGTAACCTAGAGAATCCCAATTGACCATTACTTTTAACAACTATAATTTTATTTTTAAACTGCTTCAAAATTTATTTTCACTTTCATTCTTTATTATTTTGACGTGTGTTGTTCTTTTCGATTTAATGTCCAGAGTCTCGTCGAATGGGGTGGGAGCAGACGTAACCATCTCGGGGAGTTATTCAGCAGGAAAGCTGATCATGACCATCTGTCACAGTAATCATCGGGGTAATTATTACGAGTATCACAGGGATACCTGTGGATGCACTCATCCCAAACAGTGCTCTGCAAAGGATGGGTTTCTCTCATCACTTCCCACACTGCGCTGTTACACTTGAATCCGGAACCCAGTCCTATCTGCCAAATTCGATCTCCCACCTTAAATCGTCGCTGGGCTTCCATGTAAGCCGCTTCATACCAGATCCCGCTCACAGAAGTGTTCCCGAAGCGATGCAGCGCCATGCGAGACGGCTCCAACTCGTAATCACTAAGCCGCAGGCTCTTCCCGATACCGTTGATCACACCTCGACCCCCGGGATGAACGCAGAAATGCTGGAAGGCGAGCCTGAAATTAGGAATATAAGGCTTGAAATTCATCTTCAAGGCCTTGATGCATATCATATTGTAGGCGTAGTAGAGCTGCTCCGTTATGGGGAGCACTTTGGGGCCCAACGTGGCCATGTTCTTCCTCACAGCGTCTCCCGCCACGTCCGGGAGTAACGGATCGAGGGAAACGCCAGAGAGCCCCTCGTCGTCTTCCTTTACCATCACGCAGTCGTAGGCCTCATCCACGGCGGCCACGTTCGTCCTGACCAAGTGAAGGAGCCTCATCTTTGCCCGGCCTGCCTCGTTGCCTTTGTTCGACAGAAGCAACGCGTAGCCACCGACTCTGAAGAGACAGTTGGTGATCATCATGGACTTATTGTTGCCCCGATAGTGGGCGTTGGCCGTTATGTTCTCGCTGCCGATTACCAGAGCATAGGAGCCACGATAGACCTTGAAAAGGTCCTTGGCCATGTCCACTGCTATAAGGCTGGCGCTGCAACCCATGCCGGAGAGATTGAAGGTCTTCACGTTCTCTCTCATCTTGTAGCGATTCACGATCCACGCTGTCAGCGACGGCGCCGGCCCGAAAGTGGAGACGTTGACGATGAGAATGTCAATCTCCCAAGGCTCCACGCACGTCTTCCTGAACAGCTCGTCCAGAACGGCCACGAAGCACTCCTCCATTTCCACACGCACTTCCTCCAACGTCGCCACCTTTTTATCGTTGAAATAGCAGCGAGGAAGGCACGTTTCTTCCCCCAGCCCGGATCGCCGATGTAATCTCCACTGAAATTTTGCTCTCTCACCACCGAAAAACTTATCCTCATTCCTCGCCGAAAGATATATGCTCAGCTCTGTGTTAACCCTTCGCTCCTCCGGCGGCTTGTAACAGGCGAAGTCCACGAGATAACACTGGTGGCAGGAATATCGTGGGGGAATGATATAAAACAGCACTACAACGACCACAGAGCACAACACAAGGATCTCTGTCGCCCTTATTTCTTTCAGATAACGAAATTCCAGCTCAGCCGCCGCCGCAGCATTCACGCACGCGAACCACAAGACTCCCACCACCAAATCAATTTCTATAGACGCTAGTCCAGCCATGACAGAACTGTTTAGCAGACTATCAGTCTCAGCCTGCTTGACGAGGGCGCAAGGTCGGGCCTCGCTTGAATTTGCTGAAGATGTCTTTTTTGTTTTGATTTTTGTCTTTTCCTTAATTCTGCCCCCCACAAGTTTTCTTTAACCAGGTCGGGCCTCGCTTTCTTAGAGTTGAATGGATAATCAATTTAACCAGGTCGGGCCTCGCTTTCTTAAATAATCAACGACATATGAAGTACTGCTTCCATAATCAATTAAAGCTTTCCATCTGAAACAATCTGAAATAGAAATATGAACTACTACTCATGAATTGTAATTCTATTTCAACTACTACTCATGAATTGTAATGAATCACAGCCAACTACTTACAATCTGAAATAGAAATATGAACTACTACTCATGAATTGTAATTCTATTTCAATTACTACTCATGAATTGTAATCAATCACAGCCAACTACTTAATATAGAAATATGAATTATTCTTTCTCATAATCAATCAAAGTTATTAATCTGAAATAGAAATATGAACTAGTTTTCCAATATGAATTACTCTTTCTCATAATTAATCAAAGTTATTAATCTAAAATAGAAATATGAACTAGTTTTCTTAAGGTAATCAAAGTTACTAACAATCAAAGTCCAACAGAAAAATAAAATATAAATTATTTATCTCATAAACAACAAAAACTAAAAGGAAGTGGTAATATCCTTGTTTTTGTTTTTTTTGCACATTACAATCTGAAATAAAAATATGAACTACTACTCATAATTTGTAATCAATCAAAGCCACCAACCTAATATAAAAATATGAACTACTCTTTCTCATAATCAATCAAAGCCATTAATCTGAAATAGAAATATAAACTAGTTTTCTTACAATAATCAAAGTTGCCAACAAAAAAATAAAATATAAACTATTTATCTCATAAACAACAAAAGCAAAAACCAAGAGGTTTCAATATCACTATCACTGTTTTTGTGTTTTTTTTTTCACATTGCAATCTGAAATAAATATATGAACTACTACTCATAATTTGTAATCAATCAAAGCCAACAACCTAATATAAAAATATGAACTACTCTTTCTCATAATCAATCAAAGCCATTAATCTGAAATAGAAATATAAACTAGTTTTCTTACAATAATCAAAGTTGCCAACACAAAAATAAAATATAAACTATTTATCTCATAAACAACAAAAACAACAACCAAGGGGTGTCAATATCACTATCACTATTTTTGTTTTTTTTTTTCACATTGCAATCTGAAATACAAATATGAACTACTAATAATTTGTAATCAATCAAAGCCACTGACCTAATATAGAAATATGAACTACTCTTTCTCATAATCAATCAAAGCCATTAATAAAATAGAAATATAAACTAGTTTTCTTACCATAATCAAAGTTTCCAACAAAAAATAAAATATAAACTATTTATCTCATAAACAAAGAAAACAAAAATGAAGGGGTGACAACATCACTCTTTTTCCTTTTTTTAGCCCATTGCAATATGAGATAAAAATGTGAACTAATGCTCATAATTTGCAATAAATCAAAGCCATCGACCTAATATAGAAATATGAACTGCTCTTTCTCATAATCAATCAAAGTCATTAATCTGAAATAGCAATACAAACTAGTTTTCTTACAATAATCAAAGGTATAAACTATTTATCTCATAAAAAAAAAGGTGGCAATATCATTGTTTTTGTTTTTTGTGCACATTGCAATCTGAAATAAAAATATGAACTACTACTAATAATTTGTAATCAGTCAAAGCCACCTACATGATATAAAAATATGAATTTCTCGTAATCAATCAAACCCATTAATTTGAAATAGAAATATAAAAAAGTTTTCTTACAATAATCAAAGTTGCCAACAAAAAAATAAAATATAAATTATTTATCTCATAAACAACACAAACAAAAACCAAGGGGTGTCAATATCACTTTTTTGTTTTTTTTTTCCACATTGCAATCTGAAATAAAAATATGAACTACTACTCATAATTTGTAATCAATCAAAGCCATTAATCTGAAATAGAAATATACACTAGTTTTCTTACAATAATCAAAGTTGCCAACAAAAAAATAAAATATAAACTATTTATCTCATAAACAACAAAAACAAAAATGAAGGGGTGGCAACATCACTGTTTTTGTTTCTTTTGCACATTGCAATATGAAATAAAAATATGAACTACTACTCATAATTGTAATCAATCAAAGCCACCGACCTAATATAGAAATATGAATTACTCTTTCTCATAATCAATAAAAGCCATTAATCTCAAATAGATATATAAAGTAGTTTTATTACAACAATCAAAGTTGCCAACAAAAAAATAAAATATAAACTATTTATCTCATAAACAACAACAAAAAAAAACGAAGGGGTGGCAATATCACTGTTTCTGTTTTTTTGCACATTGCAATCTGAAATAAAAATATGAACTACTACTCATAATTTGTAATCAATCAAAGCCACCTACCTAATATAAAAATATGAACTACTCTTTCTCATAATCAATCAAAGCCATTAATTTGAAATAGAAATATAAACTAGTTTTCTTACAATAATCAAAGTTGTCAACAAAAAAAATAAAATATAAACTATTTATCTCATCAACAACAAAAACCAAGGGATGGCAATATCATTGTTTTTGTTTTTTTGGCACATTGCCACCATGTAGTTTTTGTTTATTGTGAAAGAATTTAACGTTTCAAATTTTTTTAAAAAATATTCATTAAAGAAAAACAAAAAAACTTATAATATAATATTCTAATAAAAAAATAAAATTATATTTCATACCAAAATCAAAATGCAACCTCGTACATAAATTACAATAATAAACATATAAGAATCACTATACAAAATAATATTGTACTAGTTTAGATGTATCTTAACTCTTGATCTACCAAGCACCCAGAAAAATCAAATAAATATTTTATCTAACTCAAGCTTTTGTGACCCATATTTTGATTATTGGGAGACATTTTCAGAAGAAATCACATTGGTCGAATGAGGCTGACGCATTTCGAACCAACCAGTGTGGTTCATCATCAAGACAAGATGAACAACCAGATCATAGCTCCAAGTTAAATAGGGAGTCAGGAACATGTAACTGCTATAGGGAAAACAACTAAAAAATGGCTATAGAGGAAATAGCTTAAAAAAAGGGCTATTTTTTACTGGATAGGAAAAATGGGACAAATTATTATTATTCGTTAATAATTAATAATAAACTAATAAATCAAATATATTATAGACAACCAACTTGACCCTTATAAGTCAATTTTTTTATTTATTTTAAATAATAATTAAGTCAAATGACAAAAATATAAAAAATAATAATATTGATTTCTTTCGAAAATGTCTTCAAATAATCAAAATATTTTATCTTTTTTTATTTTTATTTTTCTGTAATTTGACCAAGTCAAAATGTTTACATAACACAATGGGACTAACTTTTATATTTTTTTATTTGTATTTTTTGTCATTTTACCCAATGAAAATGTTTACATAATACAATAGGATTAACCCCTAATCTACCAAGCCGCCAAAAAATAAAATAAGTATTTTATTCTTTTCTATTTTTATTTTTCTATAATTTGACCAAGTCAAAATATTTACATAACACAATAGGACAATACAAACAACCTTTATACCTATATTTAGTGTCTACTTTACAACCCTGTATCTAGATAGATAAGCTTCTATTTGCAAGCATGCAGGTTTCTTGATTGGACAGATACGATAGAAGTTAATAATGTTATAAAGGCGAATGTTGTCTCTTGTGCTGGCACTAAGTAATTAAAAGGAGATTATCATGTTCCGTGGTAGATTGCATCCCTATCACCTCATACTAAGCATATAACATAAAAATCAAATTACAAGGAGACCTAATTTTTCAAAATAATTTATTACAAATTACATGGTTAGTAATGGTTATCTTTATTATTGGGTTGACAATTAAATTACTATAATTTATCTAATTATTATAGATTCAAACACTTTCCAATCATAATTCATTAATAAAAATAAATATATATTCTCTTTCTTTTTAAGTGCTTAATTCTAAACTATAAAATATTACTTAATATTAAAGTATAAAATATTATTATATGTTTTTTAATAGAAAGATATAAATTTGTAATGAAAATTTAGATGGTTATATATTTAATCTAAATTTATATGTTTTATATTTAATGTTTTTAAATGGTAAAAAAACTAACTTTTCCACTTCATACGTTATACTAAAGACCATGTGGTAAAAAAATGAGGGACAAATATAAAATAGAATATTTCAACAAAAGTGAGAGGGTGGGCCCCATTTGTGTTGTACTAAATATTGAATTACGAGCGGAAGACCTATATCAGGTGTGCGAGTCGACCTAAAATAGTTGTTCACTAATCTTTCGACACAACTGAACATTGAAATATATATAAATATATATATATATATATTGTACTGTTGCCAAACTAATACTAGAACACGAAAAATATGTCACTTGGTAGTGACATAATAAATGATAATGGAAAAATAAATAAACATAAAATAAAAAGTGTTTGGATCCATTATGAGTTTTTAGATTAATTAGTTTGTATAGGGTTCAATTTTATTAGGATTCATGTTTAAATTTCATAAAGAGGAGTTGAGGGTGACACTTAATTTGTGGGGGTTAAATTATTTTAGGTTGAATGGACTAGACATAATACAAGTAGAGTATGCTAATCAATCAAAGCCACCAACAAAAAATAGAAATATGAACTACTCATTCCCATAAATAATAAATGATATTGGAAAAATAGATAAACATAAAGTAAAAAGTGTTTGGATTCATTAGAAGTTGTTAGATTAGTTGGTTTGTATAGGGTTTAATTTTATTAGTATTTATGTTTAAATTTCATGTCGAGGAGTTGAGGGTGACACTTAATTTGTGGGGTTAAATTACTTTAACTTGAATGGAATAGGCATAGTACAGGTAGAGTATACTAATCAATCAAAGTGACTAACCGAAAATAGAAATATGAACTACTCCTTCCCATTTACAATTAAAATCGTCAACCTAAAATAGAAATATGAACTACTCCTTCCCATCAACAATCAAAGTTTCCAACCAAAAATAGAAATATGAAAGAGTGGTTCCCATAAACAATAAATGATAACGGAAAAAAATAGATAAACATAAAATAAAAAGTGTTTGGATTCATTATCAGTTGTTAGACTAGTTGGTTCATACAGGGTTTAGTTTTATTAAGATTTATTTTTAAATTTCATGGGGAGGAATTGAGGGTGACAATTAATTTGTGGGGTTAAATTATTTTAAGGAGTATTTAAGTTCAAACAAGTCTTGTATAATCTTGGTGATAGTATGAAGCTATTGGACAACTCCTTCTTCCATCCAACATTAGAGTTGGCCTAAACTGAAACACAACCTAACTTTCAAAAAGTACGTTGGAGAAAAAAACTTGATTCGCCATCTATAACCTCCTTCAATCCTATTGAACCCATTAAAACCTTTGAGCTTCCTTTGATAAACAGTCTCCTATTATATTTAATTTCATGTATACATGTGCATATAAGAGAAAAAATCAAAATGTTATTTTAACATTCATATTAGTATCTTTGAAATGCAATATGCATTTCCTTAAAAACTTTAAGCTATATGTTCAAGAAAGATATGTGTTTCATTCCTCGATGGGGGTGCTAACACAGGAAGAGGGAGAGATTCCTTGGAAACTGTGTTATATGCATCACAAATGTCTCAGCCTAGAGGAGGTGTGGATGTAGGCTGTTGACGGGCTTGGGATTGCTAAATGGGGGTCTCTTCGATTTAAATGATTATTTATGGCATTGGGGTGGCTAAAGTATGTTTCGTGTGGGAGTGGACGTGGGGATTTATCCTCGATCTCCTTCATCTGGTTTAATATAAGGTTGTAACACATTATTTCTCATCTACCGCATGTAGAGATTCAACCCTTGTTTTAGTTTGGGTTCAAATATTTGGTAGTGATTTGAGAGGTATCCAATCTCCATTTTCCAGCTTTGAATTATGCAAATGTTAGCGTGTTCGTCTTATAGGATTTGCATGTCTCTAGGAGCGTTAGTGCTATGTTAATAGAGGTGTGTCATTATCATAGTGTCTCATTTGGGTGCATATGTGTTACTTTGAAGCAATGTACTTTGAGTCAGCAAATTTGAGTTTCTGTGCATCAATGTTGTGATATCCTTTTCAATTACTCTACATTTCGCATTGCTAGCGGCATTGAATGATTTGGGTGTTGAATTTACTCTTGCCCTTTGTTTGAGTATTTGTAGCTTTCATTGCTTATTATGGTTTTAGGGAAATTTGTATGCTATGTCTCTGTGTTATGGTGAGTTTAAGAATTTGATGGATTTGGTCCTCTAATGTGGCAATTGGGGGATGATTTGTTGATTTTTAGGTTGGTGTTACAAGGATATGTCTCATCCTTTTCTTAATTTACTAGTATAGGGTCTCTTAATGGTTTTCTAGTTTGTTCCCTTGTCATTGTAATCATGCCTCCTCGCCAAAAAATGGTAATTCGAAGGGGTGGAGTGGGTAATGTTAGTTTCAAATGAATTCGCCCTTTTTCATATGATTTAGTTGGTACTTTCTTTGACATTCTTCCTCTAAAAATGCAAAAGGAAATCCTTCTGTTAGATTTTAAGAAGATTGGGGAACGTTTGTGTCACTCATATTCATATGTTGTAGGATATGTTATGAGTAGGGTTCCTAATCCTGGTAAATTCAAGAAATGGATACTTAATTTCCTGAATTCTTTGGCGCTATACCAAAAAATGGACTCCTTGTTACATTTAATTTTTAAATACAAACAAGGTGAGAACTATAATGTTCTCTTCACTAGAGGATATCAAATGTATGCTCATGAACCATTATGTTTAGATAATGTGGATTCTCGATTGGCCCAGGTGGAAAGCTCTCTGGTGTCGAACTCAACTTCACGTGATCTCACTGATCTGCTAGGTGATCCTACTGACATGTTAGTTGAAAGTGCTCAAGATCTCACTATAATCTCCTCTTACCATGAATAACATTGTTTGGAATTATGCTTGAATGTTCCCATTTTGGCAATCAATCTCCAGGTATGATCTCGTCATGGTGGTTTCAACTTGTTTTGGCTTTTATGCTCAATGAAATGACTTATGATGCTTGTCTATGAAGTGCACTTTTATGGGGAAACTTGGTTTGTCCCAATATCATTATTTTACTTACATAGTGTTGCTCTTGTTTGCTCAAATATGGGCTTGTTGGGCATTAGGTGGTTTCATGGCCTCTCTGGATTTTATGTAGTGTTGATGGGAGCAGCCATGTCAATATCAAGTTTGTCCTTCGATTCATAGATGGTGTTGTAATGTTGGCTATTTTTTAGACCCATCATTGGCTAGTTCATTTATGTTATCTTAGCACTCTTCCCTGTTATTTTGGATTTTGGGTTGGCATCCATTTCACCCTAGTCAGCTACATTTATTGGCATCCATTTCACCTTGTACCTCTATTTGCACATATTGTCTATGATCTGGATATGATGTTAATGGTTGGTGTGGTTTTGATTTTCCCTCTATGAGAGAGGAAACTCCTGTGTGGTAACACTTATGACTTCGAAATTTCCTCAGTCAAGTTTTATTAGACAAGGTGATTTGGGTCTGCATATTGTTTCATTCCTAAGTGATGTATGGTCTGTGGAGAAGAATGGAGATTATATTATTCTGGAAATGATCACACGTGTTGGATTTGAGTATTATGGTACGAATTATATTATCTTTTTGGGTGATGTATCAAATGATTGGAAAATGGTATTTAGTCTCTTACTATCTTTAGGAATAGTTTTACTGGTGTGTCTCTTTATTTTTTGAAGTATGGAATGTAAGGTTCGCTGTGATTTTGAACCTATTTTCTATGTAACTCAGTTTTATCAATGAATAAAAAATATTATAGTTTAATATATATATTTTGTCAATTAAATTCATTCAAAATTTTATAAAGTATTCATTTAAAAAAAATAATGCTCTATTAGTATTATTAAAATTTAAATTTTGATCTCTTTAATAAATTCCATCAAAATAGTATCATACCATAAGCTTTCAAACATAGCTAAAGAAACCTCTAAATCCTAAGTTGTACACTTCTAAGTCCAATGCATAGAATTTCTGAAAGAAAGGTAAATGCTTACTCTCAAAGACTATGGAGTTTATTTCCCATCAAATACCTGGCTATATTAAGCATGGTACAACTTCATAATAATTTAACTCTTTTTTCTCAAAACTAAATCATAAGCACTCTTCATTCAAAGGCATTTCCACACACTTTCCAGAGCTATAATTTTCTCCATCTTCTTTCATATATCCTTTGAAAAAGGGTAATTAGTAAAAGGATGAACCTACAAAGTATGGAAATGTTTGACGCTTGTCAGTTCCTTTTCTATAATAGTTCCCAAGTCAAAACTTTGTTCATAAGAGCAAGCCACCTCAAAAAAAAATTGCGGGTGCTTGTAATCTCATAACCTCGTTCTATCATTAACAAGATTTAATATTATTTAACAAAACCATGACCTTATAACTCAATTCAGTAGTGTATTCACCTTGAATTTTATTCATATCATATGTCAATTAGTGTAGTTCATTCCTTAATATAGTATTCCCTCTTATGATATAGTTAATATAATTGTCCATTCATTTACTTTATCATCTTACAATTTTTAGTTGTTCAATATGAATAGCCACATTTGATGTAGGAACACAATTGTAACTTTTGATAATAACCTTTGATAATAGTAATTTGTCACCGAAAATTAAAATAATATCATCTCCAAGATTCACAATTTCTCTTCATCCAACCTTTTAGGTTAAGTGGTCCTCAATCACTAAAAATTATGAAACTAATGCTTTCCAATAGTTTAGAGCATCCCTAGGCTTCTTAGGTTTGTTGATCCAGTCTAAATATCACTCTGGGGAAATATATTTATATTCTATGGTGTGTCTCCTTAATCTTCTTTTACTCAGGACCTTCCAAAACTTTTTGGTTTCTAAATATAAGCCAAATACATGCACATTTTTCAAACCCTAACCCCATATTTTCTTCACATGGTTACATTCTTCTATTTAACTAACAAGTCGTGATCATCGTTACATTTTATCAACTAAATAAAATTAAAACACAACTTCTTAAAAGCCTTTAAAGCATGCTATGTAATAAAAGATAACAAAAAAAAGTAAAGGACTCCACTATCCACCCGTTTGGGCTTAAACTATTGTCTTTTTGAATGATGCAATTATTGTTTATAGTTCATCCCTTGAAAACCCCTCAAAGCCACGAAGGAAAGATGAAACCTTTAATATTTTAGAAATATTTGTTTGACTAACACTTTAAAGATATCTTTAGAATATGTAATCCCTATATCAACAATCTCAAAGAATCTATTAACCAAATTACATTCAATTTTTTTCATTTACAAGATTGTTTTGATCCATTTTCAATGGTTTATATAATTATGGAAAACATTGTATGTTCATCCCCTTGTTTTATCCAAATGACTCAATTTTTCATATGTCATTCTCCTTTTCTCCAAACCGACATATTTTTTATCACTTCCTTCTAACTCTTTCAACTTCAACCTATCATCCTCACCAAATATGCCATTTCCATTCCTTTTGGATAACTCTACAACCTCCGCAGTCATCTTAAAATCATGATTTGTTTCTTATCTTTTCTTTGTCACACATTCTACTACTACTTTTTTCACCTTTCTCAATGTTACAATTAATTGAAATCATGTCCATTACATATATCTAAATATGTGGGGATTAATGCATCCCAAATAAATAAGGATCAGGGAAAATTTTAAGAACCCCCCCTAAATTTATAAATATAATAAATGGGCGAATCTCCATGGTATATAGGAAAAATGGAAGGCGATTTTATCAATAATATAATATGTATATATAATTTTTTGGCGAATCTCTCACCAGGCATGGCGAATATTTTACTCAATTATAAAATCTTGTAAGATCTTGGTGAGTCTTTCACTAAATAATAAAACTTTGTAAAGTCCTAGTGAATCTTAGCATAGGCTACATGCTGGTTTAATTCCCCCATTTAAATAGGCTACATTCCAGGTGAATACCATGGTCAATACCATGTGCCATTTTGGTGAATACCATGGGTCAATACCATGTGCCATTTTTATTTTTATTAGAATATTTTACTCAATTATAAAATCTTGTAAGATCTTGGCAAGTCTTTCACTAAATAATAAAACTTTGTAAAGTCCTAGTGAATCTTAGCATAGGCCACATGCTGGTTTAATTCCCCCATTTAAATAGGCTACATTCTAGGTCAATACCATGTGCCATTTTGGTGAATACCATGGGTCAATACCATGTGCCATTTTTCATTTATTAATTCTAATATTAGGGTTAATAATGGTTTTTTGCATGGTATTAATAACAATCTAGTCCATGGTATTTGTCCCATAGTATTTTGGCCATAGGTTTCACCTAAATATAACCCATTTTTTGAGTGTTCGTAAATATAAGGTGACTTATGGAGTAAATATAAAAAATGTTTTATTTGTTTACCATACCTCTCGTTTATTTATATTTTTATTAATTTACCATACCTCTTTTACAAATATGGTATTTGGCCCATAGGATTCACTTAAATAAAACCTCTTTCTTGAGCCTTCATAAATAGAACGAGGGTTATGCACTAAATATAAAAAGAGGTTTTATTTATTTACGATAGGTCTAGTTTATTTATATTTTTATTTATTTACCATACCTTTTGAGTAAGTATAAAAAGACGTTTTATTTATTTACCATACCTCCACTTTACTTATATTTTTATTTGTTTACACCCTTACATGTATATAAGGTGATATAAAAAATGTTTTATTTATTTACCATACCTCTCATTTATTTATATTTTTATTAATCTACCATACCTCTTTTATAAATATGGTATTTGGCCCATAGGATTCACTTGAATAAAACCTATTCTTGAAAATGGGCGAATGGATTCACTTAAATGAAACCTATTCTTGAAAATGGGCGAATGAAAGGTTGTAAGTCCTAATTTCAAGGGCTAAATTTACCTTTTTTATCCTCTCCCTTAAAATAAGGTGGGCTATTTGAGGTGATTTGTAAAAATGTACTATGATACAAAATATTCGCCCACTAAAAATTTAAAACCCCTTAATTTCGCCAAAGGGCGAACAATCGCCCCTAAAATTATCCTTGATAAGGATCGAATGATGAGAATTTGGTAAGTAGTTTTGGAGTGGGAATTGAGGGAGACAATAAGTGAATTCTGTAAGTAGTGGTGCAATGAAGATGGGGAGAGACAATGTGCATGGTGGGGGCGGGGAAGGACATTGTGCATTAATAAAGGGACTAGGGAAAAGAGAATACAATGTGCATTTTACACATTGTCTCGCCCCACCCCCACCTTCATATAAATTCTTTGGTTGCAATGAACATTTTATTAAATTTGGATTAGTTTCACTATAAGCTCTTTTTGAGATAAAGAAAAATTGGTGTTTCCAATGTGAAAAATACTAGGTCAATTTCCAAGGTGAAAATTTTGGTTATAAACGTATCAATATTAGATTCCAAAATTGCAAAACTAGATTAAATAAAAAATGCCAAATTTCAAAATACAGAATCATATTCTAAAAATGTGAAAATATCTAATTAGTAATTTTTCATTGCTAATATTTTTTTAAACTAATAGTATATTCTAAGAAAAATAAAGACAACTCATTATTCACATATTGAAAATAACAAATGTATAAGATGCATAATGATTGAGTTTCAAGCCATTTAGTATATGTCAATCAATATTTTTCAAATTGTCAAATTTTCTATTTAATAATTTCCATTAAACGTACAATATATATCAACTGTCATACTACTAAAAATATCTAATACTTTTAATGATCATGAAAATTTTCATATATAAATAATACAAAGATCTTTTATAAATGAAATTTTCAATCATATTTAATTTCAATTATTCAATACTTCTAAAATGAGTTTCAGATTATCCACAAATACTTAATTATCATTCATGTTTTTATAATTGTATTATTTTCAAAATACATTTATCTAAAGTATTTAAAATTGGAGCACAATTCCATACTTAAATTTGTTATTTTTTAAAATTATTTTATAGATTCCAATATAACACGTGCACAATCAAAAGCTAACAAATACATAACATACAATATATTGGAATTGTAAAGCAATACTTATAAATTATAAAACATAACTGAATTAGTAACAGAAAAATTATTTTTACCATATAAAAACAATTCTATACAATATTAAAGTAAAAAGTATTAGTTGTATAATTTAACATCGTTTCAATATTTTTATAATGGATTTTCGTCATTGACACCATGTGCACTACACCCATTTTTTATCCTCGACTCAAGACTAACCAATATGAGTTTCACAATTATACTTTTTTGACACCATGTGAACTATACCCATTTGTTATCCTTGACCCAAGACTCGCTAATATGAGTTCCACAATTTTCATTTTTTGACACCATGTGCACTAGGCCCATTTTTTATCCTTGACCCAAGACTAGCCAATACTAGTTCCACAATTATCCTTGACCCAAGACTAGCCAATAATAGTTCCATAATTATCCTTTTACTAGGTAATTCATCACAAGCACACCTTAACATTTCTGTTTTTTTTATGTGTAATAGTATGAAAAATTCCAAGACTACTTCATTTATATTTGGTATTTTATTAGCATTGAATTGCCTAGAGTCTATGTTCTAGATGATTTTTTCCTTTCAATTATTTTAGGATGAATGTTTCTTTATCAAAACAAGTAGATACACTAATAAGCCCCTCATAGTTGGAATGTTTATCAAATCCTTCAATATTTCATTTAAAATGTTAAATACTTTACTTAACACAACTGGTATACTTTAATATTCAAAATCCATATTTCATTTAAGAAGTTAAAGAATTTACTTAACACAACTAAGAGATACTTTAATGTTCAAAATCCATATATACATATATTTTAATATCATTAAATAAACTTAAAACATATAACACATAAATCCTTCCATTAAATTCACTACACTATTTAAAACTATCACTACATGATGCCAACTAGCTTCTCAATGCCAAAAATATTGTATAGTGAAATACTCATTCACTAAATAGATAAGATTATCTTAGAGTGGCATGGCCTTTCTTGTAAGTGTCATTTACCCTCCATCTAAAATTAGGTTTCCTAAGTTGTTCTTAGGAAACATAAGCCTAGCATAAATAGTGTGACTAAAAGCAATAGCCTAACATAAAAGTCGACGTGTAGTCTAAGCTTAACATAATTAGCAAGACATGAATACATCTTAATTACTTTTTAACTTTTTTTTAACAAAGATATCTTCGTAGAAGATGAAAACATTTCCAAAAGTGAAATCCTTCTTTTTCCTTAATTTGTTTTTCAAGGGACGGTTCTATTGCAAATCGCCCTGTATTCCATTAATATTATTGCTTATATGTTCATTACTTTGTAGGCTTCCTGCTACCAGCGGTCGGCGTGGTGCAATTTATGTTTGCCGACTGCCGTCATTTCTTTGTTACAGAGACACCTATGGTTAGGATGTGACTGCACTTAAGGATAATAGATATTTCTTTATTTTGTGAGGATGTGATTTAATGGTTAGGCAGAAGGTTTGGACTGTGCACTTAAGGATAATAGATATTTCTTTATTTTGTGAGGATGTGAGGATGTGATTTAATGGTTAGGTAGAAGGTTTGGACTGTGATTTAATGGTTAGGTAGAAGGTTTACTACTGCAAGCACGATTTCTTCCTTATGTGACATCAATACAACCTGCACAGGAAGGAAGTGCAAGCACGATTTCTTCCTTGTGTGACATCAATACAACCTGCACAGGAAGGAAGGAAGTGCAAGCACGATTCCTTGTGTGACATCAATACAACCTGCACAGGAAGGAAGTCCACTCTGTCAAGCAAATTTTGACCAATGACATAAAGAGATTCATTTTCTGGAAGACTTCTTGTTGTCCTTTCAGCGCTAGGAAATACATATCATCAACTGCAAATTGAATTTGACATATCATCAACAAATAAGAGGAATCGCGTTCACTATATGGTGTAGAAATGCTGCCTTAAATAAAGGAAGTCGGCCTAGCTCTGTGGAGAGCCTGTTATGCAGGGAGGAACATACCCTTGAGCAATTGTGCATCATTTTTCGCTCTTGCAGGTTCATTTTTGGAACTTAGTTGCCTGTGGTCATGTCAGAGTCATTTGGTCTTCGTTATTGTTACAAATCATGTGATTGTTTAGTGGAGCTTGGGATATGCATCAAAATATGTTACGTGAGACTGGGCGTGAACCTTGATGTGATGTCGTGGTTAAGTCCACAAAGATTTATTATTTATTTTTTTTATGATAATTTGGGAAATATTTTAACGAGAGTTGTTTTTAGTGTAATTTTTTTGGAATTTTTTTTTGGGTTTTTTTGGTTTAATTTTTCTAAAATCTTGTAAGAATTTATTGAAATTATAAGTTTGAAGGGTAATTCTTGCATAATGAAAGTGCGGTAGGGATTTTTGAGGGTTCTGAATCCATATATACAATGCAAAAACCTATTTAAATAATATAAATCAAAATTTTACCTCAACTTTTTTCCACCAGATTCAAAATCAGACTAAAAACAATTTTATACTTTAATAAGTGATGTGATATAGCTTATACTCTTTTAACAATAAAATATAATTTCTAATTTTTTATATCTCTTCAAGCATCATCGATACTTAAAAATAAAATACCAAGTAATAGTAGTATTTGAAGTTGAAATTAAAAAAAAAAATATTTATTTGCTTTAAAAAAAAAATACCAATATTTGAAGTTGAAATTAAAAAGAAGTATTTTATTTGCTTTTAACTTCACCATCAACGAAGTTATAATATTATGAATGGAGTGAAAAAATAAGATTATACTAAAATATGGGTTATAACTTCAAATAAATCTATTTGTTTATTTATTTTTTTATATTGTGGGAGTAATAAATGAAGAGTGAAAATAAATTTCATTTTTTATTTTTGTAAGTTATAGGGTTTTATGCATTTTGTTATGAAAGTGAATTTTGAATTTTCTAAGTTGAATATTGTTTGGAACAATAGAGGTAGAGCACAGTTTGCTTCATAAGTTTTTTTGCTTGAATATGTTTATAGTGAAAAGAGTGAATGTGGAATTTGCTATAGCAAGTGATTAAAAGTTAGAAAATAGTTTTGGTTGGATAACTATTTATTTTGTTTGTTTTAGTTATAAGCCACTTACTAAAAAGGCATTTGAAGTTCAAGCAAAGAAGAAAAACAACAACCATCACTTGATTAGTAATGTTATTTATCAGCTTGGGATCTAGACAATGTAACCCAATAAAGTCATAGTCTATATATTGCACACCAACATTATTCATTTCATCTCAAGGTGGTTTGTCTATCAAGGTAATGAAGGACAATGATACTCAAAAATATTTTAATAATTATTATATACCATCTTAGATCCATCTCAACCCCGGAACTATCAAACACCCAAAGGGATCAAATATCTTGAGATACAAACCTACTTTAAAGTGAAAAGAAATCTCATCCATGTGGGCACTTGATAGATCTAGGGTTAAGATGAATCTAGGTAGGCTTTTATATACACATACCATATCTATCCTAGATCCATCTCTCCCTCTCTCTCTCCCTCTCTACTCTATCCATCCCCCTCTCTCTCTCATTTTCCCTCTCTCCCCCTTCGTCCATCCATATTACTGAGAATTTTCACTCTATGTAATCAATGTTATATGCAATGTCTAAAGTATTTTACATTTTAATTTTTTATTGTGAAATGAGTTATGTTTTTGGGGCATGTGGTATTGATAAGCCATGGTATTGTAACAAAACCTATTTACAAGTTAATAATATCAACAGTAAAGTGGGGGTGGATATCCATGGTTTTATATTGTAGGTTTATTGTAAATATTAAGTCTTTATGTATTTATTAATTAAATTTAAATATGGTTATGGAATCATTATTAGTCCTTGCTAAGGCAAGGCTCTAAGAATTGATTGGTTTGTTGATCATTATTAGTCTACCATTGAATAATGCAAATTATAATGTTTAATTTTGAAAAATAAATATTTAGTTTTAATATTATTAAAAAAATAATTTTCAAACATTTGATTGGACCATAACTTTAAGGCCTTATTGCAGCATTTGCGTAATGTAATTCCATGTGGATACTTGGCTTACATATTTTATGCCATAATTCATGGATATGGTTGCAATATTCGTGCATGATTTTTATATATTTGTGTAGTGATTTTTTATTCTCAAGCTTTGCAGAAAACCATCCAAAAATAAAATACTAATAACTTATACTCAAATAAAGAACATATCTGCCATCAATTCCTTTCCACCATAATTTAAGTAGGTCTTTGCATAAAAAATGGATAGGAATAATATTTACAGGATTTTCTTCCCACCATTATTTATGTTTTCTTTAACACTTATGTAAAAGTAAAATTGTAAATGTGTAGACTTTTACTACCCACCAAAATTTATGAAGTTTTTCTACTTGAGAAAGCAATTTACTTATCCAATTTACTTGAGCATAATTTCTCACTTGTATGGACTAAGTTATCCATATTATTATTACTTTATATTATTTTTAACCTTTTTATTATTTTTTAATTGAGCTGGCATATAAATGTTAAATTTTAAATATTCAAGCCTACACATCTAACTCTATATCAATTTTTAATTAAGGTGGACATTGGTATTAGATTAAATTTGTTAAATATCAAATGTTAAATGTTAAGAATTTACTTTTGACATATACCCCATACTAGGTTATAGAGCACGTCTCAGCCCAATAATTTCTAGTTGCATAACTTTGCATGAAAAATACCTCCTAGGTAAAGGGATAAACTACAATCAATGTTCATATGTGGTCTCATGTAAGGGACTAAGGCTCGGAAATTGAAACCGCATGACCCACTAGAGGTAGAAATAATGATGACCATAAGGGACATTTGATATCTTGCTAGTACTATTTAGGTTGAAGTTGTCTTTTGATCTTGGCATAAGACATAAAATTGTTTTTAATTAGCTAGGAGATCATCTTCCTTAGACAAGGAAACATGTTAACTACCCATAGCCCAAAGGAAATAAGTCATTTTAGGTGGCAAGGGGATTTTCTTGAATACCGGTGATGATCCAACCCATATTTGTGAATAACAACCATTGATGACTATGTTAATTGCAAATTGACAACTAAATTATGATAGGTTTTACTCTGTAGAGGTGCTGGAAAAGTATGATGTGTATAGACAAGGATGGTGGTATTGGAAATGATTTGAGAACATGAACCATCCTCCAAACTACCTATCTTATGGAGCACTCCTTATACATAGTCGTTTCACAAAAGAAATTTTTCTAAGGTAAGGAATTATTCATGGAATAAGTGAAGATGATGAGAATTTGTTCAATAATTTAAATCCTTTCATTATGAGTTGATGAGTCAATTTTCATTCACAAACAAATCATCTCTAATGCTTTTGACAAATTAAAATATAAAAATAAAAAGTTGTATAGTTACAATTGAGAAATCCATTTTGTTTTATTGGTCCTTTACTTATTTCAAAATTTTTCAATGAAAAATGTCTCACGAAAAGACACTACATCTTAGAATGTGGCATAATTCCAACTTTGTTGAATAGATTGAATCCAAGCCCCCCAAAAAATAGTTGTTTATGTCTTGAAGATTCTAAATAAAATTGTGTATATAGATTGATTACAGTTAGAAA
Source organism: Pinus tabuliformis (assembly GCA_031772625.1). Lineage (NCBI taxonomy): Eukaryota > Viridiplantae > Streptophyta > Pinopsida > Pinales > Pinaceae > Pinus > Pinus tabuliformis. Next base: position 722,590,494 of record CM062817.1, read on the forward strand.
TCACAAAGGACCTACTCAAGAGACTTCATGCTTCAATGTTTATCTCCACTAATAGGTTTTTCCTAATACTCTTATGGGTGAGTTTCATATTGTGGATGGATCTCCAATATTAAGATATTTTCATGGGAGTCAATTGATCATCATTGATACAAATTATTGAGGTGATGACCCTCTTATGCACTTTGAATTATGGATCTCATTTCGATAGATGGTTTCCAACCTCTAATTGAATTGTATCAGATACCCATAAAAATATCCTAATACATGGAAGCAATCCTCCATTTCCTCCAATTCCAATAGTCCTTGGGATATTCTATTTACATATCACTACTACACTATCCTTGAAGCCTACATTATAAATAATAATTGGGGTTGATTACTTTCATCATTTGTTTAGATCCTCTTAAACACCAACAAGTTCTATTTTGATGTTTGGTTTATGTTTTGTACTACAAACTACCATTTGTCATTTGTTTTTTTTCAAAGGAAAATGTTTGATGGGGAACTAGCAACCTCCCTAGACATATGCAACAACGTTCAAGTCACATATATCATAAAATTATATTTCAACCTAGGACCGAAACGGCTGGAGACCACCAAAAACTGGAGTTGGGATCCCAAACTAAAATTGGATGCATATCCTTCTAACCTTACTAATACAGGCCATGGTGTTCCCCCGTGGGATTTGAAGTTGGGTGGAGGTGATAACATCCCAGTGAGACGACCACCCTGTCGTCCCACAAGAAGACATTTGTCATTTGTTGATTGGTATATGTTCAATCCTACAATGTACTCCACTTGTCCATCTATCTCGACATTCTCCCTACATCCCCTCTTCATCTTCATATTGTCTTCATTTCCCAAACATTGTTCTTTGGTTGTGCTTCATCATTGCTTCTTCACCCTCTTAATCAATGTCTCTTGTTCATATTCTATTTCTCTTTGGTAAAGAAGGGGTCACATAGTTGCAATTATTATAGGTGGGTATACAGCTAAATGATTTACATTTGTAGTTACATGATCCTTGAGAATATTTAGTGGGGTATGGGATGAAGATGGACCTTTTGAAGTATCTATTTTCCATCCAAAAAAATTTTCCTAAATATTTAAACAACAAAACTACCCTAATTCACTTTAGTGTTCCCTTCCCCTACTTCGGAGTATGCTGGTTATAATGAATGATAACTGTTATTTCAACATATGGGACCCACTTTTTTCCAAGCATAGTGGGTTTAGCATTGTTCTGTTATAGGGGTGTGCTTTTCCTCATTCCTAGATTCATAGAATTGTTGAAATTGTCTTATGTACTGTTATTTCCAAATGTTATCCTCAATTACGAAGGTTGTTTTGTGCAGCGCTTTTTATTGAAGACAATTGAATTCACATTATATTATAAATAGTGTCTTTGTACCCTCTCTAGGTTTGACCCCATTTAAGAAATATTCATAAGAGATGGAATAAACTTCCTTCAACTACTAAAATGTTGTGAGTAAAGTGCTTTTGTGTAGATTTTCCTAATCATATTCGTTAGTTTTAGGATTTTTTATTTTTTATTTTTTAAGTATAATTGACTTAATAATGATGGTTGGCGAGAAGAAAGAATGAGTACTATTCACTTATCTATGCAGTAGTATGGTGAGTGGTATATAGAGAGTTAGAGAAGTTGTTTATTTATATTTAACAAATTACATAATATTTATTGTAATATTCAATATTGGATTAATTGGGTGAATAGTGTTCACCAATCGAAATATAAAATCTTATATATATGATTTGATAAATAAATATAAACACATAAATTTTTAAATAATTTAATTAAACTTTAACTTACACTAAAAATTAGAAAAAAAAAAAATTGTTTTTGGTACTTTGGAATAATTTCTATTGATGCACTGTGTAAAATATTTGATTTTAAGATGTCGTTAACCAAAACCATATGCAAATATATCATTGGCCTTAGCTTAGCATGATGTAAGATAGTTGGCCTATCTCCAAGAATGAGTAAGAACATCCCAAAGCATGCCCCCAGGTCCAGCCAAAAAAAACATAAAAGAGAATATTTTTTAAACATTATCAATTTAAATTTATCTTACATTTAAAAAATAATAATAATATATATCAAATAATATTTAAAAAAGTAAATCAACTTAAATCAATATTAAATTTGAATAGATTTAATTTTTTTAATATATAAATTTTGTAATATTTAAGATAAAAATAAATGAATTAAAAAAAAACCATATTAAAAAATTAGTTTCAAATTCATGGATTTAAGTTAATAATAATACTTATTTAAACTTCATATAAGAAGTTTTGGGATCATTTTTTTAATCTTTTTACCACTCAATGTTTTTACTAGGTTAGGAGTTTGTTGATGGTGCTTGACCCGCCAACATTCAGAGGATCACCCTTGTATGAAGTCCCAACTAGACCTCACATAGTTTGGTGTGGGAGTCCCATCTAGTATAATGGCCTGGTTGCCATTATCTTAAAGATTTTCCTCAGCTCTTTCTTGTTAGCACAAGAGAGTGTCTGCCTTGTCTTCGAGTAGTGAGGTTCGCGTGCCTGGTGATTTCTAGTGTTATTTGTGTCAATGGTCCTTTCACCGCAGAGAGAGAGGGTGGGAGTGAGTCCCAAGTCGGATGGGAGGAAGCCCCAAATCTGTTAGGAACACACGACAAAATAGGATGTGCACAACTTTCAGAGGAGAAATCCACAAGGATATGGTATTCACAACACACAAGGAAGGATAACACATACAACACAAAACATAGGAGTCCATGCAAGTGCGACAATCGTTATAGCAAGTTAATGTGAAATGTCTGTCTGATGTTCGGGGAGGTAACCAACACGGGCAGGACAATGTTAATAGCTCATACAACACATTTTCATTAATATATATGTATCACAACAATTGAATGAGTTCAAGTGTTAAACACAGGTTAAATCAACATGCATTATGAGTGTTCAAGATTAGTCTTACAATAGTTACAAAACATGTGTGAAAACATGCTGCCCTGCTAACATGCTTCTAAATTAAGAAAAAGTTCCAAGACACATTGTTACAACATACATCACTAACCCCGTGGGTGGGGCATTGGAGCCACTACTTACTCCTCAAAGAAAATATTACATACTCTCAAGGCTATGTGGGAGGAGCCAAGGCGAAAAATCCTTTGTATGTACAAATGAGGGGGTATTTATAGCCAAGGGTGAAACTGACCCTTATGGATGTTCGATTTCCCTCATGATTGTTTAACTTCCATGACCTTTTGACTTTACATGACTCTTCATATGATAAGTGGGTCTCTTGGACTTCCATGTTACATTACATTGATTTATAGTATGGCCCACAGTAGAGATATGGACGACATGACCCATGACAAGACTCAACGTGAAAGTGTTGGTACATTCATGTTGTTGCTCATATGCATGTTGAGCTGTAGTGTTGTTGGGTGATGGATGTTGTCATGGTGTGTCACAGCTTCACCTCCACATGGCAAAGTGTGTGGAGTCTTCGATGGTCGTTAGGTTCACTTGATGTTGCATTCACACGTTGCTCATTGCTTGTATGTTGGCATGCTTAAAAAGTTACTCCCTTCGTGAAAATTTCATATTTGTTCGTTCGTTCATGTGCGAACACATCCTCGCATGTTCGCTCGTCCGTCCGTCCGCGAACACATCTTTGCATGATCATTTGTTCGCGAGCACATCTCTTTGCATGTATCGTTTGTTCGTTCATTAGAGAATTTGTCCTTCTGCATGTACTCCCTATGTTCATCCCATCCGTCATCGCGCTAGGTTTGTTTGTGTACCTGTATTTGCAGTCACTCATGATGGGACGACCTCAAATCCACAAACCTCTTAGTCTACCATGATGCATAATCATTTCAGATGTAGGTGACCGGGTGTTACAGATCCATTTGGGCACATCACTCCCATAATCCAGTTTAGTGTTTTAGCGCACACCAAACCCTAATTTCAATTGCTACATGTCCTAAACAAGTCATCCTTTTGAATGCCTCCTTCCCAGACAGTTTCATGGCCTGAAGACATCTTGAGATGACCTATAGAGGGACTAGTACAGGTAGGCCCATACAAGGGTGCGTTGTAGAGCAGTTATGTCCATGCCAGGGTGCTCTGCAGAGCACTTAGGCCCTCTTTGACCTACATTGGGTGAGTTTGAGCGAAATTCACATAGGGTTTAGGGAATATTCTTATCTTCTAGAGCCTTCTAGAATATTCCCACACTTATCATCTCCTATGAGCTCGAAAATGGATGAGGAATGAGTTAAGATACCTCTTATCCTCTCATCCCTTCCTCCATGGAACTAATTCTAAGTATGGAAGGCCATTCAATACCTTCATTGATGACAAAACCTCCTCCATCTTCCTATAAATTGAGCACTCATCTAAGTGATCAGGGACTGGAATTTGATGAATTGTAAGGAGATAATGTTAGTTTGAGAATTGATACTATTGTAAGTGTCATTATGCTGCCAGAATATCATGCTTATGATGTAATGTGGATGGAACCAAAGCTGTAGGAGTGACTTTGAATCAGGCTTCATGGTTTTAATTCTTCCTGCTATTCAATATAGTATTTACACCATTTTCCATATGCTTATCTTGATATGTGATGCTTATATGTGTGAATGTATTTGATTCCATTTACTTGTAATTAATAGATCTTTTTCTTTGATTGGTTCTTTGTCTTTTATTGATGTTTATAGGTACTTCTCAACCGTGTGAAGTACGGGAAGAAGTGACAGGATCAATACAAAGGAGACAAGAGGAAACTGAAATTACAAGTAGGTCCTCTCATTCTCTTTGTCTTATCTATTGCTTATAGAAAAAGGTTAAAGTTCTTTGAACTATTGTTCTAGATATGGCTACTTATATAGGGAATTAGTATTTATCCGTAGATACCAAATTCTTCATAACATATTGGTGACTCCACTAGGGAACGATCATCGTTCCAAGTAGCTTATCCACATCCTAGGACACTCAAGTAGACATTACCTCCTTTCATTGATTGTATTTAATCCTTGTTGAAGTGAATTTTGGTCAAAAAATTTGTTTAGTTACCTCTTGAAATGGCTTACTATCACCAACGCAAGCTTGTGAGGGACACAGTGTGCTACAGAGCACCCTTGGCTTAAGGATAGTGATCGGAAGTGCACTGTCTCCCATTCAGGGCTGCATTGATCCTCCTTGGGTTAGTTTTCCACCTTTGGATAGGGTTTTTCACCAAATTTCTTATGTTTGATTGCTTTCTAAATGATCAATGAGTGTCATGTCTCTGAAATCAAGATTGTATCTCCTTTGCTAGCCCTACTTTGACTTGATTGATTAATGTTTCTTAAATGATTTCTTTGTCATTATCGATTCATTGTCAAAGTTAATTTACAATCGATTAATCTTTTCTTAAAAGAAAGTTTCATAAAGTCTTTATTTCTTTCAAAAAGAAAGTGTCGTAAAGTCTTCACTTCTTTCAAAAAGAAATTGTCGTAAAGTCTTCATTTCTTTCAAAAAGGAATTGTCGTACAATCTTCGTTTCTTGAGAAAATATTGATTGATTGTATCTGCATCTAGTTCATTTTTTGTTCATCTAAACACTAAAGGGACTGAAAAGAAAAACTTTCATTAGGTGTTCTCTTTTCTCTTTGTCAAAGATCTGATTGCTCTATCCCTTACTAGCTAAGGTTTTCATTGTCAAATTGAATGAAAAGAATGTTTATCATATTAGTTGCATTCTAGGAATTTCAACATACATTGCGTGGTGATCCTTGAAAGGAAAATTATTAAGAAGATCAACTTGAAAGTTATCTCAATTAACCTAATGGAGCATTGTAACTTAATGGATAACATTTAGAGGTTTAGGCTAGAGACATGTCCGGCGTCATAAAACATAGCAGCTGTTGCTAAATTGTCTGCGATACATTCCAAGTGTGATACCTCATTCCATGTACGTGAGTATATCGTAGTTCATCCATGTACCTTTGGGTATATAGGGTGGTGTTACAGTGTGTAAAGTATAAAGGAATGCTCTCACTATGCGGTTTCGCATCAGACAACACTAACATAGATTGGGCCTCCACGTACTTTCGGGTATATATGGGAGGACTACATTAGGTTGTTATCCATCCTTAGGTAACCTCGTCGGCCGCCTTGTACATTGTGATACACCGAACACAACATTCGGGGAGATTGCTTGCCCGTACTTCTCAGTTCGCAGGAGGTATTTTGTAGTTCACAGTGACATGGTAATCCTTTTGCCTAGATTATCCCTATTTTGTTTTGTTTTTTTATTCTGATTAAAATAAATTAATTGTCTATGGATAACATCCTCCACGTCGCTCCTTAGTTGATCTTAGGTTGAAACATATGGCAACAACTTCGGAGTCCACCGATTAAGGAATTCCTTTTGATGGGAATCCTAGTCCTTTTCCTCCTTTCAGAAATATTTGTGCTCCTTATATGGCTACATTGTCCCTTCTGGGACTTACCATCGGCTTGCCAGTATGTTTGTTTTCAACCTCCTTGGCCCCACAACATAATATTCCTACAACTGGACAAAATCAACCTGTAGTTGATCTCAAAATTGACCCTTTGACTTCTTCCTCGGTTGTTTCTTCCTCCCCTTCTTCCTCTTTACCGGGTGAAAGTATTGGTACTAGTAACCAGGTGGCTAAGAAGAAGAAAAAAGGGAAGAAGAAGAAGATCAAGCAAATTCAGCAGGGGGCAACCAGGCAACCATTTCTTCGAATGAAAATTCTAATGAGAAACTGTCCAATCAGCCTCACAAAGTTCGATATCCATGCAAACTTTTTGCGGGAGACCATCTTCTTCCAAATTGTTCTGGTATTCCTCAGACCTTAGAAGAATGGTCTTCTCGTTCACATCATCCTATGTCATCCACTTCTGGAGATCATGCTGGTGACACACCATCAACTAGTGGCAGTAAAGTTCATGGAAAGAAGGGTAAAGTTAAGTTTCCTTGTAGGTTATGTGAAGGTAATCACCCCATTCACCTTTGTCCCTATCTGGATGAAGCCAAAAAAGTGTTGGATAACCGTCCTTCTTCTCCATAGTGACTTCCATTTGGTTACAGGAGACTCTCCCTTAATCCTTCACTAGTTGATAAAGTAACTGACCCAAATCAATCATCGATAAAACCCACTCTCTCTGAATGTGAATCCCATGAGTCTATACCTGATCAATCATAGGTCGAAGAAACAGTTGACTCGATTTCACCTTCAGCTAATCGTACCTTTCCCATAGAGAGTGAGTATGATACCACTCAGGTTCTTTTTGTTTCTTCAGATTCCAATGAGCTTGGAGGCAACCCTCATGTTCCATCATGACACAAGGAAAATCCTCCCGTTTTCGTAACTCAAATGGATAATTCTCCCATTTCTATAGTACCCCCTCCAAGTAGTCTGGTCACTTCCTTTGATCGGAATTGACTGGCAGGATGTTCTCTTCCTTCTTACGTGCCTTTCTAGATCATAGTACAGGTTTGTACCTCACACTATTATACATGAAGGTGCATCTGTGAGCATCCTTTCCTCCACTGCTTGGAAAGCGCTTGGTTCGATGCCGCTTGTGCCTGTTACCCATTATTTGTTGGCTTTTAATAGAGGAACTAGTCAACCATTAGGGATCCTTCCTCAATTTCTTATTACTTTGGGAGGAAAAATTGTTTATCTCAATTTGATGGTAGTCCCAAGCCCTTTAGATTACAATTTACTTTTGGGGTGTGACTATGTTTATGACATGGGAGCTATTGTTTCAACACTCTTTCGAGTGATGTGTTTCTTGCATGAAGGCAGAATTGTCACCATTGACCAGCTTTCGTTTCCTAGTCCAAATATGGCTTCCAGTCAACCATCTTCCCTAAACGGTCCTTTTGTCCCAATGGTATCTTCCCCACCACGGTTCAATTATGTGGTAACTCGTTCCATGCCTACATCAACTGATGATCAATTTTGTGATGTTGTACATTATGTACTGGGGACACTGGAGCTAGATCTCTCTAATGTATTCCTTGTTGTGGATCCCTTCCAGAGCATTGTTCTCCCATCTGATGAGTACCTATTGGAAGTCATGACCTCTTATGGGTCTTGATCAAGGAATATGAGGATAGTTCATGGTCTTGTGTCAACCTCATTAAAAAATGAAACAAAGGGTATGAGCATAGTTCCTTGTCTTGTGTCAAGCTCATTAAAAAAATGAAACAAGGAAAAGGAGCAAAGTTCGTTGTCTTGTGTCAACCTTGTTAAAAAATGAAACAAGGAATATGAGGATAGTTCCTTGTATTGTGTCAACCTCGTTAAAAAATGAAAAAAAATATTAGAGCATAGTTCCTTGTCTTGTGTCAAGCTCATTAAAAAATGAAACAAGGAATCTAAGCAGAGTTCCTTGTCTTGTGTCAAGCTCATTAAAAAATGAAACAAGGTCCCCTAGTTTAGATCTCGTAAAACCCCAGTCACATCTTTCACTTGATCTCATAAATGAACCTTCATTCCATCCACCTGATAGCCAAGAGTAGTGGACTTAGGTGAATGAAATGAAGCATGGGGGGTATGCACTTAGAATCGAGTCATCATGCTAGGGGCATGTAAACCAATCCCAAGCATAGTTTTTTCATTTTAAGCTTATGTAAACATGAAACTAAATCCAAGCATAGTTTTTCATTTCAAGATTGTGTAAACATAAAACCAAATCCAAGCATAGTTCCCTATGGTTCAAGCTTGTGTAAAAATGGACCCATATCCATTTCGACCCTCATGATTGCCATTCTATTAGCCTTTTCCGTCAGATGAGCCTTGGTTTTTCTCCTTCCATCATCACTATCTGCTTGGCTGATCATACACTTTCACTTAGTTGTTTTACCGTTCTTGAGGAACAGTTGCAATGAGTGGTCTTATTAGTCAGCATCTTCACACAGATCAACATGTTTTGAGAAGTTCCAACATCACCAAAACCAATTGCTATCCTAGACACCACTCATTCCTCTAAGTGGAGTCCTCTTTAAGCTCTTTCCAGACTCTCAAAATATGAAAAGATTGTCGAGCGCTTGTCCTTTCCAGCTCATTAACGGATTGGAAACGACATCTACTCAGTATAAGTTTAACCCTTTTCTGGGCTGTGATAAATTACTTACGAAAAAGGAATATGTTGATTGAACATGGTCAATAGGTTCTCTCTTATATTGTTTTATGCTTTTTCGAGCTTGAGAGACAAATCTACGAAAAATAACTTGTGGAGTTTTCTTTTCATCCCTTTTCAAACTCTCTAAACATGAAAAGGACCGAGTTATATTTGTCGTTAAACTAGTTAAAACATCAAATAGCGACAAACTTGTCGATCATGACAGGACTGAGTTTCACCTTTGCTAGACTCATTAAAACATCACATAGCTATGGATTCACCCGAAGGGTGAAGTTATACAACAAGCATATGTTATCCTCCTCAAGCTTGATAAAAATAAAGAGGTACTGGTCAACAAAGAATAGGGAAGATGGAAAGAGGGGTAAACCACTTTATGGCAGCAGGTTGCTCTTAAACATGACAATTTCACTTCATCATTGTGACTATATGGTTGGGTTATCTGCTTTATGGTCATCATACCTTGGTCTATCATACCATCCATTACTTTTGTTTTTGATCAATGCTGCCAATCCATTTATTGTCGCCGACATGTTCAAGAGAAGTCACTCAGTTTGAAATTCATTCTTTGCAATACTCATAAACCTTCATTTTCATTGCCACCATTTCTAAACGTTGTGTCATCAGTCACATTCCGTCTCCAAAAATCATTACACTCTTTTCGTGTCGCTGATGTTGGATACATCAAGGCCCTCCTCCAATGAGTCGCTTCTTGTCGACATCAACACATTATCCAAGAAGTTGACTCAGGAACACCTTTCCAGTACCTTGAGGCTTGAATACATTAATGGAAAGTTTCTCGCTTCCGGCAATAGGTTGACATCACTGGCATTTGACTGAAATAATTTGTATGGTGTTCGACATCAAAAAATCCATTCACACCATGCAAAATGTGTTGCAGTACCTTGAGGATCATTATCATTATTGATGATTTCTCTCACGTCTGTTAAAAACTTACATCATTGGCTGGTAATCAGACGGTGTCTTCCCATGTTCGACTTTGGATCACATATTCACATGGTTAGACTCATACTTGAGCGAACGATTGAACAACATAGAAGACACCAGATCTAGTTTCATCCATCCCAGCTGCGATTTTAGGAGTACTAAATCATATGTACAATGGCCTTACACTAATGATAATACTTCCATCGGTCTATATATGTAGACGACTATCTATGTACATATAATGAAAAGTTTTTATGCTGAGAATGGGGATGCCTTCCCTCAACAATTCATGAAAAATCAAGAATATCATGAGATTATGTATTGTAATTGATGCAGGTCACCATCCACTTTGGAACCTCCTCATCACGTCATAAAGCATTTCATTCGACATTTACACTTTTGACTTCATGCTTTAGGGGGCAGCTGTTATAGATCCATTAGGGTACAACACTCCCATCATCCAGATCAGTGTTTTAGGGCTCATCAAACCCTAATTTCAGTTGCTACATGCCCTAAACAAGTCAACCTTTTGAATGCCTCCTTCCCAGACAATTTCATGGCCTGAAGACATCATGAAATGACCTCTAGAGGGACCAGCGCAGGTAGGCCCATGCAAGGGTGCGCTGCGGAGTAGTTAAGTCCATGCCAAGGTGCTCTGTAGAGAACTTAGGCCCTCTTTGACCTACACTGTGCGAGTTTGAGTGAAATTCACATAGGGTTTGGGGAATATTCTTATCTTTTGGAGCCTTTTAGAAGATTCCCACACTTATCATCTCCTATGAGCTCAAAAATGGATGAGGAATGAGTTAAGATACCTCTTATCGTCTCATCCCTTCCTCCATGGAACTAATTCTAAGTATGGAAGGCCATTCAATACCTTCATTGATGAAAAAACCTCCTCCATCTTCCTATAAATTGAGCACTCATCTAAGTGATCAGGGGCTGGACTTTGATGAATTGTAAGGAGATAATGTTAGTTTGAGAATTGAGACTATTGTAAGTGTCGTTATGCTGCCAGAATGTCATGCTTATGATGTGATGTGGATGGAACCAAAGCTGGAGGAGTGACTTCGAATTAGGCTTCATGGTTGTAATTCTTCGTACTATTCAATAAAGTATTTACACCTTTTTCCATATGATTATCTTGATATGTGACACTTATATGTGTGAATGTATCTGATTTCATTTACTTGTAATCAATAGATATTTTTCTTTGATTGGTTCTTTGTCTTTTGTTGATGTTTACAGGTACTTCTCAAGCGTGTTAAGTATGGGAAGGAGCGACAGGACCGATACAAAGGAGACAAGAGGAAAGCGAAAGTACAAATAGGTCCTCTCATCTCTTTTTCTTATCTATTGTTTATATAAGAAGGTTAAAGTGCTTTAAACTATTGTTATAGATATGGCTACTTATCTAGGGAATTAGTATTTATCCGTAGATACCAAATTCTTCATAACACCGGGAGAGAAGACAAGGTTGCGAGCTTCGAGCTGGGATGAAGGCTCTGGGCACTATTGGTGAAAACTATAAAGGAGTCACTAGGAGATGGTGACGAGAAAGTTGGATCGACAGTGACTGTCTTCAAGGTCTGGCTCAGTTGGAGGACAAAACTGCACAATTTTTGGGAGGAGCAGTCCGGGCTGTGGGAAGGCTGGGTAGACAAAATATGCATAATTTTTGGAAAGAACGGGCTGTAGGAGCCTGGCAGCCAAAACCGCACAATTCGTGGAGGGAACTAGTAGTCAACTCCTGGGACCTTGGTAGCAAAAACTGCACAATTCCTGGAGGGAACTGACAGTCAGCTACTAGAGCTTGCGAGAAAAAACTGTGCAATTCCTGGAGGGAACTGGCAGTGAGCGGCTGGGAGCTACTGGTGGGAAAAACTACAGTGATGTTGGAGGGTTGGCTTACTGATCACCTCTGTGTAGTTTCTGGGATGAACAAAGTGTTGGGAAGAAGGGGTCTTGCTCATGAAATCTGCGCAGTTTTTTGGGTGAGCAGCCGACTGACTATCCTATGGGCTGGCTGGAAAAACTACACAATTTTCTTAGGGAGACAGGGACAGGCACTAGGTGTCTATCTGTCCTATCTACACAATTTTTTCAGTCATCAGAGTGGGCAAGATCTGTAGCCTTTGCGCAATTTTTGAGGGGAATCAATCCCGAGGTGACTTCTGGGTCAAATTCTCTAGTTTCCCAGGAGGAAGGTTGATTGATCATCTTGCGGGTAGCACAGATTGAAATGGATTTCTTAGTGCTTCTGCACTGTTCTAGGTGAAAGTCGATTGAGTCAATGGCGGGGTGAAGGTCCAGCTGTTCGAGGGGAATCTAGTCGTGAAAACTTCAACAAAATGACTAAGTGTGTGAGTGAGTGAAGAGGCGCATACACATACTTGAAAACACACACTTACATGACTTTATGACGAGACAACTCAAACCATCCAGACACACATGCTCAATGTGACTGATCGACGGTGTGAGTGACAAGTGCGACGCTTGTGATTGATCATTTGACGATCGTGATGATGCTTGCGCGACCGTGTATATGACTCTATGTGTGAGTGCGACGGATGTTTACATAGCGAACACAACATGTACACACGAAGCAAAGAACTCGTGTATGACTAGAACATGGTCGCAAGTATGATATTGAAACCAACATGAAAAAGTAATATGTCGAACGATGAAGCAAGGTGGGAGCAAAGATTCACAGAAGCTCAAGGGGTGAACCCGAGTGCGTGCAGACATCAAGTAAAACTCTCAAAGGATGCTCCAAAATTGTATGCGGGCCAAAATTTTGGAGGGTGTTACAGTCGCTACAACACTTGGCGACACACTGGTAGAACTCCAGCTTCTGTGTTTTCATTCGTTAACAGCACAGGACCTTGGTATTTCGTGGAGTATTGAATCGTTATGCGGGTGACTTCGACTTCTCCACTTACCCCATGGACAGAAATGGTTCACCCTTTTGCCAACTCAGTCAAACACAACAAAGGTTCAGCTTCATCACAGTGTTTCGAAATAGGGAAGGGTAGTTTAGCTCATGAGTTGAAGATTTTCAGAGTATAATTTTTCATCTCTGGTGTTGCTCCACTGCCAGAGGACCTGGACAATACCCCGATGGAGTCACGTAGGAACACACACATTGCTCCACTTCCATTGAGCTTGGTCAGTATGCCTATGGAGTTGCATGCTTCACCTCTCTTTGCAGTAAGCCTTTCTCTTCTTTTGCCTTTGTATTTTTAAGAGGATTGTGCATACACAGTTATTTATTTTTGGGGCGGAAGATGGATCCCAACTTATTGAGAGTAGAAGAGGTTATTCCTTTAGAGAAGCATGTAAGACCTCTGACATAGGTTTGCTCGTTTAGATTTTCCACTTCTCCATTTCTACTAGTTAGACGAGCTTGAATACACACAAAAGAAGGCTGAGTACAGGCATGAGAATTTCCAGTGTGGACATAGGTTCATGGTTGGACCAAAACTTCCCTTGCAGATAGCTCGTATTTTCTGTCAATACTTCATTAGCTGAGGTTTATAACCAAGCACAGAGAAGACGGACACAATACTCACCAGGTGTTGCAGTGTCACAAGTCTCTTTATATCTTAGCCACATACTCATTCAAAATCCAGAAATCAGTAGATGGCAGCACTTATTTCCAGAAACAAAAATAGCATGGTATTAAGCAAACCAAACAAACAAAAACAAAAATAGTAAGCAAGGAAAACAAAATTAAAACAACAAGCAGCAAGAAGACTATGTAAATGGCATGGGACGTGGCCCGACCTACTAGAAGTAGTGCTTGAGATCTTGGTCATTGATAGGAAGGTTGTCAATCCTCCCGTCAAGTGATTGCAGACGATACATGTGTGGGCCAAGCTTCTCATGGATTGTGTACAGACCAATCCATAGGGAATGGAACTTTGTATGCTTGCCTTTGTCTTCATGGGACTTATCCCATTTCAGAACCAAGTCACCAACACCGAAGTTAGCTTTCCCTGCAGACTTTTTATCGAACCATCTCCTGATATGGTTTTAGTGGAGTGTAAACTTTTCTTTTTCTTTCATCCTTTCTTCCTGAAGCTTTTGGAGTGTATCCATCCTACACTAAACTAGCTTGCAAGGCTTGCCTTGGGATTCTTGGGATAACTCAAGTGCAGACAAGCAGATATTGGGTGGAAGGATGGATTCTTTACCATAGACTAGGAAGTATGTTGAGGTATTCAGAGAGGGTTTGGGTGTTATGTGGTCAAATCATAATGCATTTGTTAGGGCGGTACGCTAGTTGCCCTTCTCAGAGTAAACAATATATTTTATTATGTAGATAAGGTTTTTGTTTGTGGATTCTACGAGACCGTTTACTTTATGAGTAGCAGTTAGATGAGTGTTTCAACACAATACCAATTTGTAATGCAAAATCATAAAGTTTCAAAGATGAAAAGTATGTTGCATTATAAAAAACAAGTGATACCAGAACTCTGAAGCATGAGATGATGTTCTGTTGGAGGAAGATGATGACCTCCTAGTCGTTCAATTATTTGAGAGGAATTTCTTCTATCCACCACGTGAAGTAATTAGTTGCTGTCAGAATGTAGCGGTGTTGTCTTGAAGAATGTGGGAAAATTTCCCTAATGATGTCCAGGCCCCATTAGTGGAATAATTTTGTCACTGCAACAGGATGCAGTGGGGTTGCTGACCTTCATGCTCTGTCTGTGCATCACTGATAGATTGGGCACTTGAAGGCATAAGCGTGTGCATCCTTCAATAATGTGGGCCAGTAGAAACCTGGTTGCATAACTTTGTGTGCAGTGGTGTTTCTCGGAAAGTGACCCCCCGTGGGTTTGTCATGCAGATCTTGTAATACCTTCTCTGATTCATGTGCCTCCAGGAACCTAAGAAAAACTCTATTAATGTGCTTCCTGTAAAGCACATCGTGCATTGATTGATATGCTAAGGCTTTGAGGTGCAATTCCTTCTTCTCTCTGATGGAGAAGTGAGAGGGTACGGTGTTGTGCTCAAGGTACTGGCGCACATATGCATACCAAGGGGTTTCGTCTTCAGTGGGTGTTGCTCGCCCTATATCATACATCTCAACTTCCTACTCCCAGCCGACGAGCTCTTCCTCACCCTCTAGTGCGTGTAAAGATTCAACTACGAGTCTGCAGAGCCCATGTCCTTTGACCATGTGAACTGGATTGATTTCAAGATCATATTCTTGCAAGCTTGTCATCCAATCCACACGTTGTTCACCCAGTTCTTATGGTACAAGAAGTGTGCGAACTACTAGGTGAGGGACATAGACTATGCAGTGGTTCTTCATCAAGTAGGGACTGAATTGTTTCACCGCCTTGTAAACTGCATATGCTTTCTTTTCAATGGCAGGGTAGTTGAGTTCTGGTCCCTACATATTTGCGCTCATGAAGGAGATAGGACGTTCATCGTTCATCTCGTCCTTCTGAGTGAGAACTGGAGTGAGTGAGTTATCAGAGAAAAAGGTGTATAGAAGGAAATCCTTCTTGAAGTCTGGGCTATAGAGTGTAGGTGCTTCGACAATAGCGTGCTTGATACGGGTGAATGCATACTGTTCCCTCTTGCCCCAACTGTAGACTGCATCTTTCTTGATCATGTCCTGCATGGGCTTGACTA
Source organism: Pinus tabuliformis (assembly GCA_031772625.1). Lineage (NCBI taxonomy): Eukaryota > Viridiplantae > Streptophyta > Pinopsida > Pinales > Pinaceae > Pinus > Pinus tabuliformis. Next base: position 722,606,262 of record CM062817.1, read on the forward strand.
TCTATGCATAATCCGAGATGAAATTCTGGAGGATGTTAAGCTTGCCTAAGAAGGACTTCATGGCTTTCTTGTTGGTTGGGTGATGGATCTATGTAATATTCCGAACTCGGTCCAGATCAACCTTGATCCCGTTTTTGGCAACAATGTGTGCAAAAATGTTCCCCTTAGACACTACGAATACACTCTTTTAGGGATTCAAGGAAATCCCATATTTCTGGCATCGCTAAGTTTTTTTCTTCATATGGCATATGTGGTTCTCATGCCTCCTTGAGAGCACAGTCACATCATCGAGGTATACCACTACGCTCTATCCGATGGGTCCGTGAAAAGTGATTTCTATGGTGTGATGAAAGGTTGCACCTGCATTTACAAGCCCAAACAACATTCTCCTATATGCGAATATACCCCACTTGGTCCGAAAAGTAGTCGTAAGTCTGTTAGGTTCTGATACCAGAACCATATTGTATCTTGAAATATCGTCGAGTAGGGAAAACATTTGTGCCTCAGATACTGCTTGTAGAATGTGATCCATAGATAGCACAGGGTAGTTGTATTTTTCTAAGGCATAGTTCACATTCGTGAAATCAACACACAAGCAGATTTCCCCGGACTTCTTGCATACAGGAATAAGGTTTGAAACCCACGTGGAATGACAAACTCTATATATGATCCATTCAACCAACAGCTTGGTGAGCTCTTTTTGTATAAGGGGTTCAAGTGACGAATGTACTTTCCTCAGGTTCTTCTGATATGGCTTGACCCCTTCTTTTATTGGGATGATGTGTTGGATTATCCGCGTGTCATAATTCTTCAAATCATCGTAGGTCCACGTGAACACATCTCAGTACTGTTTGAATAGGCGGAAAAAGGCTTGCCACTATTGTTGTGTGCAACATGTACTGAGATTGACAAACTTCAGAGCTTGTTCTATTCCCAAGTTGATCAGTTCATGCATCATGGTGGAGTTGTGGTTTTTGTTGTTCCTCGACCCTTGAAAATGTTCTTTCAAGTCATAAAGCTTCTCCAATGATGCCACACACTTCGTGATGAGATGGCCTTTCCTGTTACTAGCTTCTGCTTGCAGGGGTCACTCGTGCTCATCATCCTCTATCGCTGCATCTTTGAAGATGTCAGCATTGGCCATGAAATGCAGTATCTGTTGATCATCATTAAATACATGTAAGTTACTTATGTTATTCGGGATAGATGGTTTGTATAAAATTCCAATAGTAAATCTATCCCTAATCGGTGACATTCTAGAAGTTGCATTTTCCAGAGCATTGGAAGCTGCATTACACGTACATGGTACAACAGTGATGTTAAATGCTTGGAAGTTAGAGATCAGTTGCCATACCTCTTGTTGGTAACTTTTGAGATGCATTGACAAACAGTTAATGGCATTACGTACCTTCCGTACCATTATCTCTGAATCACCTACGACTTTGAGTGCGACCAAGTTGAGGTTGATGGCTTTCTGCAAGCCTACCACAAGTGATTCATACTCAAAAACATTGTTCTTACACTGGAACTCCAGGTGACTTGAAACCAAATTCTTCCTATTGTTTTGGTCCATTAAGACACACCCGGCTCCTAAGTTGTCCCGTGTCTTTGATCCATCAAAGTACATGGTCCACAACCTGTCTGTACACAGACCGATCAACGCACTTGTAGTACTGCTACTGTTGTTTCTACTTCTACTGCTACTATTGGTAAAATGTAATGTACATGCTTCATTACCATCAGTTGGGCAAGGAAGGAGGCCCAACTGTGTGTCTTGTGGGGTTGGAGCTAGCCATGCAGGATAACACCCCAACGTTGTTACCAGGAGGAAGTTGACAAACATGGGTTCTGCGAAGGCCAACGGTTCATTCTCGCCATTGAGGGGACTGACATTGTGCCTCATATAGCTCTTGGATACCAACCAGAATTGATTTTATTTGCCCTTATACGGAAGCCACATGTGCGACCGATCTGTAGAGAAATATCTGTTCATTACTGGACCAATCTCTACTGAGTAGTAAATTGTATGCTTCTTGTATATCCACACCAACAATGTTGATGCATTGGTGGAATCGACTGTCATGAGATAGTCAGATGATCATGTCTCAGAGTTCACCAATGGCTAGTACAGATGTTCAATTAAGTTTGATGATTTGTGTAGATGTCTTGCTCCATTGTGCATTGATATTTTAAGTAATGGAAAGCAGCATGATGTTGGCTTCCGCGCCAGAATCAGCCAAGAAGTTGTGAACATTACAGTTGAAAAATTCAAATGAGAGTAGGAATGGAGGGCAACTTGATTTTTCTTCTTTCATTTGAAGTGTGTTTAACATAGTGGAAAGACATACGGGAGGTGTACTTGCTCCCTTGCTGGTAGAGGTTGCATTTTCGTTGCTGTCTGTCCCAATATAAGCAGCAGGATGTCTCGCTGACTCTAGATCTTAGCTAGCTCTAACAAACTGATGTTTTCACAAGTTTTCTTCATGTAATCCACAATGTTGTAGTCCAGATGTGGTAGACTCACCGAGGTTTCCGGGGTAAGACCGATGTTCGTGTTGTCTAGTGTAGTGTTCTGTAGTTTGTTGCTCATGGACGTACTCTTGTCTGTTTCCATATTCATGGAATTTTCTTGTGTTTTTTGCTTTAGGGCGACTGGTGGATCAACTTTTCTCAATAGCAGTATCATCTTTTCTTTCACCTCCCAAACTATAAGGGGAGCCCCTTTACTCCTAAGCGTTGCTTACAAGCACTGATACATGTTCACCACATGCCCGGAACTTGATGCTTCATCAGGTGCAACATCTTCATTATTATCTATGTCTTCCAACTATTCTTGCATATTGTTTTTTGTGTCAAACATATCACTGCATACAAATCTTGCAACTCGCTTCCAGTCTAAACAACAATTCTCTATGTGATGTTCTTCATGGAATGAACAGAATTCGGATTTTGTGCATTAATTGAGCTGGAACATAGAGCTCTTCAGTGAACCGATGGCTGCCTGATGACATGCTTTCTTGTTTCTACCTGGGTAGACGATTTCTTGCAGACGTGTCCATTTTCCGTTGTTTAAGCTCAGACACTTCTGTTGTCAAGTTCTTGACGAGGCAAGTGAGGGTTTCAATATCATTTATTTCCTTGTCTCTACCTTTTCTTTCCATCACCTAGGACTTCCTGCTCACGTCTTTGGAGTCCTTCACTAGTTCCTCATCCTTGATGACTCCACTCATGCACAGGTCTTTCTCAACAGAAATAACCTCTTTGCAGTTTTCTAGTAGTGTTGGTTTCGCAGCTCGCTTGACGAACTGCGCAATGTTGGTAGGTAGTGCGAACGTGTAGTAATCAACAGTGATGGAGTCATGAGGTTTGGTGTCTGCTACAAAATTGTTCAATATGCATGTAAACCTTTGACTAAATTTTTTTACCTTTTCTTTCTCCTCCATCTTCAGGCTTCCCAATTCTTTGAGCAAAATGGCTGGGGTCTTTTCATCAACAATTTTTTCAAGAAACGTGTGTTTGAACTTACCCCGGATCTGTATGGAGTTGGCTGGAAGGTTGTGATGCCATGCAGCTGTGTGACCATCTAGGTTACATGGAAGAAATCTACATGCTACGTTGTTGTATCATACCTCAAGGGCCTGCAGTTGCAAGTAGAAGTTGTCCAAATGGTCTTCTGCCTTCGTTGTGTTGTTAGCGTTGAACTTGACGTTCATTCTCTCCACCCTCTTTGGCATCTTGTGCAAAGCACCTGAGAGAGCCAATGATCCTTGAGTCACCCTTTCTAGATTTTGGTCAGCCATCCCTTCTTCTTCTTCATCCTCCTCCTCTTCTTCAAAATATGGTGGTTCTGGGTCTGAGTCTATTAGTTCGTCTATGCCCTCACCTCCTCTGCTACCTTCCCCTCCGCCTCCTGTACTGGAGTCTAATACGAACATCACGAGGGTGTCTCATTCCCCCTGTCAGAATACCGAAGGTTACTCGTCGTCTTCGACAACTTCTGCTAGACCTTCAAGAGTGGCAAGAACTATTTCTTCCACTGATGATACAGCAACCCATGTGGGAGTGGTTTTTTGCTTCCTTGATGCATATGGAAGATGTTGTATGCCTGGGATCAGTCTGACGGATTTCACGAACTAGCGGGTGATGGTACGGATGGAGCAAATGTGATGATATGAAACTTTGTGTTCAGTCCTTGGAGGTGAGAAGTAACCAACTACAGAGTCACGCGTAGGTGAGAGGGAGTGCGAGATACTGCCTTGAGCAGATGGTTGATGAGTAAGTGTGAGAGGACGTTCAACCATAAACAACTGGCAGACCTCCTTCTAGCGCCAGAAATGATGACGGTGTTGGACCCGCTAACATTCAGGGGATCACCCCAGTATGAAGTCCCAACTAGAACTCACACCATTTGGTGAGGGAGTCCCATCGAATATGATGGCCCGGTTTCCATTATCTTAAAGATTTGCCTTAGTTCTTGCTTTTCAGCATAGGAGAGTGGTATGCTTTGTGTTCGAGTAGTGAGGTTCGTGTGCCCATTGATTGCTAGTTTTACTTGTGTAAATGGTCCTTTCACCGCAGAGGAAGCGAATGGGAGTGAGTCCCAAGTTGGGTGGGAGGAAGCCCCAACTCTATTAGGAACACACAACGCAACAGGTTTTGCACGGTTTCCGGAGGAGCAGTCCACACGAATGCGACAGTCACAACACACAAGGAAGGATAACACATACAAAACATAGTGGAGGAGTCTGCGCGAGTGCGACAATAGTTATAGCAAGTTTACATGAAAGGTCTGTCTCATGTCTGGGGAGGTAACCAACACGGGCAGGACAATGTTATCATCTCATACAACACATTCTCACTAATATATGTGTATCGCAACAATTGAATGAGTTCAAGTGTTAAACACAAGTTAAAGCAACATGCATTAGAAGTTTTCAATATTAGTCTTACAACAATTATAATACATGTGTAAAAACATGTTGGCCTGTTAGTAGGTTTCTGAATTAAGCAAAAGTTCCAAGGCACATCATTACACCATACATTACTCACCCCATGGGCGGGGTGTTGGAACCACTACTTGTCAAAGAAAAGATTACAAACTCTCAAGGCTATGTGGAAGGAGCTGAGGTGAAAAGTCCTTTGTATTTACAAACGACCCTTATGGTTGTTCCACTTCCCTCATGACTATTTGACTTCCATGACCTTTTGACTTTACATGACTCTTCATATGACAAGTGGGTCTCTTGGACTTCCACGGTACATTACATTGATTGACAGTATGGCACACAGTAAAAAATGTGGATGGCATGACTCATGACAAGACTTAACATGACATTGCTGGTACATTCATGCTTCTGCTGGTGTGCATGTTGAGCTATAGTGTTGCTAGGTGATGGATGTCCTCATGGTGTGTCATAGCTTCACCTCTGCATGGAAAAGTGCGTGGAGTCTTTGATGGTCATTGGGTTCGCTTGATGTTTCATTCACACATTCCTCCTTGCTTGTATGTTGGCATGCTTGAAAGGTTCATCCATTCATGAAAAGTGCATGTTCCTCCATCTGTCCGTGTGCAAACACATCCTTGCATGTTCACTCGTCTTTCCATTTGTGAACACGTCTTTGCAAGATCATCTATTCGTGAGCACATCTCTTTGCATGCATTCTTTATTCATCCCGTGGTGAACATGTCCTTCTGCATGTACTCTCGTTTTTCATCTCATCTATCATTGCGCCATGTTTGTTTGTGTACCTATAGCTGTAGTCACTCATAACGGGATGACATCAAATCCATAAACCTCCTAGTATACCATGATGCATGATCATTTCAGATGCAGGTGAACGAGAGAGAAGACAAGGTTATGAGCTTCGAGCTGGGATGGAGGCTCTGGGCACTACTGGTGAAAAATGTGTAGAATTCACTGGGAGATGGTGATGGGCAAGCCGGATCGACAATGACTATCCGTAGGGTCTATCTTAGCTGGAGGACAAAACTGCGTAATTTTTAGGAGGATCAGTTTGGGTTGCGGGAAGACTGGGCAAACAAAATCTATGCAATTTTTGGAAGGAGTGGGCAGTGGGAGCCTGGCAGCCAAAACTGCACAATTCCTAGAGGGAACTGGCAATTGGCTGCTTGGACCTTGGGAGAAAAAACTGCACAATTCTTGGAGGGAACCGACAGTCAGCTGCTGGAGCTTAGCAACAAAAACTGCACAATTCCTGGAGGGAACTGACAGTCAACTGCTGGGAGCTACTGGCGGGAAAAACTGAGATGATGTTGGAGGGCCAGCCTACTAATAACCTCTGTGCATTTTCTGGGTTGAGCGGACTGTTGAGTAGAAGAGGGCTTGCTCATGAAATCTACGCAGTTTTCCAGGTGAGCAGCCGACTGACTCACTGGTGAGCTAGCTGGAAAAACTATACAATTTTCTGAGGGAGACAGGGATGGGAACTGGGTGTTTTTCTGGCTTGTTTCCACAATTTTCTCAGTCATCAAAATAGGCAAGTCTATAACCTCTGCACAATTTTTGAGGGTAATCAGTCCCGGGGTGACTGCCGAGTCAAATTCTTTGATTGACCAGTAGGAAGGTTGATTGATTAGCTTGTGGGTAGCGCATCTTGAAATGGATTGTTTGGTGCTTCTATGTTGTTTTGGGTGACAGTCGATCGAGTCGATGGTGGGGTGAAGGCCCGATTGTCCAAGGGGAATTTGGTCGTCAAAACATCAATAAAACGACTGAGTGTTTGATTGAGTGAAGAGGTCAATAAGCGTACTTGAAAACACACACTTACATGACTTGATGACAAGATGACTCAAACCATCCAGACACACATGCTCAACATGACTAACCAATGGTGTGAGCAACAAGCATGACGCTTGTGATTATGACCGCGATGACACTTGCATGACAGTGTATATGACTCTGTGTGTGAGTGTGATGGATGTTTACATAGCGAACACAACATGCACACACGAAGTGAAGACCTTGTGTATGACTAGAACATGGTTGCAAGCATGATATTGACATCAACATGCAAAATTTGTCTGTCGAATGATGAAGCAAGGTGGGAGCGAAGACTAACACGAGCTCACGGGGTGGACCTGAGTGCGTGTAGACATCAATTAAGACTCTCAAAGGAGGCTCAGAAATTGGATGCGGGCCAAAATTTTGAAGGGTGTTGCAGCTGCTACAGTAGAGTCTTCGCACTAACATATCTACACTAGATACTATCCAAGAAATGCATGGAAGTGTTTGGAGTTTCACTATGAAGTTTTCCTAAAAGATTGTATGTTCAAATCAAAAGGGTAGGGTATGTACATCTCCATAAACATTCGCATACAAATTACTATATTGAGGGACTCCTTTGTCTCACAAACAAGGAGACCTCATACACCAATTTGGTGTTTGACTCAAACACGGCCTTATAAAATATATTTTTATTATCATTATTTGAATGCATTATCTCCTAAAGTAAGAGAAACTAGCACTTAGTATGCTTCGACAATTCATCACCTAAGGTCCAACACATCTACTCCCTTCTTCTAATTCAAGGGTTATTAAGAGATGCACAAGTACATCACCTTTGTTTCCTATGAAGGGTAGCTTGAATAAGTGTTATCATTGAGGGTTGGTTCCTAAAAATTTCCATAATCTCTAATACTTTAAAATTGAATGTTATCTTATGTTGTATCTTATATTTTTTGTGATCATTAGTAAAAGTAATTGTTGAAGAAAATTGTCTTATCTACATCTATATAATGCATTACCTATTAGAGTAAGAGGTAACATTAGCTCTAGGTAGAAAATTATTGTCGCATTCATGGTTGACATTGCTTTAGCAATCCACCACCTAAGATCTAGAAAGATTGGAAGAAAGTTCTACCATGCTCATTTCTTCTAATTACAAGGTTATTAAGGGCTAGATGAGCCCACTAGTCCTAGTCTAGTATCTATTATACCTAGCAGCATTACGTATTAATGCTTCATTTGTTAAAAAATTGTTAAGTATTTTTTCAATACTAGGCTCCTCTGCCAACTTATTATTTCTCCATGTTGGAGGGGGTTTTTTAAGCTCCATAAACAAATTGGCTTCTTCAATCTTATGAAGGGAATATGGAGTAAGAGGAACCATCCTATCGCCATCTCCTTGGAATTCTCTGTGGTTCATAAAAAACATTCAAGTTACATTTATAATCACATAGTTATTTTTAACAACATTTGACAAAAAGAAATCATCCCAATAAGCCTACTTATTTTTTAATGAACCATAAGTATTCATAATATAAATATTTATATCAAGTTCTAATGAGAACAATTCAATCCAAATAGAAAAGTGTATCATACTCAAAATTTCATCAAATTTTTTTGTTCCATGTAGTGTTTAACCCTCTAATCTACCATTTCAATCTTGAGCCATAAACTCCTATTTTTTAAGAAACCCATTTAGAATATCAACTGCATATGTATTCTTAATCATTATCTCTTGAATTAGAATTATGTCTAGTTTGTGACATCTACCAACTTATTAAATGCACTTTTAGGGGGAAGTATTGAAACTCCTTGCTTTCAAATATGTGTAAAATAATTTTGATGCCTTCCTTGAGGCACACCACATTGTAAGGTCCTTGTGGGTTGTCATTTGTTTGTCTCACAAATTCCCTTGCCATATTTTACTTACCATTATGTATGAAGGGTTTCATTCCTACAATTCTCCCCCTACCCCTAAACCCCCCCCCCCCAACCCCACCCCCCTTCCCCACTTCCACAATTATAGTGAAACACCTTGTTACCCCATAAAACCTAACAACTGATTGAGCTGACCCAAATTCCCCTAATTTTAGGATTAATATCATCTACACCTTTCTTCCTAGAATACCTCAAGATATACTTAAAGTTTTTTGTAGACACAAATTCTTCATAATTGGCCCCCACTTTTCCAAAATCCTTAACATTTTTAAGTTGTATCAACCCCTATCTATTTTATAGAATATATCTAGCTCTACCTAAAACAGTTCCACCCACACCAAACACTTGCATGTTTTTATTATATTCATAATAACAGAAAAGATCCAAAATAGTAGTGGATTGTTTCAAGAGTTTGACCATACCTTGAAGAGGGCCTTGTGAGGTCTAATTTGGAGTAGTCTAGAAGGAATTTGATAAGGAGGTGGGGCACCACCCTTTTGTTACCGAATATCATATGTTATTCCCATTTTGTGTTCAATGAAGGATAGTAAACCAACTAATTCCTTGGAAGTTCAAAAGGATTGATCAAGTGATTTTGGGGAAGATTAAGATGGCTTATCATCCTCTTTATACTCAATAGTTTTTTGCACCCGTTAAACTCCAAAATGTTCATCTTTTCTCCATCCACTTGACTAAGAGGGGATTGTATAAATTTATTTTTATATCGAATCCATTCCAAAAAGTTAATGATGATTGTCTTTCGATGTATCCAATATTACAACAATCTGAGCACTTAAATGGTATGTTTTGGTTATTAAGAAGCTAAGAGATAGCCCATATCCCATCGAACAATAACCCACATTTATGGAAATCCATCTCTTAGAGTTTGATGTAATATACCATGGAAATAGTTATAATTAATTTATATATCTTATTATTTCTCATTCATGATATTGATTTACAATGGCTGGGGTATAAATACATGAGCATCATGTCCTTGGAAAAGGGCATGATTATCATTATTACATATTGATAATAAAACACCTAAAATTATTATTGCGTCATTTTTAATTTTAGTTTATTGTAATACACTTTTTAGGTAATTTAAGGTTTATTTTGTTGTGGCAGTGTGAAGTGTCTTGTTGAAGGGGTAAGGGTTTGAACTGAAAGGATAGTGCCACAGGTAGTGAAGGAGCAACAAGCTAGCATATATGTCACTCATAGGGAGGACAAGTGCAGCCATTTTATGATGAAGGTAAGAATTTTTTTTTTCCTTTTTTTCATAAAAATAATGGTTTTATCCTCTAACTGGAAGGTGATTGGGATGAGCCAGGAACACAGAGGGTGGAATCTTGGACGACCTATTGTCACTAGTCCAGGGTTTCTAATGGATGATGAAGAGTTGGTAGATTATGAACTGAAATAAATTAGTAAATATCATATTTGTGCATACACTTGGAACACGTCTATGAGTAAGAAGGCAACAATTTTAAGGTTCAGATAATCATGGATCCCCATTTTGAACCCCTACTAGCTAGCAAAGTGATGGAAAAGGCTTGACTTCCATCTGTAGGTTCAAAATAATTTACCCAACTTCATTCTTTCCGGTCATGTGAACACAATGGATATCAAATCTTGGCTCAGAGGACTGGAGCTAGGGCTCTTCAGGATTTCCATGGAATTAAACCCGCTTGTTTCCAGATTTACTAAAACAAACTTGGATCTAGGTCCAAATCCCCAATTTTTTTAGGATAATGCAATTTTCTCTAAGAGTTTTCGAATTAGGGAAGCTTTTTTTTACAAGGGCTCTTCTAGCCACTTTTCTTCTCTAGGTATCCACAACACAACCATCCTCGGAGAGGTTCCAGATGGATATTATAGCATTTATGGAAGGAGAAGGTAAGAATGAAGAAGGAAATGATGAAAGGTTTTAAGTGAAGGAACCCCTCTCAGTCTCTAGGAGAAACTTAAGCCAAAATATGGAATAGGAGAAGAGTGGAAAACATAAAAAAATTTGGTGTGTAAATAAGGCAAGAATAGAAAGGCTATCCTTGGTTTTGGGGGCGAATGTAACAATGTAGAAAGCATAAGAAATGAAAAATAAATCTCTAGTAAGGCATTCTCAGGGCAGGAAATTCAGCATATCCTCCCTAAAATCATAGGTGGATAATGAAATTGCACCTATAGTCAAGATCCCCCCAGATGTTGCCCTATTGGCTAGGGGTTGGATTCACTTGAAATAAAGGAAACAACTAATTTAAAGTGGATTTCTCAAGGGGTTTGGAAGATTGGTTCCACCTCGGTAATCTTCAACTTCTGTATGCCTCTTTTCGATGCCAAGTTGGAGAGAATGGATGTAGTTCTAATTTGGGTAAGACTTCTTGGCCTACCTCTATACTATTGGGATTCATTAGTATTCAAAGATATCGGAAACTCCTTGGGAACTTTCATGGAACATGATTTCTCCTACTTCATGATGAGGAAAATTTCCCTAGCCTACATAATGGTTAATATTGATCTACAGGAAGAGTTGGAAGAATATATCTATATTAGGAAAGAGGATGAAAGAATTCAGGTCCTAGATTATGAAAGCATCCCATTCAGATATAGGTAGTGAAAAAAGTATGAATATTTGGTCAAATATCATGAGATCTGATTACACAAAAAGGTGCACACAATCGCTAACAAGAAATAAGGCTCTAACACCACGAGCAAGGACCCAATACAAGTTTTAGAGGAACCAAATTCTCAGCTACTATGAGGTTGCCATGGAAATGTGGAAAAAGATCTCCCAAGGGCTTAAGAGGAGAACATGATATAAGACTCGACAATAGGAATAATGAAGGGGACAAAGAAAGATGTAATCTTGGCTCCTTCCCCAACATCTCTTTCCCATGTTTTTAATGAAAATTTAATATGTCATTCAAGGTTAGATGTTGGGAGTTATGGGCATTTCATGGTAGTAAAAGTATCTCGCTCTACTATGCAACCCTCCTCACTTCCTTATTCCCTTTCTCAAACCACGTGCCCATGTCCATAGGTGCAGAGTGATTACTTCTCCCCTATATCCTCTGCCTTAAAAGCTTTCTTTTAGAACTCAAAATCAAGAGAAGTTGTCTATAATCTGCACTCTTGCCAATTTTTCCACAAAAGGAGTGTATTATGAGGGGATTGGTTAAGCTCTCCCTCTCCACCACTTAATTAAGGGTAAGTGGAAGGAATTCTCAATTCAAAAAATCTAAAGAAAAATAGGAAATGACTTAGTAACAAGAAAACAACAATCCAGTCATGGCATACTTAGAGCATTGACAGCCCTGAGAGGGGTTCCCAAATTAAACTACTCTTTTATAATTGTAGGGATTTATCATGTCCCCATAAAATATGTGCTTTGTGGAGGTTAGTAGTCTGGATGTAATTTTTCTACAAGAAAACCTAGGAGAGGGTGACTTACTAGCCAAGTGTCTAGAAGATCTATTAGATGGTTGGAGGTTCCTAAGTATAGATGTTAGTGGAAGATTAGGGAGGATAGTTGTGGGTTGGAAAAGAAAAAAATTCCAAGCTTCAAACTATTAGAACATGGATTGGAGATTAGGAGTTGAGGTCTTTTTAAAGGAACTTGGAACAATTGTTACACTATTTAATATATTTGGGCCCTTTCTCAACCAAAAGGAACTTTGGGAGGAAATCTTTGACAAATCTATAAAATGGTTAAATTCCTTAGAAATAGGAGGAGACTTGAATTTTTCCTAGGTGTATCTTAGTCTTGGGGTCCAAGGGTAAGGACTATTTTAAAAAAAAGCTAGAACGTAGCAAACCAGTCGACGTGGAACCAGTCAAACTAGCCCCCACTTAGAGGAATCAATGCATAGGGGTAGACAAGGTAGCTAATATAATATATTGGTTCTTACTTTCTGGAGCCTTGGTAGATAGATTTACCCTTATAAAATAGTGGATAGGGGTTTGTCCAGGAGAATCAAACCATTCCCCAATATGTTTGGAAATAAAAGGGGCATTTTAGAAGATGGCCAACCCTTTCAAGATGAACTCCTCCTGGATAAAATAAGAGGATTTCTTAGCCCTAGTGAACACTTATTGGAGATATTTTGACCCCCAACAGGGCTCCTTAACTACACTATAGTTCAAAGCCAATTTAAAACTTATCAAATAGAAAATTAAGGAATGGGAAAAGGAGAAGAAGTTGGAAACCGTTCAGGAATTGTGGAGATCGAAAAGCAACCTCAGTTTCTTGAAAATCAAGAAGAAGAAGGGTTAAAATCTATTAATTCTATAGAGACACTCATTAGAATAGAAATAAAAAGTTATCTTAGAAGAAATGGAGGTGAAATGGCTTCTAAAAAGAAGGGCCATTTGGTTGGAATGTGAATATGAAAAAAAATAAAAATTTTAGACTTACCCCAAGGGAAGGAAGATGTGCAATACCATATGAAATCTCCGGAATCCCATGGGAAGGGAGGTTTTGAACTTTTAAGGCTTATCAACCATGGAAAAGAGTTACTTTTAGAATATTTTTCATGCTCTAGTTGGGGCCTCAATTGCATAATTAATAATAATAACAACACAACTTTTCTGAAGATTTGTTAATGACGAGGAGAACAATACCATCTTGGAAGAAGAAGTTGTAGAAGAACTAAAAAAGATCTTACATAGCTTCCAGAAATACAAGATCCTAGGGCTAGATGTCTGGGTTGTTTAATTCTTCCTAGCTCAAATGAGATAAAATAGCAGTGCCAAAGCTCTTGGGAGGTTTGGGCCTTAATAATATCTTCTTGTTCTAAAAGTATTTTCCTACTAAGTGTGGATGGGGACTGCTGTCAACACAGAGCCTGTGGAAATCAATTGTCACTCAAAAATACATCACTCTGAGTTTTCTAAAATATTGGATAAGAAGGGTGGATAAGCCATGGGAGAACATTTTGGTGATATGAAGGGAAGCACTAAACTCCTTCGAAGTCATCAGCAATGGACTAGCATGGAGAGTGGGAAACAGTGACAGGGTAAGAATTAGTATTGATCCACGGCTAGGTAGTGGTCAAGGGCATATAATCCCCTAACCTTTAATTGATTACCTAGGAAACAAATGATTCTCCAAACTTTCTCATATATCTAGCCTAGCCAACACAACCATTTGGAGACAAGGATGGATATCAACAAAAGATTTGGGATTAGAGGCATAGTTCCAAGATGAATAAAGTGGCTTCCTAAATTCCCTGAAAATTGTTCATATACGACTGATAGATAGAGAGTGTGAATTATTTTGGAGCATTCCCCCCTTTGGAACCTACACCCCCAAGCTCAGATACATTTTCTTGATGGTCACTAGAGCTTTAGCAGAATCAAAATGGTGGTGGAAGGCGGTGTGGAAATGTAAGTGCCCAATACAGGAAAAATTATTCATGTTATTTCTGATGGAGAAGAAGGTCCCCAATTGGGACATGATACAAAAGAGATTTGTGATCAGGCTGAGATGGTGCTCCTTGTACAATGGCAATGAAGAATCATCCCCGCATGTGTTCATGAAGTGTCCTTTCTATAAGAAGGTATGGAATGCGTGCACAAATATTGTGGGAGAAACTGGTGCATGGGAAGGGGATGATTTGGAGGGAGCTTGGAGGGACTAGCTCTCTAATCCTATCTATCGTGCTTACAAAGCACTCCCTTTGATCATATGCTAGGGGGTGTGGTTGGATCAAAACATAACCTTTTTTTAGGACAAAATTTCGGCCTTAGAGCATGTATCTGCAGAATCTCTATCATTTTGATCCCACTTCTCACAAGAAAACGGAGTAGAACAAGAGTGATAGTAGCGAAAAATCCTGACTGCTTTATGTCATGGGCTTATTTTGATGGAGCCTCTAGTAATTCATGGTAGAAGAGTGAAGGAGTATTCATTCTCTTTCTCTTGAAATATCACTTCTTTCATGAATAATCAGCCCTGGGACAAATAATTAGACTGAAATATTAGCCTATAAAAGCATGTTTTGTTTTTTTGTTTTGTTTCGTTTTTTTTTTTGTTTTTTTTTTCTAAATTGGTCTACTCCTATATTGATACAAAAATATGATTACAGAGAGGTAAATTCCTCGAGAGTTCTAGCCCAAGAGATGGCACTCTTGCAAAAGACACTTGATGTACTGACTAGAGGACCTCCATAGTGACTTACTCCAGGACTTGAAGTTTCTGAAAACATTAGACTCAGTACCATGACAGTGACCAAAATCTGACCCAGACATTGACCAAAAACTGACTTGTAAACAACAAGCACTTAAACAGATACCAACATACAAGAGATTGTCACCTACATAGGGGAAACCGACAAATAAAAGTTGAAAGAGACCTGATTCTGGAAGCTTAAAAACATGAAAAACTATGTATCCAGAGGGGATTGAGCGTCTTCCTTCAGCAACTAACCAAAACCAAAAGGCATGGACCTGTTCAATCTTCATGCGAGGTTGTTGGTTGTTCTTCAACAATTCGACACCCAAATTGGTCTGGGTCTTCAGACTCAGAGGGATCGCCCTCTAAACTTGAAGGATCACCTCCTACTGGTGCGCTCGGGCCGGCATGTGTACTCGGATTCATATTTGCTGAGCCTCCTGTATCTCTGTGCTGATAAGTGCTCTGGTCTGCCATTTGAGGTTCTAGAGGAACCCCAGGACTGACCTCCCCCTAACCCACAGCATCCTCGCACATCTCGACGGTGAATGACACGATGAAGGATGAATTTCCTAGAGTATAGGGGAAGCGAAAGCGAGCTGTGTGCGATTGTAAATGGTGAGAGCAAACCTCTGTTATGACTTTCCCTCTTCCCATGTGCATGCCACTTCTTGTTGCAGGATATCTATTGCAGTAGAACTCTAAAGCCTTAGACGAGGGGTCTGAGGTTGTCGAGGAAGGCTGGCGGGAGACACGGCCTCGAAAGCTGCCTCATCTACAACCCATCTTGGTGCGCTCTCTGGGCATTTTAAAGTGAATGGCGAAGTGGATACAGAGGAATATGCTCACCGGATGAATAAGAGCTTGAACACACTGATAACTGTTAGCACCTTGAGCTAGAGCCCGACAGTGCGTTGTTCTGTTTTGAGAGTGAGGAGCTGCCACCTTGCTGAACCTAAAGGAGCACGTAGGGGAAACAGGAATGAAGTCTAGACCAAGCGCCATTGCAAATAAATCAAAATCAATGGAGGGAAGTGTTAATGCTGCAATTAATATTTTTGTGTGAAACCATATCTCCTACCTCCTGCGAATCCATCTGGCAGTTGTGAGTGGCCATGCGCCCACCCTCCACGCCACCTTCGTACCACTATCCGAACTACTCACCCGCATTTGGGAGCCTCTAAAAACATGTTGTTCTTCACATTAGAAAAAAAATGCACACAGATACAAGTCTATGGATATTCTATGTTAATAATTAATTGGCTCAACAAAACAAAATCTTGTATAAACATTTTACTCATACATATTTTGGAAGAAACATTGCAGCTTAAAGATTGTTTTAATTTCTTTACATATTCTCACATCTACAGGGAGCGAAACTACATAGTTGATCGACTCTCAAAAGATGGGTTGGCAATGGAACAAGGTCATTGGCAGATCATGGAGTAGTGATATGATAACTCATATGATCTATACCATAGGCCCTATAGGGGCCTCCTTACTCAGGAAGAGAGGACTTAATCTTCCTGAACAATGAATTTTTTTATATGTTTTTTGTTTTACAGTGTGTGAGGCTGCATCTCCTAACAGAGTGAAAAACTTAATTCTCAACATTTTTTATGTAATTATCCAAAAAGTGCTCTTAGTAAATTTTGGGCAAAAGATGGAAAGTTTGTAAAAAAATATTACAAGCTTACAAAATAGATATTCAAAAACATTATGGAATACACATAGGGTGTGTATATACAGAATGTAATTTTGAATAATTTCTATAAAATGAATAGAAATCGCAAAGTTTTTCCTATGGAAGATATATATTTTCAAATAAATTTAGGAATTGATTTTGTAAGTATAACACCAATGTACTAATCTTGGACAACCATTTTGGTTTGTTGATTTTTCTTCGGCACTTCAGAATCAGGTTTATGTCTAAGACATTATCACAAACACACTAAAATTCCACAGCAAAAGCACTTTGCACAGTTGAAAATGTACAACAGTGAATCAATGTAATTCACAAGAGAATTTTTCAACCCAAAAATTGTTATATTAGAAAATTTAATACAAAAAACATAGGGCTCCCGTACCATGGATCATGTCCTTTACAATAAGCCTTGATACAAAAACAACTAGGGCCTGAGATCAACAACTTATGACACTCAATCTACCCTTGAATAAGATACACTTGAATTACTTGTTGAAGGAGTGCTCAACTTAGTCCTTTCGATCCATGTACCATGAAATCCTAGAATGTCATTTTCCACATCTTCTTCTACTCACAAGTACTTCTAGAACTTCAGAATGCTTGCATCTTCAACTGAACAAAATAACTTCTATCAATGGCATGGTTTCTCCAATGTCAGTGAAATTAGGATACCCTCTAACAATGTCTAGTTTCTCCTTAGATCATTATTCATAGGGCCTTCCAATTCTTCCCCCTATCAACCTTCTAGCTCCTCCCAAAATGTTGAATTTCGGGCCTTGAAGGTCTTCCCTCTATCAATCCTCTAATTTCCCCTTAGATGACTAAAATTAGGGTCTCAAAAATCATCCCTCACAATAGTATATTTTCTAAACCAAACTCATTGTACTTAGGGCTTTACAAATCTCCGCTCTTATCATTAATTTCACTGAACTAGGGCACACAAACCAATCCTCTTAACTAACTTTTTTCGCTCCAAAATATAATTCCTTTAGGGACTCTCAATTTAGTGCACACATGGTATCTTAACACACTTAAGATGATTGATATAGGTCATGCATGACGACCCACACATCTGTAATTTCTCTCCTCAAATTACATAGAACTTAGGGCTCCTACAATTGTGGTCCAAAACCCTATTAGATAGACCGTATACTTCAATCACCTTCATCACTCCTTTCTCCTTAATTCTACTCCATGCTAGCCTTTCTTCCCACACATTACATCACCCCTCTCCTTTATCTAAGCACTCACACTTTTGTTCACTCTTTGAGGCAGACTTTGGCCTCCCTAAACTCTAGACCATAACATAGCGATATGAACATAGATCAATGACCCTATCATAGAGTTATGGTCTCTTCCTAAGGGCCGTGACCCTTCCCTCTAGCACATAAATTTAATGCACTTGTCATAGACTTTAGGATATAAGCATAACAGTTGAGTATCCATAGAAATAACCCTAACTAGGGCACAAACCTCCATAGAAAGTGGCCTCCTAGAAAACCTACGCAAGGGAAGAAAACTAAAAGAGGTTCATGTCCTCCTCCTAGGAAAACTCATCCATCAATTTTTAGATGATACACCACACATGCTCAATATTCATCCCCCATTAATGCCTGAGGCTCCCTGAGATATATGCTCTATTCCTTGCATATAAATCACATGAGAATGCTATCTTGGATTCTATCCAATGAACTCACCTTCACCCCTTCTTATAGGTTTCTATGGTGGTGTCATTTCTCACCAAGGGTTGTGTCATGTAGGCCAAGCTGACTCGAGCTTGCATGTATAAACCCCACCAATCATAAGAGATAAAATTATTTCGCTGGTTCTTTCGCCACATAATCCTTGCCTTAGTTTCCCATTATCCCTTCAAGGTTTCCCCTCATGCAAACAATGATTAAATAATTATTTTTCACCTTGGCCTTGCACCCACAACTTTGCGTACAAAACCCATTTCTTGTGCACATTTCCCACAAACCACTTTTTTGGGTTAATTCCTCATAAACCTAGTACCCTAGGGGTTGTGGGAGTACCTCCGAAGCTACACATTTAAACATTCCCTCTTAACAATGGAGGTATTTCCACCACTCAATATTATCTCATTATCGTTGGTCACACTAGCCTCATCTATGGCATTCACCACTACAACATACCTTATAGAATGAACATCAATATCCTCGATAGTGTCCCTACCTCGATCTGGTCACTATTTTAAGATTCAAAATTCCATTGGGAAGATGACAATCCTTCACAATCTCCCTCTGAAGCTAGACTCCCTTTGAGTCTACACAACCTCCACTAGTTCTCTCTAATTTCCCTCCCGAAAAGCTTTGCTACTAAAATTTTGTCCTTCCAAGTTTAGTTTGAGTTTCATTTCAACACTAGTTCCAATTACTCTACACTACCACAACTCAACTCAGCAAGTATTCTCATCCTCCTATGTAAAACACCTCACATGCACATGACTCCAATTTAGTATGTGAAACTTCACAACCCAGTGAAGATACTAGCTTACGATCACATTGTCCTTCACACGAAGCTGACTCGTTCATGGAAAACCACCCAAATATTTGACGAGTCATCGAAAGTCCATGATTTGCAATCTATTACACAACAAACTCTTGTTCACCGCCAATCCACCAGAACTCCCAACCTATCTTGTCACCTAACCAGTCAAGACCACATTTCCATGTTCTCAGTCAAACCTTCTACTCCATGCTTTAAATAATTTCACAGCTCCCTCTTAAGTTTCTTTATTGTGCACACTTTGATTCATTCGTCCCTTCAAAGTAGCTTTGATACCATGTTGATTTTTCCTAAGAACTGCAGAATCAAGTTTATGTCTAAGGATCAATTACAAACACGCTAAAATGCCACAACATAAGCACTTTGCACAACAGAAAATGTACAATAGTGAATCAATATAGTACACAAGAGAATTTTTAACCCAAGACTTTTTATATTACAAACTTTAATACTACAAACATAGGGTTCTCATACTAGTGATCATGGTCCTTATAATTAACCCTGATAAAAAAACAACTAGGGCTTGAGATCAACAACTTATGACACTCAAGCTACCCTTGAACAAGATACACTTGACTTACTTGCTATAGGAGCACTCAACTCAATCCTTTTGGTCCACATACCTTGAACACCTAGTAGGTCCTTTGCCACCTCTTATGCTACTCACAAGTAGGTATGTAATCTCAGAATGCTTGCATCTTCAGCTAACCAAAACATGTTTTGTGAATGGCACTATTTATCCAACGTCACTGAACTTAGGATGCCCTCTAACAATGTCTAATTTCTCCTTAGATCATTGTTCATAGGCCATTTTTTCACATCTTGTCATTGGGCTTATTAACTTGATTAGTCAACATCCTTTTACCCATTGTTATCACCCTTGCACAAAGCCCTAAGCATGACTCTCCTTAATCCCTGAATTTATGCCTTTAACTGCTTCAATTCAGTGATTTTAGGGCTCAACACACCCTGCTGCCTTAAGAGATTGCGTTCAGCAGCAGGTTGATCCTCTCTGGACTTGCCTTGATCACCAGTTGGTTTCCCCTTTGCTGGGGTGCTATGATTCTAGAAATTTGGGGAAAATAAAAAGAATCCCAAAGCTTCCTATTCTAGAAGCTTCCAGAGGTTGTTCTAACCATTTACCTTGGATTAAAGTCTCAAATCCTATCCGATCCTCCCTCGGAGATTTCAACCCTTATCCCTTGAGCTCATCCTCCCATCAAGAGTGGATCTCAAGCCTAGATTGATAAATGGATAAGAATTCCTAACCTACCATTCTATTCTATATATTTACTGCCATCCACAAGCTAGGGGTTGGATTTTGGAGATAGATTCTACCCTCATGATGTTGTTGTGAGAGTAATTATTCCATGCATTAGGGTGACATAGAGGCACACTTTTTGACAGCGAAGGAAAAGTAAACTTGGATGAGCTCTTCTACAAGATCAACTCTATATTTGGTTGTAACTCTCTCCATTTATATTAATACAAGGAGTACATTTTTTCCTATATGAGATGTTATGTTATTTCATGTATTTCAATTCCATGTTGATCTATTGAATGAAGTGATTCGATTATACTACATAGATGTCGTGGATCTTTGGCTTCTGTTTTTTGATTGTGTAGTTTCTAATTTTAGCGATCAAAGCTAGGATTGGAGCATATAAGATGAGAAAGGAGAAACTCTTACGACAAATTCTAGGTAGGCCTCATCCCATTTTTAAATGACTTTAAGGAAGACATTATATTCCTTGCCTTTTGTTGTTCTAAGTAAGTCTACAAAACCCAGGGAAGACACTTATGTCTGTAGTCGTAGATTTTGTATAACAAATTGGCAACCATACTGAGGATCAATGTATTCCCTTGGTGGTTTTCTTGTCCTTAGTACTTTTTTTACCTCTTCTTCATCCTTCACTGTCTTACTCAGTCAAGAATAGACCTTGGAAGACCTTTCATTGAGTTTCAATTGCAATTTTTGTGCCAAAACCTTGCATCCCCTGACTAGTGCTCCCTCTAGTCTAGATAGAGAATTGCAACACTCCTGAGCCTTCTTTTTGATTGCATTGCAGAGAACTGGTTCCCTTTTAGCACCTGCATTGGTCCCTGTTCATGCACACATTTTCTTTTGTCTAATTTTCTCTCTGTTCATCTTTGTTGTAGTTTCTCTTCCTTGAGTGCCTAAGTGTCTTGTGGTCCCTCAGAAGCCTCCATTTGGTTTGCTTTTGGTTTTGGTGCCTTTGATAAGGATTTTTTTACATTTTCATTTTTTCTTATCATTATTTCATTAGCGAACTCATTGGTTTGATCATTGAGTCCTTGAATTAATTAGTGTTCTAGTCATCATTCTGAAAAGTTTACCTTTATCAGTGATTAGGAAAATATCTTTGTTTTTATCTTAAAATTAAGTGGAATTCAAAAGAAAAATCTTATGCATCATGCATTGCATCTAGGTTTTTGTGTGTGAAATTGGAATTCCCTAGTGTAAAATTGTGTGTTTTTTATTTCATTTTGCAAAAACATTCCCCCTCAATCATCGAGTAGGGGATATATTGTGTATGAGTGTTAATTGCCTCTAAGTTTCATCACCTTTTTTATAAGATTTTGTTTCGTTCTTTCTTTCTTATTTTCAATTAGGCTTTGTATGCATAGATTGATTGTTGAATTTCAAAAGTAACTTTTACATTACAGTTAAAGTTTGTGTGGTTTGTTTTCGTCAACAATCAAGTTGCATTTATATGTTTCTTTGCATTTGAAACATTAAAAGAAAAATAATTATTTGCATTACGTATAGGGCTTTAATTTTTATTGGAATATTAAGGTTGAGGAGATCGATTGTTGCATCACTTGTTTGTTGCATTATTGATTGGTTTCTTCTTCCCCTACTTAGTTTTGCCTTTCATTGTTAAAAGGGAAATGAAAAGAGTTATGTTTTTCATATTAGTTGCATCATAGGTGTGTTTAGGTGACATCAAGTTTTGAGCCTTGAAATCGAAAGATAATTCAAGATCAACTCTAAAATTCATCTCAATTAACCTAAGGAGCATTTGAAACTTAACGACACACATAGAGGTATAGGTTAGAGATGTGTTTCGACGTCTTTAAACATGGGAGTTGTCATTTTTAACTAGTGTTTCATTCCAGGGGTGATATCTCGTTCCACGTACGTAAGTGTATTAGATTGTTCTCCACGTACCTTCAGGTATATCAGATAGTGCTCCATGCATGATAAGAATATAGGAACACTCTCATCGAATGGTTACAAATTAGAGAACACTATTGTGAAATGTGTTTCCATGTATTGTCAAGTATATTTTGGAAGTCCATCATAGGTTTCTATCCTCACCATAGGTAACTGAGTCGACTACTTTGTATACGGTGATACATCGGACACAGTATTCGGGGAGATTGTCTGCCCATACATAAATACTTAGTTCTCCAAGGTGGTATATTGCCATTCATAGTTGCTTGGTAAACCATTTTGCCTAGTTTACCCCTTTTTATTTATATTTTGTGTTTTTAATTTTTAAAATCAGTCAATTGGCCACAGAAGAAAATCATTACTGTGGAACAATTCCTTAGTAGATATTAGGTTAAGATTAATGACAATAGTTACTAAGTCTACCAATCAAGGAAACCCCTCTGATGGGAATCTTTATCCTTTTCCTTCTTTTGGAAATATTAGTGCTCCTTATATGGCAACATTGTCCCTTCCCGGATTTACCATTGGTTTGCAAGTTTGGTTATTTTTTACCCCTATGTTTTTGAATGTCCAAAATTCTCCTCAACCAAGTTATCCTCCACCTAAACATTATCAGCCTCAAATTGGTCCTAAAGTTGACCATCTGCCTTCTTCACCCGTTGTTTCTTCATCCCTTTCTTGCTCCTCACCTGGTGAAAGTCTTGATTCTAGTAACCAGGAAGCTAAGAAGAAGAAGAAGAAGAAGAAGAAGAAAAATAAGCAAGGGGGGAACCAAGCAACCATTACTACCCATGCCACTAGTATGGAAGAGCCTTCCAATTAGCCCCTCAAAGTTAAATTCCCTTGCAAGTTATGTAATGACGAACACCTTCTTAGATATTTTCCTGGTATTCCTAATGTCTTAGAAGTGTGGTCAACATGCTCACACCATCCTTTGTCATTATCCTATCGAGATTGTGTTGGTGACAAACCTTCAACTAGTGATAGTAAGGTCCATGAGAAAAAGGGTAAATTAAATTTCCCTGTAGGTTATGTGAAGGGAATCGTCCTATTCACCTTTGTCATTACATGGATGAAGCCTCAAAAGTGTTGGAAAAACTTACATATTGTTAGCCTCATCTTGAAGCTAGTTATCAAAATCTTTTGCCTAATCCTCCACTAGTTGATGAAGTGATTGATCAAATCTGTCTCTAGTCAATCCCACTGTCTCTGAATGTGAATCCCATGAGTTTTTTCATCACCAATCATTGGTTGAGAAAATTGTTGACTGGATTACACCTCCGGTTGATTGTATCTCCCACAGCACAAGGGAGTAGTTCTCCCATGCCCATAACACAGGGGATCAGTTCTCTCGTTCCCATCACATCCCCTCCAAGTAGTATGGTCACTTCCTTTTAGTGGAGATGATTGGCAGGATATCATCTTCCCTCTTACATGCATTTCTAGATCATAGTACATGTTTATAATATGCTTGTACCTAGAACAGTCATAGATGAAGGTGTGTCTGTTAGTATTTTTTCCTCAACTACTTGGAAATATTTTGGTTCTCTATAGCATGTGCCCGCTACCCAGAATTTGTTGCCTTTTAACAGTGGAACCAGTCAACTTTTAGGGATCCTTCCTCAGTTGCCTATTACTTTGGGAGGAAATATTGTCTATAAATATGTGATGCTATTCCAAGGCCCTTTGGATTTTAATTTACTCCTTGGGAATGACTATGTGTATGACATGGGAGCTTTTGTGTCTTCACTCTTTCATGTGATGTGTTTCTCGCATGAAGGATGAATTGTGACCATTGACAAACTTTCATTCGTTAGTCCTAATTTGACTCCCAATCAACTAGCATCCCTAAATGGTCCTTATATGAAAGTGGTATCTCCTTCACCATAGATTAATTATGTGGCAACATGTTCCATGCCCACATCTTCTGATGATCTAGTAAGTGATTTACTACACCATGTACTGGGAGCATTAGTGCATGATATTTCCCTTGAATCCATTGATATGTATCCCTTCCAAAGCGTTGTTCTCCCATCTGATGATAACCTCTTGGAATCCATGGCCTTCCGCGGGCCACAATTAGGTCCCTGAGTAGAGTTCCTTTTCTTGTGTCAAGCTCATTAAAAAATGAAACAAGGTCCCAGAAAAGAGTTATTTTTATTGTGTCAAGTTCGTTAAAAAATGAAACAAGGTGTTATTAGTAGATTTGTTTTATTGTGTCAAGCTCATTCAAAAATGAAATAGATCCACTTTCAATTCGATTCTTTGATTAGATGTCATAAATTCCAAGTCGATTCTTTCAATTGATCTCGTAATTGAAACTTCATTCCATCCACCTATTAGTAACCAATAGTATACTTGGGTCAATGAAATGAAGCTTGGGGTGACATGTGCCTAGAATTTAGTCATTATGCTCGGGGCATGAAAATTTATTTCAAGCATAGATTTTCCTTGTTTCAATCTTCTGTAAAAATGAAACCATTCTCATCCTATCCCTTGTGATTTCCATTTCTATTATCCTATTTTTTCCAGATGATCCTTGGTTTTCTCATTCCATCATCACCATCTCCTTAGTCGATCATACACTTTCACTTGATAGTTTTACCCTTTCCTAAGGAATAGTTGCGATGAGTGGTATTATTATCTAACCTCTTGACCTCTACGTGTTTTGAGTAGTTCTGTCATGAATAGAACAAGTTGCCACCCTTTATACCACTCATTCCTCCAGGAGAAGTCCTCTTTCTTCTCTTTCTTGACTCCCTAAACATGAAGATATTTCTGAGCACTTGTCTTTTTGAACTCGTTAAAATAAATGAAAAGACATCTACCCAATATAAGTTTAACTCTTTTCCAAACTAAGATAGACTATCTAGGAAAAAGGAATGCCTTAATCAAACATGGCTAAGAGGTTCTCTTGAGTATCGTTTTCTACCTTTTTGGACTCAAGAGACTATTTACGAAAATGAACATTTGGCATTTTGTTTTTTGACTCTTTTTCAAACTCTCTAAACATGAAAAAGATATCGATTAGTCCTTTGTTGGACTCGTTAAGACATCAAACAGTAATGGACTAGTTGAACATGATGAGGCCGAACAACTCTTTCTCATGGTTCATTAAATAGACTTGGAGGTATTCATTTGAAGGATGAACTTACAGATCAGGCATCTGTTATCCTTTTCAAGATTTTCAAAAATAAAGAGGTACTCACCAGCAATTGTTGGGGAAATTGGGAAAACAGGGTAGTCCACTTGTTAGTGGTAGTGAGTCGCTCTTGAACATGACACTCTCCAACTTCATGTTTGTGGTTGTTGGGTTGGTAAATATGTTTTTCTTTTGGTTCATCATACCTTTTCAAAGCCTCCATTTTCAGTTTTGGGTCAATGCTTCCAAATCCATATAGTGTCATTGGTGTGTTCAAGAGAATTCATTAAGTTGATATCTGCAACAATACTCTTAAGCTTCATTCCATGTATGATGTTCTTGATCTGGTTTCGTATCATCATCATTGTGTCTCAAATCATGATACATGTTTCATGTGATTGATGGGGGATACATTCAGGCCCTCTTGTGATGAGTCACTTCCTATTGACATCAACTCATTATCCAAGAAGTTGACTTAAGAACAACCCTTCGGTACCTTGGTGCTTGCATACATCAATGACAAGTTTCCTTTCTCTTGGCAACATGTTCACATCGTTGGCCTTCAACCGACAGATTCTTTGAGGTGTTTGAATTCAACTCATTTATTAACACCATATGAATTTTACTGCAATACCTTGAGAGCCATTAACATCATTGGTGGTTTCTCTCATGTGTGGTAATGGCTTACATCATTGTTCAGTAATCAAATGGTGTCTACCATGTTCGACTCCATCTCATTGATTTACATGGTTAGACTCGTACATTCAAAAATCGTATGAACAAGATAGAAGGCCCCAAATCTAGTTCCAACCATCCAGGTTGTGGTTTTAGGATTAATACAATATCATAATATATGATGATTATGATCATACAAACACTCATACGATCATTGTTCCACCTTTTTTCATAAGTGGATGTGACTTGTACATGTAATGTTAACTTGTACGATGAGCATGGATATGCCTCCCTCAGGAAAGATATGATGTAAATGTATTGTAATAGATAATGATCTCGCCAATTGTTCTTGATCCTGACTTGTCACAAGGTAAATCACTTCAATCATCATTTATTATTTTTGAATTTTCACTTTAGGGGGCAATCTGTTATATGGAATTTTATCACATCTGGTTAATAGGCATGTTAACTAGATCAATCAACATCCTTTTACCCCTTGTCATCACCCTTGCACAAATCCCTAAGCATGACTCTCCTTAATCCATGAATTTATTCCTTTAACTATTTCTTTTTAGTTATTTTAAGGACAACACACCTTGATTCCCTAAGATACTACATTTGCCAACAGGTTGACCCTGTTTGGACCTGCGTTGATCATCAACAGGTTTCCCCTTGCTGGGGGTGTGTTTATTTTAGAAATTTGAGAAAAATAAAAATAATTTTGAAGATTCCTCTTCCAAAAGCTTCCACAGGTTGGTCTAACCATTTAACTTAGATGAAATTCTTGAATCCTATCCAATCCTACCTTGGAGATTTCACCCCTTATCCCTTGAGCTCATCTTCCCATCAATATTGAATCTCAAGCCTAGATTAGTAAATGGATAAGAATTCCTAACCTACCATCCTATTTTATATATTTACTGCCATCCATAAACTATGGGTTGGCTTTTGGAGATAGATTCTACCCTCATGTTGTTGTTGTGAGAGTCATTATCCCATGCATTAGGGTGAAATAGAGGCACACTTTGTGACAAGGAAGTATAAGTCAACTTGGAGGTGCTCTTCTACAAGATCAAATCTATATTTGGTTGTAACTCTCTCCATTTCTATTAATACAAGGAGTACATTGTTTTCCTATATGCGATGTTATGATATTTCATTTATTTCAATACCATGTTGATATATTGAATGAAGTGATTGGATTATGCTACATATATGCTGTAGATATTTGGATTGTGTTTTATGATTATGTAGGTTCTAATTTTAGTGATCGGAGCTAGGATTGGAGCGTACAAGACGAGAAAGGAGCGAAGCGTATGATAGGTAGGCCTCATCCCATTGTTCAATTACTTTAAGAAAGACATTATACTCCTTTCTTTCTATTTTTCTAGGTCATTCCACCAGACCTAGGGAAGACACTTTTGTCTAAAGTTATAGATTTTGTATAACACCCAAAATGATAAAATTAGAGCCTTCAAGGTCTTCCCTTTATCAGTCCTCTAACTGCCCCTTAGATGACTGAACTTAGTACCTGAAAGAGAAACCCTCACAATAGTAGTTTTCCACACAAAACTCATTGTACTTAGGGCTTTGAAAATATTCTCTCTTATCATAGATTTAACCCAACTAGGGCACAAAAAACATCCCTCTTAATTGAATTTTGTTGCTCCAAAATATCATTCCTTTAGGGCATCTCAATTCGGCCCCCACACAATCTCTTAACACACATAAGATTACTAATCTAGGTTATACATGGCAACCCATAAATCTGTAATTCATCTCCTCAAATTACACAAAACTTAGGGCTCCTATATCTATAGTCTAAAACTAAATTTAATATACCTTATACTTCAATCACCTTCAACACTCCCCTTCTCCTTGATTCTACTCGGCATTAGCCCTTCTTCCCACTCAATACGTCACCCCTCTCCTTTTTCCAAGTTCTCAAAGTTATGTTCACTCTTTGAGACAAGTTTCAACCTCCCTAAACTTCAAATCATAACACAAATATATTTGCACATATCAGCAACCTTATTACAGAGTTATGGTCACAGAGGAAAAAAGTTTAACACACTTGTCACAGAGGAAAAAACAAAAGAGTTGAGTGTCCACATATACCTCCCCAACTAGGACACGAACCACCACAGAAAGAAGCCTCCCAACAGACCTACACAAGGGGAAAAAAACTCATTTATGTTCACATCCTCCTCCTAGGAAAAATCCGCCATTAATAGTCAGATGATAAACCACACATGCTCAAATTTGTCCCTTGTTAAGGCATGTAGCTCCTTGAGGTATACGCTCTCTTCCTTACACGTAAATCACATGAGAATGATAACTTAGATACTATCCAATGAACTAATCTTCACCCCTTCTTCTAGGTTTCTATCGTGCTGTCATTTCTCACCAAGGGTTATGTCTTGTAGGTTAATCCAAATTGAGCCTACATATACAAACCCCACCAATCATAAGAGATTAAATTATTTTGTTGGTTCGTTCACCACATCATCAAATACTTAGGTGCCCCTTAGCCCTTCAGGGGTGACCCTCATGCAAGAAATGATTAAACAATTATTTTTTAGTTGGCCTTGTGCCCACAATTTTGGGTACAAAACTCATTGCTTGGGCACATTTCCCACAAACCACTTTTGTGGGTCAACTCCTCACAAACCCAGTAACCCAGGGGTTGTGGGAGTACCTCCCAAGCTACACATTTCAACAAGATCTTAATACCACATCATCTCCATCGATTTACATGAAATAAATAGGGAATTGTAATTTGTAATCATTAAAGATAATTTAGCCTTATGAAATTTCCCTGTACACATAGTAATTTTATTCTTGAAATTTTGACTTGAAGATTGAAAGAGGGATAGAAAAATATGTTAAATTATTTTTCTATTTTAATATTGATGAAATAATGAGAACTCTCACTATGTATTTACAATTCTACTCTTATATTTTTAATGTAGCCCAAAACCTTGAGAGTTTGGAGTTGAGAAGCATTGGTCAACACTACAAACTAGAGCATTGGGTGTAATTCTTATGGTTAGATCCTGTAGGATTTTTGGACATTTTATTTAAATTTTCTAAATATCTGTTGGATGGACAAAATTGTTATATCTCGGTGTTATCACTCTATACTTCAAATTGATATAATTTTTCATTTGTGACCTAGCCTCTAGTTGGGAGCATAACATTTAAATAATTGATATTTTTCATCTCCTTCATTAGATGGTAGAATCATTTTATTAAGGGGAATATAATTTGGGCTTAGTTCCTTGGTTGACTTGTTGCAAGGACATCCTCTTCAACAATTCTAACCATTAGTCATGCTTACTATGTCATTTATATCTATCACTTGAGTTCATTCCTTATTATTTCTTTCAAACCTTATATGACAACTTGTAAGAGATAATAATGTGGAAATTTAGGCATGCAAGTAGCTAACACATGTAAATTTGTTTAAAAACTCATCTACTAAAACTTACTATTGTAATCAAGTGAGTTTAAAGAAAACTTTTTTTTCCTTGATGTTTTGAGACCTCCTAAAAAAATGTGTTCTTAATGTATCCTAACTTCTTGAATGGGCCTTTGAATTCCACCATAAGAACCAATCACATGGTGACCTTTTCTAGGTCCAATGATGTGAAATTCATTTTTTCTTCATTCACATACATTTGGTGCAACTCAAAATAGCGCTCCAACTCTATTTATCCATCTTGTGGTCTCCTTATCATTCTCTTTGTCAAATCTTTGTAAATCAACTTTTAGTTTGTCTATAAATTTGTTAAAGGAACCAAAGTTCGATGAATGATTTCACATTGGAAAAAGAGTTTGAATGGGCTACTCAATATCTTGTTCATGTTTCTCCTAACCTCACTTTCCACAACTTAAGTCTTGGAAAAATCATCCATTTATTGATTTTTTGAGCCAATAAGTTCAAAATACTTGTATTAAGGAAACTTCACTTATTGGATATCTCATCAAGTGAAGCCTTTAATTCTTCTATATCCACGTTCTCAAGCTTGGTACACATTTCTACAATTGAATCTTTTAATTCCTTTAGCTCTCTATTAAAGTATTTGATTGGTAATGTAGTGTTGGTTACTCGTAGCTAGAGAGAAATTTTTGGAATTATGAAGAATTCGCATGGAGCTTATGAATTTATAAGGCTAATAAGGTGTATGGCATGCGAATTTGTGGGAAAATAGGTTGTAGGACATCTATATAACATACCAAAATGAATTAGGATGGAGCCAAAAGGTATAGTGTATATATATATATATATATATATATATATGAATTTGTGGGCAAATAGGGTGTAGGACATATATATGGCATACAAAAATGAGTTAGGATGGAGTTGAATGGTCTATATATATATATATATATATATATATATATATATATATATATATAGAATTTATTAAGTTGTTAAAAAAATTACTAAGTTGATGAAAAATTTTCTAAATCTAATAAAAAAAATGATAAAAAGTGATTTTTTTTACACATACACACAAAATACAATATATCCTAACAAATATTATAATTAATTTATATATTTTACTATTTTGTTTTTATAATATTGAGTTACACTAAAATAATACATCATATTCTTAACAGAGTATTATTATTATTATTATTATTATTATTATTATTATTATTTTAAATGTATTATACTGTGTTATTTCAATATATTTAGTTTTACTTTATTATACTATAGTTCTCAAATATATTATAATATACTTTTCAAGTATATTAATTTTTTTTTATTTTACTTTATTATAATATAATTCTCAAATATATTATAATATACTTTTCAAGTATGTTAAAAAAATTTTAATTTTACTTTATTATATTATAATATACTTTTTAGGTAGATTGGATTTGATTACACGTATGTTATCCTTAGTTTGATGATATATAACAATAAACATCTTAATTTTTTCTTAATCATTTCAAGAAATAATGGGTACCATAATTCTATGAAGAAGAATTAGTCTTACCAAGACTGGTTTGGAGACTTGTAGTGCTAAAAGGATTGATTTACAAGAAGGAGAAATTCCTATGATAGATTTTTTGAATAAATTTGAGACAGAAATTTATAAGTACACCAAGAATTTGCATAGATCTCGATGACAGGGCCTACAATTCAAAAAATCCCGTGAAATTTTTCCACCAGGGACCATTTTGTCAATAGTTTATTTTGTAGAGAATTACACATTTGTTGCACAAAATGAAATATAGAGTGAATATTATCATTTTGACCAAGTCTCTATGCTTTTCCATATTCTATATAGACATGTTGAACAAAATGTTGATGATATAGAAATCATTAGTGAGAATCGACATGTTATTAAAGAATATCACTTTTATATCAGCGATGATCATACACATGATACACATTTTGTACAACATTTTTTTGATAAGATTTATGACTCATTGAAAGGTTGTGGAATAAAATTCAATGAACATTGGATATGGTTAGATGGATGCACAAGTCAATTCAAATCTTCACGATCATTTTTTGGTTGTGTCGTCTTCATAAGAAAACCCACATTAAACATTGTTGGAATTTCTTTGAGACTAGTCATGGAAAAGGAGAACATGATGGTGCAGGGGCATGTATAAAATGAGCACTTCGAAGATATCAAATGGACCACTCTGTAAACAGACTTGTCTCAGCTGGACAAGTTGTTCAATGGTGCAATGTTGCACTAAGCCATCAGACTAACCCATCAAGGGAGGTACGGAGGTATGTACATATATACAAATTAACTTGTATGGTATTTTTTATTAATTTTCTAATTTTAAACATTTATAAATTATATAGTTTAAATAGTATGAGGATGATTATCTTTGAAATACATATATATATATATATATATATATATATATATATATATATATATATATATATATATATATATATAGATATATATATATATATATTTAAATAACATATTTAAATTCTTGTTTGAATTTACTATAGGTTTTTTTGGCATATTGGAGTCGAAGACGTAGATAGATCGATTACATATGATGCTGAAACAATAAAAGGGACTTTAGAATTGCATTCAATTAAAACAAAAGATTATTGAAATGCGTTTGCAATTGATAAAAGAAATTATTCTTGCTTTTGTCATGTTTGCATAGAGGTCACACACTCCAATGATGTTTGTGAAAACAATATGTATGTAAAACCTTGGCAACATACATAACTAAATACCAAGGAGAATGTCATTTGCAAGCTTTGAAGAGATGGAATCAGAGGAGACTATGGTATCATATGAAGGTAATCGAGTTTCTAATCTTGTTAGAGAAGGTAACATTTCAATTGATTTCAATATATATATATATATATATATATATATATATATATATATATATATATATATATCTATATATATATATATATATATATATATATATATATATATATATATATATATATATATATATATATATATATATATATCTATATATAGATATATCTGTGTGTATGTGTGTGTGTGTTTTATGCTTTTAAAATCAATGTGTATAAGTATCTAGAAAATGGTTAAAATATAGAGATCTAGAAATAGTTATAAAATCAAGTACATATTGATATTTAGTTAATTTCATATTACTTATGATTTGAATTTACACTTGTTTTATTGTGCAGGAAATATTTTTGTTGTAGTTTCACCCATTAACAACATAGAAAATGTCAAGTATTATTTGATGTGGTGCACTGAACGAAAAATGAAGTTATTGGAAGACTACAATAATAACAGTTTTATATATGAAAGAGGGTCTATTATACTGAAAGGTTATTTTTTCCAAGAAACTCTCCAGGCTAAGAGTAATGTTTACTTTCAAGGCTATCAACTCGATATCATAAGTTGTCAATATAGTCACTTGGTGTGTGTAGCGAGCATAAAGTTGATAGAAGCTCAATAAAAAAAACAATTGAAAGTTAAAAAATGGAGAATGTCAAAATTTGACAATGAATGGATCATTGAAGATGAGATTCCATTAGAATTTTTTTAATTGAACTGCAAAACAATTTCTTCTACTTGGATTCATCTTTGAGAACTTAGAGTTCAAGTACATTATTAACATTTCTTTTTTTGTACTCTTAAGTTGTACATTATTAAGAATGTGATGATGTGAAAGTGATACTCATTGGGTGTTGTATTGAGTTACAAAGTTATATGTATACTTTTTGTTATGTAGACTTGTATTAAGGATTTACTACCTTGTTAAGTTGTGATGTATACTGTGTTGTTACTGCTCTGTTAATTTGTGGTTGTGGTTGGTTGAGCCAAGTACTAATACTGCTCTGTTAATTTGTGGTTGTGGTTGGTTGAGCCATTTACTAATAATCATTTACTGACATTATAAGATGATTGAATGCAAAATGTACGAACTAAATACAAATTTACTTTCATTTCTACATATTCATGAACTTAAATTATATGTAAAACATTTAAAAGCATCAAACCATGCATGCATCATGAAAATTGTGGGCCATGTTTTATAATGCAATTTTATCTAACTTATGTAAATGTTCATTCAAACAACTTTATATTAAAGGTTAACTATCAACCGACATCCATAGTAGCCTTTCTATACATGAATGCAAAATGTATGTACCATATTTTATAATGCAATTTTAAGTTATCATTGTTTTAGAAATTTACACCGAATTATAAGATTCATTCAAATGCAAAATGCACCAACTAAATGCAAATATGTAAAACATTTAAAAACATCAAACCATGCATGCATCATGCAAATTGCGGGTCATGTTTTATAATGCAATTTTATCTAACTTATGTCAATGTGTATTCAAGCAACTTTATATTAAAATTTAACTATCAACCAACATCCATAGTAGCCTTTCTATACATGAATGAAAAATGTACATACCATATTATAATACAATTTTAAGTTATCATTGTTTTAGACATCTACATCAAATTATAAGATTCATTCAAATGCAAAATATAGACCTCACATTTTGTAATTTGCAATTTTAATAGTTTCATTTTAAATAAGTCAAGTCAAAACAACTTAAAAAAATATAATAATCATATACTAACATTATAGGAATGATTGAATGCAAAATGTACCAACTAAATGCAAATATGTAAAACATTTAAAAGCATCAAACCATGCATGCATCATGCAAATTATGGGCCTTGTTTTAGAATGCAATTTTATGTAACATATGTAAATGTGCATTCAAACAACTTTTTAGTGAACGTTAACTATCAACCAACATCCATAGTGGCTTTTCTATATATGAATGCAAAATGTACATACTATATTTTATAATACAATTTTAATTTATCATTGTTTTAGACATTTACATCAAATTATAAGATTCATTCAAATGCAAAATGTAGACCTCACTTTTTGTAATTTGCAATTTTAATAGATTCATTTTAAATAAGTCAAGAAAAAACAACTTTAAACAAAACCTAAGAATCATTTACTAACATTATAGGAATGATTGAATGAAAAATTTACCAACTAAATGCAAATTTAGTTTCATTTTTACATATTCATGGACTTAAATATGTAAAACCAAGTTTTAAGCATCGAACCATACATCATGCAAATTGTACCATGCAAAATGTACATAAACTCCAAAATTAGCATGTATTAAATCATAATAGAGAGTTCAAGATTTAAAAGATGTCTGAAATTTATATCATTATAAAAGTAAATATATAATAAAAAGTTGTCAAATAATAAGATGCATCAATTCATAATAAAGAGTTTTTCTTTAAATATGTCCAAAATTTATATCATGATAAAAGTAAATATAATATAAAAATACCGTCAAATAAAAAGTTGCATCAAAGAGAATCTCGCTGAAATATACGATCTATCAACATCCTCGCGCTCTCATGAGAATCACGGGTTCCCTGCACAACATGTGTAGTTGCATATATACATAAGATTTTGTACTTTAAAATTAAATTTTAATGTTTTAAAATTAAATGAGAATGTAAGATCATAAATTTTTTTTATAAAAAGTTTCAAATTCCATGCAATACCTCATGGTGTTCCCCCTCCATTGTGCCCTTTTGGTGTTCACCATGCATTGTTCCCTCTTGGATGCCTTGTACAATACATGTACATGTATATATTAATTTTTTTAAATTACACTTGAAAAGTATGCATAAAATCGCAATATTAAAAAAATTGTTACACGACTTTTTAAAATTGTTTAGATGATCTTGTGCCCATTGTCGACTCCATCGCTAAAGTCCCTGGAGAATGGAAATCATCTCCCCAAACCTAAAATTCAAAATTTTAAAACTATAAGATAAATCTATCTCATTTTTTAATGAAACTTGCACTTCAATTTATAACAAAACATAAGTGAAATATTCAATACTTGTGGCACATCTCCTAATAGGGAGGAAGAGGGTGGCGCTATGTCCAAAACATCAGTCGGAATCAGAATCTATTAACATTTAATTATATATACATAATTATTTATTTTAAAAATATGTCCTCACAATATATTGATATAATAAAAGTAGAATAATAATTGTATCAACATGAACTCTTCAAAAAAACTAACATCTCTCAAAATATCTTCATTGGAACCTGAACCTGAGACCATGAAATTATCAAAATTTTCATTCAACAAACAAGTTAACTACAAATGGTGAACATATGATACATTTGTGTTAGATTATATCTGAAAAAAATAACAAAATGTATGTGAATTGACATTAACACATACATTACAAATTACATTAAAATATCCACCCTAACCATTAACACATACTGATCCCACACCATCTTCTTCATGAACAATTAGATATTTCCAGCCATTATGACAACCATTTGCATATGCTTTAAGATCCTTGGTATTCATATTATCTATCTCCTCATCTATTTTATATAAAAAAAATTAGCACGTGCATCAGCTCGTGCTCTTTGTCGATTTAGACCGATATCAGTTCCGGTCAAAGCACTCTATATGTTGTCTATAATGGCATTCCTTCCTTCTTGACTAATTTGAGAAGTGGCATCCATCTCTGACTGCAAATTTACTAGACGAGGAAGTTGGCATACCCAAGGTGACTAAGGGCGAGGAAATTCAGTATCATGTAATGCACCCTCATGATCATATAATCGAACTTTCCTAGTACCATAATATTTAGATCGAAGGTCATTATAATCGGGTTTCATACCTAAAAAAAAATATGCATAAAATAATTTTGGAAAATAGATTGGAAACTCATCATTCCATGGCAGTTTTCCATATGTTGCAAGGAACCTATCATACAAATGGTTGGTTATATATGAGTGCTTGAAATATTGCACCTTGAGTATCTTTCTTTTTGGCCCTTCTTTTAAATTGAACATAGATTTTTCTTTTATTTTGTGACCCTTTTATTAACCTCAACCCATTTATTAAGACCCATCATTTCTTCCTTTCTATGCCTCATCATATCTATAAATGAATATGTGGTTAGCCCAAGCTTCTCGTAAATATCAAGAAATGATATTAGAGAGTGCGTAACTATTTCTAAGATTTCTGTACTCTCTGCAGGGAGCTCCAAACTCCCAATATCTTTCCTCAATTTAGAATAATGAATTTTTCACCTTTGTAATGTGTATCGTTGGAGGTTTTTCTACCAAAGAAGCTCATCCGGAATATCAAATGGATAAAGGGTAGTAGGTGTCTAGACTTCTTCTTGAACTGTCTAGCTTCGCTTACGTCTAGTTGGAACAATATTTTCACCGTATGGATCGATATATAAAATTACATAAATATAAAAACATGTGAAAAAATGTATTCATACATGTATCCAAGATAGACATGTATACACATATGTACATACAATTCATTTACATGTACAAATTTATTTTAACATATTTTTTTTTATATAGTTTACCAAAATGATGTTGACCACACTGAGATTGACGACCACTAGAAGAATATTGACCATCCTAAGATTGATGACCACTCGAAGAATGTTGACCACCGTCACGTGACAACATTGTGAGTGAAGAACCTAAAAAAATAGAAAATCAATTCAATACTTATTTGTACATACATATGATTCTACTTATTTATCATTTAAGTAAACGTGCGCACACACACACACACATACACACACACACACACACACACACACACACACACACACACACACACACACACACACACACACACACACACACATATACCACAATGTGAACGATGGACCTCCCCCGATTCATTTGATATTCTCTTTGATCCATGACCTCGACATCCCGCTCTAGTAGATGCATGAGACTCTATTGATGTTTGCCTCGAAGAATCATGTGGAAAATGCTCATCCATGATATGGATATATATAGATATACAAATGAATGATATTTAAAAATATACCTCGTGCATTTAAAATTTCTTTTAAAAATGCTATTTAAAAAGATCAAGAATTCAGAAAATAGTTGTAACCCTTGAAGTTACCTCATGCATTTAAAAATATTGAAATTTATGTTTAAAAATATTATGAATTCATAAAATTGATATAACCCTTGAAGTTACCTCATGCATTTAATTTATTTAACCCTTGAAGTTACATCATGCATTTTAAGATCTTAAAATTGCTATTTAAAAGCATTGAAGGAATTTAGAAAATTAATGTAACAACCTGAAGCTCTTCATTTAAAATATACTCAATACTAGAACAAAAATGTTGAAGAATGCACATTTTGAAAATTAAATACAAAATTTTCTAAAACATGTCAAGTTCATCAAGTTGTGCTTACATAATAGGGGAACACTTGGTATAGAACTGAAAAAAACGCATGGTCATTAAAAATGACACATTGATAACTAAAAAACACACAGATATTAAATATATCTTACAATGCCCATCAATAAATATTGATGGAGAACTTCTAACAATAATTCACCTTTCACACACAAATATCGAATTGGCATTGCTCCATATAATGATTGCTAGCATCTTATTAACATTTGCACATTGTCTTATTCTAAATGATTGAAATTGACCGATAATATTTTTTTCTTCTCCATGAAGTTTTTTTAACCTCTCTTTTCTAACTTGGTACATGCCTTTCATCTAGCTGCACACAAGTTCAAAATTGGTGAAGACTACAACTCCATTGGAGCAATACTCCGTATTTGTTCCTGTTATGAAACCAGCTCAAGAAAAGATAGAAAAGATAGATCAACGCCTTAGAATTCAGCCTCTTCGAGGGGGCAACCTCATTTACATTACATAAATGATCAATTATTGGATGATACAAATGACAAAACCTCCTTTCTATATATAGGAGTCTAAGGAGTCACAATATAATCTAGCCGACCTAACAATAATAATATAAAGCCACAAAAATAACAATAGGGGGATTCTATGGGGCACAGAAATAACAATATGGGGGTAATAGGGGCACAAAAATATAAATAAGGGGTATAACTACAATAGTAATGGGGTAATCACTAGTATTATAGGGACCCAACATGCCCCTCTCCTTCAAAAAAGTGTTGTCCTCAACGCTTGAGTAGTTCTGGATACTTCTGCATAAAATTCTCATCCTCCCATGTGGAATCTTCAGCGGATAAGTTCTTCCACTTGTTGTGGGGAAAAGTATCCGATGCGGATGACCCTATCCCTACTCTAAAGGTGACAGTCTTTAGCAACAACTGAAAGCAAAGTTTTGATGATTTCCTTTATGAAAGTACAGAGAGAATGAAGAAAGATTAACCAACCTAGTGTCTTTCGCTTAGTCGATCCTTGTCCTCTCTCTTTGTCTCTTGTTCCCAGCTCCTTGCTCTCTTTGCTGGTCCAGCTACACACAGATCCTGCACAAAACAAGAGAGCAAACTACAAGATACAAGTACTCATAACTGACGCATGGATTAGAGTGAATCAAATATACATGTAAATACAATACATCAATGCAATACAAGTATATAGGAGAACATGCAAAACTTTATTGATAGAAGTAACAGGGTTCTGAGAAGGTTACAACCAATGATGGCTCCAATCCAGCAGCACCTCCCCAGCAGCAAGAACTCTCTTCTTCACCTCTAGTAAAACAATCACCCAATAGCTCTAACTGTAAACCAACAGCACCTCCTTGCTTTACACAAAATTCCAGCCCCCTTAGACCTCATAGAAGAGCTCTATATATAGGAGAGAAGAAGAGAGGATGAGTCAGCTTGAGACTGACATGAAGCTGCCTTGTGTCCTCTCCCTCTTCAGTTAATCTTCAGTTCTTGAGTCCACTTGGAGATCCTTGCTTACACATGGTGATCAAGTACCTCTTACTCATCACAGGGCGAATCTCATGAACCAAGTGTCAGTTTGGAAGCTTCCTGGGCAGTTGATACCTTGCAGGATGACTGTGCCACTTGGCCAATCTCGCCCAGCGCAGGTAGCCTTCATTAATCTTGACTTCCAGCGCAGGTACAAGGAGGGACAGTTGCAATACAGCGCAGATGCTCAGTGGAGCAGCTGACATGATCCAAAAATAGCCTGTTTTTTAGTGTTTTCAGGTGGAGAACTGATGGGAAGTGCTGTGGTTTGCTGACCTTGTTCTTCTAGGGGTAAGAACAACATGTTTAGGGACTGAGGATCCCTGTAATTATTGACATTTCATGCTCCATGCTGCGAGGCACAAAAATGTCTATAACAGTTGCCCCCTAAAGTATGAGGCCGTTTATCGGGTGAAATGCTTTATCTAGAGGGTCCGAAGTTCATTCCAGTGCTGAGGAGGTGCCCTGTAATACAATACAATACAATACATTATTTTTCATTCTGTTTTCATGATCTAGCTGAGGCGGGCATTCCCATGCTCAGCTTTTATAAATACATTTTGGTACATATGACAGACGATCGTCTGAAGGTAGACTGATAATTTTCTGCTGAAATTATCATCCTTTGAATAGGATGATCATCTGTTGCAATGATGTACATGGAAAATGCTTTTATATTTCCTGAATATATATCGCAGCCCGGATGGATGAAACTAGATCCGGGGTCTTCAAACTCGTTCGATCTTCACTCTAAGTACAAGTCGATCCATGTGAGAATTGCGCTGAAGTCGAACATGGAAAGACATCGCTTGATTACCGGTCAATAATGAAAACCGTTAACAAGCGCGAGAGGAATCACCAATAATGACGATGACCCTCAAGGTACTGCAGTACAATTCACGTGGCATGAATAAAGGACTTGGCGTCGAACGCCACGCAAAATCTTCTGGTCGAAGGTCCTTGATGTATACCTGTCGCCGGAAGTGAGAAACTTGCCATTGAGGCATGCAAGCTTCAAAGTACTGATGGGGGTGTTCCTAGATCAACTTCTTGGATAATGAGCTGAAGTCGACAAGAAGCGATCTGTCAAAGGAGGGCCTTAATGAATCCCACATCAATGACACGGAACGGAGCTAATGATTTTAGTGGAGGTGAGAACAAACTGTGACATATGATTCAGGGTGGCGATCATGAATGGATGAAGGATAATGTATGGCAGTGGATGGGACACGGTTGACACTTTCAGAATGACCCCTCTTGAACATATAACGACACTGATGCGATGGATCGGTAGCATT
The DNA here is from genome assembly GCA_031772625.1 of Pinus tabuliformis. Taxonomy (NCBI): domain Eukaryota; kingdom Viridiplantae; phylum Streptophyta; class Pinopsida; order Pinales; family Pinaceae; genus Pinus; species Pinus tabuliformis. Next base: position 722,646,954 of record CM062817.1, read on the forward strand.
ACCCCAAATGTGGATGGTTTGGCGAGGACCATGGTGATGAGACCGGTGAATGAAACAACCCAACCCGATGTGGTACAGAGAAAAAGTGTCATGTTCAAGAGTGACTTGCTACCATTAAACTTTGATGTTCTCCCAATTTTTCCCCAGTCATTTCTGACCAGTACCTCTTTATTTTTGTCAAGCTTGAGGAGGATAACATATGCTTGTTCTATAACTTGCCCTTCGGGCAAGCCCATCGCTATGATTTAACGAGCCTAGCGATAGGGAAACTCGTTCTCGTCTAAAGACAAGTTTGTCGCTATTTAATCATTTTAACGAGTCTAACGACAAGGAAAACTCGGTCCTTTTCATTTTTAGAGAGTCTGAAAAGGTACATAAAGTTAACTCCACAATTCCTTTTTTCGTCAGCTAATCCCTTAAGTCCGAAAAAGTATAAAACAATACAGAAGGGATGACTGTTCGGTACTTTTAACGAGCCGAACAAGACAAGCGCTCGATCATTGGTACTTTTAACGAGCCGAACAAGACAAGCGCTCGATCCTTTTGTGCAATAATCCCTCAGGTCCAAAAAGATTAAAATTTAGAGGAGGGATAGCGTTCCGGTTGTTTAACGAGCTGGAAGGCCAAAACTCGGCAAACTTTTCATATTTTACGAGTCAGTGAAAAGAGCTCAAAGAAGACTCGTCTTTTGAGGAACGAGTGATAAACAGGGATAGCAGCAGATTCCAGGTACAGGTTGGAATTTTCCAATCACGGCAGTGTCACAAGGATGGCTAGGTGGAATCACTCTTCGCAGATGTTCCTCAAAATGGGTAAACACACAAATGGAAGTGAATGATCGGCCAAATGAAAAGTGGAGGTGACGGTGCACAAACACGACCAAGGCTTTTATGGCTGATGAATTTACGATCTCAAAAGGTTATTTACCGGTACTGGGTTCATTTTTTAAAGAGCTTGAATGCGCCAAAACACTGCTCAAAAGCTTATGTTTATTTTTTAACGAGCATGAACTATGACGCTAAAACTGCTCGGATCTTTTGCATGCCCCCAGCATCATAATAACGCATGTCAAAGGAGGGTGCCCCCCAAGCTTCATTGCATTCAACTTGGTGATTGGAATGAAGGTTTACCTTTGAATTTTGAAAAGGGGATTTGTTTCATTTTTTAATGAGGTTGACACGAGATAAGAACCGTCCTCGGATCTTCATTTTTAACGAGGTTGACCTGAGATAGGAACTATCCTCGGAGCCGACAAAATATCTAGGAATCTTCCGAATCCAACCAGAAGATTGGATTAGATTTCATTTTGTAGGTTTCCACTGTGGCCACTTCTGCCAGATTACTTGTAGGCGGTAGGGCGAAAGTACCCATTAAGGCAGGGTCTTTTAGGAAACCTACTCCGATATTTTGGAAAAAATGATTCCTTGCATGGATCATTGGAATGCTTCCTGTAACTTGTGAACTGTTGGGGAGAAAAGTTTGTTGGTCGACGATTGTAATTCCTTCTTGGGAGGGAAATGCAATCCTCCTGAAATAGGTCGACACAACCGCGGCCATGGCATAGATCCAGGGCCTTCCTAGTAGGATGTTGTAATCGAGGTTTCCATCAATTACTTCAACATCAATTCCTACTGTTTTGCCCCCCAGTTCAACTTGCAAGTTACTTAAAATCCCGTATGGAGTGTATGATCGTCCATCGAATGCTTTTAACGTCGTTGACGATTTCGACAAGGGTGGTGAGCCTAATTCTTTCCAGCAACTCATCGACATAAGACATGTAGATGCCCCCTCATCAATGATTGTTCGATGAACAGTTTTGTTGAGGGCTTTCACTTGAATAAGGAAAGCTAGTTGAGCTGGTAACTGAGGGTCATATCCTTTATGGTCAAAGGCCACAAGATTGGAATCCATTGGGCCAATCCCACCTATTGCTGATAATAAAGCTTGCTCTTGGGAGGGGTGATTTTGTGGTACCTCAAGGGTCGACATAGTGGACGGCGATTGGGCCAGGTCCTTTACTATATTGTAATTCTGTGTTCCTTTGTCACGAGGATTAAATGTCGATTTGTGTACTACTCCCTTTGGCGATTTTATCATTGGCTCAGGAACGATGGGTGGCACAACTTCGTTCAAAGTTGTTGTTGAACTACTAGGTCGTTCATTAACCTTGTTGTCCGACATCTTTGGATTCCTGTAATCTTTACTCCTTGTCAAAGCATTATTCTGTTGCTTAGAGGTAGACAACATAAGCACTTGGGATCTGGAAGCATTTTGATTAGCAACCAGATTTTGACTTGGATTAGGAAACGGATCAGTCAGCACTGCTGGGGTTTTTGAACTCTTGAAGAGTTTCTTAACTTCAGCTATATGTGGACAATATTTCGTCCAATGATCCTCATCGCATATATGACACCCTGTCGGGGGTTTCCTTTTTCTTCCTGTCTTTTTCTTCTTGCCCCCTGGTTGCTTCAGTTGTTTGCCTTTGTCAGTCGACATGGCATTTACTTCTGAGGTAAGAAGTTCTTCATTTGCATTTTGATTAGAAATTTTGCGTTTTCCAGTCACGCCATTACTGGCGTGAGAGTTAGCATTCGATCCAGGAGGGGGAGGAATTGAAAATTCAGGTCTAGGGGCGTCAGGTATCTTGTCGTAGAGCGTGCCCGACTGAGTATATACTAAGTCTAAATATTGAGCACGAGCAATGACTTGCTCCTCTGTTACGACTCCTCCCTTGGCCACATCTTCCATTATAGCCGGAAGTAATGACTTTATAAACCATTCAGCTAACAATTGATCGGGAACGTAAGTTTTCACCATCCTACGACGACGTCGCCACTCATGTATATGATCAGATATGTGAGTGGCCGTTGTCTGTTTGAAGTTGGTGAGGAGTTCTGTCCCTGTTTCATACCTTATCGGTAATTGAAAATGGGTTAAGAAAGTCGTGGCTAAGGAGCTGAAATTGTCGAAAGAGGCTCTTGGCAATTCAATGTACCATTTAGCCGCTGGACCTGTCAATGTCCTCTGGAAGAGGCGAAGTCTTATCGAATCATCATTCAGGGTGTTTGATGAACACCACAGATGGAATGTCATCACATGATTCGACGGGTCTTCACCCGGATTTCCATTAAATTTAGGAATATCTGACGGAAGTTTATGTGGAATCGCTGGCCACCAAGGGGCATAAGCAATTGGATCATTCGTCAGCCGGTTTAGATCTGGTAGTTCTAGAGTTGCTACAAAGGGCAACTGTTGATTCAGGTTAGGCGAAGCATATCCAGGATAAGATGGTATCGCCTGAGCAATAGGTCTTTGCAGACCAGCATTATGCTGACAACTTTGACAAGGTTGATGGGCGTAACCATTATAGTATGGTTGCCCATTACTTACAAAGACTTGTTGCTCAGGTCCTTGATATGATAGCTGGAAAGGCGGTTGTTGAGATTGAAGCAGCTCTGGTTGTTGGACCATTTGCTGTTGACCAATACTGGATGATTGACCAGGATGAGAAGTCACAGTACTTGTTTGAGCCTGAGTCGCTCCAGATAAGGAGGCACTGACCTGAGGTTGCGATTGAGATGTCGAGACAAGAGGCTGTTGTATGGCAACCTGAGAAACTTGGGGTTGACATACAGTAGGCAGCGCTTGTACTTGCGACGCAATCACCATACCAAGTATAGTGGCAACATTCGACACAGGGTGAACTGGTTGCATAGAATATACAACTCCTGGTTGTTGAGGTAGTATTGGTACCCAACCGCTGGATGTAATTCCAGTTTGACCTGAACTTTGTTGTGAACTCACGGATGGGCATCCTCCCGGAGGAGGTAATGAAAGGGCATACTGCCCCCCATATGGTATCAATCCGGAACTCAAGGGGATCGATTGCCCAGATTGACCTCCAAATGGATCAATTTGGCGAGTTTCAACATAAGAAATACCAGATGATAATCTGGATGAAGAAATAGGAACTAACCATGTCGTTGTCCCTGATTGGACTCCGGCTTGTTGTTGACAATTCGCCGGGACAGATGGTATACCAGTGAACATCGTTGGAGTAGCAGCAGGAGGCTCTGCTGCAGCTGTGTCGGACGACACAGTCCTAGATGTCGACGGTTGTTCAGACATATCTAGTCTATCCAAAAGATTTCTTAGCGATTCTACAGGAACTTCCACTTGTGGTGGACTAACTTCGAAGATCAACGAGGAAAGGTGATGATTATTCCGCTTAAAATAAATTTTATAACGACGCTTTAGACACAACTTGCTTTTTCAGTTTTAAAGAGTCGAGAAAAAGCTAAAGATGACTCTAGTCTCCTTCGATGTTTTAACGAGCCCGAAGTGACAAATGCTCGAATGGACTTTTTCAGTTATAGAGTTTGAAAAAGGCCAAAAGAAACTGCTCTGGAGATCTAGGCAGAGGGTGTGCCAAACCTTTCGCAAAACCACGGAATACGTTTTACGGTACGTGTGGTCAATCTTCGTGAATGCTGTGTTCACTGCATCGCGATCAGTAGGGCGGCCGACACGGCTTCCTATGGATAAAGGATAATTGCCTATAGGGGTCTCCCAATATATACTCGACGGTACGTGGGAGCACAAGTCCGTATTAGTGCCACCGACTCTCAGGAGGAATCACCCACCTTCGTAGAGATCGACAGTCACTACGTTTAACGACGCCGGAACACGTCTCTACCTAGACCTCTATTGTGAGCGTTATGTTACAAAGCGTTTTTAGATTCATTCAATATATTTTAAGTTGATCTTGTTTAGCAGTTTGTCTTTCAGGATCACCACGAGATGTATTGGTACAAATTCCTAAATGCAGCTAAAATGATAAGCAAGCTTTACAATCTTTTTAGCTTTGAAAATCCTAACTACTAAGGGGAGAGAAAAACATTATCTTTCCACACAGAGCACAAAGCAAAAACTAATGCACTTTCCCCTAGATCAATCACGCAAACTTATCAAAAAATGCAAATGCAAGATGCATGTATTTCTTTTCTTTTCCCTTAATGTTGATGTAGACAAAAGGAAACTGTCGTATAATTTTCGAATTCAATTTGAAGCGTAAACAAACAAGTTTTGTCTAAAATCAAAAGACACCTTACAGGTACTTGTTTCGACACTAAAAATGTATGAATTCAAACCATAAAATGAAAAACAAACAAACTCAAACAGCCATGAACAGTAATAAAACTAGCTCTTAAGATCACAAAGACACTTTTACAGTTCAGGATCTAAGAGGTCACAACTATACTGGTTCGCTTTTCACAATGGGAAACTGTAACTGAAACAAGAAATACTGAAAGAACATTCACAGTTTCATCACACAACTGAGGCGGAATAATGTCAAGGAGAAGTGGTCTACAGCAAGTACAATGACCAACAAGCAATCAGCTAAAAAAACAGTGAAAACAGGGCCAAGACACAAAGGGAAAGCTGAGCAAGACAATGGCTAACTGGACCAGCGCAGGTTCTAGTCTGCCAGTTTGACTCTCAGCGCAGTTCCCGAAGGGAGCACCTGCGCTGTAATGCAGACTGCCTGTGGACAGCCTACACTGACACACGAGAGTTGCGTCTGCAAAGAATTCCGGGTCATAAAAAGCTCAAAAATGCACTGTTTTTGCTGAAATAAAAAGCTATAGGTCAAGTACAGGCTAAGGGATGATCAAGAGGATGAAGATCTATCACAAAGAGTAAAGAGTCTTTTGTAGATTAGCTCTTTAAATCTTGAATTTGCTCAGCAAATGAGCAAGAGTAGCAGTCCCTCTACTTCGCTTTTGATATAGTCAAAAGCTTTTCGATTTGGTACTCTTTTCTTCAAGAAATGAATAGCAAAATACTACAAACACCAACAAGATACTAGGCTCCCCAGCGGAGTCGCCAGTTTGTTGTGGGGAAAAGTATCCGATGCGGATGACCCTATCCCTACTCTAAAGGTGACAGTCTTTAGCAACAACTGAAAGCAAAGTTTTGATGATTTCCTTTATGAAAGTACAGAGAGAATGAAGAAAGATTAACCAACCTGGTGTCTTTCGCTTAGTCGATCCTTGTCCTCTCTCTTTGTCTCTTGTTCCCAGCTCCTTGCTCTCTTTGCCGGTCCAGCTACACACAGATCCTGCACAAAACAAGAGAGCAAACTACAAGATACAAGTACTCATAACTGACGCATGGATTAGAGTGAATCAAATATACATGTAAATACAATACATCAATGCAATACAAGTATATAGGAGAACATGCAAAACTTTATTGATAGAAGTAACAGGGTTCTGAGAAGGTTACAACCAATGATGGCTCCAATCCAGCAGCACCTCCCCAGCAGCAAGAACTCTCTTCTTCACCTCTAGTAAAACAATCACCCAATAGCTCTAACTGTAAACCAACAGCACCTCCTTGCTTTACACAAAATTCCAGCCCCCTTAGACCTCATAGAAGAGCTCTATATATAGGAGAGAAGAAGAGAGGATGAGTCAGCTTGAGACTGACATGAAGCTGCCTTGTGTCCTCTCCCTCTTCAGTTAATCTTCAGTTCTTGAGTCCACTTGGAGATCCTTGCTTACACATGGTGATCAAGTACCTCTTACTCATCACAGGGCGAATCTCATGAACCAAGTGTCAGTTTGGAAGCTTCCTGGGCAGTTGACACCTTGCAGGATGACTGTGCCACTTGGCCAATCTCGCCCAGCGCAGGTAGCCTTCATTAATCCTGACTTCCAGCGCAGGTACAAGGAGGGACAGTTGCAATACAGCGCAGATGCTCAGTGGAGCAGCTGACATGATCCAAAAATAGCCTGTTTTTGAGTGTTTTCAGGTGGAGAACTGATGGGAAGTGCTGTGGTTTGCTGACCTTGTTCTTATAGGGGTAAGAAAAACATGTTTAGGGACTGAGGATCCCTGTAATTATTGACATTTCATGCTCCATGCTGCGAGGCACAAAAATGTCTATAACACCACTTGATAAGATACTCTGAAATTGATCGATTTCGTAGCTGTCGAGTTCTTGTTTCTGTGACTGCTTCCGGTTCCAATATAATTTTTCCTTCCTCGTCAAGTTATGGAAATATTGTTTGAATTGGGAGCTTGTCACCTATAACCTTCTTTAAACATGAAACATGGAAAACTGGGTGCAATCGAGAAGCTGCAGGAAGCTCCAATTTGTATGCCATAGTACCAATATTTTGCAACACCTTGTACAGACCATAATACTTTGGTGATAATTTATTATCCTTCTTAGCTTGCTTTAGGGACATTTGCTTATATTGTTGTAGTCGTAGGAATACCCAATCACCTACATGAAAACTTCTTTCACTGCGATGTTGATCTGCTTGTTGTTTCATTCTATTTTGTGCCAACACGAGGTTATCCTTTAAGAGTTGGAGGACTTGTTGTTGATGTTCGATGTGATGTTCTACTGCCTGAACCTTAAAATTTTCTCTTAAATATGATGTGATGGATGGTGGTTGATACCCATAAAGTTCCATAAATGGGGTCATTTTTGTTGCTGTATGGAAGGAAGTGTTATACCACCATTCAGCCAGAGGAAACCATTTGACCCATTGTGTCTATTTATCAGATACAAAGCAACGAAGATATCCTTCCAAACATTTGTTTACTATCTCAGTTTGCCCATCAGATTGAGGATGATAAGATGAGCTATGAGCTAACTGAGTACCAAGACAAGAAAATAATTCTGTCCAAAAATTTCCAGTGAAAATGGGCTCTCTGTCACTTACAATAATCTTTGGGTTTCCATGTAGCTTTTGAACTATTTCCATAAATGCAGTAGAAACTGTACTGGCTTTAAATGGATGTGATAATGCACAAAAGTGTGCATACTTGGTAAGTCTGTCAACTACCACCATGATGACACTCTTTCCCTCAGACTTGGGTAAACCTGTGATAAAATCCATTGAAACCTCCTCCCAACGTTGGCTTGGAATGGATAAAGGTTGTAATAGACCCGGTGTCTTAATTGTTTCAACTTTATTTTGTTGGCAAACCAAACATTCCACCACAAAATTTTGAATATCTGATTTAAGGCCATCCCAAAAAAATTCCTTCTTAACCCTGTGGTAAGTTTTTAAAAATCCTGAGTGCCCTCCTAAGGGAGAAGTGTGCAATTCCATAAAAATATTTTGTTTTAGCTAGGAATTCTTATAGAGGTATAAGCGATCTTTGTACCATAACGAATCATTTTTCCAACTAAATGTATCAGAAGTACTGGAATCTTGTTGTAGCTTTCGAATAAGTGCCCACACTTCTTCGTCATTCTTCCATTCCTCCCTTGCTTCGTTTATCCAATCTGGTTGGATAATAGAAATGGCACACAACAATGCTTCCACATCCTCATCCATTCTTGAGAGTGCATCTGCCACCACATTTTGCTTCCCTTTTTTGTAGATGATTTCAAAGTCATAACCCAACATCTTTGTGACCCACTTTTGTTGCTCTTCAGAGGATAATCTTTGTTCTAAAAAGTATTTAAGGCTATCATGATCCGTTTTTACCTTGAAGTCTCTTCCCATTAGGTAGGGTCGCCATTTCTTAAGTGCATGGAGTATTGCCAACATTTCCTTCTCATAAATAGTTTTTCTTAAAAACTTTCCCTTGATTGGACGACTTTCAAAAGCAATGGGTCTTTCATCTTGCATTAGAACAGCACCAATTCCATTTCCTGAAGCATCACATTCCACAATAAAAGTTTCGAAGTTCGGTGTAGCTAAGATCGACGCCTGGCACATTGCCTCTTTAAGATGTTCAAAGGCCTTTGTTGCTTTCGGAGTCCATGAAAATGAATCTTTCTTCAATAATGTTGTTAGAGGTGCTGCTATTCTCCCATAATTCTTAACAAACTGCAATAATACCCTATCAACCCAAGAAATCCTCGCAGATGCTTTATGGATGTGGGGATTTTCCATTCCTTAATGGCTTTAATTTTGCTAGGGTCTACCTTAACTCCTTCATGAGATACAATATGAACCAACTATTCCACCTCCTGGACTCCAAAGAAACATTTGGATCTTTTTGCATATAATTGTTTCTCCTCCAATAGTTGTAGCACCATGTCAACATGTTCAACATGATCCTTCCAAGACTTGTTGTAGATTAGTATATCATCAAAAAATACTAACACAAATTTTCTAAGGAATGGTTTGAAAATTGAATTCATCAAACCTTGAAATGTTGAAGGTGCATTGGTAAGGCCAAAAGGCATGACCAAAAATTCATAATGACCCTCATGAGTTCTAAATGTCGTTTTCGGAATGTTTTCAATCTTCATTCTGATTTGATGATATCCTGAACGAAGATCCAACTTGGTGAAGTAAATTGATCCATGTAATTCATCCAGTAATTCAGCAATGACATGAATGGGGAACTTATCTTTAATAGTGAGCTTGTTGAGCTCCCTATAATCCGGACACATGCACCATGATCCATCCTTCTTGTGCACCAATACTACTGGAGCTGAGATAGAACTTTGACTCAGTTGAATTATACCAGCCTCTAGCATTTCTGCAACCATACGTTCAATTTCACTTTTTTGGACATAGGGATATCTGTATGGCCTGATGTTTGGAGGAACACTTCCTGGAATCAGATGAATAGCATGATCATGATCACACATAGGTGGGAGACCTTTGGGAGTCTCAAATACCTTGGAATGATTATCCAGGACTTTTTGGAGATCTGGAGAAATAGACGATTCCAATGTGGAAACATCCAGCGAACATAATTGTGAAATTACACCTCTTTGCTCCTTTTTTAGAAGCTTTGTCATGCCATTAGAGCTAATTATCTTTCTTGGTTTCTCTGCAATACCCCTTAATTCAACTTCCTTTCCTTCCATAGAAAATTTGATGAAAAGTTCTTGAAAATTAAAAGCTATTGTACCCAAGGATTGTAGCCATTGGACTCCTAGTACAACATCAGCACCTCCCATTGGAATGGAAAGCATTGGGCTAGTCAATACATATTCTCCCATGGATAGCTTGATATTATGGAACTTTCCAGAGAAATTTATTGTTCCTCCATTTTCAGTCATCACTTGACACTCTGGTGCTGGATATAGGAAGCAATTCAATTCTTTTTCTACCCTAAAATGAATAAAATTGTGGGTGCTTCCTGAATCAATCAACACTATTACCTTTTTCTTCCTGATTTGTCCTTCTATCTTGATGGTTTGAGGAGTGGTAATTCCCGCCAATGCATTACAAGATATGGTCGGATTTATTTGTTCTTCATCTAGGCTTTGTTCCTGGAGTATATCCTCTTCTTTTGACCTTTCTTGCTGCTTTTCTTCTTCCTCTTCACAATCTATGTAGAATAATTTCTTCTCAGCACACTTATGACCTTTTGTGTATTTTCTATCACAATTGTAACAAAGCCCTTTTGCTATTTTTTCTTCCAATTGTTGTGGTGTCAACCTTGTAGGTTGTGGAAGACTAGGGGCAACAACACTTCCGTCTTTATAGTTGTGAATGGTATGCTTCCTAGTTGCCATAATTTTGCTTTCCATTTTTCTTGCTAACTTGAATGCCTTCTCTAATGAATCAGGTTCCCAAAGGCGAACATCATGTTGGATATTATCCTTTAAAGACCCTATGAATACATCAATACTATGCTCCTCTGGAATTTCTTTTACCCTTATGTTCAATTTTTGGAACTCCTCAATGTGCTCCATTATTGAACCCTTTTGTTTGAGACTTATCAATTAGCTAAAAAGAGTGTTGCTTTTTGTATCCTCATAATGTGCTATCAATTATTCCGTAAAAATTGCCCAAGTGATAAATTTTTTACGAGAAAAAAGCCATTGATACCATACAAACTGATTTGGTTCCAAATATACAGTTGCCATACGTACCTTTTGTGCATTTTGCACATTATTGAGATCGAATATTTGCTCCATCTGTAATATCCATGTGGCGGGATCCTTGCCATCAAGCTTCCTCATATCGATTTTTGGAATATGGTGATTCTTCGATTCAACATTAGTGTCTATGGAATCATGATTAACATTTCTTTTGTTCTCATCATGAGTTTCCTTTACTACCTTTTCACCATTAGTAAGTATTTCTTGTAGAAAATTTGTCAAATCTGTCTTCAAATCTGCCATGCCTGTCTTCAAATTTGTGTTCAAATCTATCTTCAAATTGTCCATCTTAGCTTCCATGCCATTCATCTTAGCTTCCACGCCATTTATCTTAGCTTCTGTTAACTTTTGTGAGCGTGACATTTGTTGCACTTGTTCTTGTAATTTTGATATATCATGTAGCATTTCTTCCTCTTCTTCATGAGTCATGCTAGAGCTTTCAGGTTCCTTATTAGGTGTTTGCATTTTCTTTCCTTGAGGCATCAGTTACCGATAATAATTCTCTATTATGCCGTTTGAATTCCTTCAAAATAATTTTTCAAACCAAGCTTAAGCAAAAATTTAAAAAAATCTACACACCGTTTTTCACTTTGTAGGAGCTTGATATTGCCTCTGATGTATCTCTGTACTTTCCAATCATCTAGTTCTGAATTTGTGACATGTAGTAGCTCTATGTGTCCTCTTTCCAATGCCACCATTCTGATCCAAATTGGATTCTCCAAGAAAGCGTTATGCACAATCGCCCAAGATGACCTGATTATAGACCTTTCCAGAAGAGCGAATTTGTATGAAGTGCCATGTGTACAATTTTCGATCTTTGGTTCTGAAAAAGATATACAAGAAACTACAGTCCATCCTCTTTCTCTACCTTCTTACGAAATTTCAATCTGATTCCCAGAGAGAAAGTTATGAAGATTTTCCCCAGGTCACCTGTTTTGAATGTAATTCAAGAGTCTGCAAAAAGACCAACTTCCTCAGATCATGTCTCCACAAATATCACACGAAAAGCTCTGAAATTTGGACCCAAGGTTCAACGCGATTTCTTTTCAAATGGGTTTTTTTTGTGACTTCTGAAACGTCACAGAAACAAAGTTATAGAGAAAATTCCACGATGACTTGTTTGGAGCAGTGAAACCCTAGAATCCAAAGCTCTGATACCAAATGTTACGAAAGCAGCTCAAGAAAAGATAGAAAAGATAGATCAACACCTTAGAATTCAGCCTCTTCGAGGGGGAAACCTCCTTTAAATTACATAAATGATCAATTATTGGATGATACAAATGACAAAACCTCCTTTCAATATATAGGAGTCTACGGAGTCACAATATAATCCAGCCGACCTAACAATAATAATATAAAGCCACAAAAATAACAATAGGGGGATTCTATGGGGCACAGAAATAACAATATGGGGGTAATAGGGGCACAACAATATAAATAAGGGGTATAACTACAATAGTAATGCGGTAATCACTAGTATTATAGGGACCCAACAGTTCCTAAGCCTTCTATCAATGCAATATAATATTCTTCATAGTTTGTTGTTCTTCCAGGTACATTCATTTTCCTTTGAGGACTTTGTTAATCACAATATTGCATAGCACATAAGTAATCACTGCTTGCCTTGGATTGGGATAACAAAAAACTTCTATGCATAATGTCCATTTTTCAACCATGTTTAATGGGTTTTTTGATCCCTGTAAAAAAAAAATTCAATAAAATGAATTTAATATATTTATATAGGTATTGTTAGGTTGTGAAAAAGATTATTGTTTAGACAAATCTGTCGGAAGGCTAGCTAGGAATAAAGGTTGTTTCTACTTGGTTGGATGGTTGGAGAACTGCAAGAAGAAAAAAACTAGAGATATTTAATTCAACTCAAATACAAATCTCTAATTCATTCAACTTAGCTTCAACTCAATTGAAGGTTGAAAGTATTTACTAATTTATTTTTATGTTCATTCCACAGATACAAATATTTCTAATTCAACTTAGCTTCAAATCACCCAAGTTTGAAAGTATTTCTTAATTTATTTTTATTTTCATTCTTGGAAATTTAACACTTATTTTGCCTTGTTATAAAATTTGTTTATTAAAGCTATAATACACATTTGTTTATATGCCATACATGGGTCTATTTATATGTTTCTTTAAAAACTATAGTTAACAAAGGAAAAAATAAAATAAAATGAAAAATGATAGACCGATTTTATTCTAGTAAATTTAACACTTATATTACCTTGTTATAAAATTTTCTTACTAAAACTATAATACATGTTTATTTATATGGCCTAAATGGGTCTATTTATATATGCTTCTTTCAAAATATAGTTAATAAAGAGGAAAAAAATAAAATGAAAAATGATAGACCCAATTTTATTTTAGTAAATTTAATATCTATGTTTCCTTCTTAAAATTAAAACACTAACATTAAAATTAAAACACCAAAATAGATGACAAAGCAATGCCAACATTGTAATTAGCTTCAATCTCATGCACCCAACAAAATAGAAATGAAAAAGATGTATCTCCAAAAGAAACTACTACTTGAAAAGAGCAAGTACAAGAACCTTCAATTAAGTATATTCTACCCCATCTTAAGAAGCTAATGAGACCCATGTTCCAAGTAAATAGGGAAATAAAGTGAATTACACATAATGAAAAAGGAAACATAAATGAACATATTACAACAGAGGCAAGGAAAGTATGTTACCAAGAAGCATCAAGGTTGTTCTACGAGATAAATCAAGGTAGAATAAGTCAACCCAATAACAATAAAATTAAAACACTAAAAATAGATTACAAAGCAATGGAAACACTCTAATTATAAACCCACTAACATAAAATAATAAAACACCAAAAACATATGACAAAGCAATGTCAACACTCTAATTAGCTTCAATCTCATGCACCCAACAAAATAGAAATGAAAAAGATGTACCTAAAAAAGAAACTACTACCTGAAAAGAGTGAGTACAAGAACCTTCAATATAGTGTGTTATGCCTCATCTTGGGAAGATAATAAGACCCATGTTCCAAGAAAATAAGGAAGCATAGTGAAATACACAAAATGAAAAAAGAAACATAAATGACATATAACAACAAAAGTAAGAAAAGTATGTTACCAAGAAGCGCCAAAGTTGTTCTACGAGATAAATCAAGGTAGATAAAGTCAACCCAATAACATTAAAATTAAAACACCAAAAATAAATGACAAGTAATGCCAACACTCTAATTAGCAACCGAATAACATTAAAATTAAAACACCAAAAATAGATTACAAAGCAATGCTAACACTCTAATTAGCTTCATTCTCATGCACCCAACAAAATAGAAATGAAAAAAATGTATCTCAAAAAGAAACTGCTACTTGAAAAGAGAAAGTACAAGAACCTTCAATTAAATGTATTTAGCCTCATCTTAGGAAGCTAATAAGACCCATGTTCCAAGCAAATAGGGAAGAAAAGTGAATTACACATAATGAAAAAGGGAACATAAATGAATATATAACAATAGAAGCAAAGAAAGTATGTTACCAAGAAGCATCAAGGTTGTTCTATGAGATAAATCAAGGTAGAACAAGTCAACCCAATAACATTAAAACTAAAACACCAAAAATGGATGATAAAGCAATGTCAGCACTCTAATTAGCAACCCAATAATACTAAAATTCAAACACAAAAAATAGATGACAAAACAATGTGAACACTAATTAGCTTCAATCTCATGCACCTAAAATAGAAATGAAAAAGATGTATCTCAAAAAGAAACTACTACTTGAAAAGAGCAAGTACAAGAACCTTCAATTAAGTGTATTTTTCCTCATCTTAAGAAGATAATAAGACACATGTTCCAAGAAAATAGGGAAGCAATGTGAACTACACATCATGGAAAAGGAAACATAAATGAACATATAACAACAGAAGCATGGAAAATATGTTGCCAAGAAACATCAATGTTGTTCAGTGTCCATGATATAATCTTCTTTTGCATTTGCATCCTCATTATTCAATTTTTTTATTTTGTCGATTAAAATATTATATGCTGAAAAGATGGGGATATGATACTAGCATTAATGATAGGTGCATCATTTCTGGTTCTTTGGCACTACATCATATGCCCATATTCTTAATATAGAACATTTTGATCGATTAGGGGCTCCTGATAATTGTGGGGCTTCTCTTCAGAGCGTTTTGGTGCATTTGAATCATAGTTCTACGAGATAAATCAAGGTAGAGCAAGTCAACTCAATAACATTAAAATTAAAACACCAAAAGTAGATGACAAAGCAATGCCAACACTCTAATTATCTTCAACCTCATAGACCCAACAAAATAAAAATGAAAAAAGTGTATCTAAAAAAGAAACTATTACTTGAAAAGAGCAAGTACAAGAACCTTCAACTAAGTCTATTCTACCTCATCTTATGAAGGGAATAGGACCCATATTCCTAGCAAATAGAGAAGCTTGAAGTGAATTACACATACTGAAAAGGGAAACATAAATGAACATATAACAATAGAAACAAGGAAAGTATGTTACCAAGAAGCATCAAGGTCGTTCTGCGAGCTAAATCAAGGTAGAACAATTCAACCCAATAACATTAAAATTAAAACACAAAAAATAGATGACAAAGTAATGCCAACACTCTAACTAGCAACCCAATAACATTAAAATTATAACACCAAAAATAAATGACAAAGCAATGCCAACACTCTAATTAGCTTCAATCTCATTCACCCAAAAAAATAGAAATGAAAAAGATGCATCTCAAAAGGAAACTAATATTTAAAAAGAGCAAGTACAAGAACATTCAATTAAGTGTATTATGCCTCATCTTAGAAATCTAATAAGATCCATGTTCCAAGCAAATAGGGAAGCAAAGTGAATTACACATAATGAAAAAGGAAATATAAACTAACATATAACAACAAAAGCAAGGAAAGTATGTTACCAACAAGTATCAAGATTGTTCTACGAGATAAATCAAGGTAGAACAAGTTTTGGTTTATACTTTGGAAGCTTTCTATGTCTCTTTAAATGATATTTTAATTATTTCATTTTTTTTTAAATAACTATATGATATAGATTAATTGGTATGTGTGGGGTTAATCTTTATACATTCAAATTTCATAAGATATAAATTAATTGATATGTCTGAGATTAATTATTGTACATTCAAATTTCATGAAAAATTGAAAGAAAACCATTTTTAAGGAAATTAAAATATCCTAATAGACTTCCCAACAAACTTGAGCTAATGTTGTTGTAGAAAAATATACCCCTAAATTATTGTTATATTGTTCTAATTACCTATAAATGTTCTATCGTTTTTATTTTTTTATAGCTACCTAGTTACTAAACCTTTGAGCACAGATATTTTAAATGTGATGATTGATGTGAATGAACTCACAAATCTATTTTTGAATACTAGCTTCATAATTGTTTTATCTTCGTCATGTTTGTACACCATTTTAAAAGTTCTAAGACATCCTCGAAACTCTATAAAATTTTGAAACGTATTTAATGTAAAAAACACCCTATGACTTTAAAAAATATTAAAGTGAATGATAAATTCCTTTCAAACATGAGTGTGTCAGTTTTTCTCTTATAATACATCTAGTCCCAACTCATTTATTTCTCAGTTCATGATTCACTAGTGCACTTATTAATGTAGCATTGACGGGATCCACAACTGAATAGATCCACAAAGCCAAAGTGTCGAGCATCCAAATAAACCATTCAAATTCTCACTGCAAAGGTAGGTTTTAGAAGTTCAGTTTTTATGCATCTTTCCCTAGTCTGAATTTGCATTCTCGCTGATAGAATACATCAAATATGAAATTTGAAGAGTATTTGAATCACCTAACTTCATATTTGGGTGAAAATGAAAAGTTGGGTTACACTTTTTGCCCTTTTTTGAGGAAAAAAAAACATTTTTAGAAGTTCCTCAACTTTCGGCAAGCCAAACCAAATTTTTAAGTTCAGAATTTTATTTTACAATAAAAAGAACTTGTTAGAAATTTTATTAGCTTTCTATTACTTATTTTTTGGAATTTTTTTATTCACATTTGATATATCAATTTAGAAATTGTTTGATTGTGTGTTCTTTAAAAATGAAGGGATTCATAACACGTCATGTTTTTTAGCACTAGTGTATTCTTTGTTAACTTGTTGTTTTTGAAAAAACATGTGTTGCAACATTCTAAACATTCTCTACTTTGATATCATTATATTTACTAAACCAACTGATGCATTTCATAATTACTAGAATTTTTTTAATTGAACTAATATGAAAAAACTAAAGATTTTAAAGATGTTTAGTTGAGCATCAACTTTCTCATCATATTAGTTATGAACTAAAAAAATAAAAACTACTCATTACAGAAGATGGACCAATGTAATAAACCATAAATTTTCATATTTTTTTATAGTGTATTTTGAAAGATACAGATTTTTTATTTCACTTAATAATAATGACCTTCAGAATTTTTTTGCACACATTTATTTAGAAAATTAATTAAAATTAGCAAATTTCTATGAAATTCCATAAAATTTATATCTACTAAAATTAGATTCAATTATCCAAATGTTGGTATTGGTTCTGATAGTAAATTCACCAAATTCTATGGAGTTTAAGAATTTCGAAGTTGGAAAAAGGTGACCAAAGCATAGTTGTTGCGGAGTTGTAGGTTAAAACACTTCGGCCGAACTAAAACCACATTCTACCGAACTTGTGTTTGTCATCGATGCCTGTTAAATTAAATGGAAAAATAATTCAGCCAAATTACTTTAAAAATTCGGTCGAATTATTTTTAAAAATTTGGATTAAAATGTGTCGATATTTTCCATTAGCTGCAGAAATGAAATGATGCGACCCTCTGAAAAAAATGTTTCACCCGAACGATATAAATAAATGGAGCCAAAACATTATTTTTGCACTCTTTCCTCACTTGGAGTGAACTTTTAAGCTAAATCTTCTGGGCTGAATTTTTTGGAGGAATGTTTTTGGACATAATTTTTAAAGTAAGTCTTTTGGGTTGAATTTTTTAAGTGAGGTTTTTTTCCTTAAATTTTAAATTAAGTCTTTTGAGCTGAATTTTTTTCCTTAAATTTTAAAATAAGTCTTTTGAGCTGAATTTTTTAAGTGATATTTTTTAGCTTAATTTTTAAAGTAAATTTTTTGGGCTGAATTTTAAAGTGACTTTTTTGTGTTGAATTTTTAAAGTGAGTTTATTTTAAAGTAATTTTTTTGGCTAAATATTTAAAGTGAGTTTTTTTTAAATTATGTCTTTTGTGCTAAATTTTTAAAGTGAGTTTTTTGATCCAAATTTTGAAAATGAGTTTTTTTGTAGGATTTGTTGGATTTTCAAAATCTACATAGAATGAATTATCATGGGAAATCAAAGAAATTGCAAGAGAAAATATGATCGAACAAGATTGAGGCTCGTAGAGAATACAGGAGAAACTATTATGAAAGAAAGAAGGAAGAGCATGTAAATATTGAAAGGCCAAATCAATCTCAACTAGAAGTTGAAGTAGGTATGTAAATGTAAATATTATAAATGATATTTAAAATTTAACTAATGTATTGTGAAATTTAATTTTTATTTGATGAACTAATTTGAAAAATATTTTGCAATGTAAACAGAGATAGATATTCCTCATAACATTGATGATGAGATTGAAAATGTTGAAAGACAAAGTGAAAAAAATAATGAACCAATGATTGATAATGTTGTTGAAGATGTTGAAAGAGATTCAAGTGAAGAAGTTGAATCACCATCAAGTATATATATATATATATATATATATATATATATATATATATATATATATATGTTATGTTTATTATTGAAATTATACATATTTATTAATTTCAATTTCATTCAAACTCTATTTTTTCAATTTTGTAATTTAATGAATATTTATACCCATTTACATTTAATTTTCATATGTGCAAATTGTTGAAATGTGGCAACAAGAATATTCCAATTTAATTTGTCCTTGAATTAAATTGTGAATTAAAATTGAATTTAGTCTTAACAGCTACTTGGAAATAATTAATTTATTTATTTTAAATTAATTAGTTGGAGAAAATTCAAGTTAAAAGTCTTTCTGAAGTCATGCAAGAGCTATCCCTTAAATTAAGGAGATAAGATTGAGTTATATTTGATTTGTAATTAGTTAACTCAGTTTACTGAGTTAAGTCTAGTTAAATTAGTTCCAAACTGTCTAAGGAACTAATAGAGAGTTAACAGTCAGTTGACACATGCATGCACTCAACTAGTGCTAGTCCAATTAATTGAATATTCCCTCATCAGAAACTCATGCATGTCTATTCTGAGAAAGACCCAGTTGAGATTAAAGTCAAGGACAATGTATTATCAGTTGCATGTGTTTCCTTATAAAAACTCATACATGCAGTCAAGGAATTATCCTTGAAGTTTGTGCAGTTTTGGAGGCTTGATCATCCATTTGGTAGGAGATCATCCACTTGGTTGAAGGAGAATCATCCATAAGGAACAACGAAAGGAAATAGGAGCTTGGAGGGCAGAGAGGAAAACTAGAGAGAATCCAAGATTGCGTGTGAGCATCTGTGAGGATTGTACTGAGAGCTGGATAGCTGTGAGAGCTAAGGCTTTGTACAATTCCTATGTATTTCCACCATGTATGATAATATACAGATAGTGGGGTTTTTAGCTGATGTTTTCCCCAAAGTATTTTCATGTGTATTGTGCCATTGATTCTTCTTCTTCTGGTTATATTGTTCAGCTCGATCTTTAAGCTTCCGCAAATTGATAGTAGAAGTAGGTTATAGTATTCTGCTTTGATTTATATTTCATTATCGGGTTAACCTACCTCAGATTTTCTACATGGTATCAGAGCTGGATTTGTAGAAATTTTCTACATGGTATCAGAGCTATGAACAGTATACTGAGAAGAGAATTTGAAGTTTGAAGTTTGAGGTTTTAGGTGCAAATCGAATTCATATCATACTTCAAGGTTGGCCAATGGCGTTCTATGGCTTGAGACTCGAGTATGCCTTGGAAGGTAGCTCGAATTACATAGCATGTAAAGATAGAATAGAGGATGTATTAGAAGACAATGGCTTGAAGGAATTCATTGATTAAGAAATCCCAAAGCCAACTTCGACTAATGCACAACAGTTGGCTGAGTGGAAGAAATGTGTGGCGAAGGCGAGATAGATCATCCTTGAGGGAGTTCGAGACCATATTGTCTCGAGTCTCCATGGGAAGGATACTCCATTTTCAATGTGGAAGACATTGAACGACCTCTACCAGAACAGCAGCGACCAGAGGAAATTGGCGCTCAAGGATAAGCTTCGAAGAATCAAGATGGAGAAGGGAAATACTATTTCCACATATCTGAAAAATCTAACCACCTACAGAGATGAGCTTGGCAGTGTGGGAATAACTATTTTCGATGATGATATGGTGAGCCTCGCTCTCCTTGGCCTTCCAAAGAGTTGGAATAGCTACCAGGACTGTGTGAATGGAAGGAAGAAACTGCGGGATTGGGAACGACTATGGTTAGATCTTATGCAGGAGGAGATCAGGAGGAGCACACGAGATTGTTCTTCATCCAAGGATGATGAAGAAGAAAATCTTGCCTTAGCAGGTAAGGTGAGGAAAGGGAATGGGAAGGCTTCCCATTTCAAATCGAATTCTTCTCATGGAGGGAAGAAGGGTGACATGTCTAAAGTAAGATTCTTTAATTGTCACGAGACGGGACATTATGCAACTAATTGCCCATCGAAGAAGTCCAAGAAGGGATCCTTGGAAGGATCAGAAGGTGAGGCATTAGCCTCTCAGTTCGAAATGGAATTTACCCTCATCACATGTGTTAACACCCAGGTTGTTCCCTATGACTCCCAAGGGAATACGGCTGGGGTAACCACTAACCAATCTTTGGATCACAGTTTCTAGCCAAACTGTGATCAGAGAGGGCTCTCTCTTTATGATTTGTCTCTGTTATGATGGTGTCTTAGGCTAGCTGTTATGCTCTGGTTTTGGTTTATGTTTGGTTGAAGGATTTCTTTCAGGTCTTATGATGTAGAGTTTAGATAGTGAAATACCATTGGGCAGTGGAGTCTGGAGCTGTGAAATGACTTGATATACAGGATTGGTGTTGTTCAAACTGCAGGGCCTATTGTGTATTTTAGACGAACAAAATTAGATTAGATGGTGATGCATGTCAACTAATAGAAAGCAATTAAGAATTTTCTATTAAGTTGGTGAGGTGAAAGTGAGCACACTGCACAGGAGCATAACTTGAATTCCTGTGACAAAGGCTACTGTGAAAGGTGTATTCTGAAAGTGCAGCAATTAAGAATTACACTTATCTAGATTACAGCTGAAGAAAACATTCATAAACAACACAGATTGAACTCAGGGTACTCGGTGAATAAATCCTGAAAGTTATTCTTTTTCCTTGTTGCTTAGTATTGAAAATCAGATAACATATATGGATTTAACAAACAACTAATTAACAGAGAGAGTTACAGAGACTTATTGTATGGTGAAATACACAGGAATCCAGAAGTCATCAACAGACACCAGAACGCATTCAACACTTCAGAAATCCGAGAAATTCCATCACTTTCTTTATTTGACTTCAGAAAGGATTACAACATAAGAGTTTCTTTAGGAGAAATCAACAACAACCCTTGCAAGCTCATGCGAAGGGGACTTTATAGCAATGCTTATACAAAATATCTCAGGTATTGAGTCATCTGAGAGAGAAAATATCTTCATAAATGCGTACAGAAAGTAGGAAAAGAAGTTATTGCAACTCTGAATGCAGCATAAATGCTCTTTATGTCTGTCAGAGGGTAATTTGACCTTTGGAGGTCATTGAGTCGGTTGAGCCGTTTTGCTTTAACGCTGAATAATGCGTCTTTATTTCTCGCTGCGCTGTATTTTCTCAGCCCTGCCACCTGTAGTCTTATGTTTCTGCTCTGTTGGCCGATCCATCTGCTGAGTTGGCTCAGCTTTAATTCATAATGCATGCTGATCTTGTTGAACTGTGTTCTGCATGACCACTGATACTCTTTAAGAAACAAAATTGTTAAGTGACTCCCTGTTTACAAAATCTTCTGTATTGCATTTGTCCACCATTCTTGCGTAGGGAGTTGATGCCTGAGAATAGCATCCATTGTCTCCTCTGCCTCTGTGTATTTGAAGAAATTGGGAGCTACCCCAAACAGGTGATTGATCTCATTCATTATGAAAAACAGGTTCTCTACTCTGTTGTAAAGAGACTGTCCTGTGGCTGGCCCTGTTTCCTCTGAGGTGCTGGGCTTATCATTGATCTGGCTGGCGGCAAATGTATTGACCCTTTTAGCATATTGGTCATGTGTGAATAATCTCCCTGCGCTGTTCAGTAAGCCGGGGAGTCCTCTGCTTTCCAACTTGAAATTTTTCCAGAAACTTGTTCACCTCAGTCTGCATATCCTGGGTTCTTCTTTCCAATGTTTGCACAAAGTTTCTCAGTGTGAGAACCCTTTTAACCATTTGGATAGTGTTAGTTCTTTTTGTAATTCCCATGGCAGTTAACTGGGAACTTGTTCTGTGGTTAAGTACATTGATCATTCTGGTGGCCACTTCAGGCATACTGCCCAATTGAGCTCTTGATCTGTGAATCTCCCTCTGTGCCTTTGGGATGAGCTCTAGTTGCTCATGGATAGTTTCAATGTATGGCCATTGCTCATTGATAGATTTACCAATGTTAGCCCATAGCACTACTTTCAATTCAGCCACCACTTTATCTAACTTGAGATCATTCTCTAGCTCTTTTATTTTGTTTTTAGGGCTTTCACCTACCTTTCTTTCTCTGCCACAGTTTGTTTGGATTTATCATATCTATCATTGATTTTAGCCAAAGAATCTTTGGCTGAATTGAGCTCCAACATTTGAGCTTCCAGGACTTGGATTTCGTTTTTCAGCTTTTGCATATCTAGGCTTTGGGCCTGCTCTGTAATTGTTGGCGCTGCTGAAGTAGATGTTGCCGTTTGCTCGGTCTGTTGAGGAGGAGGGGCAGTGATAGGAGCAGTTTCCTCCAGATTGATGATCTGTGGAGGAGGCTGAGAAGTCTGCCCTTCTTCTCTTTGTTTCAGAGATGCCTGTAATGCTGCCTTTGCAGCCTCTGATTCTCCCAACTTCTCTTGTGCTTGGACCAGCTGTTTATAAATGGAGATTAATAAATCTGTGGTGTCCTTCTCATGCCTTTGTTGGGCTACCTCATCTGTCTGAGGGTGAATGGTAGCTGGGATCTTGATTTTCTTTCTCATGGCAGCCATGTCAGCATCCCTTAGCTTCAAGATTTCATGTATCCCTGAAATATCTTTGGGATCATGCCCAATTTCGATGATTATGTCTTCAAGGGACCTTATTCTGTTGTCCTTCGCCTGGGATGATGCCTTCTCCAATTCCAGTTGAGAGGCTGTGGCATTGAGGCTGCTCTTTAGCTTATAATTTTCCAATGTTTCATCTGCTAAAGAGGCATACACCATTTCACCAGTCTGTTTATGCAGTTCAATTTTGTCCATTGGGTGTATGTCTTTGGCCATGACCTCCAGGTTGGTCCTGAGGTAATCTGAGGCAGATTGGGGCTGCAGTGATGTAGGCATAAAATGACTCATGATCATTTTGCCTTCACCTACATCAAAGGCAGACATAAGTCTCTGCTGATTAGAAGGAGCCATGTTTAGCAGATGATTGTACAGCTGTACTTTGATAGGCTCATTCCTCCTTTTGATGTCTATAAATTGCTGTTTGATGCTCACTTGTCCTTCTTTTTGCTGGCTGGAGGAGCTGACCTCCCCTCCCATAGCCCTGTCCTGTTCCTGCTGGAAGGAACTTGCTGAAGCTTCTCTGCTGGGTGGGCCCATGCCCAATGCCTGTCTTATTGCTGTGTCCTCTTCTGAAAAATCATTTAATCTTTGTCTCTTTTCTCCTTGGTTGATAGATGAAGTGAGGGGAGTTTCTCTATCCCTTTTTCTGCTTAAGTCCTCCTTTTGAGGAGTTTGGAGGGCCGAGGCATCAGTGGTGACTTCTGGCCTAGGAGGGACTATGTTCTGAGCCTGTTGCTCAGTGGAAGTTGGAGTATTAATTACTCTCTCCTGCTGTAAGGGCTGCTGACTGTCATGTTGCCCTTCTTCTTGCTGCAGATCTTGTTGCTGTTGTTGCTCTGCCTGCTGCTGCCCTCCTTTATCTGTTTGCTCTTGGGTCACTGGAGGTGACTGCTCCTTCTCCTGATGTGTCTGCTCTGTTTCCATTTGCTTTTCTTTGCCTCTGCTGGATATATTCTCAGTAGCCTTGGTAGTTTGCTGCTTGGGAGTTTTGGAGGATTCAGTTGCTCCCGTTTGTGTGCTTGGAAGTGTGAATACCTGTGAACAAAGCTCAAGGTCAGCCATCTTCTTTAGATTCCTTAGTGCCATGTTGTTCAGCTCTTCTTGTGACAAGGGCTCTTCTAAGGTCCCTCTCCTCCATTTGTCTTGGTTTGCATACTTTTCAATGTGAGGGATATTATGGTGATCATAGGCAGATAACTTATATTTGAGCCTCCTCGTAGTTATGAAATGATTAGGGTCATAGGGAACCCATAGGAAACTGGTTTGCAGGCCAAGGGCCTCAAGCATTCTCTCTGCTTCCCTCCATCCTTGCTCCCTCTCATTATAGATAAAATGGCCAAGTTGGCTTTTGACCTTCACCTGTGCTTTTTTACCTTTTCTTGAAAAGTGAAGCACATCAACTCTGCCAAATTGCCTAAAGTACTCTAGGGCGAATAGCCTCATAGGCACATACTTGGGTAGTTTGAAAGGAGGTAGATCACACCCATATATCCTGATGACAGTGTGGTTTTGGTAGAAGTACCAATCCCCAATGCTATAAGCTTTTGACAGCTGAAGAATCCTTTGCATATCATCAGTGAGTCTTGGAGGAGGTGAGCTCATCAGCATTGCCATAGCTGGATGGATGAACAGATCCATGAATTCACAGTAAGTGTATGGAGACTCAGGTCTGATGTGGAAGATAGAAGACCAATAGACCACTGATCTAGGATTGCCTTGGGCATCCATTCTTTTGATTGAAAAGTGAAACTTCTCATGTTGATGGTACAAAATCAAATGGTAAATGTAGGAGGTGTATCTGAACATCCTATCCCTCCTTAAATTCATCAATTGCTCATGAATCTTGTCTGATATGTAGGTGGCATAGTCATAGCAGATTGGTGACTTGCCAGGAGCAAACATAAGCATCATTACCAGCACAGTTGAATCAATATGCTCAATTGAACTGTATCCCAAGATGGGAGAAATCATATCTGCAAGGTCTCTGCCCAGTTCATTGAGATATACATGAAGAATTGGAGGGCCCATCACAATCTTAGTTTTGATGTATAATTGATTAAATTTAACAATTTGAGCATCTGTGAGTTTATCCCCTTGTTTTATCAGGTTTACCAGTGACAGAGGAACTAACTTCTTCTGAGGGTTGAAGCAAAGCATGTCTCTGATAGCTTGAGGGGTAACATAAAAAAGTACTGAACCAGATGGGTCAACAATAGCCCTCTGAGAGACATCATATTGTTCAGCACAGAGGTGGATTAGCTCAGGGAACTGGTTGACCTGAGGGAGTTTGAAAGTAGGGATGGAAGACTCCCATAAGCCCAATACATCTGTCCCATTTTCATGCTTGGTTTTCAACTCATTCAACAGATGAAGGTGGAATTTGCTGCTCATAAGCTTCTCTTCTGTAATTTGGTAATCCATATCTGCCAAGGCTTGCCATTTCAAGTTCTTTTGAGGGGCATTCAGAGGTTGAACATTTAGTACTACAGGTGTCTCCATTGCACAGGAGGATTTTGAATCCGGTACAAAATGATTTTGATTGAGCAGGACAGTACAGAGGACTGCCTCTGTACCAGGGAGGTGAAATTATCAGGAACAGAGAGTGGTTCTAGGAAATAGCAGTTGAAATACTATTTATAGTGCAACTAGGACCAATGTTTGGCCTTTCCTTGTCTCTCTCAGTGGTTGAATTTGGTTTAAATGAGTCTGCCGCGATTGCGCAGACAGAACTTAGTTTTTTAATGAAATGTAGGTAAAACAAGGCTCTGCTAGTGTTTTTGGAATTCACAATTGTAAATGGGGTGTTTGCAGAGGGAAATTGCCGGTGAAATTGTGAGTTTCTTCGTTCCTTAAGCTCTCTGAGTAATTTTATAGACAACTGCAGGCATACGGAGGACAGAAGATGAAAAATACCTGGTAAACAGCGAGCAGAGGTCGCGTATGCGGGCAGGATTGGTACTCCGGAGGTCTCCTTGGTCGTTTTAGCAGGTTGGCGGAGTTTCAGAACGTAAATATCATGCAGCAGAGAGAATAGCAAATAAACGAAAAGAACGTGAAAAACGATATTTTGGCCAAAATATGGACCTTTTCGGCAATTTGGCGCCTTTTTGTGATGACGTGGCGAGATGCTATTGGTCCATGGGGGACGATGCGGTGGCAGCCACGTCGGCGGATGGTCGGGCGCAAGGGTTGACGTGTCGGCATGGTGGCAGTGACGTGAGGTGACGGGGAGCTGACGTAATATAGGTGGGATGAGGGAAACCAGAAACCGTCGGCGGTTTCATATCGCACCGCTTACGGTACGGGGGAGGTATGTGTCAGGCGTACCTCCGATGAATGGTGGTGGAGACGCGTGGCAACCGAATGACGTACTCAAAATATGGCCATCGGAAGATAACTTTCGGATGGGAGATCCGCTCCGATGCAACGATGGTCGTCAGATCTGGGGGGTCTGATCGGACGGCTATCGGGGAAGTGATGTGACCGGGGAATAAGGCAGGTAAACAGCGGACGTCGGAACAACTCCGCTACGCATAGAGCCGTTGGATCTTCAATCTTTTAATCGGACGGCTGTTGGGAGAACGAAATAGTCAACGGATATGGTGGGGGGCGGGGATTATTTAATGATTATTTTCGGCATATGTGCATAAGCGGAGAACATTGGACTTATGGGTTTTCATGAAATTTTTGTGACTATGCGCCCGATCTTTGAACTTTGGGTAAGGGGGAACAAGTGGGTTTTGATTTGTTTTTAGCAATTTTGAGCGGGTAAAGGTAGAAACAAGGTTTTATAGGTTTTTATGTGTAAATGGGGGCCAAAGGTGAGAAAATGGATTTAAAAGGGAAAGAGGATTTGGCTTAGGCTTGTCAAAATGACCAGATGTCATTTGATCCCTAACATAGGACTTATTGGCTATAATGCCAAAGGGGGGGGGGGTATTTATACAGAATTTGGGGTTTATACACCATGGTGTTTAATACTAGTAGGGGAAAGGTGATATAGGGATTTACATAGTAAAGTTAGAGTTAATATGGATGGGGGGTGATCAAAGGGGGAAAGCATTGAATTTGTTTGCAAAACACTTGGTTTAAAGAGTAGATCAAAATGAAAAGATTTTTACACAAGAAATGTGGCTTTTGAATGAACAAGAACCACCATGAAACCATGATCTTCCTCCATGAATCTCAGCTCATAAGGGGATGTTAGCAATGAAAAGAAAGGGGGGAGGAGGGAGGTTAGTCATGCTCCTTGCTGTAACTTGATGAAGATGAACACCTTGTCAATTGATAGACTTTGCCTTGGTAAGCATAGTTAACACATCTGCAATGGTAAAGATAACCTTTCTGCAACCCCAACTACTTACCCAACTACTTGCCTAGCATTTTTTATTTCTTCTTAGAGGGTGCACTTGGACTTGCAGACCCTTACTTGCCTTTTCTTTTCTTTGGCTTTTTCTTTGTTATTTCTATCTACTTCTACCCTTATCTCATCCAAGGTCCCAGATTAAGCTGTTGGGAGCCTTTTCTTCTCTACCTGAACTACTTGTCTGCCAAGATTAAACAGTTTGGACAGACTCCTTTCTCTATTCTACAACTGCAAATTTAAACCATGGAATGATCCAGATTAAGCAGTTGAATCATCCATCAAAATTTGAAGCTCACACCAAGCTATAAGCATAGATTGAGTTTTCTTGGAAATATGTGATCTTTGAGTCATCAAAGCAGAACAAATTTGGACCTTCCATAGCCAATCATGAAATATGAAACCTATTGGTATAGGTATCTAACAGTGCCTCCACATGGGGATGGTTTTTCTTTTGAAAGACCAAGAACAGCAGGTCAGAATGCCTTGGTTTTCTACTGCTTTTATGAACTTGGAGTTTTGCTGCTCTGAATTGCCCAAATTGTGTGCTTTTCTTCTTGGTAGACCTCTAATTCTATTTATCTTCGCTGGCAGTCAATAAACTTGAAAAAAAACTGCATTATTACAATCTAAACAGAAAATCATCTATACAGTTGGGTATGTACAATGGAAGCCCATGCTGTACTTATGGGTGGTATTCAAAATAGTGCTTCAGCATCCTGCCATTCACAGGACCTTCATCCAAGTCAGTTTCACTAAGACTTTTTAGGAAGTAAGTGTTGTTACCTTGTACTGCTTGGACAGCAAATGGTCCTCTCCATAAGGAATCAAATTTTCCATGTTTTCCTTTCTCTTCTCTTCTTGCATCCCACTTGAGGACTTTATCACCAATATTGAAATCTTCTGCTTTGGTTCTTCTGTCAAAGGCTTTCTTTAGTTTTTCTTGTAATACCTGAACTCTGCTGAAAACTTGATCTCTGGTTTGATGCAGACAAATTATCTGATTGATCCTTCTTTGCATATCATTTGGTTCTGCTTGGCTTTCTTGAAGAAGCTTCATAACAGGCACTCCTAGTGAAGAGGGGAATTTGGCCTCTAATCCATAAACCAACTCATATGGGCTGGTCCCAATTGATCTCTTGGTTGTTAGTCTATCTGCCCATAAGGCATTGACTAGTTTCTTGTGCCAGTTCTTTTTGTTCTCTTCAAGTACCTTCTTTATAATGTTTACAAGGCTTTTTTTTGATGATTCAGCAAGGCCATTTCCTTGGGGATAGTATGCAGTAGAATGGCCCAAAGTAATATGAAATTTGTGACAGAAATTCACCATTTTCTTGGATCTGAAGGCAGCAGCATTGTCTGTAATAATTTTATCAGGGCAGCCAAATCTAGCCAGTATGTTGTTCTCCAAGAACTGAATGATTATTGAATCATTTGCTTGTCTGCATGGGGCAGCTTCAATCCATTTAGTGAAGTAGTCTGTGGCTGTTAAGATCCATCTATGTTGGCCTGAAGATGAGGGATGAATTTCCCCAATGAAGTCCAATCCCCATTGTTGAAAAGGTCTCTCTGTTGCAACAGGCCTTAAAGGAAGTGGCAGCAGTTGTCTCTTTCCCTCAAACACTTGGCATTTATGACATGATGTGATAAATTTCTTGACATCAGAGAACATGGTGGGCCAGTAGTAACCAGCCCTCAGTATTTTATCCACAGTGGACTTCCAGTACAAGTGTCCACCGCAGTCTCCTGCATGAAACTCTTGCATGATATTGTTAGTTTCATTTTCAATTAAACAGTGCAGCAATATACCTTCATGGTTCTTCCAAAGCAGATTGCCATCCATCACACAAAATCTTGATGTTTTCATTTTCAAGAACCTACACTTAGTTTTGGACAGTCCTGGGGGAGCACACAGGTTTTGTAACACATGACAGATATCAGAGTACCAGGGGGATTGTTCAAAGGCTACATTGATCTTTGGAGTCGCCAGCTCGGTTTCACTGTCCAGCTGATTGATGTCTAAGGCTTGGAAAATTTGTTTCTGTCATTAATTTGGCCAAGCCTTGCCCTTTTATTAGTTTTGTAGGTTTTATCTCAATGTCAAATTCCAAGATACTGGCAATCCATTTTCCTCTTCTGCCTTCTAAATTTTCTTGGGTGAGAATGTCTTTGACAATAGGACTTGGCACATATGCTTTGACATGGGAATAAAGGATATAAATCCTAAAGTCTTTGATTGCTTTGACTAAAGCATAAGCTTGTTTTTCCATGATTTGATACTTCAAAGGTGCATCTCTGAGAGCTTTGCTAAAGAAAGCAATTGGCTTCTCATTTCCTTGGTCATCCTTTTGTAATAAAACAGCAGCAATAGTATGTTGGGAAGCAAAAGAGAAAATGATAAATTCTCTGTCAAACTGAGGATTGGTCAAGACTGGGGTTGGGTGAGGGCCAATTTTATACCTTCAAATGCTTGATTGGCTTCAACAGTCCACTTCACTTTTGAATCATTTTTCAGCATGTTATTTAATAATCTGGTTAGCTCTGCTAGGTTTGGGATAAACCTTCTCAAGAAATTGATTTTTCCCAAGAATCCTTGTAATTCTTTGACATTCCTTGGGTGAGGCATTTGCAGGATAGCTTGTATCCTATCTGGGTCAATTCTAATGCCATCTTTTGAGATGATGTGTCCTAAGAGCTTGCCTTCTTCTAAACCAAAGAGGGATTTCTTAGGGTTCAAGGAGATTCCATATTTTCTGCATTTTAGGAAGATCTGTCTAAGATGTTTTATATGTTCTTGGTCTGATTTTGAAAAAGGTGTTAGGTCATCTAGATAAATGACTAAAAAGTCATGAATCTCCTTTGCGAAAGCAATGTCCATTGCTCTTTGAAATGTTGCCCCTGCATTTTTCAACCCAAAAGGCATTTTTACATATTTGAAAGTTCCCCATGGGGTTGTAAATGCTGTTTTGTCCTGATCATCAGGGTGAACTAAGATCTGGTTAAAACCTGAAAATCCATCCAGTAATGAGATCCTTGAGGCCCCTACCACCCTTTGAAGAATGTGATCCATCTTGGGTAAGGGGTAGTTATCTTTTAAGGATACTTGGTTTAGATTCCTTAAGTCCACACACAGCCTGATCTCACCTGTCTTCTTTCTTGTAGGGACTAAGTTGGAAACCCATTCAGAGAATCTGATTGGTGCTATGATGCCTGCTTTGAACATCTTATGTACCTCTTGTTCCATCGCTGGTAGAAGCATAGGATTGATTCTCCTCAGTTTTTGTTTAAAGGGCTTTTGATCAGGTTTGAGAGGGATGGTGTGTTGGATTACAGAGGTGTCATAGGACTTTAGGTCCTCATAGCTCCATGCAAAAACATCCTGGAACTCTTTGAAGAGGTCAATGTATTTTGGCTTTTGGTCAGGAGGTAAGGAAGCAGATAATTTAATTATCTTGGGTTTGTCAATTGTACCTATGTTGCACTCTTCAATGGCTGCATTCAGGGGCTGCATTTTTGGTTTCCTGGGAATATCATTTGAATCAAAGATGTCTTCTAGTGGGGTTAGGCCTGTTGGTAGAAAATTGTCCTTTAGCTCAATGATCTCAGTTTCAGCATTGGACACTCCTTCTTCCCAGTCAACTTGTTGAATTTTCTGGATGTTTTCTATATTGAAAATAGTTGGATTCAGCATTTGCTTTGCAGTCCTAGGTGATATTGGCTGAGCAGTCTGTTGAAACTGTATTTGTGATGGACTTGCTCCATTAAATATTTGTGATTGACTTGCTGTCTCAAGCATTTGTGATTGACTTGCTGTCTCAAGTATTTGTGATTGACTTGCTGTCTCATTGTCAATATTTAATCCTGCAAATTCTTGCTGCAGAGTTAAAAACTGGTTTATTTGCTTGTCATCCTCAAATACTTGCCAATCATTGATGTTGTTTGGAATAGAGGGTCTGTGTTTTACTTCAGCTGTGAAACAATGGTGGGGCTCAAAGGGCAACTTGCAGGTACTTGCAAAGGTGGCTAAACTATGAGCATGCAGATTTTGGGTTCTGGGAATTTTAGTAATTTGGAATTCAGAAAAAAAGTTTAGTACCTCAGCAACAGCAGACCTATAAGTCCTTAGTCTTTTGTCATTGGTGACAAAGTTTCCTTTCACTTGTTGGATAACTAAATCTGAATCTCCCATGATTGAAACTCTGGCAGCTTGTAAGAATTTTGCCAACTTGAGTCCTAGTAAAAGAGCTTCATATTCTGCCATGTTATTAGTACATCTGAAATTCAATCTATAGGCTCTGCCTTCTGCATGACTATTTTCTTTATTGTGTACCCAAACTCCAGCTCCTGCCCCTAATTTGTTGACCGAGCCATCAAATTCAAGGAACCATAGAATATCTTGTTGGGGAGGAGGTTTTATGATCTTTTCATGGGCTGGTAATGTGAGTAGCAATTGTGGTTTTTTCTCTAGCTTGTCTTCTAGGACAGTCTCATCATTTAATTGGATGTTCTTGACATTTAAGGCAGCAGCACTATCAGGTGTTTGTTTGACTGTTGTTTCATGGGTGAGACTACTCTCATTTGCATCTTCCTCCTGTATGAATATCTTAGTTTCAACTTCACCTTTTGAGGGAGTAGTTGTATCATTGAAGAGAATGTATGAGTCTATGTCTGAATGGACAGCATATATAGGAAAATTTTGAGGTTTTTCTTCACTGCTGACCATGTACTTCATTAGTGTTTCTCTGTACAGTCTTTTTGGTTGCCCAAATACAGAGATGGTGGCATATGACATGTCTAATTGTAGGGAACCTTGGAGTTTGGCTCCCCATGATCTTGATAACAGCATTCCATACTTAGGTGGGATATCAGCAACTACCACATCCATTAGGATTGTCTTGTTTGGGTATTGAACTAGAGACACACATAAGTCTTTTATGAGACCTAGACACTTGACTTGGCTGGAGTCAAAGGAAAACAGATCCTTGTATGGTCTTGTTATGTCTAAATTCAATCTCTCCATGACTGCTTTTGGCATAAGATTGTGAGAGGCACCTGAGTCAAACATTGCATTATGTAGTACTTTGTCATGAATATGTAAACTGACATAAAAAGGCAGTACCCCTGTGACTACTGTTTTTCCATCCACTTCTGGGCCAAACAGGAGTTCTGGGGTGTCATCCAGTACATTGACATCATCTTTGTTGCTAGTGAGTTGTAGGGACCTTTTGATTTGCAATTTATAGCTGTCATGCTTGGCTAATTCCGAGAGAGGAATAGCTATTTTTATTTTGCTAATTTCTGTTTCAAGATCAAAAGGTTTTTCAGACTGGGTTTTGGGGTTATAGGTGACAGTTCTTTCCTTGTTCATTACATCTTCTTCTTGATTTTTATTTTGTCTTTGGGATTTATCCTTCTTAGCCATCTCTTGAGGAGTAATATTTGAATTAGGATGAGAGGATGAAGTGTCCAGAGACTGCTGTCTTGAGGACAGTGGTTCAGTGATCTCTTCAACAATCACTTCTTTGGTAGGTAAGTTTAGTTGGTCATTAGGTTCTGTGACTATAACTCTTTCAGGCTGCTGATTATCCTTTTTCTTTTCAGGCTGGTTGATATTCACAGTTCTGCTCCTCAGCTTGTATTGTTTATGGACTTCATAAACAGTAGTGTCATAGCCTTGTTTAAAGTCAAAGGATTCACCTGATTTAGTTTGGAACAGTTTGATTTCCTCATCCTCATGATCTTCTTGTGTTAAGAAAACTTGACTTTCACCATCCAGCCCTATTAAATTAATCTCAGGATCTTCATTGGGCTCTGCTGATGTGGAAGTTTCTGCATAATTTTCTTGGAAAGGGGGTCTGATTTCTGGATCAGGGTTGGCCCTGCCAACATTCGGGTTTGGATTTCTCCTAAAATTTGGATTCCTAGGAGGATTGTTTTGTGGTGCTTCCCATGATGCTTTTCTTTCAACTGATTCCACCCTATCACCCAATCTTTTCATGCTATTGAGTATGGCATCAAGCTTTTGGTCAAAGGCTGTGGGTTCTTCTTTGTATATGCTTCTCTTTTCTAACCTTGCCCTGTTTCTTTTGGCAATCAGGTTTGCTTCTACTGTGACAGCAGCCTTCTGGGCGTCTTCAAGGGTCTCGGGTTCTCTTTCCTTCAACTGATATGCCATGTCAGAATCAAATCCATCAGGGAATTTGTACAATGCCAAATCAGGAGGAGGTCTTAGGTTTTGTGGTATTGCATTGTACACATTGTTGAATCTGGCACAATACTCCAGAACGGTCTCTTGAGGACCTCTCTTGATTGTTTCATATTCACCAAGTATGTGCAGGGGATCTTTCTTCTTCTCCCATCTGGTAGTGAAGGCCTGATAAAGCTCATCAGGGGTCGTGATAGTATTTGCAGCAATTGACCTGAACCAGGTTCTAACATCGCCTGTCAGGCTTTGGACAAAAATTCTCATCCTCACACTGTCATCATCTATCTCATAGTTTTCAAAGTGATCTTGCATCCTCTTAGCATGTTGAATAGCAGAGTAAGGGCCAGTGGAGTCAAAATATGTGATTTTGGTTTGGTAATCCTGGGGCAGAGCTGCAGGGTTAGCAGGTAGCTGCAAGGGTGCATACCTATTTGCCATATTAGGAGGGTTGAATGTGTTAATAGGTGCTGCTGGGATAATAGGAACAGTGGGTACCACAGGGGTAACAGGTGAAGCTGAACCTAAAGTGTGGTTCAAGGGGGTATGTGCAGTGGATGAAGATGGGGGAGGAGAACTTTGAGATGTAGATGGTGAACTAGGGGAACTTGGAACAGAACGAAAGAGGACTTTAAGGGGAGTAGAAAGGTTAGGAAAGTCTGTAACTGAGGTCAAAATAGCAGGCTGATCCTGCCTTTGTTGCTTCCTAATGTTTCTAGGGATGGTATTTGGATTATCAACAATGATGGGTGGATTTGGGTCAGGATTAGCCCTAGTATGCCGTGGATTTTTCTTAGGAGCCAGTTTCTAACTGTTTTGGGATTTTGTGGGAAATTTTTATATCTGAAGGGACTGGATGAAGATTTTTGGAATGATTATGTATTCTCAGAGCTAAGATGAAGATTCCCTAAACAAGCTCCTCCCTAAACTGCTAATGTTATACAGAAACAGATTCAAGGCCTCTTGACTTATTTCAGGCTTGATAGTAGCTATATGGAAGACATATAGTAATTAAAATCTCAATCGTCCCCAGTGGAGTCGCCAATTATGTTAACACCCAGGTTGTTCCCTATGACTCCCAAGGGAATACGGCCGGGGTAACCACTAACCAATCTTTGGATCACAGTTTCTAGCCAAACTGTGATCAGAGAGGGCTCTCTCTTTATGATTTGTCTCTGTTATGATGGTGTTTTAGGCTAGCTGTTATGCTCTGGTTTTGGTTTATGTTTGGTTGAAGGATTTCTTTCAGGTCTTATGATGTAGAGTTTAGATAGTGAAATACCATTGGGCAATGGAGTCTGGAGCTGTGAAATGACTTGATATACAGGATTGGTGTTGTTCAAACTGCAGGGCCTATTGTGTATTTTAGACAAACAAAATTAGATTAGATGGTGATGTATGTCAACTAATAGAAAGCAATTAAGAATTTTCTATTAAGTTGGTGAGGTGAAAGTGAGCACACTGCACAGGAGCATAACTTGAATTCCTGTGACAAAGGCTACTGTGAAAGGTGTATTCTGAAAGTGCAGCAATTAAGAATTACACTTATCTAGATTACAGCTGAAGAAAACATTCATAAACAACACAGATTGAACTCAGGGTACTCAGTGAATAAATCCTGAAAGTTATTCTTTTTCCTTGTTGCTTAGTATTGAAAATCAGATAACATATATGGATTTAACAAACAACTAATTAACAGAGAGAGTTACAGAGACTTATTGTATGGTGAAATACACAGGAATCCAGCAGTCATCAACAGACACCAGAACGCATTCAACACTTCAGAAATCCGAGAAATTCCATCACTTTCTTTATTTGACTTCAGAAAGGATTACAGCATAAGAGTTTCTTTAGGAGAAATCAACAACAACCCTTGCAAGCTCATGCGAACGGGACTTTATAGCAATGCTTATACAAAATATCTCAGGTATTGAGTCATCTGAGAGAGAAAATATCTTCATAAATGCGTACAGAAAGTAGGAAAAGAAGTTATTGCAACTCTGAATGCAGCATAAATGCTCTTTATGTCTGTCAGAGGGTAATTTGACCTTTGGAGGTCATTGAGTCGGTTGAGCCGTTTTGCTTTAACGCTGAATAATGCGTCTTTATTTCTCGCTGCGCTGTATTTTCTCGGCCCTGCCACCTGTAGTCTTCTGTTTCTGCTCTGTTGGCCGATCCATCTGCTGAGTTGGCTCAGCTTTAATTCATAATGCATGCTGATCTTGTTGAACTGTGTTCTGCATGACCACTGATACTCTTTAAGAAACAAAATTGTTAAGTGACTCCCTGTTTACAAAATCTTCTGTATTGCATTTGTCCACCATTCTTGCGTAGGGAGTTGATGCCTGAGAATAGCATCCATTGTCTCCTCTGCCTCTGTGTATTTGAAGAAATTGGGAGCTACCCCAAACAGGTGATTGATCTCATTCATTATGAAAAACAGATTCTCTACTCTGTTGTAAAGAGACTGTCCTGTGGCTGGCCCTGTTTCCTCTGAGGTGCTGGGCTTATCATTGATCTGGCTGGTGGCAAATGTATTGACCCTTTTAGCATATTGGTCATGTGTGAATAATCTCCCTGCGCTGTTCAGTAAGCCGGGGAGTCCTCTGCTTTCCAACACTTGAAATTTTTCCAGAAACTTGTTCACCTCAGTCTGCATATCCTGGGTTCTTCTTTCCAATGTTTGCACAAAGTTTCTCAGTGTGAGAACCCTTTTAACCATTTGGATAGTGTCAGTTCTTTTTGTAATTCCCATGGCAGTTAACTGGGAACTTGTTCTGTGGTTAAGTACATTGATCATTCTGGTGGCCACTTCAGGCATACTGCCCAATTGAGCTCTTGATCTGTGAATCTCCCTCTGTGCCTTTGGGATGAGCTCTAGTTGCTCATGGATAGTTTCAATGTATGGCCATTGCTCATTGATAGATTTACCAATGTTAGCCCATAGCACTACTTTCAATTCAGCCACCACTTTATCTAACTTGAGATCATTCTCTAGCTCTTTTTTTTTTCTTTTAGGGCTTTCACCTCCCTTTCTTTCTCTGCCACAGTTTGTTTGGATTTATCATATCTATCATTGATTTTAGCCAAAGAATCTTTGGCTGAATTGAGCTCCAACATTTGAGCTTCCAGGACTTGGATTTCGTTTTTCAGCTTTTGCATATCTAGGCTTTGGGCCTGCTCTGTAATTGTTGGCGCTGCTGAAGTAGATGTTGCCGTTTGCTCGGTCTGTTGAGGAGGAGGGGCAGTGATAGGAGTAGTTTCCTCCAGATTGATGATCTATGGAGGAGGCTGAGAAGTCTGCCCTTCTTCTCTTTGTTTCAGAGATGCCTGTAATGCTGCCTTTGCAGCCTCTGATTCTCCCAACTTCTCTTGTGCTTGGACCAGCTATTTATAAATGGAGATTAATAAATCTGTGGTGTCCTTCTCATGCCTTTGTTGGGCTACCTCATCTGTCTGAGGGTGAATGGTAGCTGGGATCTTGATTTTCTTTCTCATGGCAGCCATGTCAGCATCCCTTAGCTTCAAGATTTCCTGTATCCCTGAAATATCTTTGGGATCATGCCCAATTTCGATGATTATGTCTTCAAGGGACCTTATTCTGTTGTCCTTCGCCTGGGATGATGCCTTCTCCAATTCCAGTTGAGAGGCTGTGGCATTGAGGCTGCTCTTTAGCTTATAATTTTCCAATGTTTCATCTGCTAAAGAGGCATACACCATTTCACCAGTTTGTTTATGCAGTTCAATTTTGTCCATTGGGTGTATGTCTTTGGCCATGACCTCCAGGTTGGTCCTGAGGTAATCTGAGGCAGATTGGGGCTGCAGTGCTGTAGGCATAAAATGACTCATGATCATTTTGCCTTCACCTACATCAAAGGCAGACATAAGTCTCTGCTGATTAGAAGGAGCCATGTTTAGCAGATGATTGTACAGCTGTACTTTGATAGGCTCATTCCTCCTTTTGATGTCTATAAATTGCTGTTTGATGCTCACTTGTCCTTCTTTTTGCTGGCTGGAGGAGCTGACCTCCCCTCCCATAGTCCTGTCCTGTTCCTGCTGGAAGGAACTTGCTGAAGCTTCTCTGCTGGGTGGCCCATGCCCAATGCCTGTCTTATTGCTATGTCCTCTTCTAAAAAATCATTTAATCTTTGTCTCTTTTCTCCTTGGTTGATAGATGAAGTGAGGGGAGTTTCTCTATCCCTTTTTCTGCTTAAGTCCTCCTTTTGAGGAGTTTGGAGGGCCGAGGCATCAGTGGTGACTTCTGGCCTAGGAGGGACTATGTTCTGAGCCTGTTGCTCAGTGGAAGTTGGAGTATTAATTACCCTCTCCTGCTGTAAGGGTTGCTGACTGTCATGTTGCCCTTCTTCTTGCTGCAGATCTTGTTGCTGTTGTTGCTCTGCCTGCTGCTGCCCTCCTTTATCTGTTTGCTCTTGGGTCACTGGAGGTGACTGCTCCTTCTCCTGATGTGTCTGCTCTGTTTCCATTTGCTTTTCTTTGCCTCTGCTGGATATATTCTCAGTAGCCTTGGTAGTTTGCTGCTTGGCAGTTGTGGAGGATTCAGCTGCTCCCGTTTGTGTGCTTGGAAGTGTGAATACCTGTGAACAAAGCTCAAGGTCAGCCATCTTCTTTAGATTCCTTAGTGCCCTTTTGTTCAGCTCTTCTTGTGACAAGGGCTCTTCTAAGGTCCCTCTCCTCCATTTGTCTTGGTTTGCATACTTTTCAATGTGAGGGATATTATGGTGATCATAGGCAGATAACTTATATTTGAGCCTCCTCGTAGTTATGAAATGATTAGGGTCATAGGGAACCCATAGGAAACTGGTTTGCAGGCCAAGGGCCTCAAGCATTCTCTCTGCTTCCCTCCATCCTTGCTCCCTCTCATTATAGATAAAATGGCCAAGTTGGCTTTTGACCTTCAACTGTGCTTTTTTACCTTTTCCTGAAAAGTGAAGCACATCAACTCTGCCAAATTGCCTAAAGTACTCTAGGGCAAATAGCCTCATAGGCACATACTTGGGTAGTTTGAAAGGAGGTAGATCACACCCATATATCCTGATGACAGTGTGGTTTTGGTAGAAGTACCAATCCCCAATGCTATAAGATTTTGACAGCTGAAGAATCCTTTGCATATCATCAGTGAGTCTTGGAGGAGGTGAGCTCATCAGCATTGCCATAGGTGGATGGATGAACAGATCCATGAATTCACAGTAAGTGTATGGAGACTCAGGTCTGATGTGGAAGATAGAAGACCAATAGACCACTGATCTAGGATTGCCTTGGGCATCCATTCTTTTGATTGAAAAGTGAAACTTCTCATGTTGATGGTACAAAATCAAATGGTAAATGTAGGAGGTGTATCTGAACATCCTATCCCTCCTTAAATTCATCAATTGCTCATGAATCTTGTCTGATATGTAGGTGGCATAGTCATAGCAGATTGGTGACTTGCCAGGAGCAAACATAAGCATCATTACCAGCACAGTTGAATCAATATGCTCAATTGAACTGTATCCCAAGATGGGAGAAATCATATCTGCAAGGTCTCTGCCCAGTTCATTGAGATATACATGAAGAATTGGAGGGCCCATCACAATCTTAGTTTTGATGTATAATTGATTAAATTTAACAATTTGAGCATCTGTGAGTTTATCCCCTTGTTTTATCAGGTTTACCAGTGACAGAGGAACCAACTTCTTCTGAGGGTTGAAGCAAAGCATGTCTCTGATAGCTTGAGGGGTAACATAAAAAAGTACTGAACCAGATGGGTCAACAACAGCCCTCTGAGAGACATCATATTGTTCAGCACAGAGGTGGATTAGCTCAGGGAACTGGTTGACCTGAGGGAGTTTGAAAGTAGGGATGGAAGACTCCCATAAGCCCAATACATCTGTCCCATTTTCATGCTTGGTTTTCAACTCATTCAACAGATGAAGGTGGAATTTGCTGCTCATAAGCTTCTCTTCTGTAATTTGGTAATCCATATCTGCCAAGGCTTGCCATTTCAAGTTCTTTTGAGGGGCATTCAGAGGTTGAACATTTAGTACTACAGGTGTCTCCATTGCACAGGAGGATTTTGAATCAGGTACAAAATGATTTTGATTGAGCAGGACAGTACAGAGGACTGCCTCTGTACCAGGGAGGTGAAATTATCAGGAACAGAGAGTGGTTCTAGGAAATAGCAGTTGAAATACTATTTATAGTGCAACTAGGACCAATGTTTGGCCTTTCCTTGTCTCTCTCAGTGGTTGAATTTGGTTTAAATGAGTCTGCCGCGATTGCGCAGACAGAACTTAGTTTTTTAATGAAATGTAGGTAAAACAAGGCTCTGCTAGTGTTTTTGGAATTCACAATTGTAAATGGGGTTTTGCAGAGGGAAATTGCCGGTGAAATTGTGAGTTTCTTCGTTCCTTAAGCTCTCTGAGTAATTTTATAGACAACTGCAGGCATACGGAGGACAGAAGATGAAAAATACCTGGTAAACAGCGAGCAGAGGTCGCGTATGCGGGCAGGATTGGTACTCTGGAGGTCTCCTTGGTCGTTTTTAGCAGGTTGGCGGAGTTTCAAAACGTAAATATCATGCAACAGAGAGAATAGCAAATAAACGAAAAGAACGTAAAAACCGATATTTTGGCCAAAATATGGACCTTTTCGGCAATTTGGCGCCTTTTTGTGATGACGTGGCGAGATGTTATTGGTCCATGGGGGACGATGCGGTGGCAGCCACGTCGGCGGATGGTCGGGCGCAAGGGTTGAAGTGTCGGCATGGTGGGGCAAGGGATGGGGGGCAGTGACGTGAGGTGACGGGGAGCTGATGTAATATAGGTGGGATGAGGGAAACCGGAAACCGTCGGCGGTTTCATATCGCACCGCTTACGGTACGGGGGAGGTATGTGTCAGGCGTACCTCCGATGAATGGTGGTGGAGACGCGTGGCAACCGAATGACGTACTCAAAATATGGCCATCGGAAGATAACTTTCGGATGGGAGATCCGCTCCGATGCAACGATGGTCGTCAGATCTGGGGGGTCTGATCGGACGGCTATCGGGGAAGTGATGTGACCGGGGAATAAGGCGGGTAAACAGCGGACGTCGGAACAACTCCGCTGCGCATAGAGCAGTTGGATCTTCAATCTTTTAATCGGACGGCTGTTGGAGAATGAAATAGTCAATGGATATGGTGGGGGGCGGGGATTATTTAATGATTATTTTCGGCATATGTGCATAAGCGGAGAACATTGGACTTATGGGTTTTCGTGAAATTTTTGTGACTATGCGCCCGATCTTTGAACTTTGGGTAAGGGGGAACAAGTGGGTTTTGATTTGTTTTTAGCAATTTTGAGCGGGTAAAGGTAGAAACAAGGTTTTATAGGTTTTTATGTGTAAAGGGGGGAAAGAAAATGGATTTAAAAGGGAAAGAGGATTTGGCTTAGGCTTGTCAAAATGACCAGATGTCATTTGATCCCTAACATAGGACTTATTGGCTATAATGCCAAAGGGGGGGGGGTATTTATACAGAATTTGGGGTTTATACACCATGGTGTTTAATACTAGTAGGAGAGGTGATATAGGGATTTACATAGTAAAGTTAGAGTTAATATGGATGGGGGGTGATCAAAGGGGAAAGCATTGAATTTGGTTTGCAAAACACTTGGTTTAAAGAGTAGATCAAAATGAAAAGATTTTTACACAAGAAATGTGGCTTTTGAATGAACAAGAACCACCATGAAACCATGATCTTCCTTCATGAATCTCACCTCATAAGGGGA
The DNA here is from genome assembly GCA_031772625.1 of Pinus tabuliformis. NCBI lineage: Eukaryota > Viridiplantae > Streptophyta > Pinopsida > Pinales > Pinaceae > Pinus > Pinus tabuliformis. The sequence continues at coordinate 722,688,537 of CM062817.1, forward strand.
TGTTAGCAATGAAAAGAAAGGGGGGAGGAGGGAGGTTATTCATGCTCCTTGTGTAACTTGATGAAGATGAACACCTTGTCAATTGATAGACTTTGCCTTGGTAAGCATAGTTAACACATCTGCAATGGTAAAGATAACCTTTCTGCAACCCCAACTACTTACCCAACTACTTGCCTAGCATTTTTTATTTCTTCTTAGAGAGTGCACTTGGACTTGCAGACCCTTACTTGCCTTTTCTTTTCTTTGGCTTTTTCTTTGTTATTTCTATCTACTTCTACCCTTATCTCATCCAAGGTCCCAGATTAAGCTGTTGGGAGCCTTTTCTTCTCTACCTGAACTACTTGTCTGCCAAGATTAAACAGTTTGGACAGACTCCTTTCTCTATTCTACAACTGCAAATTTAAACCATGGAATGATCCAGTTTAAGAAGTTGAATCATCCATCAAAATTTGAAGCTCACACCAAGCTATAAGCATAGATTGAGTTCTCTTGGAAATATGTGATCTTTGAGTCATCAAAGCAGAACAAATTTGGACCTTCCATAGCCAATCATGAAATATGAAACCTATTGGTATAGGTATCTAACAACATGCATGGTGTTATCGATGATGGGTTGTGTTTGGTATCTTGACAATGGAGCCTCATTCCACATGACTGGTGATAAAAACTTATTCAGTACCTTGTAGGAGAAAGAACTCAAGATGCACATAGAGATGGGTGACGACGGAAGGTATAGTGTTTCAGGAGTGGGCACGGTTGTTTTTCAGAGGGAGCATGGAGCTCCTCTCACCTTGACAGATGTGATGTATGTGCCTGGATTGAAGAAGAACATGGTATTAGTCATGATGTTGGAGGAAAAAGGCTATGATGTTATCTTCAGTAAAGTAAAGGTGTTCCTAAGACACATATCCATGACTCAGACCAAGAGGATAGGGATCCGGGTGAATAATCTCTATAAACTAGAGGTAGATGATAGTGCAGCATTGAGTACGAAAGTAGAATTTGTGCAAAGGAAAGACATTGGCGAGTTGTGGCACAGGCGATTGGGCCATTTGCATCATGGGGCTTTGAAGATAATGTAGCAGATATCTACAAGACTTACCAAAGATAAACTTGAGCAAGTTGACACATGCAAAGGTTGTACCTTGAGAAAGTACACGAAGTCTTCATTTCATGATTGAGAGAGTCAAGCAAAGGCTATCTTAGAGCGAGTTCATACTGATGTGTGTGGACCATTTTCGATGACATCCACAGTGAAGCAAAGGTATTATGTGATTTTCATTGATGACTATTATCGTAAATGTTGGATTTATTTCATGCAAAAGAAGGACCAAACCTTCACAAAGTTTTGTGAGTTCAAATCTTTGGTCGAGAAAGAGTTCTGGAAGAAGATCAAGGCCTTGAGAAGTGAAAATGGTGGATAATATGTCTTTCAAGAGTTTAAGGATGTATGTGCAGCTAAAGGAATTAAACGAGAGTTGAAAACACCTCATAATGCACAACAGAATGGGATGGCCGAGAGGAAGAACAGAACTATTGTAGGGGCAGCACGGGCAATGTCGCATGACCAAGGCCTACCACTTCACTTGTGGGCTGAGTCATGCAACAAAATGGTCTATTTGTAGAATAGAAGCCCGCATCGCATACTTGGGATGAAGACACTAGAGGAAGATTTCTTTGGTAACTAATTGAGGGACTAATAGAGAGTAACTCCAGTTAAATGAATATTCCCTCATCAGAAACTCATGCATGTATATTTTGAGAAAGACCCAGTTAATATTAAAGTCAAGGACAATGTACTATCAGTTGCATGTGTTTTCTTATAAATAAAACTCATGCATGCAGTCAAGGAATTATCCTTGAAGATTGCACAGTTTTGGAGGCTTGATCATCCACTTGGTTGAAGGAGAATCATCCACAAGGAACAAAGCAAGGAAATAGGAGCTTGGAGGGTAGAGAGGAAGGCTGGAGAGAATCCAAGATTTCCTGTGAGAATTTGTGAGGATTGTACTGAGAGCTGGATAGCTGTGAGAGCTAAGGCTTTGTATAATTCCTATGTATTTCCACCATTTATGATAATATACAGATAGTGGGGTTTTTAGCTGAGGCTTTCCCCAATGTATTTTCATGTGTATTGTGCCATTGATTCTTCTTCTTCTGGTTATATTGTTCAGCTCGATCTTTAAGCTTTTGCAAATTGATAGTAAAAGTAGGTTATAGTATTCTTCTTTAATTTATGTTACATTATCAGGTTAACCTACCTCATATTTTCTACACAAATTAAATCAATATCGATGATGAGATGTTAGAAAATGTTTCACACTGACATATATGGAGATAAAAAAATTTACCATGTTATACAATATCATGTTAAGTTCATTATTGAGAATTTCTTCAAAGATGAAAGTGTGGCATATGAAGCTCAAATTTTTAGAGGTCTCTTAACATCAAAGAAATTAAAATACGCTACAACTCTCTTAGGTATTCGAAAATCAATGAAAGATAAAAAGGTGAAGGAAAATGTGATTCAAAATATAAATAGTGCTCTAAAAAAAAATTGGAAGATCTAGAAAAAAAAATGATGTAGATGCACGCAGAGCAACACAAATGACAGTGGTTTCATCAAGTACTAAATAAAATCATTTGGTGAAATCTATGGCAAAAATATTAGAGACCTCACAAAAAACATTGCACAAACATAGGAAATTTTGATTGCAAATAGATGTAAATGATGAGCTCACTTGTTGGGAAGTTATTTATAGGAAACCATACAAATATATACTCGGAGAAGATGTTATAAATATATATATATTATTATATATATATATATATATATATATATATATATATATATATATATATATATATATATATTATATATATATATATATTATATATATATATATATATATATATATATATATATATATATATTGGATGAAAAATTCATGTGTTTCACCAAAAGCAAGGCATGTGATGCAGTGAAGAATATCACAAAATCAGTATGAAGAACATGCAAATCATAGAAGAGAATCGTGGAATTAATGTCTAAATCAGTAGTTTTGTGCAACAAAAACCATGGTATGTTAAACCTATAATTGTACACAACACTTGTTGTTGTCATTATCATATGGAATTTCAATTATATTATGACACCTTCCTTAATTTTGGAAAAACATTTTTGGAGAAATTCACCTTCTTCCACTATCCATGGTTTCATATCCAAAATTCTATGTGAAATAGAAGTCATGAATTATTTTACCAAAAGAAATGTGTTGGTGGTAAAATATGTGATCATTGTGGAAATTTAACTTTATTTCACAACAATTATTATATTGATATAAATGATCAATCATTGTCTAACCTAAAAGTGAAATGGAAGAGATATGGATATATCCATACATCAATTCGTTCAAATAATAGTATAAGTGGGTCAACATGTTGAAATAAAGCTTAAAAATTAAAGAACATTTAGGGGAGACTTCATGTGTGTATGAAAAGAAACACTACGATATATTGGGACAAATTTCTACCTTAATTCTTAGGTAATTCTTATTTTTAATTTTTAATCTCGGAGCCAAGGTATCTAGTTCTGTAGTAATTTTTATTTTTTAAACCTTGTGGCCCCTATTTTGACCCCATAATGAAGGTGTGTACTTCATTTCTAAGTTGATTGCAACTTGGAAAGATTTTTGTTACACATGTGTGTATCCTCTTTTCTCTTTTAAGGATTCATATAAACTCTCTCCTCTTTAGAAGGTTGTGATTATGATATGTTATCCTAAGGGTAAAGTGATTCTATCTTGAAATCATGTGTAGTATGAAGGTTATTTTGTTGTGTTCTTATAGGAAACATGTAGTGAAGAGGCTTTACAATGACTTTAATATTTACCTGAATGAGGGGGAGGTAGAGATAGGGGAGAGTAGGGAGGGAGGATGAGAGGAGGAGAGAGAAAGAGAGTTTGTGTTAGAGAGAGGGAAGAGAGAGAGATGGGGAAATAAAGAGAGGGGGAATAAGGAAAGGCGGAGAGAGATAAGAAAGAGGGGGAAAGATTGAAAGGGATAGGGAAAGGGATATAGACAGGGGAGAAATATAAAGGGGGAGTGGGGGAGAATATGGTAGGTAAACATATGAAGTGAAAGAGAGAGATAGGGGAAGAGATATGGGGAAAGGAAGAGAGAGATAGAGATAAAGGAATAGGGAGAAGGAGAGTGAGAGAGGGAGGGGCAAAGAGAGAGAGATGGGGAAAGGAAGATAGAGATAGAGACATAGGAATAGGGAGTGTGTGTGAGAGAGTGGAGGGGAGAGAGACATGGAAAGGAAGAGATAGAGAGATGGTAGAATAGGGAAAGGGGGAGAGGGATAGAAAGAGGGAGACATAAGAGGGGAGAGAGAGAGTGGGGGTAGAGAGAGATGGGAAAGGAAGAAAAATTGGGGGAATAGGCGAAAGGATTGGGAGATAAAAAGAGATATGTGGAAAGGAGGAGAGATAGAATGGAATAGGGAAAGGGGTAGAGAGGAGGGATAGCAAGTGAGCGAGAGAAAGAGAGAGGGTTGAGAGAGAGGGATATAATTTATAGATATATGGAGAGAGAGGAGGTATAGGGAAGAGGGAGAGGGAATGGGGGGGCTAGAGAGGAAGGGAGAGAGAGGTGGGGGGGGCTTAGGGAAGTGTGGGAAGACAGGGATATAGGGGAAAGAAATAGGGGAGATAGAGAGAAATAAAGAGATAGGGAGAGAGAGAAAAGGAGCGAGAGAGGGGAAGTGAGGGTGAGATGGAGGGGAGAGGGGGGATTAAGAGAGGGAGAGAACAGGAGATAAAGGGAAAAAGGGACTCGGGTTAGAGATATTTTGTGTGTTAGAGAGAGGGAGGGGGAGAGAGAGGGATATAAGAGGGAGAAATAGAAGGGAAAGAGAAAGAGAGAGAAAGTGGGGAGAGTGAGAGACGAGAAAACATGGCAAGTGGGAGAGAGATAGAAATAGGGAGACATAAGAAGAGAGAGAGAGAGAAAGGAAGGCATATGAGGGATACACAGGGAGAGAAAGAGAGAAAAAGAGATAGTGGAGAGAGAGAGAGAGATAGAGAGAGAGAGAGAGAGAGAGAGAGAGAGAGAGAGGGGATTAGGGGAGAGTGAGGGGTGGGGGGGGGCTTAGGGAAGGTAAGAGAGAGGGATATAGGAGGAATGCATAAGGATGAATAGAGAAAGGGATAAGAAGAGAGAGGAAAGGATTGAGAGGGGCGAGGGAGAGAAAGAGAGAAAAAGGGAGATATTGGGAAAAAGACTAGGGGGTTAGAGAGAGAGTGTTTGTATAAAGAGAGAGGGGTAGGGAGAGAGTGATGGAGAAAGGAAGATATATATATATATAAATATATATATATATATATATATATATATATATATATAGGGAGAGGGGGAGAGATAGAAAGGGATAGGGAAAGGGGTAAAGAGAGTGGGAGCACTAAAGAGAGATGTAGAGGGGGGTATGAAAAGCGGGAGATAGAGGAATAGCTATAATGAAAGGGGGAGATATAGAAAGGGAAAGGAGTAGAGAGAGGAGGTGATTAGGGAAAGTGTGAGAGAGGGATATCAAAGGAAGATGTATGGGGGGGAAGGAGAGAAGTATAGGTAAAAGAGGAGAGAGAGAAAGAGGAAGGGAGAGGGGGGTTAGGAAAAGACAAAGAGGGGTGGGGGATAGGTAAAGGGAGAGAGAGATTTACAGGGACCGCTCTTTTCAAAAAAAAAAAAACGAAATAGCCTTTTTCCAATTATTTCATGGATGAGGTGATCACTTTGGTTTTTGGTATGGATTGGAAAAGCCCTTGGTTTGGTTTGCATAAACCAAAATACATCCCTCTTTACAACTTCTTGATTTTCAATCATGTTACTATACATCATTTACACGCTCATTGCTAGTGAAACTACACACACTATAGATATCTCTGTTTAAATTCTAAAGCTAGTATGGTTATTTAGTCTTAAACCCTTTACCTTTCCTTTATGCATGACTTCCTTCATGTATCATCATAGACCTTCAATAGTCAAGGCAAAGAGGAAGGGAGAAAGTGGGTCTCCTTGCCAAATACCCCATGAAGGATTGAAGGTTATTGATAAGAAAGAGGGTGAAGGACAGAAAGCGATAGGGAAATGGATAGAGAGAGGGGACAAATATAAAGGGGGAGTGGGGGAGAATATGGCAGGTAAACATACGAAGAGAAATAGAGAGATAGGGGAAGGGATATGAGGAAAGGCAGAGAGAGATAGAGATAAAGGAATAGGGAGAAGGAGAGTGAGAGAGGGAGGGGAAAAGAGAGAGAGATGGGGAAAGGAAGATAGAGATAGAGACATAGGAATAGGGAGTGTGTGTGAGAGAGTGGGGGGAGAGAGACATGGAAAGGAAGAGAGAGAGAGATGGTAGAATAGGGAAAGGGGGACAGGGATAGAAAGAGGGAGAATAATAGGGGAGGGGAGAGAGAGAGTGGGGATAGAGAGAGACAGGGAAGGAAAAAAAGTGGGGGGAATAGGGAAAAGGATAGAGAGATAAAAAGGGATATGTGGAAAGGAGGAGAGATAGAATGTAATAAGGAAAGGGGTAGAGAGCAGGGATAGCAAGTGAGAGAGAGAAAGAGAGAGGATTGGAGAGAGAGAGGGATATAATTTATAGACATATGGAGAGAGGGGAGGTATAGGAAAGAGAGAGAGGGAGTAGGGGGGCTAGGGAGGAAGGGAGAGAGAGGTGGGGGGGGGGGATTAGGGAAGTGGGTGAAGAGAGGGATATAGGGGAAAGAAATAGGGGAGATAGAGAGAAATAAAGAGATAGGGAGAGAGAAAAAAGGAGCGAGAGAGAGGAAGTGAGGGTGAGAGGGAGGGGAGAGGGGGGATTAAGAGAGGGAGAGAATGGGAGATAAATGGAAAAAGAGACTCAGTTTAGAGATATTTTGTGTGTTAGAGAGAGGGAGGGGGAGAGAAAGGGATATAAGAGGGAGAAATAGAAGGGGGGAGAGAGAGAGAGAGAGAAAGTGGGGAGAGTGAGAGATGAGAAAACATGGCAAGTGGGAGAGAGATAGAAAGAGGGAGACATAAGAAGAGAGAGAGAAAGGAAGGGATAGGAGGGATACACATGGAGAGAAAGAGAGAGAAAGGTATAATGGAGAGAGAGAGAAAGAGAGAGAGAGAGAGTGGGGAGAGAGAGTGGGGGGGGATTAGGGGAAGAGTGAAGGGGGGCTTAGGGAAGGTAAGAGAGAGGGATATAGGAGGAAGGCATAAGGATAAATAGAGAAAGGAATAATAAGAGAGAGGAAAGGATTGAGAGGGGCGAGGGAGAGATAAAGAGAGAAAAAGGGAGATATTTGGAAAAAGACTAGGGGGTTAGAGAGAGTGTGTTTGTATCAAAGAGAGAGGGTTAGGGAGAGAGTGATGGAGAAAGGAAGATATATATATAGAGGGAGAGGGGGAAGATAGAAAGGGATAGGGAAAGGGGTAAAAAGAGTGGGAGGACTAAAGCGAGACATAGAGAGGGGTATGAAAAGAGGGAGATAGAGGAATAGAGAAAGAAAATAGGGAGATATAGAAAGGGAAAGGGAAAGGGGTAGAGAGAGGAGGAGATTAGGGAAAGTGTGAGAGAGGAATATTGGAGGAAGATGTGTGGGGGGAAGGAGAGAAGGATAGGTAAAAGAGGAGAGAGAGAAAGAGGAAGGGAGAGCGGGGGTAGGAAAAGACAGAGAGGCGTGGGGGATAGGTAAAGGGAGAGAGGGAGATAATGAGGGATCACTCTTTTCAAAAGAAAAAATATCGGAATAGCTTTTTTCCAATTATTTCATGGATGAGGTGATCACTTTGCTTTTAGGTAGGGATTGAAAAAGCCCTTGGTTTGGTTTGCATAAACCAAAATACATCCTCTTTACACACTATAGATATCTCTGATTAAATTATATATATATATATATATTATATATATATATATATATATATATATATTTGAGAAATTAATTATTGTTTTTTTTTTTTAAGACATATATCAAATTTCAAAAAAATGTTAAGTCTTTTATATCTACTAGAACAATTGATTGACTATAATATTTAATTAGTTGACCTATTTTAAAATAGGAAAAGAACTTGCACTACATAATCAAAGACTCGTGTGGTTTAAATATTATATATTTACCAATCACAATTATGTATTATTACCAAATGTGATGAAAAATCATTATCAACTAGCCCAATCACATTAGTAAATGTGGTTGATATACGCCAAAGGTGTATAATTATGATTATTATTAATTAATATTACTACTATTATTAATTAATATTATTATTTTTATTGTTAATTAAATTTAATAACATTATTAATTAATAAATATTAATAATAATTAATTAATTCATTATTAATATAAAAAAATTAATTAACAATAAACATTGGACCATGGTTGATTTTCATATTGAAACAAACATTATCACAATGTGACATTCAACCATGGTTGACCATGGTTAGCTATCATTGACCACGGTTGATGATGATTGATATTATAAACCCAAGGGATTAATACTAAAAGCCTAAGGAACTATGAAGCCAAGGGAATAATATTAAACACAAAGGACTAATATTATAAACCCAAGGTATATAAACCTAAGATAAATATTATAAACACTAAAATAAACATGGTTGACCATGGTTGACCATGGTTGAGACAATGCTTTTCACAATGTGATGTTGGACCATGGTTGACCATACTTAGCAATGATTGATTTCCATATCAATACAATATTTGTGACAATGTGATGTTTGGCCATGGATGACCATGTTTGATTTTATAAAAAATAGTTGAACAAGATTGACCATGGTTGAGCATGGTTGATGATGATTATCATATTGAGACAATCTTTGTCATAATACGACATTGGACCATGGTTGAGACAATTATTGATTTTCATATTGAGAAAATCTTTGTTACAATGCGATGTTGGACCATGGTTAACCATGATTGATTTTATAAAACATGATTGACCATGGTTGAATAATATTAACCCAAGGGACTAATATTATAAACCCAAGCTATATAAACCCTAAGATAAATATTATAAACACTAAAATAAATATGGTTGATTTTTATATTCAGACAATCCTTGTCACAATGTGACATTGGACCATGCTTGAACATGCTTGACCATGATTCATTTTCAAATCGATAGAATCTTTTTCATAATGCGACATTGGACTATGGTTGACCATGGTTGATTTCCATATTAAGACAATCATTGTCACAATGCAACATTTGACCATGGTTGGTTATGATTGACCATGGTTGACCATAGTTGACCATGATTGATATTATAAACCCAAGGGAATAATAAACCCAAAAAATTGGTATTATAAAACTAAGGGAATAATAAACCCAAAAGATTAATATTAAAACCACAAAGAAATAATAATTAATTAATATTGTCTACTTCGGGTAGCTCAAGTGGCGATGGCCATGGAATGAAGTCTCACCTAAATGGAGATCTTGGGTTTGAATCTTGTGCTACCCTCCCCCATAGCAGGGTGAATAATGGACATGCAAACTCAAAAATTGAAGAGAACTACCAAGCTTACAAAAAAAATTATTTAATTAATATTGACTATAATATTTAATTGATTGAATTATTTTAAAATAAGAAAAAAACTTACACTGCATAATCAAAAATTCGTGTGGTTTAAAATATTATATATTTGACAAATCACAATTATGTACTATTACCAAATGTGATGAGAAATCATTATCTATAAAGGTGAAAATCATCTTTTAAGTATAAAGTTGGGATTAAAGTAAGATATCATGGGAAATAAGAAATTGAAATCCTTAATTAGTCAATCATTGAAGTGCCTATAACATCTTACTAACCATTACACCGACTGTCTTTATTAATCAACCGTTGTTGTTTACATTGTTTCCAATGTTGTCTACACATGTTAACATTTAAGGAGAAATTTTCCATGCATAGAATACTTTGTCCATGATAAATACTTTGTCACATGGAGAAACGGAATATGGCCATGACAAAGAACATGGATAAATGAAGTAATTTATTCATTTTGATTTTAACTAAAATTATACGTTATTTTTATCAGAAAAAAAAACAACATTCTGAAAGCATGTTGGTTGGATATATATTTTGGTAAGTTAATTTTGTTCTTCTTAATTATGGTTTATTTTGTTTTTTTTTTCTTTTTTGCTACTCCCATGTTAGAAGTCATTACAACAATAATTCAAAGGTATAAATCTAATCATGCCATTAATATTCATAGTCTAATCAAACTGTATTTTTACCTTGAAAATCATGGAAATTCTGGCAAGATTTTGATAAAATCAGGTAGGGATTTTTGTAAATTCATGTTACAGCTATCAAATTTCAAGGTTTTAGGTGCTCTAGATGCTTTTTATGGTGTTGAATCTATTTCCACCATCAAAAACATGATTCAAACACTACTAGTGTAATATTTTTTGAATTTTTTTTGCCTAGAATCTGGCCACTTTTGGTCGTCCGGGCAATTACTCTGCCTCGGTAGACACTTCCTCATTAATATGGATTTGAAAATGGTAAGAGAGAATAATACCTATTACACCTAACCACCTGAAATAATCTCAATTGACAATTATTTTTCATCTTATAATTATTTTTTAACTACTTTCTTCTTTATTATTTTTATTTGTTTTGTTCCTTTCAATTTAATGTCTAGAGTCTCCTCGAATGGGTGGTGGTAGAGTCCCCCCGAATGGAGTGGGAAGAGACATGACCATATGGGGGAGTTGTTGAGAAGCAAAATCGATCATGACCATATGTCATATTAATAATCAGGGTGATTATTACAAGTATAATTGGGTTATTAGTGATAGTTGGTCTAAATAAAGGATGAATGATATTCACATGGCTACACAATAGGGTGGTGAGTGGTATATAGATCCTTAGACGAGTTTTATTTATATTTATAAATTTACATATTATTTATTGCAATATTCAATGTTGTATATTTCTATTGTATTGTATAATGTCACTTGGTACTTTGGAATAATTTCTATGGATTCATTGTGTGTAAAGTATTCGATACTAAGACCCCTTTAACTAAAACCATAAGCATATATATCATTGGCCTTAGCTTGGTATGATCTAAGATAGTCGATCAATTTTTGAGATTAGTAAGCTCATTCTAGATCCATGCCCTCGAGGACTGGCCCATCTTGGATGTGCAAACCATTACCTCTTGAATACTTGTATCTTAATAAATATTACCAATGTATCTCTATTATTAATATTACCGAATCTAGAGTTCACAGTAAGGAATATGTTTGTCAATTTATTTTTTGAAATTCAAAAATAGTGAGGCTAGATCATGGTCATGTCTACGAATAACACCTGAAATAGGGTGTGGAATTGAATAAGTGATTTAACATCTAGGAGTGCCCTAACATTGCACTCGTTCAGTGTCTATCCAAAACCCATCAACATATTAAAAATGTAATTTAAAAACATAATATATATATATATATATATTATATATATATATATTATATATATATATATATATATATATATATATAGATATATAATATTTTTTAAAAAATATATCAATTTAAATTTATGTAAAATAAATCAAAATACACTTAAATTTATATAATTAAAATGAATCAACTTAAATTCATACTATATTTTAATAGGTTTAAATTTTTTAATATATGGGATAAAAATAAGTGATTTAAAAAAATCATATTTAAAAATTGATTTCTTTCCAATACATGGATTTAAGTTAATAATAATATTTTTTTGAATTTCATATAAGAAATTTTGGGATTGATTATCTAGGCTTGTTAGCACGCAATGTCTTTATTAGGCCAGGAGTCTTAATTGGCACTAACATATTCACACGAGCTACCATCTAAGAAATGTGTGGAATTGTTTGGCATTTCATTGTGAAATTTACCTAGAAGATCATATGTTCAAATATGAAGGGATAAGATATGTACATCTCTATGGAATTTAGCATACAAATCACTACATGGATGGGTACCCTTGTCTCATAAACAAGGGGACCTCTTAAAAAGTAAATTGTTATTATCATTATTTGAATGTATTATCTCCCAAAGTAAGACCCAAATTTCCACTCAGTAGGCTTCAACAATTCATCACCTAAGATCTAACACATCTATTCCATTGTTATCATTGAGGGGTTATTAAGAGATTCACAAGAACATGCACCCTTGTTTCCTATTAAGGATAGCTTAAATAAGTGTCATCATTGAGGCTTGGTTCCTAAAAATCTCCATAATTTGTACTACTTTAAAATTTCATGTTATCTTATATTGTATCTTACATTGTTTTCAATCATTAGTGAAATAATTGTTGAAGAAATTTATTTTATCTATATCTATATAATGCATTACCTCTTATAGTAAGAGGTAACATTAGCTTTAGTTGGAAAATTATTGTGGCCGTTCATAGTTGGCATTGCTTTAGAGATCCACCACCTAAGATCTAGAAAGATTGGAAGCAAGTTCTACTGTGCTCCTTTCTTCTAATTACAATGTTATTAAGGATTATATGATCCCACCAATCCAAATTTAGGATCTAATATACCTCGTATCATTCAATATTCATGCTTCATTTATTAAAAAAAATCCAAGTCTTTTTTCAATACTAAGTTCCTCTTCCAACATTTTATTTGTCCATGTTACTGAGAGTTTTTAAAGCTTCTCGCCACAAAAATTGGTTTCTTCAATGTTATGAAGGAAATATGGAGCAAGAGGATCCATCATATCATCATCTCCTCACTTCTCTCTAGTTCATAAAAACATTCAAATCACTTTTATAACTACATAATCCTTTTTAAAAATATTTGACAAAAAGAAATGATCCCAATAAACCTACTTATTTTGGAATGAACCAAAAGTATTTATAATAGAGATACTCCTAGTGAGAAAAAATTTATCTAGATAGAAAATTGTAGCATACTAAATTTTTTCTTCAATTGATTTTGTTCCATGTACTGATTAATCCTCAAAATATTCCATTTCAATATTGAGCCATAAACTCCTAGATTTGAACAAACACATTTGGAATATCAATTGCATATGTATGCTTAATATTTATCTCTTGAATTAAAATGATGTCTAGTTTTTGAGATCTACTAACTTATAAAATGCACTTTGGCGGGGAAGTATTCAAACCCCTTGCATTCAAAGACATGTAACATAATTTTGATACCTTCCTTTAGGCGCACCACATTATAATTGCCTCATGGATTGTATTTTGTTTGTCTTACTATATTTCCCTCTCCATTTCTTATAAGGGCCTTATGGATTGTATTTTGTATGTATGAAGGGTTTCCTTCCTACAATGCAACACCCCCTACCTCTACCTCCAAAATTATAAAAAAGAAACATCCGCATACCCCCAAACATAATAATTGATTGAGCTTACCCAAATTCCCCTCATTATAGGATCAATTTCATCTACACTTTTCTTATTATAAGACCTCAAGTTTTTTTTAAAACAAAAATTCCTCATCATCGCCCCCCACTTATCCAAAATCCTTAACATGTTTAACTTGTAAAAAACCTTCTGTAATTTCTGCATTATCTTTGGATCTACCTAAAATAGTTTCACTCGCACTAGACACTTGCATTTTTCTATTAAATTCATAATCACATAGGAGATCCAAAATAGTAGGGGATCATTTCAAGAGTTTGACCATACCTTAAAGAGAGCCTTCTTCCCATTCCATGTTGAAGGGAGGAACTAAACCAACTACTTCCTTGGAAGTTCAAAATGATTAATAAAGTGATTTTGCAGGAGGCTGAGAAGGCGTATCATCCTCTTTATACTCAATAGTTGTTTGCATTGGTTTTTGTATCTTTTAATTTGAAATTGGCCCTTTAAACTACAAAATGTCCATTTTTTCCCTGTCCACTTAACTAAGAGGGGATTGTATAAATTCCTTGTTCTATTCATTCTGAATTCCTTAAAAAAAATTCATGATGATTCTCTTTTGATGTCTCCATTATTATGACAATTTGAGCACCAACATGGGATATTTTTATTAAGAGCCTAGGAGGTAGTCCATATCCCATAGAACAATAATCAATATTTATGGAAGGCCATCCCTTAGAGTTTGATGTAAGATACCATGGAAAATAATTATAATTAATTTATATATTTTATTATTTCTCATTCATGATATGGGCTGACAATGGATTGGATATAAATACATGAGCATCATGTTGTTGGCAAAGGGCACAACAATCATTATTACATATTCTCATGGAAAATTCTGCAAGATCAATATTTATCATTTTTCCACATCATATCCTCAATTCTATTAGATGAGATTATTTTATTAGATAATATTATTCTATTAGAGTCATATTTCATCCATTTTATAATGAGAGTGGTTTATCTTATGTTTTTAAGAACTCCGACCTAAAATTCTTAAGGTTCCTTGTAGGGTCCCTTGAATATCCTATTATTTATGTCCTTACATAAGGATCGGAGGATGAAACCTAGAGCAAGGACCCATTTTTAAAATCCATAAATCTCTGGGAGGAGGTCGTTTTAATGATGCATGAATTTCAAAGGTGATCATATTGTCAGAACGTCAAGGCTAATTTGGTTCATCTCTTCTCTACAAATGAGCATTCGTTGAAGAGGTGGTCGATAGTTCCTTAATGGGCTTTGCAAATATAACAATAAGAAGGCCCTCAAATCCTTGTCATTGTATGTGCTCCCAAGTTATCATTCTCCTTCTTGCTAACATCCATAATAAATGCAATACTTTTGTCCATAGATTTGTTTTCCAGATGGAGGACCTGATTTTCTCTTTTGGGGATTGATTGACAAAAAAGGTTAGAAAGTACGCTTCCTTGATACAAAATTTCCCTAATATTTTTATCCTAACCTTAATTTGTTTTATCCCTCTAAGATAAGGATCACCTTTTGATGTAGGGATTTTTCCAAAAGGGACCATTCATCCAAAGGTATATCAAAGTCCCATCACTATTTATTTTTCCAAACTTACCAATTAAATATATTGTTTTAAATTTTCTAGTACCATGCCACCTGAGTAATTCCCTTGTTTTTCATTAGCGTTGTGAGTTGGGAGAATTGGTATAGAGTATTCAATTTAGGTAATTTCTACCAGGAATCACCCTAGAACTTAGCCAATCCTCTATTTCATATTTTCCAAAAGGAATGATGTTGGATGTAGGCTTTGTTTTGGTCTACAAGATTCCAAATGGAAGAGCTTAATGGGCTATGATTTTTGTGGAACTTAGAGGATAAGCTTGTACCTTAATTGTAGTTTGCATTCCATAGATTTTTCCATATATCCTCACTTATTTGGATCCACCACCACCAGAGCTTTGCACCTATTACTTTCCTGAGAATTTTTGGTTCCCTTAAGCCTAGAACTCTTCTTTGTTTGGGTAGGAAAAGTTTTTCCCAGGAAGCTAACATCCATTTCTCTTCTCAGTGGCTCCACCTCATGTAAAATATTTATGTATATTACGAATTGATTCAGGTACCCCTTTAAGAGATTCCATCATAGAGATTTTTTAGATTGGGAGAGCCTACAAGAAATATTTGAGTACAACTATATGGCCTGGTATGTTCAAGGATCTGAAAGTCCAATTATCTAATTTTGAAGAAATATTTTCTAAGAGACATTTCCAGCAAATTTTCAAAAAGGGGCACATTGAGGTAGATAACAGGAAGTGAATAGTGTTGAAAGCCTAAGACTTTGGCATAATGGGCTTGAATACCTATATGGGTGTTAAATAAAATATTTTGGAATTAGAGGGATTGATAGTAGTACCTGAAGCAAGCATAAAATCATCCATAATTTTCTTTATAACTTTCACTTCTTGAAATATGGGCATTCCCATTAACATAGTATCATCAAAAAATTACTAATGAGTAATAAGGCCAGTATGGTTATTTATTCTTAAACCCTTTACCTTTCCTTTATGCATGACTTCCTTCATGTAGCATCATAGACCTTCAATAGCCAAGGAAAAGAGGAAGGGAGAAAGGGGGTCTCCTTGCCAAATACCCCATGAAGGATTGAAGGTTATTGATGGAGAGCCATTTATCAGAATGGAGAAGAAGGGGTAGGAAAATACAAATATGCTACCCTTGCTGTACATTTTTCGTAGAATCCAAAGGATTTGAGCACATGGAATAAGTATGACCAGTTTAATTTATCAAATGCTTTTGAGAAATCAAGTTGTAATATCACACCTGCCTTTTCAAATTCCTTATTGTAGTGAATTATTTCACCATAAACCACTATTCCATCCAGAATTTGTCTTCCTTCCACATATCTAGACTGCTCCTTTGAAATGAGGGAGGGTGGTAGAGGTTTCAATTTATCGGCAATGATTTTAGAAAGGATTTTGTATATGACATTGAAAAAGGCTATTAGCTAAAATATGCTTGGATCAGTAGTGTATTAAAATTTTGGAACCATGATGAAGAAAGTGTCATTGAGAGCAAGTAATATAGATTGAGTTCTTTGATATTCATGCAACAAAGCTAAGATTTCTTCCCCCAAAAATGACCATCATGCTTGAAAGAAGTCCAAGGTGAATCTAGAAGGGCCCAACGCTTTATTCTTTAGAAAGATCATGACTACTTCTTCCACATCCTAAATGGTGATGTTTGTCATTAGACCTACATCATGCTCTTTTGTGACTATACTTAGAATGTGTGCCAATATTTTCACTATTGCATGGAGGCGATTAGGAGGGGGTTCCTTTAAGAGGTGCCTATAAAAGGAAGTGAGTTCTCTTTCTAGATCTAAGTGTTCTATTATACACTACCCAGTTGAGCTCATCAAGGAGATATTGTTGTAATGACAACGTTTAAGCATATATTTGTGAAAGAAACATTTGTTTTTCTCCCATTATTTAATCCAATTAAATCAAGAAGTTTGTTTCCACATAATCTCTTTTTGATTCCACGTATCTTCTAGTTTGGGATGAGTTTGTTTTCTTAGCTAGCCAACTCTTGGGAGTGACCATTCATAATTATTTGTTGTTGCAATATCTCCATTTTCACCTCCATTTGGGTTTTATCCTCGAAGATATTGTTGAACTCCTCTTGGTTCCATTATTTTATCTGAGCTTTAATGGCCTTTATCTTTTGTTGGAAGTTTTGCATGGGTGAAGGGCTTGGAGCTTCAATGTCCTACCACCATTGCTTGGCATTTTCAACAAAAGGAATGGTTTTTTAGCTAAAATATTTAAAATTAGAATGGGTGATTATTTTGGGTAGATTTTAGGTCGAGATCCAACAGGATGGGCCAATGATCCATGCCAGCACAAGTATGGATGCCTCCATTAAGAGATACTTTTCAAATAGGTGTTTTGAAATTAAAAATATATCTAGCTGACATGCAATTTGGTACTTACCTACCTTATGATTGTTCCATGTATGGACACCATTAATGTTTGGTACATTTTGGTGCCCATTACTTCAATTATGTTCTTGAAGAGGATCCCATCTCCATAAAGCTTTCATATTATGCCTTTTATCTCATCTAAAGAGGTAATCATGTTGAATTTTCCACCAATTACATAGAGTTCATCTCATTGAAGCTTCCAAACTTGTATAAGAATATTTAGGAATAAATCCTTTTCTATGGAAATTTGAGCGCCATATACTTCCATTAAATAGGATAACTCTTTGGAGCTTACCGGTTGGAATCTTACTATAAGAATTTTTGGTTCCACAATCTAGTCTAAGAAAATTATTTCCTTTAGGTTCTAAATTATCATTATATCCACTACCTATCCAATGGAATCCAAATATTGAACTTGGATTCGAACATGGATTCCCTTCCAAAGCTTCTAAGAAAGGGAATCCCTTTTGTTTCTCATGCATTTTGTTTCATGAAGTATGAAAATACTTCACTTTTCTCTTTTAATGTGATCTCTAAGGATCCTTTGTTTAAATTTAATTTAGGCTTATGTGATCCATATCCTATGTGTTAGGAAATATTTTTGGAGAAATCACATTAGAGATCATTTATCAACGCATTTCGAACCATCGAGTGTAGTCCATCATCAGGACAAGATCCTTTGTTTCTTGCAACTATTTAGGCCCCTTATATTCTAGGAAATGATATTTATTTCAGAAGAGAGGGAATGAGGGAGTAGATTTTCGTTATCAGGTGAATCTTGTCGAAATTGGCTAATTTTTTTCTCAATTGTTGAATTAATTCTTGTCTTTTTTTCCTTCCCCTCCTCTTTTCTTCTTGAATAAGCTTGGAGGAGGATCTAGGAAATAAAGAGTGAAGATTTATGTCATGATTCCTAGGAGGATATTCATGATCATTTGTTGATTGTTCGACCTTAAGAAAGGATTGATGAAGTAGATCCATTTGTGGCTCGAGGATTATTCAAGTATCTTGATGTTTAAGATCTTCCAACATTGCGAATAATATCTATGCATCTGCATCCATATCTTCTTAATCATCCACTCATTCTTGTGTTTTATCCTTAGTTTTTTCTCCTGGCTCACTTTTTGCACATAGAGCATCTCAACTTCCTAATTTTCCATATATCTAGTGAGATATACCAAGTTTTCATTACGATGTTCTAGATTTTTCCTTTTCTTTATAGGAGTATCTTATTTAAGATTCCTCTGTCACACTTCATCCGTTTGAGATATCAAGGTTTTTCTTTAGGATTATTTTTGTTTGAAGGAGCATCATACATATTATTGGACTGAAGGGTTTCCCTATTAAATGCAATTGTCGCTCTCTAAAATATGTGGTGACTCTTCGACTTCCAAAACCCATCTTGATCTACATTTGATGGTTGCGTGACTGGAGGTTAAGGATTTACTAATGGGGAATATTTGAAGAGATGATTTTATTCATGGAAATGGTGGCATTGGAATTGAACATGCTCATAGTCAATAGGTTTCACAATGTCTTCATTCTACAAGCAATTTTCTATGGATTCTTGCAGGGTCTAAGACATATTCATACACACATATCCTATCATATGTCATGCACCTTTTTCTTTTTGTGATCTATGACATTTTAATGAAGGATCTAATGGTATTACCTATTCCTTCTAGGATTTCTTCTTGCTAATATTCAATGAGAAGAGCATATAGTTAAATCAAAACTAAAGATACCATAAATTTCTCCTTATCTAGATTGTATATGGGGCTCTAGAATTAGATGAAAAGTTCTGCATTACTTAGGAAGTATTGCCCATTTTCGGAGACTCTTGTACGATCCTCTAGATTGGTGAAAACATCTGTAAATAAGCCTTTAGCTCTTAGCTAAAGCTCAATGTGTCCTTGAGGTTGCCATTTGTTTCGAATCCAAGAGATTGTATCCTTTTCAATGGGCCAAATAATAATAAATTTGCATATCAACATGTGGTCCTACATATATTGAATGTAATCCATTATTGAACTAGACTAACCAACCTCATACCTTGGATTTTGAATATCTTTGGGAAGACATCATTGCTACCTTTTATTATACCAGGTTGAAACCATAATGAAGGAATTCATCTAGCTACCTTACTAAGTGCCTCCTGGGATCAATTTATTAGATGTTATGTTAGGGCCCCTACATTGGCGCTAGTATCTCTTGTAGTCACATTGTAGTAGGAGGGGTGTGACCCCCCACCCCCGAGATGAAATCCATTAGAAATTCAGTCTCAAGTATTAAGAAAAGAGACTGAGCAAAAAATTGATGAGATAGGAATTTGTAGCAAATCTTCAAGGCCAAATCAGAGTCTGCAAAACCCTACCATCTTCAGAACGAAATGTGAGTGCAATTCTTATGTTTAGATCCTATAGGATTTTTGGACTTTTCATTCAATTTTTCTAAATATGTTTTAGAAGGAGAAAATTTTCATATTTCCTTATTGTTGTCACTCTATACATCAAATTGATATAATTTTTCATTTGACGTAGCCTCTAGATGGGAGCATAACATTTAAAGTACTGATATTTGTCATCTCCTTCATTAGATGGTGGAATCCTTTAATTATGAGGAATATACTTTTGTCTTAGTTCCTTGGGTCACTTGTTGCAAGGATATCTTCTTCAATAATTCTAGCCTTTAGTCATGTCTAATCTATGTCATTTATATATATCACTTGATTTCATTCCTTATGTTTTCTTTCAATCATAATATGACAACTTGTAAGAGATAATCATGTAGTAATTTAGGCATGCAAGTAGCTAAAACATGGAAATTGTTAAAAAAAATCATCTACTAAAGCATACTACTGTAATCAAGTGATTTTGGAGAAAATAAAAATCATTGATGTTTTGAGACCTCCTAAAAAATGTGTTCTTAATGTATCCTTGTTTTTTGAAAGTGCCTTTGAATGCCACCACAAGCACCAATCACATGTTAACCTTTCTAGGTGTAATGATGTGAAATTCATTTTTATTCATTATCATACATTTTGTGTAACTCAAAATAGTGTTCAACTCTATTTATCCATCTTGTGGTCTCCTTATCATCCTCTTTGTCAAATCATTGTACATCAATATTTATTTTGTTTGTAAATATGTTAAAGGAACCTGCAAAGTTATATGAACACTTTCACATTGCAAAAAAAGAGTGTGAATTTGGGCTACTCAATCCCTTGTTCATTTTTCTGCTAACCTCACTTCCATATCATCAAGTCTTGAAAAAATCATTCATTTTATTGACTCTTGGAGCCAATATGTTAAAATGACTAGTATTAAGGAAACTTGAATTATTGGAGATCTCATCAAGTGAAGCCTTTAATTCTTTAATATCCATGTTCTCAAGTTTGCTAGAAATTTTTACAATTGAATCTTTTAATTCCTTTAGCTCTTTATTGAAGTCTTTGGTAGGTAATATAATGCTCACGTTACTAGTAGCTAGAGAGGAATTTTTGAAATTATGAATAATTTTTATGGGGATTATGAATATGTAGGGCTAATGAGTTGTATGGCATAAAAATTTGTGAGAAAGTATGTATGGAATATATATGGGGTACCAAAATGAATTAGGATGTAGTTGAATGGTCTAGTTGAAATATATATTTTTTCTATGTGGTTCACGGCTCAAAGATCGGTGACAGATACACCAATGAAATATTTGTATCGGTAATATCCACCCACCCAAAGGGATTACCTCCTTTCAATTCAACCACAAAGCCTAACCCTAAGAGTGTCAAGAGATTTGAACCTGTGACCTCTCAATAGCAAAGGTGCTTTAAGTAAAGAGACTCAACCAATTGGGTTAACCATCAAGGCTCTAGTTTATATATAACAAATACCATATTTGGTAAAATTACCTAGGTAAAGTAAAAATAATTCTTTATAGTGTATCGAAAAAAATTACCAAGTAAAAAAGATTATTAAATTGATTTTTTTTTATTAAATTTAATAAAAAAAAATTAAAAAATTGGATAACTTTTTACATGTA
Source organism: Pinus tabuliformis (assembly GCA_031772625.1). Lineage (NCBI taxonomy): Eukaryota > Viridiplantae > Streptophyta > Pinopsida > Pinales > Pinaceae > Pinus > Pinus tabuliformis. Next base: position 722,710,000 of record CM062817.1, read on the forward strand.
CAGATATTAATTACAATATGTCCTATCAAATAATTATAATTAATTTACATATTTTACTATTTTTCATTTATAGTATTGAATTACAACAAAATAATACATCATATAAGTGATCTAAGGCTTCCACAGTTATTCATATCATTGGAGATTTCTAGAAGAGAACTATGTAACGATTTAGTTTATCCAACGTTTCAAATGGTTACTTCATTCAATGGAGAGCTAGGTAAACTGTTAGAGAATAAACATGGTAAAAATGGTAACAAATTAGTAGAAATAAAAAAATAAAAGGTTAAAAGTAATATGCAAACTAGTATCAATTAATAATAACTAGCGCAACCACATAGTAAATGTGGTTGATATAAGTTGAAGGCTTATATCAATCACATTCACAACTACATAGTAAATGTTGTTGATATAAGCTGAAGGCTTATATCAATCACATTCACAACCACATTAGTAAAAATAATGTTAATTAAATAAATATTGTTAATTAAATATAGTTAATTAAATATTGTTATTAATATTGTTGCTAATATTGTTAATTATCTATTATTAATTAATAAATAATTTCTTTCATAAATATTGTTATTTAATAAAGCATTTCATTCACTATTATTAATTAATATTTTTTATATTGTCATTAATTAATTAATTAAAATTAATAACTCATTATTAATAAATTATTTCAATAAAAGTTAATTAATAATTAATTCATTATTAATAAATTTATTATTAATTAATTAACAATTCATTAATTCTTTTCATTCAATATTAATTAATTCCACCCAACAGATTAATATACTAAGCGGATTAATTCAACCCAATGAATTAATATTATAAAAATAAGTGATTAATAAACCCAAGGGATTAATACTAAAAATCCAAGGGATTATAAACCCAAGGGAGCAATATTAAAGCCAAGGGATTAATATTGTAAACCTTACACATATAAACCCTAAGATAAATACTATAAACCCTAAAATAAACATGGTTGACCATGTTTTACCATGGTTGATTTTCGTATTAAAATAATATCGAGACAATCTTTGTCTCAATGCGACATTTGACCATGGTTGATTTTCATATTGAAATAGTATTTTTCATAATGTGGTGTTGGACCATGGTTGTGCATGGTTCACCATCCTTATAACCCCAATGGATTTATATTAAACCCTAAAATTAATATTATAAGCCTTCTAAATAATATTATACCTTAGGAATATTAACCCTTAGATTGATAAACCCAAGAAATTGGTATTATAAACTCAATGGATTAATTCTAAAACCCCAAGGTATTGTAAACCCAAGGGATTAATATTATAAACCCAAGATATATAAACCCTAAGATAAATATTATAAACCCAAGGGAATAATTAATCTAAGTGATTAATACTAAAAACCCAAGGCATTATAAACCCAAGGGAATAATATTAAACCCAAAGGATAAAATTATAAACCCAAGATATATCAATCCTAAGAAAAATATTATAAACCCTAAAAAAAATGGTTGACAATGGTAAATTTTTATATTATAAACCCTAAAATAAACATGGTTAACCATGGCTGATTTTCATATTGATACAATCTTTATGAGAATCTGATGTTCGAAGGAGGTTGACCATGATTCATTTTCATATTGACACAATCCTTCTCACAATGTGACATTGAACTATGGTTGAACACAATTGATTTTAATGTCGAGGCAACCTTTGTCTCAATGTGACATTGGAGCATGGTTGGCCATGGTTGATTTTGATATTGAAAAAATATTTGTCATACTGCGACATTGGACCATGGTTGACCATGGGTTATAAACCCAAGGTGTATAAATCCTAACTATAAACATGGTTAGCCATGGTTGACCATGGTTGATTTTCATATTGACAAAAAAATTGTGACAATGGGACGTTTGACCATGGTTGACCATGGTTATAAACACAAGTTATATAAACCCTAAGATAAATATTATAAACCTTAAAATAAGCATGGTTGACCATGGTTAACCACGATTGATTTTCGTATTGAAAAAATATTTTTCACAATGCAACGTTGGACTATGGTTGACCATGATTGATTTTCATATTGAGACAACCTTTCTCAAAATGCGATGTTGGACAATGCTTGGCCATTGTTGATTTTCATATTGAGACAATATTTATCACAATGCAACGTTGGACCATGGTTGACAATGGATAACCATCTTGCCACAATGTGACGTTGGAACAAGAGACAATCTTTGTCACAATGTGACCATCGTTATTGACCATGGTTAAACATGGTTTACCATGGTTGATTTTTATATTTGAACATGGTTGTCATAATGTGACATTATACCAAGAGATAATATTTGTCACAATGTGACCATGGTTATTCACCATGGTTGACCATGGTTGATTTTCATATTGAGACAATCTTTGTCAGAATGAAAAGTTAGAACAAGGTTGACCATGGTTGATTTTCATATTGAGACAATCCTTGTCACAATGCGACATTGGACCGTGGTTGACCATGATTGATTTTAATGTCGAGAGAACCTTTCTCACACTACGACATTAGACCTCACCAATGGTAATAAACCCAGGGGATTAATACTAAAAACCCAAGGGATTAATTTTATAAACCCTAGGTATATAAACCCTAACATAAATACCATAAACCCTAAAATAAACATGCTTGACCATGTTTTACCATGGTTAATTTTGGTATTGAGACAATATTTGTGATGATGCGAAATTGGACCATGGTTTACCATAGTTCACCATGGTTTATTTTCATATTGAATCAAACTTTGTCACATTGCACCGTGGTTGTGTATGGTTGACCATGATTATAAACTGAAGGGATTTATATTAAACCCTAGGATTAATATTATAAATCTTATGAATAATATTATAACCTAGGAATATAAAGCCTTAAATTGATAAACCCAAGGGATTAATACAATAAACCCAAGGTATATAAACCCTAAGATAAATATTATAAACCCAAGGGATTAACACTAAAAACCCAAGCGAATAATATTAAACCCAAGGGGTAAATATTATAAACCCTAAAATAAACTTTGTTGACCATGGTTGATTTTCATATTGACAAAATCTTTGTGACAATGTGACATTGGACCATGGTTGACAATGGTTGATTTTCACATTGACAAAATTTTTTTCACAATGCAACGTTGGACTATGGTTGACCATGATTGGTTTTCATATTGAAACAACCTTTCTCAAAATTTGACATTGTACAATGGTTGACCATTGTTGATTTTCATATTGAGACAATCTTTATCACAATGCGACGTTGGACCATGGTTGACCATGGATGACCATGTTCTCACAATGCGACATTGGACCGAGAGACAATATTTGTCATAATGTGAGCTTGGTTATTGACCATGGTTTACCATGGTTGTTTTTCATACTGAAATAATATTTGTCAGAATGTGATGTTGGAACATGCTTGACCATGGATGGCCATGGCTTTCACAAATGTGACATTGGACCAAGAGATAATCTTTGTCACAATGTGACCATTCTTATTCACCATTGTTGACCATGGTTGATTTTCATATTGAGACAATCCTTGTCACAATGCGACATTGGACCACAGTTGACCATAATTGATTTTAATGTCGAGACAAAATTTCTCACACTGTGATGTTGGACCTCACCAATGGTAATAAACCCAGGGATTAATACTAAAAACCCAAGGGATTATAAACCCAAGGGGGTTATATTAAACCCAAGGGATTAATATTATAAACCCTAACATAAATACCATAAAAACTAAAATAAATATGCTTGACCATGTTTTACTATGGTTGATTTTGATATTGAGACAATATTTGTGACAATGCAACATTAGACAATGGTTTACCATGGTTGACCATGATTTATTTTCATATTGAGTCGAACTTTGTCACAATGTGACATTGCACCATGGTTGTGCATGGTTGACCATGATTATAAACTCAAGGGATTTATATTAAACCCTAGGATTAATATTATAAACCTTATGAATAATATTATACTCTAGGAATATCGCTGATTGGGGTGCGAGCCGACGGATCACCTCATTAAGATGGGGATAATGGTTGGTACTACAAGTTGCATAACCACTACCCCGCACACGCTCGAGGTGATGGGTGCGGTGGCCCTTTGCATGATGTTAAACATTCATTAAGGAAAGGTAGTAGTGAGAGGAGGGGAAGTGTTGGAGTTTGTAATTTCCTTGGAGAGAAGTCTGGTGAGTACCATAGTGATTGTGAGCAAGGATATTGGAGCAGTGGGCTGGTTCAATCTCTCCACGAGCAGCAACAACTCCATCATCTACACTTGAAGGAATTCGGATCTACTGTGTGGTGAACCCACCCCAGTACAGGGAAACTCCAAGGCCGATCAGGTTACAGTTTGTCGCATTGTATAGGACTGGGTCAGAGAGACCGTGGCTTGACTAAAAAACCCGAGTCCATAGTGAGAAACCTCAAGAGACTAGGCACTACATAGAACTGGGACTTTCAGGTGGCTGACGGGGTCAAAAGCCTGTTGAACGGTTAATTAGTGAAGTGGGAGGCGCTTGCCGTGAGGGAACCAATGAAGAAATTCAAAATTTTTTAGAAGAATGAGAAGTAGAATTGAAGCAAGAGATTGAGATAGATACGGAGTTGGAATATTAGAGAGTCCTTGTCCCGAATCCTAGAAATATAAGAAGTAGAATCACCCAATTTAAACAGACCCTCTACCTATAATGGTTGATGAAAATCCTATTGGGAAAGGCATTGGAGCAAATCTCAATAGGCATGGCAGTCACATTTCAAGGAATGCCAAATTACAATAAGCAATTTCAGAAGGTGCAGTTTCAACTGCACAAACAGGACGTATGCCTTGGTCGAATTGAGAAGCACCTCCCACGTATCTTGGTTTAGACAGAGCTTCCTACTATGAATGCCAAAGATCCAACACGATTGGAATCAACATCAGTTGAACAACATGATTAGCATGCCTACTTTCTGATAGTTTTATTTGTATATGCGGCTAGATTTTAAATTTGTCTATTCAATTATATATATATGTAGAACTCTAGAGTATGGAAGTGGACAAGAATATGAAACTTATATTTCTTGGATAGAGAGACTTACTATTTTTTGCTACTGGATGGCATATAAGGCGGATAGGTGGCCAACAGACTTGGTTTCCCACTAGGCAAGTTGAGGCCACCTAGCCAGTTCTATGTTGTGTAAATTTGCTCTCTATTAATGAAAAAGGAGGATCTACCAAGCTTGCAAAAAGAATATTATACCCTAGGAATATAAACCCTTAAATTGATAGACCCAAGGGATTAATTCTAAAACCCTAAAGTATTATTAAACCCAAGGGATTAATATTATAAACCCAAGGCATATAAACTGTAAAATATATATTATAAACCCAAGAGAATAATACATCCAAGGGATTAATACTAAAAAGCCAGGGCATTATAAACCCAATTGAATAATATTAAACCCAAGGGGTAAATATGATAAACCCAAAAATAAACATGGTTGACCATGGTTGATTTTCATAGTGAGACAATCTTTATCACAATGCAACATTGGACAATGGTTGACCATGCTTATTTTTCACATTGAGAGAATCTTTGTCATAATGTGACATTGTACCATGGTTGATTTTCACAATCAGAATCTTTGTCAAAATTCGACATTTGACCATGGTTTACCATGGTGGACACAATGTGGCGTTGAAAAATCAAAGAATCTTTGTCATAATGTGACGATGGTTATTAACGATCATTGACCTTTATTGACAATGGTTGATTTTCAAACTGAGACAATCTTTGTCACAATGTAGCGTTGGAGCATAGTTGACCATGGTTGAAAATGATTAACCATGCTTGACCATGGCTGATGATGGTTGACCATGGTTGATTTTTACATTGAGACAATCTTTGTCACAATGTGATATTCGACCATGGTTGACCATAATTGACCATGATTAATTTTTATATTGACCATGGTTAATTTTCATATTGACTATGATTGATTTTGATATTAAGACAATCTTTGTCACAATGTGACATTTAACCATGGTTGACCATGGTAGATCGTGAATGACCATGAATGACCATGGTTGACAATGGTTGGTTTTCATATTCGGACAATCTTTGTCACAATGTGACGTTGGACCATGGTTGACCATGATTATAAACCCAAGAAAATTATATTAAACCCTAGTAATATGAACCCTTAGATTAATAAACCAAAAAAATTATATTATAAACCCAATTGATTATATTATAAACCTAAATAATGGTAATCAACAACCAAGAGATTTGCATGGCATAACATATCATGAGTGAAACACCAAAAGTTGTGTTGTTGGAAATATTTAACTTTGATATCATTTCAAATTTAGGAATAACTCAATACTCTAAGGATTATATTATTTGCTAAAAGTGGTCAAATTAAGAAGTAACTTAATACTTTAACTAATATATTATTTTCTAAAAGGTGTATATAAAAGGAAGTGACTATTCATTTTATATTTTATAAGAAATTAAAGATTTATCTAGTGACTCCCACTTTGAAATTATTTCCAATATTATATATGTATCATAGGGCTCTCATACATCAATATGGTGTTTGGCTTGTCTATAACATTAACAATTATATTATTAAATTAAGAGTTCCTTAAGGAAACATGGTGTTAAGCTATTTCTAAAACATCATAGGTTTTAAGAATTTGTCATCTTTATAGCACTAACATTACAATCTATATGTAACAAATATAATATATTACAAAAATTAAATTTGTATATATAAATATTTTACATGTTAAATACAATACTATATATAAATTTGCATTAAACAAAATATTAGATATATATATTGTAACATTACAATTTACATGTAATAAAGTCTCTCATGATTTTCTATAATTGTTTTATGTTTTGTTTTAGTGTATTAAATTTGTTTTATATTTTGTTTTTTCTTTTTTAATATATATTTTTAAGAGTTTTACTTCAAATATAACAATGATAAGCTAAATTAAAAACTTCAATGGTATAATACACATTCATATACTTCAATTTTTTCTATTAAAATCACTAAATTTATTTATATATTTTAAAATATAATTTGAATTAAAAAAATTACAATAAACTCACCCATTTTTTAATTTGTAAACTTTTATAACTTATTGTAATTGGAATTAAATCATAATTTTTTTAATTTTTTAAGATATTATAATTTATCACATTAAAATACACCCACCCAAAAAATTATGATTAAATTATAATAAAACGTGACATGAACGATATCGTTCAACCCTCCGGTAGACCTTCACAAACATAAGACTGTGGGACGCACCCCATCGCCTCTTTGTAACACAACAAATGAAATATGCGGTCACTGGGGAAGAGCATGGCGGCGATGAGTCCGTCGACGCCTGTATCGATTGCCCCATCAAAGAAATTCGACAATTCGGGCCTCGGGGTCACTGCTTTTCCTCTGCATGGTCGCTTCCAGAGATGCCATTGCGTGCCCCGCTACGACGCCTTGTATCACCCCACCATCGATGCTCATAATGTGGACCTTTATGCCAATCTACCTCTCCTTCTCCCTTTCGTAGCCGAACAGAAAATTGTTCTCCAGCACCGAGAAAATATCGTAGCTGAGCTTGTTGCTGTCGCAGCTCAGTCGGCCATGCCCAGCTTCCAGACCCAGCTCCATAATTCAAACTATCTTGAAGAACGTTAATGTGGCAAGGAACACAGACGGATCCCCTCTTCTATTAGTTGCAGCCACGTTCCAGCCATGATTGAATGCTTCAATTCCAGCCCGATTCAATTCTATCAACCATAGTTACCAAATTCGAATTCGAATTTGAATTCGAATTCGATTCGATACGGAAAAAATTCGACACTATAAAATTCAATACGGAAAAAATTCGACATTATACGTCTTACAAATACTTAATATTCTTTTTTTTAATATTGGATTTATCTTTTTATTTTTTATTTTTTTATAAGTCTTATCCATTATAAACTGACTTTTGCTATTTTATAATTTTTTATAATATAGAAGTTACTGTTTTTCTATTTTTTTTTTATAAAAGTTGTCATAATATAGAAGTTACTGTTTTTCTATTTTTTTTTTTATAAAAGTTGTCAATTTGGAAGCTTACCATTTTATATCTTTTATAGTAATGAATTTTTCCATTTTATAATTTTTTGTAATATAGAAGTTACTGTTTTTCTATTTTTTTTATGGATCCAGATATCATGATAGCTAAGCAATATTTTATATCCCCTGTCAAGGTGGTCGGACTTGATCTATCAATTCGAGAGGCCTCTGATGTCATGGTTGGTGTAGGAATTGATCTGTGAGTACAAGTCGGTTCCCTCATTTCTAAGTCGTCCATTTTACGAAGTTGAGTAGATAACAAGGCATTTCCTGCACATGTGATTCCTAGGGCTTGTGGAGTTTACAGAAATAGTAAATGGGCAATCCTGCATTTAAATACTCCGAGGAGAGGAAGAGCCCTAATTCTCTTCTTTCTTCTCCTGTTTTTTTTTAACTATTAGGAAATGACGAGTGGGGACTTTGGTTATTATATTTGTTGTAAGGTACCTTTGACCAGAGGGTACCTGCAATCGATTTATGGAATCCAAGGGGGTAAGGCTTGAAGAAACTGAAGCCCAAAAAGCGCTCATTCCAAGCAGATCCTGTAGGGGAGAAGAGCCCCGCGGGCAGCGACGACAATTTCTTTTATTAAACGGTGGGAGAATCGCGAATCATAATACTCCATACGCTCTCAGCCCACTGCGAAAACGCCAACGTTAATTGTGAACCTAATATCTAATACACCATACCGAACTCGAATTGACGTATTAATTCGCAAATCGAATCGAACCGGCGAATTTTCGAATTTTTTTCTGCAGTACGGCCGAACTTGGTAACTATGCTATCAACCACGTTCGAGGCACGATCGAACGCTTGGCGCTCCCCTCCACCGCTCCTCCTCTCTGATCACCGGGGACTCTTTGCCGCTGCATCTCCGGGACTCTGATCATCTTTTCCTCTGCCACCCTTCTGTCTCATGCTTCTATGCAATTTCAAAATAAAAAATAAAAAAATAACGTATCATATTTCTGTCTCATGCTTCTATGCAATTTCAAAATAAAAAATAAAAAAATAACGTATCATATTTTTGGCAGCTTTCTTTATGGAATATGCTTCACATATTTTCCCCACATTTAATTTTTTTGTCCAAAATTTATTATTAAACGTTCTTCCACACTAGACTGACATAGGGGAGTTTTAGGTTAATAAGTTTAAAGTAATTAAAATAATAAAATTTGTAATTTTGTTTTTATTAATAAAATTACCAACACCTGTTTAGATAAAAAAAAGTATAATATACATATCAGATTAAAATATATAACATATAAATAGCATTTTATTATATAAATCAAAACAAGTATTGTAAGGAGTTAATAAATTGAGATGTGGAGTGGATAAATTAACATAAATTTTGGTGGGTAGTAACTACTAGGAAGTCCACAAGTTTACAATTTTACTCTTGGATAAATGTTGAGGAAAACATAAATAATGGTGGGAAGTGGCTATTGATGAGTATATTTATTTACATCTTATTTCTATATGTTTTTATGCAAGGACTTACTTAATTTATGTTGGGAAATAATTTATGGTAAATATGTTATTTCAAGGATTTTATTTTTGGATTAAACAATCATTACACCAATATCTAAAAATCATACATGAATATTGGAACAATGCCCATAAATTTTGACATAAAATATGTGATGTTGGTATCACATGGCATTCTACAAAAATACCTTCAAGTTATGTCCAATCAAACGTTTAAAAAATAGTTTTTTAATAATATTGAAAAACAAATATTTATTTTTTAAAGTTAAACATTATAAGTTGCATTGGTCATTTCTAAACTAATACTGGTCAACGAAATCGATTAATAGAGTTGTGTCTTGGCAGGGACTTGTAATGATTGTGTAACCATATTTAAATTTAATTAATAAGTACAAAAATACTTAATATTTACAATAAACTTCTTAGAGTCCTATAATATAGGAATCCCAATCACTTTTCTCCTATTTCATTTGAGGTAAATTTTGTAAATATTAGTCATGATCACTTGACTCGTAATTTTCAAAGAGGTTTAGGTTTAGATTGGGTACCATGTAAAGGTGTTTATTTTATTAAGAGTAGAATTTCTAAAGTCATGTTTTTCCTTACAAAGGGAAATCATGGAAAGTCTTTGGTCACTTGGGAAAAAGCACAAAAATCATGTTTTACGAATCCTTGGTTATTGTGAGTTTGTTGGTCTCATTCTAAGTCATTGTTAGTAGGTCACGTAATTCTAGAGGTGATGTCTACACCAAAAGAAATCGTGAAATGGTCTTGACACAGATTTGGAGGCTCTTTGGTTTTAGTTTTGGATGTAATTTAAAAAGGACAACTTATGATCTCAATAGGGAATAACGGTTAGAAGGATAGTCCTTCCTTTTCCCAATGCGCTACGATTTTAGAAAAGCGCTAATCATTCATGATTTTCTTTATTAATGATGATCAACACTTTCAATCCCACTCCAGGCCATTCCATGTGATCATTTGAACTTTCCTTTTCATCCCTTATCATTCAGCTCTTCATCATCTGCATCGGAAAGCTCAAGTTGCTTGTTTCATTCGTTGCAAAAGGGAGGTAGGGGAGCTACAAGTTCACACAGTGCTCAAATTCTCGCATGTCGACAGTCAAAATTCCTTCACAAGTGCAAATATAGCTCTATATTTATCCTTCAGTCTTGAAAGAACTCTAAAATTGCATTTAGAAGCCAACATAAACCAATTAAAGCTTGCAAAAAGGATAGAATTATCATCACTACTCTTCTAAAATTCGTTGCATTTTTCTTCCTCTGTGTTGCGCGCTTTTATCCTAACCTGCTGCGATTCCACACAATGGGTCATATCGCTCTTTTCTCGATGTCAATTGGCCTTTCCTCTATGTGATCCCTTGCATGCAATAGGAGCTTTGGTCATGTTGGGATCATGATTGCCATTACACCAAAACCCGCAGGTGTTAGTAAACGGACTCATCGCCAGAGTTAACGGATCCTCGAGAGGCGGTTAGTCCATGTCACGAAACACACGGGGAGCGCTGGATTATCCAATGCCCAACAATCTCCCCCCCAGCGCGAGCCGGGTGTGATTCGAACTTCAGACCTTTGGCTCTGATACCATGTCAGGCCAGGTTAACTCCAGAAATTAATGAGCGCAAGAAAGAACTGATGATTTTATTCATTAGCCAACTATTATTTATATACATACATAAAACGGATCAGTTCATCTTCTAGATGATTGTCCAGTTCACCCATCCGTTTCGGATTAGGTGTCAACATTCCCCCCCTTAATCTGAAGGGATGTTGGTGAGTCCAAGCATCGTTCTGAATCTTTCAAGCTTTTCTCTTCCAAGCGCTTTGGTGAAGATGTCTGCAATTTTCTCGTTTGTGGAACAATGACGGAGATGGATTGTTTTGGCCTCAACATGATGTCGGATCAGATGATATTTAGTATTGATGTGCTTAGTACGATCATGGAACTTTGGGTTCTTGGCCAACTTTATTGCAGAGGTGTTATCAATCATGAGTGGAGTTGATTGTATTTGTTTTACCTGCAAATCTTCAAGAATTTTCCTGAGCCACACAATTTCTTTCGTTGCTTCAGCTGCTGCCACATATTCTGCTTCTGTTGTGGAATCTGTTGGTACTGATTGTTTGCGTGATCTCCAGGAGACAGCTCCTGATCCAAGACTCATAGCATATCCTGAATTAGATACCCCAGTTTCTTTGTCTCCATCGAAGTCTGAATCAGAGTATCCAATCAAGTTGAAGTCGTCCACCTGTGTATACTTGATCCCAAGGTCTTGAGTTCCCTTCAAGTACCTTAGAACTCTTTTTGCAGTAGACCAATGTCCCTCACAAGGCTTTTGCAACAACCTGGAGAGGATTCCAACAGCAAATGAAATGTCTGGTTTGGTAGTAGTGAGGTAGATGAGACTTCCTACAAGCTGTCTATACTTTGTTGCATCCTCAAATTCCTTTCCTTCAATAGATGTGAGCTTCAAGTTTTGTTCCATTGGAGTAGAAAGGGGATTGCACTCTGTCATGCCAAATCTGTTCAACAAATCTCCAATGTATTTCTTTTGAGAAAGAAATATGGACTTTGGATGTTGGGTTACTTCAATGCCAAGATAGTAATGAACATAGCCCAAATCAGTCATTTCAAAAAAATTTCCTAATTCTTTCTTTATGGATGCAATATAGCTTTCATTGTTCCCTGTCATTAAAAGATCATCTACATATACCACAAGATATACAACTGTTTTGCCAACTTTCTTGACAAATAAAGTTGCATCATCAAGATCAAAATGTTTGAAGTTGAGTTTCAGAAGATGCTCAGTTAGTTTTTCATACCAGGCTCGTGGTGCTTGTTTGAGGCCATACAAGGACTTCACAAGTTTGCATACTTTGTGTTCATGTCCTTTCACAGCAAATCCTTCAGGCTGGGACATAAAAACATTCTCTTTTAGATCTCCATTCAAGAATGCAGTTTTTACATCCATTTGATGGACTTTCCAACCGTTCTGAGCAGCTAGTGCAAAGAGTGTCCGGATGGTGGCCCATTTTGCTGTGGGAGCAAAAGTTTCCTCATAATCGACCCCTTCCTTCTGTGCAAAACCTTTTCCCACAAGCCTAGCTTTGTGCTTGTCAAGTGAGTCATCAGCTTTGTACTTGTTCTTGTAGACCCACTTGCAGCCAATTGGTTTGGTTCCAAATGGAGGATCAACCAGCTTCCAAGTGCCATTCTTTATGAGGGCATCATACTCCTTCTGCATCGCTTCTTTCCATTCATCATGAGAAGCAGCTTCTTTGAAGGAAGTTGGTTCAAAATCTGTAGACAAGTTCAATTCACAATCATAAGTAACATCCATATCAACAGGTGAATTAGAGTTATCTACATCACCTCCATCTTGTCGGTTTGTATTTCTGGTTCCTGTTTTTCTAATTTCATCAGGATGAACACTTTCAAGTGTCTTTGTCAGCCACTTTGGGGGACCTTTCTAAGATGGTCCAGGCTGTTCTGTTGATTGAGTTGGGACTGAATCAAGATTAAGTCTCCCAATTCTATCAATTACATCACTTAAAGCATCATCCGTTGTTGGAGTGTCATGCAGGGGAGATTGTTCTTCAGAAGGAGATTCCACATGTTGATCTAGTATAGGAATCCCCCCTTCAAGATGTGGAATCTGATTATCAAACTCTTGGAATGATTTCGGTTTTGTGAATCTATCCAAGCGATCAAGTTGCCGCTCAACAACACTGTCAGATATGGATGATTCAAGAAAAATGACATCTCTAGATAAAACAAACTTTTTATTTACTTCATCATAAAGGCGGTATGCTTTAGATGTGTTTGCATACCCAAGGAAGATACACTTACGACTTCTAGCACCAAGTTTGTTTCTATGTACCTTTGGTATTAAAGCATAACAGGTGGAACCAAATATCCTGAGATGTTTTACTGAAGGAACATGTCCATACCACAATTCATAAGGAGTCTTGTTTCTTATAGCACTAGATGGACATCTATTCTTTATATATATAGCACATAGAACATGATCCGTTAACTCTGGCGATGAGTCCGTTTACTAACACCTGCGGGTTTTCGTGTAATGGCAATCGTGATCCCAACAGGTTATAAGAATGTAACAAAGCTGTTTCCCTCAAATTGTATGCTCAAAAGTGTTTTAAACAGTCAAATTTCTTTAACATTGCATTTTTGGCTTGTGCAGTGCGACTATCGCTAGTTTAAATTCTTGCCATCAGTTATGAAATTCCAAGTTATATAGGGTTTGCCTAAGAAAGTCTCCAATTCTAACTTTTTGGTGTAGTTGGTGGATTATATCTTAAGTCATTGTCAAGAGATTTCAAATACCATAATACCTCCATTGTTGCACAAACGAGTTGCTCGTAACCTTAAACTATTCATTGTTGCAAAAGAGAGACTATGTCAAACTCCAAAAGACAAAAAATACAAAGGGGGAACCATTGTACGTTTTGAACCACAGGATATCATAGCGATCAATGCAGATCCAACCATCATAATGGCTTTTGAACAAGTAGGGTGTTGAGATTTTGTGAGAAAATTTAGGGGTATCATTTAGAATTGACAAAGGAATTTTCTAGGGGTTTTGAGGTGGGTAAGAAAAGGTGGGAAGTCTAAATTTTCTAGTCTAGACTCAATTAATAGTTGAGGCCACTGAGATCCCTTTGAGTGGAGAGGAATGGTTCAGAGGAATGGATTTTGATTTGGTTGATTTCAAGGACCTTCTGTTGGGCCACCAAATTAACCTCAATTTTCACTCCATTTTCACCTTTATCCTCATTTTTTCACCTCATTTCATCATATTATCATTACATAACCCTATATTTCCATTACCATATGAGTTTATATTCTCATTTTCCAAAGTTATTAATTTCATGTATTTAGAGTGAATTTATGATTAAAACTTAGAGAAATAACATGTATTTGCTTATACCTAAAAGTGGATTGAGTTTGATGACATGTGTAGATCATTTGGAAGCTTCCAAGGCACCCTTATGTGGCCTCCCAAGATCAAATTCGAATTTCAACTCAAGAGGTGGACCATATTCCAAGGAGAAAGATCATGGAGATTTTGATGTGTCATGGGATTTGTATCTAGTATTTAGGGATAAGTTGAGACAAGTATGGGTCTAGTAGATATTTAAGGGATCTACATTTATTGAGTAGATATCCCTAATTCATGTATAAATAAGAAGAGCATCCTCCAAATCATGTTATGAGGAGGAGGAGGGAGAGAAAACAATTATCAGTTATTCATTAGCATTAGATTTATGTTCATTCAACATGAATAATACCATTTTCTCCAAATCATGAGTTATGAGTGTTGTTTGATTCTTAAGGTGTGATAGTTGTTCATGTGTGCTCATTGAGGAATGGAAGGATCCCCATACTGAGATAAGTACACTTTGTTGTAAATTAATGTTGTGAATATACTAATTTTAATTATGATGTTCATCTTATTTCTTTCTTGTAAATACTTGTAGATAATTTTAGTATGAACTCACATTGTGGCCATGTTTTGTTGTGTGAAGGTTGATCTCCTTTCAGTAGCTAGTTTTGATGTGAGAAGGAAATCCAGGAACTCCTAAGTTAGGAGTCTCTTCTCCATGAGCTAGATTAAATTGAAATAAGATTTACTTTCTCATATGCTTTCCTAGATTACATTTATGTGAATATTGATTCCCTTTCAGTATCTAGAGAAATCAAGCCCTCCTAAGTTAGGAGACTCTTCTCCATTAAGAACTGAACTGAAAACAACATTTACTTGCTTTCATTCTTGCTTTCTTAGGTGTTTGGTAATGTTATTATAAGGAAGAATGTAGAAGGACAATCAGGACTCTTGAACAAGAGACTCTTCTCTATCTTCTAAAGTAAAATAATTCCATTGATCAAACATTTTTTATGCTTTCATAAAATAGATCTGATAGTTTAGATTTGTAATATGCATTTCCATTATAAACAAACTTCTTACACCTGTTTCATCTAAGGTCCCATATATATTGGTTTGCTTCTAAGTTTATGATTCCCCGGATTGATAAAACTAAATGACAGGGATTTAGCAGACAACTAAATCACCCAACATTTTAGCGCCATTGCCGGGGAAGCAAACTTAGATGTAAGCTAGTTAAGAAGATTGTTTAGGAAGAGTTTTTATTTAGGATCATTTAGGGTTAATTGCATTTAGGAATTTTCATTTAAGTTTATTCTCATATAGGAAACATAGAAATAGAACACAAATAAAAAAACCCCCCATTCACTGAAAAAAAAACACAATAAAGATCCATATGTGTATATGGAAAAACGATGAGTATAAGTTTGGAACAACTCGCTCAGATCCTAGCAAGTGTTAGGATCTCCTCTTCTTGTGAAGAAGAGATCTTGACAGCAGCCAAAAGCTTAACTACTCCTCTAGAAGAAAACAATGAATTAATATTTGAAGAATCATCTTGTATATCTAATGATGAACAATTATTTGAACAAGAAATTGAGGAGGACGAAGAGAAATTGCAGCATGATCTGAATCAGAGTGGAAATCACGCCTATGAAAGCCTTATTGACAAGTGGTTTCGATGGTTTCAAACAAGTACGAGGTTAGATCGATTTTGTTTTTATTTCATTAGATCATACTCACAAAAACTAGATTCGATCATCCTTGTATATTTTCATTTTAAAATTGCGAAATTGAAAATGAATATATTTTTACTACTGTTGCGTGAATGGTTACATTGGAAATTTAATTACACGTAATAGTTTGTAATTTTCAATTAGCATAGAGTAGGTTGGATCATATTTTCAGTTTGAATAAGTATGCTCTCCTCCTGCGTCTTTGTACGATCTTGAGGATCATAAAGTAGAATGTATATAAATGTTTTCAAGGTTGCAATATACTTGTCTCCATTTGCTAAAAAAATTATCCTAAATCAATAAAAAAATCCTAGAATGTTTTAGGATTAGAATAAATTTAAAAACTTTTTATAAGATTTTGATTTTAAAACAATATAAAAATTTAAAAAAAATTAGAATAAATTCAATTTTTTTTTTTAAAAACATTTTGATTTGAACATAACAAATTCTTAGGAATAAATTCCTTTTTATTTTTATTTATTTATTTAAATTTATTTTTGTAGTAACTAGGAATAGAATTTATTTTATTTTTTTAGTTTAAACAAAAAAAAATTGATTTACTAATTTAAAAAAAAAAAAAACAAAATAAATCAATTTTATTTTTTTAAGTTAGAAAAAACATTAGGAAATAAATCAAATTAAAAAAATCATTTTTCTTAATAATAAATCAAATTAAATTTCTTTTTAGAGATTTTAATTTAACAAAAAAAAATTTAAAAAAATAAATAAATAATTAATAAAAAATAGGATTTTTTTTTTTTTAACACAAAACAAAATACAACAATTTTAGTTTCAAAAAAAAAAATTTTAATTTAGTTAAAAAAAAAAATCATTTTTCTTAATAATAATACAAAACAATAAAAAATAGGACAACATGGCAGAGGCAATGGTAAGTGGTCGCCAAATATTGGAACATTTTGCAAATCGTCTCCCTGTACTAGAAGCGTCTCTTCCTTCTCTCGTCCAAGTGAAGCGCTCCCCGCAAGCTCCATCCGACGTGTCAGAGCTGGACAGGATACGAAATAGCTACGAGGGAGAGCCGTATGTCTTTCCTGCCACGTGGGTGCCTAGCTGGACCGATGCCCTAGGGACTAGCACTGTGCTCGAAGACCTACAGAGCCTCTTGTGTGGTGTTGTCCAAGTTGATGCCTTTCAACTTCAGTATGAAGCTTGCAAAGATGTATTTCAGCAAGATACATTCCAATTATTATCTGCAGATTGTTGTGAAGAGAGTTGCGCAAATGATGATCCATCTATAAGTTTTTCCATTTTGCACTGGAACAGAGAGAGTGGTGACACAAATCATTTCAATTACAAAATGTCCACAAGTAGAGGCTTTAATAGGGATTTTAGCAATCATGAAAACCAAAATGGTGACTCTGTCATTGGGAAGACGTGGAGTATCGGGACTATTTGGGTTTAAAGGATCCCTTTGCAAGCAGTCTCTAGGGAGTAGAGACAGGGGCTATGGTATAAGCATTTGTAGCAAGCAATCGAATGATACCTGAACCCACCGGCCCGGGATAGTCAATAAAAGCCCTCCATGCGAGAAGATCACTGCCCAGGTCTCTGGTGCTTTTGCTTATGCGTCTACAAGCCCAACATATGCAAGATGATTGGAACATCAGTGAATGTAGGAACAACAGGCTAGCTGGCTGGGATAGGAAGGGATACTGAACGGGTGGCTAAGATCTTCATTTCGAGAAAGAAGTGAATATTTTTCATACTCCAGAATGGCTTTGACGTTTATCTCCCTAAATGGCAGGGGTTAGT
The DNA here is from genome assembly GCA_031772625.1 of Pinus tabuliformis. Taxonomy (NCBI): domain Eukaryota; kingdom Viridiplantae; phylum Streptophyta; class Pinopsida; order Pinales; family Pinaceae; genus Pinus; species Pinus tabuliformis. The sequence continues at coordinate 722,728,091 of CM062817.1, forward strand.
GGCTCTAAGAAAACCCTCGTCGCTGATCGGTGTAGCAGCTTGGCTCTATCCTACAGCTTCCTGTTCGCTGGTGGGGCTAACTGACTGCCTCCTCTTTCTCTCCTTACCAAGCCAACCAGCGTGTGTTGTATCTTCCTGGAATGGGCAAATTTCTTCCACCGTTATGACCAATCTGTGCAACATGAAAAATTGATTATATCAGCGACAATGAAAGATAGGCAAGTATATAGAATGCAAGTGGGAAGACCTTACATGTGCTGACAGAGGAAAATTCGATTTAATTGCTAGCATAAGAAACTGTGGCATCGCCTGCATTCAATTAAAAGCCGCCAAGCCATAGAAAACACCATACTTACTGACCCTCATTAAATTGTGTTACCCTGGCGCGGACTATATAAGTAAAAGTTTGACGCAAGGAAAGAAAGTCTTCCATTTCGATAGGTAGAATCAAGGAAAGAAAATCTTCATTTCGCCAGGTGGGGCTATTGCATCGTTGTGAACCCACTATGCTCGGCGGCTATGATTAATAGAGATTATTGAAGGATCCAGATCGGTCTAAAATCTCTACCAGATTGACCGAAGAGACCGAGCGGATATCAATGACTTTAGAGGAGGATAAAACATGGATTTATGGAGTGAAATCCGGTAAGTATGCGATATATAAGCTGGCCCAAGCCTTGTCAACACCGGTGAATAGCCCACATCTCCATCATTTTAGTAGCAGAACTGCAGTTTCAGTTGACTTGAAGTAGGTAAGGCGGTGGCGCTTTTTGTCTCTGTGCTTACATTCCAGCTGGAATTAGCGCACCGATCCATCAGAAAATTGGAGGAACAGGTTTACAGTTTGCAGCAACAACTAAGTGAGAAAGATGATCAGCTGAAGCTCACCACCGAAAAGCACGCAAAAGCCAGGGATGAGGCTACACAGAATGCATTTGTATTGAAGAAACATATAGCAATATGTGAAGAGTTAAGAAATGAATGTGAGCGATTTCGGCGTGAGAGAGACGCATTTGAAGAGCAAATCGTAGAGGCTCATGATAAAAGGGAATTGGCAGAGAAGCGAGCCACTGAAGCTGAAATACGTGAAAGAGTAGTACAGCGTCGCTTAGAAAAAGCCTTGCAAGTATCTTCAATGGCCAATCTTGATAGAAAACGGAATGGTTATTTGGAAGAAATGCTTCCAAACTGCATTAGCAATGAACGTGTAGCTTTGCGTAGTAAGCCGCAGACACAAAGGGTTATAAAAAATTGCTGCTCCTCTAGCTCCTGTGGCCTCAAGTGGTTTGATTTCTGAGGGAAAGCTAGAGGATGAGCGTCCTGTCCAGCCAACTCCCAAAAAGAAAGTCAAGTCTGAAGGGCTTAATTTGTGCAATGAGTCACCGATTGATCGCAGAAAACTGTCTGCCTGCCATAATGATAGTAATTTTCATTCAGGCCAAGTTCTTGACAATTCTGGAAAATATAAGATCGAGGAAAAGCTCTCTGCCAATGACATGAGTAGCATGCAAGAAAAATTGGAACCCTCTGTCAGCGGAATCCAGAACTAGTCCATCTGAAGCACAGATTTTTTGTTTTGTTCCACTTTTATAATTATCAAATCACTTTTCTCGAATGGATTTCTTCAATGAATGGTTTACATGTAAGGATGGTGAGCAGTTGAAGATGACACAGAAGGTTTGCCAACAATACCTTTTTGAATTGGAGAGAGGTAAACTTCTCTGAGAAAGTTGGCACCAGAAAGTTTGTTTTTTAGATGATATTGATAGGTTTGGCTTCGTTTTTGTTCCTTTTCTCTTTAGACTGATTCAGCTTTTCATGTGAAGACAACGCTGGTTATATACTACCTTTCCTGATTATTTGACAGGGTGACATTTCATATGAAAAGGGTAACCAGTTTAGATGACTGATTGAGGAAATTTTTATCTCCTTGTGACTCTATGGAACCCCTAGGCATTCCAAAAACATGTACCTAATTTTTTTTGGGTGAATGTGACAGATACAGTAACTATCCAAGTGGCTCCAAAACTGGCAACCATAACCCACCTGGATATCAGCTGTTGTAAGAAGATGACTTACTCTTCACTAGAGGCTCTGGGAAAACACTGCAAGGCCCTCTTCATTTTCTTTTACTTTTATTCCAATTTAGAGTTAGTTTTTAGTTTATTGTTAATATTAATTTAGTTTGATCATTATAGATTTTCATTTTTTTTCCAATGCGTAGATTTAATTAATAAATAATTATTTTAGTAAAAAAAAACAATAATTAAAAAAAAATAAAAAAAAAAATCAAAACAATGCAAAACATTTTTTTTAATTTTATTTTTTTTTAATAACAATCCAAAACAAATTTAAAAAAAAAAAATCAAAACAATTAAAAAAAATTAAAAAATCAAAGCAATTAAAAAAATTCAAACAATTCACAATAAAAAAAACATTTTAACAATCCAAAGCAATTTTAATTTAAAAAAAAAAAAAAAAATTAAAAAAACCAATTAAAAAAATAAATAAATAAATTTAAAAAAAAAATTGCAAATGGAAATTTCTTAACAGCTGGAAACATTTTATGCTAACTTGTCTTGTTGGAGTTAGGAACTAGCGCACAAAGGCAACAGGTAAAAAATTCATTTCATTTTGTTGCTAGCATTTATACTTGTATTTTATGTTCTTCAAAAAGCTCTCACAATTTTCATGCAAGATTTGAACTGAGCTTTGACAGGTGCGCGATGATCCAAGTCCATGAAGATGTGATCTCTCGAAATCACATTCATTATTGAAAGCTTGAAGGAGTTGATTACAAATGTCGTGACATTTGTCACTACAGAGAAATGTTTTGTTGTCATGATCTGTTTCCCACATTTCTCCTTCAAAGCATCATCAGCCATTCATGTTAAATTCCATTGATTCATTGCCTTATCCATCATGACTTCATACATGTCTACTTTTCTGAGTCACATACATTTTTGCCTACCTTTCAGTTCATCTTTTTACCTCATGCATAAATTCTTGCCTTGCTTTCCTTGCCATAAAAACTGTTTGACCATAACATCTTGTATCTATAGTCCTACCAATCATTTGTACGAACTCGTGTTGACTGATGTGGGATTCCTTAAGGCCCACCTTTCATCAAGTCTTGACCCATCGACCTCAGCACCTTATCTGGGATAAAGACTAGAGTCATTATTAGTACCTTGAGGCTTGCATGCCCTAATGGCAAGTCTTCTCGCCAATGAACAATGGGAATACATTAATGTCTCTTGTTTGTTGGATATTGCAAGTGGCTCGACATTAGCTCATTCATTCGCATTTCGCAAGATGTACTTGGGTACCTTGGCACTCATTGACATTAATGGTGAGTTTGCCTCGCATTGGTTAACGACATTCATCAATGGTCGGTAATCCAATGACTTCTTTCCATGTTCGACATCGACACATTCAATCACATGGAAAGAATTGTGCCACGATATGGGACGAGACGAAGACTATAGGATTCAGGAGAAGATTCAACAGGTTCAGTAATAGTAATAAAAGATCCACATTCGCAACTTCATCCATCATATATGCAGCCAAGATACAGATCACATTCTTGTATTCTTCATTCCATGATTCAACAGCAGGAGCTACACATTTCTACATATACACAGTTTTTCCACTCAGGTAAGTAAAGGTATGCTCTTTTCTAGCTTTTTATCATACAATTCCTTTAATACTAAAATTATAATTTTTGGAAAATGTTTCACAATGTTCATATTCACATCCATACTCCATTATCACCTTCCATATGTCATATATGTCCTTTCTACACATATCATCCGAACCAACATACTTTTTCTAACCAACATACTTTTTCCAAACAACTACTATTGCATTATGATTCAAATGTTACATGTTTTGCAAATAATGATCAAAGAAAGAATGGTTGATTAAATGTTTTCAAAGTCTTTTGATGCAACACAAAAATAATGAAAGTATTGTTACACAAGAACCAATACTAAATAAATTTTGGTTGTCACACAAGAACCAACCAAAATAATATGTTGCAATCAAATGTTTTTAAGAGAGAAGACTTTGCAAACAGGAAAAAAGTTGTCAAAAAGAAAATTATGTGAAGTTAAAAAAATCAATATCAACCAAAGTCCATGTAAAAGAAAGACAATTCAAAATATCAAATCATGAGCAATGTAATAGATTGCAGGAGGACATGCAATAGCTTAAGTTGGGGGGTATGTTGGGCCGCCAAATTAACCTCAATTTTCACTCCATTTTCACCTTTATCCTCATTTTGTCACCTCATTTCATCATATTATCATTACATAACCCTATATTTCCATTACCATATGAGTTTATATTCTCATTTCCCAAAGTTATTAATTTCATGTATTTAGTGTGAATTTATGATTAAAAGTTAGAGAAATAACATGTATTTTCTTATACCTAAAAGTGGCTTGAGTTTGATGACATGTGTAGATCATTTGGAAGCTTCCAAGGCACCCTTATGTGGCCTCCCAAGATCAAATTCGAATTTCAACTCAAGAGGTGGACCATATTCCAAGGAGAAAGATCATGGAGACTTTGATTTGTCATGGGATTTGTATCTAGTATTTAGGGATAAGTTGAGACAAGTATGGGTCTAGTAGATATTTAAGGGATCTACATTTATTGAGTAGATATCCCTAATTCATGTATAAATAAGAAGAGCATCCTCCAAATCATGTTAAGGAGGAGGAGGGAGAGAAAACAATTATCAGTTATTCATTAGCATTAGATTTATGTTCATTCAACATGAATAATACCATTTTCTCCAAATCATGAGTTATGAGTGTTGTTTGATTCTTAAGGTGAGATAGTTGTTCATGTGTGCTCATTGAGGAATGGAAGGATCCCCATACTGAGATAAGTACACTTTGTTGTAAATTAATGTTGTGAATATACTAATTTTAATTATGATGTTCATCTTATTTCTTTGTTGTAAATACTTGTAGATAATTTTAGTATGAACTAATGTTGTGTCCATGTTTTGTTGTGTGAAGGTTGATCTCCTTTCAGTAGCTAGTTTTGATGTGAGAAGGAAAACCACGAACTCCTAAGTTAGGAGTCTCTTCTCCATGAGCTAGATTAAATTGAAATAAGATTTACTTTCTCACATGCTTTCCTTGATTACATTTATGTGCATATTGATTCCCTTTCAGTATCTAGAGAAATCAAGTCCTCCTATGTTAGGAGACTCTTCTCCATTAAGAACTGAACTAAAAACAATATTTACTTGCTTTCATTTATATGCTTTCGTTCTTTCTTTCTTAGGTGTTTGGTAATGTTATTATAAGGAAGAATGTAGAAGGACAATCAAGACTCTTGAAGAAGAGACTCTTCTCTATCTTCTAAAGTCAAATAATTCCATTGATAAAAAAAATTTTATGCTTTCATAAAATAGATTTGATAGTTTTAGATTTGTAATATGCATTTCCATTCTAAACAAACTTCTTACACCTGTTTCATCTAAGGTCCCATATATATTGGTTTGCTTCTAAGTTTACGATTCCCCGGATTGATAAATTAAATGACAGCGATTTAGCAGACAACTAAATCGCCCAACACCTTCTCAAACCAAAACACCAGAAAGGGTATGGTTCAGTTGTTCCAAGGAGTTATTTACAAGATGACCATAGTAAATTGTTGGAGGTGATTCAAAGGTACTTCACTTGTGAAGGGAGGTTTAGTAAGGTGTATCATTATCACATTAGGCTCTTAATGCATTTTACTTGCAAGAAATATTTGAATCTTCCCTATTATCTGTTTAGGATTTGATGTAAGATGGTTGGACGAGTTCAAACAAAATGAATTCAAGTTGAAGCCATTTTGTTTCATTTTTCATTAATTAAATTTCTTGTAATGAAGAAACCTTAAAAGGAGCAGTCATGGTAGGAGTTTTTGGTTTCTTCAAAATGGGTAGCACAGTCTTCAAATATTCAAAAGATCAAGAAAGGCACTCCTTCAATTGTGATTAAAGAAGCTTCACCTGCATCAGCAAGCTCAATAAAAAAATCCTTTGACTAAAAACAAATCAGTTGATAAGAAAAGTGCTAAGAAGCTACATTTCTCACTTGAGGTAGAAAAGGTGACAAGGGTAATAATAATAAGATCCACATCCAAGAGATTTCATGTACATCCTCCATATTCACCTATTCAAGTTATGGAATCAGAGCGCACATAGAAGGAAGTGGAAATTGATGAAAGGGACCAGAAAATTGGGGAGTTACAATATTAGTTGGACAATGCCCATTTGGCAATATCATACTTGCAGCATGAGCATAGGGAACTTAGACATAAAATATCACAAGAAAATATTCAGCCTAGTGAAGGAGAGCCATGAAAGGAAACATTGGCACATGTTGCCAAAGGCAAAGGAAAAATGGTCATTGATGTCCAAGAGCTGAAAGAGATATTTAAGAATTCAGGGAGACCTAGAATTAGGTCTGCTACCAAGGTGAAAATGCAAGTAAAGGAGAGTGTTCAGCCTGAACAAAAGACGGTTTTTGATGAGAAGAAATAATTTGAGAAGCTACTGGAACAACTTGAAGGAGTTCAACAACAGGTGGACCAACTTGTAGAAAAGGATTACAGGGATAAGTTATATGTGTTTAGGTAGTTAGAAGATTTTGGGCCTATCCTTGACAAGGATAAATACAAATTGAAGTGGACCCTACCTCTGCATAGGAAAGTGAAAAATTTGTATGTACAAAATTTGGTGTTAAAAGGAAGGCTCAGGTTGGTGAAGAAAAACTCATTGAAGTCAAGGAATCTCGAAGGAAGAGGAAAAGGGTCGAGTTAGATATACTTACAGATGCCAATACAAAAGTGAATCTCTAGCAGGAAATCTTAACTCAACCCTGAAACTTTTTTTTTGGCTCAAGAGATCAGAAAAGGTAAATTTTGATGAAATTTGCAAAAATGCAACAAGGGGTCTGCTACACTTTTTATATAGATTTTGATACTGGTGGGATAGTGAAGTTGCAATTTTTTGTTGTCATGACAGATTTTATAAGAGGTTCCGTCATCCACATTGATGTTTCCAACACTTTATATTAAGAAAGGAGTTGATATATGTTTAGTTTTTGGAGGTGCTGCGAAAGCAGACAATATTGCTGTGAAAGTGGGGAACAGGTTAAAGGGAGGTCTGCAGGCATTTTGAAACTTACTTAAGAGGTCCAGTACCATCACAAAGGTATTTAAAACATACCCATTTGCTTCATTTTGACATAAAGGGGCCACAACTGTACAAAACATGGAAGCTACTTCATTTTGCTGTGAAACTACCTAATGCGTTGCAAGTCTAGACAGTCAACACTTTTCATTTCAAATTTTGAATTTTTGACTTCTAGAAGTGGTTTAGATCATGTATATAGGTGGAAAATATATTAGGAGATGTTTTTAATGTTTATTTGTCAATATTCCAAGTTAGTGATGTTTTAGGCTTGGATTGGTTGTAAGGAAAATTATTCCTATTTTTCAGTATATGCACTAGATTTTTTATGTATCTAGTTAAAAGTTTGTTTTGGTCAATGATTTTGACCACCTAGGGTAGGAGATAAAATTATTAATGATGTATAAATAGATAAAAAAAAAAATTAAGTTGTTTTCTTGGTTGAGATTAGATAAAAAGACTTTTGTGCACTGTATTTTCTCAAAGCTTCGCCAGTGAATGAATGAAATAGAAGGTGATTTGCAGCGGGTTCTTATGTCTGAATTTCAGTGGTTTGTGCTCCTTGGATATTGTAAGTTATATTATGTGTTTACATCCCTCTAATTTGTATCTTCTTTCTTGGAAAAAACCAGATGTTTGATTCAGAATTCATCTTTAATGATGCTATGTTTTAGTTTGCCAAGTTATCAACGTTTTCAACTTAAAGTAGAATTTTAGAATTCATCCAAGGTTTTATTCTCTAATGTGTTGTATTTAACTTTTTATACATTCACCCCCTACATTAATTTTCCATAAATTCCACCACCAAAGCTGCCTACCTTGCCCCTGTGGAGAAACCCTCTCTTTTCCCATCATATCATTGGACAAAAAATTGATTTGACATGACTCAATGCTCAATGGATCTGTCTTATTTCTCATCAATATACCTTTAAAAAATAAACCCTTTTTGAGCTTATTACCTAGCCTAATATCATATTTGTTGAGTAACCTAAGTGAGAGAGCCCTCTCCAGGCTAGAAGGGATAGATTCTAGCCTAGAAGTGGTTTGTGATTACCTCTGAAATTTCTTTCCTCACCCTAAGGAAATTTATAGAGTGCTAACTAAACTGACACTATAAAAAGATTCTTAACTATGAATATTCACACCCACTTTACCATAAATATTATTTACTTGTAAATAGGCTTTGTTACAAAACCATGGGCCATTACCATGGCTTATCAATACCAAATTCTCAAAAAGTATAACTCATTTCAAAATAAAAATATGTTATAAATATTTTATTTTAACTTAATTTTCTAGCATTCTTTTATTTAAGATAAAATAAAAAAGGGTTATGCTTTTGAAATGTATATAAACCTTATACCCTCACTACTGCTAAAAATATTTCATGGATATTCCCTAAGAGTAAATCAAGATGTTAATAAAATTAAAAATGAGAATACTTTTATATATAGAAATGTTAAATTTATATGTACCAACATATATCCATCTTAACTCTAGATCTACCAAAAGTCCAGAGAGATCAAATCTCTTCAAAAAAATTGATCTCTACATGCTTAGTAGATCCAGAATTAAGATGGATCTAAACTAATTATAATATAATGTTCAAAAACAGTATAGTACATTTTCCAAACATATTATATTTGATTACACAAATATTATCCTTAGTTTGATCATCCATAACAATAAGCATCCTAATTTTAGTCCCACACATTTCAAGACATAAAGGGTGTCATAATTATACTAAAAGAATTACCAAGACTAGTTAGAAATTTACACTTTCACTGTTATGAGCTCAAGATAGGGGCTGCAAGGTATAAAACATAAATATTACTAAATTAAAAATAAGAATTACTCCAGAAATAGGGTAGAAATTACTCCACAACTAAGTCAAGCACTTTGTGCCAATATATGAAAAGTCGAACTGTAGCCTAACACAGACACATGAATTATCCCCCCCAAATGTTCTTTAATTTCTAAGCTTTATTTCAACTTGATGGCCCACACTTTGTTTTTAAGTTTATTGTGACTCGAAAAGGTTTTTTTTACACATGCGTGTATATCCTCTTTCCCCATTTAAGGATTCATATCAACCCTCGCATCTCTAGAAGGTTGTGATTATGATATGTTATCCTCAAGGTAAAGTGATTCTCTCTTGAAATCACATGTAATATGAAGGTTATTTTGTTGTGTTCTTATGGGAAACATGGAGTGATGAGGATTTACCCTGGATTTAATATTTGGAGTCATCTACGAAGGAAGAGGAATTGCCCAGACGACCAAAAGTGGCCAGAATCTCGGAAAAGAAAATTCAAGAAATATTGTAGTAGTGTTTAAATCATGTTTTTGAAGGTGGAAATCGATTCAGCACCATCAAAAACCTCTAGGGCACCCAAAATCCTGAAATTTGATAGTTATAACCTAGATTTACAAAAATCCCTACCGAATTTTATTAATCTTTTTCCATGATTTTCAGGGCATAAAAGCAATCTAGTTAGACTACAACTCAATATTTTCCCCATCAATGTATTTTCTCAGGGTTAGTTTTATTTTAGTAAATATATTTGGGGAAACTTATTTGTTATGTGTTGTTGTCTTAATGGGTCCTGACCTAGGTTCAGAGTGAATTGCACCAAACAAAACCCTACACTACTAGCCCTTTTGGTATCAACCCGCGGAGCGTAGGCTGAAGTCCCACCCGAAGCAGTATGGGCGGGTGCTGGAACCAAGTTTCCACATTCAAACATCAGTGTGATGTTTTTGTTTTCCCTAGATCTGCCTTCGCGTAGATCTACAAGCCCCTATAGATTAGTACTACAACTTCCTTGAAATGACATCTAGGCCTTCGCGAAGATCTACAATAGGTTTTTGTGGACCCTTAACAAATGAATCGGTCACTTACGCGCATCATAAAATAACCCTAGATCTGAATGCACGCAGATCTATTCGCAAAAGTATTTAACAGGCATTGCATACAGTTAATAAGACTTATCCAAGAGAGTCACGCAACAATGAATCAATATTTCATAAAGACATTATTCCATGACATCATATATTGCAAACATAAATAACAAATGTAAACATATAAAACATGAATTTCTTCAACAGTCTTCTTTATTGATCTTCAATATAGTATTATAGACTCAAGACTGCCCTGCACACTTAGCTGCAAGGGTCCACGCACTCAGCTGCAGACTCTACTCTAGGCCTCCTTGCACTCAACTGTAAAGCCTTTTCCCTTCTATCTACCTATTTCTTACTTTCCCTTTCTTCCTATCTCAGACATAGACATGCCTTAGACTCTCTAAGACACATCTATTTATAGCTTTACATACAATCCTATGGTCCGCAAACCATGGGTGGATCCCAAAACCGACTCGACTTTACATAGATAAGGGGCTAAAACCCCTTTTGACTCCTAACTATCTATGCGCTCCTCATCCACAATTTGCGGAGACTTTACATCTTTTACCAAAATTTACATCATTACTTGGGTTTTTAACCCCAAAAATGACCCAGGGGACCTCATCCCAACAAGCCCCCAACACAAAAGTCGTGACTCGCCCTCGAGTCACTTGGCTGGCATGATGATATTGCTGCGAAGATCCCCCAACTCCACCTGCACAATTGTAACCTTGGCAGCGCTCTGCATAGCTGCCTGCTTGACATCTTCTACGAGCTGCTTTATAGTTGGTCCTTCCATGACTAGCTTCATCGTTTGTTATGTTTGCTGCAAGCCGGTCAGCTTCTCCTGAATGTTGGTTGATACTTGGTAAGCTTCTTCTTACCAAGGTCCCAACCTAACCTTAAGCATGACCTCCTTATTTTAAGCTGCTTCTACTTGTGCGAGGAGCTGCTTCCCCTCCTGCAACTTGGCGAGGTGCTATGCTGTAGCAATCGAGAACGCTGTCACCCTAACGTTGTCGTATTGCTTTTGGAGCTTGCAAATATATATATTCAATATCTTCAGTTTTGGATCTTCTTAGAGGGTCGTTACCAACTCCATTTCCTATTCAAAAAAGGTCATGCAGTCAGCGATTGCGGCATCCAATGTGGCCATCCCTTCCTTGATGGCGACTCCGTGTTGTTCCCTGACCTTGGGCGAAGTCATAGCCTGTAATTTGATTTGTAGCTCCATGATCTTCATATTGAGTTCGAATTGAACTTGCCCTACTTCTGTCTTCACCTTGCACACTCCTACAACTAATTTCTAGATCTTGGATTTTGATTGTGCGTCCTCTGGGATGTACAACTTCGGCACTGTTCTACATGCCTCTGCTACTGATGCTTCCAGCTTGGAACTCTATGCCTGTATTGTATCATTTTCCTTCAAGGCCTGTGTTTTCTCGATGAACATCTATTCATTGTTCACCTAGTATTCACTTATCAAATTGAGAGCGCATTTCTCTCGATCTCTTAATTCCTCTATCACCCCTGCCTATAGCACATGAAGAAGCTAGTTAGGGAGCGCTACAATGTTCAGCCTTATGTTTTTAATGGTACTTAAGATGATTCAGTCATCTATTGATTTTGTGCATAGGGACCCCTCTGGTAAAGCAACTGTGCGAAGGCCCAATTTCCTGACCAATTCTGCAGCCTGAATTGTCCCTGGTGCTAGGATCACTTGTGTTGCGCTTGCTATATCTACGCCCACCTGTATCCTGATAGTTTGGATCTGAAATTCGCGCAGATCCTTCTGGACGCTCCCCAACTTATGCATGTACTGCTACTCGAATTATTGTAGCAGTTCATTGGTAGTATCCCGAAGTTTGTCGCCCATCTCATTGAGATCGCCCTTTGTCAACAACATGGGGTCAACCTATGACTTGTCCGATTTCTGATTTTCCTGGGGACCTTCCCGTTGCTCCTATCTGTACCTTTTCAGTTGAAATGGGGTGATCTGCCCCTCAACTCCTCCACCTCCCTGTTCAGACTTTTCTTCCTCCTCTATCATGGGAAAAGGTGATTTATCGCTTCTCTATGATTCATGCTACTCTTGCTCGGCTTGCTCCTTGGGAGCGCGCTCCTCCATCCGAGCCTTTTTTGTGACTTCCTTCTTTCACTGCATGGACAAATTTTGCACAACCTGCTTTGTTGCATCCTTCCTTTTCTTTTCTGCCAAGCTTCCTGCACCCTTATTGTTTCCGGCATCCAAGTTGGATGGGGCACACCATTCCGCTGGCTATCACTTGATTAGCTCCTGAATGTCTGTATCTGAAACCAAGTATGGTAAATCATACCATTTCTGCTGTAGGCCCTTCCGGGCTTCCGTGCCTGAATGTAAACGCGGTGGAATTCAGTCTTGAACATGGCATCAACTAACAATTGCTCATACAAAGTCGAAGACAACCATGGGTGATGGTTGATGTCCATCTGGATGCTTGCTTCCATAAAAACCTATAATATCTTTGTTTCTGTGACCCACATGGGGTCCTTTGTGGCCTAGAGGGATGCAAACTGCACGACATCTAGAAATCCTTCTTTCAACGGAGGAAACTGGCCATCCTCAGGTAGCTCCCACGCAACCAACACAATGGAGAGCAGCAACCAAGCATAGTGGAATGGCTTGGTATCATCATGTACGTTGCAAAAATTCATGAGGAATTCACTGCACAGGTACCACGACCAGTTGAAATGCACACCCTTCGTGCATTGTGTAGTGAGAGAAACCATCGACACCAGAACTTCATCCTCACGACACTTCCTCATGACCTTCCTTGCCAGGATTTGTGTGGAAATATGCACCACGGGGTCGTTGATAGAAGTGATAGAAGTGATAGAGTATCCACGCAGTTTTTTCACAAGGGAAAATTCCTTCTTCATCTTGTTCGACAAATCTTTTTTCTCCTGCCTTTCTACCAAACTCCTTGGCTGGATTCAAGCCCTCATGTGGCAGGTGTGTGATCCTATGGATGAGCATGTCAGTGATGGGTATAGGCCCTCCTAGCCATAAGCACCCATCATGTACTAGAGTAAGAAATTGATGCACACAGGTCATGTTGATAGTGGTGCAGTGATAGTGGGGCACCCACAACAGGCTCAACAACCCAGAATTCTCCACTTCACAAATCCATTCCACCATTTCTAGCTCGATGACACCTGATTCTGGGTAATATACATGCTTCATATAATTTTCTATCACAAGGTGAGGTAACCACACATGGTCTGCCAGGTCCCAATCTTCCATCTTCAGCGGGGGGATCCACACAAGGCGCGGACCTTCATAGGGAACCTGCTTTGGTAGCAGGGGCATAGAAATAACAAACTTGTCTGAGTCCAGGTCCTTGGTGACCTTTTCCTTCCCCTTGCATAGAGGGATATAGTCAGGAAACTTGGTAAGGGGCTCCACCCCCTCAGTGCCTTTATCCTCGGTTCCCTGTCCTTCCTCGGCTTCCAAATCAACAACCTTCTCGGGCTACTTGTATTTCTTCTACTTTTGAGTTGTAGAATGTTTTCTGGATGATTCGCGGACTGGCACTAGCTTCTTCTGCTTGTCCTTCTTTTTCTTTTAGGTTTCTCGAACAAGGGTAGGCTTAGGCCTAGGAGACCTTGGTTCCATAGGCACAGGAGTCGGAGCTTCCATACTCACTACCTCTGGAGAAGCTCCTTCAGACGCGACATCTCCCCCAGTGCTTATAGTCTCAGTAGGTCTCGGTCCTAACATGGTGTCAAGGATGAACTTCTTATTCAACTCTGGTAAATTGGAAAATGCAGGGCTCATGACCAAATCCTCAAAGAAAGAGTGGTTCATAAGAAATAGATAGCACAACTAAAAAAATCTAAGGGTGAAAAGTGTTCTCTATTGGGCTGGCACGCGTAATTTATAGGTTTTTTTGAATTCAAATATGACCTTTACCCCCAAAATTCGATCATTAATGTTGTTTTGGCAGTAGATCTTCAAAGATTTTGGCCTTAAATTCCGCTAGCCTGCTCCTCTTAACCGTCTTCTGGCTGTCAAATAGTGAACAGTGACTTCAACTATCACTTTCCAGTTGTGTTGCATGACACCTCCCTCCATAGCGCAGCTTCCTACATGCATCTTCTTATACTGCGAGTCCACCATTTTCCATGCAGCCAGCCTGCCGTGTAGTCCTTCAATCTTGGCAGTGTATTTTATAGTCCCACGCTCCCTTACAATTACCAGGAGCAATAAGACTATCCTGCTGTCATATAGTCATTGTGAAAGATCCCCTATCTATGGCTTCAACTAGCTTCCATTCACCCTTCCTGGAAATGGTTCTCCATTCAGTTTCGTAAGCTGGACCATGCCTCCATCTATAATTTCTTTAATAACTTATGGCCCAAGCCAGTGCATCTGAAATTTCCCCGAAAACTTAGTGAACTTGCTATCATATAATAAAACCAAATTATTTACCTTGAATTGGCATAGCTTGATATGTTGATCGTGCCATGATTTTTCGCGTTCCTTCCATACTTGCTGATGGAATCCAACCAAAAATATGTCTTCTTCAAGATCCATCAGTTGCGTGAGCCATTCTTCCGAGGCTTCACGATCTGCCATACCTGTTGTTGGGCCTCAGTTTTGATCTTATTTTTCTTTGAGAAAATTACCTAACCATCCATTTATCCCTTATTTTCACTCCATCCATTCCATTTTAATGAATATTTGATGTCTAATCAGGTATTTAGCTTTAATTTGTCAGTTTCTAAAGTTTTTATAAAAGTTTGATTTTAAGTGCAATTTTGGCAATTTCAGAAATTCCCGTAATCACTTCATGGTTGATATGGATGCAGGCCACTTCAGCACGAATGGGATACATGAATGAAAAGCTTGGGAACTAGGACCAAGCCACCTGTGCTTGGTTCCAACAGAACGAGCTTTATTATGCCTATTTGGAGCTAGTCAATCATAACTAGTCATCCAAAAATCCCATCTAAGTAGGGCAGTTTTGAGATCCCATGATATTAGTCATATTTCTTGGGATGAGAGGAGTGGATTCGACTTGGATAGGTGGCTTAGAGTAGATAATATTGTTAGAGTAAATATAGATCAGTTGGTTTCATGAACTCCTTATTTAAGAGCCACACTTTGATGGCTCAACACATTGACTTATGATACTCTTATGCTGTAATATTTTTGGTTTGAAGACTTAATTTGAAGACTTGTGTTACTCTCATTTTTGCTGCTCAATACATGGATGTGTGACTGATATAAAGCTTCTAATATCATCTTCAAAAGTGTGCAAGGCAAGGGTGGAGGGCCCCCACTCCAAGCTAAGTACACTTCCAAGTTAAATTAGTTTTATTCCATTGCAAATCTGGTTGATGGTAGCTTTAGTTTTTCAAAGTCTTATTTCAGATTGCCTTATGGTTATTCATAGTTATTGATTTCATTTGTTAATGGTTTATTCATCATCTAATTGAGTTGGAAAACAAGTGTTCAAGTTGGGCATTCCCTCTATGAAATGGTGAATCAGAACTAGTCTCTTTAGTTTACATGCAAATAGTTTGTTTCCATTTAGATTTATATCTTAAGATGAATGAGTTATGATGGAAAAATTTAAGTGTCTCTTAAGTTAAGAGCCTTTTTCATGTATGATTTATGCATCTTGAGTTTTTGGTTATAATCTATAATTCATTAAGTAATAACTGAGGTGAAAGTGGACTTCTTGAGTTCAAGAACCCTTTCAATGTTTTCTCTTTTGAGCTGATTGAATTAGAGTTATTAGATATATTTTCTTTAGCTTTTAATCATTTATCTTTCAAGGTTGGTTATATTAGATCTTCACAAATAGTGAATTTTCCTCAAAGAATAAACAACCCGGATTGATAGTAAATAATTGTGTTAGTTTAGGAACATAAATTAGCTCAACACCTGTGAAAGTTGCAAGGCGTATACTAGGCACGATATATTCCATAGGCATCACAGCTTCTACGCCATAGACTAATCTGAAAGGTGTCTGTCCTATCAACTATTTTCAAGTAGTCCTATACGCCCATAGAAGTAGTCCTATATGCCCATATAACTACAGTTACGCACATATCCCAATCATTTTTCCATGCATTAAAAATTTTCGTTAATGTGTTCTCGAAAATCTTATTAAAGGCCTCAACTATTCCATTAGCCTGAGGATGATATGGTGTGCTTTTCTGATGATAAAATTGGAACTCTTCATTCAACATGTTGATCGTTTCATTTAGGAAGTGCGTACTGCAATCACTCATCAACACCTTTGGGCACCCAAATCTTGTTAACACATACTCAAACAAAAACTTCGTTGTTGTAGTCCATGTGCAATCCCTAACCAGTTGTGCCTCTGCCCATATGGTTAGATGCTCCTTTGCGGTGATGATATAGCGCGGACTTGTCTTCTTCCCTGGGGGCTGGATTGGCCCAATGAAATCAATTGCCCATTTTTCAAATGGCTACAATGATACTTGATGATTCAATGGCAACTCATCCCTCCGCGATGGTCGTCCCGTTCGTTGACATGCATCGCATGCCCTACAATATGCTTTAGAATCTTTATGTAGTGTAGGCCACCATAAATCTACTCACAAAATATTATGCATTGTCTCCTTTCCTCCATAATGTCCTCCCGCAACCCCTCCATGAGCTTCATTGATGAAGCTATTCTTCTCAAAATCTAACATATCATCGCAATATCTCATATGCACCCATATTATAGAAATGTCCTGTAATCACTAAGAAATCCATCGCACGCACTACTAGTTTATTCTTTTGGTGAATACTGTACCCTTCCGGTGTCATCCCTGTAGTCAAAAAGTTAATAATATCTTTAAAGTAGTTATCTGTTACACGCACTGCAAAGAGCTACTCATTGGGCAACCCTTCCTTCAAACTAGTAGGCTCTTCTCCTGTTTCAATCCGTGATAGATGGTCAGGTCCTGCATTCAACCTTCCTAGCTTCACAATAACCTCAAAATCATACTCCTGAAATAGCAACAACCATCGGCATATCTTCCCCCCTAACACAAGCTTATTGACCAAGTATTTCAAGGCAGAATGATCTGTGTACATTTTGAAATGTCCACCCAACAAGTAGTGCTTAAACTTTTGAAGCGTGTACACCATAGTCAATCCTTCGTGCTCTGTCATTGAGTAATTCTTCTTGGCCTTCGATGATTTCTTGCTCGTGAAGGCTATAGGGTCGTCCATCTCTCCTTCACTGGCTTGTGTTAGCACTGCTCCCAACGCAATTCAAGATGCATCGACATGTAGATGGAATTCCTTCTTTCAATCCAGGAAGACCAAAAGCAATGTTGTGACTATATTCTCCTTTAAAACATCTAAACTGCACTGACATTCTTCATCCCAATAGAATGTAGCGTCATGCTTCAGCAGTTTCTCCATGGGCACGGTAATCTGAGCATAAACCTTGATGAACTTTATATAATATCCTATATGCTCGAGTGTTGTGCATAGCTATTTGACACTTCTTGGGGCCTCCAAATTAACTATTACCATGATCTTGGTAGGGTCCACCATCATCCCTTACTTTCACACCACATGACCAGCAAGATCCCAAAGGGGACATAGAATAGACACTTTTTCAGATTTAGTGCGATCTGGTACCTGCGGCACGTATCCAACATCAAGCATAGACTTGCGACATGGAAAGTCACTAAACCAAACACCGTCTAGTCATCAAAATACACCTCCAAGAACTTCTGAATAAACTCCTTAAAGCTACTATAACTATGTGATAGAATATTGTAGGTGCATTCTTAAGTCCAAATTGCATTACAATATACTGGAAACAACCCCATTTTTTCACGAAGGTCATTTTGCTCCTATCCTCTGGCGCGATCTTGATCTAATGGTACCCCAAAAACCCATCAGTGAATGAGTAGGCCTCCTTCCCTCCAACGTTATCTAATACCTCGTCAGTAAATTGTGTCAGAAAATGATCATGGATGCAGGCACCATTAAGCTTCCTTAGAACTATGAAAATCCATATTTCTCCCTTCTGTTTCTTTTCTTGAACCACCATTGGGGTCACCCAATCAGGTTCTTCCACAGGTTTGATGATGCCTACTTCTAGCACCTTATCCAACTCCAAGAAGACCTTTTCCTTGTATTTGGGATTAAGGCGATCCGACCTCTGCGTAATAGGATTCACGTACGGTTTCAAAGTGATTTCCATCACACCCAAGTTGCCTATGATGCCTTTTAGGTCCGAAAACATTGTAGGAAAAAGATCATGGTACTCATGGAGTAACTCAACAACTTTATCCACTATGGAATCATCCTAGTAGTCCCCAATCTTCACAAATTTTGGCTCTGCTTCAGTACCAATGTTTACTTGCTTGGTTTTTAATGGCACGGTGATGTCCAGGTTTTCTATTTGCGGACCTTCAGCCTCGCGATGGACTTCTGCCTCTAGAATATTAATATTTCAGGGATCTTCATCCTCCCCCTTAGTGGTCACATTATAGCATTCCAGCACATGGCACAGTTGGGTACTCCAATTTGGTTGAACAAACTCCAATGGATCTTGCAAAATTGTGAATATCACGGCCTTAACCTCTTGCAAAGCTTCATCAATGCTCTCGAACCCATCTTCAAAATTGAAGGTCATTAAGAATCCTTCCCTTAATATATCCCACTCCATGGTGTCATGGCGGAGCTCTGTTTCTAGATACCAATTCATAGGAATTATATCCAAAGTATGACAAAATAAGTGCACCCACTTCGGCTGCGGCTCTATTCCATAAGCTTTAGTCCACTTTGCTAAATTATCAAGTCGATAATTTCTCCATCGTATTTATTAGTCAGTCAAATTTTTGGATGACCAAATCGTAACCTCATCATCCTCCTGTAATATTGCCATTCATCAAAGTTATCTTTGTGTGTACCCAACCATCATGTGGGTGTAGCACACAGTGCCAAATCTAATGCTTGGAAATGGTGATCCTCAGGGACCTCACGTTCAAACACATCCAAAAACATATCTACATCAGTTAAACCATCGTAATAGGGTAAATTTCTTACCTCTGATGACACACAATGCAATGATTTAGTCATCATGTTGCAACACAACGTAGATATTTCATGCAGCTTATTCTGCCAATGCTCCAATTCTTCATCTGAATCTAAGGTACAAGAACTCTCCCTGGTCCCATGCAATCTGTCCATCAGCTATTGGATTAATCCAGTCTTGATCTCGCTCAGTTATTTTATAGATCTGGTCCAAGTCATCATCACTTTCTTCATAGTCACGGACTGGTTCAGTATAGCGCGGTCCTTCTGCAGGGTCCAATGGTACTACAACCTGAAGTGATTTCCTCTCGAACGAAATTGTTCTCTTCTTCAAGTTGATGACTCCATTCATATCAATGGCCTAGTCAATTCTGAGGAGCATATGGTATGGGTTGTTGTCGTCAATGATCTCTATTACTTTGAAATCAGCCAGTGTGCTCGCACCTTCTAAATCCACTGTTACTCCATGTAGTCATCTCATAGGGATGATTTTTTGTTGGTTGGCCATTCTAAGATTGATCAGAGACCACTGCATTGCAAGTCTCCCCATTCTTTCCCATGTCTGTTTAGGCAAAACATTCGTGTCGGACCCCAGATCCAGAATGGCCTGGTCCATCTCATAATCTCCTATCTACGCGGTGAGCCTCATCTCATGTCCTATTCTTGACTTATATTTTCCAATATTTCTAACCACGTGTGTCCATTAGGGGCGTTTTATTTACTAGCACACTTTTTATCAATTCCTGCAGGCCTTTCACAGCCTTGCTATCATGTAGAAGTTTCATGTAGGTTTCTAAGAACGCAGTAAGTACTGAGGGATAAACCTCCGTAGATGCACCGGTTTCTGGTACTTTGTTCTGAATTCCTGAGGTAGATGCTTCGGCGAAGCTTTTCTTGGCTTCCATAAATGTTTCCTTCACGTGCTCCATATCAAAACCAACTTCCTTCACTAGGGCCTTGTGGACCCATCTGTCCTCTTCAGGCTATTTTCCCTTGTCATCACCTATTTTTATGCTGCTCCTCAGCACTATATTCACATTCTGATCTTCTTTGTGGGGCTCACATCTCATCATTTGTAATTTTTGCGTAGGTTTTTTAGGTTGTGCCTTTTTCTCCTACATCTTGGTTATCAACACATGGCATTCTTTGATAGTGTGGTCAAACTGGCTATAGTCTTGACATGGCGGGCGTGTCTAGTTCTGGCACTCGCGCGCATAGTGCCCTGGTGTCCCACAGTTATAGCAAACAACTTGACCGCGACCTCTACTAGGTCCTCCTCCTCCTCGGCCTCGTCCTCATCTCTGATATCCCCCATGCGCTCCTACGGCGCCCTGATCTAGAGGCCGACTCTCTACTTGCATTCGATAGGTAGGCGTTCTTTCCATCATTAGTTCATAGCTGCGAGAGTGGCACTCACTATGACCCACTAATTTTCAAAAGTTAAACTGTTGTGACATTTGAACGATCTTTTTAAGTAAATGGAGATTATCCATTGCGTGTTTTCCAACCACCTAACAAATAGTGCACCATAGCGCGGCCTCCACAGTTGGTCCTACTGGAGCTTTCATTATCAGGGGAATTGGCCCCCCTCTGGTGATACAGTTCATAAATATGGGACAATGGTATTTATCATGCCCCTGGCTCTTACATTTCAGGTACCAGACTTCCTTGCGTGCCTTGGGTTTAGTCTCCTTCTCTTTCTTCAAACTTTGTAACTCCAAGTAGAGGTTCTGCCACTAGGAGTGAATCTGTTGTACCCCCAAGGTTGCATCCTGTATGGGCATCGCATGCAATCTCATCACAATTTCCAGGGCTTCTTCCGGAGTTCATATCTTTTGTTGCGACAGAGAAATCCTTAGGTGGGGCAGAAGCGAGGCTATAAACCACTCGCTGTGTTGACCATTTTTGAGCTGCATATTAGCTTCGCGGATCACACATTTCAACCTTTGATCTAACTCCCAAGGTGTTTCATCAACCCTCATCATGATTTCCTTATATCCAACTACTGGCTGCGAGTCAGACTTAGGCTTACTAAGCTCTTTGTTCAAAGCATCCTTAATCTTGGCTAGTGTCGCTAGAGGATGATTTGCACAGTATTTAATATACCACGTCAATGTGCGATCTTGCAAAGCAGTAACTAATTGTGCCTTCTTTATGTTGTCATTAGTGATCTGCTATGCGGTCCACACAACATTCATAACAAACCAAAACTTATTCATGTGTTCACTCCCTATACCCTTGAAAATTGGTAGCTTTATTGAGTTCGACATGTTGAATGATGGTGGTGGTGGCAGAGGTGTGGGCAAAGGTGTATGTTGTGGAGGTGAAGGTATAGGTCGAGTGGATGAATGATGTATCCACAGAAAACCCAGGCTTATTAGTTAAACAACACTCTGTATTGAGGCCTGTATCTTTCTTTCTTCGTCGTTTGAAGGAGGTCCAATTAACAAGCTATATTCAAGACCTGCTTTCTCTTGATTTCTAAATATCCATCCAATTCACGTAGATCCAAACAACAAGGCAATGGCATAACTCATTTTTCACACAAGAGCATCTTAATCCACCGTCCCTTGAAGAAGCGTTGCTCCGCTTCACTGTAGCTGACTAAGGTATCAATCACGAACTCTATAAAAAATCCCCATATAATTCGATCAAGCCAATGGTCAACACCACGTGTGATCTTGTCTTCTGAGGCTTCCAATCATCCTACCAGTTTTGGAGTCAACACTATTGGACCGTTAAGCCTCCACCTTCCTTGGTCATCTACCAACTTGGCTATCCACTCGTATAGTTCAATTGGGAAGGTGCAAAAGAAAATTTCGTGTATTTCTATATACAAGTATCTATCCAACCACTACTCCTTTGATAGTTGCGGATTCCTATTTTCTTGCACCACAAATTCATGAATATTTCTATCCAACCACTTTTAAATTTCCTTCTTGGTCGGGTTCCAGTGATGTGACATCACACATCTCCTTAAGCAAATCTGGGTTCAACAACAGAACCATTTGTTGGCTTAGTGGGTCCTGACCTAGGTTCAGAGTTAATTGCACCAAAAAAAGCCCTACACTACTATCCCTTTCAGCATCAACTCGCGGAGTGCAAGCTGAAGTCTCACCTGAAGTAGTATGGGGGGATGCTGGAACCAAGTTTCTACATCTAGAGATCAATGTGATGTCTTTGTTTTCCCTAGATCTACCTTCACATAGATCTATAAGCCCCTAGGGCTTAATACCACAACTTCCTTTAAACAGCCTCTAGACCTTTGCGGAGATCTACGATAGGTCTTTGCGGACCCTTAACAAATGAATAAGCCACTGATGTACATAATAAAATAACCCTGGATCTATGTGCATGCAGATCTACTCAAGTATTTAATAAACATAACACAATGTATTATAGTCTTCGTGAAAGTATTTAATAGGCATTGCGTACAGTTAATAAGACTTATCCAAGAGAGTCGCGCAATAATGAATCAATATTTCACAATGACATTATTCCATCACAACATATATCACAAACATAAATAACAGAAGTAAACAGACAACACATGAATTTCTTCAACAGTCTTCTTTATTGATCTTCAATATAGTATTACCAACTCAAGACTGCCCTACGCACTAAGTTGAAACCCCTTTTGACTCCTAACTATCTACACGCTCTACACCCACAAATTTCAGAGGCTTTACATCTTTTCCCAAAATTTACATCAAAACTTTGGTTTTTAACCCCAAAAATGATCTAGGGGGCCTCATCCCAACATGTGTTAGATTGGGTTTTCCTAGTTAACATTAGTATTGAATTTTGGAATTAAAAGGGAAGGGTATGGGTGATAAGAAAATATTAGTATCATGTATGCAAATTTTATTTTTAGAGGTGTCATGGTTTAGTATTGAATTATGGTTGTTGGATGTTAAGATTTCTTTAATTTTTTAGTGGTCTATTCTCTTGTCTAGCATTTCACTCTATTGTCTGGTTGTGTTGGAGGTTATCTAATCACTTTATTAATTAGCTTTGCTTGAGGTCACACCGACATATAATTGTTGGTTTATATTTGCACCCATCTAGGTGGTATTTTTCTATAGTTTATGTTTTTTTTTAGATATCATGTCATCGCTTGTTTCTTAATTTCCATTTAACTTTGGTATTGGGTTATGCTTGAGGTTAGCTCATGTTAGGTTGTATGCATAAGACGATGATTTTCCATTCTACTTGGGAGGATGCTTACCTATTTTGTCTTAAACATATAGTGATGATGCTTAGTAGATTTGATTGGGTGATTACAATGATTTTATGATGGGCATTGAATTCTCGTAGCTATTATGCTCTACATTGATATGTGGTTCCAAGGTTTATTGAATTTTTCAGTAGTTTGATGGATGACATATCACTTTGTTGTTTTGTTATATTAGAGGTCATATCATCACTTTATTATTGACTCTATTGGAGGTCATTATGTTGCTAAGTTGTTTCTTTAATGTTCCAGTTAGAATTTTCCTATGATCTCTTGTTTTGTTGGAGGTCATGATGTGGCTCCTTTGTTTGTGGGAATTTATCTTTGGCATCTAGTTGTGTTGGAGGTTAACCCATGTCTATTTTCTATCATTTTAAATTGTGTTGGAGACTAGGGACAATTTCTCTACTTTTATGTTTGGTTATATGCCTAGGAGGGTGGTTACTAGTTTCTAGTTTGGGATTTTCCTTCTAGATTTAGATATGACTTGTGAGTTTTTAGTATCTAGTTGTGTTGAAAGTTGTCAAACTATGGTTATCTATGAAAATTTCCCTTTTCCTTGGTTCAAAATTCTTTATCATGCTTGAAAGGGTGGTTATTGGTTCTTCTTGGGAGGATGGTCACTAGCTCTGGTTGGACATTATTTCTTTCTAACTAGAGGTTGAAACATAGAGGTGTCAACACCACATGAGATCACAGTCATGTAGCTTGTCCCATGGGGGTCCTTATAGTACTCTTTCTAGCAAGTATTTTTAAATCCTAAAGGAAACATGCAAATCTTGGTTTTCTTTGAATTTTCTCTTATTGTTAATCTTTGTTGAAAATGGTGGCTAAATATTTGTTAACATCATAGATATGATACTTCCTTCTAGATGCATGTATATGCTTTTATCCTAAATCAAAGAGTTGTTAAATCTCTTAGGTTGTGGGTGTTTCCTTTTTTATTCTGAAAGGTGTTTCTAATATATAGGACTAAACACATTTCTAGTTGTAGAAATGTTTGTTCTTGTAGTGTTGTGTTCGTGTGTTGTTTTTGTGATTTAAACTTATATTGTTTGTGGGGTTTAAATGTTTGTTTGTGCATGCATTATTACCCTTGTTTCTTGAAATAAAGGTTTGATAGGTCCCCACCTCCAAATTAGAAACACAAATCTTGATACCAAACTCAATACTAGTCCATCATGAAAAATTATAGCATTATGACATCCATTTTGTTGGAAACTCAATTATACTAAGGGAAGGGGTGGGCTAGGGGGGTGAATCAATATATCATTGATTCAAACAATTTAACCATTTTTATGCCAAATCAATTAAAAATTAAACAACTAGTAGCATAATACAATAACAACAAATCTAACATGCAAGCAACTTCAAAACACAACATATGAAACAACACACATGGACACCATGAATTTTAGGTGGAAACCCTCAAGGGGATAAAAACCACCTAAGTGTTGTTTTGATTGTCTTCTTCTCATTAATATTCAAATTTCTTTTAGATAAGTTTTTTATCCACTACCAACTAGGAAGCCCCAAACTGTCATTGTCACCAACCTCCATAAAAACAATTGTTGGCCAAAATCGACAAGGAATCCCCAATTCCCTATCTATATTTCCACCACTTACCAAAGGCCCCATCCTTCTCAAACACAGTGGACCACACTTTCATACATTTTCATATCGGGTCCTCTTCTGCAACAATAACACAACAAACAATCTTCCTACAACCAACACAATCAGTAGTACCAAAATCTCACACAACAAACTCAATATATGTCCACCATAACAATAACAGTATAAACCCTCACACAACCATTAGTTGTAGTGTAATATAAATAAGCTTCCTAATATCAGGAAACTACAATGATGAACTAAGACTCTACAACATTAACCTCAAAATTGATCTTTGCTATGGATATATTCAACTTCATTATGCATAGTAGATAAACTAACCTCCAACACTAGCATATAATATTTATGTTAATTTCTCCCTCATCAAGATAGACCAAATCAACACATTAATTACTGAACACTTCTCTTGATGAGCACATCAAATAAAACTTGATCAATCATATAAGCTCTTGCACCAAATACCATGGGAAAACTCCTTGTTAATTCCTGAGGTTTTCTTTTCCTCTCCTACAATAGATTGCTACTAGCACTGACTACTTGCCTCTATCAACAACAACACTTCAAACATTTGTTTAAACATTAGGAGACCACTTCACTTCTCTAGTGTCACTCTATTACAGAGGGAATATTTCACTAATGTTGTGAAGCATAGAAGATTCAAAAACCCTTAACTCATAACTACTTATAGATTCAACAAATCTTCCTCAAGCACATGTACAACATAATCACATTATAATGCATAGTTCTAACCACCTACAACATAAGAAAAACACCCACAATCTTGATACTACTAGAAAATCATGCCAAAACACATCTGAAGGTTGAAATCAATGGCAACCAAACAACATTGTTGCAACATTCTCCCCCTTTGGCAGCAATGGCAACCCCAATTGATCTCTCCATCTAAACTGGCCCCTAAAAATTGATCTCCTCGCACTCTCTCCCCTCTTTTAATAGCGATGGCAACCCAATTGATATCTCCATATGAACTGGCCCCTGAAAATTGATCTCCTTGCACTCTCTCCCCCTTTAACATCAATGGAAAAGGGCTACAACTGAAAAGATTACATCAATGTCAATGATGCCAACAATACTCCACCAGTCACATAGATGTTGAAGATGTGCAATATACTCCCCTTGGGCAAAAGCTATGTTTGATTTTCTTGAAGAGTAATACAAGATGAGTTAGCAAACCCTAGTGTTAACTCCCAGGTTGTTCCCTATGACTCCCAAGGGAATACGGCCGGGGTAACCACTAACCAATCTTTGGATCATTGTTTCTAGCCAAACGGTGATCAGAGAGGGCTCTCTCTTTATGATTTGTATCTGTTTATGATAGGGTTTTAGGCTAGCTATTATGCACAGGTTTTGTTTATGTTTTGGTTGAAGAGTTTCTTTTAGGTCTTATGATGTAGTATTCAAAGAGTCAATTATCATTGGGCAATGGAGTCTATAGCAGTAGGTGTCTAGAAACTTTGAGATGAATTAGTGCAACTTACAGGGCCATTTGGATACTTCATAGAACAAATTTTGATTTATAAACACAACAGGTGAAAAAAACCAGTGAAAGCAATTAAGAATTTTCACTAAAGTATTCAAGTATTTCCACCAAACTAGGTATGAGAAACAGATAGATGCCTCAGGAGCAAAACTTGAATCCCTGGGGATGTCTATCACTGTAAAAGATATAGTTTTAAAGTGCAGCAATTAAGAATTACACTTCGTTCACTGTATCTGAAGAAAACATGGATAATAGCTCAGATTGAGTTCA
This sequence comes from Pinus tabuliformis, assembly GCA_031772625.1. Lineage (NCBI taxonomy): Eukaryota > Viridiplantae > Streptophyta > Pinopsida > Pinales > Pinaceae > Pinus > Pinus tabuliformis. The sequence continues at coordinate 722,754,894 of CM062817.1, forward strand.
GGGTAATCAGTGATTAAATCCTGTAACTATTCTTTTACTTTGCTATTAAGTGTAAAACATTTAAACAATGAAAGAGAACAAAAGACTCGAAAACATGTAACACAGAGATTTAAGAAAGACTTATTGTTTTATGAAACACTCTGGAATCCTGCAACATCCACCATTCATCACAATGCATCAAGGTACACCAAGCTTCGGAAATTCCATTCACCCTTTGTATTATTTCTCTGAGAGTTTTACAGCAAATGAGATGCCCAAAATGAAAATAACAACAACCTCTTAAGCTTCAGTGAGAGGCGAATATATACATACGATTTTACAAAAATATCTGAGTTCTAAGTTATCTCAGACTTTAATATTCTCACCAACTTTTGAGATATTTTTATCAAAATTTATTACAGCATTGAATACAAAATGAAGGCGTCTTGATGTTCTGTCAGAAGATATTTGGCCTTTGAGAGCTGCTGAGTCGGTTGGGGACGCGCTGTTCAAAATGTGGTGAGCTGTCATCATTAGTGATGAATCATTTTTTGGATGCTTTTCAAACATTAACTCTTTTGCACTTGTCTTCTGGTGATCTGAGCTGGCAGTGGCCGAATGTCTTTACAACTACCGTGGCAGAATTTGGAGCATGGCCTGCCACCAGTCCTCCTTAGGCATTTGGTGCCTCCGAATTTTAATTAGAGTCTCGTCAAGCTCTGTATATCTAAAAAAACTAGGAGGAGTTTCAAATAAATGATTTACCTCATTTTCAACAAAAAATTGAGCTTTCGAGCTTAGTGTACAAGCTCTGTCCTATTGGAGGAACTGTTTCCTCAGAAGTACTGCTGGATGCAGTGATTTGATTTTCAATGTAAGCGGCCACCCTGTTTGTAAATTGATCTCTGCTGATCAGTTTTCCTGAGCTGCTCAACAGGCTAGGCAGTCCTCTTGCTTGTAGCATTCCCATTCTGAGTTTATAATCTTCAACTTCAGTCTGTATCTCATAACTTCTTCTTTCTGCCGTCTGTACATAACCTCTGAGAGTTAGCACCTTTTTAGCCATGAGGATGGCCTCTGTTCTGTTGGTGATTCCAATAGCTGCCAGCTCATCTTTTTGTCTTGCCTGTTCAAAAAGTCTATCAATTGGCTAGCTTGCTCAGGTCTGTTTCCTAACACTGTCTTGGCCCTCTGGACATCTGTCTGGGCTTGTACAATTAAATCCATATGCTCATACATTGTTTTAATGGATTTCCACTGTTTGATAACGGCTTGGGTAATTTTATTCCACAAGATTCTTTTGATTTCTGCCATAGTATTTTCCAGATTGAGCTCCTTCTCTAGGGCCTTTATTTTATCTTTTTGAGTCTTAATCTGTCTGCCCTGTTCTGCCACCGTTATCTTTGATTGATCATATTTGGCATCTATCTCTGCCAGTTTTTCTTTTGCTTTCCTTATTTCATCCTCTTGTAGCTCCATTGCCTTGACAGCTTTGGTCAGTTCTTCTACACTGGGGTGGGCATCTGGAGCTGTTGCTGTACCTGTTGCTTCAGTTGTGGGGGCCACTGCTGCCCCAAAAGTTGTTGCTGTTGTGGAATCTGTTGGAGGAGCTTGGAGTGTAGGTCCTCCCTGTTTGTCTTGCAATGCTCCCTCCAGCTCTTTCTCTAGTTCTTGAATCCTTTGATCTTGCTGTAATAAGAGGTCAAGTTGTTCATTAACTTGCTTTTCCTTTTGCAATTCAGCTGTCTGAGGGTGTTCTATAGGTAACAGCTTCAACCTCTTCTTCATGGCATTTAGATCATCATCCTTTTTCTTTATGAGGGCTTTTACCCCGGTTGGGTCACTAGGGTCATGCCCTAGATCAACAATAATCTCCTCAAGAGATTTTATCCTATTGTCCTTGGCCTTAGAGGACAACCTCTCAAAATCTAGTTGAGTGTTTGTATTTTTCAAAGATTCTTTCAGCTCATGAGCTAATGTGGCCTTGTCTACCAAGGTGGCATAGACCATCTCCCCAGTCTGCTTGTGGAGCTCAATTTGGTCCATAGGATGTATGTCTTTGGCCAGGACCTCCACCCTTGTTTTGATGAAATCTGCAGTTGTCATTGGGTGCGGCCCCTTGGGTTTGAAATGGCTGAATATCATTTTTTCCTCTTTGAAGTCGTAGACTGACATCAACCTTTCTTGCTGGGCTGGAGTGGCATCTATAAATTGTTTGTAAACCTCAGCCCTCAATAACTCATTTGCTGCCTTGATTTCTTTGAAGGTAGCCTTAGCACTTTTAAGCTTCTGGCTTTGCTGAGAAGAGGATGACACCTCCAAACCAAGCTGTAAATTCTGCTCCTGCTGAAAGGAGCTTGTCCCTGTATGTTGGCTGCCTTCCCTGTCCTTTGCTGTATCGTTCAAGACATCTTCAGTAATGTCTTCCACCTCTGGGGAATCTGCCCTTTGCCCTTTGGCTTCTGGCTGGTGGGAGGATCCACTGAGGGGAGTGGACTCTTCTCTTTGCCTTTTAGTACCCCTTTCTTCATGTGCTGGGGTCTGCAAAACTGAGGTAGTTAGTGGCTCAATTTGAGGTGGTGGTGTTTGCAATAGGGGGGTTCTGGCAGCCCAGTTTGTGGCAGAATAGTTTGTTCTTGTTGCTGCTCTGTTTGTTGATCTTTCTGCTGTGACTGTTGCTCTGACTGTTCCTTTGACTGTTCCTTTTTTGCTTCATCCTCTGCATCCATTTTTCCTTTTCCTTTATCTAAGCCTGGTGCTGCTGTTTGTGGCGCTGTCCTGGTAACTGAGGTCCCTTCTCCCACTGTTTGAGGCAGTCTGAAAGGTACCTGGAGCACATAGTCCAGGTCAATAGTCTTCTCAAGTTCTTTCATATTTTTAAGCATTCTCTCTTCTTCAGTTAAGCTCTCAACTAAAGTGTCCAGCTGCCATTCTTGTAAGTTGGCATACTTTTCTATGTGTGGGTAGTGGCAGTGTTTAATCCCTAGGAGTCTGTACTTAGTTCTCCTAGCAGTGATGAAACCTTGAGGGTCATAAGGGACCCATCGAAAACTGTATGACAATTTGTATTTGTCCTTGAGGATCAGGTCTGCAGATTCCCATCCTTCCTTCTTGTTCATGATGAAAGGGCCCAACTCATTTTTGTAGTTAAGGTGTGCCTTTTTCTTGGAGCTGTGGAAATGGGTAAGGTCTGACTGAATCAATTGCCTGTAATACTCCAAGGCAAATAATCTCATAGGAACATACTTGGGTAGCCTATATGGACAGAGCTCACACCCATATACTCTGAACACAGTATGGTGTTCATATAGGTACCAATCACCTATTTTGTACTTCTTAGATAGCTGCAAAGCTTTCTTGATCTCATTAGATACTCTAGGTGGAGGGGACTTCATAAGCATGCAGGAGACTGGGTACACAAACTGGTCAACAAATTCACAATAGGTGTAGGGTGAATTTGTGATTTCATGATAGACTGAGGTCCAGAAAATGACAGATCTTCTCTCTCCTTTGTTATCCAGCCTTCTGATGTAGCATGGGAAAGCTTCAGAATGATAAAACATGAACAGGTGGTAGATGTAAGCTGAGTACCTGAAGACCCCCTGTCTGTCCAATTTGCTCAATTGATCATGAATCCTATTGGCTATGAACTTAGCAAAGTTATACTTTCGGGCAGGGGGTTTACGTGGGCTGTAAGCAGACAGCAATACGAGCATGGCTTGATCCACATGCTTACTGTTTTGGTAACCTAGCACATAGGCTATCATGTCCAGCAGCAGCCTGCCTGAGTCATTGAAATGTTCATGCAGATAAGGGGGTGGCCCTGTAGGCTGGCACTCAGTCCACATGTAGTTCCTGGTGACCTTCTGCAGCTCCTCACTGGTCATCTTATCACCAGCTTCCAGTAAATACCTCATGGAGAATGGGACTAGCAACTCCGTTTGATCAAACTGTAACATCTTGTTGATGGAGTCAGCATTTATATAAAAAAGGATCCTCCCTGATGGAGTATTTACAGCTCTGTGCTCCAGATCATAGTTTTGAGCACATAAGTGAATGATTTCAGGGAAAACATTCACAGCTGGGAGACAGTAATAGGGCAGGTTTGACTCCCATATTCCATCTGTACCAAGTCCAGCCTTATGGTCTTCCCTCAGTGTAGTGAAGGTCTTCAAGAAGTCCCTGCTTCCCTCAAAGTCATTGATGAGACAATCCTTGTCAATAAATGGCAAGGCCTCCAGTTCCTTATTGGTTTGATTTAGTGGAGTAACACTGAGGGAGGAGGATGCAGATGCTGCCATGATATAGTCTGACTGTGTGCAGGAAGAGGTAATAGTTTGATAAGTCTTTAAAGACTTAAGCAGCAGGTAAACTGTATTCAGTGTGATGTCCTCTTCTAGAGTAGAATTGTAAGCAAGCTGGTAAAGTGCTGTAATTTCTCAGGGATGTGGATTGCCTAAGGGGATGTTTGCAGAGGTAGTGATAATTCTTTAGGAAGAGTGCAGGTAACCTGTACTTGGCAAAAGGGAACAATGCCGGGTACCTCGGGGGCAAATTTTGCAGTTTTAACCCGCGAACTGATTTCTCCAGTGTCAAATTGTGGCTAAGGGATGGGGCAGGTTGCTTGGGTTTGGTTTAGGTGCTCAGGTGGAGCTGAATTAAGTGATTTTACCAGTCTTTAATGGTGAATTCTACAGAAAATTGGAATTCACGGGCAAAGTGGAAGGAAATGGCAAAATACCTGGAAAATCGGCTTGGAAGCTCGCGGGCCGGGTTGTGGAGACTTAGTGCCGTCGAATCCTGAACTTTTGAACGGTCGGATTGTCGAATTTGATGGCTGAGTGAGAGGTTTCGCGGCAGCTGTTGGCAACGGCTAGTTTCTCTTTTGCATGCAAATGAGCGAAAACGACTCATTTAGTCGTTTAAATCGTTAAATTTGGCAAAAGTGTGCATTTGGCGCTTTTCCGCCGATGACGTCAGCATGACGTCATGGCGGGGCCCAGGTACGGAGGTGACGTGGCTGCCGAGGTGTTCGCCAGGGTGGCAGGACACGGTGGCGGGCGGGTACAGTGGCGGGTCCGCGTGGAGGGCCACGGGACGCTGGGGCGGGCGCCGGCGAAGTGACATCAGGGTGACGTACAGATGACGTGGGGGAGAGTGGTATTAGGGGTGGCGGTAAGCGGGTTCCCCGCACCACCTTTGGGCAAAGGCGGTAACGGGGAGGGGGGCTCCGAACAACCCCACCGCCTGCCACGCGTCCCCTGTACGGGATAGGCAAAACCACTTTCCCCGGACGCTAAAGGTCGGCAGGTCGGGGAGTGAAAATGACCGCCCACCTTTAGATCCGGGCGACGGAAATCTGACGGCTGGCGGGCCTTCCGACTGGTCGAGCATGTTGGGGAGGGGTCCCGCCAGCGCAATAAAATATTCAATTTAATTTTTGGGCGGAGGACTATAGGCAAGTGGGTTTTTTCGCAGTTTTTGGGTTTTTTGGGCCTTTTCAGGGGTTTATATAGGCAAAGGGGGTTTTGTGCGTTTTCAGCAAAGAGACGGTAAGGGCTTGAGGGACAGGATTTCTGCTCATAACCAGAGGTCAGAGCACATCCAAGACAAGGTTGACCACAGTCCCAGGTGGACTGAAGTCTCCTTAGACCATTTACTTGGCTATAATGCCAAAAGGAGGATATGTAGATAATGCTGGGATTTATACACCTTGGTGTTAGTAATATTAGGGTAAAGGGTGATATAAGGGATTTATACAATAGGGTTAGTGTTAGTTATGGAGGAGGGGGTAAGTGGATGTGGAAACCATTGAGTTTATATGAAACAAGCTTGGTTTCAAGAGTAGATCAAAATGAAAAGAGCTTTAGATAAGAAATGTGGCTTTAAAAGATCAAGAACCACCATGAAAACTTAGTCTTTTCCATGAATCTCAGGCTAGTGAGGGAATGTTAGAAATGAAATTGGAGGGGAGTGAGGGAAATTAGTCATGCTTCCAGCTGTAATCTTTTGCCTTGCTGCCCACCATCACCAACCTTGCAATGATAGGGATACCTTTCTGCAACCCCTGCTACCTACCCAGCTACTCGCCTAGCATTTTATTTCTTCTTGGAGGGTGCATTTGGACTTGCAGACCCTTACTTGCCTTTTCTTTTCTTTGGCTTTTTCTTTATTCTTTTCTATCTACTTCTACCCTTATCTCTTCCAAGGTCCCAGATTAAGCTGTTGGGATCCTTTTCTTCTCTACCTAAACTAGTTGTCTGCCAAGATTAAACAGTTTGGACAGACTTCTTTCTCTATTCTATAACTCAAAATTGAAACATGGCATGATCCAGGTTAAACTGTTGAATCATCCACAAAATTGAAACAAGGTCCTCAATATTTGAAACAGATTACACACCTCTTGTTCTCTAGGAAATATGGGATCTTTGTTATACCAAAGCAGAGCATATTTGGACTTTCCTTGGCCAATCATGAAATATGAAACCTATTAGTATAGGTATCCAACAGTGGCTCCACATGGGGATGGTTTTTCTTCTGAAAGACCAAGAACAGCAGGTCAGATTGCCTTGTTCTTTGACTGCCCATCCCAGTCTTTGAAATTTGCTGCAAAAATGTGTCAAAATTGTGTGCTTTTTTCTTGGAAGACCTCTGATTCTACTTGCCTCTAGCTGGTTGGTGAATCACTTGGAAAACTGTATTTTACAATCTAAAACAGAAAACAATATGTACATCTGCATATATACAATGAATCCTTAGTTTCCATTCATGGGAAATAGTCGAAGTAGTGCTTCAGCATCCTGCCATTGACAGGACCTTCATCCAAGTCAGTTTCAGTCAGACTTTCAAGGAAGTAGGTGTTGTTACCTTGTACTGCTTGGACAGCAAATGGTCCTCTCCATAAAGAGTCAAACTTTCCATGTTTTCCTTTCTCTTCTCTTCTTGCATCCCACTTTAAGACTTTGTCCCCCACATTGAAATCTTCTGCTTTGGTTCTCCTATCAAAGGCCTTTTTCAATTTTTCTTGTAATATCTGCACTCTGCTGAAAACTTGTTCTCTAGTTTGCTGTAAACAGATTATCTGATTGATCCTCCTTTGCATATCATTTGGCTCTGCTTGACTTTCTTGCAGAAGCTTCATAACCGGTACTCCAAGTGATGAAGGAAATCTGGCTTCTAATCCATAGACTAACTCATATGGGCTGGTCCCAATTGATCTTTTTGTTGTTAGTCTGTCTGCCCATAAAGCATTGACCAGTTTCTTGTGCCAATTCTTTTTGTTTTCTTCCAGCACTTTCTTTATGATGTTTATTAAACTTTTGTTTGATGATTCAGCAAGGCCATTTCCTTGAGGATAGTAAGCAGTAGAATGGCCCAAAGTAATGTGAAATTTATGGCAAAAGTTCACCATTCTCTTGGATCTAAAGGCAGCAGCATTGTCTGTTATTATCTTGTCTGGACAGCCAAATCTAGCCAGTATATTGTTTTCCAAAAACTGAATAATCACCGAATCATTTGCTTGTCTGCATGGGGCAGCTTCAATCCACTTGGTGAAGTAGTCTGTTGCTGTTAGGATCCATCTGTGTTGCCCTGAAGATGAGGGATGAATTTCCCCAATGAAATCCAAACCCCATTGTTGGAAAGGTCTCTCAGTTGCAATGGGCTTCAAAGGAAGTGGCAGCAACTGTCTTTTGCCTTCAAACAGTTGGCATTTGTGGCATGAGGCTGTGAATTTCTTAGCATCAGAGAACATGGTGGGCCAGTAATAACCAGCCCTCAATATCTTGTCCACAGTGGACTTCCAGTACAAATGTCCACCACAGTCTCCAGCATGGAAATCTTGCATGATTTTGTTAGTTTCATTCTCTATTAGACAGTGCAGCAAAATGCCTTCATGGTTCTTCCAAAGTAAATTTCCATCCATCACACAAAATCTGGCTGTTTTCATTTTTAGGAACCTACACTTAGTTCTGGACAGTCCTGGGGGAGCACACAGGTTTTGTAACACATAACAGATGTCAGAGTACCAAGGAGATTGTTCAAAGGCTACATTGATCTTTGGAGTCGCCAGCTCTGTTTCACTGTCCAGTTGGTTGATATCTAAGGCTTGGAAATTTGCTTCTGTCATTAATTTGGCCAAACCTTGCCCTTTTATCAGCTTTGTGGGTTTTATTTCAATGTCAAATTCTAGTATATTGGCAATCCATTTTCCTCTCCTACCTTCTAAATTTTCTTGGGTGAGAATGTCTTTGACAATAGGACTTGGTACATAAGCCACAACATGGGAGTAGAGGATGTAAATCCTAAAGTCTTTAATAGCTTTGATCAAAGCGTAAGCTTGTTTCTCCATAATTTGATACTTTAGAGGGGCATCTCTAAGAGCTCTGCTGAAAAAGGCAATAGGTTTCTCATTCCCTTGGTCATCTTTCTGTAATAAAACAGCAGCAATAGTATGTTGGGAGGCAAAGGAGAAAATGATAAAGTCTCTGTCAAACTGTGGATTGGTTAACACTGGGGTTTGAGTCAAGGCCAACTTTATACTTTCAAAGGCTTGTTTTGCTTCAACAGTCCATTTGACCTTTGAATCTTTCTTTAGCATATTGTTTAGTAATCTGATTAATTCTGCTAAATTTGGGATAAACCTTCTTAAAAAGTTGATTTTCCCTAAGAATCCTTGCAATTCCTTGACATTCCTTGGGTGAGGCATTTGTAGGATAGCTTGTATCCTATCTGGATCAATTCTTATCCCATCTTTTGAAATAATGTGTCCTAAGAGTTTCCCTTCTTCCAAGCCAAATAACGACTTCTTGGGGTTTAAGGAAATACCATATTTCCTACATGTTATGAAAATCTGTCTCAAATGTTTCAAGTGTTCTTGGTCAGATTTTGAAAAGGGTGTGAGATCATCTAGGTAAATGACCAAGAAGTCATGAATCTCTTTTGCAAAAGCAATGTCCATTGCTCTTTGAAACGTTGCCCCTGCATTTTTCAATCCAAATGGCATTTTCACATACTTGAAAGTTCCCCATGGGGTTGTAAATGCAGTTTTGTCTTGATCATCAGGGTGTACTAGGATTTGATTGAAGCCTGAGAATCCATCAAGCAATGATATCCTTGAAGCCCCTACTACTCTTTGAAGGATGTGATCCATTTTGGGTAAAGGGTAGTTATCTTTGAGTGATACTTGATTCAAATTCCTTAAGTCTACACAAAGTCTAATCTCACCAGTTTTCTTTCTTGTAGGGACCAAATTTGAAATCCACTCAGAGAACCTGATTGGTGCTATGATACCAGCTTTGAACATTTTATGTAATTCTTTTTCAATGGAAGGAAGGAGCATAGGATTGATCCTTCTCAATTTCTGTTTGAATGGTTTTTGATTAGGCTTGAGGGGAATGGTGTGCTGGATGACAGAAGTATCATAGGACTTTAGATCCTCATAACCCCAAGCAAAAACATCTTGAAACTCTTTAAAGAGATCAATGTATTTGGGTTTTTGATCTGGGGGCAAAGCAGCAGATAGTTTTATTATTTTAGGCTTGTCAGTGGTACCAATGTTGCATTCTTCAATTGCTGCATCTAATGGCTGCATTTTTGGTTTCCTGGGGACATCATTTGAATCAAAAATGTCTTCTAATGGGGTAAGGCCTACTGGAAGGACATTGTCCTTGAGTTGTATGATCTCAGCTTCAGCGCTGCTCATCTCTTCACAGTCAATTAGGTGAATTTGCTGAATGTTTTCATTGTTGAAAATAGTTGGACTTAGTAATTGTTTTGCTGTTCTAGGTGACATTGGGTGAGCAGACTGTTGAAACAGTATTTGTGATTGACTTGCTGACTCAAATATTTGTGATTGACTTGCTCCATCAATATCAATATTTAATCCTGTGAACTCTTGTTGCAAGGTTAAAAAATTGTTTATTTGCATGTCATCCTCAAATACTTGCCATTCTTTAACATTGTTTGGAATAGAGGGTCTGTACTTGACCTCGGCTGTGAAACAGTTATTGGGTTCTAATGGGAATTCGAAGGTGCTGGCAAACGTTGCCAAGCTGTGTGCATGGAGATTGTGGCCTCTTGAAATTTTTGTGATAACACACTCAGAGAAGGTCTCTAATATTTCAATTACAGCAGATCTGTAGGACCTCAATCTTTTGTCATTGGTGACAAAGTTTCCTTTCACTTGTTGAATTACTAGGTCAGAGTCTCCCATGATGGAGAGTTTAGGAGCTTGTAATGACCTTGCTAGTTTGAGACCGAGCAACAGAGCTTCATATTCTGCCATGTTATTAGTGCATCTAAAATTCAATCTATAAGCCCTGCCTTCTGCATAATCTTTCTCTTTGTTATGTATCCACACTCCAGCTCCTGCTCCTAGCTTGTTAACTGAGCCATCAAATTCTAGGACCCACAGGATGTCTTGCTGAACAGGAGATTTAAAATTCTGTTCATGGGATGGCAATGTGAGCATGAGTTGGGGTTTCTTTTCCCATTTGTTTTCTAGGACAATTTCATCACTTTTTTGACAATCTTTGACAACTAGAGGAGGGATACTGTGTATTGTTGGGCTGATTGATGTTTGGCAGGTGCTACTTGTCTGATCAATGTTTTGTTCTTGTGTGAGTGTTTCGGTCCTAATGTCATTGTTTGAGAGGTCTGCGCTGTCATTGAAGAGGATGAAGGAGTCTATGTCCGAATGAACAGCGTATATTGGAAAATTTTGAGGCTTCTCTTCACTGCTGACCATATACTTCATGAGTGTTTCCCTATAAAGTCTTTTTGGTTGCCCAAAGACAGAAATAGTTGCATATGACATGTCTAATTGCAGGGAGCCCTGGAGCTTGGCTCCCCATGATCTTGATAACAGCATCCCATATTTGGGTGGGATATCAGCGACTACAACATCCATTAGAATGGTCTTGTTGGGATATTGAACCAGGGACACACATAAATCTTTTATTAGGCCCAAACATTTGACTTGGCTAGAATCAAAGGAAAACAGGTCTTTGTATGGTCTTGTTATATCCAAATTCAATCTTTCCATGACTGCTTTTGGCATAAGGTTGTGAGAGGCTCCTGAGTCAAACATTGCATTATGCAGTATTTTATCATGAACATGCAGGCTGACATAAAAAGGTAAAACCCCTGTGACTATTGTTTTTCCATCTACCTCTGGGCCAAACAGTAATTCTGGAGTGTCATCTAGCACATTTACATCATCTTTACTATCAGTGAGTTGAAGGGATTTTTTGATCTGTTGCTTGTATATGTCATGCTTGGCTAGTTCTGAGAGGGGAATTGCTATCTTTAACTTGCCAATCTCTGTACCTAGGTCAAAAGGTTTGTCAACTTGGGTTTTAGAGTCACGGATGGCAGTCTTTTCTTTGTTCACTAAATCTTCTGGTCGGATTTCGTCTTGATTTTGAAACCTGCCCCTTATACTCATGTCTTGAGGGGTAATGTTTGGATTAGGGTGAGAGGACGAGGTTGCCATGGGCTGTTGTAGTGGGGACAGTAGTTCAGTAACCTCCTCAACCACTACTTCTTTTGTAGGCAAGTTTGTTTTGTCATTAGGTTCTGTGACTGAGGTTTCTTTAGGCTGTTGTTTCTCCTTTATCTTTTCAGGCTGATTTACATTCACAGTCCTGCTCCTTAGTTTGTATTGTTTATGGACTTCATAGACAGCAGTGTCATACCCTTGTTTAAAGTCAAAGGACTCTCCTGATTTAGTTTGAAATGTTTTGCTTTCATCCTCCTCATGGTCTTCTTGTGTTAAGAAAACATGGCTTTTACCATCCAGACCCATTAAGTTGATTTCAGGATCTTCATTGAGCTGATTGTCTGTGGAAGTTTCTGCATAGTTTTCTTGAAAAGGAGGTCTAATGTCTTGGTCAGCACTTGTCTTTCCTATGTTTGGGTTCTGAGTTCTCCTAAAATTTGGGTTTCTAGGAGGGTTGCTTTGTGATGCCTCCCATGATGATTTTCTTTCAACTGATTCCACTCTTTCACCCAATCTCTTCATGCTGTTTAGTATTGCATCCAGCTTTTGATCAAAACCTGAGGGTTCTTCTCTGAAGCCAGTCTTCTTTTCCAACTTTGCCCTGTTTCTTTTGGCAATTAGGTTAGCCTCTACAGTGACTGCAACCCTTTGAGCTTCTGCAAGGGTTGGAGGATCTCTTTCTTTCAACTGATAGGCCATATCAGAATCAAAACCGTCAGGGAAGTTATACAGGGCCAAATCAGGAGGGGGCCTTAAGTTCTGTGGGATAGCATTATATACATTGTTAAACCTAGCACAATATTCCAAAACTGTTTCTTGGGGACCTCTTTTAATAGTGTTGTATTCACCAAGTATGTGTAGAGGATCTTTCTTCTTCTCCCATCTCTCAGCAAAAACTTCGTAAAGCTGATCAGGTGTTGCAATGGAGTTTGCATTGAGGGATCTGAACCAAGTTCTAACATCCCCAGTTAAGCTTTGAACAAAAATTCTCATCCTGACACTGTTATCATCTATTTCATAGGTCTCAAAGTGGTCTTGCATCTTCTTAGCATGCTGGACAGCTGTCAAAGGGCCATGGGAGTCAAAAAATGAGATTTTGGTTTGGTAATCTTGGGGTAGAGCTGGAGCATTAGCAGGTATCTGCAGAGGTGCATACCTGTTAGCCATGTTTATGGGATTTACAGGGTTAACAGGAATAAATGGGACAACAGGGATTACAGGTGTGACAGGGTTAATGGTATGAGTAACAAGCGGGGAACTGGTTGAAAGAGTATGTGCAGATGGTGAAGATGGGAGAGGAGGGCTTTGAGGTGTTGATGATGAACTAGGGGAACTAGGGATGGACCGGAAAAGAACTTTGCAAGGAGTAGGAATAAGGATAGGTCGATCTGAACTTATATCTGAATCAGCAGGCTTCTCCTGCTTTTGCTGTCTCCTTATGTTCTTTGGAATGATATTTGGATTATCAACAATGATAGGTTGATTAGGGTCAGGGTTTGCCCTAGTGTGCCTTGGGTTTCTTTTGGGAGCCAGCTTCTAATTCCTTTTGAATTTGTACAAGAAGTTTATATATGTGCAAGGACTGGATGAAAATTTTGGAATGGCTATATATGTTTCAAAGCTAGGATGAAGATTCCCTAATCAGCTCTTCCCTAAAGCTGTTCCTGTGGCACAGAAACAGTCCTGAGGCCTCTTGGCTAGTTTTGGGCTTGATGGTAGCTTCGGAAGATAGATAGTAATTGAAAAATCTTTATGAAGTATCCCCAGCGGAGTCGCCAATTATGTTAACTCCCAGGTTGTTCCCTATGACTCCCAAGGGAATACGGCCGGGGTAACCACTAACCAATCTTTGGATCACTGTTTCTAGCCAAACGGTGATCAGAGAGGGCTCTCTCTTTATGATTTGTATCTGTTTATGATAGGGTTTTAGGCTAGCTATTATGCACAGGTTTTGTTTATGTTTTGGTTGAAGAGTTTCTTTTAGGTCTTATGATGTAGTATTCAAAGAGTCAATTATCATTGGGCAATGGAGTCTATAGCAGTAGGTGTCTAGAAACTTTGAGATGAATTAGTGCAACTTACAGGGCCATTTGGATACTTCATAGAACAAATTTTGATTTATAACACAAAACAGGTGAAAAAAACCAGTGAAAGCAATTAAGAATTTTCACTAAAGTATTCAAGTATTTCCACCAAACTAGGTATGAGAAACAGATAGATGCCTCAGGAGCAAAACTTGAATCCCTGGGGATGTCTATCACTGTAAAAGATATAGTTTTAAAGTGCAGCAATTAAGAATTACACTTCGTTCACTGTATCTGAAGAAAACATGGATAATAGCTCAGATTGAGTTCAGGGTAATCAGTGATTAAATCCTGTAACTATTCTTTTACTTTGCTATTAAGTGTAAAACATTTAAACAATGAAAGAGAACAAAAGACTCGAAAACATGTAACACAGAGATTTAAGAAAGACTTATTGTTTTATGAAACACTCTGGAATCCTGCAACATCCACCATTCATCACAATGCATCAAGGTACACCAAGCTTCGGAAATTCCATTCACCCTTTGTATTATTTCTCTGAGAGTTTTACAGCAAATGAGATGCCCAAAATGAAAATAACAACAACCTCTTAAGCTTCAGTGAGAGGCGAATATATACATACGATTTTACAAAAATATCTGAGTTCTAAGTTATCTCAGACTTTAATATTCTCACCAACTTTTGAGATATTTTTATCAAAATTTATTACAGCATTGAATACAAAATGAAGGCGTCTTGATGTTCTGTCAGAAGATATTTGGCCTTTGAGAGCTGCTGAGTCGGTTGGGGACGCGCTGTTCAAAATGTGGTGAGCTGTCATCATTAGTGATGAATCATTTTTTGGATGCTTTTCAAACATTAACTCTTTTGCACTTGTCTTCTGGTGATCTGAGCTGGCAGTGGCCGAATGTCTTTACAACTACCGTGGCAGAATTTGGAGCATGGCCTGCCACCAGTCCTCCTTAGGCATTTGGTGCCTCCGAATTTTAATTAGAGTCTCGTCAAGCTCTGTATATCTAAAAAAACTAGGAGGAGTTTCAAATAAATGATTTACCTCATTTTCAACAAAAAATGAGCTTTCGAGCTTAGTGTACAAGCTCTGTCCTGTTGGAGGAACTGTTTCCTCAGAAGTACTGCTGGATGCAGTGATTTGATTTTCAATGTAAGCGGCCACCCTGTTTGTAAATTGATCTCTGCTGATCAGTTTTCCTGAGCTGCTCAACAGGCTAGGCAGTCCTCTTGCTTGTAGCATTCCCATTCTGAGTTTATAATCTTCAACTTCAGTCTGTATCTCATAACTTCTTCTTTCTGCCGTCTGTACATAACCTCTGAGAGTTAGCACCTTTTTAGCCATGAGGATGGCCTCTGTTCTGTTGGTGATTCCAATAGCTGCCAGCTCATCTTTGTCTTGCCTGTTCAAAAAGTCTATCAATTGGCTAGCTTGCTCAGGTCTGTTTCCTAACACTGTCTTGGCCCTCTGGACATCTGTCTGGGCTTGTACAATTAAATCCATATGCTCATGCATTGTTTTAATGGATTTCCACTGTTTGATAACGGCTTGGGTAATTTTATTCCACAAGATTCTTTTGATTTCTGCCATAGTATTTTCCAGATTGAGCTCCTTCTCTAGGGCCTTTATTTTATCTTTTTGAGTCTTAATCTGTCTGCCCTGTTCTGCCACCGTTATCTTTGATTGATCATATTTGGCATCTATCTCTGCCAGTTTTTCTTTTGCTTTCCTTATTTCATCCGCTTGTAGCTCCATTGCCTTGACAGCTTTGGTCAGTTCTTCTACACTGGGGTGGGCATCTGGAGCTGTTGCTGTACCTGTTGCTTCAGTTGTGGGGGCCACTGCTGCCCCAAAAGTTGTTGCTGTTGTGGAATCTGTTGGAGGAGCTTGGAGTGTAGGTCCTCCCTGTTTGTCTTGCAATGCTCCCTCCAGCTCTTTCTCTAGTTCTTGAATCCTTTGATCTTGCTGTAATAAGAGGTCAAGTTGTTCATTAACTTGCTTTTCCTTTTGCAATTCAGCTGTCTGAGGGTGTTCTGTAGGTAACAGCTTCAACCTCTTCTTCATGGCATTTAGATCATCATCCTTTTTCTTTATGAGGGCTTTTACCCCGGTTGGGTCACTAGGGTCATGCCCTAGATCAACAATAATCTCCTCAAGAGATTTTATCCTATTGTCCTTGGCCTTAGAGGACAACCTCTCAAAATCTAGTTGAGTGTTTGTATTTTTCAAAGATTCTTTCAGCTCATGAGCTAATGTGGCCTTGTCTACCAAGGTGGCATAGACCATCTCCCCAGTCTGCTTGTGGAGCTCAATTTGGTCCATAGGATGTATGTCTTTGGCCAGGATCTCCACCCTTGTTTTGATGAAATCTGCAGTTGTCATTGGGTGCGGCCCCTTGGGTTTGAAATGGTTGAATATCATTTTTTCCTCTTTGAAGTCGTAGACTGACATCAACCTTTCTTGCTGGGCTGGAGTGGCATCTATAAATTGTTTGTAAACCTCAGCCCTCAATAACTCATTTGCTGCCTTGATTTCTTTGAAGGTAGCCTTAGCACTTTTAAGCTTCTGGCTTTGCTGAGAAGAGGATGACACCTCCAAACCAAGCTGTAAATTCTGCTCCTGCTGAAAGGAGCTTGTCCCTGTATGTTGGCTGCCTTCCCTGTCCTTTGCTGTATCGTTCAAGACATCTTCAGTAATGTCTTCCACCTCTGGGGAATCTGCCCTTTGCCTTTTGGCTTCTGGCTGGTGGGAGGATCCACTGAGGGGAGTGGACTCTTCTCTTTGCCTTTTAGTACCCCTTTCTTCATGTGCTGGGGTCTGCAAAACTGAGGTAGTTAGTGGCTCAATTTGAGGTGGTGGTGTTTGCAATAGGGGGGTTTATGGCAGCCCAGTTTGTGGCAGAATAGTTTGTTCTTGTTGCTGCTCTGTTTGTTGATCTTTCTACTGTGACTGTTGCTCTGACTGTTCCTTTGACTGTTCCTTTTTTGCTTCATCCTCTGCATCCATTTTTCCTTTTCCTTTATCTAAGCCTGGTGCTGCTGTTTGTGGCGCTGTCCTGGTAACTGAGGTCCCTTCTCCCACTGTTTGAGGCAGTCTGAAAGGTACCTGGAGCACATAGTCCAGGTCAATAGTCTTCTCAAGTTCTTTCATATTTTTAAGCATTCTCTCTTCTTCAGTTAAGCTCTCAACTAAAGTGTCCAGCTGCCATTCTTGTAAGTTGGCATACTTTTCTATGTGTGGGTAGTGGCAGTGTTTAATCCCTAGGAGTCTGTACTTAGTTCTCCTAGCAGTGATGAAACCTTGAGGGTCATAAGGGACCCATCGAAAACTGTATGACAATTTGTATTTGTCCTTGAGGATCAGGTCTGCAGATTCCCATCCTTCCTTCTTGTTCATGATGAAAGGGCCCAACTCATTTTTGTAGTTAAGGTGTGCCTTTTTCTTGGAGCTGTGGAAATGGGTAAGGTCTGACTGAATCAATTGCCTGTAATACTCCAAGGCAAATAATCTCATAGGAACATACTTGGGTAGCCTATATGGACAGAGCTCACACCCATATACTCTGAACACAGTATGGTGTTCATATAGGTACCAATCACCTATTTTGTACTTCTTAGATAGCTGCAAAGCTTTCTTGATCTCATTAGATACTCTAGGTGGAGGGGACTTCATAAGCATGCAGGAGACTGGGTACACAAACTGGTCAACAAATTCACAATAGGTGTAGGGTGAATTTGTGATTTCATGATAGACTGAGGTCCAGAAAATGACAGATCTTCTCTCTCCTTTGTTATCCAGCCTTCTGATGTAGCATGGGAAAGCTTCAGAATGATAAAACATGAACAGGTGGTAGATGTAAGCTGAGTACCTGAAGACCCCCTATCTGTCCAATTTGCTCAATTGATCATGAATCCTATTGGCTATGAACTTAGCAAAGTTATACTTTCGGGCAGGGGGTTTACGTGGGCTGTAAGCAGACAGCAATACGAGCATGGCTTGATCCACATGCTTACTGTTTTGGTAACCTAGCACATAGGCTATCATGTCCAGCAGCAGCCTGCCTGAGTCATTGAAATGTTCATGCAGATAAGGGGGTGGCCCTGTAGGCTGGCACTCAGTCCACATGTAGTTCCTGGTGACCTTCTGCAGCTCCTCACTGGTCATCTTATCACCAGCTTCCAGTAAATACCTCATGGAGAATGGGACAAGCAACTCCGTTTGATCAAACTGTAACATCTTGTTGATGGAGTCAGCATTTATATAAAAAAGGATCCTCCCTGATGGAGTATTTATAGCTCTGTGCTCCAGATCATAGTTTTGAGCACATAAGTGAATGATTTCAGGGAAAACATTCACAGCTGGGAGACAATAATAGGGCAGGTTTGACTCCCATATTCCATCTGTACCAAGTCCAGCCTTATGGTCTTCCCTCAGTGTAGTGAAGGTCTTCAAGAAGTCCCTGCTTCCCTCAAAGTCATTGATGAGACAATCCTTGTCAATAAATGGCAAGGCCTCCAGTTCCTTATTGGTTTGATTTAGTGGAGTAACACTGAGGGAGGAGGATGCAGATGCTACCATGATATAGTCTGACTGTGTGCAGGAAGAGGTAATAGTTTGATAAGTCTTTAAAGACTTAAGCAGCAGGTAAACTGTATTCAGTGTGATGTCCTCTTCTAGAGTAGAATTGTAAGCAAGCTGGTAAAGTTCTGTAATTTCTCAGGGATGTGGATTGCCTAAGGGGATGTTTGCAGAGGTAGTGATAATTCTTTAGGAAGAGTGCAGGTAACCTGTACTTGGCAAAAGGGAACAATGCCGGGTACCTCGGGGGCAAATTTTGCAGTTTTAACCCGCGAACTGATTTCTCCAGTGTCAAATTGTGGCTAAGGGATGGGGCAGGTTGCTTGGGTTTGGTTTAGGTGCTCAGGTGGAGCTGAATTAAGTGATTTTACCAGTCTTTAATGGTGAATTCTACAGAAAATTGGAATTCACGGGCAAAGTGGAAGGAAATGGCAAAATACCTGGAAAATCGGCTTGGAAGCTCGCGGGCCGGGTTGTGGAGACTTAGTGCCGTCGAATCCTGAACTTTTGAACGGTCGGATTGTCGAATTTGATGGCTGAGTGAGAGGTTTCGCGGCAGCTGTTGGCAACGGCTAGTTTCTCTTTTGCATGCAAATGAGCGAAAACGACTCATTTAGTCGTTTAAATCGTTAAATTTGGCAAAAGTGTGCATTTGGTGCTTTTCCGCCGATGACGTCAGCATGACGTCATGGCAGGGCCCAGGTACGGAGGTGACGTGGCTGCCGAGGTGTTCGCCAGGGTGGCAGGACACGGTGGCGGGCGGGTACAGTGGCGGGTCCGCGTGGAGGGCCACGGGACGCTGGGGCGGGCGCCGGCGAAGTGACATCAGGGTGACGTACAGATGACGTGGGGGAGAGTGTATTAGGGGTGGCGGTAAGCGGGTTCCCCGCACCACCTTTGGGCAAAGGCGGTAACGGGGAGGGGGGCTCCGAACAACCCCACCGCCTGCCACGCGTCCCCTGTACGGGATAGGCAAAACCACTTTGCCCGGACGCTAAAGGTCGGCAGGTCGGGGAGTGAAAATGACCGCCCACCTTTAGATCCGGGCGACGGAAATCTGACGACTGGCGGGCCTTCCGACTGGTCGAGCATGTTGGGGAGGGGTCCCGCCAGCGCAATAAAATATTCAATTTAATTTTTGGGCGGAGGACTATAGGCAAGTGGGTTTTTTCGCAGTTTTTGGGTTTTTTGGGCCTTTTCAGGGGTTTATATAGGCAAAGGGGGTTTTGTGCGTTTTCAGCAAAGAGACGGTAAGGGCTTGAGGGACAGGATTTCTGCTCATAACCAGAGGTCAGAGCACATCCAAGACAAGGTTGACCACAGTCCCAGGTGGACTGAAGTCTCCTTAGACCATTTACTTGGCTATAATGCCAAAAGGAGGATATGTAGATAATGCTGGGATTTATACACCTTGGTGTTAGTAATATTAGGGTAAAGGGTGATATAAGGGATTTATACAATAGGGTTAGTGTTAGTTATGGAGGAGGGGGTAAGTGGATGTGGAAACCATTGAGTTTATATGAAACAAGCTTGGTTTCAAAAGTAGATCAAAATGAAAAGAGCTTTAGATAAGAAATGTGGCTTTAAAAGATCAAGAACCACCATGAAAACTTAGTCTTTTCCATGAATCTCAGGCTAGTGAGGGAATGTTAGAAATGAAATTGGAGGGGAGTGAGGGAAATTAGTCATGCTTCCAGCTGTAATCTTTTGCCTTGCTGCCCACCATCACCAACCTTGCAATGATAGGGATACCTTTCTGCAACCCCTGCTACCTACCCAGCTACTCGCCTAGCATTTTATTTCTTCTTGGAGGGTGCATTTGGACTTGCAGACCCTTACTTGCCTTTTCTTTTCTTTGGCTTTTTCTTTATTCTTTTTCTATCTACTTCTACCCTTATCTCTTCCAAGGTCCCAGATTAAGCTGTTGGGATCCTTTTCTTCTCTACCTAAACTAGTTGTCTGCCAAGATTAAACAGTTTGGACAGACTTCTTTCTCTATTCTATAACTCAAAATTGAAACATGGCATGATCCAGGTTAAACTGTTGAATCATCCACAAAATTGAAACAAGGTCCTCAATATTTGAAACAGATTACACACCTCTTGTTCTCTAGGAAATATGGGATCTTTGTTATACCAAAGCAGAGCATATTTGGACTTTCCTTGGCCAATCATGAAATATGAAACCTATTAGTATAGGTATCCAACACCTAGCATCACCTAAATTAGCAGTACATACTCAAAAGCAATATAAACAACAACATACAAATTGACTCTCAGCCATACATCATAGACATCAACATATAATGACTCTCGAAATTAGCATATGCTCAATATATTTGACTAGAAACACTAAAAAATACATGGCTTCCTCTTAAGATACAAGACATTATGCAACACTTAGTCATACTCACATCATCTAACCACATTATAACTTGCTCTCTTTTATTCAGTGTTACAAGCATTAATGGCCACATAGACAAGGCTCTTTGCATGTACAGGACTCCTGCATGAAAATCCTATCACTATGCAAACCACAACAATGGGGATACTCTCATAATAAAACTAAGTGACAAATATCTCACTTAGGACAACGCAATACTCATGACCAACACATCTACCAAATAACCTAGCATTCAAAATATTGCATTACAAGGCTTTTAGCAACTATACAAGGTGATAAAAACAATACAATATTAACTCCTTAAGCAATATAGCCTCTGTTATCAAAACATAACTCTGGAAAAGTAGTATTAGGTCATCCATGGAAATTTCTCAAACAATGGCATAGAACCAACATGAAACCTTTCCCTAACAATTTTCCAGGAGCATAAACTAACAATAAACACCAAGACAGTTGCAACAACATTGTTAGCCAGTAATAATATTATCAACAAGAACATGTTATACTCAACTTGGATCAACTTACAAGTTCCTTGGTCACGTGAAATCTATTTTAAATATTAGTAGACACCAACTCAAGGTCCTGTTCTATTACACAAGCACCACTAGGAGCCTTAGATCAACCCAATTCTACAAGGATATATTAGATCTAGGCTTTACCATTGATCTCAATTCTCAATCACCCTTTAGGGAATCACTCACTACTCTGTGCAATTAATCTATCTCTACCTTATATATAGCATATAAACAATCTAAACCTTTGTGTTGTAGCAACTACAACCACCCTCCAAAGTTTTGCCTTATCTTCATTTTGGAGCCTCCCTACCAACCTTTCACAGCAACATGTCTTGCTTCATCAAGTACACAAGCTTTAGTGATTTTCTCGCAGAAACATAGCCTGTCTATCAAAGATTTTTGCATCCCCTCACAGGTTGTTTCTTCAGAATTGGTCCAACTAGAGGCTGAGAAGCTCCCTCAAGAAATTGCACAATTATGGAGGGAAACCAGCCTTCCCTCCAGAAATTGTGCAATTCAGTTTGGAAGCCTATTGGGCTCCAGAATTGTGAAATTCTGCTAGTCAAGCTTCATCTAGAAAATTGCACAATTCCTCCTAGAAGGGCTTCTCAGCCCAGGAATTGCACAAATCTCCTGGGCAGTTAGCCCATCTCCCTTCCAGAAATGCGCATTTTCTCCCAGCATTTGAGCAAGCTCTTGC
Organism: Pinus tabuliformis; assembly: GCA_031772625.1. NCBI lineage: Eukaryota > Viridiplantae > Streptophyta > Pinopsida > Pinales > Pinaceae > Pinus > Pinus tabuliformis. Next base: position 722,776,624 of record CM062817.1, read on the forward strand.
ATGTGCAGTTGGGTTGACCAGTTCCACCCGAGACCAAGGAAAATTGACTTGCATGCATGACTTGCTTTTTCCTAGAATAGAAAAAGCAAACATGCAAAGGCATCCCATGATTCAGGGAGTTATTTTTAGCAACTAGAGGTTACACGCGAAGATCATTTTAGAATCTTTCCTCCAAGTGTCGCTCTTTCCTAGATTTGTGGCATGCGTGTCATGAGCTTCAAACTTATTTATTTGACACTTTAGAGCTCACTTCTTCACATCGATCTTGGAGCTCTGACATCCCACAACACATCCAGGACTCTTCGACATATCTAGCTCAGCTATTCACGGGTAAGTGGTCTCAACTTGTCTTTTACAACATTTCTGTCACTTTTTGTGTTTTCTCTTATACGAGTGTTGTTTACTTGATTTATTTGAACACTTGCTGTCGTTTTCATGCATATTAGCTTGTACTAGCACCATTTCATTTTGTGTTACTATCTCACTGTTGTCACATGCATGAAACTGTTTTGCATGAACGATCGCTGATTCAGCGACTTACTTCACCCACATGCATGCTGTTCCATTTTTTTAATATTTCATTCACTATTTGCATGCACAATCATTTGCTTCTGCTTACACTCAATATCTCCATGGATTCACTTTCACATTTTCTCTCAATTGTCCGTCGTCCAGTCTGGGCAGCCTTGGCCTAGACTCTACCTCACCAAGACAACATTGCGCAATATTGAGAGGGAAGGCTCTGTCTTCCCCTCAGGAAATGTGCATTTATGCCCATCAGCTATTCCCCATACCTGCTTTGTGCAATTCTGAGGGATAGTGACTACTGGCCTAGAAAATTGCGCAATGCACTCATTGAGCCTACATCCATTGCCAACTGAAATTGTGCATTGCGTAATTCCAGCAGTTAGCAATCAGCCTGGATTGCACATTGCATAATTCCAGTAGCCAGTCATGCCTCCCAGACATCCCAGACTAACTTTTGCGCAGCTCTGTTAGCCAGTCACCCAGCCTCCAAGAAGAAATTGTGCAATCCTTGCCTATCAATCCCTAGGTATGTGTTATGTCATTCCCGAATTTTCTTTGGTTTTCGTTGACAGATTTCTTGCCATGCATGTCGCTTTATATCTATTAGGTGTTCCTCCACCTCTTTACAGTTTGGGATCAATGGCCTCCAAGATAGCAGGATCAAAGGACACTGATGGAAGTGAAACTGGAACAATGGTTGAGTGAGTGTCGCAAATCTACCAATCTATAAAGATACCAACTTGATTCTAGGGAAGGACATCAAACTGAAATGGCAAGAGGTCAATGATGCATTTGTAGACACATTTAGGGAAGACCTCAAAGACTGCCAAGTATATTTGAACATCCACAAGTCCGTCTTGTATCAGATTTCATGCAGATACCCTGTGTTCCCATGCATAGACATGATACACTGGAACGTCTCACACATTGACCCCAAGACGATGACCTTGAGAAGTGTTAGCACGAGGAATATTGCAACCTTCATGTCACAGGATTATGATGAGATGTATCAGATGTCAGAGCCTGTAACTATCATGGAGACTCCCTTCAGCTTACCCAGCAACGTGCAAAGGAATCCCATGATTCAGGGATCTATTTTTAGCAGTTGGAGGTTACATGCAAAGATCATTTTAGAATCTTTCCTCCAAGTGTCGCTCTTTCCTAGATTTGTGGCTTGCGCATCATTAGCTTCAAACTTATTTATTCGACACTTCAGAGGTCACTTCTTCACATCGATCTTAGAGCTCTGACATCCCATAGCACATCTAGGACTCTTCGAGAATTCCATCTCAGTTATTCATGGGTAAGTGGTCTCAACTTGTATTTTACAACATTTATGTCTCTTTTTTATGTTTTCACTTGTATGAGTGTTGTTTTCTTGATTTCTTTGAATGCTTGTTGTCGTTTACATGCATACTAGCTTGTACTAGCACCATTTCAATTTTCGTTACTATCTCACTACTGTCACATGCATGAAACTGTTTTTCACGAACGGTCGTTGATTCGGTGACTTGCTTCACCCACATGCATGTTGTTCCATTTTCTGAATCTTTTATTGATTGTTTTCACACACGATCAGTTTTTTCTGCTTACAATTAGTATCTCCATGCATTCACTTTCACATTTTCTCTTAGTTTCCCGTCGGCAAGTCTGGACAGCCTTGGCCTGAACTCTGCCTCACCAAGACAACATTGTGCAATCCTGAGAGGGAAGGCTCTATCTTCCCCTCAAAAAATGCACATTTCTTCCCAGTAGCTGCTCCCCAAGCCTGCTTTGCTCAATTCTGAGGGACAGTGACTGTTGGCCTAGAAAATTGCACAATGAAATCATTGAGCTTGCGTCCATTGCAAGCTGAAATTGTGCATTGCGTAATTTCAGTAGTCAACAATTAGCTTGGATTGCATATTGCACAATTCTAGCAGCTATTCATGCCTCCCAGACAGCCCAAACTACCTTTCGGCGTAGTTATGGCAACTAGTCACCCAGCCTACAAGAAGAAATTGCACAATCATTGCCTATCAATCCCCATGTATGTGTTATATCATTCCCGAATTTACTTTGGTTTTCGATGATAGATTTCCTGCCATGCATGTCACTTTGTATTCAGATATAGCATGTGTTTGTCTTCTCTTGATAGTTTAGGATCAATTGCATCTAAGAGAGAAGTATCAAAGGACACTGATGGAAGTGCAACTGGAGCAGTGGTTGAGAGAGTGTCCTCAAGTCTACCAATCTATGAAGATACCAAGATGATTCTAGACAAGGACATCAAGCTGAAATGGCAAGAGGTCAATGATGCATTTGCAGGCACATTTAGCGAAGACCTTTAATACCGCTGGGTATACGTGAACATCCACAAATCTGGATTGTACCAGATTACATGCAGATACCCCATGTTCCCATGTGCAGAAATGATACACTGGATCGTTTCGCACACTGACCCCAAGACAATGACCTTGAGTAGTGTCAGCGGGATGAAGATTGCAACCTTCAGGGCACAGGATTATGATGAGATGTATCAGATGTCGGAGCCTGTAACTATCATGGAGACTCCCTTCAGCTTACCCAACAACAATGCCAACTCCAGAGACATTATGAAGAATTGGGTAAAGGAGTTGGCTAGATTCAAGATGACACCCAGCCAGATCTACAAGACAAAGATATTGTCAAAGGCATATCAATACTTGGTCATCTTTGCATGTCGACTGTATGGCTAAGAAAGCAAGGAGACCTTCCCACAAAGTTGGATGATTACACTCGACCAACTGGCCAGAGAGAGAAAACCATGCAATTGGTCTAGTATGTTGGCTCATTAGCTGAAGGAACAGGTATCGAGGGATCGACAACCGCCCAAAGGTATGCAAGTAGAAATCTGCATGTCCTCCTACATCTTGGATGCAGTTTGTGCCCGACAAGAGTTCCTAGGCTTAAAGTGGGCATGGTCATCGGCAGAGACTGTTGTGAATACTTATTGTAAGATGTTGTCCGAATGTAGCTTCAGAGGACTTATCACATGGTTGTCTAATCATTTTGTCACCCTGGTTTACAAGATGATATTCAAACAGGATCCACCCTGCATGTCGATGGCAGCAATGGAGGCATTGATAGATATATTTGATTGGTATGCCTCACCATCCGACACCTTCATACAAATATACAGTGCGAAGAAGCCTATTCATGTTCTACCAAAGTTTTCCTTAGACGTGCTCGTCATGCAGGAAGTAGCATACCACATCTCGATGGGATTGACAGCTAGGTTGCACCGGAAGAAGAAGGCACCTTGGCCCACTCTTCCATTGCGCATTGGGTTATATGAGATTTGAAGTTTCAAGCATGCGGATGTCGAAGCAAAGTAGATGAAGAAGTATCCATTCGACCTCTGAAGTTATAATTCGTATGACCCACATTATCTTGTGAAAGATCACTGCACGAGAGTATAGTTCAACTGGATCGACGGGGCATTTCATTGGGCAGAGGAGGACCCATGGAGATATTACTACAGTTTCTCCATACCCAATGAATATGTCGGCTTCGCTATGGAATGGTTAGTAAAGCAACATGAATTAGCATCCCGAAGAGCACCAGAAGCAGCAACAACAGTAGACACAAACATACCAGTGCACGACAAGTGAAAGAGGAAGATTGTCGATCACATGGAGGAAGAGAAAAGTTGCAAGTTCTGAACAAATCCACTTGTAGAGAAAGTAACTTTGGCCATAGAGATAAATAGGCAACAACGCGAAAAATGAAACGTGCAAAGGTAGAGGGAGAAATGGAGAATGGAGGAAACAGGGAAGGAGTTGCATGAGTTGAAGGAGCAACTCCAAAAGGAACAGGAGCTGCATAAACAAGAGAGGGAAGTGCAACAACAACAGGTACAGTAGGGGGCACAACATGTGAAAATGGATGAAATAGCTAGCATCTGTACAGTTAGTGGACTCATCAAAACAGCTGGCATCAGGCGAATAGGGTGAACCATTGCAGGAGTAGGACTTCGCTCAGGAGATAGACCCAGCAATTGAATAGATGGATACAGACATGGAGCAATAGGAGTTAGAGCAGGACATCGACCTCATGCCTCACCAACAAGAGGTCAACCCACCAACGTCATCGTATCTAGAAGATGAACAAGTTCCAAGTGACCAAGGAGACACTGAGATCCTTGGAGATCAGCCGAAAGGAGAGATGCAAAACATCTCATTTGGCGACTCTCAACATAGAGTTGTGCAATATTGCAGAGTGTCAACTCCAGAAGATCATAAATCTCCTGTGTAGTATGAAGAATGAGTGACCGTGTCAGATGTGCGCAAACATCCAACAACATTTCCCAATGCCACTAGAGCATATGCCGAAGCCACTAGCTCAAGTGTTTACTTTCTGATAGCTGAGAATGAGCGAATGGATAAGGAGCTACAAACTGCCAAGCAAGGAGGAGAGTTGGTGACAGTGTCTGCCTGAGTGGAACTAAAGAAGGAAATACTAGATGAAGTATTGTCCCTTGACACAGTGATGTGGGCGTTGTATTCCAAGTTTGGCACCATGCATAAGGCAGCCACGATGTGATAGAAGAGCACGTATCTTGTCGAACATGCATGATTTTGTTGATTACATAAAAACATGGACGATGAGATACAAGGGAACCCCACTTCACTTGCCTAAGATGGTGAATCCTAGAGCATTCTAACTAAAGGCATGCATCCAAAGTTAGATCCGGAACTATGAAGAGCTCCCACAACTCATCACAAGTCTATAGGCTTCCCATGCACATGTATTCAAGAGTATGGATGTTGTGGTGTGTGCACATGCGATCCCATCTATTGGGACTCTCACCCAGGCGAAGACAAAGGCACAAGTCTGACTAGAGCTTGACTCATACTTTGACGAGTTGATTTGCATTGCCACCAACCCAAACTTGTCGATCAATGTAGACACCATGCACAAGTATGCTCCTGGTCCGGCCACATTGAAGATAACGATGCGCATGCTTTCAAATGAGTTGAATAGAGGAGCTCGAGAAGTGTACCCAAATGCTATGGAGGTAAGAGTCAAGTTCCATAAAGATGTCACCTTGGAGTACACAGACACCATCGCAGACTACCGATCTTGGCATCAGTATGATACTATTGATCATCACAAGGATGTTGAAGAGTTGGACTTCCCACAGTTGTCCGAGTCATAGTGATGTCTTTCATGGCTTGCTCAAGCCATTTTGTTTCACATGGGTACATTTGCATTGTAATGTAACATCTTGTCAAGTGTAAGTTCAAGTGTCGATAGTTGGATGTAACAGTCATAGAGTAGATGAAGAGTCATGAGGGTAGATGAAATGTCACGAAGGGGAATGTGAAGGGTCATCCCACCCTTTGCTATAAATATTCCCTCATAACTCATTGTAAAGGATTTTGGTCAACCAGGTTTCTGATAGGACTATCTTAGAGAGATCTTGGATAGTATTGTAATGATCCTTGGCTTCTCCACTGTGCAAAGCTAGTACATGTCTTTGGAGGAGCAGGTAGTTGTGGCTATGATGTTCTTCTGTCGGAACTAGTGGTTTGATATGGATGTATTGTTTGACTAGAACTTACACTTCTTAATATAACAAGAGGCAACACATTTCATGCATATGTTGTACTGTATTTCAACTATATGTTTACTATAAATGATATATGTATTTGTTTGCTTATGCATGCATGTATAACTATTTTTGTGTGTGTATGTATGAATCTTTCTTAAATGTGTTGTTGGTTTAACCATCACTTTGGATTGCTAGCTAACTTTCCTTCCATGTTGTGATGCATTTTTTCTCGTGTTTTCCCTTCTTAACTCTGTTTTATCATAGGTTTCTAAGGGGCGCACTCATCTCAACCCCCATGTGTTAGAACCTATCATGCACCTTCCTTGGCTCACTACATATGCCACACCCTTGCTACCAACAGAGTTATCCTACTTGCCTCTGTGCGAAATCGCGGTCAAGGAATTACCCTATGTCCCGCTGCTAGGACTCCTACACCAAATAGTCTAAGGTCTAATCGAGACTTCTTACCGGGAGATCCCCTTGACATGTTGGCAGGTCCAACATTGTCAACACTTTGTTATTCAGTCTTTGCAATAGCTTGTTCGAAACATGGAATCTATGATTTATCTTTATTTCATGATATATCTGCAACATGAAAAACATTAAACGTACATAAGTTTGAACATATTCGATTGCACACAAAGGCACCATGGCTTCCAACCATTGGTCACCATTCATGCACTCCATCTCTCAACTAACCAACAGACAAGTGTATCATTTGATTCATTCATATTCCATGTTTTTCATACGTAGGCCATATTTACTTGGAACAATAACTCAAAGCTATGGGTGTGTTTTTTGTCATACACATCACTCCTCCAGCTTCGAACCATCCATCCACCATAATTGCACTCTACTACAGATTTTTTTTGATATAAATTTCTCCTCTATATCCAAACCATCTATCGTCCACAATTCATGTTAAATGTACTCGACCTCTAATCGCATTAGTGCAAATATTTATTGCTCTCAATGATCTTTCCATTGCAGATCTCTACAACAACACTCACGCAATAGATCAATGCCCTAGAAAATTTCACATCACACTATACACTTGATCAAAGTAATTATAAGCTTCAAATGTTGATTTGATGATTCCCAATACTCCTTTTCTTAGCGCTTTACCTTTCATCGCACCCTTCACCAAATTACTCGATGTCTCTGCACATGCTCTGTAAAAGGATCTAATTTACAAATGCAGTCCAACCTTTAATCGATCCACACCAACCACTATGCTCTCATCATAATATACAGGTACCAAAAAAAAAATTCACTGGAGCACACTATAACTAACCTTTGCTAGCTTATTTCAAACCACGCTTTATGCATGTGCAAATCATCCAAACCTTGATCCAATGACTAGATCAATGTATCCATAGAATGGAAATTTTAACCAAATCCACTTAGCTTGATCACTTAGTTATTAAATGTTTTACATTGAACAAGGGTGTAATTATCCAACCAATAGTGTGAACCCAATCAAACTCTCGACCAGATTGACATTGAACATGTTCCACTCCTTTTGGTGACCAGATCAAACAGTTTCATGATAAAATCAGGCACAGTTAAACAATAACATCACTGGCCCATATAAAAATCATTAGTCGCTCCCCACTTGTGCCTGATGACCAAATCACTTGTGTTGAATGAGTTTCACAACATGACAATATTATATCAAACATTAATCACTTTCCACCAAATAAATGTTCACTTGGATTAAATTTTTACATAATGCCCTTAGAGATTCATTCAAGCAGGACCATATCAACGAACTCCATGCCATTTAATGCATACACATTACCATTAAAACCATTTCTTTTCCCTTTTTCTTTGTACAGGTATTCAAAACACACGATTTACTCATTCGAACCCATTTTTAGCCACTACACAATTCCATCCACATCACACTCTACATAATTTTGATATGAACAGATCTTATGCATGAGAAACATAATCAAAGGAGCCAAAACATAGAGTTTATATATTGTTAAACAAACACACTTCAAAAATATTTCAGGATTAAGATAAGCTCCTCACACCGTACGCTTGAGAATCAAACAATGAAAGTGTCCTATAATGACAATGAAACCACCATCATATGTACTAGATCATAGTGAGTACATGCCCAAATTTATAATCACATCACTATAGGGTGAAACAAAATAACATTGATTTCAAAATCGAGTACCAAAATAGAAATAAATAACTCAACAACTTATCACATCATTATTTGATTACTTTGTTGAACGATAATTAATCCCAAGCATCATATCTGAAGCATAAACGCCACTGCAATGCTTGAACCAGAACACACAACAAAGTGGATTGATCCAAAATAGCTAAGAAATCACTACTCATATCATCATTGAGTAAGGGAAGACTAATGAGCTAATCCACAATATACACCATATCATAGTCAATTATGGCATTATGATTTTAAATATCACAATCATGATAGCCATGATGCGTTATAATTCAAACTATAAAATAATATCAATCCACATATTCTATTAGCTTGAAGTCAACACAAGAATAAAATGAAAGTCAAACCTCAAATTCCATGTGCATCTCCCTGTGAGCTCATGCATTTTCTACTGCAAGCTCCCCCTAATACCAAGTTGGATTCAAATTTTAATTGTGGTATGTTAGTGCTCCTTCTTCTTTCAAACCCTGATATGTATGGTTTTCTTGTTTGAGGATCTCTTTCGGACTTTATTTTTGATTTACTTTGAATAAGCTTCTCTTTTTACTGGATCACCCAAAGGAAGCGGGCAGCTTGCAATATTTGGCGATATGGATAATATTATCACATGTAAAATATGTCATGTGACCAAGGAATCTTGGAAAATTCCCTGATATTTTGTTGATTTGCTTGTCATTCTTTTTTTCTTTGCATAGGTCTTGCGTTCAACAACCTTATGCCCAAAAACATTGCATAAGTAACATTAACCATAAAAGGAATTTTTATACCTAATGATTGATGATAATATTCTTTGATTGTTAATTTGAAAAGGATTCATATTCTACTCCATATTCAACCTTTTTCTCTACTAATAAGGATTAAACATTCTATGTTTATAATAAACTGATATATGTCTAGAGCTATGGCAAGTGAGGCATTTTATATCCTCTAATGATGACGAAAAAGGTCTTCTAGTTGAAAATTATTTTCTTGACTCTTTCTATAATATCTTGTTTTAATATTTCATTAAAATATCTGGGTGTTTTCTTCAGAAAAATATGTCGTAAAATTAATTAATCAAATTACACAAATTTTAACATGAAATTAATGGCAAACTAGAAACATAAACTGCAACTAAGAATAGACAAGATATACATGTAGTGATTCTCAATGATATTTTATAAATATGAAAGGATATTTAATGCTAGTATAAATAACTAAAAATGGCTAAGGTGATGGCCTCCCAAGATATCTACAACAATAAAAGTTGAATTGATAGATGCACTTGTGAATTATGAATGAATTCTCCAAGTGATGAGATGGGTTTTCATCCACTCTCACCAAATCACCCTAAGGTTTTTGTCATGGGGCTAATATAATTTAAGAACCAAGTTCTTCAAACCTTAGCAATAGAAAATACAACCAATCCGAGATGTCCCAAATGATTTTCTCTCCCTCATTTTAAAGATTGGATAGATCTCTCTTCAACCTTCTAGAAACACTACTTTATTATTGTATTCCAACTCTAAAAGCTTCTCCTCTTTACTTTATTTTAATGACTTTTATTTTAATATATATAAGTCGCTTTTACCTTTCTGTCCATTTTCTCCAATTAAGCACCTTTCCCCATTTTATTTAATAAAGTGACTAACTAAAGTCACTTTTAATCCTGGGAAATGATTAACCGGCCACCATACTTTCTCTGTCCACTAGAATCAAATTTTCACCATCTCATCCTATAGATCTCTCCATTCTGGTTTCAATGAACTATTACACTAAGTTGTTTCTCGATATAATCTACTCCAAATTACACCTTTAACACTTTTTAATTAAAAAATGCTTATAATAACCTTGTTTTACGGGAATCATCGGGATGTAAAAAAAAAACAAGAACGAATGGTGCGGAACTAACAAAAATGATGAAATATAGTGATTGAACCTCATCTAACCCCATAAAACTCCTCCAAAACCCTCCAGGGCCACTGATGATGTAATCTCGTTCCTGTGACCAAACTGTCACACACCTTGGAAATCCATCTTAGTTGCATCATAAGGGAAACTAAAAATGGGGACATTGCAAATCCTCCCACCCTAAGATTTATTTCCCTCAAGAAATCCACATCTATCAACTGTAAAGGTTTCTACACATCAATACCTAGATCCCATATCTACCATTGTACCACCTAATATCTATGTGATATCCAAAATTCAGTGGATCCCTTGATACCTAGATCCCAAATAAACCGTTGAGTCATCCCTCCAATTGATCATCCTAGATTCTAATGACACCATGGCCAATCATTATCTCCTATGGCCCATGGCTTCAACTGTGCTCTATCTCTAGCTATACATTTTTCTCCCTCAATAGAATACCAACTCATAATCTCCCGCCAATCCATCCCATGGGAAGGATTGAATGCATATATTCCTGCACATGGGACAAGTCCACTACACTGACATTGCTCCATGCTCAACTCATGTTTATCCACTTGATTAACCAAAAAAATCCATCTAGAAGACTTTTCCCCTCTCTCTCTAATGCATAGAGGTGGGTTTATAGTGTTGCATGCCCTCTCTATGTACTCTTGAAGAGGTTTGTTTTGAAACTCCCAAGTAAACTTCTCTTGCTACCTTGTTAGGGACTTTATATATCCCTCAATTCTAGATAGCTTGGTTTTTGGATCGACACATATCACTCTAAGCTCCTCAATTTCATTATTTTACTACAAAATGGCACCTCGGACTATCTCGATCTTTTTCTTTGAGGCCATAAGATCGGTCTTGAATTGCTCAATCTTCTCCTAGTGGCTTCTACCATCTGAAATTTATGGAGCTATCCTAGATGTCGTTGCATCTACTTGCACCTTGTCAAGTGTTAGCCCCAAAGACGGATGCTCAACTACCATGACCATAGCTACATCTTAAGACTTCAACTGGCCCTCCAAAGATGGCTCATCATGAACATTATTCCTATCAAATTACTCATGCCCTTGCACCTCTAAGTGTTCTTCATGTTGGATCATCACTACTAGCTCATCCCTCAAATCTCCCTGAGATTCTTATTCTTGGCCTTCTTCACTCATGGAAACAATTTGTTGCTCACCATACTCAACTATCAAACATGGATTTATAGCTAGATTGATGTCGACATCTCTTTAATATTTCTCCTGCTTTGTAATACATGAGTCCATCTCACTCTCATCAGGATGATGAGAAGGAATCTTCTCTTGTTCTACCCTTATCACCACCTCCATATCACTCAAGCATGAGTGGTTATGTTCCGAAGGTCCCTTGCAGATAAAGCACAAAACTTTCATCCTTAATTCGTTCTTATTTATTGTTTTACCCTTTTCATCTTGTCTTCACCACAAATCCTCATCATCTCTTTCTTGGTTAGTTTCTTTTTGTATAGGTTCATGTTTTTCTTAACCAACCCTTCAGCGAGTTAATAAGTAGTAGGTGAGACAAACTATTCCTTTCTCCAAATGGCCAACAATATGGACTACAACATCTTGCAAATGTCATCATGGTTACCCATAACTCTAGCCATGATCTATAAGATCTTGATCTTCTATCTACATGTAGGATCCATGGTGTCATGCAACCAGTGGAAACTTCCTTATGTTAGCTGAAACAATTCCCCCATAATGTCATCATTGTAAGGAGGTGTAACACCCCAAACCACATTTACCCACTTTTACAAGCTCAAGAGGGTAAATATGAGTTGATACTTACTATGACATGACCCTACATCCAAGTTCTAGTTATGGAAGTGGGGTCTACATATCCAAACTTACTGCAACCTTCCAGGGACACATCATCACCCAAACATCAAAAAAATATAATTGGTGACCTTTCCCTGAGTTGAAACCATATTTTCACCCACTTTACCTCCCAGCCACATGCATGAAAGCTTGTATATACAACCAAAAGGCTCCAGCCACACGCACAACTCACCCTCCATGTGACTACAACTGAAATTTTTGGAACTCAGGGTGCATCTAGAAGCCTTGTTCTAGATTTTCAAGGCTAGACTCCATGCCAACTACCAAAAACTCTATCATCCAACTATAGAAGCCTCTAGAATCAATTTCGAAGCTCTAATCATGATCAAACTTAAAAAACACACAATATTCATTTATTCAAACATTTTGTAAACAAAGTACCTATAGCCCATGAATGTCTATTTTCTCACTGATTCATTAAATCATTTGAAGATCATCAAGATGTATCACTTCCCTCTCTTAATAGTTGTACAAACACATGTTAGCTCATGCATTCGTATAACAAAGAGCCTGTCAAACCATGTAATAGAACCATAACAAGAGAACATCACATAATGATAAATATACCATGTATGTAACCATCATTTAACCAAAATAGAACCAAGACAAATTAGTGATGTAATCACACATAAAATAATAACTTGTGCTTATGAATCTCAATTAGAATCAACACATAATAACATATGCAAATGCCAACCAAGCCAGGGACTTCCACATACCACCCGACCATAGATTGAGTTGAACTAAATCTCTCTTCCATCCAATCACCCTCATGCCATATTCCAAGCATGAATGTGGGTTCACATGGTATAAACCAGAAAAGAAGTAACTAGGGCTTCTAGAGGTTAACCACCTCAACCCTCCACCATAGTGATTTCACCTAAACTAGTCCAGAAATCACCAAAACCAAAACTAGCTTAGATTCCTTCAACTTCTTCACCATACCTAGAGGAATTTTCCTGAGACCACCTCACCAGGATCCAAAGTCTACTAGCCATACAAAGGTTAACCAAAATAGAGAACCATTGCATCATGGCTATCTAGGAAATGGCAAGCAAACATTGAAACCACTATCAATCTAGACAAACCCCATGCTAATTACAACAAACATAAACAATAAACCAATGCATGCACCATGCATCAAATCTCAACATGCTAAATCACACATGAACATTGTTACCTGCAAATCCACATTTGTTTTCTTCCCTTACTTGTCCAAATTTCCTCTTGCACTCCCTTGCTCGTTCCTTGAATAATTTCTCATTCTCTCTCTTTTGAGTTTGATTTCTTCCCCAGCACACTAAAAACTATCAAAGATGAAATTGATCAAAAGCTAAGAAAAAATATGTCAAATGTTTCTCAAGTGCCTTTTTATCATTTATTTCTAGTGTATCTTCCTTTATGTTCCTCTTTTTTTTCCATTTTCCTTTATTTTCTCTCTAATTTCCCTTGCATGCATATTCATGTCCCTTCATCTTCCTTTTCTCCTATTTTCCTTTGTTCTTTTAATTAATTGTCATTTATTTCCTTTTTCCTTTTCCAATTTCCATATTCAATAATAAACCACAAGTGATACCCACTTTAATGTTTTTCCCCTCCATTCAGCTTGGAATACATTTCCCATGACCTTGGTCTTATTTTTGCCTTTAATGTCCTTTATTACATGAAACTTTAACCCAGGGTTGTTACAAACCCCTCCCCACTGGGGGAACAACGCCCTCGGTGTTCTATGACACTTATGACTAGCAAAACATATTTCCTATAGAGCTTTATAAACATAACTCGATGTAGTATTTACAATAATATACACATATACATATTTTTTTCAACCAACAAATAAAAGGATATGATGCCCAGATTAGCGACAAGGGAATATAGAGGCTCACACCTCCACCTTCAAAAGTAGTACTGGGGATGCACCTCCTTCCCAGGAAGCCCGAAATTCAATACTAAAATCAAAAACTTTCTACAATGTCTAGCACTAGAATCCTTGTACTAATTGTTGTTTTGGTGATAGTTACCAACCCATTGTTCTCGAGCACACTCTCAATGTGCTTCTAATTCCATATGGCAATGTTATTGACCAAAAAAAATGTATTCCCCGACCTTCCGTTCTTTTCTTCCCAGTCTCTTAGGCAATACATTCACCCCCTTTTGTGCAGTCACTCACCTTCCAAGTTCCCTGACATTCCCTTCTCTACTTCCAAATCCCTCGAGCGATCTATCCATTCTCAAGGTTTCCTCACATCAGAAGGTCCAAAAACCAAGGGCTATCCTTGCCTCAAAACCGTCATACCAGTCATAGAATGCTAATAGAAATCAATGGATACTATTGGGTAACAGTGTCTCGAAATGGCCTTGCTCCTAAAGTGTTTTACCAATATACTATTGCATGTTCCAATTCCTTTTTTTGTTGCTTCAAATTCTCTTACAGTGAGTTCCAACCACCCAATCCTAGACATTTCCATGCTTTCCTATACCAAGCACATCATTTCCATTTGACTCAAAAGGAATTGTAATAAATTTAAATCATAGCTCATTGATAGCTCATCAATAAGTTGACACTAGCAATTATGTTTAATTCATGTCACAACTCAAATTAGCTCCTCAATAAAATCATCATGTATAAACATATCACATCTGGTTAACTCAAATTCAACCGTCATAAATCAACATCCTAGAATATGTTCATAATTTTGAAATTAAAACTGAAATGAAATATTGATAATTATCTTTCAAATGTTTCTTTGCTTCTGTCTTTGTCCTTTGTCCTTTTTGTACACACACTGGATCAGTTTAAAAAACCTGGCAAACACTTGATACCTTCTCTTCTCTTTGACCACGTACACACACTAGATTGGTTGACAAACCTGGAAAGCACCCAATCTTTTCTCTTACATATGTAGTATTAACAACAAGGGCATCCAAAGACTATACTGCCTCTACCTTCAATATCAACAACTCAAGATTGGTCTCTTCCCAAGTTTTTCAGGGCTCTAGGGACTACTATCTCAACCCACAACCTCCAAGGAACCCAAGTTGCTACGAGGCTCTAGAGATCCTATCCCAAATCACAGCCTTTAGGGATCCCAAGAACTAATCCCTTCACAACACATACACATACACAATGTACAACACAAAACATACATGTACACACAGTACAACACAAAGAATATACATGTCATAATACAATGACTACAAAATACACATGACACAAATACAACATATACACAAGAGTAGTACTGCACATCTAGAGACCACATCGCTTCTACTAGGAAACCTTTTCTCTAGTGTCTTTCCCACACTTTACTGTGTGCATCCACAATCCAAATCCAGGATCTGTGGATCTTTCCACTATCCATGCTTGTCCCAAGATTCCATAGATCACACTGCTTTTATTTTGCTGATGTATCCTTCAACATTTCCTACCATAACATAAGCATAGGTATAGTTATAAGGACATAATATCAAAATCATATCCACATGACTCTGACCTCATAGACCTTTCAGGGCTACTTTCCCACAATATTCCTCATAAAACATGAATATTTTCATGTCATTCACCTACATAAGAAATTATTCTTCCACAATAATGATCCTTGAATACCTTATCAAAAAATGAAATTTATATATATGTATGATCGTAATCATGATCACAACACAATTACCATTGTTCATAAGGTCAAGGTTAAGATAACTTTCTTTATCCGTGCAACACATGCACAACATTGAGAACAACAGTTCCCAACTTAGCCAAGGCATTTGATACCTAAAATCCACTTACTTTACCTTTCATGATTACCTTTCTCATGATTGTATTTGCACTGTCCATTTATCTCTATGGACCCAACCAACCCAAATGGTTGTCATATTCTTGCCTTCATCTTCCCTTTAATTCATGTGCCTCATCTGGGTCTTACATTCTATGTTGGGTTTCACTCAACTCTCCCCGAGCTCCATTAACTTTCATCTTTCCCTAAATGATTCCCAAGGCCCTCAAAACATAAAAGGCAAGAAAAAGAAGCAAATATACATCAAACATGGAAAACCAAACAACAATACAACACCACAAACAAAGTGGCATGGCCACACACCAGTCGAAGTCAAAACCACAAATCAAGCATAAACAAATCACAAAACACCGAAATCACAAGACTTTCAACAGACACCGTGACTCAAACCGCATGAGTCAAGGGTTCATGAGTGAAATCTCAGCCCGAGCCTTCTTAAAAATATATGGCAGTCTCTTTTTCCATGCAATTCCCTGCATCATACTGCCATAAATACAAAATTGTCAGTGCATTAATAAATATAACAATATACCATTTACCTTACCACGTTGTAACAAGAATGTTACCTTGCAATTGAACACATTCACATATCATCTCTCAAGGGATTTCAATTCCTTTGATTAATTCATATATAACTGGAAACTGGCTATTATGTCTACAACTCATCAACCATATTCCATGTAGCTTCCTCAACTCCAAAGTGCTTCTATTCACTTTAACTAGCTCTATTTCTCAGTTCCAGAGAATGATCTTATTCCGCTACAAGATTCATTGAAGCTCTGCCTAGAACTCTCCCTCTAGTTCCAACTTCCATCTTGATGATAGATGTGTAATGATCTACTTGCTTGCTATCAGCTATCACATAGATCCGAGGAATTATTTGAGCTTCATCCCCAATTGTCTGCATCTCCTGCACACCATAGATCTGAGGCATGCCATGCTTCTACCACGCAACTCTGATACAAAGGGAACTCCTTTTTACGATGATCTCCACCATAGGTTCAACATCGCAATGGTTCTTATTTTACTACTCCTTGGGCTAAGGCCTATGTCCTCTCTCAACTACATTGAAATTATTATGAGGTGCCACATTTTCCTTATCACCTACATCCTAAGATCTCCATCGCTTCTCAGGCCATTTTCCTTTAGTCTTATCATTACCTTTCGAGTCACGCATGAACTCAGGCTTGCACTTTGACTACTCATAATAATGCTTCAACTTTTTGATGGATTCCCTTAATGACTTAGGCTCATCAAACTCAATCAGGACTCTGAATGATAATGGAAGTCCTATGATGAACCTTTGGATCTTTTCTTTCTCATCCTTGAGGTAGGACACATATCTCAAAAAAATTAGAAATCTAGTTGTGAACTCTTCATCTATCATGGAACCCATCTTGAGATCATAAAACTCATTTGCCTTTCTGTCATAATATCTCTTAGACATGTACTTCTTCCTGAAGAGATTTTCAAACTCACCCCAAGTCATCTTCTCCTCTCTGATGTCTCTGACATTCTTAACACATTCCCACCAGATATTTGTTTTTCCCTTGAGACTGAAGGTAGCTATCTTGGCTTTCATATTTTGAGAGTAATCATAAATTCTAAAGAATTTCCTTATCCCAAGCAGCCATGCTTCTGCATCACCTGACTTAGTCAACTCACCATCAAAGGCAGGAGGCTTGGCTTTCTTAAAATCCTCTAGCAAGTAGCCCCTCTCACTTACCTTATAAGGATTCTGACGGTGATGGCGATGATGTATCTTGGAAGCACAGCTAGAATAAAATCCACATGTTATCCCTCCTCTTAGGTGTATCCAAGAGTTCTCCACACTTCACTGTATCATCCTTGTCCAACCTGTGCCTTTTCTGAGATATGCTTTCATCTGCACCATTAGTCTTTTCTTATTATCTGTCTCCAGGAATAACCCCAAGCTTTCCTTGCTTCTACAAATATGAAATACTATGGAGGATGAATGCATTAACCTCGAATTTCTTCTCTTGAGCTTTCACAAGCCTTTCCTGTGCTTTAATCAACTTCTCATTATCTTCCTTGCAACTAGTCAATGTATCTACTAGATCAAGAGAGTTCCCCTCTCCCTGTTGTTCAATTGATCTCCCCCATCTCACCATTTTCTCTTTCAGCCTATATGAGGAGTCATATGAACTATACTCAACTATTATGGTCTTCTATTTTCCTGCAAATGTTAGATAAAACAACTAGAAGATATAATCAAAATCATACCTCAATGTATCTCAGGGGAGGCTATTACATCTACAAAATCATTCTAGATTAGCACAATACATGATAATATCAAAAACTTAAGTAACCTCAATGACCATAATCAACGTGCATATGACCACAATGCATATAGAAACAAATTAATTATCACGTGTGAATAATTAATGCACATGCATATGGCTGAACTAGTTAACTATAATCTATCATGAATGTAACCACAATAGGAATAGAATCACTGAGATGCATGTGACCACAACGCATATAACCACATTTAACCATCATTCATGTATGCCATGCATATAAACCTGCATGACAATAATCTTTTACCGCGAGGTCTAGTGTTGCAACCTCACTCTGGTACCACCCTATAACACCCCACCCCACATTTACCCGCTTTTATAAGCTCTCTAGGGTAAACATGAGCTGAGAGTTGCTAAGACATGACCTGACATCCAAGTTTGGGGTTTACATAACCAAACTTACTACAACCTTTAAGGGACACATGATCACCCAGACATCAGACAAATCTCACTGGTGACCTTTCCTTGAGCTAGAAACATCTTTTTCACCCACTTTACCTCCCAACCACACACATGTAGGCATGTGCATGTGGCCAGAAGGCTCCATCTACACACACAACTCACCATCCATGTGGCTACAACTGAAATTTCTAGGATCTTAGGGTGCGGCCAGAAGCCCTGTTCTAGATTTTTAGGGCTAGCCTCTAGGAAACTACCTAGAAATCTATCATCCAACTAAAACAGTCTCCTAAATCAATTTCCAAGCTCTAATCATGCTCAAACTTACAAAACACACAATATTCATTATGTGAACACTTTGTAAACAAAGTACTTGTAGTTGATGAATGCCTATTTGGTCACTGATCCATTAAATCATCTGAGGACCATCAAGAAGGCTCACTACCCTCTCTTACTAGCTATACAAACACATGTTATCTCACGCATTCATATAACCAAGACCCTCTCAAACCATGGAATAGAACCATAAGAAGAGCACATCACATAATCATAAATATACCATGCGTGTAACCATCATCTAGCCAAAATAGAACCATGACAAACCAGTCATGTAATCACACATAAAATTAGAAATTGTGCTCATGAATCTCAATCAGAATCAACACATAATAACATATGCAAATTCCAACCATGTAAGGGAATTCCATGTACCCCCCTGACCACAGATTGACCTGAACCAAATATCTCTTCCAGCCAATCACCCCTGTGCCATATTCCAAGCATGAATGTGGGATCACATGGGATAAACCAAAATAGATATAACAAGGGCTTCCATAAGTTGACGACCTCAACCCTCCACCATAGTTATTTCACCTAAACTCCTCCAGAAATCACCAAAACCAAAACTACCTTGAACGCCTCTAACTTCTTTGTCATATCCAAAGGAATTTTCTTGTCTCTGTTCATTCGTTAAGAGTTCTAGGAGAACATCCATCTCCACCCTCAACCCTTGGAAATTTTCCTGAGTCCACCTCAACAGAACTTGAAATATATCGCCCATCCAAAGCTTCGCAAAAATAGGGAACCCACATCATCATGGTTATCCAAGAAATGGTAAGGTAAGGTTGAAACCATTGTCAATCCTGGAAAATTTCATGCCAACGATAGCAAACATAAATAATAAACCAATGCATGTAGCATGCATCAAATCCCAACATGCTAAGTCACACATGCACACTATTACCTGCAAATCCACAATTGTTTTATGCCCTTACTTGTTTTTTTCCAAACTTCCTCTTGCGCTTTCTTGCTTATTCCTTTCTTATTTGGTTGTTCTCTCTCTTTTGAGTTCAATTTCTTCCTTAGCACACTAAAAATTGTCAAAAGTTGAGCAAAAATCTATCAATTGTTCTCAGGTGCCTTTTTATCATTGATGTTTAGTGTCCCTTCCTTTCATTTTTCTCTTTTTTCCATTTTCCACTATTTTCTCTCTAATCTCCCTTGCATGCATATCCCTTTCCCTTCATCTTCATTTTCTCCTATTTTCCTTTATTCTTTTAATTAATTTTCTTTTAGTTTCCTTTTTCCTTTTCCAATGCCAATGCCAATTTCCATAGCTAGTAATAGACCACAAGTGATACCACTTTAATGTTTTTCCCCTCCATTCAACTTGGAATACGTGTCCCATGACCTTGGTCTTATTTTTTCCTTTAATTTCCTTTATTATATGAAACTTTAACCTAGGGCTATTACAAGAGGTGTAGGAAAAGTTATCCTTAGGATCTCACTAAGACAGAAGGAAATTATAATTCTCACCCCCTTACAAGGGTGCTCCAAAAACTTGTGTTGTATCAACACAAGCATCAATGGTTTTAGATCCCAATTTAAAATCCTCAAATATGATTAACTCGCCTTGGAAATTTGTGAGTCCAATCCCTCCAAATTAATGAGGGATTTCTCAATCACCTTCATGTTCTTCAAATAGGACCTAAGTGCAAAGAGTCAATTCCCTATCTCCTTTTCTTTTGGAAGATCCCTCAAGTGCTCTAGCTATGGCATAGCATGGATTCCCTTTGAGAAGGGTTTGTTGTTCTATTTTCTTTTTTGGACCAAGGAAGCATTGCATCCCAAAGAACCAAGTGTAAGTGTTGTCTTAAATTGTTGTTGATTCCATCTTCTTTCGAAGTTATTAAGTGTTTTTCTAAGGTATTCTAGGGTTTTTTAAATTCCATCATTCCTATAAAATATCCTATGATAATACATACAATCTACAACATTTTATGGACCCGATACAACAGTGACAACTATCATTCCTGACACAATAAACTCAATCAATATCATGACTCTCAACAATACAAAACCCTCTCACTCAGCTCTACATTCATATAGCCTCTATGTTACAATAGATTAAGTTGAGTTGTGTGGACAACAACATTCACACTCACTTTACTAGAAAAACCTCAATATCACACATAATTGATACATATATAGAATCAACATTTACTACATATCCAAATAGCATAAATCTTGTACTATGACCCTAAAACTTGTAACTTTCTTTCAATTTAAATGGAAATAGTTGAACACTATCCAAACCTTACATCAACATACAATCCCTATACGTGTGACTCGTAAAAATAAGCTATCCAACTATTCATTCTTTACATGAATGATAGTATGAGACTTTGAACTTCATGGCTACTTGTATTTTTCCATCACTAAAATCTTACAATAATGTACCAATCAATGAAATTCAAAATTTTTGTTGACATGTGATCAAACATTTATGCAGACATTAGATGAATAAGAAATGAACCACAATAATATTCAGGGTCACCTCTAATATGTATGGACTGAAACAAGAAGGAAGCCAGATGAATCCACCAAAATGATCAGCTCAAACTCCTCATAGAACTAGGCCTGCCCATGGTTGATAAGCCAATACTAGTCTCAACCCTCCAAGGAGAATTGATTAACCTTCAAGAATTTTCCCAAAAAAATTCCAAACTCAGACTCAAAATTTGTGAGCATGGTCAAGCCTTGGAATGGCTAATTCGACCTCTATGAACTTGGATCCATTGGCTCAACGACTAGGAATGAATTTGGTCCTCCTTAGGATAAAGATATCATCCACTAATAAATATAAGATTTGGAACCCATCCACTGGAAAATGCAATTGGCCTCAAAAAGTAATTAAACGTTGACCTAAAAATTGATTAATTTGATTTCTAAACTTGCAAGAATAGTGCGTCGCTATAGGTGAGGATATTCGGCCTTCACAAGGATATTTGGCCTTCCCAAGATAGATCCCTTTGACAAATGCTTTCCCATAATTGATATCCAACTATTCAATAATAATAATGGGCTGTAAATGATGATATATGGCCCAAATTCACAATATTTTCTAGGTGAATAATCCACTACAGGAAAATAAGGGTCTCAACCCACTCCTGAAATGGTTCTCCTGGCAAAAGAATTTCACTCAGTCTACCAATGAGAATGGCATTCAACCTGTCAAATCAATTACACTTGGCCTCATAAAATGAATGATTTTCATCCAACAAGGGTATATCTTTGGCTTCCTCAACTATTAAACTTTCAACCTCTAGCTTCTCGGCCCCAGTGATCTCGACCTCTTACGATTGCAAGATATCAATCTCCAAATCGTGACTCTTCCTTCTAGATTATAAGAAATAAATTTCCCAAGTTGGTTATTTCGGCCTTCAAATAATTATTGAACGTTCAGACATTCAATCTTAATATCTAGATATGTGAAATTTGGCGGCTAACCATATAAATTATTGTCCATGAGAAAATCCTCTCACTCAACCCGATTGTTCATGTAAAACTCGAACTGGTCAATTCTAAGATTCACCCGAGGAAAAAATGTTGTTGGATTTAGAGACGTCTAATTGCAATAATTAAGTTGGACATACGTGCATCATGATTATGATGTCAATTACTGTCAGCAAGATTACATTCATATGCCAAATAATGTGATTAATTAAGTCATGGCATTAAACGTATTTAAAAATAAGGATTTGGATACAAATACATGTAGATTAATGTTAATCAATTATAATTGTTAATGGACCGATTATAATTGATTAAAAATAATAGCAGTAATAAATTTGAGCTGAATAAGGAAATCAGAATCTATTCTGATTGATTGATTGATTGATTTCAATCAATCTGAAATTTTAGACAGACTTGTTTCAGCTAAATTTTAGGCTGCCCTAGGATTGGGGTTTTGCACTGCTATAAAAGGGCCGAGTCTCCAAGGCTTGCAATCACTCAGAAAAATTGTCTGCTCCATTGAGGACTAGGTACTCTGTCATTTAGAGAAAAGGATTGCAAGCTCTTGGAAGGATTCAAGAGCCAACAACTCAAGCAAAGACCTGAAGCATTTGAAGATGGAAAGTAAGTTCCGCTGTGCATTATTTTTAATTTCTTACAAAGGAGTAGATCTTGGTTAAGAGTTTAAAGTAATTAGGAAAACTCAGAAATTAAATCTAACAATTGGTATCAGAGCTCCCTTATGTAAGAATCCGTGCTTGATTTTTGGAGATTAGCTGATTTTGTTTCGTATGTGAAGTTGTGAACTCTCATAACAATTTTAATCCAAATGCTCACGCAAAAAGAGGATCGAATATGCAGACATATAACTGGAGAAATTAGATGGTTTATGTTTCAGCTCTTATTTCTCCTTTCACTTATGGTTTTCGATTTCTTGCATCTCGTTTTATATATGGCCAGTGCGAAATCAAAGTTGGAATTCGAATCTTGCATAACACGATATTGTTCAGAGATTTATTTTCGATTCCTTCTCTACCCTTGTTTTAATTGCAGGTTAATTTTAAATCTCCCAATAATGCTAAAGGTTAAATATGCTAAATATTGGGTGGTGGGCTGTTCAGTCTGCGTGACTAGATTTCAGGATGCTGTGCTTCAAATTTGTTTGTGTGAAATCGGAATGTGAGAATATCTGTTTTTTCTTTCTAAACGTGGAATTTGGGGATGCTTCCAGAAAATAATACAACAGTTGATATGTATATTGAATACGATATGCAGTACATATCTTATATAGATGGTTTTTTCATAGAAAAATTGTGGTGGAGAAAATGAGCGGTAGCTTTGCCATTGGTGGGAGTATCGCTCTCTGTCACACCACCTTATTATTCTTAATTTTGAAAACGGTGGGATTCATATATAGTCGTCTACATTGGTTGAAGATGATATTGTGCGGTAGGAATTCAAGGAGAAAAAGGGTATGGCCATTTGTTCTTATTTTTCATTTATAAAGATCTGAAACGCTATCCTCTCGTGGTCCTCCCACTTAATCACTTTGGCATTCATTTCCCACTTTGCTTAAAGATACCTCGATTTAAATTTAGAAAGTCACTTAATTAAGTTGGGTACAGTTAAATTTAGTGTGTGGTTGAAAATCAGTCTCCCAAACAATGAACCTACTTTAAGCAATCTGTTGTATAAAATGTTGCCTTCTGGTTGGTAGTCAGTTGGAAGAAATTAAAAAAAAAAAAAAAAAAAAAATAGTCACGGGATTGTTTTAAAGATGAGCTAGGGAATGGCATGAAAAACATGTTATTCCTAATTTGTTGAACAGTTAATAAGCAACTTTATGATTTTGATTCTAAGTTGGTATGGTTCCGCATTAACCCTCCAGAATTGCTGTAGATGCCTGTTGCTCTAACTTGCTCGGGGCGTCTTTGCTAGCAGCCAAGGTTCTAATAACCTGTGGAGTCTTTAAATCGCTGTCAAGCACATTTATCTAATTTAGTACATGTATGTCTATCAGTGTTTACAAACAATAAAAACCCACCAGCGCCCTGTAAGGTTGGCTCTATCCATATGTGCATCAACTCTGGCCATTTTTTTTTATGTCTGAATTTTATTCAAATAGAATGTACATGTATATTTCTGTTTATTGGAATAAATTCTTATCATCAAGAAGAGTAATTGTAAGTAATTGTAAGTGATTGTAATTTAGGTTACAGTAATTATAATTACTATAATTACTACATGCTATATTTAGGCTAATTATTAGGATTTAGATATTATTTAAAATTGGTATTAACACCAATTAAAGGTATAATAGTGAATTCTAAATTGATCACAATAATGCTAATTATGGCATAAAAATTTGTATTAACGTTAATTACTGATATAATACCAAATTCGGATTTTATCACAATGATGCTAATTATGGCATAAAATTTGTATTAACGTTAATTATTGATATAATACTAAAATTCGGATTTGATCACAATGATGCTAATCATGGCAACCATAAAATTATTTAGTATTCTCTAAATAATTATTGAAGCATTTCTAAAAGGTAATCATTGTAGAAACTGCTAAAGTTTTACTAAAATCTAATAATTATTTTGATGAATATAGTTGACATATTAAATTTAAAAGTGTCATAAGATACTATATTCTATATAGGACGAGTAGATTCTATAGGTACGTCCTAGATTAGGTTTTAGACATAATTTTGGAATCTAACTAAAGATGGTGTTTGGTATACATGTGTTGTTTTCGCATGAGTCAAGCATTGATGTTCGCAAACGAACCGCTCTCTGTAAGACGATTGCAAGGATGACTCATGACAAGTTGAAGTAACGTGCTGGCAATGGACGTGGGTGTTAGCTTTCCCAAAGGAGGGTTGGCGCCTGCTAAGTTGTTTGGTGCATAAGGGTTGCCTGAAGGTAATGATTGCACCCAAAGGTGTTTCATTACTGAATGGTGTTTTGGCTAAAGTTTTAATTGAGCAAATAGTTTTACACATGCCTTTAGATAGATTTTAGAATTATGATTAAATCGTGACGCATCGTATCTAAATTATTTCCTTGTTCTTGAATTTTTCAGATCCAAACATAATGTTAAGTCTAAGTCAGATTAAGCCCCTCATGGGGAACAATTTCAAACAGTGGGAGGAAAAGCTGAAATTAGTCTTAGGGATCATGCAATTGGACACAGCACTGAGATTTGATCGCCCCAAGCCTAATAAAGAGAGTGAGGTAACTCCTCAAGAGAAGGCTGATATTGCTAGATGGGAGCATTCAGATCGCATGTGCATAATGGTGATGAAGCAAACGATCCATGAGACTTTTCGAGGCATCATACCTGATACAGAGACAGGCGCTATTGAATACCTTAAGGCCCTTGAAGAAAAATTCACAAAGAGTAAAAAGACTGATGTGAGTACACTCTTTGTGAAGTTGGCAACAATAAAATACAAGGGAAAAGAAGGGTTAGAGAGCATGTTATTGAGATGACAAGACTTCAACGTGCCTTGAAAGGGCATAATTATGACATCTCTGATGAGGTTCTCATTGAGTTCATTTTTCTGTCTCTCCCGTCTAACTTTAGTCAATTCAAGATGACTTATAATTGTCAAAAAGAGACGTGGACATTACCTGAGTTTGAGGCTCGGTTGGTGCAGGAGGAAGAGAGACAGAAAATGACTAAGGGAGAAAGTGCTCATGTAGTAACATCTAATCCTAAGGGTAAAGGCAAGAAGCGCAAGTTTACTGCCAAGGAAAAGGGACCTACCAAGGTAGCTGCAAACAATGCCGCGCAGAAAAGCAAGAAGGAAGATACTTCTGCGAAAGCAGGAGAAAGGAACTGTTTTTTTCTGCAAAGCGCCAGGACATACAAAGAAATTCTGCACCAACTATCATGCATGGTTGGCAAAGAAAGGTATGTCTCTTGCTTTGGTTTGTTCTGAAGTTAATTTAAGTTCTGTATCTAGATATACTTGGTGGATAGATTCAGGTGCAACGACTAACATCAGTATGTCGATGCAGGGTTGCCTAAGCCATCGCAAGCCAAGTGAGGCAGAGCGCTACGTTTACGTAGGAAATGGCAATAAAGTAGAAGTGGAAAGCATAGGAAAATTTAGATTATTATGTAAGACAGGATTTTATTTAAGTTTTGATGCTTTAGTGGTTCCATCTTTCAGAAGGAACCTAATTTCTATATCTTATTTGGACAAAAATGGTTATGTATGTTCATTTGGTAATGGAAATTTCAGTTTGTGTCAAGATTCTAAGCTTCTTGCTTCTGGTATCCTGTCTTCTTATGATAATCTTTATTTTCTAGATATAGACACTTCACATTCAGAGGCACTGCATATAGATAATAGAAAACGTAAATTAACTTGCGAGAAATCTGCAACATTATGGCACAAGCGATTAGGACATATCTCTATGAAAAGGATAGAACGTCTTGTGTCTAATGAAATTCTCCAACCTTTAGATTTTACAAACTTAAGTGATTGTGTAAATTGTAAAAAGGGAAAACAAACTAATAAACGTAAGTATGATGCAAAAAGGTGTAATGATGTCTTAGAATTGATTCATACGGATATCTGTGGTCCTTTTCCAAAGGCTACAAGAAATGGTGACCGTTACTTTATCACATTCATAGATGATTATTCAAGATATGGTCATATTTACTTAATAAAAGAAAAGGCGGAAGCATTAGACGTGTTCATAAAGTTCAAAACGGAAGTTGAGTTACAACTTAACAAACGTATAAAATCCATTCGTTCTGATCGTGGTGGTGATTACTACGGTCGTTATGATGGATCAGGAGAACAACGTCAAGGTCCCTTTGCAAAATACTTAGAGGAATGCGGAATTGTGCCTCAGTATACGTTGCCAGGTTCGCCTGCAATGAATGGTGTTGCTGAGCGACGAAATCGCACCCTTAAAGACATGGTGAGAAGTATGATTGCTCATACAACTCTACCTGAGAACTTGTGGGGAGAAGCCTTAAAGACTGCAGCATACATACTTAATAGAGTGCCTACTAAAGCAGCTAACAAGACCCTTACGAGTTATGGGTTGGGCGCAAGCCTAGCTTGAATCATTTGAGAGTTTGGGGATGTCCATGTGAAGCTAGGCCTTATAAGCCAAGCAAAAAGAAACTGGACGAAAGAACCGTTAGTTGTTACTTTATAGGCTATTCTGAACGATCTAGGGGGTTCAAATTCTATAATCCAACAGAACATACAGTTTTCGAGTCAGGAAGTGCAAAATTTTTTGAGGATAATGAGTTTGTGGGGAGATATGACAAAAGATAGTATTTTGAAGAAGAAGAGACGAATGCGAATGAGACTATGGACCAAAGTCCTAGTTTTGTTCAAATTCCGATTGCGTTTAGAAATACATCTTTTGACAATGTGCAAACTTCATCATCCCAAACAACTCAGTTAGAAACTCAACATGGAATAGAGAACACAAATGGACCTGAACCCAACCCAAACCCTCACATTGACATGACAAATGTTGATGGCCTAGGCCTGTGGGAGAGTCAGAAGTTGGTAATGATGTTCTTCCTCTTGTTGAAGATCAAGTTGTAAATGAACCTCAAGAAAATCTAGAGCCTGTGCCAATTAGGAGATCTACTAGAGAGAAAAGATCTACACAATCAAAGGATTATGCATATCTTCAAGAACATGAGTTTGACATTGGCATGTTTGAAAATGATCCTGTTAATATCAAACAAGCTGTGGAAAGCTCTAACTCTCAAATGTGGATTAATGCCATGAATGAAGAGATGAAATCTATGTATGACAATGACGTTTGGATATCGTTCCGTTGCCTAAAGACAAGAAACCCGTTGGTTGCAAATGGATATTAAGACTAAGCGGGATTCTAAAGGCAATGTTGAAAAATACAAGGCACGTCTTGTTGCGAAAGGTTTCACACAGAAAGAAGGCATTGATTATAAAGAGACTTTCTCTCCAGTTTCATCGAAAGACTCTTTAAGGATTATATTGGCGCTTGTAGCACATTATGATTTAGAACTTCATCAGATGGATGTAAAGACGGCGTTTCTCAATGGTGACATTGATGAAACGATCTATATGAAGCAGCCAGAAAACTTTGTATCAGGTGATGCAGGGTCTATGGTTTGCAGACTTAAGAAATCTATCTATGGGCTAAAACAAGCATCTCGGCAATGGTATTATAAGTTTCACCAAGTTATTAGCTCATTTGGTTTTGAGTCTAACATAGTAGATGAATGTATATACCTTAAGTTCTGTGGGAGTAAATTTATTTTCTTGGTTTTATATGTAGATGACATATTGCTTGCCAGTAACGATAAGAACATGTTGCATCAAACTAAGAATTTTTTATTTAAGAACTTTGAAATGAAAGATCTTGGTGATGCATCATTTGTTCTAGGATTGAAATACTTAGAGATAGATCTCAAGGTATTCTGAGGTTATCCCAGAGGAACTATATCGATAAGATTCTAACAAGATTTGGCATGCAAAACAACAAACCAGGAGATACCCCTATATCAAAAGGAGATAAGTTTAGTCTGAAACAATCTCCCCAAACTGACTTAGATAAAAACCTCATGAAAGATATTCCCTATGCCTCAGCCGTGGTAGCATCATGTATGCACAAGTATGCACGCGTCCGGATATTGCGTTCATTACCGGAATGCTAGGGAGATATTTGAGTAACCCAGGTATGGAACACTGGAAGGCAGCCAAGCGAGTGTTGAGATACCTAAAGAGAACAAGGGACTATATGCTCACGTATCGGAGATCGGAACAGCTCGAGGTCATTGGATACACCGATTCTGATTTTGGAGGATGTGTCGACAGCATGAAATCAACATCAGGATACATCTTCATGATGGCAGGTGGTGCTGTGTCATGGAAGAGCGCTAAACAGTCATTGGTAGCCTCCTCCACTATGGCAGCTGAATTTGTTGCATGTTTTGAAGCATCTAATCATGGCGTATGGCTGAAGAACTTCGTCACAAGTCTGAAAATTGTGGATTCTATTCAGAAACCACTCAAATTATTATGTGACAACAATTCAGCAGTGTTATACGCATCCAACAACCGAAGTTCGTCAAAGTCGAAGTACATTGACATTAAGTTTTTGGTTGTAAAAGAGAGAGTGCAGAATAATGAATTATGTATAAAACACATAGGTATAGACTCCATGATTGCGGATCCTCTTAGTAAAGGATTACCACCCAAGAAGTTTCACCAACATGTTGCTTGTATGGGTGTAATATCTGTTTAGGATAATTAGAAAAATGTGGGAGTCTGAATATGTTTTAAGTTCTGTTTTTTGATGTTCTATGTAATGCAATTGTAAACAATTTTTGATGATATATACAAGTTGCATTCAGTTTCAGTTTCATTATTTCTTTCTTTAAAGTTTAAATTTTTGGCCTCATACAGTAAAGTAAAGGTGACTCAATTAGAAATAGGCACGTCTAATCACACTTGCGTGTAATTTCTAAACTATATGTCCAAATCAGATTCATGTCATTCAGTTATGTTGGCAGCGTGATTTATGTCAGTTTAGTTGCGAATAAATGTGACAAATGCCGCTTAAGTCCTTTGTTAGCATAATTGATGGACGGAATTGTTTAAGAAATACGATAAGTAAAGACAGAAAAGTTGCATGCAATAAAGTTAAGGACATATAATCAAAAGGTTGCACTTGTCCATGTGGGAGATTGTTGGATTTAGAGACGTCTAATTGCAATAATTAAGTTGGACATACGTGCATCATGATTATGATGTCAATTACTGTCAGCAAGATTACATTCATATGCCAAATAATGTGATTAATTAAGTCATGACATTAAACGTATTTAAAAATAAGGATTTGGATACAAATACATGATTAATGTTAATCAATTATAATTGTTAATGGACCGATTATAATTGATTAAAAATAATAGCAGTAATAAATTTGAGCTGAATAAGGAAATCAGAATCTATTCTGATTGATTGATTGATTGATTTCAATCAATCTGAAATTTTAGACAGACTTGTTTCAGCTAAATTTTAGGCTGCCCTAGGATTGGGGTTTTGCACTGCTATAAAAGGGCTGAGTCTCCAAGGCTTGCAATCACTCAGAAAAATTGTCTGCTCCATTGAGGACTAGGTACTCTGTCATTTAGAGAAAAGGATTGCAAGCTCTTGGAAGGATTCAAGAGCCAACAACTCAAGCAAAGACCTGAAGCATTTGAAGATGGAAAGTAAGTTCCGCTGTGCATTATTTTTAATTTCTTACAAAGGAGTAGATCTTGGTTAAGAGTTTAAAGTAATTAGGAAAACTCAGAAATTAAATCTAACAAATGTTGCTTACAATCAATAAATATTTCATTTGACCTGACATGCCTCACTCCAACCATTTTTTATCAGATCAAGCTTAGCCTTGTCTCAATGATTGTGGTGTCTTTAAATTCTTTGGGAATAAAATTTTTGAGAATTCTTTTTCTTTCTCCATGTGTTTGATGATCCACCCATAGGGATTCAAGATTCAACCTGGTCACTATTACTGTGACCTGATCCACAACAAATAAGAGATTTGACTTATGTGCTTACGACGAGTCAATTTACGGTCTCCTTCGCATGATTTGCAAGTGGAGAGTCTAGCTCCACTGATCTTCTACTAGAATGATGGATCAAACATAGAGAGTGATGTTCCTCGACCTGACTTGGCCTCTAACAATAATACAATCTCTAACGCCCAATGATTAAATCATCCTTGGGCCTCCACAAGAACTTAGTGATTCGTCCTCCAACTATAACTCCAACAACTAAATATCAATTCACCCACAAGAAGATGACCTTAGCCCAAAAATGACGAAATTGGCTTCCATATAAATCAAGGAATTTTATCTTGTTAAAGAAAACAAAATTCGACCTCTTCAAGAATCCTCTGCTATAGCACTCGGCTTCACTGATTTTAAGGAAAAATTTAGTCCCAAAGAAGTTTCCATCTTGCCAAAATAATTAAATAACACATCCTCCAAGTTTGTGGCTCATCCTGGACAGAACTCGGCCTTACAAATAATAGTCTAGTCCCTCCACAGGAAATATTTGCACTCGTCCTTCAATCAAGAAGAATATGGTGTGTATGGCCTCTAATGATTTTAAGTTCTCTTCCTTTTAGAAAAAGCTATACTCCGTCACAAAAACCTCCTAAAATTTTTCCTCTCTAAATATGAATAACTTAGTCCTTAAAATAATGGTATCAGTTTCTTGAGATGGTGAGAAGATCAACCTCCAATATATCCACAACTAGATGATTTGAAACTCGTCCTACAAAAAAACAATCTATGATGAACTCAACTATTGAAGAGAATTCGGTCTTCTAGCCAAAATGACTGAGAATAATCTCAGATTCTAAATCATAAATCAAACCTTGAAATATTGAGGAATGAAAGACCTCTCACAAAAAATTTAACCCCTGCAAAAACAAATGTCACTCTAATAGATAGGCTTCTCTTTGGAACTTTTGAAAACAACCCACAAATCTTCATTTTACAATAATCTCTTTGGAACTTTTGAAAACAACCTACAAATCTTCATTTTACAATAAACCGTCAGGATGGAAAGAAAAATAGCTCTCATACCATTATCATATCACATTCTAATATTTCATTATAACATTCACAGTTTTTCTTCAGGAAATTATGCCGCAAAAATCATTAATCAAATTATGCAAATTTTACCATGAAATTAACAGCGAACTAGAAACATAAAACACAAAGATACATGTAGTAATTCTCAAACTTATTCTATTAATATGAAAGAATATATCACATGATAGTACAAATAATTTGAAATGGATGAGGTGATGGCCTCACAAGAGATCTGCAACAATATTGCACCAGGCATCCAAAATAAAATTTGAACTGATAAATGCACCTATTAATTTTGAATGAGTTCACCAAGGGATGAGATGGGTTTTCATCCACCCTCACCAAATCACCCAAGGTTTTTTGTCTTTGGGCTGACTGATGCTGAGAACCAAGCTCTCCAAACCTCAATAATAGAAAATACAACCAATCCAATATGTCCCAAATGATTTTCTCTCCCTCCTTTTAAATATTGGATAGATCTCTATATGGCCTTCTAGAATCACTTTATTTTATTATTTTATTCCCACTCTAGAAGCTTATCCTCTTTACTTTATTTAAGTGACTTTTTTTTTTTAAGTCACTTAAATAAATTAAAGAGGATAACCCATACTTTCTTTGGCCACTAGAAGACACTTCTCACCATCCCATCCTATAAATATGTCCATTCTGGTTCCAACGAGCTATAGGGTGTTTCTCTAGATAATCTACTCCAAATGAAACTTTTAGTGTTGTTTAATTCAAACAAGTTGATAATAACCTCGTTTTATGAGAATCACCAGGATGCAATGGAACCATGAATGAATGGTGTGAAACTAGCCCAGATGATGAAATATCATGAGTGAACCTCGTCAGACCCCATAAAACTCCTTTGAAACCCTTCAGGCCCACTAATGATGTAATCTCACTCTTGTGACCTAGCTGTCACACACCATGGAAATCCATCCTAGCTACATCATAAGGGAAACTAAAAATGGGGACATTACACTTTTAGTTGTTGATTTGGTTGTTGATTTCCTTTCTTGATTCTTATACTGATGGTACCATATTTTGCAATGGCCTTTTTTAGTGTTGCTTCTAAAGTAGTTTTTCCCTTATGAAGGCTAAGATCTTATTTGATAGAGTGATAATTTTGGCTCCTCTTTTCCAAATTCAAATGAGTGGTTTTCTTCTCTATATCACATCTTAATGAAACCACTTCAACTTCCAATTTTTCACATTGATATTCATTTTCTTTATATTGCCTGCTCATTCCCTCTTCAAGCATGCTTCCTTCTTCTATTTGGGTTTTTAAATTAATAATGTATTCCTTAACGCCTTTCTCTCTTTCTTCAAGTATTTGAACGAGATTTTTCACATTTATGTATTCTATTGATTTTTTTTCTATTTTAGCTAATGCAGAGCTAAGTTGAGCTTGATCTCTAACCAATCCCTTCTTGACAATAAACCACTTTTTATGTTGGGAGAGAAGATCTCATTTGGATAATCAATTTCCTTTCGAGGGGAATTTTCTTCTTCTTCCTTTTCTTTTCCTTTTCTCCACCATTGGTACTAGTTTCTCCTTCATGCAGGGCCTACAACCTTTCCCAAATCTCCTTTGCAGACTTGAGATCCATGACTTTCTCAAGATCCAGATTATGAAGATTGTCATAAATTGTAAACTTAGCTTGGGAATTCCATTGTTGAACTTGTTTGAAAGGAGGTTCTTCATCATAACCATTCATCATTACATTCCATACTTTAGATCCAAGTGCAGATAATTGGGATTTCACCTTCTCTCTCCATTCTTGAAAATTTGCAGGACTAAGCAATAGAGCACTTTGATAACCCATGATTCACCCAAATCCACCTTCCAATGATTAAGATGAAACAGAAGGCACCGACTCTAATACCAATTTTTGGAAACTTAGTTATACTGGGGGGGGGGTGAATCAATATAATGTTGATTCAAACAATTTAACCATATTTTTTCCAATGCAATTAACACTTAAAAAACCAGTAACATAGTACAATAACTACAATTCTAAAATGCAAGAAACTTCAAAACACAACATAAGAAACAACACACATGGAAACCATGGATTTTAGGTCAAAACCCTCAAGGGGAGAAAAATCGTTGTATTTCTTCTCTACTTGTCTTCTTTTGATTAATCTTCAAATTTATTTTACAAAGATTTGTTGGCCACTACCAGCAAGGAAGCCCCAACTTGTCGGAGGTCCCAACCCCCATAAAAAAAAATTGTTTTCCACAACCAACAAGGAAGCCCCAACTCCCTATCTAGTAGGCCACCTTACCGAAGGCCCAAACCTTCTCAAACACAATGGACCATGTTTTCATACATTTTCATACTAGGTCCTCTTATGCAAAATAACACAATAAGCAACCTTCCTTCTACCAACATATTCAGTAGTACCAAGAACTCACATAGCCAACTAAATATATATCCATCATAATAACAATAGTAAAAACCCTCACAAAACCATCAGCTATAGTGTAATACAAACCAACTTCCTAATACATCAAAACTATAGTGATGAACTAAGACTGCAACATTAACCTCAGAACTGATCTTTGCTATAGGCATATTCAACTTTTTATGCATATCAACTAAACTAATCTCCAACACTAGCATATCATATTTATGTTAATTTCTTCCTCATCAAGATAGACCAAATCAACACATTAATTACTGACCACTTCCCTTGATGACCAAATCAAATAAAACTTGATCAATAATGTAAGCTCTTGCACAAAATACCATGGGCAAAACCCCTAGTAATGCCTAAGGGTTCCTTTTCCTCTCCTACAGTAGAGTGCCACTGGTTCTAAACAGGTAGATAGTATCAAACTCTACATTCTGAACACTTGTAGACTGTGCCACTTCTCTAGTGTCACTTTGTGACAAAGGGGAGATTGCACCACTGTTGTGAAGCATAGAATATTCAAAATCTTTTGACCTGAAACTACTTCTAGCTTCACCACATCTTCCTCAAGCTTCTGTACAACATCATCACACTAGAATACACAATTCTAACTATCCGCAACATCAGAAAAACACCTGCAATCTTGATATCACTAGTAAAACATGCTAAAACACATCTGAAGGTTGACATAAATTCTAACCAAACAACATTATTGCTAACACATTTAGCATTAGGGTGAAAAAATGTGATTTCTCAAGCTCAATCCTTGTTACTTATATAGCATTTGACACTCATTCCATTTATCCATCTCATACAAAATATACATTATTTTAATTACTAAATGCATAGTATTCAACCACCCATGTGTTATTCTATACCCAATCTTGCATTTGTTAGAAAATTATATATTACAGAGCAATGGAACACATAAAATATATTTCAGAAATATAAACACAGAATATGCATAAAAACAAGAGAGACACAAATATACGCAGTTCGCCCAATTTGGGCTATGTCCAAGGAGAAACATCCAATCCATCCTTTTATATTATCTAGCAAAATGAAGAGATGCAACGTACAATAGATCCACTGTAATTTCCTCTTCACTCTCAATCTCCTCTCTCTTCCTCACTCATAATACAGATCTACATAAACGAAATACAATTCCCTCATATATAGCGAGGGGTTGCCTTCTAGGGCAAAACACCCTAAATTAAACATAAATTCTACCGTCAAATCTCCACCTAATGAACAACCCAGATTGACTATGAAATTACAACATTTTACAAGGCATTTTTACATCTATTTCTAGCTACAGGGGTGTTGCCCCTGAACCCCCGCCAGGGTGGGACCATAAAAATCATCGACGCCCCCCCATGGACCCCCCTGGTGGTGAACAATTGGGAAGATTTTCCATCCTATTACGAATTGGGGTCCAATGCGGTGATACCTCTAAGTAAAGAAGATAATCATGCTCCGCACCCAACACGAACCAATGCTTCGCCAGGGTCTATGAACATCAA
The DNA here is from genome assembly GCA_031772625.1 of Pinus tabuliformis. Classification (NCBI taxonomy): domain Eukaryota; kingdom Viridiplantae; phylum Streptophyta; class Pinopsida; order Pinales; family Pinaceae; genus Pinus; species Pinus tabuliformis. The sequence goes on from CM062817.1 coordinate 722,812,589, forward strand.
CATGGCACCATGCAGCCCTATAGCCTATTTAACCACTTTTCTCCTTTAGTGGAGAGGCCTTTAAGTTCTACTATAACTGTTTCATTTAATGGTACCCTTGATTGTTTATATTCCATTATGCAGGTTCTATAAGAATTCCAGGGTGACTGCATCATTGGATCCTTATAGCCGAGAGAAGTACCCATGTCCATCCTACTTGTTCGAAGATTCTCTATGCCTACTCAGAAACCCCGAGTTGAGCTGGTTCAATCTGAATTGATTTGACACCCATGCTTACTTTTTTTCAAGAGAAATGATTAGAGTTTGTAAACAAAGCTTAAGCCAACAATTTTCATAAAAAATGACAATATGAAACTTTGTAATTCTCGATGTAATATATGCACATAATTTTTATAATGATTAGTCATCCTGATTAAGTGTGTCGGTGTCATAGCATACATGTGAATATTTTCTTCCCCCATATAACAAGAAAGGTCAACCACAACCATTGATGATTCAGAAAATCGATGAACTATCAATGTATTTATTGGATATAATGGACAATGGACCAATCAAGCAAGTTTATGCGATGGAGTGTTAAAGTACCTTCGATGGCAAGATAAGGTGACGCACGCATATCTTTGCAACATTCGAAGTATAAATATTATGGGTAAACGACAATATGCACCAAAATATTACATGTTGAAGAGAGTATAGTAGATTTAACAAAGTCACTTTATAAAAATAATAATATATTCTTTCCTGATATGTTAGAGATAAATTTTTATTCATACAAATATTAAATTACCACCGTAGTTATTGTAAGAGATTTCCAAGTTGGGTTTGGTGATTCCTTTGTTATCTATGAAGTAGGGAAGTCAAAGTCACAATGTATAGATATGGTGATTCCCTACTGGCAGCGAACATTTTACGGGCGGCGTTTTCATCACATTATGAACTAGGGTCCAATACCGTGATACCTCTAATAAATAAGATAATTAGGCTCTACACCCAACAATCTCCCACTTGGAGACTGATTGTAGTAGCTCCACCGCTGCTTCATTTACAAGAAAATGACTCCACTTTGGACCTGGTTGTTTCTCATCTTCTTCATCATACTTGAAGACCAATTGAAACTGATTAGAATCTTAGTTTCTCCCTGGTTACAAATTTTGTTAACATATCTGTAGGATTCTGGCTAGTGTGTATATTTTCCAGCTTCAACTGTCCATCTTCCAACATTGAGAGTATGAACTGGTACTTGAGCTGTATATGTTTAATCTTGGAATGAAATGCGGAATTCTTTGCAATATGTATGGTGCTTTGGTTGTCATTGTATAACCTACCCAACTCCTGCTTCTTACCCAGTTCATCCATAAACATTTATAATCAAATCATTTCTTTACTAGCCTCTGTAGTAGCAACATACTTTTTTTTCCATTGTTGAGAGTGCAACAACACTTTGCAGTTTTGAAACCCAACTGGTAGTTGTTCCACCTACAGTAAACACATACCCTGTGGTGCTCCTCCTGTTATCTCTATCACCCGCCATATCTGTATCAACATATCCCTCTAGAGCAATGTTTGAACCACCAAAACATAATGCTTGATTTGCGGTACCTCTCAAATACCTGAGAATCTACTTCACCACCATCTAATGTTCTTTACCTGGATTGTTCATGTACATGCTTACAAATCCCACTGCATGTGCAATATCAGGCCTTGTGCAGACCATTGCATACATTAAGCTTCCAATTGTTGATGCATATGGAACTTTAGACATATCAGCCATTTCTTCCCGAGTCTTGGGACACACCTCCTTACTTAGTTTGAAATAGCTAGCCAAAGGTATACTAATTGGTTTTGCATTCTGCATATTAAATTTTTTCAACACCTTTTCTATGTACTCACTCTGAGACAATGTTAATTTTTTATTCTTCCCATCTCTAGTTATTCTCATAGGAAGGATTTGTTTTGCAGCACCCAAATCCTTCATTGCAAATGAGTTCGCCAATTTTCTTTTGAGCACATTTAGTTCCTGCATGTTAGAACCTGCAACAAGCATGTCATCTACATACAATAACAATATAATATAGTTGTCATCATTTTTCCTTTTGAGATAAACACAATGATCAAAGTGACATCTAGTATAACCTTGTTCAGACATAAACCTGTCAAATTTTAGATACCACTACCTTGGAGCCTGTTTTAAGCCATACAAGCTCTTCTTCAACCTACACACTATTTTCTCCTTCCCTTTGACCTCGTATCCTTGTGGTTGTTGCATATATGTCTCTTCCTCCAAATCCCCATGGAGAAAGGTTGTCTTTACATCTAACTACTCAAGATGCAAATCTTCAGCTGCTACTAGACTTAAAATAGTTATGATTGAAGTCATTTTAACAACAAGAGAAAATATCTCATCAAAGTCTATACCCTTTTTCTGTGAAAACCCCTTCACCACAAGTCTCATTTTATACCTTTTTCTACCTCCATCTTCTTCCTTCAAACTGTAAACCTATTTATTCTACAATGTTGTTTTTCCTGCAGGCAACCTGACTAAGTCCCAAGTTTGATTATCTGCTAAGGAGTCCATCTCTTCTTTCATTTCTTGCTTCCACTTCTTCCTAGTTTCTACCTGCACTGCTTCTTCATAACATTCTGCTTCACCAGAATCAGTCAACAATACATAATATAATGAAGGAGACTACCGTTCAAGGGGTCTACTTATCCTGGTAGATCTTCTAACACCACTTTTAGTTGTTTGACGTGCTTTTTTCTGTTGTGATTGTTGTTGTTGTTCTGGCTGTTGATCATTATGATTTTCAGGCACCTTCACCTTTTTATGTGATGTCATCAAGAACTATGTATTCCCTGTTTTCTTTTTCATGTTTCTTTTCCTACATCTTATACTTATACAAAACCTTTTCATTCAAGATGACATCTCTACTCCTAATGATTTTGTGTTTTCCATAATCATAAAAGAGATAACCAAAATCATTAACACCATATCTAATAAAGGTACATTTCTTTGATTTTTCCTCAAGATTTTTTCTATTTTCTTTATTAATGTGGACAAAGGCTTCAAAACTAAAAGTCTTTAAAAATGAATAGTTTACCTTCTTACTTGTCCATGCCTCCTCTGGAATACCACCATCCAAGGAAATTGAAGGCCCTCTGTTTATTAGATAAACAATAGTATCTATAACATCTGCCCAAAATTGTAAAGGAAATCCTGCATGCAATCTCATGCACCTTGCATGCTCCATGATTGTCCTATTCATCATTTCTGACACACCATTTTCTTGTGGTGTTCTTGGAACTATCTTCTCTCTACAAATTCCATTCTCTAAACGGTATCTATCAAACTCTTTGCTGTAATATTCACCTCCATTGTCTGATATGAGACACTTCAACCTTTTTCCTATCTCACTTTCAACCAAAGCTTTCCATTTCTTGAAAGTATCAAATACATCAAATTTATTTCGAATACAATAAATCCAGGTTTTTCTGGTTGCATCATCAAGAAAAGTAACATAATAATGAGAGTCACCAAGAGATGATACCTGAGAAGGCCCCCATATATCCGTATGCAAAAGCTCTAATTTTTCACTCTTGTTTTCTTTTCCAAATCTGACTCTCTTCTATTTTCGATAAACACAATTCTCACATAATTTTAAATCAACATGCTTCAAAACTAGCAAAAAAATTCTTGAGTGAAGAATCTGCATCCCCTTCTCACTCATGTGCCCAAGCCTATGATGCCACAATGCCGTCTCTTCTCCTGTAGAGGTTAAAACATTAAAATAATTAGAAATAACATTGCATAAATACAATGTACAAATATTTTCTCCTTTTGCTATTACCAGGGCTCCTTTAGTGACCTTCCAAGTTTTATCTGTAAAAGTAGTCACACAACCTTCACCTCCCAACTGCCATGTTGAGATCATATTTTTCTTCAAATATGGAACATGCCTAGCCTCCTTCAATAGCCATTGATTTATGTTCTGTTGTTTTATGAAAATTGTACTCATTCCAATGATTTTACAGGGTTTATCATCACCCAATCGAACCTGTCCAAAATCTCCTTGAACATAATCATGAAAATGTTTCCTATCATGTGTAGCATGGAATGAGGCCCCTGAATCTACCACCCAGGCATCAATAATATTTTCTAACGAAATAATCAAAGCATCTTGCAACACATCACCTGTCACATTCACTTCATGATTGTTTTTTTGTTGTGCGTCTCCTTCGTTTCCCTTCTGAGACTTGTAGTCTTTCTTTAGGTGTCCCTTCTTCCTGCATTTCCAGCACACTATCCCCGATCTAGACTTGGATCTGCCTTTTCTTGACTTACTGCGATATCCTGGGCTCTTTCCTCTTTCCATTTTTCTTCCCCTAGTCTCTACAGTCAAAGCATTACCCAATGTCTCACTGGAGCTTTTCTGTCACATTTCCTCGCTAAGGATTGCACCGACAACATTGTGAAACTTTAAAGTACTAGATCTAGAGATAGAGTTACTAATGGCCATAACTAAACCATTCCAACTTTCTGGAAATGAGCATAGAAATAATAGAGCCCTAACTTCATCACCAAAAGTTACCCCTATAGAACTTAACTGACTGGTAATTGTATTAAATTCATTTAAATGACTAGCAATAGATCCACCTTATGACATCTTCATATTAAATAAATGCTTCACAAGAAATACCTTATATGAGGCCAAGGGTTTTTCATATAGTTTGGCCAATGCCAACATTAAACCCTTTATTTTTGTTTCCTTTGAAATATTAAAGGCTACCATCGCTACTAGGCACAACCGTATTGTTCCAAGTGCCTTTCTGTCGAGAATATCCCATTCTATGTCTGTCATACTCATCGGCTTCTTTGTCTTTCTGCTCAATGGTAGGTACAGATATTTTTGGTGCAGATAATCTTCCATCTGCATTTTCCATAGCTGGTAGTTTTGGTTGTTAAATTTTTCAACCCTAAACCTACCATCTTCTGCCATTGCTCCCACTCGATCCAGGAACCCTTCTCTCCTACAAGTTTACCAACCCAATACGCCTTCGGCTCTAATACCAGTTGTTAGAAAATTATATATTACAGAGCAATGGAACACATAAAATATATTCCAAAAATATAAACACAGAATATGCATAAAAATAAGAGAGACACAAATATACGTGGTTCACCTGATTTGGGCTATGTCCACGGAGAAACAACCAATCCATCCTTTTATATTATCCAACAAAATGAATAGATACAACTTACAACATATCTAGTGTAATTCCCTCTTCTCTCTCAATCTCCTCTCTCTTCCTCACTCAGAATACAGATCTACATAGACGCAACACAATTACCTCATATATAGCAAGGGTTTGCTTTCTAGGGCAAAATACCCTAAATTAAACATAACTTCTACCATCAGGTTTCCTGGCAGCGAACATTTATGGGTGGCGTTGCCGCCACATTACGAACTAGGGTCCAATGTTGCAATACCTTTGAATAAAGAAGATAATCAAGCTCCACACCCAAAAACATTTTATTTTAGACCTTGGACGTTTTCAGGGAGCAATAGCTTCGTTCTGGACTTATTTGATCAATTGTGGAAATTTCCATCTCCAAAAGGTTCTACTACAACAAGAATATGTCAAAATAGTCAAAGTAAATTAGTTTTTCTTTTAAATAGCACTTGCAATAGAATATTTTTCATGGAATTTGTGTGTCTGGACCAACATGTGAGTGTTGTTGCGAGAAAAAAATTGGGCGGAGAAAAGTATGGTTTTCTTAAATAGATAGGAATGTGCATGTGTTAATAACAGGTGCATATTTTTAACATGTAAATTTTATTGTCATAATGTATACACTAAGGCAAAAGGAGAGGGAGGAATGAAAAAAGGAATGGAGAGAGTGGGGAGGAATAGCGAGAGAGGATGGGGGGGCAGATAGAGAGAAAGAGGGAAACATGTAAAGAGAGAGAGAAAAGGATAGTGAAAGGGGTAGAGGGGGAAGGCAAAGGAGGAGAGAGAGATTTTGTGATGGGGAAAGGAAAAGAGAGGGGTAATAGGGAAATGGGGGAGAGAGAATGAAAAGATGGATTGGGAGATACAAATATATATGGAAAAGAGGTATAGATAGAGAAAGACAATGTAGCGATAGGGAGAGAGAGAGAGAGAGGTAGGGGGGCTTGGGAAGGGGAGAAAGAAAGAGATATATGGGGGATACATAAGGAGAGTGGGGGGTATATAAAAGAGGTAGACATAGGGAGATAGGGGGCTTAGGGAAGGGGAGAGAGAAAAGGAGGGAAAGGGTGAGAAGGGAGAGATGGGGAAAGAGAAATGGAGATAGATGGAAAATGGGAGTGCATTAGAGAGAATGTGTGTGTGTTTTAGAGAGAGAGAGAGAGAGAGAGAGAGAGAGAGAGAGAGAGAGAGAGAGAGAGAGAGATGGGCAAAGGAAGATAGATAGGGTGCATAAGGAAAGGGAGAGAGAAATAGAAAGAGGGATGGGGAAGAGGGGGATAGATAAAAAGAGATAAGGAAATGGATATACATAGAGGGAGCCTTAAGGAAAAAGAGAGAAAAATGGATATATATTGGAGACATACTAACTAAGATAGAGATAGAAGGGAGAGAGATAAATGGGGGAATGGGATAAGAGAGAAAGGGAGAGGAAAAGAGAGAGAGAGATATGAGGGAATGAGAGAAAATAGATTAGGAAAGGAAGAGAGAGTGAGGATAGAGAGAGGGGGGAATAGGGAAAGGGAGAGAAATATAGAAAGAGGGGAATAGAGAGAGAGAGAGAGAGATATGGGGAATAAGGACAAAGGCAGGGGAATAGTGACAGAGAGGGTAGAGAGGAGAGAGAGAGAGAGAGAGAGAGGAAGAGAGAGAGAAACACACAGAGGGGGGGGGGAGTGGGGGAGAGAGAGTTGATGGGAAAATAAAATATGGGGGAATAATGAAAGGGAGAGAGATATGAAAAGAGTAATAGGAAAAGGGGAGAGATAACAACAAATAGGGTAAGGGGTAGAGAGAAGGGGGCTTAGGGAAAGGGGGAGAGATAACAACAAATAGGGTAAGGGTAGAGAGAGGGGGCTTAGGAAAGGGAGAGGGAGAAATGGAGAGGGAGATAGAAAAAAGGAGAGAGGGGGGAGGGAGGGAGAGATAGGGAGAGAGAAAGGGAGATAGAGGGGAAAATATAGTGGGATTAGAGAGTGTGTGTTAGAGAGAGAGGGGAATAAGGGTGATAGACAAAGAAAGAGAAATAGGGAAAGGAAGATAGGGAGGGCAGGGAAAGGGAGAGAGAGATAAAAATAGGGATAGGGGGAGAGATAGAAAGAGATAGGGAAAGGAGTAGAGGGAGATGGAGGATTATAGAGAGAGAGGAGAGAGGTTTATAAAATGGATATATACAAAGAGAGAGAGGGGGGGGGGGGGTTATAAAATGGAATATAAAAAAGAGAGGGGAGAGAGAGAGAAATGGGAAAAGGAAGAGAGATAAATATGGAGGAATGGGGGAAGGGAGAGGGGGAGACAGATTGGGAAAGGAAGAGAGATAAATATGGAGGAATGGGGGGGAGGGAGAGTGGGAGACAAACTGGGAAAGGAAGAGAGAGAGAGAGAAAAAAGGAATAGAGAGAAAGAGAGAGAGAACAGGGAGGGAGGCCAAAGATGGGGGGGAGAAATAAGGAAAGGGGGAGGAAACGTGGGGGGCGGAAGAGAGCAGGGAGGGTGGAGAGAGATAGGGATATAGGGGGAGACGTAAGTAAAGAGAGATAAAATGGTAAAAAGATGGAGAAAAGGAGGGGAGGAGAGAGAAAAGGGGAGACTAGGGAGGGAGGGGGAGACGGGGAGAGAGAAAGGGAGATAAAGGGAAAATGAGAAGGGGGGACAGATTTTGTGTTCGAGAGAGGGAGGAGAGAGAGTGTGATGGGGAAATAAAGAGATAGGGGGATAAAGAAAGGTAGAGAGAGATAGAAAGGGATAGGGAAAGGAATAGAGAGGGGGCAAAAGTCTCATAGGGAGAGTTGGGGGGAATATGGAAGGGAGACATACAAAGAGAAGATAGGTACAGAGAGAGAGAGAGAGAGAGAGAGAGAGAGAGAGATGGCGAAAGGAAGAGAGAGATAGAGACATAGGAATAGGGGGGGAGAGTGAGAGAGAGTGGGGGAGAGAGAGATGTAGAAAGGAAGAGAGAGAGATATGGTACAATAGAGACAAAGGGGAGAGAGAGGGGGTGGAGGAGGAGATAGAGATGGAGAAAGTGAATAGAAAGAGTGGGGAGGGGAGAGGGGGATAGGGAAAGGGAGAGAAAGATAAAAACATATGTGTGGAAAGGAGGAGAGGTAGAATGGGATAGGGAAAGAAGTAAATAAAAGGAGGCTTAGAAAATGAGATAGAGAGAGAGAGTGATATAATTTATAGACATAGGGAGAGAGGGATGGTATAGGGGAGAGAGAGAGAGAGAGAGAGAGAGAGAGAGTTATGGGTTAAGGAGAGAGAGGGGGGTTTAGGGAAGTGGGGTAAGAGTGGGATATAGGGGGAGATAGAAAGAAATAAATAGAGGGAGAGAGGGGAAGTGAGGGTGAGAGATGGGAGGGAGAAGGAGGAGGGAGGGACGAAGAGAGAGAATAGGATATAAAAGGAAAAAGAGACTTGGGATAGAGAGAGGGGGGGGGGAGAGGGAGTGGGGAGAGATAAGGATATAAGAGGGAGACATACAAGGGGGAGAGAGAGAGAGAGAGAGAGAGATAAAGAGAAAGGAAGGAGAGAGAGAGAGAGGTAGAGAGATAAAGAGAAAGGAAGGAGAGAGAGAGAGGGAGAGAGATAAAGAGAAAGGAAGGAGAGAGAGAGAGAGATGGGAAATAGTAAGAGTGGGAGAGAGGCAGAAAGAGGGGGACATAGGAAGAGAGAGAGAAAGGAATGGATAGTGAAAGGGTAGAGAGAGGGTGGGGGTGGAGATGAGGGAAAACATAGGGAGAGAGAGAGGGAGAGTGGGGGGGAATTAGGGAAGGGAAGAGATATGGATATAGGAGGGAGACATAAGGATAGAGAGAGAAAAGGATAAGGAGAGAGAGAAAAGGATGGAGAGGGGAGAGAGAGAGACAAAGAGAGAAAAATGGAGATATAAGGAAATGGAGTAGGGGATTAGAGAGAGTGTGCTTATTTCAAAGGGAGATGGGGGAGGGAGAGATAGAAAAATGGGAGATATAGGGAAAAAGAGTAGGGTGTTAGAGAAAGAGTCTATGTGCCAAAGAGAAGTGGGTAGGGAGAGAGTGATGGGGAAAGGAAGAGAGGTGGAGGGAATAGGGAAAGGGAGAGATATATATAAAGAGAGAGATGGAGAGAGATGTAAATGGATAGGGAAAAGGGTGAAGAGAGAGGGACAATTAAAGAGAGAGATAGGGGGGGGTATGGAAAGGGGGAGAGAGATAGAAATAGAGGTAATGAAATGGGGGAGAGATATAAAGGGATAGGGAAAGTGGTAGAGAGGGGGGATTATGGAAAGTGTGAGAGAGGGATATCAAAGGGAGACATGGGAGGGAGAGAGAGAAGAATAGGAAAAAGAGGAGAGATAGAGAGGAAGGGAGAGAGGGGGAGAGGAAAAGAAAAATAGGGGTGGGGAATAGGGAAATGGAGAGAGAGATGAAAAGAGGGATCAACTTTTCAAAAACAATTGGCGAAATCACCTTTTTCAAATTATGTCATGGATGAGGTGGCCACTTTTATTTTAGGTATGGATTGAAAAAACTTTTGGTTTGTTATGCATAAACCAAAACACATCCATCATTACAACTTATTTATTTTCAACCATGTTTTTATATATCATTTTTGTGTTCATTGCTAATGAAACTACACACATTATAGAGATCTTTGCGTAAATTATACATGTGTGTGTGTGTAGAGAGAGGAGAGAGAGAGAGGAGAGAGAGAGAGAGAGAGAGAGAGAGAAATTAACTAATTCTTTTTATTTTTTATTTTTTATTTTTTAGACATATTTAAAATTTCCAAAAAAATAGGTATTTTATATCCGCTATAGCATTTGATTGGTTGACCTATTTTAAAATAGGAAAAGAACTTGACCTACTTAAACAAATACCTTTGGTATTTAAAATATCATATATTTGGAAAATCACAACAATGTATTGTTACCAAATGTGATGTACAATAACTATATACAAAAGTAAAAGCCATCTTTAAGCATGAAGGTGAAATTAAAGTAAGATATCATATTAACTAGTATACCCCTAAGACAAGCGAAAAGGAATACCGAAAAAAATAGTATATTCTTTTCTTACCATTATATTTAGTGAGAGAATAAATATTGAAACAAATATAAGATGGAGAATTGAATGGAGTAATGAAATTTTCCAAGTATATAGTAGAAACAAAATATGTTACATGTCTATATTTTTCAATTCTAGATATTATATTTGTATTGCACATTTTGACAGGGTAACAGTGTTAGAATTAGAGCATGATTCACTAGTGTTTTCACTCCAAAAATATTACCGAGGATGTGAAGAATGAAACATTGGATCCCACACGTCATTTTACATACAAGGAGGAGGGGGGTTAAACTTCCAACCTAGATTTTAATTTTAGACAGAAAATTTTGGATAAATTCATTCAATTTAGAGACAAGTGAACAACCAAATTAGGATTAAAAATTGCATAAGCTAATTGAAAATTAACATTATTACCAAGATGAAAATGCAAATGGCATATTTGAGTAAACTATGAAAATTCTTCAATGTCAACATCCTTGTACATTGAAAGTCCACCTCTCCTTACATTATTATTTGTTGAAACAAAGCATTGACTTCAGACATTAGTTGGGGAATGCTTGTTTCCATCAAAATATTTTTCAACCAATCCAAAAAAAATAAAAAAAGTACTTTCATTTTTCAAACAAACCTGGTTTCACAATTTCAATCAATAGGAATTTAGATTTTTCATTAAATCAAACAAACAAGTCAAATCTCTTTTTGACCAGGAGATTAGAATAGTAAAACTACGACAAAACTTATTATACCCTTTAATACTTTGATTTCCCACTTGGAGAAGCTACCATGTATCTATAGATCATAACCTATTATATATAACCATTCCCATGTTGTCTCCATTAAAATAAGCATCATTTCCAATGCCCCATAATTCCAAAAGTAAGTGAAATTGGGCAATCATAAAACCCAAATTTCAAAAATCATGTTGTCTCCATTAAAATAAGCATCATTTCCAATGCTCCATAATTCCAAAAGCAAGTGAAATTGGGCAATCATAAATCCCAAATTTCAAAAATCATGTTGTCTCCATTAAAATAAGCATCACTTCCAATGCCCCATAATTCCAAAAGCAAGTGAAATTAGGCAATCATAAAACCAAAATTTAAAAAATCATGTACATAACCAATTCTCATGTCAAAATCTAGGCAAGTGACACCAATATTTATATGTTAAATTAAAATATTTAAAATGAAGTGGTAAATATAGTACAAATGACGAGATGTTTTGTGAACCAAAAAAACATTATGAATTATGCAATAGGCACAAAACCGAAACGATCACCATTTATCCATGTATCTCATATTGCAAAGGGTTTCCATAACACTTTATACAAGGATGTGGTATGCAATGGCCTCAAAAATAAATTGTTATCCTTACTTAAAGTTATATTCCATAAAAAGAACAAAATGCCTAAATCAAATAATTTGTATTGTTTTATCTTATCTATTTGTAATTTAGAAACAAGTCACACATGTTAAATTTTCCATAATAACATTCAAAGGAATAGGCTTAGAAATCAATCCATTTCAACAAAAATCATAATAGGAGATCAAGAAACCAATTTGTTCAACCATTAAATCATACATATTGATACTAAGATAATGAATTTGATAAATCAACGGGTAGAAATTCATTTAGGGGTGCACCAAAAAAATTGTGATTATTCAAAGTGATTATAAATCAATTGACTAAAATCAATACAAAAATTTCTTTTGAGCATACCATAATTTGGATAACTCAACAACACTTCAAAATAATCATTTTTGAAATGCCTAGATTATCATTTTATCTTAATGGATAGGATACTACAATGAAATTAAAACTATTCCTCCCAAATTAAATAAATGCGTGAATACATGTGTCAAGGTTGCAGGACTAACTCATCATGGGAGAAACTCAAATTATTGAGTCAATTGAAGCCCACATTCAAGATAGAAACCCATGATAACATGATTAAACCAACAAGGATGAACAAGAAGGTTATATCAACACAAAGGTTGATAATTAGTACAAATTAGTAGAATTCGAAGTCCAAATTGATTCTACCAAGTTATTCGTAGACATTAAATATTAGATCCAAAGATATTGAAATGGCTGCAAATTTAGAAGATTCATTTGGAATGGATCAATCTAGTCTAATTTGCTTCAACATTTGGTAGAGTTTATATTGATACCACTGCCCATGGATTACATTTTCCATTTTTGAATCATATAAAAGTTTTGTAAATATGTGTTTTTCGGCAAGCATTTTGGTCCCCTAAGGGTCAAATCAACTGGTTGGCAAGACCAAGCTCCAATTATTCCTTTTGGCAACACCATTCTACTAAGGTGTAAAAATATCATTATGTGACAAGTAACTTTCAAAGATGTTGCACGCATATTCTCCATCACTCTCTAATCTTAAACATTTCAAAGGTTTATCACATTTCTTTTCCACCAATACCCTCTATTCTTTAATTTTTTCTAAGACATGATCTTTATTTTTTGAAAAAATACATACAAGTATACTTAGAAAAATATTTAGTCAAAATAAAGTCAAAATGTATCTTTCACATGGTAGTGATGGTTTGTTTAGGAAATATAAATCACTATAGATAAGTTCCTTTAAATCTTTTCCATCCAATCCTTTCTTATTTCAAATGGGGTTTAGTGGTACTTCCCAACCACACAACCTTTACATACATCATGAAAGAAAACAACTTTAATCATTAATATTTATTATAGTAATCTATACAATTTGAATGTATAGCTTTTCAAAGTTGTCAATCATGTTTTTGATCCAAGTCTTATGGATGTGAATTGTGTAAAGCCTTGAGTTAAAATTTCAAAAAAATTGTGTCCCTGATGATTGGTGGAGTGTCCACTCAAAACAATCAAACTTTTGAAAACTCTACACAGTTTGTATCTAGAAAAATAATTTCACTAATATAACCTAGATTCTTGTTTCTTTTTATTTTATTTTTTTTGAATTCTGTATTAATTTTATATTAATTAATCAAAAGATATATATTTCTTTAGCTATTAATCCATCATTATGAAAACCAAACCAGAAATATAGTAATATAGACATGGAGTTTTTATCTGTATGAGCACATGGAGATGAGTTACACTTTTTGGCAAGAGAGGGTGTGTTTTGGGTTAAAACAATAGCTCGATCAAGCCATTTTAAGCGCTTGATCGAGCAATGTTTGAGCCCTTGATCGAGTTGTTTGAGGGCTTAAAAACTCTAACCCGAGGTTATCTAGGAGCTCGATTGATTGAGAAATAGGCTTGATCGAGCCATGTTTTTGAAATTTAATGCCAATACAACCTAGGCATGGAATTAAAAAAATTGACTCGATCAAGCCTTAAAGCTAGATCGAGCTATAGGATAGATCAAGCTTTAAAGCCAGATCAACACTTTATTTTACCACATTAAGGGCTCGATCAAGGGTACCCTAAAATTCATGGCTTTAGAACCCCTTCTATAGATTTCTCTGCAACCCCATTTTGTACCCTATTGGATTTAAGGAAAAAATTTTCCTTAAGTGGGGGAGTTGATCATGTTGGATTTGTGAAAGAATCCTCTATCCAATTACATATTAGTTTGACACTTATGAATTCGTATGATATTTTTCAACTACTTTCTTTTAAACATAATTCTTGAAATTTTTTTGAACGAATTCAAAGGGGTTGAATAAAAAATCAATAACATAGTAGTATACACAACGAAAAAAATTCAAAAACAACCATTGTTTTTGTTTACAAGTCGTCTTCAAAAGGGAAATCTTGGTTTTTCAATTTATATAAAGAGCTGAAAAAATCTTACACAAACACGTATCTCCAAAATGTGATTGAAATGTTACTTTGCTAATTTCTAAAAATAATAAAAAAATATAATTTTTCAAAAAAAAAAAAAAAAAAAAAAAAAAAAATTCATAAAAAAAATATATTTCTAATATGAAAAACATAGTTCTACCCATGTAGATCACGCTTGTCTCTCTCTCTCTCTCTCTCTCTCTCTCTCTCTCTCTCTCTATATATATATATATATATATATATATATATATATATTAAAAATTACACATTTTAGACTAAGTTATGTTACGTGAACACGCACATACCCCTTAATGTGTGCGAAAATTTGCAAGGACAAGTATTGCATCTAATGGAAAATTGAGAGATTATATGACACTAAATTTGTTTTCAAAAGATATCATTAGTACAACAATATAATTCTCCAAATATTTTATTTTTACTTTGAATCAAAATTCACAATGGTTATATGAATTTTGAGGGCTTCAATTCGATAAAACAGGAAAAACTTGAAATTTCACTGCCACATTTGACCGAAAAGTGTAACCCATCTTCATGAATTCACCCATCCACATTACTATATTAAAAAATATAACATATTAATATAATATGAAAAGTCAGATACTATCTAAAGGGTTATTATATGACTTGAGTTTATAACTTGCATGGAAAGAAGATTTATTTCTTAATGACAGAAAAACAAAAATCATCCACCTAAACATATCATCTTGAAGGAGAGACCATATGTGTTGTCTTCAAGTTCTCATTCTACTCTATTTAGGTTGTGAATTCCATATCTGCACTCTTTTTGGCTAGAAGAGACACTTAAGTTGGCTAGATTCTTTATCTGCAGCTAAGTATCTTCAATGCAAAGTAGATTTTTATGTTGGGTTTCACTCTTTCCACAAGAATCTTACCCATAATTTTCTTTCACCGCCAATAGAGATTGACACTCTAAATATACCTATTGTAATGACCACAATTTTTGTCGATGTATGAGACCCAATGTCCTACATTTTCTTCAATCTCCTCATCATGGAGAAAATGCCTCTCCACCCAAGTCTTTGTCTCTATTATATTGATTTTGTTCATGGCTATTGGAGTGTGTGCTCCTAGTAAACATGAGAAAAATTCTTCTCATTTTCTTGAACCGTAGTTCTTGGTTTCCCATGCTATTCTTGACAACCATGGTAGCCTTGCTTCTTCCAAGAAGAGGCATGGTGACAAGCAAGGGCACTATCAGTACAAAGAGAAACAATGTGTACAAGGATGAAGGTGCCACAAAATTTAAGGGCGCAATCCAAAGCACTAAGGATAGGGATTCAAGGGATTCAAGGGAGAAAAACATAACCACTCAACCGATGGTTTAAAGGGGAAGAACCAACCCTCATGAGTACTCTATATATGATTTCTCATTGCAAACAATCTTAACAATTATATTTAAAATATACAAGACATGAACAATTAGATGTTTTCTACCTGTTCCATTTTTATAATAAAAGTATGAAGATAATATGAAAAGAATGTTACAACAACAAAGTTAAATAATTGCTAAAAAACATAGAGAAACATCAAAGGTTAAAAAATTTAAACTTATAATTTTGAATAAAGTTGAGTCAAATGCCTAAAATCTTTAGTAAAAACTTCCAAAAATTTGTAAATTTAAAAGATTATGGGTGAAAATGTGCAGTTGGGTTACACTTTTGTGAGAAATGCCTCCAAATAATTCTCAACCTCATCTTTTTGGCTGAACCATTTTTTTTTTTTCAGCCGAACATTTGGCCATTTAGACTAACACTGATCGTTAAACGAAATTTTCGCCGGAGTTGAAAAAGTTGGAAAAAAATAGTTCGGTCAAATAAATAATTCGGGCAAAAATTTTGTTCGATCGAAAAAATGTTTATATATATGTCAGGCCATACGTTGTTGTGAAGTTTTCTTCTCTGTTGATTTGACTATTGTGTGAAAGTCGAGCATTGTTGTGTTATGTTGTGTGGTCTATTGTAGAGCATTGTTGTGTTGTGTGGTTTTTTGCTGAGCACTGAAACCAACCAGGTGATTCACACATTTTGTTTTTTATGAATTTTTTAATTTAGTGAAATATTTTTTATGATATTTGTGTGATGTTTTTTGTTTTCTTTTGCAGCATGGAATATTTCTCAGTCTGATCATCCACCCTCGTCGTTAGAATATTTCTCTCCTTGTCCACCCTCATCATTGGAAGCTCCTCGTCACTGGAAGCTCCTTGTCTAGACTAGGCAAATTATCGTCACCAGTATATTCTTTTAGTAGAGAATAAATTCCTTCTATCTAGTAGGAAATGAAGCTAAGAAGTAGAGGTTATTGCTATGACTGCCATCATTCGATTTGTTCATATCTCCTATTCTTTTTCTGATACCAATTTTCTAATGGCAATGGAATCTTGTATTTTTCCTTTTTTTAATGATAATGGATGTCCCCTATTCCTCCCATTTATACCACTAAAAAAATAACAATATCAAACAAACTTCCCAATTTTCACGGAAGAGCACTGTGAACATAGTCAATCTCAAATTATTCTCCTCTGTGAACCATATGCACCCATCCTTTTTCCAACATCATAGGAACATCATTCATTGTTAGGATGGGCCTTATGATTATAACATCTCCACTTCTCATGACTCTAACCCAAAATACATTAACAAAAAATATATGCAAGTGGATAACTATTGCATTCTTCGTATAATAGTAAGAAATAGACCTTGTTCTTTGTTATGAAACCAGCTCACAAAAAGATAGAAAAGATAGATCAACGCCCTAGAAATAAGCCTCTTCGAGGGGGAAACCTCCTTTACATTACACAAATGAACAATTCTTAGATGATTCAAATGACAAAACCTCCTTTCTATATATAGGAGTCTATGGGGTCACAATATAACCAAGTCGACATAACAATAATAATATAAAGGCACAAAAATAACAATAGAGGTATTCTATCGGGCACATTAATCACAATAATGGATACAATGACAATAGTAATGGGGGAATCACTAATATTATAGGGACATAACATGCCCCTCTCCTTCAAAAAAGTGTTGTCCTCAACGCTTGAGTAGTTTTGGATGCTTCTGTATAAAATTCTCATCCTCCCATGTGGAATCTTCAACGGGTAAGTTCTTCCACTTGATGAGATACTCTAAAATTGATCTATTTCGTAGTTGTCGAGTTCTTGTTTCTTTGAATGCTTCAGGTTCCAATATGATTTTTCCTTCCTCATCAAGTTCTGGCAATATTGTATGAACTGAAAGCTTGTCACCTATAACCTTCTTTAAGCATGAAACATGGAAAACTAGGTGCACTCAAGAAGCTGTAGGAAGCTCCAATTTGTATTCCATAGTACCTATCTTTTGCAACACCTTGTATGGACCATAATACTTTGGTGATAATTTTTTATCCTTCTTAACTTGCTTGAGGGACATTTTTTTATATGGATGTAGCCATAGGAATACCCAATCACCTACATTAAAACTTCTTTCATTGCGATGTTGATCTACCTACTGTTTCATTCTAATCTGTGCCAAGGTGAGGTTATTCTTTAAGAGTTGGATAAATTGTTGTTGATGCTCGATGTGATCTTCCACTACTTGAACAGTAGAATTTTCTCTTAAATATTATGTGATGGATGGTGGATGATATCCATAAAGTGCCATAAATGGGGTCATTTTTGTTGCAGTATGGAAGGAAGTGTTATACCACCATTCAGCCAGAGGCAACCATTTGACCAATTGTGTTTGTTTATCAAATACAAAGCAACAAATATATCCTTCCAAACATTTGTGTACTATCTCAGTTTTCCCATCAAATTGAGGATGATAAGATGAGCTATGAGTTAACTGAGTACCAAGACAAGAAAATAATTATGTCCAAAAATAACTAGTGAAAATGGGATCTCTGTCACTTACAATAACCTTTGGGTTTCCATGGATTTTTTGAATTGTTTCCATAAATGCAGAAGAAACTGTACTCGCTTTAAATGGACGAGATAATGCACAAAAGTGTGCATACTTGGTAAGCTTTTCCACTACCACCATGATAACACTCTTTCCTGCAGACTTGGGTAAACCTGTGATAAAATCCATTGAAACCTCCTCCCAACGTTGGCTTGGAATGGATAAAGGTTGTAATAGTCCTAGAGTCTTAATTGTTTCAACTTTATTTTGTTGGCAAACCAAACATTCTGCCACAAGCTTTTGAATATCTGATTTAAGGCCATTCCAAAAAAAAATCCTTCTTAACCCTGTGGTAGGTTTTTAGAAATCCTGAGTGCCCTCCTAAGGGGGAGGTATGTAATTCCCTAGGAATTTTTTGTTTGAGTTGGGAATTATTACATAGGTATACCCGATCCTTGTACCATAATGAATCATTTTTCCAGATAAATGTATCAAATGTAGTGGGATCTTGTTGTATCTTTTGAATGAGTGCCAACACTTCCTCATCATTCTTCCATTCATCCCTTGCTTCATTTATCCAATCTAGTTGGATAATAGAATTTGTGAAAAGAAATGCTTCGACATCCTCATCCTTTCTTGAGAGTGCATCTGCCACAACATTTTTCTTCCCTTTTCTATAGATGATTTCAAAGTCATAACCCAACATCTTTGTGACCCATTTTTGCTGCTCTTCTAAAGAATATCTTTGTTCTAAAAAGTATTTAATACTATCATGATCTGTTTTTACCTTGAAGTGTCTTCCCATTAGGTACGGTTGCCATTTCTTAAGTGCATGTAGTATTGCCAAAATTTCCTTCTCATAAAGAGCTTTGTGTAAATACTTTCCTTTGATTGGATGACTTTCAAAAGCAATGGGTCTTTCTTCTTGCATTAAAATAGCAACGATTCCATTTCCTGAGGCATCACATTCCACAATAAAGGTTTTTGTGAAGTCCGGTGTAGCTAAGACTGGTGCTTGGCACATTTCCTCTTTAAGATGTTGAAAGGCCTTCGTTGCTTCAGGAGTCAATGAAAATGCATCTTTCTTCAATAATGTTTTTAGAGGTGCTGGTATTCTCCCATAATTCTTAAAAAACTTGCGATAATACCCTATCAACTCAACAAATCCTCATAGATGTTTTATGGATGTGGGATTTTCCATTCCTTAATGGTTTTAATTTTGCTAGGGTCTACCTTAAGACCTTCATGAGATACAATATGACCCAAATATTCCACCTCTTATACTCCAAAAAAACATTTGGATATTTTTGCAAATATTTGTTTCTCCTTCAATAGTTTGAGCACCATGTCGACATGTTGGACATGATCCTTCCAAGACTTGCTGTAGATTAATATATCATCAAAAAATACTAACACAAATTTTCTAAGGAAAGGTTTGAAAATGGAATTCATCAAAACTTGAAATGTAGAAGGTGCATTAGTAAGGCCAAAAGGCATGACCAAAAATTCATAATGACCCTCATGAGTTCTAAATGTTTTTTTGGAATATCTTCAATCATCATCCTGATTTGATGATATCCTGAACAAGGATCCAACTTGGTGAAGTAAATTGATCCATGCAATTCATCCAATATTCATCAATGACAGGAATGGGAAATTTATCTTTAATAGTGAGCTTGTTGAGCTTAATCTAGACATATGTGCCATGATCCATCCTTCTTGTGGACTAATACTACTGGAGTAGAGAAAGAACTTTGACTAGGTTGAATTATACCAGCCTATAGCATTTTTGCAACCATACGTTCCATTTCACTCTTTTGGGCATAGGGATATTTGTATGGCTTGATGTTTGGAGATCTGGAGAAATAGATTATTTTGATGTGGGAACCTCTAGAAAACATAATTGTGCAATTACACCTCGTTGTTCCTTCTTTAGAAGCTTTGTCATACCGTTAGAGCTGATTATCTTTCCCGGTTTCCCTGCAATACCCCTTAATTCAACTTCCTTTCCTTCCACAGAAAAATTCATGAAAGGTTCTTGAAAATTAAAATCTATTATACCCAAGGATTGTAGCCATTGGACTCCTAGTACAACATTAGCACCACCCATTGGAATGGAAATCATAGGTCTATTCAATACATATTCTCCCATGGATAACTTGATATTATGAAACTTTCCAGAGCAATTTATGGTTCCTCCACTTGCAACCATCACTTGACACTCTAGTGCTAGATATAGGAAGCAATTCAATTCCTTTGCTATCTTACAATGAATAAAATTATGGGTACTTCCCGAATCAATCAACACTATTACCTTTTTCTTCTTGATATGTCCTTCTATCTTGATACTTTGAGGAGTATATGGTCAGATTCATTTCTTCTTTATCTAGGGTTTGTTCCTGGAGTATATCCTCTTCTTTTGACATTTCTTGTTCCTTTTCTTCCTCCTCTTCACAATCTATGTAGAATAATTTCTTCTCAGCACACTTATGACCTTTACTGTATTTTCTATCACAACTGTAACAAAGCCCTTTTGCTTTTTTTTCTTCCAATTGTTGTGGTGTCAACCTTGTAGGTTGTGGAAGGCTAGGGGAAACAACCCTTCCATCTTTATAGTTGTGAGTGATAGGCTTTCTGGTTTCTATCATTTTGCTTTCCATTTTTCTTGCTAACCTGAATGCCTTCTCCAATGAATCAGGTTCCCGAAGGTGAACCTCATGTTGGATATTATCCTTTAATGTCCCTATGAACACATCAATCCTATGCTCCTTTAGAATATCTTTTACCCTTATGTTCAATTTTTGGAAGTCCTCAATGTGCTCCATTATTGAACCCTTTTGTTTGAGATTTATCAACTGGCTAAAAAAAGTGTTGCTTTTTGTATCCTCATAATGTGCTATCACATCTTCCATAAAAATTGTCCAAGTGATAATTTTTTTACAAGAGAAAAGCCATCGATACCATACAAACTGATTTGGTTCCAAATATAAAGTTGCAATATATACCTTTTGTGTGTTTTTCACATTATGGAGATCGAAAATTGCTCCATCTGTAGTATCCATGTTCCGGGATCCTTTCCATCAAACTTCCTCATATCTATTTTTGGAACATGATGGGTCTTCAATCCAACATTAGAGTCCATTAAATCATGATTAACATTTATTTTGTTCTCATCATGAGTTTCCTTTACTACCCTTTCGCCATTAGTGACCATTTCGTGTAGCAACTTATTCAAATTTATCTTCAATTCTTCCATCTTATCGTCCATGCCATTCGTCTTAGCTTCCATCTTAGTGTCCATGCCATCCTTCTTAGCTTCCACGCCGTCCATCTTAGTTTCCACGCCATCCATCTTAGCTTCCAAGTCATTTATTTTAGTTTCTACGCCTTTCTTTAAACCATCCATCTTAGCTTCTACGTCTTTCTTTAATCCATCCATCTTATTTTTTGTTACCTTTTGTGCAAGTGAAATTTGTTGCACTTGGTTTCGTAATATTGATATATCATGTTGCATTTCTTCTTCTTCTTCATGAGTCATGCTAGAGCTTTCAGGTTACTTACTAGGTGTTTCCATTTTCTTTCTTCAGGGCATCAATTACCGATAATAATGCTTCACTATGCCCTTTGAATTCCCTCAAACCAATTTTTCAAACCAAGCTTATGCAAAAATTTAAAAAATGAACACCTTTTTTCACTTGTAAGAGCTCGATATTGAATCTGATGTACCTCTGTAATTTTGGATCTTCCAGTTCTAAAATCGTGACCTGCAGTAGCCCTCTGCATCCTCTTTCCAATGCCACCAATCTGATCAAAATTGGATTCTCCAAAGAATATTTATGCCAAATCTCCCACGGTGACCTGATTATAGACTAGTTCAGTGGAGCAAAATTGTACGATGTGCCACGTGTCACTGTTTCAACCTTAGTACCTAAAATGAATAAAAAAAAAAATAGAGGTCGTCCTCTTTCTAAATTTTCTTACGAGATTTCAATTTGATGCTCAAAAAAAAAGTTATGACTATTTTCCCCAGGTCACCTGTTTGGAATGTAATTCGGGAGTCTACAAAAATGCCAACTTCCTTAGATCATATCTCCACAAATATAGCGAGAAAAACTCTAAAATTTTGACCCGAAGTTGAGAACTATTTCGGTCCAAATGGGTTTTGTTTTTAACTTCTGAAACGTTGCAGAAAAAAATTTATAGAGAAAATGGCACGATGACCTGTTTGGAGCAGCGAAACCCTAGAATCCAAAGCTCTGATACCAAATGTTATGAAACCAGCTCACAAAAAGATAGACAAGATAGATAAACACCTTAGAAATAGGCCTCTTCAAGGGGGCAACCTCCTTTACATTACACAAATGAACAATTCTTAGATGATTCAAATGACAAAACCTCCTTTCTATATATAGGAGTCTACGGGTCACAATATAAACAAGTTGACCTAACAATAATAATATAAACACACAAAAATAACAATAGAGGGATTCTATGGGGCACAATAATAACAATAAGGGATACAACGAAAATAGTAATGGGGGGATCACTAATATTATAGGGACCTAACATTCTTTCGTCATGCTGAAGATAAATAAGCTTAATATGATCTAAGCGATTAGGGAAACCTAAAACCATTATTCATTGTTATATAGGTAATGTTCAATCTTATGTAGAAGTGTGATGATTACATGTAACTTATTATGGAAACAATGTGTACAGCTAGTGTTACAATAGAACCAGTAAGATTAATTGTACAAGAAACATTGAACCATTACCATTATTACTTCGATTAGGTGAATAGCTCATATTACACAAAGGTATAAGCTTAGTTATGATATATGTCCCATGTATTGAGTATGGTAACACTAGTGATTAATGTGCACAATAGATATGGGTTATTAAGTGTAAGTAAGTCGTGTTTTATTAGAGTTACAAGCTTAGATCATCATAACAGGAACAAGACATTCATGTACAAGCTCGTAATACACTCTCTTTGTTTGTTGGGATTTTAAAATCGAATCCATGTCCATCTTTTTCCTTTTCCATTCGGTGAAAAGGCTTCATTAGTTAGCGCAGTCCTTCATTCAGATCTAGGAAAATTGAATCTGCACTTATTTTGAGTTCTCCTAGAGAGGTAATTCTCTGTTTACAAAAAATAGATTAAAAAATCTCAATATGTCGTTCAAACTTATAAGGATTGAACTTATAATACAAATCTAGACAACAATCAAATTAACCTGTAACTATTTGCATTGCCTTTAAAGGGCTTCATGGTATGTATGCATCCTTTTTCCAGCATCATAGGAACATCATTCATTATTAGGTTTGGCCTTATGGTTATAACATATCCACTTCTCATGAATTTGACCCAAAATACATCAACAGAGAATATATGTAGGTGGATAATGTTTACATTCTCCGTATAATAGTAACAAATAGGCTTTGTTCTTTCGTCATGGTGAAGATAAAGATCTAACATAATGTAAGCTTAATCTGATCTAAGTGATTGGGGAAACCTGAAACACTTGTACATTGCTATATAGGTAATGTCCAATCTTATGTAGAAGTGTCATGAGTACATGTAACTGATTATGGAAACAACATATACAGCTAGTGTTACAAAAGAACCAGTAAGATTAATCATACAAGAAACATAAAACCATTACCCTTGTTACTTAGATTAGGTGAATAGCTCATATTATACAAAGGTATAAGCTTAGCTATGATATACAGGGAAAATTTTAAGAACCCCCCTAAATTTATAAATATAATAAATGGGCGAATCTCCATGGTATATAGGAAAAATGGAAGGCGATTTTATCAATAATATAATATGTATATATAATTTTTTGGCGAATCTCTCACCAGGCATGGCGAATATTTTACTCAATTATAAAATCTTGTAAGATCTTGGTGAGTCTTTCACTAAATAATAAAACTTTGTAAAGTCCTAGTGAATCTTAGCATAGGCTACATGCTGGTTTAATTCCCCATTTAAATAGGCTACATTCCAGGTGAATACCATGGGTCAATACCATGTGCCATTTTGGTGAATACCATGGGTCAATACCATGTGCCATTTTTATTTTTATTAGAATATTTTACTCAATTATAAAATCTTGTAAGATCTTGGCAAGTCTTTCACTAAATAATAAAACTTTGTAAAGTCCTAGTGAATCTTAGCATAGGCTACATGCTGGTTTAATTCCCCCATTTAAATAGGCTACATTCTAGGTCAATACCATGTGCCATTTTGGTGAATACCATGGGTCAATACCATGTGCCATTTTTCATTTTATTAATTCTAATATTAGGGTTAATAATGGTTTTTTGCATGGTATTAATAACAATCTAGTCCATGGTATTTGTCCCATAGTGTTTTGGCCATAGGTTTCACCTAAATATAACCCATTTTTTGAGTGTTCGTAAATATAAGGTGACTTATGGAGTAAATATAAAAAATGTTTTATTTGTTTACCATACCTCTCGTTTATTTATATTTTTATTAATTTACCATACCTCTTTTACAAATATGGTATTTGGCCCATAGGATTCACTTAAATAAAACCTCTTTCTTGAGCCTTCATAAATAGAACGAGGGTTATGCACTAAATATAAAAAGAGGTTTTATTTATTTACGATACGTCTAGTTTATTTATATTTTTATTTATTTACCATACCTTTTGAGTAAGTATAAAAAGACGTTTTATTTATTTACCATACCTCCACTTTACTTATATTTTTATTTGTTTACACCCTTACATGTATATAAGGTGATATAAAAAATGTTTTATTTATTTACCATACCTCTCATTTATTTATATTTTTATTAATCTACCATACCTCTTTTATAAATATGGTATTTGGCCCATAGGATTCACTTGAATAAAACCTATTCTTGAAAATGGGCGAATGGATTCACTTAAATGAAACCTATTCTTGAAAATGGGCGAATGAAAGGTTGTAAGTCCTAATTTCAAGGGCTAAATTTACCTTTTTTATCCTCTCCCTTAAAATAAGGTGGGCTATTTGAGGTGATTTGTAAAAATGTACTATGATACAAAATATTCGCCCACTAAAAATTTAAAACCCCTTAATTTCGCCAAAGGGCGAACAATCGCCCCTAAAATTATCCTTGATGATATATGTCCCATGTATTGAATATGGGAACACTGGTGATTAATGTACACAATAGGTGTGGGTTAGTAAGTCGTAAGTAAGTCGTGTTTGATTAGAGTTACAAGCTTAAATCCTCATAACAGGAACAAGACACTCATGTACAATCCTGTAATACACTCTATGTGTCCACTCGGATTTTAAATTCTAATCCATGTCCATATTTTTCCTTTTCCATTTGGTGAAATGGCTTCAGTAGTTGCCTCGGTCCTTCACTTGGTTCTGGGAAAATTGAATCTGCACTTATTTTGAGTTCTCCTCGAGAGGGAAATCTTTGTTTAAAAAAAGTAGAAAAGAAATCCCACTATGTCGTTCAAACTTATAAGCATTGAGCATATAATACAAATCTGGACAACTATCAAATTTACCTGTAACCATTTGCATTTCCTTTGAACAGTTTCATGGGTGACAAAAATATCTAGCGAATCAAACCTACTTGCACATTTTCAAGCGTGTCATATAGGGCCTTCCTATTTCACCTGGAGAGCTACTACAATACAATCACAAAGAAATTATTATTATAGATATACCTTAAGTTCAATTGATCATTCAACATGTGGAATATGCACCTATATAAAAAAAAAATTTGTTGATCATAATAAAAACGTTAGTTGTTGATTATTGGTATTGTCCTACTGATTTTTCCTTATGCATGGACGTCGTACTACTGTTGTTCACATCCTCCCTTATTGAATAAAGAATCCATCTATTTAGGTAAACTGCTATGTATGGCTGAGGGCTACTCCAAGCATAATTTCTTTAGTTGAAAAATCACAAATAAACCATAAAATACTCTCTCAATTGTACCAAAATATCCTTCCCAAGATTAGCTTAGAAAAATCTAATTGCAGGTTTATTTTTCTTTCTGAAACTACTAAAATTTTCTATTCATTTAATAAAAATTTAACAGATTAATTAGTTGAAAATATTCAAATAGTAATTAAAAATAACGAATGGATGCACTTGATGCTTGAGAAACCACCCTGCCAAGGCTAAACAAAATGTCTCTCATTTTTTTATGCCCAGGTTAAAACATTGCACAAAATAATTTCCACGATGTGATAAGAAGAATAGATTCCGATCTACATCCTCCTAAGAAATAAAATCACCAGATAATTAATGCATCTGCATACTTCTGGCAGAAGATCCAACTACCACATTAAATCCTAGCACAATTAAGAAATCTCTAAATTTAAAAAGTTTTTCTGTAGCAACATTACAATATAGATATCATATATACTAAAAAATTAAATGTATGATTCCACATTACATACTTATAATGAATCAAAGAATGTACAAATCCTCTACTAGAATTAATTGAAATAAAATTAGCCAAATGAAAAAATGGACAAAGATTTAAAAAATGATTTTTAAAAATGGATATTTTCACTTAGTTGAAATGGTGTTTTGGTCACCATCATTGAATTACACCTTGCAATTACATTTACTTTCCTCGATGAATTAATTTGATTACTTGTTTGAATGGAGAAGGAAAACATTAATGAGTAATTATATTGTTGGCATTGATTTGCCATATTTTTTTGGTGTTTTAATTTTAATGTTATTGGGTTGCTAATTAGAGATCTCTAGTTGTCTTCTTCTTGCAATTCTCCAACCATCCAACCATGTAGAAACAACCTTTCTTGCTACCTAGCCTTCTGACAAATTTGTCTAAACAATAATTTTTTGCACAACCTAACACTACCTATATAAATATATTAAATTCATTTTATTGAATTTATTTTTTTACAAGGATTAGAAAACCCATTAAACATGGTTGAAAAATGGACACTATGCACATAAGTTTCTTATTATCCTAATCCAGGGAAAGCAGTGATTACTTATGTGCTATGCAATATTGTGATGAATAAATTCCTCCAAACGAAAACGAATACAACTGTAAGAACAAAAAATAATGAAGAATATTATATTACATCAATAGAAGGCTTAGGAAAATCTAAGGAGTATGAATCCAATGGAATTGTAGTCTTCACCAATTCTGAACTTGTGTGAAACCAGATGAAAGGCATGTACCAAGTTAAAGAATAGGTTAAAACAAGTACATGGAGAAGCAAAAAATATTGTCAGTCAATTTCAATCATTTAGCATAAGAAATTGTGCAAATTTTAATAGGATGTCTAGTGATCTATTATATGTGGCAATGCCAATTCAAAATTTGTGCGTGAAAGATGAATTACTGTTAAGAAGTTCTCCATCAATATTTATTGATGGACATTGTAAGATATCTTTGATATGTGTGTGTTTTTTAGTTATCAATGTGTCATTTTTAATGACCATGTGTTTTTTTCAATTCTATACCAAGTGTGCCCCCACTATGTAAGCACAACTTGATGAACTTGACATGTTTTAGAAAATTTTGTATTTAATTTTCAAAATGTGCATGCTTCAACACTTGTGTTTTTAGTCTTTCAATGTTTTTAAATATCAATTTTAAGATCTTAAAATGCATGATGTAATTTCAAGGGTTAAATCAATTAAATGCATGAGGTAACTTCAAGGGTTATCTCAATTTTCTGAATTTTTAATCTTTTTAAATAGAAATTTCAATATTTTTAAATGCATGTTGTAACTTGAAGAGTTACAACAATTTTTTGAATTCATGATCTTTTTAAATAGCATTTTTTTTTTAATTGTAAATCCACAAGGTAACTTTTTAAATATCATGCATGTTTATATATCTATATATATCCATATCATGGATGCACATTTTCCACATGATTCTTCGAGGTGAACATCAATAGAGTCTCATGCATCTACTAGAGCGAGAGGTCAAGGTCGTGGATCAAAGAGAATATCAAATGAATCAGGGGAGGTCCATCATTCACATCGTGATATATATATATATATATATATATATATATATATATATATATATATATATATATATATATATATATATAGATAAATGTTTGTGCATTTACTTAAATGATAAATAAGTAGAATCATATGTATGTACATATAAATATTGAAAATTGATTTTCTATTTTTTTAGATGATTCGCTCACAATGTTGTCGCGTGACGATGGTCAACATTCTCCGAGTGGTCATCAATCTCAGGGTGGTCAACATTCTCTGGGTGGTCAACATCATTTTGGTAAATTATACATGTCTATATTGCATACATGTATGAATACATTTATTCATATGTTTTTATATTTATGAAATTTTATATATATTGATCCAGAGGGTGAAAATGTTGGTCCAAATAGGCCTAACCGAAGCCGGGCGGTTCAAGAACAAGGCTAGACACCAACTACTTTTTATCCATATGATATTCTGAATGAGCTTCCTTGGGAGACAAACCTCTTACAATGCACATTACAAAAGTGAAAAATTCATTATTCTAAATTGAGGAAAGATTTTGGGAGTTTGGAGCTCCCTGTAGAGAGTGGAGAAAGCTTAGAAATAGTTACACACTCTCTAAGCTCACTTCTTGAAGTTTACGAGAAGCTTGGGCCAACCAAGAATTCATTTATAAATATGATGAGGCATAGAAGGGAAGCAATGATGGGTCCCGGTAAATGGGTAGAGGTTAATAAATGGGTTACAAAAGAAGATTCAAAATCTATGTTTAATTTCAATGAATGGCCAAAAGAAAAATGTTGAAGTTGAAATATTTCAAGCACCCTGATATAGCTTTCCATCTATATGATAGGTTACTTGCGGCATATGGAAAGCTTCCATGGAATGATGAGGCTCCAGTTTATTTTGCAAAATTATTTTATGCAGAATTTTTTTGGGTATGAAACCTGATTACAATGACCTTCCATCTGAATATTACAGTATTTGGAAAGGTCAGTTATATAATCGTAAGGGTGCATTATGTGATGCTTAATTGTCTCTCCCTCAGCCACCTTTGGTACACCAACCTCCTCGTCTGGTAACTTTGTGGTCATAGATGGATGCCACTTCTCAAATTAGTTGAGATGGAAGGGATGCCATTATAGATAACATACAAAGTGAATTGATCAGAATTGATATCGATCTAAATCGAAAAATAGCACGAGCTAATACATGTGCAAGTTTTGTATATAAAACAAATGAGGAGATAGATAATATGAATATTGAAGAACTTAAAGCATATGCAAAGGCTTGTCGTAATGGTTGGCAAGACCTAATTGTTCATGAAGAAGAGGGTGTGGGATTGGTATGTGTCAATGTTCAGGGTTGATATTTTAATGTAATTTGTAATGTATGTGTTAATGTTGATTCACATACATTTTGTTATTTTTTTAGATATAATCTAACAAAAATGTATCATATGTTCACCATTTTCAGTTAACTCGTTTGTTGAACGAAAATTTTGATAATGTCACGGTCCCAGGTTCAAGTTCCAATGAAGATATTTTGAGAGATGTTATTTTTTTTGAAGAGTTCATGTTGATACAATTATTATTCTACTTTTATTATATCGGTATATTGTGACCTGACATATTTTTAAAAGAAATAATTAAATGTATATATAATTAAATGTTAACAGATTCCAATTCCAATCGATATTTTGGACATAGTGCCACCCTCTTCCTCCCTATTAGGAGATGTGCCACAAGTATTGAATATTTCACTTATGTTTTGTTATAAATTGAAGTGCAAGTTTCATTAAAAAATGATTTATAGATTTATCTTATAATTTTGGAATTTTGGAATTTCAGGTTTGGAGAGATTTCCGTTGTCCAGGGAATTTAGTAATGGAGTCGAGAATGGGGATAGGATCATCTAAACAATTTGAAAATTTTGTATAACATTTTCTTAATATTGTGAGTTTATGCATTTTCATACATACAATTTAAAGTTTCTAATATATACATCTACATGTATTGTACAAGGCATCCAGGAGGGCGCAATGCAAGATGAATATCAAAAGGGCACAAAGGAGGGCGAACACCATGAGATCTTGAATGGAATTTGAAATTTTTTATTAAAAAAAAAATTATGATCTTACATTCTCATTTAATTTTAAAACATTAAAATTTAATTTTAAACTACATAATCTTATGTAAATATGCAATTACACTTGTTGTGCAGGGCACCCATGATTCAGAGGAGAGAACCAGGAGGTTGATAGATTGTATATTAGAGCGAGATTGTCTAAATTGATGCAACTTTTTATTTGACAGATTTTTAATGTTATATTTACTTTTATCATGATATAAATTTTGGAAATATTTAAAGTAAAATTGTTTATTATGAATTGATGCAACTTATTCTTTGACAACTTTTTATTATATATTTTAACATTTTGGACATATTTTAAATGTTAAACTATTTATTATGATTTAATACATGATAATTTTGGAGTTTGTGTACATTTTGCATGGTACAATTGATGTATGGTTTGATGCTTAAAACTCAGTTTTACATATTTAAGTTCATGAATATGTAGTGCAATGAAAGTAAATTTGCATTTAATACATGTTAATTTTGGAGTTTATGTACATTTTGCATGGTACAATTCATATATAGTTTGATGCTTAAAACTCGGTTTTACATATTTAAGTTCATGAATATGTAGTGTAGTGAAAGTAAATTTGCATTTAGTTGGTACGTTTTGCATTCAATCATTCCTATAATGTTAGTAGATTATTCATAGGTTTTTTTTAAGGTTCTTTTGTCTTGACTTATTTAAAATGAATATATTAAAATTGCAAATTACGAAATGTGGTCTACATTTTTCATTTGGATGAATCAAGTATAATTCGATGTAGATGTCTAAAACAATGATAACTTAAAATTGCATTATAAAATATGGCACATGTACATTTTGAATTCATGTATAGAAAGGCTACTATGGATGTTGGTTGATAGCTAAATTTTAATATAAAGTTCTTTGAATGCACGTTTACATAAGTCAGATAAAATTGCATTATAAAACATGACCCACAATTTGCATGATGCATGCATGGCTCGATGCTTTTAAATGTTTTACATATTTGCATTTAGTTGGTACATTTTGCATTCAATCATTCCTATAATGTTAGGAGATGATTCTTAGGTTTTGTTTAAAGTTATTTTGTCTTCAAGACTTATTTCAAATGAATCTATTAAAATTGCAAATTACAAAATGTGGTTTGAATTTTTCATTTAAATGAATCAAGTGTAATTCGATGTAG
This sequence comes from Pinus tabuliformis, assembly GCA_031772625.1. Classification (NCBI taxonomy): domain Eukaryota; kingdom Viridiplantae; phylum Streptophyta; class Pinopsida; order Pinales; family Pinaceae; genus Pinus; species Pinus tabuliformis. The sequence continues at coordinate 722,843,894 of CM062817.1, forward strand.
ATGTCAAACAATGATAACAATTTGCATGATGCATGTGCATGGTTTGATTCTTTTAAAGGTTTTACATATAATTTAAGTTCATGAATATGTGAAAATGAAAGTAAATTTGCATTTAGTTGGTACCTTTTGAATTTAATCATTCCTATAATATTAGTAAATGGCTCAACCAACCACAATCACATATTAACAAAGAAGTAACAATGCTCGACTTAACCAACTACAATCACAAATTAATAGGGTAGTAACAACATAATATACATAACAAATAACATATCAGTAAATCCCCAATACATGTCTACATAACAAGAAGTATACATATAACTTTGTAACTCAATACAAAACCCAATGATTATCGTTGTCACATCATCACATTATTTAGAATGTACAACTTAAGAGTGCACAAAAAGAAATGTTGACAATGTACTTGACTCGAAGTTCTCAAAGATGAATCCAAGTATCTAAGAAATTCTTGGGTTGTTCAATTAAAAAAATTCTAATGGAATGCCATCTTCAATGATTCGTTCATGGTCAACTTTTGACATTCTCCATTTTTTAACTTTAAATTGTTTTTTTTATTGAACTTCTATCAACTTTATGCACGCTACACACACCAAGTGACTCTACTAACAACTTATGACATCGGGTTGATAGTATTGAAAGTGAAAATTACTCTCATTTTGGTGAGTTTCTTGGAAAAAATAAATTTTCAGTGTAATAGACCCTCTTTCATATATAAAACCGTTATCATCATAGTCTTCCAATAACTTGATTTTTCATTCAGTGCACTGCATCAAATAATACTTCACATTTTCTATGTTGTTAGTGGGTGCAACTACAATAAAAAAATCTCCAGCACAATAAAACAAGTTTAAATTCATATCATAATTTACGTGAAATTAAGTTTGTCAATATGGACTTTATTTTATTATCTATTTCTACAGCTCTATATTTTAACTATTATCTAGATACTTATACACAATGACTTTAAAACACACACACACACACACACACACACACACACACACATATATATATATATATATATTGAAATGAATTGAAATGATACCTTCTCTAACAATATCAGAAACTTGATCACCTTCAGATGATACTGTAGTATACTATGATTCCATCTCTTTGAATCTTGCAATTGACATTTTCCCATTTGTATTTAGTTATGTATGTTGCCAAGGTTTTACATGCATATTGTTTTACCAAACATCATTGGATTATGTGTCCTCTGTGAAAATAGGACAAAAACAAGAATATTTTCTTTTATCAAATGAAAATTCATTTCGGTAATCCTTTGTTCTAAATGAATGAAATTTTCGAGTCTATTTTAGTGTTTCAACTTCATATGTATCTATCTACATCTTCGACTCCAATATGCCAAAAAAACTATAGTAAATTCAAACAACAAATTAAATATGTTATTTAAAATACAATTTATATATTTTGAAGATAATCATTGTCATACCGTTTAAACTATATAATTTATAAATGTTTAAAATTAAAAAATTAATAAAAACTATCATATATTAAAACTATATACAAGCTAATTTGTACATACATGTACATACCTTCGTAGCTCCCTTGATGGGTTAGTCCAATAGCTTAGTGCAGTGTCGCACCATTGAACAACTTTTTTAGCTAAAACAAGTTTTTCTGCAAAGTAGTCCATTTGATATCTTCAAAGTGCTTGTTTTATACATGCTCCTGCACCATCATGTTCTCATTTTCCATGACTAGTTTGAAAGAAATTCCAACGATGTTTAATGTGGGTTTTCTTATGAAGATGACACAACCAAAAGAATGATCATGAATATTTCAATTGACATGTGCATCCATCTGACCATATTCAATGTTCATTGAATTTTATTCGACAACCTTTCAATGAGTCATAAATCTTATCAAAACAATGTTGTACAAAATGTGTATCATGTGTACGATCATTGCTGATATAAAAGTGATATTCTTTAATAGCATGTTGATTCTCACTAGTGATTTCCATATCATCAACATTTTGTTCAACATGTCTATATAGAATATGGACAAGCATAGAGACTTGGTCAGAATGATAATATTCACTATGTATTTCATTTGTGCAACAAATATGTAATTCTCTACAAAATCAACTGTTGACAAAATGGTCCCTCATGGAAACATTTCGCGGGATTTTTTGAAATGTAGGTCCTGCCATCGAGCTCTATGCGAATGCCTAGTGTACTTTTAAATTTTTGTCTCAAATTTCTTCAAAAACTCTATCACAAGAATTTGTTCTTCTTGTAATTCAATCATTTTAGCACTTGTACTATTATTTGAACTAATCGATATATGGATATATTCATATCTCTTCCATTTCAATTTTAGGTTAGACAATGATTGATCATTTATATCAATAGAATATTTGTTGTGAAATAAAGTCAAATTTCCACAATGATCACATTTTTTACCACCATCACATTTCTTTTGGTAAAATAATTCATGACTTTCCCTTTCACATAGAATTCCATATATTGAAACTATGGATAGTAGAAGGAGGAGGTGAATTTTTCAAAAATGTTTTACCAAAATTAAGGAAGGTGTCATAATATAATTGAAATTCCACATGATAATGATAACAAGTGTCGTGTACAGTGATAGGTTTAACATACCATGGTTTTTGTTGCACAAAATTATTGATTGAGACATTAATTCCACGATTCACTTCTGTGAACTTATTGAACAAATCTATCTGAGTGGTGTCCAAGATATGTTTTGCATGTTCTTCACATTGATTTTGTGTTATTCTTCCCTGCATGACATCCCTTGCTTTAGGTGAAATGCGTGAATTTTTCATCCGGTATTCATATATTAGTTTTTTAACATCTTCTCCAAGTCTATCTTTGTATGGTTGCCTACAATAATTGTCCAATAAGTGAGCTCATCATTTACATATATTTCAAATCGAAATTTCTTATATTTGTGCAATATCTTTCGTGAGGTCCTTAATATTTTTTCCATAGATTTTACCAAAAGATATTTTTTAGTACTTGATGAAACCAATGCCATTTGTAATGCTCTACGTGCATTTATATTACTTGTCTTTCTAGATCTTCCAATTGATTTTAAAGCACTATTTATATTTTGAATCACATTTTCCTTCACCTTTTTATCTTTCGTTGATTTTTGAATACCCATTAGAGTTGTAACATCTTTTAATTTCTTTGATGTTAAGAGATGTCTCAAATTTTGATTTTGAAATGTCATAGTTTCATCTTTGAAGAACTTCTCAATAATGACCTTAACACAATATCGTACAATATGGCCATCTTTTTTTATCTCCATATATGTTAGTGTCAACATTTTCTAACATCTCACCATTGATATTGATTTCATCTGTACATATGAAAATTAAATGTAAATGGGTATAAATATTCATTAAATAATAAAATTAAAAAATATAGTTTGAATGAAATTGAAATTAATAAATATGTATAACTTCAATAATACACATGACATATATATATTCATACTTGATGGTAATTCAACTTCTTCATTTGAATATCTTTCAACATTTTCAACAACATCATCAATCATTGGTTCATTATCTTTTTCACTTTGTCTTTCAAAATTTTCAGTCTCATCATCAATGTTATGAGGAATATCTCTCTCTGTTTACATCGCAAAATATTTCTTGAATTAGTTCATCAAATAAAAGTTGAATTTCACAATACACTAGTTAAAATTTAAATATCATGTATAATATTTACATTTACATACCTTCTCTCTCTGTTTACATCGCAAAATATTTTTCAAAATAGTTCATCAAATAAAAATTGAATTTCAAATTACACTAGTTAAATTTTAAATATCATTTATAATATTTACATTTACATACCTAGTTCAACTTCTAATTGAGATTTATTTGCCCTTTCAATATTTGTGCACTCTTCTTTCTTTCTTTTGTAATAGTTTCTCCCATATTCTCTATGCTCTTCAATGTTTCTTGTTTGATCATATTTTCTCTATGAATTTCTTTGATTTCCCGTGATAATTCAATCTATGTAGATTTTTAAAATCGAACCCAAAAAAATCAATTTCAAAAAATCATGCAAAAAAAAATCACTTTCAAAACTTAGACCAAAAACTCACTTTAAAAATTCAGCACAAAAGAGTTACTTTAAAAATTCAGCACAAAAGAGTTACTTAAAAAACAATCACTTTAAAAATTTAGCCAAAAAAGTTTACTTTAAAAAAAACTCACTTTAAAAATTCAACGCAAAGAAAACAACCTAAGAAACTTACTTTAAAATTTAAGCCCAAAAAACTTACTTTAAAAATTAAGTAAAAAAATCTCAGTTTAAAAATTTACCCAAAAGAATTACTTTAAAAATCAAGCTAAAAAATATCACTTAAAAAATTCACCACAAAAAACTTACTTTAAAAATTAAGATAAAAAATCTCATTTAAAAAATTTAGCTTAATAGACTTACTTCAAAAATTCAGGTCAAAACATTTACTCAAAAAAGTTCAACCCAAAAAACTTCCTCCAAAAAGTTCAGCCCAAAAAAAAATATTTACCTTAAAACTTTACTCCAAATGAGGAAAGTGTGCGAAAATGAAGTTTCCACTCTACATATTTACATTGTTTCATGCGAAACATTTTTTAGGAGGGTCGCATCGTCTCATTTTTGTGGCCAACGGAAAATATCGACACATTTTCGACTGAACTTTCAAAATTAATTTGACCATACTTTTAAAATAATTTGGTCGATTTATTTTTCCGTTTATTTTAATGGGCATCGATGACAAACACAAGTTCAGTTGAACTGTATTAACCTACAACTCTGCAACAACTCGGCTCTAGTCATGTTTTTCCAATTTTAGAATGCTTAAACTCCATCAAATATGATGAATTTGTTGTCAGAACAAAAACCAAAATTTGCAGAATTGAATCTACTTTTAGTAGATATAAATTTTATGGAATTTCATAGAAATTTGTTAATTTTAATTAATTTTCTAAAAAATTGCATGCAAAAAATTTCTAAAGGTCATTATGATTCAGTGAAATAAAAAATTTGTATCTTCCAAAATACACTATAAAAAAATATGAAAAATTTATGGTTCATTACATTGGTCTGTCTTCTGTAATGGGTAGTTTTTAGATTTTTAGTTTATAACTAATATGTTGAGAAATTGGACACTTAGCTAAACATCTTCAAAATCTATAGTTTATTCATATTGGTTCAATTCAAAAAATTCTAGTAATGATGTGCATCAATTGGTTTCGTAAATATAATGATATCGAGGCAGATACTATCTAGATTGTTGCAAGACATCTTGTTTTTCAAGAACACCAAGTTAACAAAGAATACACTAGTACTCAAAAACATGGTGTGTTATGAATCCCTTGATTTTTAAAGAACACGGTGAAACAATTGCTAAGTTGACATATCAAATGTGAATAAAAAATTTCCAAAAAATAAATAATAGAAAGCTAATAAAATTTCTAACAAGTTTCTTTTTTATTGTAAAATGAAATTCTAAACAGAAAAATTGTTTTGGCTCTAAAATGATATTTTTTTCTCAAAAAAGGACAAAAAGTGTAACCCGACTTCCAATTTTCACTTATTATTTTCCTAAATTTATTACACATTACTAATATTTAAATACTATTAAACTTCACATAGATTTACCAATACACATTAATATTTATTATCTTATTTTCACATTATTTTTTCATAAATATTATTATCTTATCTTAAAATTAATATTTTTTTCGTAATTATAAATATTTTGTTTCAAAAATAATATCAAACCCTAAGAAATCTAACATCACCACAATCCATTAGATATTTGACACACTATAAATATGACATTTATGACATTACTATCAAAGTCAAATCTTTCCTAAACTAAATCTTGATCACCTTTTAACATATAAAATATAGACATTGCATACAAATGATTGGACCCTTTAATTCAAAGTTCTTTGACCCCCTTTTAACATTTAGAGTAGAGTATAAGAATGGCTGATCAATATTTCTGGAGTAATAGCTCCATTAATGCCGAGTGGAAGTAGTATATGGTAGAAGTAGTATATGCCTACACAAGTACAAAAAATCTAGTGATTAATTCCAAAAATATTGATGGCCATAAGAATGGTCGATTGGTTGTACTTTTAAATTTTAAATTAACTTTAAATTTATAAATATTACTAACTTATCTATGTAAAATTTGTGCATATTACGTTATGTAATGTAAAATTTATTAACATTTAGAGTAGAGTATAAGAATGGCTGATCAATATTTCTGGAGTAATAGCTCCATTAATGCCGAGTGGAAGTAGTATATGGTAGAAGTAGTATATGCCTACACAAGTACAAAAAATCTAATGATTAATTCCAAAAATATTGATTGCCATAAGAATGGTCGATTGGTTGTACTTTTAAATTTTAAATTAATTTTAAATTTATAAATATTACTAACTTATCTATGTAAAACTTGTGTATATTATGTTAGGTAAAATTTATGTATATTATGTAGTTGTGTTTAAAGGAAAAAGAATATTTAAATATTTGTGTATATTATATAATTGTGATCAAAGAAAGTGGAATATGTCTAGTTAGAACATAAAACAAATTTGCGTATTCTTTTAAAAATTGATAACCATATTCAATATAAACAACACTGTTATTATTTTGAATTTCTAATATAATAATTACAATTATAATACTATATCCAATAAAAACAAAGTTATTGTTATTTTGAATTACTAAGATAACTAAAATTGATAAGATCATATCTTGCTAATACGATAGCTATGAGGAAGAAACTAAGAAAACTATATATAATGAAAACAAAGATGCAGTTATTTTGAATTGCTAATAGTATAACTAAAAGGAAGAAACAAAAACAAATTATTACCTTACAAAATGAAAAAAAAAATCAAGTTCCAATCGAATCCACATAGTCCCAATCCTACAACATTCTTATGGTTATCAAGCGCTAACTTGGTGGTAAGTTTACATAATCTATAAATTATATAGAAAACTAAATCATGTAAAATCAAGTTAGTAGGAATGAATTCTTATACAAAAGGCAAAAAATATTTCACAACAATATTGTCTACCAAGGCTATAATTTTTCCCTGTAAATTTATTTCTTGAATCCGGTAATAAAATTTTCAAAAAATCCGACTGCTAGAGTGTTTGAATGAATTTTTTGATGGTGGAAACGGATTCAGTACCATCAAAAACCCCTACGGCACCCAAAATATTGAATCTTGACAATTGTAACTCAGATTTCCAAAAACACTTACAATTGTTTTCAAAATTCTCATCGCAATTTCCATCATTTTCCAGGAAAAAGCAAAATTGTGGCCTTGTTAGACTACCCTTTTCACAAATTCCAGGAAAATTTGTAGAGTTACCAATGCTACATCATGCTTATGCTTAAGTTTACATAATTTATACATTATATAACAGAATAAATCCTGTAAAATCAAGTTAGTGGGAAATGAATTCCGAGTACTAATTTTGTAGATGGAACCTAAGACATCCCACAAAAATAGTTTGGACAGACACATGGTCAAGCATTTTTTGATAGTTTTTTTTTTCAAAATATTAGATACAAGCCCAAGCATGACCTTGTGTTCGAAACGCTCTGGCCAGGAGTGCCAACAAGAAGAAACTAAAAACTAAAAGCTACTTGTAGACTTAAAAACTCATTGCAAACATACAAACTGTATAGGGACAGTGGCCCAACAAAAATTGAAATCAACACATTACATCCATTGTTACAAGTAAAAAATTAAAACTAGAATTGTTGCAATACAACCACACGAAAATGCTTCAATTAACAAAACAAGTTGAAAATAAACACATCTACAGCTAGAACCCGTATTCCCTTTCTATTAACAACAATGAGATTTACAAAGTAGGCATCCCTCCCTGAAATGGTAGCGGGGAGGATGCACATCCTTCACACTCTTCCCACATAGTTCCCAAAAAACCCTATGCAGTACACTCCATTGTACAAACCCATAACCCTAAGACTTAATCATGAGCTGGAGGGATTATTTTAATAGTTTAATAAAAATATCTTGTAATTTTCTTTCCCTCCATTTGAATTCCATCACATGTCATTTCGGTTTCAACTTATTTACATTCCATATCATTAACTTTCATAATTAATCTTCTAACTAACCCTAAGTTGCACTTGGTCTCCAACACCTTGTCAAGACCTATACAATATATAAAGGATTCAGACAACACAACCATCTTACCAAAAACTATCAATTTATGTGAAACACAAGGCTCAAGCCTCTAACTCACCTATGACAACTATTTCAAAACTTCATTGTATAGAACTCCAAAATACTACATCTTTCTAAACAATTTTCTTATGAGGAAAGTAAGTTGTTTAAAACCCTTACCTAAAATTTCTAGTGGAAATAGGAAGTATAGAGAAGCAAATTCTAAAGTGTGTGGTATAATATTGCATTCTCCTACTCAAAGAATAGGTACATTCTACCTTTACATAGTATAGAAAATGGATTCCAATTGCATAGAACCAGTTTGATATGCTTTTAAGAGCTCAAGAAAATCTATGAATTGGAAGTTGCAACATGATAACAATGGACAAAAATCTTTGGCTAGAATAGTTATTATGGCAACTTGAGAATGTTCCATGAAAGAAATTTTAAAATACATGGAAGATAAATTGATAAAGGCAACTCCCAGATAATAGTATGGGCACTGGTAATTAAAAGTTGAGATGGTCTTACTGGCCCATGTATTCACCCATATTGTCTGAAAGTTCCATTGGTTTATTTTGATGTTGCTTGTGTTTGATAATCCACATGAACTAAAAAATTAAAAGTTGATATGGTCTTACTGGCCCATGTATTCATCCATATTGTCCAAAAGCTCCATCGTTGTAGGTTTATTTTGATGTCGCTTGTGTTTTCTAATCCACAAGAACTAAAAAATTAATGGGAAAAATTACATGGAAAAATATAGGAGCATACATGATACAATAATCTTCGATAAAAATATTTTTTATCCCACCATCTGCAGCAAGGCAAATCCAAAAAAATGCTTGGAGTAAATGTGTAACAGGAAAACTTGAAAATACTTGAAAGAGTGACAGAAAATTCCAAATATCATACTGAAACTATCTTCACCTTCCATTACATCACAAATATACATGATACAATAATCTTCGATAAAATAACTTTTATCCCACCATCTGCAACAAGACAAATCATAAAAATGCTTGGAGTAAATGTGTAGCTGGAAAACTTGACAATACTTGAAATAGTGATAGAAAAGTCTAAATCTCATACTAAAACTATCTTCACCTTCCATTACATCACAAGTTTAGAAGAATCCACACTATCATCTTCAAAGTGGTAAGACCCCATGTAAACACTGCAACATTGTGGAAGTGATGCAACAAACTACACATACATGATTATGGGGACCAACTTAAGAATGTCGAAAAGCATTGGACATACCATTGTGTTCATTTATTTTGGTAAATTTGGTGTACTACTAACATCAATAATATGAGGATGATGTTGAAGCACAAACCAGCTCAGGTGGAGCCTGTGGAGATTGAGTAAACTGGTTGAGGTGATTCGTTTATTTAGGGACATTACCCTATCAATGGCTTCAGATTTGAAACTTACGTCTGTTTTGTTACTACTATCTACTATGTATTGTTCAAGTGTGTAAAATACTTATGTGTTTTCAAAGTCCCATCAAGTTTGTGGGTTTATTACTTTGAGTTTGAATAGCATGGTTGTACTTATTTTAATAGGTAGATATAAAAAGGTTCGAGTTTTCAAGGCAGTTATCATGTATTTTTTTCAACTAGGTTGTTGTTTTATAACACTTCAATGCTCTTTAGTGGCCATTTGTAGTCCACATTATAGAACAACTCCAGATGTTATGGGTGATGAAAAATAGTGGATTGGGGTTTTGTGCTAGCCTTGCAATAGATCAATGCAAAAATTTACGTTTAGGCCTCTTTTGAAGGGCAACAACGAAACTAAGGAGGCTATGCAATGGCCAAAGAATTTAGACCTTGAGTTCTGAGAGGCCTTATAAAACTTTATTTCCAGTTACAGTTAGTCTGTAGAGATCTTCCTCTCAAAATTAAATGCTGTTGTTTCAACAAAGTTCAATTTTGTGTTCTAATAAATTTTCTGGGTCTATTTTGATAGGATCTTTGGATGCAAATGGGAAGAGCATGGATGAGTTGAGTAGTAGTTAAGGGAAATTGCGTTTAGGTTTGAGAAAGGTTTTGGAAAAGAAATCTACACCTGTAACCAATAGTGGCAAGGTTCGACCTTATGAATTTGGGAACAGTACACCCAGCACAACACCTCATTCTCATTATACATACCCCATCACAACGCCCACTCCCTCCATGATCATAAAAACACCTACTTCCATAAAAACACCAACCATATCAATGCATGTTATAACACCACCTACAACTCCCACAACTACACTTGTCCTCAATCTCCCAACAACCCTTGTAACTAATACTCCTACAATCACCACCCCTACTTTATTAGGGACTCAAAGTTGTTCCATAAAATTCCTTGCAAGTTTCTCTTGATTATGCTTGTGGTCTTGGAGGTATAGACTTTAGAACCATACAGTAGGAGGGGAATCCTATCATCCAATAGAAGTTGCAGCCCACATTTCATATGCTTTCAACAGCTACTAGCAAAAAAATAATAAGGCATCGGGGACCTGTGACTTTAATGGTTTCACAAAACCTTAATCAACTCAAACCAAACGATCCCAGGTGGTTTCCACATTAATCTGATTTTCTGGAGACTCATTTTGTCTTTCCTTTGCTATGCGACTTTTGTTGAAAAATCTAGATCCTTAGGGCAATATTCCTATATGGTAGGTTGACAACAAGATTTTGAATGTGGGTTTCCAAGTTACAATGGAAAAATTCTTCTCGACTGTTTTCTTTTTTATAAATGAGAAAAAAATTTGCACTTCCTCTTAAAACCCTAATTTTAACTCTAATTAACAAACAAGACCACCAAAATAAGAGTGTAGAAACCAAACATGCAAATTACAAGAGTAAAATGCTAGTTACCTCAAAACTTGATGAAAAATGTGGAAAAAATCGCTCTTATGCTAGAAACCACCATGGACCCAACCCTCTATCGAAGAAGCGGTACACTATGGCTACGATTGTGAGCACGGCCATGTCTATGCCAACATAAAAAAAAAAATGGGAAATTACCACATAAATGATGAGGCCACCACCATCAGAAACACTACTCAATCGAGGTTCATAGAAGATTCTCCTATCAAGATGCCAGAAATGGCTGTTGTGGCCATGGAAAACAATAAGGGAAACCACATGTAGCTCTCACTCCCTTTGGATAGAGGGTGTCACGCCCCTATCCTGGTAGTAGACTTTCAACTACACATAGGCAAGTGTGGCATCGCTACCCAATTTCTTTTCACCAATACTAATGAGTAAGAACTACACCTAACATTCAACACTTAGCTATTTTTCTTTAATTACACTAAGAATTCATCATTTTACACAGTGGGAATACATTCATCATCATCATTTATAAAAATGCATAGTGGATAAACTTATTTAATGGTAGGGGAAACTCCTTGGTTAGAGTTTGCCCAAATAATAATAACAACAGTGTTTTACATGTATCTTACATACATGGCCTTTGCCAGGAAACCCCAAGTTTCACCTTGACAAACTGTCCAAAACAATTCAACTCGGCCTGCCCATTCAGCAATGTCCAAGTCTGTCATTCAAGGAGACCCACGCCTGTCGTACATCTCGCCCTCGATTCATTCACCATTCGACTTATTCAGCTCGTTCACCATTCGTTCATCTCATTTAGCTAGTTCCGTCGTTCATCTCATTTGGTCCATTTAGGTCATTCAACCTGCTCAACCAGCTCGGGTCGTTCATCTCGTTCGACTCGTTCAACATGTTTGGGTCATTCGGCTCATTCAGCTCGTTCAACTCCTTTAGCCGATTTGGTTTGTTCATCTCGTTCAGGTTGTTCACCTTGTTTAGACCATTTAACTTGTTCCCCATTCGACTCATTCAGCTCATTCAACCCTTTCAATTCATTCAGCTCGTTCAGCCTGTTCGGCTCATTCAACTTGTTCAGCCTATTCAAGTCATTCAGCCCATTCAGGTCATTCAGCTTGTTCAGGTTGTTCAATCTGTTCACGGGTCGTTCAACTCGTTCAGCCTTTTCAACTCGTTCAACTCATTCATCTCATTTGGGTCTTTCAGATCGTTCATCCCACTCAGCTCATTCAGCTCGTTCAACCCATTCGTCTTGTTCAACTCGTTCATTTCGTTCAGCTTGTTTAGCTTGTTCAACTCGTTCAACCTGTTCGGCTCGTTTATCTCATTCAGCTCGTTCAGCTCATTTAGCTCATTCAACCTGTTCAACTCATTTAGTCCGTCAGGAAAGAGTGCCCACCTGCAACACGCCGAACCCGAACTTGTTTCCTTCTTTGCCTTGGCTTGGTACTGTGGCCCTCAGTCCACCTACACCTCGGTGTCTTCATTTTCTCGTCCTCCTTGCTCGTCCAAGTGCTTAGACCCACACCTTATACTTAAACTTGTTTGGTAGGATAATGCCTTTCTCCTCCATCTCGCCCTCCAATATATATGCATCCATCAAGGATCAAGGTGGGTCGGCCTGCCTAGGCCGATCATACATTTTCCCCCAAAATCACCAAGAGTCATGTCGATTCACCAAACTCGTGGCTCCACATGTTGACCCATCAACTCATTGATTTTTTGAAACTCCCCTATAACTTGTCACACGTCCCTTCCATACTTAACCGATTTTCCGATTTTCAGTTTTTTGACTCTCCCAATGGCTCATCACAACTCGTCGTCGCAAATTTTCCAGGGCGCGTTTAACTAAACGCATTGCTTGTTGCACATGCTAGCTCGTCGCATTTAACCAAAGATATGTCAATGCTCCAGATGATCGTCGCACATGCTCAGCTCGTGGGTGTGACATACTCCCCACTCAAAACGGTTGTCGTCCTGGACAACACCATCATATGACATCACAAAGTGTAGCTAGCTCCAACATCTACAAAAATGTCCATGCTTCCCACCTCTACTCTTCCATTGTATAAACCTTCAAGGTTCATGACTCCATGAATAGGAAAGTCTCCTCAATCCATGATCATCAACCACATCCGTAACAATCTCCACATGCTGCCCCACCGTGGATGGCTAGTCCCTCCAACTCAAGCTACATGCTCTCACTGCAACATATATTGTGTCAACCCTATTGGGTATTGTTTTGTCATATTTTTACTCGAAATATCTCATGTTGTTGTTGGTTAAATGATTATTGTTGCAAATATTCATTGCTTCCCTTGTTTTAACAGAATTAAAACATTATTAATAAAGGTTTGTATGTTGTCAGTTTAAAATTGGTTCGATCATGCATTTATACATGCTTTGGTCCTCCGTTTACCTGCCTAGCCTATGCAATGATTCATGTACCATGCAATGAATTCCTGCACCATTTTGTTATGGCTTCCTACACTCTGGAGAATCTTTGCATCAAGCACTGCACATCAAGCTTGGTTGGAAGAGATAGAAAGTGTCAAAATGGGATGGAAATGAGGACCAGATTTGGAAAAGTATGCTACAACACTACTGGATTAGCATAAGTGATTGTTGGGAAATGAATGTAGTGCCTACTGGAAATGGGTCATCGCTAGAAGCCTAAACTTAAAAATAATAAATAATTAATGAAATCTTGTGCTCTACTGTAATTCTTTGTTTAGAAATTAATGCAAATAAGGACCAGGAGAAGGCAGCATCGTATAGCCTTCCTCCAATATTGTCATCTCTAGCCATGGTACCTGGAAAGAGGAAATCTTCATATCATGAGGTCATACATGAATTTTAGAAAAAATAGTATACATGTCGCTGCTTTTATGACTTGACTCCAAAATGATTGCATCATATAAATGAATTAATTCATACATGCTTATGGGTCGGAAATTGTTTTATTTGCAATAATTGAGCGTGGAACTTGAACCACTGTGTTGGTGGCAAGATATGTCATTTGGATTGGCCAATATACACATTAGACAGAGTCAAGTAAGGAATTCAATGTGATGAAGCTTTCTTAGCTTAAAAGGGTACGAAACTCTTGATATGCGTGGAATTTGAGAGGTAAAATGATATTTTGCCGCAATTCCAAGATAGCATCTTAATGGCGTGGCTCGAGTCTCGGGGAATGCTAGAGGAATCCCTTGAATGGCTACAAATCATGACTAATTTGATTTCATTGTGCAATGTGGAAATAACAATCAAATTTCAAAGCAAATCAAAATGGAAGCAATCGACTAGTCAAAATGCATTTGATCCAGCAACAACATTATTCCAGGAAAAGAGGAACGATTTACCAGAATCAGTTCCTATTCGAAATTTAGTTGCAAAACCAATTTTATTCCTGGCAAATTGTTAAGATTGATAATCTTCCCTCCTGTATTTTAATTGGTTGTTAAAATCCCCAATTTTATTTCGATGCCTATATAAGTTTAGATATTGCCTGGAGCAGAGGGAATTAATAGATCAGTTGATAGATATACACGCATAGAGACAGGGACACGCACAGGCACAGAAGGAATGCATGGAAGGGAGGAGTCGGTCCCAATGTAGCATCACGCAGTTATAACCTATGGATCACTCCTCTTATTTGCTGGAGTTAAGTGTTGCCTCATGATGTAAAGATTGTGTTTTCAAGAATTAATTAAAGCATTTCTAGCCATGCTATATTTATTTATTTTGTGCATCTCATGGTTTTAACCTCTGTGTGAACCAGGTCACTAATAGAGGGTGCGAGTTGGTTGGGTTGGCTGCTAGACCAGCTCGACACTGCTCTACATCTCTTAGATTAAATAACATTTAAATTATTATTTATTGTGTGAAGTTTGTATTGCAAGATTTAACTGTTTCCAGTCTCTTTCCTTCTTCAAATTGGTCGTATTTAATCTGTTGCAATGTTTTTCCTTTCGACTGCAACATTGATTTGATTTTCTGCATTATAAATTTTTCTTGCACTCAAACTATTTCTTTATGTCGAATAAAGATTGCATCCTTCAGATTGTCTGAATTTACAAGATCGGCCTATGCATTGATACTCTGCCTTTATAAGTTATAATGTGCAACTTGAATCCTTTGAATTGATCCAGATCCATTTAATTTATATTCCAGAACTTGAGATCGACTTGAGTGTTTATGGTTTCGAGGTATTAACACATTCATTCAATATATGCTTACAAGAAGCCATATGTTACTCAGAAGCAGAGATTGCATATATATTTCCATCATTTTAAATCATGATGCTTGCAGAGCTGACATTTATGAAAATGGAACTGCCTCATGTTTGAAAAATGATAATGTTTATTTTCCATTGTAGTTGCCTTTAAACTTCTAAACAATTTTACAAGATTTATTTCTAAGGACAAGGAAGGTGAAAGAATTTATATTAAATCAATTTCTTTCATAAGTTTATTTACATAGTAAATTTACTTGTTAATATTTGTTGATGCTTTCAGGTTGATTTTGTTACACATAGGTAGATGTAGCATAATGGTTTTGAATTGCTTTTGAATTTATTCCAACGTTTATAGTCTTTTTGATATTGTGTCGGTACTACTTGGTTTCCAGTTAGGATTTCCCTTCTGTTTGCCCATAATTAGGATTTCCTTTCAGTGCAAGATTGCTATTATTTCTTGCATGATTTTAATTGTCAGGATTGGTTTTTTCTCAAATTCCATTTTCAGTGTAGGATTTCATTTATTATTAAGATTAATGTGCAAGATATACTAGAATTTGTTTTGCAGGTTTCCAGGGGCTCTCTCTGGCATTTCCAGTGTTGCGCCTCGAAGTTCACGAACTACCAGATTGACAATTAAATGTTGGTACATTTATATGCCCTATACTAAAACCAACATTTTAGCGTCGTTGTCAAGGAGGCACTTAGGGGATTGACCTTGGTGACCTGTTGCATTTGTTTTTTCCTTCACCTAGTTTTTCTTGCAATTTTTTGTTCTTTGAATTTATTTCTTTCCTACATATCTTCGTTTCTTTAAGGTTTCTCATTTTCTCTGATGTTGTAAGAACTCCCCTATATATATATATATATATATATATATATATATATATATATATATATATATATATATATATATATTTCATGTGCTAAAAAATGTACCAGTTGACATGTTAAAAACATTAAAATGGTATTTTGAGGAATCATTCAAATGAGGAGTTTTTATGCTGCTACAGAGACATACAACTCATCCAATGAAGAATTAACAAGTGAAAAATTTAATATTTTGATTGAACATAAAAATGATATTATTAAATCTTTGATTTCAAAATTGGATGATTTGCAGGAAGAGCAGAAGAAGGATGACAAACCACTGCTTATCTTTTGCGCCAACTGCAGAAAGAAACACTTCCTTGGAAAGTGTCCACTCAGTAGCCTGAAATTTTTCAAAATTTTTGAAGAGGATCATCTAACAGAATGTTGCCCAACACTACCAGGATTACTAAAGGCACTCGAGAAATCAAATAAGGAATCGAATCGACTACCAGGTATAACTCAAGACCCATTACCATTTGATACTTGGAAAAATGCTTATTTTCTTGAGAAGGTTCCTCAACATGTTTATAATCCTGCAGTTTCATGGAAAACTTTTAATCCTCCTCCAATTGAACACCCTGCTTCATGGTCGCAGTGGCCCTCTCCTTGGCCCTCATCCTCGAGCTAGATATCTCCATGGCCTCAAGAATCATTTGGATCCTTCTCTCTAGGGAAATATCCCATGCAAATTCAATTACTTGAGCATCAACAACAACCACAATTTCTTTCCAATGCACCATCAAGTCATCCTCCTCCATGGTCCCAGCTGCATGTGCAACCTTACCCTAATCCTTGCCCTAACCCTAGTCCATACCCTCATCCATACCCTAACCCTAGTCCATACCCTAGTCCTAACCCTAATCCATACCATAACCCTAATCCATACCCTAGCCCTAACCCAAACCCTAATCCATACCCTAGTCCATACCTTAGACCTAACCCTAGTCCTCATCCAAAATCTAGACCTAACTCTACTCCAAAGCCTAATCCTAATACAAATCCAAATCTTAGTCCAGGCCTTAACCAAAACCTTAGCCCAAACCATATCATAAACTCCAATCCAAACCATCAGGTTGCACAACAGTTTGAAACACCTATTCTTCCTGCTATCGAACAAAATGTCACATCTTCCATTTTGGGAAAGGGAATGAATTTGGAAACTTTACCCATTATCACAGAACACTTACCCAAGGAAGATATAATTCAAAGACCACCAGAGGAGAAATATTTGATTGGAAATTGTTCTCAAAATGTTGTTGAAGCTAAAACCCCTAGAATCTCTCTCAACCATTTTGGTCAATTTGAAGATAAAATATTTGAGCCTAAACTTGAGGGATTTATCTTTTTTCTTTCACCAGATTCTTTGTGCCTCCAGGAAAGTGACTATCAAACTGTGGAAGACTTGCATCAGTTGGAGAATCATAAATTTGTGGATTCCATTGAATCCTGGTTTTGAGTAGTCATCAGCCCACCTTATTTCCTCATCATTCAGAAATTTTTTATATCATGTCAATTGAAGCAATTGGTTTCTCATGCTTTGGTATGTCTTGAAGTCTATTCTTTAAAACTAAGTGTGAGTATAATCAACATTTTGTTACACATGTGGCTTCATTGGAAGTACACCTACACTTAAAGGTGATATTTATTTCTTTACAAATAGGGTAGGTTAATATGAGAATGATGTATAAAGATGTATAAAAACACTCTTGAACTTGTTATTCCGTAAAAGAACAACTTTTGAAATTTCTATTATTATGCACTCTCATGGTAAGACTCGTCAGAAGAACTTCACACTTAATGCCTAATATTTTAAAGTGACTTTGATTATGGATTAATATGCCACTAAAGGGTATTGTTATAAGTTACATATAATACTTCTCTCCTATTCTAACAAACTATCATCCATAATATCCTTTCAAGTCCCTCTTCGAAGGGATTGATGAAAAACCTCCTATGATGGACCATGCCTACAAAACTCTAATCATAAATAACCCTGGCATGACCAACTCAAGGAATTGTTTTAGTCATTATCCGAGATGTTTTTTTAAGTCTTTAGGGTAGCATGACCAACCAATAAAGAGTAGTAATTAAAAACTTTTCACGCCATCCTGAACTCTTAATTTTCTTCCCCGCCCATTAAGTAACCTATCTAAGGTTAATCATAATCAAAGTTTTGTTTTAAACATAAATGAATTAATTGAATGATAGGTGGTATCATTGCAAGCCGACTTACTATGATCATGGATCCTAAGGAGAATGAAATTACCGCACTGGTCACCAAGCCAGGGTAATGGCTTTCAGTTGAAGAAACTGGAAGACAAGAGTTATCATCACTAGTCAGCTTGTTCATTCTTGTTAGTTTTTATGAATGTCACTCTCATTAGTTGGTTACCAAGCCAGGACAGTGACCTTCAATTAAATTTTGAAAAGAGAAAATGTAAATTCTCTTAAATAACTCTGAATCTATATCTAATAGGTGGGATACAAGCATTTCATGAGGTTAAAATATATCCCTATCGAGGCTATAGATGCCTACTGGAAGCAAGGCCATGTTTGTGGTATTAAAGCTAATTCTACACTATAATTTACTTGGTTTCTTTTGCCTTTCCCTGAAATCATTATCAATCTCTTTGAGAATGGCTTTAAAATCCTTCTTGTGTTATGCCTTGGAGTTCTATCTTTTTGGAATGATTTTTATAGACGTAGAACCATTAGTGTAGGTAATTCACTGTGCCCGGGCAAGAGGAGCTTGAATTATACATGGATAATGGTAAAACGTTCACTGTGGGAAGGTATTAGTATGTTTACTTTTAACACCATGGCTTTTAAATCATGTCACTCATATTTACAATGAGGATATTAAAGTGTAACTTCTGATGAGGGATGCTTCTGAGATATTCTTCTTTTTTTTTAATTTTAAAATTTGTCTATTTTATTCAAGTAATAACACCATCCTTGCAATTTAGTATTCCCATGGAAGCCTTTGTGTTAGTTCTTCTTGAAATCGGTCTAAATAAATAAGGAGTCCAGTAGACACTCTGCTTTTAAGAGCAAGCTTTATCTAGCAAAGGAAATGTGATCACACAGAATTGCAAGAACATCATTACAAATGCCTATAAATTCTTTTATTTTATTTTTTTGCAAGGGAGTGACAGTACCAGATTTCCTGACCTCGATAATCCTCTTCATTTGAGAAGAAAGGTTGCATGAAGCGACGGACCGGTTCTGTAGAGGATTCTAGGGTTTAACTAAGAGAGTGACAGAGGGATACAGGTACCCATGGAGGCCCAGGGAGGAGGGAGCTCCACTCCCTCCTACAGTAATGTGGTTTCAAATAGAGGAAGAGGAGGGAATAAGAACAAACCTCCACAACCCTTGGAGGTCAAGACAAAAAACACTGAAACTCAAAAGGTGGAAGGCAACAAAACCCATGCAGATCAAGGGGCCCACGAAGAAGACCAACAGGAGGAGAAAGTGGAGGACAGAGGTCAAGGAATAGAGAACAGAACCAAGATGGGGCCCTATAAACCCAAGACCATAACTAGACCTCGGGTTAATCTAAATGATCCATCTCTGCGAGTGCACAGGGATCACATGGCAAACTATGCCATCATTTGCAAATTTATGGGAATCTGGCCATCAGAGAAATCATTGTACACCTGGATAAAATAAAACTGGAAACTAAAGGGGGAGCTGAATATACATCTTGGATCCAAAGGCTTTTTTACAGTGGTGTTCACGAACATGGAAGACAGAGATAGGATTTTTTAAGGAGGACCATACTTCTTTGCAGCTGCGGGTCTCTATATGCAGCCATGGACAATGAACTTTGTGCCGGAAAGAGAAACCTTCACTTTGGTACTGGTATGGATTAGACTCTACTCCTTACCTTTAGATTACTAGATGCTAGAGTATTTAAAAGCTATAGGCAATAAATTAGGTCATTTATTAAAAATTTCAGAGGAAACTCTATGGGGAAAATACACCTCCTATGCCCGTATATGTGTGGAGATGGACCTATCAGGAGCCCTTCCAGATGAGGTCATTATAGAAGTCTATGATGAGGAATGGGTTCAAACAGTTGACTATGAACATATCTCGTTCAGATGTCACAAATTTCATAAGCATGGGCACCTATCTAGAGATTGTCCTCTTAACAGATAGGAGGAAAACCTAAACACCAGCAAAGGGAAAGACCAGATAGGTTTCACGAAAGTAGGAGGAAAAGGAAAAGGAGGGGGAAGGAAGACACAAAATAACCCTACTGCAAATGATAACAAAACAAGAAGTCACAACAGTTTTGAGATATTAGGAGAAAAAGAAGCAGATGGAGGTGATCGAGAGAGTACAGAGAATCAGTCAACAAGGGGGAAAGGAAAAGAGACCAACATGGAGTTCACTCAAGAACATAATGAACACATGAAGGACCCTTTGAGTACCATGGAAATAGAAAAATACTACGAAATGACTCAAAGTGAAAGTGGTATAGAGGACCAAGACTTACAAGAGATCCTAGAAAGGGAGAACCTAGAGCTGGAAAAGTTCCTAAAACAAGGAGGAAACTTGGGAATAAATTCCATCCCTTAGGAGGATGTGGACAAGGTACAATAGATATTCCTTAACAAGTCACATCAAACAGCTTCAGGAGTCAAAAGAGGACATGATAACCAGGAAAATAAAGGAACTTCCTCAATAGGATTAATAACAAGAAAACTGACAAAAAATCTACGTAAAAGGAGGGGAATAAAAAGATAGAAAGAACTACTGCTGGAATGTGGCAATCTCATGATTGACTCGGGAAGGATGAAAGATCTTTCCAGTTACTCCTTTAAAACCCCACCTCAACGAAAATCACAACCTGGAACATTAGAGGACTAGGGAGCAGAATAAAACAAAGGAACCTAGATAACAGGATCAGAAAGGAAAAACCTTACATAGTATTCATACAGGAAACAAAATGCTCAATGGAGAAGATCTGTGAGAAAAACAAAAAATGGTTAAACAGATATGAATACCTTGAATTTAAGGCAAATAAATCTGCTGGTGGCATTCTCACTCTATGGGATCCACAAAAATTTGGTGTGATTGATGCAGAGGCATCTAGACATCACCTTTCCTTGATTTTCCAACCGGTGGGTGACAGACAATGTTACATGATCACCAATGTCTATGGTCTACAGCCAATGGAGGACAAACTTTGACTCCTCACAACACTGGAGGATTTGAAGAAGAGATACCTAGCTCTACCCTGGATTCTTGGAGGGGATTTTAACATGACAAAATCACTCATGGAGAAGAAAGGAGGAACCAGAACACTTGGTAGAGATTCAGTTGCCTTCAAGAACTTCATCACCAATATGAAATTGGTTGATATGGAAACAAGCAATGGAATCTACACTTGGAATAACAAAAGAGGGGGCCATGCCCAAGTAGCCTCAAAATTGGACAGATTCATTGTTTCAGAGGAACTTCTTCTCATGGGAAACAACATTACTGCACACAGCATTAATGCGCACATACTGCCTTTTGGAGGTTCAGATCACTGGCCTATCCAATTGGAAGATTATTTTTTTGGTAAACCAAGGAAATCCCCCTTCATATTTGAGAATGTTTGGCTCACACACTCAGATATCCTCACAAACGTTGAAAAATGGTGGAAGGAAGAGTTTCACCTTCATGGTACAAAGATGTTCCTTCTACACTGCAGGCTCAAACACATTAAAGGCAGACTCAAAGAGTGGAATAGAAACGCATTTGGTAATATCTTCAAAGCTAAAGGAGATGTGGAAAAGAAACTAAAGGAAATAAACCATATTCTTATCACAGAGTGCTATATAGATGAAAGGAAAGAGATGGCAGAGTCACTCTAGCAGGAATGAGATAACAAATGTTTGC
This sequence comes from Pinus tabuliformis, assembly GCA_031772625.1. Taxonomy (NCBI): domain Eukaryota; kingdom Viridiplantae; phylum Streptophyta; class Pinopsida; order Pinales; family Pinaceae; genus Pinus; species Pinus tabuliformis. The sequence goes on from CM062817.1 coordinate 722,865,987, forward strand.
AAGAGGAAATATTCTGGAGACAGAAATCCAGAGTTCAATGGATTAAAGAAGGGGAGAGAAACACCAAATTCTTTCACAGATCCACCATAGCTCACAGAAACAACAATAGAATTGTGAAACTTAAAGATCAACATGGAATAGAAAGAAACACTCATGAAGAGATGGAGAAGGTTCTAGTCCAGCATTTTCAGAAAATTGCTGAGGAAACCTCAGAAGACAGAACCTAGTTTACGGAAAAAAATTTCTCAGTACATTCCTAAATTGGTTACTAGAGAAGATAATTACAATCTCAACAGACCAGTTACAGAGGAAGAAATTGAGGAAGTCATTAAAGAGATGCACAATGGGAAAGCACCAGGCCCGGATGGCTTCAATGTGGACTTTTTCAAAGCTTGTTGGAGGATAGTTAAACTGGATATCTTGGAGGTAGTGGAAGACTCTCGACGTTTTAAGATAGTCTTAAAGGCGCTCAATGAATCTTTCATAGCCTTAATCCCCAAACAGGAAAAGGCCACCTCTCCAGACAGATTTAGACCTATAGCACTATGCAATGTGGTATACAAAATAATATCCAAAGTAATTTCCAACCGTCTCAAACCACTCCTCCCAACCCTAGTGTCAGAGGAGCAAACGGGCTATGTGGAAGGGAGAAAAATTCTAGATAACATAAGTCAAGCACATGAAATGGTCCATTCACTCAACACCAATAAATAGGCAAGAATGATAATTCAGTTGGACATAGCAAAGGCCTATGACAAACTTATTTGGTCGTACATAAGAGCAATATTAAAATCCTATGGCTTTGATTACAATTGGATTAAATGGGTTATGGCGCTAATCACCACTGCCATTTGTTCAATTCTTCTCAATGGCTCTCCCTTTGAAACCTTCAAGCCTTCTAGAGGTCTCAGGCAAGGAGATCCTCTTTCTCCCTTCCTTTTCATTCTAATGATGGAAGGGTTAGGGAGAGAAATCAAAAATTCTGAGGAAAGGAGAATTCAGGGTCTGAGACTCACTCAAGGTGGGAACACAGTGACACATCAGCAATTTTTGGATGATACTATGCTTCAAGGCACACCCACTGTCAAGGAATCCAAAGCATTCAAGCAGATTCTGAGTGAGTTTTCTAGGGTAGCAAGAACAGAGGTAAGTCTCACTAAATCAAAGATCTTCTTTTTCAATACAGATATTTAAATTCAAAGAAATCTTTCCAGAATTTTGGGCTTTCAAAGGGAGTCACTGCCTACGAAGTACCTGGGAATTCCCCTCACTGACAAACCACTACACAAGAATATCTAGGAGCCTGTTCTTAATAAGCTAAAAGATAAGATTAGCAAATGGAAAAATAGAGCATTGAATCTAGCAGGGAGACTGATTCTAACTAAGGCTATCCGCCAAAGTATCCCTATCTATATGCTTTCAACCTTTCCAGCACCAACTGGTGTAATTACTAATATAAGAAATATTTAGAGAGACTTTCTTCGGGGAAAAGGTGAAGAAAAGAAGAAATGGGCCCTTTTGGCATGGGACAGGGTATGCAAACCTAAGCCCCATGGTGGTTTGGGTCTTCATGACCCAGGAATTCTTAACAGATTTCTTGGAGCCAAAATCTGGTGGAGATGGCTAAAGGAAATACAAGCCCCCTGGGCAAAACTATGGAAGCAAAAATATGCAAGAGGGTGGCAGGAGAAGAACCTCATCAGAATGACAAGAGAAGTTAAAGGTTCTACAATATGGAATAGGGCATGGGAGAACATGGCCCTAGTCCAAAATCACAGTCCCTGGGAGATAAGAAATGGAAATCTAGCCTGGTTCTAGGAGGATAATTGGCAGCAGGAGGACAATCTCCGAAGAGATTAATTAGAAGACATTCACACTGATACCATCAACAAAGGATTAAGGTGGGTACTTGACTATTGGAACCAATCAAGGAACAATGAGAAATGGAGAACGTGGAAACTTCTAGACTATAGTGGAATAGGGATGTTGCACACTCAAGCTATAGCCCTTAAAGGTCTTTTAGACAAAAGGAAAATCTTGACCTCAACCTTGGACGATCAACTAAGATGGGGAAAGAACAAGGCAGGTCTCTTCAACCTTAAGGAGGCCAAAAGGATAGATTCAGGGCTTAACCTTCCAAACATTGATAAGACGTGGAAAGAACTCTGGGATAATCCTCATTGGATGAAAGTCAAACTGTTCAAGTGGCTGGTTCAACAGGGAAAGATTCTAACATGGGATAACCTAAGAAAAAGAGGCTTTGTTGGCCCCTCAAGATGTCACTTATGTAGACAACATGAAGAAACTACAAATCATCTCCTAAATAGATGCACTTTCACTACAATACTTTGGAATTGGGTGGGAGAAGTCTTCGAGCAGACAGACAGAAATGTAAATGACATCATTGCTACTTTGAAACACTGGAGGAAACAATTTTTGGATAATGATATCATTAAATTTTCCTGGATGTTGGTGCCAGGATTCATAATCTGGAATGTGTGGAAGGGGCACAACAATAGGATTTTCAAGGATAATGAGAGTTTGGTGAGCAACATCCTTAAGCTAATCCTTAAACAACTCAAAGACATTGTTCACATCCTGGGAGGTGTAGCCACTGGCAGACCCATCGGACAAAGAGAGGCCAGAATACTGAAGCAGTTAGAGCTCAAGGTTCATCCCCTCAAGGTTCTATGCAGATCAACAAGAATATCTCAGCAGAAAAGGCTTCATGGCAACCCCCTTCACATGCCTTTTTAAAATTTAACATTGATGGGGCATCAAAGGGGAATTCGGGAGAAGCTGGATATGGAGGGGTCATGAGGGATGAGGAAGAAACATACAAATCATCTTCCACAGTTATCTAGGAAAAGCTACCAACAATATGGCTGAGCTCATGGTGATGGAATTATGCTTGGAACTACTGCTCAAGTACAACATTCACAATGTCATCATTGAGGCTGACTCAGAATTAATCATTAACTTAGTGAAGAGGATAAGTGTTGGTGCTGCACCAGAGAAAATCTCAGGACATTGGTGGCTTCTGCAAGTCTATCAAAAAATCCAAGTGAACTTAAGAACTCTTAGGTTGGTGCATGTCTGCAGGGAAGCCAACAAATTTGCGGACTGGCTTGCAAATGAGGGTTTCGAAAAAAGCATATTGACTTGTGCTGCTGGTGGGAGGAGGTAATGGATGACAGGTTGAAGGAGGAATGCTCATCCCGGGCCCTCAGTGACAAACAACAGTATCAAGAAAAATCAAGAGAAAGAATTTTACTTTATGAAAACAATGGATAAGTTCACTTCAGATGGCCCATCAGAAGAGATGCACTGTCAGTTTTCTAAGGGAGCTTCCAGAAATAGAGGGAGATATCTGTTCACAGGAGGAATGATTCCATGGTAGATGAAGGCGTTAAAGGAAAATATCACTGGGATCAAAAACTGCCCGAGACATACCACCTGCGTCGGGCAACTACTATCCCAGGAGAAGTTTTCCTGGAAGACAAGTGATGCCATTCAGCAGGAATCGCGTGGAGGCGCATGGACAATGATTACAGCCTTCATCGCTGGGTATCTCATGTGCAATTGTGTGGTCTGATTTGTTCTATGGCCGTCAGATCTGGAGTAGGAAGATCATTGGCCACCTTTTGGTGTGCAAGTTGGTCAGGACAAAAGGATAAAACCACTTATGGTTTACCACCTTCTTCGGGTGCCTTCCAGACCAAAGACATTTTTAATGAAAATTCAGCGATTCCACTCAGGAAGCAACACGTGGCGGAGGACCGATAAAGCAAACTGCCTTCATTGCGAGGTATTCAGCGGGCCTTTTAAGTCGTGCGATATGAACTCCAATCCTTGGATCAAAAGGGAAGGATCAACATTCAGCGTTGATCGTGCAACTTTAGGGTTTTTCGTGTGCAGTTGTGTGGGCCAATTAGGACTGTGGCCATCAGATTTGGAGAGGGATGATCAACGGTCACCTTTTAGTGTGCGTGTTGGTGGGTCCGATAGGATAAAACCACTAATGGTTTACCACCTTCATCGGGCGCCTTCCAAACGAAAGATGGTATTAAGGAAAAGCTAGTGATTCCACTCAGGAACCAACACATGGTTGAGGACCGAAAAAGCAAACCACCTTCATCGAGTGGTATTCAACAGGATTTTTAAGCTGCATGATATGGAATACAGCCATTGGATTAGAAGTAGAAGATCAACGGTCAGCATTGATTAGGAAACTTTGGGTTTTTTTGAGAACTGCGCCCCTGCGCAGGTTGATTCTTGATTGCCGGATTATTAGAAGATAGCTCTTTGGTCAGTTTTGGGCAATCTAGACCTTGTCTCGGTCTATTTTTTTTTAGGTTTTTTTTTGGCACTTAGGGTATTTTCACTCCCCTTTGTAGGATTTTGTGCCTCTAGGCATTTTTTGTAACATGTGTAAAATATTTTGTTTAGCTAAGTTAATAGAAGGACCGTCTCTTTCTTAAGCAAAAAAAGACAGTACCGAATTTCCTTGAATGAGGACATGCAACATGGTCAGCATGGGGGGATTTTGGGCCTCTGTTTTGTCTTATTTTTACTCGAGATCTCTCATGTTGTTGTTGGTTAAATGATTATTGTTGCAAGTATTTGTTGCTTCCCTTGTTTTAACAGGATTAAAACATTACTAATAAGGTTTGTATTTCACAGGTTTAAAATTGGTTTGATCATGATTTTATACAGATTGGTCCTTCATTTACTTTCCTACACTATGCAACGATTCTTGTACCATGCAACGAATTCCTGCACCATTTTGTTATGGCTTCCTGCACTCTAAAGAATCTTTGCATCAGGCACTACACATCAAGATTGGCTGGAAGATATAGAAAGTGTCAAAATGGGATGGACATGAGGACCGGATTTGGTAAAGTATGTTACAACACTACTGGATTAGCATAAGTGATTTTTGGGCAATGAATGTAGTTCCTAGTGGAAATGGGTCATCGTTACAAGCTTGAACTTAAAAAGAACAAATAATTGATGAAATCTTGTGCTCTGTTGTAATTCTTTGTTTACAAATTAATGTAGATAAGGACTAGGAGAAGGAAATAGCATATAGCCTTCCTCTAATATTGTCATCTCCAGCCATGGTACCTACAAAGAGGAAAGTTTTATATCATGAGGTCATACACGAATTTTAGAAGAAATCGTATACCTATAGCTTCTTTTATGACTTGACTCCAGAATGATTGCATGATATAAATGAATTAATTCATACATGCCTATGGGTCAAAAATTATTTTATTTGCAATAATTGAGTGTGGCACTTGAACTAGTGTGTTGGTGGCGACATATGTCATTTGGATCGGTCAATATACACATTACCCAAAGTCGAGTAAGGAATTCAATGTGATGAAGCTTTCTTAGCTTAAAAGGGTATGAAACCATTGCTATGAGTGGAATTGGAGAGGGCAAATGATATTTTGCTGCAATTCCAACGTAGCATCTTAACGACACGGCTCGAGTCTCAGGGAATGTTGGAGGAAGCCCTTGAGTGGCTACGGATCACAACTAATTTGACTTGGTTGTGCAACGTGGAAATATCAATTGAATTTCAAAGAAAATCAAAATGGAAATAGTCGATTAGTCAAAACACATTTGGTCCAGCAACAACATTATTCCAAGAAAAGAGGAATGGTTTACCAGAATCAGTTCCTACTCAACATTTATTTGCAAAACCAATTATATTCCTGGCAAATTGTTAAGATTGATAATCTTCCCTCTTGTATTTTAATTGGTTGTTAAAAGACCCAATTGTATTTCAATGTCTATATAACTTTAGAGATTGCCTATAGCAGAGGGAATTAATAGATCAGTCGATAGATATACACGCATAGAGATAGGGACACACACAGGTACAAAAGGAAAGCGTGGAAGGGAGGAGTCGGTCCCAATGTAGCATCACACAATTATAACCTGTGGATCACTCTTCTTATTCGTTGGATTTAATTTTTGCCTCATGATGTAAAGACTGTGTTTTCAAGAATTAATTAAAACATTTTTATCCATGCTCTGTTTATTTATTTTGTGCATCTCATGGTTTTAACCTCTGTGTGAACCAGGTCACTAATAGAGGGTGCGATCTGGCTGGGTTGGCTGCCAAACCATCTCGACACTCTCTACATCTCTTAAATTAAATTTCATTTAAATTATTATTTACTGTGTGAAGTTGGTATCACAAGATTTAACTTTTTCCAAACTCTTTCCTTCTTCAAATTGGTGTTATTTAATCTGTTGTAATGTTTTTCCTTTCGACCGAAAAATTGATTTGATTTTCTGCATTAGAAATTGTTCTTGCACTCAAACTATTTCTTTATATCGAATAAAGATTATGTCCCTTCAGATTGTCTGAATTTACAGGATCAGCCTATGCATTGATACTCTGCCTTTATGAGTTGTAATGTGCAACTTGAATCCTTTAAATTGATCCAGATCCATTTAGTTTATATTATATAACCTGAGATCAACTTGAGTGTTTATGGTTTCGAGGTATTAACATATTCATTCAATATATGCTTACAAGAATCCATATGTTACTAAGAAGCAAAGATCACATATATATTTCCCTAATTTTAAATCATGATGCTTGCAGAGCCAACATTTATGAAAAGGGAACTGCCTCATGTTTGAAAAATGATAATGTTTATTTTCCATTGTAGTTTCCTTTAAACATCTTGACAGTTTTACAAGATTTATTTCTAGGGACAAGGAAGGCGAAAGAATTTATATTAAATCAATTTCTTTCATAAGTTTATTTACACAATAAATTTACTTGTTAATATTTGTTGATGGTTTCAGGTTGATTTTGTTACACAGAGATAGATGTAGCAAAATGGTTTTGAATTCTTTTGAATTTATTCAGCATTTACAGTCTTTTTGATATTGTGTTGGAACTGCTTGGTTTCCAGATCAGTTTTTCCTTCTATTTGCCCATAATTAGGAATTCCTTTCAGTGTAGGATTGCTTTTATTTCTCGAATGATTTTAATTATCAGGATTGGTGTTTTCTCAAATTCCCTTTTAAGTGAAGGATTTCATTTATCATTAAAATTAATGCGCAAGATATAATATAATTTGTTTTGCAGGTTACCAAGGGATATCTCTAGCATTTCTAGTGTTGCACCTCAAAGTTCACGAACTACCAGATTGACAATTAAATGTTTGTACATTTATATGCCCTATACTGCAACCAATAGACCCTATCATGTGAATTGTTGCCATGATACTCCAACCTAACTCAAACATATCTTAGTACACTTCTAGCCCCCATGACTCAAACTAGTTGGGTAGCTAATCCAATTTTCACGCTCAAACCATGAGAATTCACCTCCTCATGCCATCATTAGTCGTTTCTCCCATCATCCTATCACAACATCAACTCGATCAAGAATCCATCACATCTCCATCAAAATGTAAGTAATCCATGCCCTCCATGAAGTAGTCTCCATCTCATTTGTAACATGATGTCCACGATGTTGGTGTCAATGTTTTTCATGTCAATCAATTGCATCTATCCAAACATCATCATCCATATCTGTGTGTAAGATCCATCTCCTCAAAATGAAGAGATCCTCTCATCAAATCTACTCTCAATGTGCCACATCCAAGTCCATGAAACAACATCCATCACATCTGTAATGTGCCATCCCTTAAGTCTGTCAAAAGGAAAAGTATACACCTGTCTCATCATCCATGTGCTACCCATTGTCATAAACCAATCATCCACCATGTATCAAAAGTGGTCAATTCTTAGCTCAACCCATGCCCAAGTGTTACCACCAAGGCATCATCATCATGGAAACTCCATCAACTCCAAAGTGTCTCATCTAGATCATCTCCATCAAGTTACTCCCCCTGAACACACCCCATAAATGTGCCCAAAGGTATGCATCCCATACTGCATCACAGTTAGGTACACCTATGACCTCAGCTCGTCAAAGAATTAAATACTCCAAGACCACCATAATATGAAGTATCCAATGGTACAACTATCTCAAGTCATCATGAGCTCCACGAATCATCTCCATCCAACATCTCAGCAAGAATACATATCTTGGCCTCAAAGGTCCTTGCAAGATGCCTCTACTCTCCATGTAGTATGGATACTCCATAGTTTGCTCACAAATCCAACCAGTCCATGGCCTTGTTGTACAAATGTGCACAATATCCCCATCGGCTCACAAGTAAAATGTCTCCATGTCGCATCATTAAATCCATCTGCACAACACCAATTCCTTGGCACTCCTCATTGTATATCCATAAGTGACACCTCTCTAAGTGTCCATGCATAATGTCCCTCCATAGTGTCTGCCATGCTCCACCTATACAACTCAATGTCCATGAATCAAGATGTCCATGTTGTCTAACTAAGAAGACCCATCACAAATCAGTCATCTCATCCTAGTCCTCAATCCAGTTTAGTGCACTTGGTCACTCAAACCATATATATCATATCATGTCATATCACAGGTTTCTTCCATCATCAATCCCCCACTAAAGGTCCACTAAGACGGCCTCTTGGTCTTAGCTACAAATAATTCCACCCAAGTATCAAATCATCAAAACTCAAGTGTTCCCTCTCTCTAATTAGTCCATGAGTCATGCCGGGAGCTTAGCCAATTCTCCATATGGCTAAAGCATGACCCATCTCCGCATTGATCATCATCTTCCTCCCTTGTCACGAGCATTTAATCCCCCTGTCATGAGGTCACAAATTTCTCCAACAAGCTCTGCAACAATCAATGTTCCTTGCTTCTCCACACAAGGTCTCATCGTCGACATCCATGGCAAGGTTGTCCATTGCATCAAAAAATTGTCTTCATTGCATATGGTCCATCCTCTAAAAGCTCCAATGAAACACAAGTAAAAGTACTACTTACTTCATCATGAGACTCCTCAATGTGAGTATCTAGTGGTCTGGGTGCAGTGTTAGAGATACGCATTCAAAACCAGAAACGATCTCCTCAAGTTCAGGCGGGACTTCTTGTATGGTTTCCTTTGGAAAATCACTCATTAACCTCTAAATTTAGTTATTCTGCTAAAATAGCAGAACTGTTAAATTTACCTGAAATATGGCAAATCTTCACTTTTCCCACAGAACCGAAAATAAATAAAACCACCATTATAGCCTTCTCGGGTCTGAAATTTATATTAACCCGTGTGCATATTCCAGAGCGATATCCATTGGATCTCGTCCCTTCTTAATGGACGGCTGCGATTGATCCAGAACTCAAAGGATTAAACCACAGTTCATAACATATCGCATTTGAAAATTATATTAAACTCCGTGCATTTTTCGACGCGATTACCATCCGATCTGAGCTTTTCAAGCGGACGGTCACGATCAACTGAGCTATTAACTTAGTTTTATAAATGATCGCATCCATTTTTGGAATTAACCTCTACACTTATTAGCATGCGATCACCGTTAGATATTTTTCCTGTCGATCAAATGGCTCAGATCTTCTCTGGGGGTTCTCAAGAGTTTTGTCGGGTTTTCTTCGTTCTGCCAAGGTTTTAGTGCTTCCGCCAAGTTTAAACTGTTTCTAAGTTATATTCAGGATATCGCTAAATCTACTTTGTGGGTTCGAAATACATCCCAATTAACTCATTACACAGTGAATGAATATTTAAACGCAATAACACAAAAATTATATCAAATCTAGTTTTAAAGGGCCAAACTGGAAATCAACAACATTCAACAATATTTTGAAGGAACTTCAAACCTTTGGGATTGACCATTCATGCGCAAAATACACAAAGACACAGAGAATTTCCAATATTTTTACAATCAAATCCTCCTCAGCCAAATCCAGCCAAATCCCATTACACTAATTCAAAACTTACATAAATACCATTACATACAACAATCAGATCCTCAATCAATGGATTGAATCTGCCTAATACTAGATGATACCTAATCTACATGATATTCTCCTCGAGAATCTCAACTAAGTCTAAATATTTGAATTAATTACAAAATAGTTCAAATCCCTAAATTCTAGCTCAAATCCTATCTAGAAATCTTTGTAAAGTGACAGCTAAAGGATCCCACTCCTTTGCTTGTAAACTTTTTTTGTATTTTTGGAATAAAATTTGAAGCCTTTTGTCTTCAAGCCTCATGCACCTGCATTAGACTCCTGAGGACAAAATTCTTCATGGGCTCCTATCCATGAGCTCTTCTACAGAACTGCCCAACTTCTGTAGCATGGAATCTGTCATCCAGGTAGCATCAGCAATCAGTTGATCTTTCCACTTGACCAAATACTGAAAATACTCCTGTCCTCTTGTTCTTTTTAACACTTTCTTGTCTGAAATCTGTTCTAGCTACAATGCCTTTGCTGTAGATAACTGTTTTACCCAATCAACCTCTTGTTCTTCCTTGTATTCTGGTGTATCCTCTGCATTTCCACTTTCATACCTATAAAAATCAGCAACATTGAAAGTTGGAGATATTCCAATATCAAGGGGTAATTCAATCTCATATGCATTTGTAGAAAATTTCCTCAAGAATCTACATGGTCCAATTTTCTTAAATTTTAACTTTTTATACTCCCTTTTTGGAAATATTTCCTTCCTCGTGTGTGCTAAAACCAAATCTCCAACCTCAAAATTAACTTCTCTCTTCTTCAAATATCCTCTACTCTTGTACTTTATGTTGCTATCCTATAATTTTTGTTTTACCTGTTCATGTATTGCTTGAATCTCTAAAGCAAAATCTTCTCCTTTAGCACTTTCATTTCAGCTTTGCCCAAGTCTCTTAATTCAGACACTCCTCTTGGGTGCATTCATAAAATATATGGAATGGACTCTGCCTTGTACTCCTGTTAGGAGAATCATTATAAGCATATTCAGCCTGTGCCAAAATTTGATCCCACTGCTTTGGTTGTTCACCAGCAAGACTTCTCAAAAGATTACCCAAGCTTCTATTTACAACTTCAGTCTATCCATTAGTCTGAGGATGATAAGCTGAACTGAAACTCATTTTAGTACCAAGCTTCTTCCACAATGTCCTCTGGAAATGACCAACAAATCTGGTATCTCTGTCTGAAATAATGCTCTTAGGTAACCCATGCAATCTTACAATATCCTTAAAAGACATATTAGCAATGTGAGTAGCATCACTAGTTTTGTAACATGGAATAAAATGTGCCAGTTTAGAAAATATGTCAAATAAAACATAAATTGAATCATTTCCTCTTTGAGTTTTTGGTAAACCCAAAACAAAATCCATACTTACCATATCCCAAGGTCTATCTGGAATAGGTAATGGAACATACAAACCTGTGTTTTGGATCCTTCCCTTTGCATACTAACAGACTTTACAAGTTCTCACATACTTCTCCACTTCAAATCTCATCTTTGGCCAGAAATAAAACCAGTTCAACTGCTCATAAGTCTTGTCTGCACCAAAATATCCTCCAAGTCCACCAGTATGTTTCTCCTTGATTAAATTTTCTCTCATAGAACAATTTGGTATGCACGGCTGATTTCTTATAAACAACAATCCTTCTTGCAATAAAAAATCCAGCCACTTACTTTTGTATAAGAAAATATGATTTTTAAAAGCTTCAAATGCCTCTTTAAAATATAAGTCTTTCTCATATAATTCTTTAAGAAAATCAAAACCCAACACTTGAATTTGACTTTCCTGAACTAAGATGCTTTTTCTGCTTAAGGCATCTGCTACCTTGTTTGATTGTCCAGTTATATGTTTTAATACAAAATTAAAACTTTAAAGATATTCTACCCATTTTGCATGTTTCTGACTAAGCTTTAGCTGTTGCATAATGTACTGCAATGCATGATTTTCTGAATAAAGTATAAACTCCTTAGACATCAAGTAATGTCTCCACTTCTTCAATGACTGCACAACTGCATAAAACTCCTTATTGTAAGAAGAATATTTCTTCTTTGATTCATTCAGTTTTTCACTGAAATAAGCTATAGGTTTGTCCTCTTCACTTAAAACACCGCCAATAGCTTCTCCACCAGCATCACATTTCACTTGAAAAGGTTTATTAAAATCATGCAAAATTAAATAGGGTTTCTCAGTGATCTTTCTTTTCAACAGTTGGAAGTTCTTCTCTACTTTAGCAGTCCATTTAAATGGTTGTTTATCCTTCTTTATAGTGCCAATAATAGAAGCATTGATCTTACTAAAATTCCTTACGAATTTCCTATAAAAACTAGCAAGATCATGAAAACTTCTTACCTCAAAAACACTTTTTAGTGAAGGCCACTCCATGATTTCCTTTATCTTCTCTGGATCCATCTTTAATCCATCAACAGAAACAACAAAGCCCAAATATACCAACTCTTCCTTCATGAATGAGCATTTCTTTAAATTTAGTAGCAACTTTTCTTTTTGTAGCTTCTGTAAGACATAATTCAAATGTCTCATATGTTCCTCTTTAGATCTGCTGTAAACTAATATATCATCTAGATATACTATTACAAACTTACCAATAAATTCTTTCAACACTTCATTCATAAGCCTCATAAATGTACTAGGAGAATTTGATAACCCAAAAGGCATTACCATCCATTAATACAGTCCTTCATTTGTTTTAAAAGCAGTTTTCCATTCATCACCTTCTCTAATCCTTATTTGATGATAACCACTTTTTAATCCAGCTTTGTAAAATATCTAGCTCCACTTAAACAATCTATCAAATCTTCAATTCTAGGCAAAGGAAATATGTACCTAATTGTTATTTTGTTGATTTCTCTTGAACCAGTGCACATTCTCCAGGCTCCATCTTTCTTTGGACTCAACACTGTTGGCACTGCACAAGGATTCAAACTCTCTCTAATCAGCCTTTATCTAATAGTTCCTGCACCTATTTTCTGATTTCTTCATTTTCTGTGGGAGTCATCCTGTAAGTTGCTTTATTTGGTAGATTTTCTCCTGAAATAAAATCTATACGATGACTGATTTTTCTAATGGGTGGTAACTCATTAGGAATATCATCTACAATGATATCATAATAATTCTCCAGCATCTCTTGAATTTCAATTGGAAAATCATAAATTTTAGTGGAAGTCATTATTACCTTGGGTTTGCAAATCAATGCAAATTTACCTCATCCTCTTCAATCTACTACAAGTATTCTTTTCCACTCAGAAATAGAGTCTTTAGATCAGATTTTCCTGATGCATCCTCCTCTTCCATAGGCAGAAATGTGTGATTAACACCATCTTTACCCAATTTTTATGTGTTCTTTTTCCCATCATGCATAGCTCCTCTTTCCAAGGTCTTCCCAGCAATATGTGACACACATCCATAGGCATCACATCACACAGAATTTTTTCTTTATATTTTCCCAAATGCAACTCCACTTCACACTATTCCTTCACCAACAATTGATGTCCTTTTTGAATCCATGACACCTTATAAGGTGTTGGATGTTTCTTTGTCTTTAATTTAAACTTCTCTACCACTTCTGTAGAGACCAAATTATCAGCACTGCCACTATCAATTATCATTTGACAGCATTTTCCTTGAACCTTGCACATAGTCTTGAACAAAGTCTTTCTCTGTGCTGTTTCAACAACATATTTTGTTGGCTTTAACAAAACTTTGTTAACTACCAAAGATTCCCCTTTCTCTGGTACATTTTCTTCCTCTGTCACCTTTTCTTCTTCTTCTTCAGTCTTAGCAACAATTACATTTCTCTGATTTGTTCTTGTGTTTTCTAGGCACTCATAGGCTCTATGTCCCGGATTATTACATCTGTAACATCTGATTTCTCTTCCTCTGCCTCTGCCTCCTCTTCCTCTAAAAAAACTTCTTCCGCCACTTACATCACCTTCTGTGGGTGTATGCTGACTCGAGCTACTGCTAGATCCATCTCTAGGTGTTGTAGATCTTCCTCTACCACCTTGACTTCCCTTCCTCTGAAAGCACCTCTACATCTGGCAGATTACTTCCTCGTGAGATTTTCTTCAGCCTTCAATACCATCTGACAAGCCTCTTCTATTGTTTTAGGAGAAAGCAAACTTATCTCATCTTGGATCTCCATTCTGAGACCATTTATATATCTTGGAACCTTTTCATCTGTATCTTGAATTTGTCCAGCTCTTATGCTCACTTTGCAAAATTCCTTTGTGTATTATTTCACTGTCAAAGACCTTCGTCTAAGGTTTTGCATCTGTCTAAATAATGTATGTTGATAATCACTTGGAAAAAACTTACCTCTCAACTTCGCCATCATCCTGCTCCAATTTTTAATTGGCTACTTACCAAGTCTTTTTCTTTCTACCTGCACTCCATCCCACCAAAGTGTTACATGTCCTTTAAGTTTTGTGACAACAAATTTCACTCCATTTCCTTCTTCCATCTCTTCATAATCAAAGAATTTATCTATGCTATTAATCCAGTTTATCAACTCCTCAAAGTTTAAACCTCTTGCACAAATTGAACCCTCAAGTCTAGGTTTAGATGTGGATCCTAACACTGATTTAAAGAATCTCTCTTCAGGAGTAATTTCTGCAGGTTCCTCTACTTCTACATCTTCAACTTCGGCTCACTGACATCTCCAACATCTGCATCTCCTTGATTTCCCATTTCCACTACTTCTAGTCTAGCTTGCATCTGTTGCATAGCTTCCAACACTTCAGCATTTTCAACTGGTCTTCCTCTTCTTTGAACACATCTTCCTCCAACTCTAAAAGTCGTTTTGGATTTCTTTCTCTAATCCTTGAGATCCTGATCACTGTCAATAAGTTGCTTTGATACCACGAATGGTGGTCTAGGTGCAGGTGTTAGAGATAAGTGTTCAAAACTAGAAACGATCTCCTCAAGTTCAGGTAGGACTTCTTGTGCGGTTTCCATTGGAAAATCACTCATTAACCTCTAAATTTAGTTATTCTGTGAAAATAGCAAAACTGTTAAATTTACTCAAAATATGGCAAATCTTCACTTTTCCCACGGAACCCAAAATAAATAAAACCATCGTTTATAGCCTTCTCGGGTCTGAAATTTATATTAACCCACATGCATATTCTGGAGTGATATTCGTCGTATCTCTTCCCTTCTTAATGGATGACTGTGATTGATCCGGAACTCAAAGTATTTAAACCACAATTCATAACATATCGCGTTTGAAAATTATATTAAACTCCATGCATTTTTCAACGTGATTACCGTCTAATCTGATCTTTTCAAGCAGACGGTCACGATCAACTAAGCTATTAACCCAATTTTATAAACGATTACATCCATTTTGGAATTTACCTCTACACTTATTAGCACGCGATCACTGTTAGATCTGTTGCCTGTGGATCAGACATCTCATATCTTCTTCGGGGGTTTTCAAGAATATTCTCGGGTTTTCTTCGTTCCGCAAAGGTTTTAGTGCTTCTGCCAAGTTTAAACTATTTCTAAGTTATATTCAGGATATCTCTAAATCTACTCTATGGGTTCAAAATACATCCCAATTAACTCAATACACAGTGAATGAAGATTTAAATGCGATAACACAAAATTATATCAAATCTAGTTTTAAAGGGCCAAACTGGAAATCAACAACATTCAACAATATTTCAAAGGAACTTCAAACCTCTGGGATTGACCATTCATGCGCAAAATACACAGACACAAAGAATTTCCAATTTTTTTACAATCAAATCCTCCTTAGTCAAATCCAGCCAAATCCCATTACACTAATTCAAAACTTACATAAATACCATTACATACAACAATCAGATCCTCAATCAATGGACCGAATATGCCTAATACTATATGATACCTCATATGCATGATATTCTCCTCGAGAATCTCAACTAAGTCTAAATATCTGATTTAATTAAAAAATATTTCAAATCCTTGAATTCTAGCTCATAAAGGATCCCACTCCTTTGCTTGTAAACCTTTTTTGTATTTTTGGAATAAAATTCAAAGCCTTTTGTCTTCAAGCCTCATGCTCCTGCATCAGTATCCTCATCCATCAATGTTTGCAATATGTATGATCCTGGTTCAACTTGATCAATTGGAAGTGCCTCAAGTTCTTCCTCCATCGTTGTCACATCTACAACATCCTCATACATCACAACTTCCTCTTCTTCATCATCGCAATCTGCAGCTACATCCTGCTCCATTGTCCAACCAAGTCGAAGAAGTTTTTCTTCAACATTTCTTTCCAAGACCTCAATTTCATCTTGAATCTGTGGGTTCTCTTCTTTCATTAGATTCAACCTGTATAAGGTAAGCAAGAGCCTCCCTTGGCATTCTTCCCAACTTGCCATGTCTTTTCGTTCATCTTGGTCCAAGCACAATGTTTCACCTCTACTAAACCTTTCACGAATTGTAGTAGTAACACTTCAATATGCAAAACTCGATTCTCTGAGTTAAGCCTCTAATACCAACTGTCATGCCCCTATCCTGGCGGTAGTCTTTCAACCGCACATAGGCAGGTGCGGCACCACTACCCAATTTCTTTTCACCAATACTAATGAGTATGAACTACACCTAACATTCAACACTTATTTATTTTTCTTCAATTACACTAAGAATTCATCATTTTACATAGCGAAAATACATTCATTGTCATCATTTATAAAAATACACAATGGATAAACTTCTTTTAATGGGAGGGGAAACTCCCTGGTTAGAATCTACCCTAATAATAATAACAACAGTATTTTACATACACAGCCTTTGCGAGGCAACCCCAAGTTTCACCTTCAAAAACTATCCAAAGCACTTCAACTTGGCATGCCCTTTTAGAAATTCCCAAGTCTGTTGTTCAGTGTGGCCCACGCCTGTTGTTCAACTCACTGTCGGTTCATTCATAATTCGACTTTTTCAACTCATTCATCGTGTGTTTAGCTCGTTCAGCTTGTTCGGTCGTTCAGCTCATTCAACCCTGTTCAGGTCGTTCAACTCGTTTAGCCCGTTTGGGTCATTCATCTCGTTCAACTCGTTTGGTTCATTCAACTCGTTCAAGTTGTTCGGTTCATTCAACCTATTTGGCTCATTCATCTCGTTCGGGTCATTCAACCCGTTCAGCTCGTTCAGCCTGTTTGTCTCATTCAACTCGTTCAGTTTATTCATCTCATTCAACCCGTTTACCTCATTTAGCCCGTTCAGTCCATTCAGCTCGTTCAGGTCGTTCAACCTGTTTAGCTTATTCAGCTCGTTCATCCCGTTCGGGTCGTTTATCTCATTTAGCCTATTCGGTTCGTTTAGCTCATATGGATCGTTTAGCTCATATGGATCGTTCAGCTCATTTAGCCCGTTCGGCTCGTTCAACTCGTTCTGACCGTTCGTCTCGTTCAGCTTGTTCAGCTTGTTCAGCCCATTCGGCTCATTCATCTTGTTTAACATCTTCAACTCATTCAGCTCCTTCAGCTCGTCGGGTAGGAGTGCCCACCTGCAACACGTCAAACTCGAAACTTGTTTCCTTCTTCTCCTTGGCTCAGTACTATGGCCCTCGGTCCACCTGCACCTCGCCCTCTTCATTTCCTCATCCTCCTTGCTCATCCAAGTGCTTAGACCCACACCTTATGCTTGAACTTGCTTGGTTGGATGATGCCTTTCTCCTCCATCTTGCACTCCAATATATATGCGTCCATCAAGGATCAAGGTGGATCAGCCTGCCCAGGCCAACCATACATTTTCACCCAAAATCACCAAGAGTCGCGTCGGTTCACCCAACTTGTCACTCCACACGTCGGCCCACCGTCTCGTCGATTTTTCGACACTCCCCTGTAACTCGTCGTACATCTATTCGATACTTAGCCGATTTTCCAATTTTCAGTTTTTCAACTCTCCCAATGGCTCGTCATCATGCATTTTCCCAGGCGCGTTTAATCAAACACACTGTTCATTGCACTTGCTAGCTTGTTGCCTTTAACCGAATATATGCCGACGCTCCACCTACTCGGAGCACATGCTCAGCTCGTGGGCGTGACAGAGGAGGAGCCAAAAGTGGTGGAAGTGGTTGTAAGGTGGTTTTTCCACGTGCTTTAACACATTGCAGTAATTGATTGGATTCTTGAAGAGCTCCCCTTAAAAACCCCTTCAGAGTAATGAAGAGTAATGAAGAGATAAGAAGAAATTATTTTAATGTTTACGAGGATAGCCTATGTGAAAGATTGCTTTTTTATTTGATTCTTGTATTCAATGTTTTCCTTGTGAAGTCTTACAATAAACCCTCTCAGCTTCTCAACAAACCCTTCTCTGAATAAATTATCTCAAGACCTAATGGCCCGAATTTTTTTTTTCCACTTTTCTAGAATAGCAAAAATTACATACTCTTTCTTCCCACATTTCTTTTGGTCATTTCTAGTGCCCTGTTTAAGTAAGCAATGAAAATTAGTCCTTAAGTGAAATATTGTCTCTCCATGAAATATTAGCCTTAATAAGAGTGAAATCCTTAATTACTTAAACACATGCACACGTGTGTGAATCATTAAAGTAGATTTATATCTTACTAACCATTATACTAAGTGCCTTTCTAAACCAATTATTGTTTGTTTACATTGTTTCAATGCCTAGTTCAACCATGTTACACATGTTTCCGGTACGTTGTTGCACATGTTTCTAGTGGGTTTTTCCCGTCTATTCCGATTTAATTTCTCTAAAATCCAGCGGGAATTTATTGAAATCGCAAGCTTGATAAGTAACCCCTACACAATCCAAGTTCCTAGGGAGTTTTAACCCTTGCACAATCGAAGTGCCCAAGGAGTTTTTCAGGGTGCTGAATCCATATATACGGTCAAAAAACCAGTTTAAATAACATAAATCAAGATTTCACCTCAAAGACGTCAAATTCTGACACCAAAAATTCCAAAGAATCACACTAAAAACAACTCCCATATGGAAAAGTTTTCCATACAAAAAACCAATTTAAATAACACAAATCAAGATTTCACCTTAAAGGTGCCAGATTTTGACACTAGAAAGTCCAAAAAATTGCACTAAAAACAAGTCCCATATGGAAAAAATTTCCATACAAAAAATATATTGACCGTGATAAAAACCTTACCACATAAATAAATAAAATAATTTAATCATTTTACTTCAATAAAATTATATGCTATTTAAAAAAAAAAACAAACAAAACTTTGAAAGCATGTAAAATTGATTTTTCAACCTCTTTCATTGATAACGGAAACATAATATAATGTTATCAATTTATTAAAAAAAAAATTAATATAGTGTTATAAATATTATTATTATTATGAAATTTTTTAGATGGATTTTATGAAGTCTTTTGAGATGGATTTAATGGTTAAAATTATATTTTTTTTTCTCAAAAAAAAATTATAAATTCATATTAAAATAAAAAAATATATATACATTTTTTTCAAATATTTATTTTCATACCCTTAAACTTATATTATTATTATTATTTTTTTGTAAGCTGGGGTGGGACTCTCCGATTTACATGTCCATTATGTACCCCTCTACGGGGGAAGGGTAGCCCAAGATTTGAACCCAAGACTTCCGGTTCGGTGAGACTTCATTTCCACGGCCCTTGCCGCTTGAGCTACCCCATGTGGACTTATATTATTATTATTATTATTTTATAAATATTTTATTTATTTAAAGTTATTTTTTTTAAGGGTGGAATATATGTTTTTAAATATAGTTTTATAAATTTTATTATTATCATAAAGTTTAGTGAGTTTAATAGTTAAGAATATGTTTTCCTTTAAAAAAAATTGAAAGTTTAAATCTAGATAAATAAAATATGTACATTGTTTTAAACTTCAATAATCAAATCACTTCAGAAACCTTATTAGTATTATTAGTATTATTATTTTTATTATTATTATTATTTTATAAATATTTCTCTTATTGAAAGGTTCATTTTACAGTGTAGTGTAAAAGTGAGTCCATTTTTTTTTAAATAAAAGTAAAATATCAACTATAATTAAAAGTATATATATGTGCTATTGGTATTTAATTAGTTGTCCATATGACCTAATATAATTTCATGTAAAGTAATTAGGAATAAAATAAAAATAAAAAATTATATATGTGTGTGTGTGTGTGAGGGGGGGTTAACACGTGATGTCAACTTCAAATATATCTATATATACTAAAAGAATATTAAAATTATTATTATTATTATTAATATTAAAAAATTATTATTATTTTATAAATATTTTACTTATTGAGCTGAAAAGTTCATTTTACAGTGTAGTGTAGAAGTGATGTGTAAGTATGCAGTCTTTTTTAATATAAAAATGAAATATCAACTATAATTATATATATGCTATTGGTATTTAATTAGTTGTCCATAATATAATTTCAAGTAAAAAATATATATATATATATATATATATGTGTGTGTGTGTGCGTGTGTGTGTGTGTGTGTGAAAGATATTTAAACCTTATACTTTTTAGAAATATTTTAACACGTGATATCAATTTCATATATCTCTATATATAGGAAAAGAATGTTAAAAGAAAAAATATTTTAATGTTATATCTAGAAAAAAATATCAAATATGGGTTATGAATCAAATATCTTAATATGAATTGTAACATTCAAAAATACAATTTAAACAACAAAAAATTACACATTGATTTTTGCACTCTAAAATAAGTTTGCACTCAAAAAATTTAATCCCTCTAGGCCACAATTATACTCACTTAAAAAATGTCACAATTATACTCACTTAAAAATATCATACCACAGATCATTGAAATAATAATCATAACACATTAAAGTTAATTATCATGTTATCAATAAAGATTTGAATATAAAAAACAAAAAAAACAAAAAAAATCATTCCACTTAAAAATAACCCCAATTAACTATTTTCACAATTAATTATTTGTTGCGTTCCTTTCAATTTAATGTCTTGAGTCTCCTCGAAGATACGGTGTGGGAAGAGACGTAACCATGGGGAAGTTATTGAGAAGGAAAGCTGATCACGACCATCTGTCACAGTAATCATCGGGGTAATTATTACGAGTATCACAGGGATACCTGTGGATGCGCTCATCCCAAACAGTGCTCTCCCAAGAATGGGTTTCTCTCATCACTTCCCACACTGCGCTGTTACACTTGAATCTGGAACCCAGTCCTATCTGCCAAATTCGACCCCCCACCTTAAATCGTCGTTGGGCTTCCATGTAAGCCGCTTCATACCAGATCCCGCTCACAGAAGTGTTCCCAAAGCGATGCAGTGACATGCGAGATGGATCCAGTTCGCAGTCAGTTAGTTGCAGGCTCTTCCTGATAGCGTTGATCACACCTCGACCCCCGGTGTCACGCCCCTACACCTGCGGTGCTCTTCCAACCGCTTATAGCGAGGTGCGGCACCACCGAACGCTTTCTTTTCACCAATACTCACCTTTGTGGACTACACCTAATTCACTTGTCCTTAGTTTTTTTTTCGCAACCAAGTAAAATGCATTTATCCTTTATACTTAATGAAGCCCATACTCATTCATTATCCATATGCAATTAACCAAGAACATCAACAATTGTAAACAAGTATAAAGGGAGGGGCAACTCCCGAACAGTCTGCCCAACAATATATTATAATAGTTTCTTCAATAATACATCATCAAGTATACTTGGAAAAACTCCAAGTCTATACTTAGAATAATTTTACAATCAAGGCATATAACAACCTTTACAACACTTGTGCCAACTTCATACGGTAGGAGGGTGCTCACCTGAGACACCTAGAACTCCACCTTAAGCTCTGCACAAATCTGCAACTAAACCGCACCTTGAACACCCTTGTCCAACCTACGACTCACTTCCGGTAAACTGCACACTTCACAAGTGGAGCGCATGAGATATGCGCACTCCTTTACCCCTTGTCCAATGCGTAGGAGAAAGTGCGAGCTGAGTTCCTTGTTCCAAATGATCCTTGCGTCCTTCCATATATACACAAGGTAAGGTTATAACATGGGGTGTGTACAGCCTTAAGGCCGACCCCCAAAACATGTCAATACGCCCACACATCTCCATAACATATGTCGGCCTTGCCATCGTGCAAGGCTTCTCCAAGCCAAGGTATAAACCTTTGCCTCCACACATTTTCTCACTAAGTGTCGTGCGCCCTTATGTATTGTCGCACTTTATCGTCGCATATGTCCGGAGGATCGTCGCATAAGGAGCGCCCGCCCGTCGCATGTTAGCCCGCTCGTCGCACCAATGTGCGCCCACCGTGCCCGTGCGCCCGTCGCACCCGACGCTCGTCTGCCCGAGTTGCGAAGACCTTACATCCTCCTCCACCTAAAATCGTTGTCGTCCTCGACAACATACCATCTCGGTAGCTCTCCACCAAGATCATCATCAACCATGATGTCAACTCCTCCACATAAGGCAAACATCCCTGCAACATATGTAGAATCTCATCTCCATCATGCTCCACCTTAGTGACTAACTGTCACCAAGACAACCATACCAAGGTATATACCTCTACGGTATGTACTTCATCAGATATCATCTCGATGCATGATTATTGACCCCTTTGTCACAATCTCCACTGCAACAACTCGTGTCAACCACATCATGTGTCACCATGTGAACCTCTATCATGATACTCCAACAAAATGTCAACACATCTCTGTACACTTCGCGACCCCATGTCTGAACTAGTTGGGTAGCTAATCCAACCATCACGCTCAATCCATGAGAGTGAACATCCTCATGCCATCATCTGTTGTTCCTCAAACATCTGCCACATCCTTGACTCATCAAGAATCCATCTCCATAATCCATGCTCAGGTCCATGGAAACTCCATCCATCTGCAACATGCCATGATGCTTGATGCCAAGCCATCCCTGCACCATCAATCATACCTGCTCAACCATGTTTTAAGGACTCACTGCCATGAGCAGCTAACAATGAGCCCCATCTTCCTTTTTCATCTAAGAAGATGTAGAGGGAGTAGAGCCTGAAGGCTCTCCCTCACTAATCAACTCAATCCATCTATCAGGATCCTCAATCTCCATCCTTTGTAGATATGCCTCCCGGTCTTCCTTCTGGACATCCGGCCTTACATACACCTCCTCATCATCATCATCATCATCCTCCACCAACTCTAGCCTCCTTGTCAAATCCAAGATGCTATCTGAAAGTGATCTAATGACCAATGACTGCTCCACAAGCTTTGCCTCAATAGTGGACAACCGCTTGTTCACCTTCTCCTTATCCTCCATTTGCATCACTCCTAATTTACAATCACGCCTTGTCACACCAATGGGTACATCTTCCCTTCCATCATAAATGTAGAGCTTCCTCAAATGTGGTACAACCATAGCCTCAAATTGTTTCATGAATTCCATCCCTAATACAGCCTCATAGTCATCAATCCGCACTATACTGAAGTCCACCTTCCCGGTCCATTCACCAAGTGTTGTGTCCACCTTCTCAGCTATACCAAGAATCTCCATAGGAGGAGAATTCATTGTCTTCATTTGTGCCTTTGCTGGTACAAACTTCAGCCCAATTCTTCTCGCAGTATCTTCACCCATGAAGTTGTGAGAAGCCCCACTATCCACCATAGTGAGTACATCAGCACCTCCAACCTTCATCTGAACATACTCTAATCTGTTCCTTTCAGGATCTCTCCTAGAGACCACCTCCGTAGTAGCAGAAGCACCAAGTATCTGCATCATCCCCACAGAAGCACCTTCATTCTTTCCATCAGATTGTGCAATAGCAGCCACCTTTGGTTTAGAAGGACAATTCTTCACCGTATGTGGACCAGCACATATCCAACACTTCAAAGGTTTCTTCATCTTCGAACTATCATCCGATTTCGAAGCATCTTCCTTCTTCTTATCTTTCGGTTTCTCGGACTTCTTCTTCCTATCATCAGAAGTCTCATCATAATGTTCCACCAACCTGTCAACAGCAGCAAAAGCTTCTTCAAGTGTCCTAATCTTCTGCCTCTTCACTTCATTGCGTGCCCAAGGCTTCAACCCAATAATGAAGTTGAACACCTTGTCCCTCTCCGCCATGTCAGGAAGTTCCAGAGCTGCACTTGCAAACTCCCGCTGATATGCTTGTAGGCTTCCAGTTTGTTTTATGTACTTAATCTTCGTCCTTGCTTCCCATGTTTCATCTTGAGGACTGAAATGAGTCTGCAAAGCCTTCTTCATGTCATCCCACGAAGAAATGTCATCAGCACTACCATTGACAATCTGATCTAACCTCCTTCGCCACCACATCTTAGCATCCTTTGTTAAGAACTGAGCAGCTACCTTGACCTTTGTCTCATCATCAGATAGACCCAAACGTTCCAAGTATTGCTCCATGTCCCATAGAAAGTTGCCAAGAGTCTTTGCATTCCTTGTGCCATCATAAGATTCCGGTTCCTTGACCTTCATATGAGGTACTCCTCCACCTGAGTTGTGCCTCACTGCCTTCTTCAACACCGCTATCTCATCATTGGCTCCGTCAAGAGTTTTCCTCAAGTTCACGATCTCTGCAAGACCCTGATCCCTTGCTTCTTCAACCTCTTTGACCCTTACTTCAAGTTGTGTACACATAAGATCAGTGTACTCATACTGTGTTCGGAGTTCTTCGAGCTCTTCTTTTGTCTTCAAGTTGATCTCTTGCTCTTTAGCAAGCAAGTCCATCTTCTTATCCCAAGAAGTCTCCATAGCCTCCATCTTTTCCAACACCTTCTCAATGAACCCAATAGTAGTATCCTTCATTACATGACTAGACCCAGCCCGAGAATCAGTTGCCATCTCTAACAACTTCTTACTCTTTTGCAATCTAGTTTCGACCATTCAACAGCTTCACCAAGTCACCTGCAATTAGAACCAACCCTTGTTCCACTTCGTGTGAAACGGTTTCCTTCACCTGCAGTACCTGTCACGAGAAAACCTTACTCAAACCGAGTCTTGAAACTACCTTCAAATGCTTCAACACCTGAACCTGTTCAAGCCTCAATATCACCTGTCATCAACTTCAAACCTTCACGAGCAAACCTTGCTCTGATACCACTTGTCACGCCCCTACACCTGCGGTGCTCTTCCAACCGCTTATAGCGAGGTGCGGCACCACCGAACGCTTTCTTTTCACCAATACTCACCTTCGTGGACTACGCCTAATTCACTTGTCCTTACTTAGTTTGTTTTTCGCAACCAAGTAAAATGCATTTATCCTTTATACTTAATGAAGCCCATACTCATTCATTATCCATATGCAATTAACCAAGAACATCAACAATTGCAAACAAGTATAAAGGGAGGGGCAACTCCCGAACAGTCTGCCCAACAATATATTATAACAGTTTCTTCAATAATACATCATCAAGTATACTTGGCAAAACTCCAAGTCTATACTTAGAATAATTTTACAATCAAGGCATAGAACAACCTTTACAACACTTGTGCCAACTTCATACGGTAGGAGGGTGCTCACCCGAGACACCTAGAACTCCACCTTAAGCTCTGCACAAATCTGCAACTAAACCGCACCTTGAACACCCTTGTCCAACCTACGACTCACTTCCGGTAAACTGCACACTTCACAAGTGGAGCGCATGAGATATGCGCACTCCTCTTTTCTGCGCACTCCTTTACCCCTTGTCCAATGCGTAGGAGAAAGTGCGAGCTGAGTTCCTTGTTCCAAATGATCCTTGCGTCCTTCCATATATACACAAGGTAAGGTTATAACATGGGGTGTGTACAGCCTTAAGGCCGACCCCCAAAACATGTCAATACGCCCACACATCTCCATAACATATGTCGGCCTTGCCATCGTGCAAGGCTTCTCCAAGCCAAGGTATAAACCTTTGCCTCCACACATTTTCTTCTCCAAGCCAAGGTATAAACCTTTGCCTCCACACATTTTCTCACTAAGTGTCGCGCGCCCTTATGTATCGTCGCACTTTATCGTCGCATATGTCCGGAGGATCGTCGCACTTCGTCGCATAAGGAGCGCCCGCCCGTCGCATGTCCGCCCGCTCGTCGCACCGATGTGCGCCCGCTGTGCCCGTGCGCCCGTCGCACCTGACGCTCGTCTGCCCGAGTTGCGAAGACCTTACACCCGGGTTGAACGCAGAAATGCTGGAAGGCGAGCCCGAAATTAGGAATATAAGGCTTCAAATTGATCTTCAGGGCCTTGATACATATCATGTTGTAGGCGTAGTAGAGCTGCTCCGTTTTGGGGAGCACTTTGGGGCCCAACGTCGCCATGTTCTTCCTCACAGCGTCTCCCGCCACGTCCCTGAGTAACGGACCGAGGGAAACGCCAAAGAGCCCCTCGTCGTCTTCCTTTACCATCACGCAGTCGTAGGCCTCATCCACGGCGGCCACGTTCGTCCTGACCGCGTGAAGGAGCCTCATCTTTGCCCGGCCTGCGTCATTGCCTTAGTTCGACAGAAGCAACGCGTAGCCACCGACTCTGAAGAGACAGTTGGTGACCATCATGGACTTATGGTTGCCCCGATAGTGGGCGTTGGCCGTTATGTTCTCGCTGCCGATTACCAGAGCATAGGAGCCACGATAGACCTTGAAAAGGTCCTTGGCCATGTCCACCGCTTTAAGGCTGGCGCTGCAACCCATGCCGGAGAGATTGAAGGTCTTCACGTTCTCTTTCATCTTGTAGCGATTCACGATCCACGCTGTCGGCGACGGCACTGGACCGAAAGTGGAGACGTTGACGATGAGAATGTCAATCTCCCAAGGCTCTACGCACGTCTTCCTGAACAGCTCGTCCAGAACCGGTGAGATTAAGTCGATTAATATTCCGGGAATCTGCAATCGACGGATGACCCGTTCAGAACGGCCACGAAGCACTCCTCCATCTCCACCCGCGCTTCCTGCAACGTCGCCACCATTTTATCGTTGAAATAGGAGCGGGGAAGGCACGTTTCTTCCCCAGCCCGGATTGCCGATGTATTCTCCACTGAAATTTTCCTCTCTCACCACCGAAAAACTTATCATCATTCCTCGCCGAAAGATATACGCTCAGCTCTGTGTTAACCCTTCGCTCTTCCGGTGGCTTGTAACAGACGAAGTCCACGAGATAACACTGGTGGCAGGAATATCGTGGGGCAATGATATAAAACAGCAATACAACGACCACATAGCACAACAGAAGGATATCTATTGCGCTTATTTCTTTCAGATAACGAAATTCCAGCTCAAGCAATTCCGGCTCCGCCGCCGCAACATCATTCACGCACGCGAACCACAAGAATCCCACCACCAAATCAATTTCTATATACGCTAGTCCAGCCATGACAGATTTGAAGTGTTTAGTAGACTATCAGTCTCAACCTGCTTGTCGAGAGCTCAAGGTGGCACTGGCCGCAGAACCTTGGATAAAAAATTTATAACTCATGGTCAGATAATTTTCCAACACGATATACTCTTTTTTGTCTTTATAGAACTTCTCCTAAGGATACTCTTTTTTGTCTTCTGCAAATTTCTTCAACTAATCACATTCGTTCTCTTTTTCTTTTGCTTAACTGTTAATAAGTTTAATTTGAAGGTGTTGACCCCACTATGCTCAAACCTCGTTTTGTATGGTTATCTTTCCTGAATTAAGTTGAATTCACGTTATTATAAATGCTCTCTATATGCCCTCAGGGCTTGAGGCCCTTTAAGCTATATTCCTGATAGATGAAGGAACCTTTTAACCGGTGGAAAGGAATCAGTAGGGTCTTCCTTTGTCTGTCAGGAACCTTCCTGTAACTACTGGAAAGGTATCAGTAAAGTCTTTTTCCGTAGACTTTTTGTTTTTTTGGGGTTAGTTTTCCAATAAATTTTTAAAGTAGTTTAGAAATGTGTCTTAATAGTGAAATAGTATCTATAGAATTTGAATTTTATTATTAATAATTAATAAGTGGATGGTAACATCTATAAAATGTGTTTAATAGTAAGAGAGTATTCTATGTAAACTTTCATAGATTTTAGTACACAAATTAATAGATGGAGGGGTTCTCTTGTCCCACAAACAAGGGGATCTCATACATCAAATTGGTGTCTAACTCAATCATGACCTTAAAAATTAAATTGTTGTTATTATTATTATTATGTTAATGCATTATCTCCTAAAGTAAGAGGAATTACTACTTAGTAGGCTTTGGAAATGCATTAACTAAGATCTAACACATCTACTCCCTTCATCTAACTAAGGGGTTACTAAGAGATACACAAGCATGTGCACCCTTATCTCCTATGAAAGGTAGCTTAAAGAAGTGTCAATCATTGAGGGTTGGTTCCTAAAACTTTCCATAATTTTTACCATATTAAATTTTCCTTGTTATCTTATGTTGTATCTTACATTGTTTGTGATCATTGGTAAAACATGATTATTAAAGCAAATTTAGTTTATCTATATCCATATACCATGTTACCTCTTCGAGTAAGAGGTCACATTAACTAGGGTAGGAAAATTATTGTTGGTGTTCATGGTTGACATTGCTTTGGCAATATACCACTTAAAACTTAGCAGGATTAGAAGCAATTTGTAGCATGCTCCTTTCTTCTAATTATAAGGTTATTAAGGGCTAAACAAACCTACCAATCGTAGTCTAGAATATATACCTAAGATTCAATATTAGTGCTTCATTTGTTAAAAAATTGTTAAATCATTTTTCAATACTAAGTTACTCTACTAACTTATTGTTTCTCCATGTTGGAGAGAGTTTTACAAGCTCCACATCACACAAATTAGCTTATTAAGTATTATGAAGGAAATATGGAGAAAAAAATCCATCCTATCACTATCTCCCAACTTCTCTTTGGTTCATAACAACACTCAAGTCACGTCCTATAATTACATATTCTTTTTTTACAGCATTCGACAGAAAGAGATCATCCCAATAAACCTACCTATATTGGAATGGACCATAAGAATATTCTTATCAATTTCTAAATAGAAAATTTTTATGGAAATGGAAAATTGTAGCATACTCAAGTTGCTCATAAAAAAAATGTGTTCCACGTAGTGATGGGGCAGTAGAGAAGACAACAAATATGACACCTTCACCCTTTCCTCACATTAGTGATGAACAAGTTGAATGAAAGTGAAGGAGACAGTGATGCCAACTATTACTTGGTACAGGGCACTTGCATGCCATAGGAGATAGTGAAATAGACTATTGTTTGGAAGAGGGTGCATGCATGCTAAGGGCACACATGTCACACCTTCAGTTAATTCCATTTTATATGTTTCAAATTTAGCAATTTGAGTTTTGGATATAGTTTTTCTATTATTATAGCTTTTCTTTTGTTATTTTTAGCATGCATGATCTATTCCTACTAAGAGAGTGAAAATCCTTAGTCAATTAGAATACTTATGAATGAGAAATTCCCATCTTAGGTAGAGAAATATCTCGAGAAGGGATGCATGCTTGCATGCTCCAATTCACCTTTTGATGGAGATACACTTGGGACTCTTACCATGTAACTATGGTGCAATTAGTGATCAGGTTAGGGCTATGATTTGAAAAATTCCAAGCGGATACGATTTTTCATGTGTCCATATTCATTGTACTTTCTCTCCTCTTCCTATTCTATAACCGAGATGAAAGGTGTGCCATTGTGTTCGTTATCGAGGTTTTGTTTTGAGTTGTTGGAGTGCATATTTTTCAATATTCAATAGAAGATAGATGCAATTGAGAGTTCAAATCTATTTATTTTCCATTCAAATTTTCCATAGTATCTATTTGTAAATCAGCCAACTTATATATGCTTCCTTTTTATTGAAACATTCACGTTTTCAGCTACCTGGCATTTAGGTTATTCTTCTAGGTGCAAAATTTGCTTACCATTGTTAATGAAAATAAAGGGATATAAATATAAAGGGGTATAAAAAATGTTAGTGAAAAAATGGATACCTATAATATCTATTGAAAGCGGGGGCTTTTTAAATTGGGAAGGTGTATTGGGTTTGTATTGGTAGTGGCTTAAATAAAGTGATTTTTAGAGGTATTTCCCAATATGTAGTCAAATTAAGGGTATTTTTTAGCATGCCATGAATGCACGTGCTATGTTAAATGTTCATTGAGTGAAGCCCCCATGAATGGCCATAAGGCCCTATGGATTGTATTTTGTTTGTTTCACTATATTTCCCTCTCCATTTTTTACCTAGCACGATGTATGAAGGGTTTACTCCCTATAATGAAACACCCCCTCGCCCCCACTCTCCAATTGATTCATATTACTTAAATCCCCTTCATTATAAGATCATTTTCATCTACACCTTTCTTCATAAAAGACCTCTAGATATACCTAAGGTTTTTTTAAGACAAAGAGTCCTCATCATCGACCCCACCTTCTCCAAAAATATTTAACATGTTTGGGTGTTACAAACCTATGTTTTCTAGAATGCTTTAGCTCTACCTAAAATAGTTCCACCCACACTAGACACTTGCATGTTTTTATTAGATTCATATTCACATAAGAGATCCAAAATAGAAGAGGGATTTCTAAGGTCTAAATTGGAGTAGTTTAGAGGTAATTTGATAAGGAGGTAGGACATCACCTTTTTGTAATTGAATATCATATGTTCCTCCCATTACATGTTGACTGCAGGAATTAAACCAACTACTTCCTTGAGGTCTAAATCAGAGTAGTTAAGAAGGAATACGATAAGGAGGTAGGACATCACCTTTTTGTGATTGAATATCATCAGTTCTTCCCATTCCATACTGAATGAAGGAACTAAACTAACTACTTCCTTGGGAGTATAAATGGGCTGATCAAGTGATTTTTTGGGGACTAAGGTCGCTTGTCGTCCTTTTTCTATTCAACAATTGTTTGCATTGATTTGTGTGCCTTTTACTTGGAAAGAACCCCTTTAAACTTAAAAATGTCCATATTTTTCCCATCCAGTTGACTAAGAGGGAATTGTATAAATTATTTTCCATATCCAATCTAAATTCCTTGAAAAAAGTTAATGGCCATTTTATTTTGATGTCTCCAATCTTACACAATTTGAGCACCTAAATGGGATAATTGGGTTATTAAAAACCTAAGAGATTAGTCCATATCCCATAGAACAATAACCAACACTTACAAAAGACCATCATTGAGTTTGATGTAAGATATTATTGAAAATAGTTATAACTAGCACCATCATATAAATTAAATGGTTGGTAAATGTTGATAGGCATCCATCCATAATAAACATCAACACACTTAACTCTCCATACATCTCAAGTTGATAAAATTAAAAAAATCATAAGAATTAAATAAATTATAATTTTATTTAAAAGTATTATTATTAGTATTAATGATAAAATCAATTAATATATAAGTTAAACGTATATACACAAAACATGTCACAAGAATCTTAACCATGAAGATTCTTAATATGACTTTGTTACAATACCATGGGCCAATACCATGCTTATCATACTACATGCCCAAAAGCTCATTACTCATTTCACATGACACTTGTTTATATGGAATTTTTCAATTAATGAATTTAATAAAAAGGGGGAAAAACATAACTACTTTGGAAATAATTCTCACCCTTTGATTTTTGTATACTACTAAGAATATTCTATGAAGGTTAAATCCCTATCATCAACCTAATAATGATTGATAATTAAATTAAAATTTTGGAAGCCCTATACCAAAATAGACATGCCACATAATTCATGATATTGAGTTACATTAACTTGCATATAAATACATGAGTGTTATGTCTTTGGAAAAGGGCATGACCACCATTATTGCATATTGATAATAAATCTATCTAAATCATTATTACATTATTTTTAATATTACTTTATTGTAATATACTTTTTAGATATATTATAAGTCATCCATCTCATAAATGCTTCACCCATGAAGCATTTGTAATGAAGGATATCTCAATCTAAATTCTTCATTTCCCCAAGTAAAATTCATCTTTAAACATGTTCCTCCATTATTATTGTATGCATTGACTTTCTAGAACAACCCATTCATATTTTTGGAGCTGACAAGTGTCACATTTTGCCACATCAATATGACTGAAATTGTTAATGGATTTTTCCATGATGTGATTTCTAGATCATTTTGGAGAGAGGCCCTAATGAAGGTCCTAAAAAATGGTAGTATATTTTTCAAGATTCTTGTCAATACATTTAGAAACATAAAGAAAATTAAAATGCCACCTTCATTGAATAACTACGAAAAGGGGCCATATTCTCCATTCTATTACATGAAATATTTGTCGAGGTGGGATTTTGATTCCATGAGCTTGTATTTCTTCTCATTTTCAAGGAAATTTAGGAATTGGTTTTGTAAGTTTAAACCTACTATATTGATCATGGATAACCATTAGGCTCCTAGTACTACATCAACTCCCCTTATTTCCGTGGCATACACAGGGAATTGTAATTGATAATGTAACTTCATGACATTTCTCCATGCACACAATAATTTTATTTCCTAAAATTGTGAATTTAAAGTTAGAAGATGGATAGACAAACATTTTAAATTGTTTTTCTATTTTAATATCAATAACATATGAGAACTCACAATATCTATTAACACTGCTACTCTTGTACTTTTATCATAGCCCAAAACCCTAAGAGTTCAGGGTTGAGAAATGTTGGTCAACATTAAATATGGGAGTGTTGAAGTGGAATTCTTATGTCCTTGTTATTATCACTCTATACTTCACATAGATATAGTTTCTTCTCCTTGCATTTGTGGCATGGCCTCAAGTTGGAAGCATAACATTTAAAGCATTGATCTTTTGTGTCCTTTTCATTAGAGAGTGGAATCCTTTTATTAGGGTGAATACATGCTTTAGGCTCAATTTCCTGGAGAGAGACCAAGTAACTTGTTGCAAGAACATCTTCAACAATTCTAACCTTTAGTCATGTTTACTCTATGTCATTTATATCTATCACTTGAGTTCATTCATTATGTATTCTTTCAATCCTTATATGGAAATTTGTAAGAGATAATCATTTGGTAACTTAGGCATAAAGGTAACTAAAACATGTAAATTGTTGAAAACTTATTTTTCCTTGATATTTTTAAACCTCCCTAAAATCATTGTTCTAAATGTATCATGGCTTCTTGATTGGGCTTTTCAGTGCCACCAGAGGAACTAATCACATGTTGGCCTTTATAGGTGAAATAATGTAAAATTTATTTTTTCTTCATCATCATACATCTTGTGTAGCTCAAAATAGCACTCAAGTCTATTTATCCATCTTGTGGTCTCCATATTATCCTCTTTGTCAAATCTTTATACATCAAATTTTAGTTTGTGTGTAAATTTGTTAAAGTAACCAAAATTAGATGAATGTTTTGGCATCGAAAAAAGAGAGTTAATCTGGGCTACCAATCCCTTGTTCATGTTTTTTGTAACCTCACTTTCCCAACTTCAAGTCTTGAAAAAAACATTCATTTTATTAACTTTTTGAGTCATTATGTTAAAAAGACTTATATTAAATAAACTTGGCTTATTGGAGATCTCATCGAGTGAAGCCTTTAATTCTTTTATATCCCTATTCCCAAGCTTGCTAAACATTTTTGCTATTGAATCTTTTAATTCATTTAGCTCACTCCTAAACTCTTTGGTGAGTAATGTAATGCTTGGGTTGCTAGTAACCCCATAGGAATTTTTTTAATTATGAAGAATTCATATGGAGTGTATAAATTTGCAAGGCTAATGTGGAAGACATATGAATTTGTGGGGGCAATGGCATAGGTATGGTGTATCCAAATAAATTAGAATTGAGATGAATAGTCCAAAAAAAAAAAAAAAAAAAACAAAAAAAAACAAAAAGAAACAAAAAAAGAAAAACAAAAAAAACAAACCAAAAAAAACAAAAAACCAAATTTGCTCAAAAAAATTAAGTTGTTAAGTAAAAAAAATAAAAAATTATAAACTCTATTTTAAAAAATACTTGATTGAGTAAAAAACTTTATTAGGTTGATAAGTTTTTTCATTAAATCTAATAAAAAAGACTATAAGATTTAATCAGAATGGAAATACTAATTATAACATAAGCTAACAAATAGTTATAATTAATTTATATATTATAATATTGGATTACAAAAACATTATATATATATATATATATATATATATATATATATATATATAAAAGTTGGTTAATAATAAATTTAATTTAATTTATTATTATATTATTTTTGTGTATTCTATTTAATAAATATAATTGTTCTTTTGAAAAAAAAATTAGATTAATTTAGTTATAATATAGTAGAGATTTTAAAAAATCATAAATTAAAATTATTTAATTTACAAATTTTAGAAGTATTATAAATGTTTCATATATTTAAAAGTGCATTTTGAATAAAAATAAATTACAATATCTCAAAATTTTTATTACTAAATTTTAACAAGAAAACATATTTTATTTATTAATTAAATTATACCTATTATTTTTAATTTTACTTATAATTCTCAAAAATAACATAATATACCTTAACATATTACATTTCATCACACAAATAATTTAAAAAATTATCCTTAATTTGATCCTCCATAACAATAAACTCCTAATTGTATTCCCAATCATTTCAATAAATAAAGGGGGCCATAATTTTACTAGAGGAGGAGGTAGTTTATCAAGACTGTCACAAAATAGCGGATGCAAGGTTTAAAAAATAAAAATAAAAATGGTTATAGATCTAGCAACCATGGTGCCAAGGTTAAAAATAAATATTACACCACAACTAGGTACCCTAGCTCAAGCACCTTGTGCCAATATATGAAAGGTGAAAGCACGTGAAGTCTCCTCCTAAACGTTCTTTAATTTTTCAGCTTTATTTCAACATGATGGTCCACACTTTGTTTCTAATTTGATTGCGACTCAGCATCGTTTTTGTAACACTTGTGTATGTCCTCTTTCCTCGTTTAAGGATTCGTATAAACCTTCTCAATCTCTAGAAAGTTGTGATTAGGGGATGCAATCTTCGAGGGAAAGTGTATCTCTTCAAATCACGTATTTGTATTTTTCATGTTTTTCATTTTACATTTTATTTTACTTAATTGTGTAAGTGTCAATCTCTTATTTTGAAAACCCCTATATCTCAATTTTCCTTTAATCTTCTTGTTATATTTCAATTTTCCTTATTTTTTTAAGTTAGCTAAAGCGAAATTTTATTTTTATTTGCACTTTCATTTTTGAATTATTAGCAACTTTTTCTTCAACTTCATTTGTTTCTCTATCTAGTTTAATCATGATCAAAAGAACTTCCAAGTATTCAGATAACTATTGTTCCACAAGAGCATTATAGGTTTCTTCACAAGAGCATTATAGGTTTCTTCACGTTTTTCGATTTGCTTTGCATTGAGTCTTAGAGGTTTACTCTCCAACCACATATTTCCCTAATTGTAATTGTATCTTTCTCTTTTGAGACATGTGTAAGTTTATAACCACATACAAAAAAAACCTGGCAATTTGCCCCAAAAAAAAAAACCATCTACCGGAAAACAAAGGACTTTATTATCTGAAGGAAAAATTTAAAATCAAGCTTACCACCTCTTCAATGCCGGGGGCTTCATAAAATGAAAGAGGCTTCATTACAATAACTATTATTTGGTTCATAAACCAAAACCAATATGATTAGAATACCCGTGACAGAGTTTACTTAGGTAAATTTGGTTTTCACATTTTTGTTTAATCAAATTGTTGTGATACTCTAACAAAGTAATATGCCAACCTATTTCAAAAATCTTAAATAGATGGCGTAAAATTTTTGTTATGAATTTTCAGAACATGTGGAGCCTATTGTTATCTTCGGCAATTTTACGGTTACACTGGATATGTCAAAGCTTGATTGTGAGGTAATATATGTTCCCTTCGTCTATCACATTATGAATGTATGTTTCGCATATGCATTATGCATTATTTAAGAAGATCTTTTAAGTTTTAACAGTGTAATCTAGAATTCTTTGTTTGTTTGGTCCAACATGCTTCTTGGAAGTTTCCACAGGTTGGGGAAAACTTCTACATTGAAACAACTGTTGAACTGATCCAGTATCCCATGCAAAGCTTTCCTATCAATTACCAACTCTATTCTAAAAATCATCAAGAGAACACCCAGATCTTTTTCTAATATAATGTTTGATATAGTTGTTACAGTGGTGGATGGAATACCATATCACGGTGTCTGGCACATCTAAATAAGGAAAAAATCTATGGTAGAAAGCAATCAACGATAACATTTTATATTTTTGGCAAAGAACGATATTTTCACTTTGAAGAGCAAACTAAAACGAAGTCAGTGTTGTGACTCACTTGGGTAGGATAGGCTAGTGTTATCTTGTCTTCTTATGTTTCATCTTTATTATTGCAAAGTTGAGTGTTTGCAGGAAATATGAAAGAAACTTAATAAGCTTAAAAAAAAATACATATCAGAGCCAACAATATAGATTTATTGGGTCCTGAAAAATCAATCCAATAAGGTTTTGATCAACCCCTATAACATAGATAGATGGTCATGAATGGTTAATTCAAGTCCTATTCAACCCTTCTAACATAAAGGGTTGATCCTAAATGGTTAATTCTTCTGGATAAGGTCCTTCCAGGGCAATTTGGTCCTAAATATGATATAAGTAACTGGGATTCAATGCACAAATCTGAGCAGCTCAATTAAGGGAAAGAACAACAGTAAGCCCATCTGATGTTAAAAATCTCAGAAAAACTAATGATAATGGATACCTTTACGAAGACCCTGGGTTGGATTCAATGCACAAACCAGAATAGTTCAATCAACGGCAGAGACAACTGGGTGCAAATCGGATGAATAAAAGAACCATAAAAACCTCTACAAAAACTAATGACTGTGGGTGTCTTGACGAAAACCCATGTTTGGTATTTTGGTTGAGGATCCATGTCCATATGGATGTGGTTTCGAGTTTTCACAAACATTAAAAAGCAAGTGTAGTATAACGCTAAGTAAATAGGTTTGACATGTGTTCGACAGTAATGCTTTCGATCGAGGTTGACTTGACAGAATCATGGACCTGTGGAGAGAGCTCCACCTAGTGTCTGGTGACTTTCTTTCGAGGCAGGGTGGCTGAGAGCTACTTCACATTGGCCAATTTGGCAGTTCACATATGTTGGAGGAGAGCAGGCACCACTTGAGGATCCTTGGCCAAAAGCTTAATCTGCTCCTCTACCTGCCTCCCGCATCGTTTTCGGGCATCAGAAACTGCATCAACAACAACTCCAGTGACTGAGACATGGTTGCTACCTGCAAATGCTCTTAACCATGTTAGCTTTTGCTATGCTTTAGGTTGAATGGGTACGACCCCGAATCCGCAGACAAAAAATAGAAGGCATCGTATAGTGTGATATTTATCTTCATTCGAAAACTATCAATACCCCGCAGTTTCAGTCAAACCTTGGACTGGTGGGTTGAATGAGAGTGGATTTAGGTTGTCCAAATATTGTCCAATGGATGCGAGCAGATGTGATGTGCAGTTAACGTGATTGCTTCGAAGGTAACTTCATAGGTATCATAAATTTTGACCGTTTAAATTTGAAAATAAACGTCAAATTGACAACTTGCTGATGTTTAAAACACGTCAAAGCTGACATCAAAAAAATCTGCTCACCGTCAAATACGTCCTGGAACCTAAAATATGTCTTACAGGACGTCAAATTTCAGGGCTGGTAATGAGGCCTTCACAATGGTTTTAATATTTTCCCTAGTGACCGATTTGCTTAGATTTGGATTTAGTTTATTAAAATATATTTTTTGGAAAATTATATAATATGTGTTTGATTGGATTTTGTTTTGAACATTAGTATTGAGTTTTGGAATTAAAAGGGAAGGGGTGTGGGTAGTGAGCAAATCTCTGCGTAATGTAAGTTTTATTTCTATGCTTATGTAAGTTTTATTTCTATGCTTATTATGGTTCAACATTGAACTATGGTTTTTGGATACAAAGGTTTGTTGAATTGTTTAGTGGTTTATTGCTTAGCATTTCATTCTATTGTTGGGTTATGTTGGAGTTTATCACATCACTTTATTTTTATTTTTTAGGAGTTTACATTAATATTTGTTTGTTGGTTTTCATTTACACCCATCTATGTGGTATGCTCTAAGTTTATATTGGAGGTCCTATCATGGCTTGTTTCGAAGTTAGCATTTAACTTTGATATGGGTTATGTTGGAGGTTAGCTCGTGTCTGGTTGTATGCTTAAGAGGGTGGTTGTTATTTCTATCTGGGACGATGATTACTAGTTTTGTCTTAGAAATATAGTGATGATGGCTATTGGCTTTGATTAGGTACTTATGATGATTTTATGGTGGGCATTCAA
The DNA here is from genome assembly GCA_031772625.1 of Pinus tabuliformis. Classification (NCBI taxonomy): domain Eukaryota; kingdom Viridiplantae; phylum Streptophyta; class Pinopsida; order Pinales; family Pinaceae; genus Pinus; species Pinus tabuliformis. The sequence goes on from CM062817.1 coordinate 722,904,219, forward strand.
TTCTCGTAACTATCATGGGTCCAAAATGATATGTGGTTCCAAGGTTTATTGAATTGTTTAGTGGTTTGATGGATGACATCTCACTTTGTTGCTTTGTCATGTTAGAGGTCATACCATCACTCTATTATTTGACTATGTTGGAGGTCATTTTAATGCTAAGGTGTTTCTTTCATGGTCTAGTTGGCATTTTTCTATGATCTCTGTTGTGTTGGAAATCATTATGTGGCTCCTTTGGTGGTTGGTATTTATCCTTGGTATCTTATTGTGTTGGACTTTAACCCATGTCTATTTATTTTGTTTTTCAAATGTTTTAGAGACTAAGGAAAATTCCTCTACTTTTATGTTTGGTTGTGTGCTTGGGAGGGTAGTTACTTGTTTCTAATTTTGGATTTTCCTTCTATATTTAGGTGAGGTTTGTGAGCTTTTGGTGCCTAGTTGGGTTGAAGGTTTTCAAACTAGGGTCATCTATGTGAATTTCCCTTTGCCTCGGGTCATAATTCTTCATCATGCTTGAGAGTGTGGTTATTGGTTCTTCTTGGAAGGGTGGCGAGTAACTCTAGTTGGGAAGTCTTTCTTTCTGATTGGAGGTTGAGACATAGAGGTGTTGACAACAAATGAGATTTTCGTCATGTAGCTTATCCCATGGAGATCCTTATAATACTCTTTCTTGCAAGTATTTTTAATTCCTAAGGGAAACAGGTAAATCTTAGGTTTCTTTGAATTTTCCCTAATTTTAATCTATGTTGAAAATGGTGGCTAAAGATTTGTTAACAACATAGATATGCTACTTCTTTCTACATGCATGTATATGTTTTTATTCTGAATCAAATATCTATTAACTCGCTTGGGTTGTTTTTGTTTTCTCTTTGGTTCTAGAAAGCGTTTATAATCTATAGGACTTAACACATTTCTAGTTGTAGAAATTTTTGTGCTTGTAGTGTTGTGTTCTTGTGTTGAAGTTGTGATTCCAACTTATAACTTGTTCATGGGGTTTCAACATTTGTTTGTGCATGCATTATTACCCTTATTTCTTGGAATGGAGGTTGATAGGTCCCCGTCGCCAAAGTACAAACAAAAATATCGAAGCCACACTCAACACTAGTTCATCATGAAAAAATTTAACATTATGACATCTATCTAGCATTAGGGTGAAAAAGGTGAGTTCTCAACCTCAAACCTTCTTATTTATATAGCCTTTGAGGCTCATGCCATTTATCCCTCTTATACAAAATATACATTATTTTAACAACTAAATGCATAGTATTCACCCACCCATGTGTTACTCTATGCACAAGTGATTCTTTATTTAAAATGAAAACTAAAAAGTATTCATCACATCCCAACCTCTTTTCTTATTTCTACTCTCAAATGTCCCCTAGATCACTTTTATTTTCTTTGTTGAGTGGGTGCACATACAACTTTTACTTTCCATTTAAATAAAATTATTTTTATATCCATTTAACTCACCCTTTCCTATATGCATTTCCATTTGCAATTATAAAATAAGTTTTATTTCCCCCTTCATAAATAAATGTGCATATGTCTATATGATCAATCAAACTAAGCATGTAATTCATTCATTTTCTCATGATAAAATAATATGCACATGCTATCGAATATTTTTCTCCTAAAGTATTCATATACAAATATGCATAAACCAACTCAAAGTCAATACCAAGAGTGAGACCAACTTATCTTAGAGCCTTTAAGTTTTCAATACTAATAGCTAGAGATAACTCCTAAAACTCTTCGAGCACCTTGCATCAAGAGCTAGACATAATGCCTAGAACTCTTCAATTGCATTGTACCATGGGTTCTATGCCAATAAATTCTCTTTTGACACTACCTACCAGTTTGCACCAAGGGTTCATGTTCCTACATGCACTTCAAGTACTTTCCTATTAGTATGTACTAGGGATGCCATGTTCCTTCATTCATTTCAAGTACTACTTACCAATATGTACCAAGGGTTCCATGTTGCCACATGCCCTTTAAGTATTATTTTCCAATGATGGAGGATAGTCACCATGGTTGGGAATTCATTAACTCAACTGATTCACCACTAGTGAGAGACTAATGTTAACAAGTGAATAGGTATTAACACCTTATTGCACACCCATTAGTTAAATTTCCTCATAAGTGACTAAACCCATGACCTACTCTTACACAATTTGTAACCTATTGGAAAATGTGTGTGTGTGTTTCAACCCATTACACAACAAGGAGGATAGTACTTAGGAATAGTTAACCTATAGCTCCTCTCCTTGACGGTACTCATGCTAGATCTCATCATGCAACCCTTTTCCCATATGTAAGTTTATTTGATAAAATTTTATATGTCTCTACAAACAGATAGAAACAAAATATCAAATAAAATTGTCCAATTATGATGAACAAACAATATACATTCTAATCATTCATATACTGACCCCATTCGTGGCCCATGTATATTGAATTAACTTGGAACCCATATGCAACTATAGTTCTTCCAACCATACTTGAGAAACCATCAATAACATCATATAACATAATAACTGTATTCATGTAACCACATGTTCATTTTGAATTTCCAATAACATCACAAGAATATCAAAGAATAAAACATAACATATATATGTCAACGTAAAGAAATAAACACGTCAATTAGATCAATGATTTAGATCACTTCATCTATAACCAATGGGGTCATTCTTGTAACTAGAATTGCCTCAAATAATAAAATCATAACAAACAAATGAATTCAATGAAAAGACACTATAGACACCCCCTCTTCAAGAAACTTCAACTTGAAATTTTAAAATAGATAAGGAAATTGATTACACATCTCAATAACTTCCTCCTAGGTAGGTAAATTAGGACTTTAACTATCCCATTAGGCCTTTACCTAGTTAACCAAATAATGGTGAAGATGTAAATTTTTCCTATCTAGTATGCATGTCAATTCAGACTTTGGGGCCACTTCATTCCGCACTTACAAATGAGTCAAATAAATAACATGAAAAATCTTGTAGCTCTAAAATTGCTTGCTTAGATCGCTAAGCTTTTGATACGATATTCTTTCTTCTATTCTCAACCTCATGAAGAATTTTCCAATTCCACTATGTTGTGAACATTGATGAAAATGTGGTAAAATGTATTTCCAACACCATGGTGTTGAAGAAGTGTCCTTAGACACATAATTTTATTAGATAAGGATAATTGAGTTACAATGATAGCAAGGGTTAAAAGCCTATCTATCTTACATCAAAATGACCTAGTTTATATATCCCAACTAAAATCTAAACTCTAGGAGAACAAAATAATCACATAATCACGTGAGTATGATAGGTGTCCTTTACATATTAAACTAAATATTCTATTGATGAATATTATCGCATAAACTAAAATTTAAAATATTATATATAGTATTCTACGAATTTAGGATTGTAAGCCTAATAGTCTCCCCGCCTTACTCCAAAAGTTCATTTTTACGAATACCAAGTTGATTTTTGAATTTTGTAAAATTTATTCTACAAAGAGGCTTCGTAAAATTATATGAATTTTGATCATTAGATAGAAAAAATTGTGTCTTAATGATCCCTTTGATAATAAGATATCATATGAAATAGTACTTGGTTTCAACATGCTTCGTCTTCAAGTGAAATACTAGACTCTTAGTCATCTTTATTGTTAACTACCTGTCAATCAATAAAGTGTTTTCCAATTGTTGAGTTACACCAAGATCTTGTAAAATCCTCTGTAGTGATGCAATCTCACATGTTGTTTCCCAAGCTATATGTTCTTTGCTTCTATTGAAGAATTGACAATTTCTCCCAAACTTTTGCAACTCGAAGATATTGGTGTTGAACCCATAGTCATAAAATAACCTGGAGTTGATGTTCTATCATCAATGTCACCTACAAAATCAGCGTCTCAATATCCAAGTGTAAAATATTTGTACCTTGAATGTATCCCAATACCATTTTCATTTAATTCCAATTGCTTTCGCTTGGTTCCTTCATAAAGCTTGAAATTATGTTGAAAAAACATGAGAAATATGGTCAAGTATTTGTCAAATAAATAAGGCTTCCAATCAATTTCATATACCTGGTACTATCCACTAATCACCCCCCGCCCCCTTGCAAATTTTAAAATTTTCAAGTTTGATCCATAGGAACAAACTTTCATGTTAAATCTCTTTAAGCATTCAATGGCATACTTTGTTCAAGGAACATTTCATTTTCTTGTTGAGTTACTTGAACTTTAAGATAATAACGAAGTAGCCCCAAATCTAATATTTTGAAGTCTTCTTAAAGTTCCTACTTGACCTATTTTATGTGAACTTAATTATTTCATGTGATGATTAAGTCATCAACACATAGTACAATTATCACCAAATTATTATTTTACATTTGAAATACAAAGTATCATCTAATTCACTTTGTTGAAAACCTTGTTTTCAAAGATAATCATCTATTTTTGCATGCCAAGCTCGAGGAACTTGTTTCAGGCCACATAAAACCTTGTCTAACTTATAGAATTTATGTTCATATCCTTCAACTTCAAACCATTTTGGTTAATTCATGAATACCTCTTCTTCTTTCAGACCAACATTTAGAAAGGCACTTTTGACATCCATTTAATGTAATTTCCAACCATATTAAATGACTAAATTGATAATTGTTCTAATGTTATTCCATTTAGTTATTGGAGTGACAAAATATTCATAATAAATTCCTTTCTTTTGAGCAAAATCTTTAGCAATAACTCATCCTTTGTACTTGTCAATTTTACCATTAGGCTTGTATTTTATGAAATAAACCAATTTTCAACCTATTTGATCCAAATTAGATCATTGTATTGTTTTTCATCCATATAGATTCTTTGAGAACGGAAAAAGTGGAGGAATTAGCTTATAGGACCATTTTTACCAGTGGGACCAAGTTTGGCAGATTGGGGTCTAAAACCTTCTAGAAGCATTATGAGGCATCAAATGATATTTTTTAGATGTAAAACTTTTCCATGATAGTTTTGCACAATTTCTTCTTATTCTACACGTAGATACTTTTCCAACAGCGTGAGAATCACGTCAATTGGAGTTTGTATGCAAAAGTTACGCCAATCGAAAGTTGACCTTCTTGTTTTCACCATCATGATTTGATAGGATGCCATGTTAGCCCCCATAAATCATAGCCACATGATTATGATGAACAAGACTCTAGAAGAGTCCTATTGTAACTCTAGTTAAGAGTTGGGGGAGTCAAACCTAACCACTAGTAGGCTATGAGGATATGTTATAACTGGGTCACTAGGAGGAAAAGTGGTTCCACTCTCTTCGAGTGAATTTGTTCCATAGATGAGAAGAGTATACAAAAGGGGTATGGAGAGAGCACAAAGAAAGTATTTGTGCATTCTAGTAGCCCACAGGACATGGGCCTTACTTCTTTGTACTCACAACCATTTTCTATTTAGAGAAAGAGAGCAAAGTGGTCTCACCTTGCAGCTAGGTTTTCTCCCAAAAGGGTTTCCCAAGTTATATCTTGTGCCAAATCATGGTTTCTGAGTTTTTATTTCACTATTCTCTATTTTCTGCATAATTATAATTTTTAGGCATACGCATCATATAGTAATTTATAGAACCAAAAATCTAAAGAGAAATAAACCCTCATAGGTATTTAAGTATAATTTATCACATTTGTTGTGATGAATTGCGTAGCGGAATATCCAAAACAATTTACAAATCACTATGGGTTTAACAATAGGTGGACAATCAACTAAGTTCTGACTCCCATCTATAAGTAATAAATCATATTCATTAATAGTTGATTCTTGTCATTTTATGTTCAAGTGCTTCAACAAAAATAGAAAGCACGAGTAAATAATGCAAAATTAGCTTCTAATCTTAAAGAAATCCTAGTTCCTATTTTGTTCAGTTCATCTAGATGAACATCTTTAATAAATTGTTTGGCCCATTTTGGCATCTAATTTTGATCTTCCTTTGTTGAAGTTCCTTCAACTGAATTATCCTGTGAAGTATCTTGAGCTAGAGAATAATCTTGTATTGGATAAATTTCATTATCGAAAACACTTCTTTTTGAAGAAATAAAGTCTTTTTCAAACCAAAATTGTTGCCTTGGTTTTTTTCATCTTACTTTAAATTATCCTTACTTTTTCTACTCTAAACGACTAAGGAGAACATTAATCTCATCAAAAGACTTGCTTTTAGCTTCATAAAAAATGACACCTCTGCTAGCAATCACATTAATATCTAAGAGAAAACATTATCATTTCTCTTCATTTGAATATCCAATAAAAATACACTTCATACTTTGATTTTTCAACTTAGTCTTTTGCTTCTTAGAAATTAATGCATAATATGTTGAGCTAAAAACTCTACGATGATATACCTTAGGTTTAAAACCATACCAAGCTTCATAATTATTTTGTTAATGTAAATTTAATGTAGGTGATCTATTTCTTAGATAAATTGTGATATGGATTTCTTTACCCCAATATTTTGTGCTCAACCTTTTGAACTACAACATAAATCTTGCCATGTCCATGATAGTTCTATTCATCCTTTCAGTAACTTCATTTTATTGTAGAATATGTGAATTTTTTAGTTACATCTTAATACCATTGTCATAACAATAATCTTTTAATCCACTTGATGTGAATTCTCCTACATTTTCTCTTCTAAAATTTGCGACATTTTCTTTAGTTGCATTTTCAACCATTTGTTAAAAATTTGTAAACTTTTCAAAAGACTAAAAATTTGATTTTAAAAAGTACATCCAAGTCATTTTAATGTAGTCACCAATGAAAAACATAAAAGATTGAAATCCACCCAAAGATGTTTCCATTGGACCACATATATCATTATGAATCAAACTATAAAAAATATGGATGCTCACTATGAGTTGGTTGGAAATGCTTCTCGTTTTTTCTTACCATAAATGCAAGCTTCACATTTAACATTTTCTCTTTTAAAAGTTAGGCAAAAAAATTTACTAAACCTTGGGACTTAAGTTTAAGTAAGCTCTCAAAGTTTAAGTGACCAAACCAAAAATGCCATAATTTGAATGAAAAGTTTTTGGAATTGGTTGCTTCTACAAAATCATGCTTTCTAGAGATAACTTTCCCTTTCATTCTTCGAAGCTTTCCATCTTCATATCTAGTCATCATAGTTTTCAAGTTATCATTTCATAATTTATATTTACCAAAACATTTTGCATGATTATGTTAGGCCCCTATACTACTAGTGTAACCCCTTATTGTTATTAGTACAACTCCCTTATTATATATTTGTAACCATGTATTCCCCATATTGTTATTATTGTGCCCCATAGAAGCCCACTATTGTTATTATTGTGCCCTTACATTATTATTGTTATGTCGGCTCTTATTATATTATGACCCCTTAAGCTCCTATATATAGAAAGGAGGCCTTGTCATTTGTATCATCCAAGAATTGTTCATTTGTGTAATATAAAGGAGGTTTCCCCCTCAAAGAGGTTGAATTCTAAGACATTGATCTATCTTTTCTATCTTTTTGTGAGTTGGTTTCATAACATTTGGTATTAGAGCCTTGGATTTTAGGGTTTCGTTGCTCCAAACAAGTCATCGTGGCATTTTCGATATAACTTTTTTCTGTGACGTTTCAGAAGCTAAACAAAAAACCTATTTGACACAAAATCACGGTGAACCTCGAATCTGAATTTTAGATTTTGTCTCGCTATATTTTCGGAGATATGATCTGAGGAAGTTAGGGTTTTTGCAAGCTCCAAAATTTCAGTTAAAACAGGTCATCAATGAATTTTCGCTATAAATCTTTCTCTACGAAGTTTTAGAAGCTAAAAAAACCCATTTGAGAAGAAAACAGTTTTAACCTCAGCTCCAAATTTCAGATCCTATCGCACTATATTTGTGGAGATATAATCTGAGGAATTTAGGGTTTTTGCAAACCCTCAAATTACATTCCAAATAGGTCAACTTGGGAAAATTGTTATAACTTTCGCTTTGAGCATCATATTGAATTTTTGTAAGTTTCAGAAAGAAGACGGACTGTAGTTTTTTTTGGGTATAATTTTCATAACCTAAGGTTGAAATAGTGACATGTGGCATGTCGTACAAGGTCATTATACTAAATAAGTCTATAATTAGGTCATCGCGGGAGATTGGGAATAAATCTTTCTTCAGGAATCCAATTGCGATCAGAATTGCATAGTTAGAAAGAGGACTCAGAGGGTTATTACAGGCCGAAATTTCAAAACTTAAGGATTTGAAATTACAGAGTTACAGTCATTTCAAGATCTAGATCCCAAAATCAAGAAAAAGCGAGATGAGAAAGCTTGATTGCAAGGATCCAGTACATTGCATACTACAGATGGAGAAATATTTTGATCTACATGGTGTACCACTATTACAAAAGGTATGTATTGCATCTAATTGTTTACAACCGAATCAATTTTTATGGTATAAAGGGCTTTGTTCTCATAAACCACTTGTTACATGGTCAATTTTCACAAAGGAAATGATAACAAATTATGAGGATACAAAGAGAAACACCTCCTTTAGCCAGTTGATAGATCTCAAACAAAAGTGTTCAATGGCAGAGCACATTGAGGATATTCAAAATTTTAATATAAAGGAAAATGATATTCCAGAGAAGCAGAGGATTGATTTCTTCATAGGGACTTTAAAGGATAACATTCAACATGAGATTTGTCTTTGGGAACCTAACTCATTGGAGAGGGGGCAAGAAAAGTGGAAAGCAAAATTATGGAAACAAGGAAGTCTACCCCTCACAACTACAAATATGGAAGTGTTGTTTCACCTAGCCTTCCACAACCTACAAGGTTGACACCACAAAAATTGGAAGAAAAAAATAGAAAAAGGGATTTTTTTACAATTATGATAGCAAATGCACTAAAGGTCATAAGTGTGCTGAGAAGAAATTATTTTACATATATTATGAAGAGGAGGAAGAAAAGGATTGAGAAACATCAAAAGAAGAGGATATACACCAGGAACCAACCCCAGAGAAAGAAGAAATGAATCCGACCATATCTTGTAAAGCATTGGAAAGAATTACCACTCCTCAAACTCTCAAGATAGAAGGACATATCAAGAAGAAAAAGGTTCAAGAAGTGAAAGTTCACATTGAGAAAGAAGAAATGAATCCAACCATATCTTGTAATGAATTGGCCGGAATTACCACTCCTCAAACTATCAAGATAGAATGACATATCAAGAAGAAAAATGTTCAAGAAGTGAAAGATCACATCAAGCATCAAGAAATGAATCCAACCATATCTTGTAAAGCATTGGAGGAAATTACCACTCCTCAAACTCTCAAGATAGAAGGACATATCAAGAAGAAAAGGGTTCAAGCAGTGAAATATCACATCGAGCATCAACAATAAGTTCTCCAACTTTTAAAGGATAACGCCACCTTGGTGCAGAATCGAATGAAACAACATGTAGATCAACATCGCAGTGAAAAAAGTTTTGATGTAGGTGATTGGGTATTTTTACGGCTACATCTCAAGCAAGATATTTATGAGAAGGAAATTTTGGCAATACTACATGCACTTAATAAATGGCGACCTTACCCAATGGGAAGACACTTCAATGTAAAAATGGATCATGATAGTCTTAAATACTTTTTAGAAAAAATATTATCTTTAGAAGAACAAAAAAAATGGGTCACAAATATGTTGGGTTATGACTTTGACATCATCTACAGAAAAGGGAAGCAAAATTTTCTTGCAAATGCACTATCAAGAAAGGATGAGGATGTGGAAGCATTGTTTTGTGTTATTTCTCTTATCCAACCAGATTGGATAAACGAAGCAAGGGATGAATGGAAGAAGGACGAAGATGTGTGGCCACTCATTCAAAAGTTGCAGAAGATCCCAATTAAAACAATATTTCCAGAACTTGAAGAGGAAGGAAAAATCATATTGGAACCTTGAGCAGTCACAGAAACAAGAACCCAACAGCTACATAATCGATCAAATTCAGAGTATCTCATCAAGTGGAAGAACTTACCCGCTGAAGATTCCACATGGGAGGACAAGAATTTTATATAGAAGCATCAAGAACTACTCAAGCATTGAGGACAACACTTTTTGAAGGAGAGGGGCATGTTAGGCCCCTATACTACTAGTGTAACCCCTTATTGTTATTAGTACAACCCCTTTATTATATTTTTGTACCCATGTAGTCCCCATATTTTTATTATTGCACCCCATAGAAGCCCACTATTGTGATTATTGTGCCCTTACATTATTATTATTATGTTGGCTCTAATTATATTATGACCCCTTAGACTCCTATATATAGAAATGAGGTCTTGTCATTTGTATCATCCAAGAATTTTTCATTTTTGTAATGTAAAGGAGGTTTCCCCCTCAAAGAGGCTAAATTCTAAGGCATTGATCTATCTTTTCTACCTTTTTGTGAGCTGGTTTCATAACAGATTATTTAATGTCCAACTTATCAAATTGAAACTAAGGATACAATTTTTTCTTAAATGTAGGTACATACCATACATTTGAAATCCATTTTTCACCTATTTCAAGAAGAAAGAAGAAAGGTTTTAATTGAACCATTTCCTTAGGGAATACATGTTATACCCTCAGGTAAATAAATAATATCTAGTTGAATATCCTTGTAATTCCAAAAATAATCCCTTCAAAAGGTCATGTGTTGATTTTATCATGTATCTAGTACCTAATCATATTCAAATGAATTTGTTAGTAATTATGCATGTCAACTAATGTTGTTGAATCAACCTCATGTACTAAGCGAAAAAAATCATCTTGATCATGACCTTCTACATATTGAGTTAATGAAATATACTTTAAATTTGGTCTAAAATTTGAAGTTTGATTAAACTTTGCTAACTGATCATTACTTGTTAAGTAATCTCATGCATAATGTCATTTCCATCAACATCTTTGGCACTTTAATTTATTTAAACATTTTCATCTTGTAGGTTGTGTATTTGGAGGATTATGATTACTTTGAACATTACGTTTATCACTCTATCCTCTACCTTGACTACAACCTCTACCATGGCCTTGATTAGAAGAATGATTTTGATAATTTAAAATTTTCTATTACCTTGTTCTATAGAGCTTTGAGCTTTATTTGAACTAGAGAAAAGAATATCATTTCTAGATTTTTTTTGTTTACCGAATGTCGTACTATGATAAGCCAATATTTGACTAAGTGGATCAAAAGTTGCAGTTTATAATTTATCATTGATTTTCAAAGTTTCAATAAAATCCTTATAGTATGGAGGAAAACCATTTATCAAAATATATATCTAAAAACTATCTTTAATTTTAAGAAAGTCGCCTTTAATAATGTCCCAATGCATAGTTTTTATCTTGGAAATATACTCTAAAAAATCATCAATGTCATATAATCTTTGCATAAGAAACTTCGTTTGTAAATGAACTCTTTGAGATATAGGAAGGGTTTTAAAAGGCTTGCAAAATTGATTCCAAGCAAACCAAGTAGAAGTTGAATTCTCAATATGCAATTATTCAATTATAGAATGTTGAAGCAAAATAAGAGCGTTTTTACCTTTTAATTCCTATTTAGGTAAAGGACCTACATTAATGGGCTTGGTATAAGGAGTATCACCTATGACATTTTCAAGATTTATAATTTTGGGGGCTAATAAATTTATTTGAATCAATGAATAGGTTAATTACCTTAGACATTTTCACTAATAGTATATTACCTTGAAAAAGGTGAAAGAATAATCACACCATAAAACTAATGGGTAAGACACCAAAAAGGTTAATTACCTTAGACATTTTCACTAATAGTATATTACCTTGAAAAATGTGAAAGAATAATCACACCATAAAACTAATAGGTAAGACACCAAAAAACATTTACATGCTCGATACAAAAAGGGCATGTCTTGGGGACTTAGGCTTCTAAAATTCTTGTAAAAAAAACAATAATAAAAATAAAAAGACATCAAAAAAAACATTTACACACTCTATACAAAAATATCATATTTTGGGGACTTAATCTTCTAAAAATATTGTCGGAAAAAAATAATAAAAATAAAAATAAAAATAGATAAAATTTTACACTAAACTCTTATCCATTTTTTAACATCAAAATTTCCCTCATATCTTCAAAATTATGTTTAAGAAACAAATTCTTTTTTAACTCTAAATCTATATTTATACCCTATCTCCACACACACATATATATTAAAAAAACACGTATCACTATGTTTATATGGCATAAAGAAACGAGAACAAGTGTTATATAATAGGTTTTTATGGCATAAATAAACGAGAACAAGTGTTATATAATAGTTAGACCATGCCGCTTAGTTTATAATAGGTTTTTATGGCATAAAGAAACGAGAACAAGTGTTATATAATAGTTAGACCAGGCTACTTAGTTTATAATAGGTTTTTATAGCATAAAGAAATGAAAACAATTGTTATATAATAGTTAGATCATGCCACTTAGTTTAAATATAGCTAAATTAAAGTAAAAATATTGAATTCAAGTTAGCGTTAAGGTTTTGAATCCACTCAATTTAAGTTCTATTGATTAGTATATTGAGGTATTTTATTAATTATAATTCCGCAGTATGGCAATGGGGAATCCAATCCTATCTAGCGATAATAATAATGTCTTATCAATTTCTCACATTGCAAGAAATATAAAAAATGATTCATGACATTTTCAATAACTATCGTTAATTTTTAAAAATATATTAAATTTTCTTTAGTTTATTATATTGTTTTGCAAATTAAATAATTATGAGAAAAGTGTAGTTAAATAAATTATTTTTTTATTAAAAAAATTATAATTGGTTAATTAAAATATATTAAATTTTCTTTAACTTATTATATTATTTTGAAAAATTAAATAATTATTATAATTAAATAATTAAATAATAAATTAAATTATTAAAAGTATATAATATATATATATATATATATATATATATATATTATATATATAATATAATATATATAAATATATATATATATATATAATATATAAATATTTAAGTAATTGAAATATATGAAACATTAATTAACTAGTTAAATATTATAGAGTAGAAATACAAATATATTTTTAATTTAAAAATAAAATAAATAATTATAAAAATATTATAGTTAAAAAGAAAAATGTTAAAAAATAAGTGAATTTAACATGATAGAATAGAAATAATTAATGTACAATACTAACTCTCTTTTCAAAATTAAATTATTAAATTCCATTAATACCTTTGACAAATGCATTTTACTTTTATATAAAAAATAAATAAATAACTAGCAACATGAAAAAAACATGGATTTTCGTTACCGACGCGCCTAGAGTATTGTAACCATACAGAACTCTTGCATGTGGGAAGTGGGCACGAAGAGCAAGGGTTTATGTGCTTGTGTGTAATTTCAATTCCAATTAGGGTATGCCATGTCAAAATCATGGTGAGCCAAACCAGTGTTAGAGACATAGCAGGAGAATCAGGCTATTCGAGCGGAAATCCAAATTTGGATTATCTGTACTTATATTTTATAAAAATATTTATGATGTGCCACGCATAAACTAAATTGAATTGTGTCATGCATCAACTAGAATTTAATGGTTACATGCAAAAATAAAAATCAACAATAAAGAGAAATGATTTGAGGATACTAATACCCCTATAGATTATAATAATTATATATTTAGCATTTATATTGAGAGATGCAAAGCAATGCCGATAGTAGAAATGGAGAATATGGAAGTAAGTAAAACCAATATTTGAGTAAAATGCTATCAAAAAACCTTAATTTGCATTTCCAATTACGATATCTAAAAAATGTCGATTAGTTGTTTAAAACTCAGATCCATCTCTTTTCACATTCTACATATGCTTGAAATATATGAATGTGGTACAAACTTCAAATATCTTTATGAAAGAATGCCCATGACTTCATGTAACCACCAGAGCCATAACTCCATTCCTTGGACATCGATCCAACAATCTTCATCCACCAAAACTTGAATAGGTTTCAAATATGCAAAGTATGGCATGCTTTTGCCTCAAAAAGACCTAAAAACTAAATATAGTTGAAATATTATTAGATTTAGACATTTTCAATACAACATTTGGTAAGGTTCAAATCTTTGTATATAAGAAATTTAGAGGACTAATCCATAAGTAGTTCTTTTATAGGGAATGGTTTCACATTAAAATACTCCATAGCATGTTCTTTTGGTGGAAATCTTCTAGGAAAAGGGTCTACCCTAAACATTATCCTTTGCAGCATAGGCAAAGTCATGTCTTCTGAGGAACTGGAAGCCATTGTTGTCAGAAGGAGGAGGAATAGCCTCGAGCTCTCCTAAACTCGACGTGTGCTTGTTGCATCCTATGTCACCTTGTTCGATTTCAAATTCGAGTTTGATGACCTTGAAGTTAGATAAAAAATCGACAACAAAAAAAATTGGAATAAAATTCCACATTAAATTTGATATATATATATATATATATATATATATATATATATATATATATATATATATATATATATAATTAAATCAATTTTAAAAATGTTAATTAGCATCAAGATCAGTAATATATGTAGATTGATACAATTCTAATTCTAATTCTAATTTAAACAAATAAAAAACATATATTAAATATTTCACACTAACAAAAAAAAATAAAAAAATAAAAACTAAAACAACTTTGCTTTTGTGTTACATTATTTCTCTAATCATTCACTTTCATTAAAATCAAGTAAGGAAAAAATTAAAAGAGAAGTTGCATTATTTCCCAACCATTCTCTTTTATTTGCATCCAGTCTCTTTTTATATAGTTTTTCACTTTAAATTTAAAATCAAAACTAATATTAATTACATAAAAAAGAGATGGGAGACAAATAAAAGGAAATGGTTGGGAAATAATTTAGCTTCTCTTTTAATTTTTTCTACTTGATTTTAATGAAAGGGAATGATTAGAGAAATAATGTAACACACAAGCAAAGTAGTTTTTTTTTTTTTTTTGTAATTAGTTAGTGTGAAATATTTAATATATGTTTTTTTATTTTTTAATGCTAAACTTAGCAAAAAAGAAGCGAAAATCTTCATCACAAGCTTCCAGAGGTCCTTTTATGCTAAACATAGCACATCTCCAAGCTAAGGGTTCAACTCTGACAAATTAGAAGACAACGTAACTATAACTGGATTGATTAAGTGAGGGATGTACTATTATGTAAATTAAGTAAAGTAATGAATAATATATATATATATATATCTATATATTATATATATATATATATATATTATATATATATGAATTGATTAAGTGATAGACATGCTATGTAAATTAAGTAAAGTAATGAATAGAATATATATAAAATTAAATTTTCATATAGATTAACGAGTTTTATATTTTCATTTGAAAAATTATAAGTTTAAAATTAGAAATGGGTAGAATGTGTATATTTGTAAATTTTAATAATTAAATTTATTATCAATTTAAAATTAGAAATGGGTAGAATATGTATATCTATAAATTTTAGTGATTAAATCTATTGTCAATTTTATAACTATAAGTATATATCCATCTCTAAATACATGTTATATAGTTGGCACATAGACATAGTAATATTAATTATTAGTTAGTATTTTTTTATATAAATAAATCGTTGAAAAGGATACATGTGCACATTATTGAAGTCAATAAATATAGACTCATCAAGTGTGTGCATGAAAGCTATAACTTAGAGGCAATATCCCTTGAAGTCAATAAATATAGACTCATGAAATGTGTGCATAGAAGCTAGAACTTAAGGGCACTGCCCTTGAACCCACCTATCAACCATGGTAGGAGGATGCCAAGGGAATTACATAGTCTGATGCCAAGGGATTGGTTTAGCACAATTAATAAATAATACTCACATATTTTTTCAAATAGAGATTTGATTTATACATTTCTCTTGAAGGATAAAGGATATCACATTTTTTTCAAATAATCTTGATAAAAAAAACATGTCAAAAGATTTGACTCTTAATTCAAATAGTTTAAAATTGAAATACAACCCTTAAATATTTTAATCCAGATTCTTAATTTATATATATATATATATATATATATATATATATATATATATATATAGATATATATATATATAGATATATATATATATATATATATATATATATTATATATATATATATATATATATATATATATATATATATATATATATATATATATATATATATATATATATATATATATAGATATATAGATAGATAGATAGATAGATAGATAGATAGATAGATAGATAGATAGTTGAAATTGTGTTTTTTAATTTATAATAAACACAACACTAATTGTTTCAACGCTCAAGCAGAGAGAAGATATAAGCAGGTGGAAGGCGGAGTAGTATATCGGAGAATCGGAAGCATCAGAGGTTTATACATGTAATCGTTTAAAAGTTATGATATTATGTTACAGACCTGATATCATTTATAAACCATAATTAAGTTGCATATCGGATTCGGGCTATCGGGGATTTATAAACAAGAACCATCGCAAAAGTCCCAAGGTCAGGTGTGGACCCAATGTCTTAATACATGGCAATTAAATTTCTTATTGGATCCTCTTTTTAAATGGATATCAGAGCTTTTTGGAATTGTCGTCGTAAAAATACCGATAAATGGCAGTGTACCCGATCATATTATAAATCACAGTTAAATTCTAAATTAGGTCCAGCCTATCAGAGTTTACAACATGTGGAGTTATTAAAAAGCTCGATATGATGAGAAGACCCGATATGGATCATAAAGAAGATTTAAATTCTATATCGAGTCTGGGGGGTGAACCAACTATATTGGAAAAGTCTCGATGGAAGAACTTGCAATATATGACACGGTATGATGTGGGCCATCAAAGGTCAGGAGTATAACGATATTGGAGTTTTTCGAGATATATCATATATAAAACTCCAATAAATGGTATTCTCTGATTTGAGATAATGGAGAAAAATACATGGTCGTACTTTGGCTTAATGGTTTATATAAACCCCACAATATATATATATATATATATATATATATATATATATATATATATATATGCCAATGTCCCATTGTAATGCTTTAAGGCTTAGAACCTAACTACAGATCTTAGTCTCGGGGCTATTATAAAAATGAATTATTTACACAACAAGGATAAGCTGCAGAGAAGCTAGTCCTCGTGTTTGTTTGGGTGGATGTGTTGAAAAATGCAAACAACCAAGTCAATATGAGAGATTTCAATTTCTAAAAAAGTCTTACATAGGTTGTATTTTTGGGCATAGATATACTCCAAAGTTTTAATGAAAAAGTTAGCGTTGAAGGTTTTACCTCAAAATACATCCATTTCACACTCAAACTTTCTGCAAGGATCCTGAAATACAAAACCTCCTGGAATGTCTATAAAACAAATGTATTTCAAATTTTGATGACTAATTGGCTTTCATTTGAGTGAATGTTGATATCTCGCTTATATTTCCATTCATCCTTGCGATAGTGTAATGTTTTCTAGCATATGTAGCATATTTAAGTCTCCAAGGTGTAGACCAAATGCTAAGGTGAAAATCACTTCACCAACATGAAAAGAGTTCAATCCTATGGTGATATGTATAGTGATACTTACACTGCTAAATAATCGTTGGATATTACATACCTTATTAGATCTTGGATTGTTTCGTTTTAATGGACTGGTGCAGAGTTTTATTTCAAAATACATCTATAGTGCACATTGTCTCTATGTTTCTGACAATATATTGATACATATCCTTCCAAATTCTACGATTATTACAATGGAATGTAGCCATATTACAAAACTCTTGAAATATGCCTTCCACTGAGAATCCATCGGAGGGGGAGGGTATATGTTCTTCTAAATTCAGCTAGGACTCACATCCACCCCACCCGCATGAAACAACTAGCTTACATAAGCAAAATGGTCCATGTATAGATAAATGTGCCACTTGGTGATTTCAATATTAGTGATGGAGAGGGTATGGAACACTCGCACTTTTCTCACTAACCAGAAACCATTAACATAATTCTATATGTAACTATTGTTATGCAAAATTTTGATCTAGACATCTATGAAATGACCTACTTGCAGAAATCTCCCTCTTGGGGTTTTGAATATTAGTGTGGGGGGGGTATGTGATCTGATTAAGAAAATTGGTTTTGTTGTGCTAAAATTCCTTTTCAGATTATATTAAATATGCTTGAGGATTCATGGGATTGTTTGCAAGTTTAAACATGGGTTTTTGAGTGTTTTTATGTAATTTTTATGTGTAAATTTACATAAACAAATGACTGAATAGTAGCATATAACAAACATTAACATCACCATAAATAGTATCACATTAGCACATGATGAAGGAGTTCACCCCTCCTAGGCTACGTCTCCTTGGTCCAACTTCCAATGGCTTGGCCTTTTCTATTATGCTAAAAAATGTGAATACCTCAGTTTACAATGCTCAAAATTCTCTAAAACTTGTTCCAATGGCTCCAGAATGCCCAAAAATGTCTGTGTAGCTTCTTGTTGATCATGATTTGGTCAAAAACTGAATAAGTTATGGCCTTTCCTAATAGTCTGCTAGTCACACTGCAAATTCCCCAAAATCTGGCATCATCCTACAATTTCGCCCCATAAACGCGCTATCTCAGCGAGAATTTCATCAAAAACCAAGCGAAATTGTCGTACAATTAAAATGCTCACTAACGCTTAAGTTCCGAAAATTGAGGCCACATGCCCGAGGCTAAGGCAAACTACTCGCCCCCATCGGTCGGGCCCCCACTCCTCCTCCATGGTGGTCACATGCCCGGTTACGTAACTGTGGGCTGGCATGTTCCCAAATAGCGCAACACCATGAATTCAAATAAAACGTGCAGACAGTATGGTTAGGAACTACTGTCATGATGCATTGGTAATTGGCTATGTTCTGTGTTGGGAGGTCACAAGTTTGACCCCTACTACCTCTGCCTAGACTATGACAAAGTTTTTGGTGGCCTCCTAGGCTGCCACGTGGTGATCTCCTGGGCTACCACATGGCAGCGTCCAGCTGGGTCACATGTCAGCCCATGGTTGGCCACCCTTCTAACCAATGAAATTGTGCCAATTGCACCCATAATAAAATGACACTTTTCAGCACCTCATTGCCAAAGGATCTCATTGAACAAGTCAACGACCACCTAACCTACCCAATCAGTGTCACATCTATAATACGAACTGCTGACTGGGTTGTCATTTTTTTTGAAAATTTGCATGTTTGGGAAAGTGAACATAACTCATTTATGGAGTCATACAGAGTCTGTTTCACGTGAAATTAGTTGCACCAGATTCAGGATGACGAGAACTACACAGGCATCTAGGTTCCACACTATTCCAAAAACTTTGAATTTTGAGCTATTTTTTTGAGCACCTGATCAGTCCTCCCCACTGGAAGTCTTTTGGACCCCAAAATATCACTTTTATATGTCTAGCAGGTGAGGGTACAATTACCTCACCTTTCCAATATCGATCCATTTGGCCTTTGAAGGATTTGTTCCCTTGAGCCCCACTCAAAGGTAATCCACATTCCCTCACTTTGGAGACCTTGTTCTCCTGTCAAGGATGGTGTCTTGATGTAGTTCATCAAGGTATTCAAGAGAAAAATCCTCTATGGAAGGAATTTTGACATTTTCTCCTTGATCTTCAATCAACGGAGGCTCATACAACCTTAAGTTATCAACATTTAAAACAACATAAATTTCCATATATGAAGGCAAATCCAACCAGAAGGCCTTGTTACCAATCTTTTCCAAAATTATGAATGGACCATATCTAATTGGTTTTAGCTTTTTACCTTCTCCTTGGAGCCTCTCTTTGCTAATGTGAAGCCAAAATTAATCACCGACTTGGAACTTGTGATCTACATGACGCTTGTCGTGCCTTTCTTTGTACTTGCCTTGGCTCTTTTCAAGCTATTCTTGAACTCTTTGGTGTACCAATTGGATTTATTCAACGAACCTTCTTGCTTTGTCTATTTCATTATGACCATCAGTAGAAACATCTTCCCCAAAAATGAAATCCAAAGGAGACTTAGGAAAGTATCCCAAACATGCCTCAAATGGCGATGTTTGAGTTGAAGAGTTCTTGGCCCGATTGTAAGCATGTTGAATATAGTGCAAATGTTCATCCCACAACTTAGGATGCTTGCTGCAATACCCACAAAGAAGATGTATCACTTTCCTGTTCACCACCTCTATTTAACCATCTATTTGTGGATGAAAAGTTGTACTCTTTTTCAATTTGGTGTCCATGAATCCCCACAAGATTGACCAAAAATTCCCAAAAAAGTGAGAATCTCGATCACTAACAATGGATGTGGGAAATCCAAAATGCACCCATACATTTTGAAAGAATAACTGAGCAGTTTGTTCAGTTTTAACTTCCTTTTCACATGGCATCAAATAAACATTTTGCTGAACCTATCCACAACTACATACAAATAATCATGACCTCTTTTTGACAATGGAAGACCTCCTACAAAATCCATAGAAACACTCTCCCACGGTTGTGAAGGAACCAGAAGTGGTGTGTACAATCCTAACTTCCTATTGCTAGGCTTACTGACTGCACATAATGAACATCCTTTAATAAAATGTGACACACTTTCAAGCATATGAGGCCAATAAAAATACCTTTGTAGATGTGTCACCATCTTACTTACACCGAAATGACCAGTAATAAGAGAAGTATGTGCCTCTCTTATGATGTTGACTCTTTCTCCCTGTGGAATACAAATCTTGCCAAGATGGTACAACAAGTTATCATGCAAATTATAATCCAATTCCTCTAATTGGTTACCTTAACTCAAACTTTCATAAACATCTTGAAAGTCATTGTCTAATGCATATTGCTCAATATAAATTTCATGAAAAACATAATTATGCTTGAGTAAAGTAGTTGCACTAATAATAGGCCTAGAAAGCATATCAACAACTTTATTGTAGATACCTTTCTTATACCTTATTACCAAGTGGAATTGTTGAAGAAAACCCATCCATTAGAAGTGCCTTGATTGCTGCAAATTTGATTGATATTGCAAGTATTGCAATGGATGATGATCAATGTGAATGCTTTTTTCCTTATCCATCAAGTAGTGTTTCCACTTTTTCACACTTTGCACCAATGCATACAATTCCTTGTCATATGTAGGATAATTAATCACTGCACCATTGAAATTTTCCAAATGAAAACAGATAGGCTTACCATGTTGCATGAGGACTGCACCCATGGCATAGTCACTAGAATCAGTATGAATCTCAAATGATTGTCTCAAGTCTGGAAGTGCAAGTACTGGAGTTGAACTAATCTTTTCCTTCAATTCATCAAAGGCCTTTTTCTATTTCACTCCCCACTGATAAACATTTTTCACACTTGTCAATGCATGCAAAGGAGCTGCTATAGAAGAAAGGTTAGCAATGAATTTCCTCAAATATTGGACTGTTCCCCAAAATCTTCTTACCTTAGTAACTGTCTTGGGCCTTGGCCATTCAAAATGACATCAACCTTGGAGGGATCTATTTTCAACTCACCTCCTCCAACAATATGACATCAAGTACTTTTCTCACATGCATGACATGTTCATCACGAGATTTACTAAAAATTAAGATGTTATCTAAGTAGACTATAACAAACTCATCAAGAAATGGCCTCAACAAATCATTCATCACATGCATGAAGGTAGCAGGAGCATTACATAAAGAAAAAGGCATTACTAGCCATTCAAACAAACCTTGTCTTTTTTTGAATGTTGTCTTCCAAATGCCTCCTTCAGCTATTCTAATTTGATGGTAGCCACTCCTTAAGTCCAACTTAGTAAAATAATTTGCATCTTTCAATTGATCAAGTAAATCATCTATTCTAGTAGTGGGTAATGATTCTTTATTGTAATCTTGTTTAATGCATGGAAGTCCACACACACACATGCCATGTTCCATCCTTATTTGGTACCAAAACAATAGGTGAACCACATGGCGAAGAAGATGGCTTGATGCTCCCTTTATCCAACTGTTATACTCCTATACCAATAGGTGTCATATTTCATGATTGACTTGTTGGGCTCTGTAATATGTTCATCCCTTTCCTTGTTGCAAAGGTTTCCATATTATCAAAAAAAATCAAAAAATGTATAAAATATAAAGAGGGTATGCCCTAAAAGAAAAATCAAAGGGTAAAAAGAATAAAATGGCCAAAAAAGAAAAAAAGTGAAAGAAATGAACCCCAAACAAAAAAAAGACCAGGAAAGTGTGCAAGTCCAAAATGCCACTACTCTTTCATTTTCTGCAAATAAAGCATTGTGTGCAGCTTGTTAGCTCATGCCACAATTGATGAATGGACAAACAACATAATCTTATCTAGTTCATGCTTTAGAGATAAAGAATAAAATCTGACCAAACTGTTTAATCTTGGTAGATAAGTAGATAGGTAGATAAAGCAAAGGAACTCAACAGTTTAATCTGAGCCCTTGGAAGTAATAAGTGCAGACTTAGGTAGGCTTACCGTGCAAAGAAAAGAAAAGTTGATGAGGGTTTGCTAGTCCAAGTGCACCCAAGTAAAAAAAAAGAAAAAATGCTAGGCAAAGTAGGCAGGGTAGGTAGATTGGTGTTGTAGAATGATACTTGTGATGGATCATGTCTCTCAATGTGTTAACTTTTACTTTTATCATGAGTGCAATGACGAACATTATACTTGAAGCAGCTCAAGCGAGGCACGGTTTCATAACTAACTCCCCTTCATATTTTTCCCTAAATCATTTATTAATTTCCCCCCTAAAATATTAAGAATATGTTCTTAATATCCTTCATAGATCACTCATCTCATTTCATAAACATTGCCTAAGTAAAACATTTTTTTTTACTTAGGAAATTGGCAAATACTCCTGGTGAAAACCCTTTTTCATCCTAAGCCTAAGTTTATGACTTAGCGCTTTCATTTACATTTTTTCATATTAATGATTAACACTTATTATATAAATCCTTTGCTATATACCCTTCCCCGTAATATGTAAAAGCATTAACAAACCCTGATATAATATATATCCCGCCCCTGGTTAATTATAACCATAGCACCGTTTTAAAAATGGAATTGATAAACTTATTTGAAGTTTATTAAGAACCATAGCCTTCACCGCGCGATCAAAGGGTTAATTAACCACCTGGGTTAATTAATAACCACCCCGTGGACCAATAGAAATGCGCCCAAAACTATTAAAATCATTTGAAAAACACATCGGCCCCGCAAGTTAACCCCCTACCAAGTTCAAAGCTCGTCCACCATTAGATCTCCACCTATGCATCCGACGATCGATAATCAATATTGTGCCACCCTTCATTGCCGTTGTTTAATGCACGGGGACTGGCGATTTTAGTGCCTGTAGTCTGCCACGCGTCGCCCATCCAAGGTGATCTCTTGCCCTCTACCCGAAATCGCCCAGCCCCAAAAGTGGTGCGGGCAAAACCGCTTACCACCCCCCCTGCTAACATCATCTACTGACGTCCTCTGTCCTGTACTGATATCACCCGCCACGTCCTCGGCCACATCACCTGCCCCCGTACTCCTATTGACATCATCCGTACTGCTTACGTCATCCGTCCTTCAGATCATAAATTCCCGCCAAAACTTCATTTTGTCAAAAAAAAGGGGTAAAATCGTCATTTTTGCTATATTTTTCTACATACAGCGCTCAAGGCATTTAAAACTTCTGAGTTCACAGTTCCATTTTTCAACTATCGCCCGACTAGAAAAGCTACAACCTGAGCTCCGCAGCCTGCGATTCAACCTGCATAGTGTAGTCTTCCTCTTTAATACAATTCGAACCAACACCGATGGACTTCCAAGCTTGCAGAAGAAAGAAATAAAGGGATATGTTATCACTCAGGTTGTTCCCTGGCTCCTAAGGGAATACGGCCGAGGTAACCACTAACCAATCTTTTAGCTACAGGTCCTAGCCTACCTGCAACCAGAGAGGGCTCTCTCTTTATGATTTAACTTTGTTTTGGTGTAATTTTAGGCTAGTTATGATGCACAGGGTTTTGTTTTAAATTTGGTTGGATGATAATTTCAGGCAGAACTGGGATGCAGTTTTCAGAATAGCTTAGACCATTGGGCAATGGAGTCAATGATTGTGTACTGTTGAAAGTGCTTGTTGGGGAAGAGGTAATACTACAGAGCCAGACAGGCATCTATGGAACAATTCTTCAAATCTGGGAATCGATGGCATGAAATCAGGGAATGAAAGGCAGTCAAGGATCTTTCACTATGCTGATAGAGGGAAAGTGTGAGAATATTATCTAGGAGCAATTAAGAATTCCTAAACAGCATTCATAATGAAAGAATCAGTGCAAACATGAGCAATTAAGAATTCATATTTATGACCAATTCTGAAGAAAACATAGTTAGAAACAGAGATTGAGTAGAGGGTGCATTCAAACAAGTCCTGAGCTATCCTTCTTCTCTATTTGCTAAGATCATGAAACATATATGTGAATTTTGTAAATACAGAAAGACAAAACATGGTTTAGGAAAACTTATTGTTCCATTAAACAACACAGGAATTCTGTAGCAGAACGCAGTTCATTACTTTCACATCCAGACAGTGCAGAAATCATAAACTCCATCAGCTCTTTGTATTAGAAAAACTGAAAGTTACAGCACAGCTCTTAGAGCGAGAATCATCAACCAACCCCAAATACATTCTATGGGGGGGTATATATACAAAAATAAGATAGAAAATATCTAGATGATGAGTCTTCATGTAATAAATTACATCACCAACTCTTCCAAGGAGGTAAATGAAGAAAGTAAATGCTGCAATAAATATTAGTGGATTAGCTATCCATTTTGTCAGAGAATTTTGACTTTTGGGACCAACTGAGTCGGCTGGGGCTGTGCTTTCAAATTTGCATTTTTCGGGCTTGCTGTCCCAGCACTTTGATGAGTCATTGGCTTGACTTGCTCCACCTGTTGTCTAACTGCTCTGTCTGGTGCCTGCGTACTCAACTCTGCTGACCTGTAGTTGATCTGTAGCTGACCAAAATCTGAAGCTGAACTAAGAGGAAAAGGCCGAGATTACTTGGGCAAAATTTCCAGCATTGCTTGCCACCAATCTTCTCTAGGCAGCTGATGTCTTTGTATCTTTATTAGTGTCTCATCTGCCTCGGTATATCTGTAAAAAGTGGGCGTGACCTCAAAAATATGATTGATTTCATGCTCAAGGTAAAACAGGTTTTCCAATTTATCATATAGAGATTGTCTGGAGGGAGGGCCTGCTTCTTCTGAGGAACTTGAAGATGCTGTAATCTTATTTGTAATAAAATTATTCATTCTGGTTGGCATACTGTTCCCGGGTCAGCAGTCTCCCGGCGCTGGTTAACAAGCTGGGTAATCCTCTGTTTTGTAATTCTGCAAGCTTTAGCTTGAAGTCATCTACTTTTGCTTGCATTTCCTAACACTTTCTTTCTAGACTCTACACAAAATTTCTTAGAGTCAGCACCTTTTTTTCCGTCAGAACAGTATCTGTCATGTTGCTGATGTTTAATGCTGCCAACTCTTCCTTGGTGTGAGTGTTTAGGAAATGGATCATTTTGCTACCCTGCTCAGGCATATTCCCTAATGATGCTCTAGCCCTCTAATTCTCAAATTGAGCCTGGCCTATCAATTCTATCTGCTCATGCATGGTTTGGATTGATTTCCATTGTCTAGTGATTGATTGGCCAATTTTGGCCCACAAAATCTTTTTTATTTCAGCTAGAGTCTTCTCCATATTCAGCTCCTTCTCCAAGGCCTTTATTTTGTCATTGAGGGCCTTAATTTCCCTTGTTTTTTCAGCTACTGTCACCTTGGACTTATCGTAGCTCACTTCTAGTTTGGCCAGCTTTTCCTTGGCCTCTTTTATCTCTGTTGCCTGAAGTTCTAGCTCCTTGACAGCTTTCATCATTTCATCCATGCTCATGCTAGATTCAGGTGTTGTTGTTGTTGCTGCTGTTGTAGCATCTGTGGTGGATGAAGCTGTTGTAGATGCTAGGATGATAGGAGGGACCACTACTGCTTGTGTGGGAGGAATAGGGACATCAGTAGGAACTGTTTGAGGTGGCTGGGAGGTCGACTCTCCTTGCTTGCCTTGCACTACTCTTTCCAATTCTTTCTCCATCTGAATTATTCTTTCGTTCATTCTCATCAGTAGATCCATTGTATCCTCAGCATCTTTTTCTTGCACCAGCTCTGCAGTTTGCGGGTGCATAGTAGGAGCCAACCCCAATTGTTTTCTAAGGGCAGCAATATCATCTTCTTTTTTCTTCATAAGGGCCCTGACAGCCTTGGGGTCCTTGGGATCATGTCCTAGGTCCACAATAATGTCCTCCAATGTTTTAATTCTGTTGTCTTTGGCCGAGGAGGACAGTCTTTCCAAATCTAGCTGAGTATTTGTGTTCTTTAAAGACTCCTTCAATTCATGGGCCAGCATGGCCTTATCTGCTAAAGTAGCATAGACCATCTCACCCGTTTGTTTATGCAGCTCTATTTGATCCATCGGGTGAATGTCCTTGGCAAGGACCTCTAGATTAGTCTTCACATAATCTGCAGCTGACTGTGGCTACGGTATCTTGGGCTTAAAATGACTTAGAATCATCTTTTCCTCCTTGAGGTCATATGCTGCCATCAACCTCTGTTGTTTGGAAGGTGTTGCCTTAAGAAACTGATCATATAACTGTACTCTTAATAGCTCATTTTGAGCCTTGATTTCCATGAAAGAAGTTTTGATACTAGGTGGTTGCTTGCTCTGTTGTGTTGAGGATGATACCTCCATGCCATGTTGCCTCTCTTGCTCTTGCTGGAAAGAGCTAGTAGGTGTGTGCTGGCCTGCTTCCCTCTCTCTCCTTGGACTTTCTAGTACCTCTTCACTAGTTTCCTCCTCAATTGGAGGATCAACTCTTTGCCTCTTGGCTTCAGGCTGCTGTGTAGACCCACTAGCAGGTGTGGAGTCTTCTCTGTCTCGCTTCTTACCTCTTTCCTCATTGGCAGGAGTTTGTAGAGCTGGTACTTGCAGTGCCTCAGTCTGCTGCAGAGGAGCTTGTTCTTGAGTTTGCTCCTTTGAGGTGGTAGGTTGTTCTACAACCATTTCTTGCTCTGCATCCATTGGCTCTTTTCCTTTTGATGTACCTGTTGCTGGTGTAGACCATTGTTGGGCAGCTTGTGAAGCTGCAGCTATAGATGGACCTTCTCCGACTTGCTATGGTAGTTTGAAAGTTACCTGGTCAAAAGAATCCAAGTCAAGAGTTTTTTCTAGATCTTTGACATTTTGCTCCATAATTTCTTCTTGAGTAAACTCCTCAGCTAGTGTCCCTACCAGCCACTCATCTTGGTTGGCATATTGTTCAATTTGTGGGACTCTACAGTGCTCATATGCTGTCAGCCTATATTTAACTCTCCTGGCGCTGATAAAGCCATCTGGGTCAAAAGGAACCCACCAGAAACTCCTTTTCAATTTGAGCTTCTGCCCCAATATTTGGTCAACATCTTGCCAACCCTCTTTCTTGTTCATAATAAAGGGGCCTAGATGGTCTCTAAATTTCAGGGAAGCTTTCTTCTTGGCACTATGAAAATGTGTGAGGTCTGAATTGATGAGTTGCTTGTAATATTCTAAGGCAAAAAGTCTCATTGGTACATATCTTGGGAGCCTGTAAGGACAGAGCTCACAGATATAGATTCTAATGACAGTGTGATTTTAATAGAGATACCAATCACCTATTTTGTAAGTCTTGGATAGCTGCAAGATCTTCTGCATGTCATATGACAATCTAGGAGGAGGAGTTCTCATTAGGAGACAAGAGACTGGGTATACAAATTGGTCAATGAACTCACAGTAAGAAAATGGAGAGTTTTGAACCTCATGAAAAATTGATGACCAAAAGATGACAGACCTTCTTTCACCCTTAGAATCCAACTTCTTGATGGGGCATTGGAAGCTTTCAGATTGGTAATACACGAACAAATGATAGATGTATGACGAATATTTAAAGATTCCCTCCCTATCCAGCTTCACTAGTTGGTCATGCATTTTATTGGCTATGAACTTGGCATAGTTATACTTGACAGCAGGGGGCTGTCCTGGGCTGTATGCAGACAGCAGAACCAGCACTGTCTCATCAATGTGCTCACTTGTTTTAAAACCCAGTACATAAGAGATCATATCTACAAGCAGCTTACCCACCTCATTGAAGTTGACATATAGGAATGGAGGTGGCTCAGTAGGTTGGCAGTCTGCCCTCATGAATGTCTTGGCAATCCTTGCAATCTCAGAGCTGGAGAGTTTGGAGCCTTCATCCAGCAAGTAGTTCATAGAGAAAGGAAACAATAGTTGAGTCTGTTTGAAGTTTAACATCTGGTTGATGGAGTCAGGAGTAATATGAAAAAGTATGCTCCCAGATGGAGACTTGACAGCTCTCTGGGTTGGCTCATAGTTCTCAGCACACAGACGGATAATCTCAGGAAAGATATTAACAGAGGGGAGGAAGTAAAAAGGTAAATTAGACTCCCATATGCCATACATGTCACAGTTGCTCAAAAAATTGTTTCTCAACTGGCAGAAGGTTTGCAAGTGATTCCTGTCCCCAACCAAATCTTGAATGAGGTAATCTCTATCAGCTAGGGGCATGGCTTCAAGCTCTTTGTTTGGTGGATTCATAGGAGTGATATTTAGAGCTGTTGGAGTAGCCATTATAAAACTTTCTCTGATGTTGTATGTGGAGTGAAGTTTACAGTAGTAACAGATTGAAGATAACTGTTTCTGTGGATTTGTAAAGGGGTTGCAAAATGAGTTCAGCTGAGGCAATAAGCTCCAATATTTATGATTATGACAACGAGGACAATTTGCAGAGTTTGGAAGGGCCTTTTTCTTTTTGATAAACTCTCTGGATTAACAGACTGTAAGGGCAACTTGGAAAAGAAATGAGGTTTATCCCAGCTCAATCTACTGTAGTTTTTGAGTGGAATGTGGCAAAAGAGGACAATGCCGAGCTGTTATGGAGTTCTGCCGGCAACACGAGCTAAAAAACGATTTTTAATGGTGAATTTGCAAACATACGCAGGTTTACAGGGTTCCTTTTGAGTTAGGGGTTTATCAGTGAATTTTAGGCAACATTTAGGTGCGGCAGAGTCTTTAATATGTGAATTTGCAGGTAATTGAGCAAGTGAAATGGAGAAAATGGTGAAAAACAGGGCTAACGGGCGAAATTTGGCAAATACCTAGTTTTTAGTCGCCGAGGGTGGTCGAGCTGGTGCAATGGCGAATGATGGAGACGAATTCGAAGGTGGCAGCAGCTCAATTGGTCGAATTTTGAACTTTGGAGGCAAACGGACGAAAACGGCACAAGCAGCTCTCCACTATGACCAATGAAAATGACTAAAAAATGGTTGAAAATGCGTGTTTTTTATAAAAATTTGGCATATTTGCGCTTTTGGCGCTTTTCCGCAATGACGTCATCGGCGGGTGCCAGGTATGGCAGGATGATGTGGTAGTTGACTGGGCAACGACGTGGCATAGGACACGGAGGTGACGTCACGAGGACGTGGCACTGACATCAGAGGCGGGGGAGCGGTATCCAGTTTCCTCCCGCACCGCTTTTCAGCATAGGCGGTATTGGGGGAGGGGCCTCCGATCATGCCGGGAGGACGACACGTGGCAGGGGTACAGTAGGGAAACCGCCCATCCCCCGGACGTTAACCTCCGACATATCGGCATACGATAATGACCGCCCACCGTTGATCTGTGGTGTGGGGAATCGGATGGCGGACGGGGTAGGCGAGGTGATAGGGGGTTAGGGACGGGACCCGCCCACTATATTAAAATAATTACACGCCAAGGGGGTTCAAAAACTTTGGAAATGTGGGTTTTATGGGTTGGGTTTATGCAAGGGGAAATGATAATTTAATGTTTAATTAAAACATTTAAACACCAAACCTTGACAATGAGGGCAAATGGGAGAGGGGTTAGGTTTATAGACAAGGGAGGGGGGACTATGGTTATTACTTTAACCAGAGGTTAAAGTAACTCCGGTTTTAGGACGCAGAAGGGTTCATAATAGTCCCAGATGGGCTATTATTTCCCAAACTATATTTACATAGCTATAATGCTATAGGGTAGGATATGTAATATTTTTTGGAATTTTATATAGTTTTTTGTAGCAATAGGGATGGGAAAGTAGTTAGGGAGCTATATAATAGAATTAGAAGTTAATATGAGTTTGTGAGGTGAAAGAGTAGGGCAGAGGCTAAGTTTATGGACTGAAACTTAGACATAAGAAGTGCATGGAATGTGGAGGAGTGATTTTACACAAGAAATGTGGCTTATTTTCATTGAAGGAAGCCAAAACTTGACTTGATACTTCTCAAGAATGAAGTGAATGCAGGACTGGTTGGGCAGATGCCAAAGTCCTCAAGGGGGTGTTAGTAAGAAACTTTGAAGAGGGGGGGTGGGGGGGTGAAGGGGAGTTAGACATGCTTCCATAGTTCTACCATTGAACCACTGCTTTGACATTTTTGTCATTGATGAGATGAGCTCTGATTGACAATACCTGAGGTGATAAAAAACTTGCTTCTGCAACCGCAAACTACCTACCCAGCCTAATACACCTAACATTTTTTCTTCCTTTTGAATGGGTGCACTTAGACTTGCAAACCCTGATTATCCTCTTTTCTTTTGACTGCCCTCCTATCTAAATCTACCCTTATCTCTTCCAAGGGCCCAGATTAAGCAGTTGGGCTCCTTAACTTCTCTACCTAGCTACTCATCTGCCAAGCTTAAGCTGTTTGGACAGACATTCTTTCACTATTCTACAACATCAATTTAAACATGGCATGGTCCAGATTGAACTGTTGGGCCATCCATCAAGCTAGTAGTGGCATTTTGGCTAGCCACTTTCCTGGTCATTCTTTGGGGTTCATTTTCATTTTTCTTTATGACCAATTTACTCTTTTTTCCCTTTGATAATTCTTTTAGGGCATACCCTCTTTACATTTTTTAACTTTCCTCTAATGCTTTTTTACAAAATATGGAACCTTTGCAGCATGAAAAGATGAACATATTTGGCACTTCCCAGGTCAATCATGAAAAATGAAACCTGTTGGTATAGGAACCTAACAGGATATACAGGGATACTTGCTACCCTAACCAGTGGTCCTCCAGAGACACAAATTGCCAGAGCGTTAGTTTTTTTTGTTTTACCAGAACACGATGGACAACAATGAGCAGGAGTCAAAACACAGTTAAAGAGTATCAGTTCAGCATTAAAGTGTATCAAATCAGCGATAAAGATGTCAGAGCAGAATTAAAGAAAGCAAATCAGCATTAAAGTGTATTAGGTCAGAATTAAAGAGCACAGTTAAGACAGGCAGCCGAGGCAGAGTTACTACAGAAGACAGCTGCCAACTGAATTAAAGAGCCTACCTCCAGCACAACACTAGTTTACCCTTTTCCTACCATAGAGACTAGCTACTTCTATTTTTGTACACTCTTATTAGTTAAAACCTAGATATTATCTCATAGCTGTTATGAGATATTTGTTGTACATATTTTGTTGTATAAATACCCCCTCCATTAGAGTATTGGGTGGTGGTGTGTGGATTCTTAGACTCTGCTGTAATACTGAATTTTTGGAATAAAGAGTTGTTGCAAACAAATGTTGTCTGGTCTACTGGATGAAGAATTGAAGCAGAGGACTTGTCACAGACTTCTTGAATCAACCACTAGATCAATAAGTCCTCTATATCTTGTGTTTTACAGTTTTCCTTAGTTTATTATATCATCTGTGTTTCATAAATCTGAATGATAAAGAAAAGGTTAACTTTAGAATATGCTTGACTGCACTCTGTTTTTAGTCTTTATTGTTCTCTGTGTTTTCTTCAGAATTTGGATAAGCAGTGAACTCTTAATTGCTCCTGTTTCCTGATTCTTTCATGTTGATTATTTGCTAAAGAATACTTAACTACTCCTTATCAGTAATCATCCATTTTCCCTCTTTCAATAGGTTGAAGGATTCTTAACGGCCCTTCACCCATTTGAGCCCATTCCATCTATTTTCAAGTTTCTATTTGTCCCATGTTTGACTACCTTGCTCTGTGAAGCCATCCTCTATTTAAAAACAAAATCCAGAAAGCCATCTCCTTTAACTCCATTAGCCCAATGGACTGAAATACTTTGTCTTACCTCTCTATTCTATCGAATCTCACCACCCAAACTCAAACAAAACCCTTGAACTTCATAACTAGCCTTATACCTTTAAAAAACAAAGCTAAATCATAAAGAAAGAGCCCTCTCTAGATACAGATTGGCTAGATTCTGTATCTAAAAGATTGGTATGTGGTTACCTCAGCATCCTTCCCTTTCTTACAAATTTTGGGAAAACCTGAGTGATAACACCAACAACTCTTGAATTTGATTTTTAATTTCTGCACTTTCCATCACTGACATCTTGTACATGCCAATGTTAGGAAGAGGACTATCTTGTTTCTCTTGTATCTCATGTTGGATTCCTCTCTTGGGAGGAAATCCTTTTGGTTCCTGAAACATTTCATCATATTGGTTAACAATATCAACCAATTCATATTTCAATATTGAATCACGACATTGAAAAGCTTCATTATGAACATCAATCTTGGGTTTGATCATTAGAAGCATAAAAATTTTGCTTGAATTCACTAGTCTTTTCATCTGCCCCACATTAACAAGTGAAAGATTTAGTTTCTTTCTATGAGCTCTCATAATATATTCTACTCCATCTTTGAACAAGTGGTATTTGTTTTCATCTCTATGAAAGATATCTTTTTTGTCATAGAGATATGGGCTGCCCAAAACTATAACACATATGTCTAATGGCACAACATCAAGCTCCACTTCAACTATGAAATTTGCAGTAATGGTGAATTTCAGTTTACGCTTTCTAGTTACCTGTAATTGTGCATTTTCACACATCCATCCAAGTGGATATGGTTTATGATGTGGAATGGTTTCCAAGTTTAAAATTTTGACAATGTTTTCAAAGATAAGATTGGCTTGAGAGCCATTGTCGAAAAGTGTATCAATTTTTCTATGTTTTGAGATCACCCTTATGTGAAAAAGTTTTATCCTCTTATTTTCATTTGGAGTTTCATTGTGTGAATTTGAAGTACTAGTGCTAGCAATGGATTCTTTTCCTTCATACCCATGGTTGTAATTTTAGTTTCATGACCCGAATTGAATCCCAAATCGTATTGAGTGGTTGCAGTTGTCTTTTGTTTTCCCTTGTTGTTGAATTTCTTTGTATTCATTTCGGGATGAAGCTTCCAACAATGAGCTTCATCATGACCCTCTTTGGAACAATTCCTGCATGTTAATTTCTCTCCTTCCTTCTTGATAGATGCAATTTTCTTTCCCTTCCATTTGAAACCCTTTTCTTTTCCTTTACTCTTAAATGGCTTTTTACTACCCTCTTCTAGAGTGTTTTTCTCTCTTGCCTTGAGATGAGTGGCTTTCACACACACCTCATCTAGATTATTGGGATTAAACATTAGGATAGTATGCCTAAGGTAACTGTGTAAACCCCCTATGTATTTCAGCAACGTGTCTCGTGATTACAAATCTAGACCTAACATTAGAGAGCTTTTTCTCAATTCTTGGGTGTAGTCTTGCACATTTTGAACTTTAAGTTGTCTAAAGTTCTATCAATTCATGATGGTTTTTTGCATATAAGCTAGAGGGTAGAATTGTCTTTTAATTGCAGCAATGAAATCAAAACAAAAAATTGATATCTTACCGTGTTTTTTATCTCATCTTGTGTCCTTGATTCCCACCATACTAGTGTTGCACCCTCCATCATCAAGGAAGCTAATTGAATCTTTATGTCATCCTCTTAAAGGTTTTGAAACTGCAATAGACATCCAATTGATGAATCCAATTATCAAGATTCTCTGCATTCATTTCACCATTATACATGGGCAATTCAAATTTAACATCAAGTTTTAATAAGGGTTATTTACCAGTTCCTTTTGAGGTATGTTGATGAGTATGAGTAAGAGTTGTGGTAGTCGAAGAGAGTGAAGATGCCTGTGAAGAAGAAGATGAAGAAGATGGTGGAGAGGGTGGAGTTTTACCTCCATTTCCATTACCTCCTCCTCCTGAAGAACCTTCTCCTTTGGGAGGTTTGGAACTTTCACCCAACAATCTAGTATCCCTCTCTTCATAAAGGACCTTCACCATCTTTGTCATATTAGAGAAAGCCTTCCTAAAGACCTTCTCATCCTCTATCATTGTAGGCTCTCCTTCATGAGACATACTCACTAGAGTCTCAACTGCAACCTGAGGAAGAATTGGTTTTGGATATTGTGGCAACCTTTCCCTCCTTCCCCTTGACCCAACTTCAGGGATTTCAACTAGCTTCCCTTCTCGTCTCTTGAGTTTTATCCTTGTAAGCATGGCACTTGCACAAATAAAACCAAGAACTCTGATGCCAAAACTTGATCTAATTAAGAAAATTAGTTTTTTTGTGCTAAAATTAGTTTTGTTGTGCTAAAATTCATTTTCATACAATATTAAATATGCCTGAGGATTCATGAGATTGTTTGCAAGTTTAAACATGGGTTTTTGAATGTTTTTTATGTAATTTTTATGTGAAAATTTACATAAACAAATGACTGAACAACAACATATAACAAACATTAATATCACCATAAACAATATCATAGAAACACATGATGAAGGAGTTCACCCCTCCTGGGCTACGTCTCCTTGGTCTAGCTTCCAATGGCTTTATCCTCTCTATTATTCTCGAAAATGTGAATACATTAGTTTACAATGCTCAAAATGCTCAGAAACTTATTCCAATGGCCCCAGAATGCCCAAAAATTCCTATGTAGCATATTTCTACTCCTGATTTGGTAAAAAACTAAAGAAGTTATGGCCTTTCCCAATATTCTACTAATCTCACTGAAAATTCCCCAAAATCCAGCATCATCCTACAACTTTTCCCCATAAATGCGCTAACGGAAATTTCACTGAAAATCGAGCGAAATTATCAGACAGTTAAAATGCCCGCTAACATTTATGTTCTAAAAATTGAGGCCATGTAAAGGCGCCACGTGTTCGAGGATAAGGCCAATGGATCGTCCCCGCCGGTCAAGACCCCATTCCTCCTCCGCGGTTGTCACATGTGTAGTTATGTAACCGTGCATTGGCCCCATGCGGGCTGGCCCATTCCAAAATAGCATGACAACATGAATTCAAATAAAACGTGCAGACAGTATGGTTAATAACTATCACCACCTTGCATTGGTAATTGGCTATGTTGTGTGTTGGGAGGTCGCGGGTTTGACCCCTGTTGCCTCTGCCTGAACTATGAAAATTTTTTTGGTGGCCTCCTAGGCTGCCACGTGGTGGCCTTTGGCTAGGCCACATGTGAGCTCGTGGTTGGCCACCATTCCAACCAATGAAATTGCGCCAATTGCACCTATAATAAAATGACACTTGCCACCACCTCTTTCGCCAAAGGAGCCCATTGACCAAGTCAATGACCACATAAACTACCCAGTCAACGCCACGTCAGTAGTAGGGACTATTGATTGGGCTACCATTTTTTTTTTTAATTTACATGTTTGGGAAAGTGAACAAAACTTGTTTCTAGAGTCATACGGAGTCTATTTCATGAAAAATGAGTTGTGCTAGATTCAAAATGATGAGCACTACACGGTTGTCTAGGTTTCACAACAATCTGACAAGTTTGAATTTTGAGCTATTTTTTTTAGTACTTGATCAGTATGAAACAACCACACTTTTCTCACTAACCAAGGCCCCCTTAACATAATTACGTTTTTTATTATTTTTATGCAAAATTTTGATCCACACACTTATGAAACCACTACTTGCATAGACACAACCTCATAATGTTCTTTCGTCTGAATAAATAAATTGTTAGAGAAGTGATGAGAACATGTACATAAATGATGTTTCTAGAATTCTTGTCTCAATCATTATACCTGCAGTGCATAATCTTCACGTTTTTCTCTTCTAACTTTAGTAGCTCAGAAATCTAGAAGGAATCCAATCCCTCCCAGGTATGTTTCTCGGTTTTCTCTGGTATGTTTAGTATCTCAAAGATCTGGATGGAATTCGATGCCTCCCAGGAATGTTTCTCTAGACTTCGAGGGTAATTTATTTGCCTATTCATTCTGCCATGAGGATTTCTGTTAATTTGAAATGAAAATTTAAATGCTTTTGCTCTAGTTAGGGACATTTTCCTTCAACTTCATTTTCCCATTTAACTGGACTGGGAAACATTGGATTACTAGAGTGAATAAAAATAATCAATAGCTTTTGTTGCATCCACTTGAAAATGATGGAAAATGTCATCATTAATTTCTAGTTGTAAACAATTCCAATTGGGAAACCTACAATTATTAGGGCATTTTTCAAGATGTAATGTGTCATCAATACAATAACAAAGAAATAGTTATGAAATATTGTAACCACAAATCCCTTTACTCTTTTGGAAAACACCACAGTTTTCATATATGTTCTGGTTGGCATTCCCTGTGATTGAAAAGTAGAGGGAGCCCCTTATTAAATGGTAGTTGAAATGCGTCGCAAAAGGGTGACCCTGTCAAGATTAAAGGTGGATTTAAGGAACTTGAACTCTAGCCTCGAAAGACATTGTTTTGAATCATTTTAATTATATGCCTTCCTGAATCATGATGGCCTTCTTGGCCAGTGCTTTCCTTATAAGTCAAGTCAGTATTACGAGAAGTCTAGAATTTTCTGAAAATAATAACTTTAAATGTGAGGCAATTACAAAATTCGTTTTTGGCAAGTAGATGTACATTGTCTTCCTTAGATAATTAGAAAAATATTCAAAGTGTAAATGTAAAGCGCTTAGTATTTGCCTCGGTAAGTCGAGTCCCACAATAATTTGGTATTTTTCAAAAGAAAAACTTTAAAGGTAGGAAAATTAACAAAATATGCGGAGTGTATATGTACACTCCTTAACGTCTACCTTCATAAATCAAGATCGCATGTTCAAGCGGCGAAAGCTTCCAAGAAGGAAAAAATGGAGCTAATGCACAAAAATATTATTTACTTTTCTTCATTTCGTTGACTTTAAATGGTAGAAGTACTCTATTTTCGTGAAATAAGTCCAGATTTGGCAGTTCTTTCTAATTGCAGTTATATTAGTTTTATGTTGTTGGTTATCTCTATCTTAAGGTTTCCATTTTATATTATTGTGTACTTTGTCTGAGAAGTATTGATGAAAGGAGGATGATCTAAGTGGATATTGGTGGCCACCCGCCTATTCCACTTGGACCCCCACCATTGTTTCTTTCAGTTTTTCAATTTCCTTATTTGTAGCACAATTTATTATTTTTGGCAGTTTTTCGGGTCGTGAACTTCCGGAGTCATTTTGAAGCCCTAAACAAGGCTTTTTTGGGAAAAGCGGGGCCAACGTGGGTTTGAAATTCATGTTGGCCTTTCGAAATTTGTAGTCCTCAGATAGATCTTTCTAACAAGGTATTGTGCGCGTCAAATGGAGATCATATGCCAAAGGTACGACCCTAGGAAGTTGATGTACAAATTTACCCAAATGGGGCCCATAGTTTGGCGCTTCATCTCCTAGGGTTAGGTTTTTAGATGTTTAGGGTTTTCCATTGTTTCTCAATAATAAATAGGCCTTTGAGTCTCATTGTAACACAATTTAGAGGCATGTAGCCGCCACATCTCTTCTCAGAGATAAGCTACCATCGTCGGACCTAGTATTATTTCCATTCTATTTTTAAGCATATTTTAGTATTTGATATTAATGAAATGAAGTGTTATTTCTGGTGCATCTCTGTATTTATGGTTATATCTGTAATTTTTTGCGTTCCTGTTTAAATCTAGATCATTGGTATCAGATTGGTCTACTCTTTCTCTGGTTTTCTTTGCATGTCCCCAACGAGGTCAAGATATAAGGAGTTAGAGCTCGATCTGGTTGAACATTTGCAAGATCAGCCTCACAAACCCTGAAAGCCACCCATGGGGGAAGAAAATAAAGATGAGGGAGCAGGAGATCATATCCAAATATTGCTCAAGGAGGCCCTCAAGAAACAAAGGAACACGATGATGGATAACTTTGCCCAGATCCTTCAATGGTTTCCCACCGGCGGCGCATCCACATCCATTAGCCACTCTGGAGGCTCCACTCCTTTTAAGGTACAAGTAAACTTTGACATTCCCATATTTTAGTGCCAAATAGATGCATATTCTGTAGATAAATGGTTAAATTTGTTAGAAGGATATTTTTTTTCATGAATTTTCTAGTTGGGAAAGGATTACTTTTTCTCTTCTGAAAGTCACCCCCCACGTCAAGGACTGGTGGGAAACCTATTGTGAGAAAAAGGATGAAATTACGACCTCACTGTTTTCAGCTGCACCCTCTTGAAATTCATTCCAAGATTTCATCAAGGAAAAGTACTACCCTTTTGGGAGCTATGAGGATAAATACATAAAGTGGACCACACTACAACAAGGAAGAGACCAAGATGTGTCGGAGTTTACCAATGTTTTTCATACCCTTCGCACAAAGTTGGGTATCAAGGATTTTGAGAAACATTTGGTACTCAAGTACCACAACTGCCTACATAGGTACATCCAGGATGAGATGGAGTTATTGGACATCTCCTCGCTCGGCATGGCGTACCAATACGCCGTCAAGATCGAGTAGAAGTTTAAACAGAAGAAGCGATACTTTGGATCTTTGAATCCAAAGCAAGGGAAAGGTGCCCCCAAA
Organism: Pinus tabuliformis; assembly: GCA_031772625.1. NCBI lineage: Eukaryota > Viridiplantae > Streptophyta > Pinopsida > Pinales > Pinaceae > Pinus > Pinus tabuliformis. The sequence continues at coordinate 722,943,084 of CM062817.1, forward strand.
CTGCATAACAAAGGACAAAGCCAAGGCGGTGCAGCCCAGGACAACCCGCCAAAGCTGCAAGAAGAGAACAACACTATGAAGCCGAAGAAGGACACAGGAAAGTGGTGTGAGTTCCATAAGAGCTCCACTCACAACGCAAGTGAGTGTCGGGCCAAGCAGTCACTAGTGGTCAAGTTGAAGGCTTCGGAATCATATGCATGTTCCAACTTTGAGTCGGAACCCGACAAGGGGAGTGACAAAGGGAAGCAAATTATCGATGCAGAGCCTAATGCCACCATTTCCACCATAAAGATTCATAAGGATGAACCCGAAGATCCAGAGGAGGATGAGCGCCTCTTCCACTCCTAGATGTGGGTAAAGGGTTTCCCACTACAGTTCAATGTTGGCAGCAGGAGCAAAAAGAACCTCATTCAGTAGAGGTCATGAAGCGGCTGGGCTTATTGACCACATCACACCCACAACCGTACACCATCAGGTGGCTTCACCAAGGACGAGATCTTCATGTGAGCCAGTAGTATTGCCTTCCATATAGCATCAAGCCCTTCACGGATGTGGTATTATGTGACGTTCCTCCCCTTGATGTTTGTGATGTATTATTAGGCCAACCATACTTGTGGAAGCGACATGTTGTGTATGAGTCAAGGCCTCATGCTGTTATTGTCACCTTGCGAAATAAGTTGTATAAGATAACGGAGGTAGCGCAGCCTACCACCATCTCTTTGGTTACTACAAAACAATGCAGTAAGCTCATTTACAATACTAGGAAATTTATTTTCCTGATGATACTCCCTCAGAGAAAGAAGAATACAGTGGCCACGACCTCCACACAAGGCCCCTCTACATGACAACAAAAAATGGACAAGGTCGTGGAGGAGTACAAGGAAATCTTCACCTCCCCCATAGGGGTGCCTCTGTACTGTTAAATCAAGCACTCCACCAATATGACCCCAGGTATGTCATTTCCCAATGGACCAATCTATCAGCGCTCCACTCTGGAGAATAATGAAATCAAGAGGCAGATTCAAGAGCTACTACGGAAAGGTCACATCCAGCCGAGTTCATCGCCCTGTGGGAGCCCGATTGTGTTGGTATAGAAGAAGGATGGGACTTGGAGACTCTGTATTGACTATTGGGTGTTGAACAAGATTACTGTCCAGAATAGGTACTCGATCCCATGGATTGATGACCTTCTGGACCAACTCAAGGGGGGAAAATATTTCAGCAAGATTGACTTGAAGTTCACATATCACTAGGTACCAATAAAACCCTTCGATGTGTGGAAGAATTTTGGGTTGATGAATACTCCTGCAACCTTCATGAGGTTGATTGATGACATCTTACAGCCATTCACCAACTCATTTGTGGTGGTATACTTGGATGACATCCTGATCTTCAGCCAAAGTTGGGAAGAGCACCTCCACCACATCCAGCAGGTTCTCCAAACACTACAACAACACAAGTTGTGTGCCAATTCAAAGAAATTAACTTTCAGCATGACCTGGGTTCAGTATCTGGGATACATTATTGATGAATGAGGGGTGCATGTGGATCCATCCAAGATCCAAGTCATTCGGGATTGGCCAGCCCCAGCCACTCTGACAGAGCTCCACAACTTTCTTGGTCTTGCCAATTTCTACCACAGGTTCATGTTGGGGTTCTCTCATATCACTTGGCCCTTGAGTTGAGTCACCAAGGGAGGAATGAAAGAAAAATTCTTATGGTATGAATCTTAACAGAAGGCATTCACAGAGTTGAAACATCACCTCTACTCTACACTAGTTCTCACATTACCAGACTTGCAACAACCATTTGAGATCGAGACGGAGGCCTCTGACTATGCTATTGGGACCATCCTTTCTCAACGGGGGCATCCAATGGCATATCACAGTGAGACACTTTCAGACACAGCCTGGAAGTATCCTACTCATGACAAAGATATGTATTCCATTTTGCAGGCATGCCGACAATGGAAGCATTACATTTTGGGGAAAGAAACAGTCATCCACACAAACCACCGACCCTTGCAATTCATACAACTACAAGGGAAGTTGCATAATGATCGCCATCAAAAGTGGTCCACGTACCTGCAACAGTTTCATTTGAATATCAAGTACATGAAGAGAAACACCAATAATGTTGTAGGCTACCTCAGCCGACCACTGATTATGGTTTTAACCACCGTGCTCAACTCTTATGGGCTCGAGACTTATGATTGGCCACTTCTCTACAAAAGTGACCCAGAGTTCAGCCACACATACTAGACGCTCTTGGAGGATCAACAAGTTCTAGATTTTCACCTCCAGGATGCCCTATTATGCCACATGGGATGCCTTTGTGTTCCTTCAAGCAAGTGTGCCAAGATTATTTGGGAAGCACACTAAAGTCGGTTCGCTAGGCATTTCGAGGTCGATAAAATGGTGATAGAACTTCAGAAGTATTTCTATTGGTCGAATATTTGATAGGATGTCAGGAAGTATATTAGATCCTACACTACCTGTGCCATTGCCAAACCGACCATTAAGAAGCAAGGCATCTATACTCTGCTTCCTATCCCTAGTCGGCATTGGGAATCCATCTCCATGGATTACATGTTGGGCATTCCTTCTACTAAGCATGGCAGCAACTGTGTTCTTATGGTCGTCAACGGATTCTCGAAGATGGCCATTATGGTAGCCTGCAAGAAGAATGTGACAATAGAATCCACTGATAAACTCTTCTTTGAACGAGTGTGGGTACACTTTGGGATCCCACAGTCTCTCATCTCAGATCGAGACAACAGATTCCTCAGTAAATTTTGGTCTAGTCTATGGCTGATGCTAGACACCAAGCTCACTAAGTCCATAGCTTTCCATCCGCAAACTGATAGCCAGACAGAGGTCGTCAACAGGATGATCATACACATTCTGCACATGTACAACTCAAAGCATCCACACACATGTGATGAGAGCCTACCCTATGTCTAGCACAACTATAACTGGGCTCTTCATAGCTCGACTAGCCACAACCTTTTTCAGGTGGGCTTGGGATTCCAACCACCATGTCCCATTGATGTGGCCATACCATTTGTAGCTACTCAGGAATATTCAACTCATGTATATTACAAAGCTGATAAGGAAAACAACTTCATTGTGCACCAACACGTCCGTCAGCAGGTCCATGATATTCTGGAGAAATCAAATGCCAAGTACAAGCAACGACATGATCAACATTGATTTCCACACAAGTTTCAAATGGGTGACAAAGTCTGGTTGCATTTGCAGAAGTAATGCCATACCAGAGCCTATCAGAAACTCAGACCACTTTGATATGGTCCTTACACCATTACCAAGGTTGTGGGAGACAATTCATTTGAGCTCAGGATTCGCCCTTCCTTGGCCTACACCCAGTGTTCAATATAGACTGCCTTCGACCATACTTCCCATCATTGTTGGACACATCAGACTTTGTAGAACAGCTCACACTTATAGAGTTAAATCTAGACTGCATGGAACAAGCCACAACTGATCAGACATGAACATGTAGATCAAGAACACTCGATAGCAAAGGATCCAACTATATCGAGGTGTCAAAGAAGGCCTACTCCTTCACCAGGGACCAAGTTCAACAAAAGTTTCCTCATCTCATGGAGGAACTCAATGCAATGGGGACCATTACTTCCTAAGGGTGGAGGAATGATCTAGGTGGATATTTGTGGCCACCTGCCTATTCCACTTGGACCCCCACTACTATTTCTTTCAATTTTTTAGTTTCCTTATTTGTAGCACAATTTAATATTTTTGGTAGTTTTTCAGGTCCTGAACTTTCGGAGCCGTTTTTGAGGTCCTAAACGACATTTTTTTGGGAAAACCAAGGCCAACATAGGTTAGTGATTGATGTCGGCCATTCAAAGTTTATATTCCTCATATAGATATTTCTATCGAGGTATTGTGCACGTCAAACGGAGATCGTATGCCAAAGTTACGACCCAAGGAAGTTGATGTACCAATTTACCCAAACGGGGCCCATAGTTTGGTGCTCCATCTCCTAGGGTTAGGTTTTTGGATGTTTAGGGTTTTCCATTGTTTCCCAATATTAAATAGGCCTTTGAGTCTCATTGTAACATAGTTCAGAGGCATGTAGCCGCCACATCTCTTCTCAGAGATAAGCTATCATCGCTCGAGCTAGTCTTATTTCCATTTTGTTTGTAGGCATATTTTTGTATTTGATATTAATGAAATGAAGTGTTATTTCTGATGCATCTCTATATTTATGGTTATATTTGTAATTTGTTGCATTCCTATTTAAATATGGATCAGAGGAAAACATAAGTGAGTAACAGCGGTTTAAAAAAGTACAGTAACCATCCAACTTTATGAAATGCTTCAGTAGAATGTAATTGTTGCGTAAACATTGTTCTACTCTTGTTAATATTTTATTATATCTTAAACATTTCCATGTTAAATTTTCGGTTGAACTGCAAAGAAAATGAATTGCTAATTTAAAGAAAATAAATATTTGTGCAAAGTATTTATTGAAATTTATTGTTTTTACATTTATTTTTTTTCAGCCGTTGAACTCAAGCGATTCAAAAATCCTCATCAAACCTCTACCATAATTTCTTTTTCATAAGATTTTATTTTCAATCACTTGATTGAATTCAAGTTTTGGTTTGAATAAAATGTTCGGGATGGATACATATAATGAAAGCTTGCACTTGTTTCAAGGTATTTATAAAGTGACATATATACATATATATATATATATATATATATATATATATATATATATATATATATATATATATATATATATATATATATATATATATATATATATATATATATATATATATATATATATATACATTGCAGAGTTTATATAAACCAGTAAGCCAAACTTCGACCATAGTCGCAGTCCAAACGCATGCATGGAATATATCAGGAATCATTTATCGGAGTTTTATATACATAACGAGTTCGAAACTTACGATATGTAAAAACGTTAAAACTTCTGATATGGCCCACTCTATGCCATGTCACAAGTCCTCCTCCGCTGGACTCATTTTCCATGTATTTTTCTCTGTTGTCCCAAATGGGAGAATCCCATTTATTGGAGTTTTAAATATGGTATGTCTCAAAAAACTTCGATATCGTTATACCCTCGAACTCTGATGACCCAAATCATATCGTGTCATATATCGCATGTTCTCCCATCAGACCTTTTCTGATATAGTTGGTTCACCCCTTAGACCTGATATAGAATTTAAATCTTCTTTATGATCCATATCGTGTTTGCTCATTATATCGGGTTTTTTAATAATTTTGCAAGTTGTAAACTCCAATAGGCTAGACCTGATTTGGAATTTAATTGTGATTTATAATATGATTGGGTCCATTTCCATTTATTGGTATTTTTACGACGACAATTCCAAAAATCTCTGATATCCATTTAACACATGGATCCGATAAGAAATTTAACTGCCATGTATTAAGACATCGGGTCCGCACCTGACCTCGGGACTTTTGCGATGGTTCTTGTTTATAAATCCCCGATAGCTCGGATCTGATATGCAACTTAATTATGGTTTATAAATGATATCGGGTATTCTGTTGTAGGCAGGGCAGTGCGAGTGTAAATATCACCTTAAAGATGAGGTGAATGGTGTCTCTTGTACCTACCTCCACAACATGCATGAATAAAAAATAGCCTCAATTAATAACACAATGTACATCTTCCTATACTTCCTGAATTGTTAAATTAGAGTTAGGTTTACAGGTTTTTAGAGGCCCCATGGTAAAAATCAACACCTACGGATTCTCGATCTCATCTCTATCCTTTTTCTGAAACAAAACCCTGTTGATAAAAACCCTCTCCTAGTCTTCCTTTCCATGAAGGAACACACATGCTTTCTTCTCTTCTCTGCCAATCCTTGGAACAACTGACCACCAAAATTTCCCCAGTGCAGACTCCCACCATACTTTTCTATCAACATATACTCAATCTCATGATAAACATCCATGTCCCATGTCGACACATAGGCCTGCCAAGACCAATGGTAAATTATTTCAAATGTCACAACGTCGTTAGTTGGGCCTAAATAAGTTGCCTCTGATTTCTTAATCGTCCGCATAATGATTCCTGACCCTTCAAGCACACAAAGAGCTTCTGGATTCAGAGCTATGATTTTCTTCACGTCCAGGATGGCTTCTCGAGCTTGAGAGAGGGGGGACTCTGATTTCCAGATCGAATGTCAATCTTCCTCACGCTTGCCTATCCCAGGAGTAGATGAACTGGTTCTTATCTATGATCTGTGAGGTCGTGCAGCTCGACTAGTTGTTGTGCTTCTGATGGTAGTCTTCGCAACCACCCGAGGTGACCATTAGATGGTTGAATCTGACCACGGGATACCCTGTGAAACGAACTCCGTCATCCTAAAACTTGCCGCTAGTGATGATTCATTTGTCCACCCTTGTCATGGTCGTGTTAACACAACTTCTTTGCATCTTTTGTTGCTTGAATGGCACCTCTCACTGGCTTTATGGCATAAATTCTTATCCAAAGTCATGATGTCATACTCCACCATGTGGCTGGCGCACGGTTATTAAGAATCAAAGAACCTCGGGCAGAGCAAACTAGAGATTGGGGGCCCATGGTCAATCACACCGTCAAAATTGTATATTATTTGAAGGCCAACGAATATGTTACATTGTCATGAGGAGTAACCTCACCATAAAATGCCTATCGGCTTAATAAGACTATATATTTAATAAATGTATGAAAAATAAAATAAAATTATTTTTAAAAATAAACTATTTTTTTTTGTAATGTTAATTTTATAAAATGCAATTTCATTTTTAGTTTAATTAGAAAATAATTAATGGTTAAATTCAATTTCGATTATGTTATATTTAACAAAAATTAATATTTTATTTTAAGATTTCAAAATATCTTTAAAGCCATGTCTCCAATATGAAAGAATTTATATAATTGATGGTCAAACTCAGTTTTAATTGTGTTATACACTCCCTGCAACAAGTATAATAACTTTTATATTAACAAAAAATAATATTTTATTTTAAAATTTAAAATATCTTAAAAGCCATGTCTCCAATATGAAAGGAATTTGTCTTACATGTATACTATGCAAACTAAGTTTTTATTAATTTTTAAATTATGTGAAATGATAAAAGATTTAGTTAGGGGTGGTAGGAGCAAGACGGGTGATCCACTACCCCAAGGAACATGAAGAGTTTAGATTCGCTTAGGGTATAGGCACAACATCAAAAAATGGAGAAAAATTCCTAGCACTCTGGAAAGGCTTGGAGACCGCTAAAAATAAGAGAATTAAGAAGGTATAGATATTAGGAGATTCAATGATTGTCATTAGAATTATCTCTAAGGAATTTTTTTCGCGTGACACTACATCCCCTTCCCTGGTGAAAATAATTTTCATGTAGATGAAAACCTTTGAATAAGTATCCCTATTTCATATTCTCAGGCAACTAAATGGTGATGCTAAAAAAATGGCAAATCTTAGGGTGGAGCTTGTAGTTGGGATGCTTGAAGTTAATGGGGAGGGTATGGGGTTCACCCCTATGCCTTAACTCACCATGAGAAAGCACGGACAATAGGGCCAATACAACTAGTGGCCTCAGGAAAATTCAGTTTAAATGTTTGAAACATTGCATGTGCAAATGTCTTGACATGATAATCAAGGAGTGGCCATCTATTGGCATCAATAAATTAGGATTAATATGTGATTACCCACCATACCCAGCTTTCTACTCCAAGGGCATTAAGACCAGGATGATGGGAGATGGACGATGTCAATCCTTGGAGTTATTGGAACTCACCTAGAATCATTAATATTGCAAAGTCAAGTGAATCCTATCTTAAATGTTGTCGAAGGAATGTTGGTCCGGTGCCCCATGAAGACCAAGCTCACAACAGAATTGTGGATCAATGAAGATCATATTTTAGTGGAGACATGTACATACCTTTGATCTAGACTTATGCAAGAATGAAAAAAGTTACAGATTTAAACATAAACACAGAGATGCAGAAGAAATAAATCTTCATTTCATTAATATCAAAGAACTGAAAGATGCTTACATACAAAATGGAAAAAAAATATCTCGGGTGATGGTAGCTTATATTTGAGAAGAGAAGTGGTAGTTGCATGCCTCTAAATTGTGTTATAATGAGGCTTGAGGGCCTTTTTATTATTGAACAGCAAAGGGAAACCCTAAAAAACTAAAACTATATCCCTAGGAGATGGAACACCAAGAGTTTGTTGGCCCCGTTGGGGTTAGTTGGACAACCAAATTCCCGAGGTCATAACTCAGCCATATGATCTCCATTTGGAGCATACAATACCTTGTTAGAAAGGTCTCTCCAATTGTTGTTTTATACAACATGCTGCGAACTTCAAAAAAAATGTCGTTTAGGGGGTCAAAACAACTCCAGAAGTTTAGGACCAAAAAAAAATGCTAAAAATAGTAAATTATGTTATAATCAAGGAAATTGATGAAACCAGTTGGAGGTCTATGTGGAATAGGAAGGTGGCCACCAATATTGACCTGGATTATTCCCCCCTCCTTAGGAAGCAATGGTACCCATTGCGTGCAGAGCTTCCATGAGGTGAGGAAATGTCTGTTGAACCTAGTCCCCAGTGAGCCACTTTCCCTAGTGAAGGAGTTCGTATGCTTTAACAACTCGATATAGTTATATCCTCTACTGGTGTTTGTTATTGATATGTGTGTCCATGATCCTATCAGTCATGGCATGTTCAATACAGCTTGGGTTGAGCTATGTTGGTGTCAACTGCCCAACAATGTCTAATGTGTCTAACAATGGGGGAAAGTATGGTCACAACCAATCCACATTGAATACTGGGTGCAGGCCAAGGAATGGTGGAATTTTGAGCTTGAAAGAATTGTCTCCTAAAGCTTTAGTGATGGTGTAAGGCCCATATCTTAGCGAGAAGCTTGCAGTGGACCCCAGCAAGGTGCTCCTTCTACAAATGTAACCAAACTTTGTCGCCCACATGGAACTTGTGTGGCACCCAATGTTGATCATGACATTGTTTGTACTTAGCATTTTCTCTATCCAATATGTCATGGACCTACTGGTAGATGTGTTGAATGTGTTCAATGAAGCTGGTAGCTCTATCGGCTTTGAACTGGACATGAGTCGAATATGCCTGAGTAGTTGCAAGTGGTATGTAAACATCAATGGGACATAGTGGTTAGAATCCCAACCACACCTAAAAGGGTTTGTGGCTAGTTGAGATGTGGAGAGTTATGTTATAGTTGTGCTAGACATAGGGGATGGTTTCATCCCATGTGCATGGATTCTTCAAGTTGTACATGCGTAAAATGTGCACGATCATCTTATTGACGACCTTTGTTTTGCCATCAGTTTGGGGGTGGAAGGTCGTGGACTTAGTGAGCTTGGTATCCAAAAATGACTAGAGGCTTGACCATAATATACTTAGGAACCTATTGTCACGATCTGAGATAATGGACTGTGGGATCCCAAAGTATACCCATACTCATTCGATTGGTTGTGGCTTCTATTATGATACTCTTCTTGTAGGCTGCTAGAATGACCATCTTAGAGAATATGTCTGCGACCAAGAAAACACAATCATTTCCATGCCTGGTAGAAGGAATACCCGACATGTAATCCATGGAGATGGATTCCTAGGGTCAGATAGGAATAGGCAAAGAAGTATATAGGCCTTGCTTCTTTATTGTAGGTTTGTAAATGGTGCAAGTAGTGCAATATCTGATGTACTTCCCAACATCTTGTCGAAGTTTCAACCAATAAAAATAATTTTGCAACACTGCCACTATTTTTCTACCCCAAAATGTTTAGCGAACCAAATGTAGTGTGCCTCCCAAATCATCTTGGAACACTCGCTTAAAGGAACACAGAGGTGTCCCAGGTGGCATAACAGTCTGTCCTCGAGGTGAAATTCTAGAACATGGTTGCCTTCCTGGAGCATCTGGTATGTGGTGTCAAATTATGGGTCACTCTTGTAAAGATGTGTCCATCCTAAAGTCTCGTGTCCACAAGAGTCGAGCATAGTGGTTAATACCATAACCAGCACTTAGCTAAGGCAGTCTGCAACATTATTGGTGTTTTCCTTCTTATACTTAATGTTCAAATGCAATTGTTGTAGATATGTGGACCAACTTTTATGGCGATCTTTCTGCAACTTTTCTTATGTTTGTATGAACTGCAAGGGTCAGTGGTATATGTGGATCACTATTTCCTTCCCCAAAATGTAATGCTTCCATTTTCAATAGGTCTGCACAATGGAATACATTTCTTTTTCATAGGTGGGATACTTTTGGACTGTATCTAAAAGTGTCTTACTTTGATATGCCATCATATGCCCTTGTTGGTTAAGAACTACAAGAATAGCATAGTCGGAGGCCTCTGTCTCAATTTCAAATGGTTGTTGCAGGTATGGTAATATGAGCACTATTGCAAAGCAGAGGTGATGCTTCAAATCTAAAAATTCCTTCTATAGTGATTCGAACAAAAACAACCTTTCTTTCACTCCACCCTTGGGGACTTGAGAGAATCCCAACACAAACTTGTGATAGAAATTGGCAAGACCCAAAAAGTTGTGGAGCTCTGTTAGAATGTTTGGGGCTAGCCAATCCCGAATAGCTTGTATTTAGCTGGGTCCACATGCACACCCCACTCATCAATGATGTACCCCATATATTGAACTTAGGTCATACCAAAAGTGCATTTCTCCAAATTAGCACACAATTTGTGTTGTCACAGGGTTTGGAGGACCTATCAAATATGGTGTAGGTTCTCTTCCCAACTCTGTCTAAAGATTAGGATGTCATCCAAATAAACTACCATGAATGAGTTGGTGAAGGGCCGCAAGATGTCATCCATCAGCCTCATGAAAGTTGTGGGGTCATTCATCAGCCTAAAATGCATGACCAACCATTTGAAAAGGCCCTCCTTCGATTTGAAGGTAGTCTTCCACAAATCAGAGGTTTTGATTGGTACCTGGTGATAACAACACTTCAATTCAATATTGCTAAAATATCTGGCCCCCTTGAGCTGGTCCAAAAGGTCATCAATCCATGGGATTGGATACCTATTCTACACAATGATCTTATTCAACACCTGATAGTAAATACAAAGCCTCCAAGTTTCATCCTTCTTTTGTACCAACATGATCAGGCTCCCACAAGGTGATGAACATGGCCTAATGTGCCCTTTCTACAACAACTCTTGAATCTGCCTCTTGATTTCATCGTTCTCCTGACCATAGCATCGGTAGATCAATCCATTGGGTAGTGGCATGTCTAGGGTCAGATTGATGGAGTGATTCACCTGAGGTGAATATGCCCCTGTACTCCTCCACGACCTTGCCCATCAGTTGTTGTCGTGCGGAGGAGCCATATCTGAAGGTTGTGGATGTGGCCACTATCTTCCTCTTGCTCTGAGGGCGAATCATAAGGAAGAAAAATTCTTCTGTCTGGGAAACGATTTTACTGCATTGTTTAGCAGAGATCAAAGAAAAGGTGGTAGGTGGCACTACCTTTGGTATCTTGTACAATTTCTAACCTAAAGTAATAATAACATAACGAGGTTTGGATTCATATATAACATGACACTTCCATAGGAATGACTAACCTAATAAAACATCACAAAATTCCATAGGGGAAACTTTGTATAATACCTCATCTGCAAAGGGCTTGATGCTATAAGGCATGCGACACTTCTGGCTGACATGGATACCTCACCCTTAGTGGAGCGATGTACAGTTGTGGGTGCAACATTATTGGTAGCTTCAATATCTTAACGACCTCGACTGAGATTAGGTTTTTCTGGCTCCCATTGTCCATGATGAACTGCATCAGTGAACCCTTTACCCACATCTGCGAGTGGAAGAGGAACTCCCCCTCCTCTGGATTCTTTGGTTCTACCTTTTGGAGTTTGGTGGTGGTTACCGTCACAATGGGTTTTGCGCCAATGATCTAGTTTCCCTTGTCGATTCCCTTGTTGGGTTCGAGCTCAGAATCAGAGCATGCATCCATCTCTAAGTCTTTTAGCTCTGCCACAAGCACCTGATTTTTGTGACATTTGTTTGTGTTGTGAGTGGGAGTTTTAAGTATCTCACACCACTTGATAGTGTCCTTCTTCACCTTCCTATTATTCTTGGCTTGTGACTTTGAGGAGTTGTGCTGGGGGGTCATGACCTGGCTCTTCCCTTTGCTATGTGGCTTAGGGGCGCATTTTCTCTTCTTTAGGTTCATAGATCTAAATTCTCACTTCTTCTGCTTGAATTTCTGCTCAATATTGGTAGCATATCGATATGCTTCTCCAAGTGAGGAGATTTCCAGGAACTCCATTTCCTCCTAAATGTATTTGTGCAAAAAACCGTGTACTTAAGCACCAAATGTTTCTCAGAATATTTGATACCTAACTTTGTGTGCAGGGTATGGAAAATATTCATCAGCTCATGAACATCTTGATCCCTTTGTTTTCACAACGTATTCCATTGTATATACTTGTTGTCATAGCTCCCAACAGGGTAATATTATTCCTTGAAAGCATCTCAGAAAGAGTTCCAAGAGGGTACGAATGAAAACAGAGAGGGTTCCTTGGCGTGTCTCTCATGGTAAGTTTCCCACCAGTCCTTGACATGGGGGGGTGACTTTAATAAATAAAAAAGAAATCTTCTCCCTGTAGGAGAAATTATGGACCGGAAAATAACCTTCAAGTAGATTTATCCATTTATCTACAAAATTTGCATCTATTTGATCTTTGAATATAACGATATCAAAGTTAACTTGTACCTTGAAGGGGGTGGCGCCTCCGAAGTGACTACTGGATTAATATGCATCGTCGATTGGCATTTTATGAAGGATCTTGACAAAGTTATCCATGATTTTGTTCCTTTGTCACTCGAGGGCTTCTTCGAGCAACAATTTGATAATATCTCTTGCTCCCTCATCTTTCTATTCTTTTGCCATGGGAGGTCATCAGTGTCAGCATGGATGATCTTGAAAGGACTCAACTAGTTCAATTCCTAACTCCTTATACCCCAACCTTGTTGGGGACATGCCTAGAAAAATAAAGAAAGAGCAGACCACTTTGATACCATTGGTCTAGACTGATGAAAGAACAAAATAGAATACAGATATAAACATAAACACATAGATGCAACATAAATAAATCTTCATTTCATTAATATTAAAGAACAGAAAGATGCTTATATACATAATGGAAACAAACTAGCTCGGGCAATGGTAGCTTATCTCTAAGAAGAGATGTGGTGGTTGCATGCCTTTGAACTATGTTACAATGAGGCTTGAGGGACTTTTTATTATTGAACAATAAACGGAAACCCTAAACAACCAAAACCCTGACCTTGGGAGATGGAACACCGAGAGTTTGTGGGCCTCGTTGGGGTTAGTTGGACAACCAACTTCTCAAGGTCGTAACTTGGTCATATTATCTATGTTTGGCATGTACGATGCCTTGTTAGAAATGTCTCTGCGAGTATTACAATATTTTTGGTAGGCCCTATTATAGACCTCAAAAAAATGTCATTTAAGGTATCAAAATAGCTCTGGAATTTTAGGACCTAAAAAACCGCTAAAAATAGTAAATGGTGTTATAATCAATGAAACTGATGAAACCAACTAGAGGTCTAGGTGGAATAAGTGAGTGGCCACCAATATCCACCTGGATCAACATTCTTGGGAGAAATAATGAAGACCGTCTACTTAAGCAGGCTACATTCAGAGTATGGTATTTACCTTTTCATCTATAACATCCCTGGTTAAAAATCCATGTAAAATATATAAGACCACAGTCATGGGACAAGTATTCCAAGATGAATGGTGGGGAAAACATCCTGGTGGGTGTTCATTTGGTTATTATGGTAAAGGAAATTGGAAAATGCAATGGAAAAGGCTTTGGAAAGGCATGAGGCATTAATTGGCATTTTATTTATGAAAATAATGGAAATTAGGAGAAAAGGAAGGTGAAAGGTCACAGGTCGCATGTGAGGAGGAAATTGGAGAAAATAGAGACATCATTGATAAAAAGGCTTATGAGGATCAATGGGCAGGCTTAGTCAATGTAACTTGGTCAATTCATTTTTTGTGGAGCTCTCTTCTATTCTCTCTCTCATACTCTTGGATACTTAGAGTTTTCTTGGAGCACTCTTGGAGAGTGTGGCATACTTGGAGTTTTGGAGCAAGAAGGAAAAGCAAGAGCAAGAAATCGCAAGAGGACATCAGGATCAGAAGCTACAATAGATTTTCCTTGCAAGTACCAAGTTGCATGTATTTTTCCTCACTAGTTTTGGGATGCATCGCACATGCATGTGGTTTATTTGTCCTGATTTGTCACTAGCATGGAGGATTTCTTAGATTGACAGTGGATTTGCCTAGCCTTTCTATTTCCTGGATATCCATGGTGTTGTGGGTTCATTTTTCTTTGTTTTCTAGTTCATTCTCATGTTTCCTTAGCTTGGGTTGACTTGCTAGTTCCTGGAGCCTTGGTTGGAGAAACACTTTGGAGCCATGTAACAGCTTGGGTTGAGTTATTAGTCCTAGAGCCTTGGTTGGAAAAATGCTTTGGAGCCCTTGATGGGTTGTGTTACTATTCCTCGAGCCTTGGTTGGAAAAACACTCTCGATCCCAGCAACAGTTGTGGGTTGAGTTACTAGTCCTGGAGCTTTGGTTGGAACAAACTCTCTGGAGTCCTGGAAGGCTTGGATAGAGACCAATCTAGTGATGGTTTGGTGATGTTTGACCATGAGGTGGAATCACTATTTGATGGGTTGAGGTGGTTGTCCTTTGGAAGCCATAGATGGTTTTAGATTGATGTGTTTTATGAGATCCCACATTCATGCTTGGAATATGGCACGGGGGTGAATGGTGGAAGAGAGATTTGGCTAATCGATTCTACAGTCGAATGGAACTTGGAAGTCGCATCCTGGGTTTGGATTTTGCATCATCAATATGAGGTTATTTGTCTTTTTATTTATATGAGTATTATACTGGTTTATATGTGGATTATACGGCTATGATTTGCTTAGTATTTTTGTTTCTATTATGTTTGCTATGTATATGTTTTATGATAGTATCTATGCATGGCTCTCATCATGTTTTTACTTGTAAATGAATGAACAATGTATCTATGACCTAATGGATGAAATGGCAGCTAATGTGTTGAGGCATCAATGTTTTTTAGCGACTCTCAGCTAAGTATGAGACCCCTATGATTAGATTTGTTATGTAAACTTGTAGATTACATATTTGTGATATGTTTGACAAAATGCTTGCCATGGCTAGTAGGGTCTAGTCAAGGGCTTGTTCAAGTATTTGTATTTGCCTCATTGTTTCCTTGTTATCATTTTATTCTGAAGGTGTCATTCAATTCTGGGTAGTGACCTGGGCTTTGGGCCAAAAAAAAGTGCCTCAAATCATGGGGACATTGACTCAGCACTATGCAATTTAGTCCCTGAACACTGGCATGATTTTTCATGATAGCGTCCAAAGCCTCCTCGACACAATCATGCCCATATCATGGGAGCTTCCGGTAGTCAAGTGGCCTAAAATCTCAATGGTACTGAGGGGCTGATTGGCAGGAAGGTTGGGATGATTCCTGGGGGTCCTAATGATGATGTTGAAGGTTTGTATGGTGTGTTTCCTTGATTCCACTTCCTTAAAATGACTTAGGAGGTTGAATCATATCATAGTGGCATCTCATCCCATGTTTACCCTCGTTGGCTGGTTACTTGGGTAGATGTGGGAGGAGGGTGTTACATAGTGGTACCAGATCATGGTTCACCCCTCAGACTCTATGGGTTGTGTGTTGGTCATGCATTCATGTCGGTTGCATATGTGTTCCTTATGCTTGTAGTCCATGTGCTTGTTTCATTTGCATGGTGTGGATCATGGTTGTAGTGATGTCGCCATGTGAAGGTTGATGGTGTTGTTGTGGAATGTGTTGTCATGAGTGTACAGTTGTATATGCATTTGTTATGTATGTTAGTGTCTATATGTCGTTATGCATGCATTGTCATGGTTATGGTTATGCATGTATGGTAGGTTGGACATTTGTGAGGTTGTTGTATGTAATTAGGTCACCATGGTGGTATTGGTATGTTATGATGCTAATGTGTTGGCTGAGAGAGTAGGAGATGCATATCATCAAAGTGAAGTTGTAGCATTGACCTTGAGGACAGAGCATGTCAACCTACAGGTTGTATGTTCGACATGTAGGTATGTAGATTAAGGATTTTTATATGATTTATGATTATGGGTATGCCTTTCATCCTATTGATGTTATGGTTACGTACGTGGTAGATGCTTTTGAATATTTAGTGTAGTCATATGCACATGTGTCGAATAGTCGTAAATGATAGTAACTTGTGGTTGTATGCATTGCTATTGTTGTTTTATGTTAGATAACTTGATGATTATGTTACATGTTGTTGATGAATATGTTATATGTTAACTTGATGATTATGTTATATGTTTTTTATGAGCATGATATATAATTTGTTGTTGTTATATGTTAGTTAACTTGATGATTAGGGTTATATCATTAATATCTTGATGTTATATGTATCATACTAGGTTGGATTGGTCTATGAAAATGGTTAGGGCTATGGAATTCAAGTATGAGTCGACTTATTTGTGACATTTTGTTGTACTAATATAGATTGACAGTGCATATGTGATTGTTATGCATGAATGAAAATTGTTTATGAATTTATGATGTGAACATGTTAGTTAGTGACTATTATGGATATCATGACCTTATTTATGTTGAGTTGATATGTCGTGAAGTTATGTCATCCTAATATGGATTGATTGCATAGACAAGATAGCCTCCCTTGAGATACATTAAGGTATGAGGTTTCTTATGTTGTCTACTTTGTTCTTGAATGTTTGATTATTTCGTCTATTTGATGTTTAAGTGTTGGTGTCTATTATGTCGTCTATATGTTGTCTGAATGTTTGATTACTTGAATGATATGAGTATGTGTCTATAAGATTTCTTTATAAAATGATCTTGTTTCAGATTGGTTGTACTAATACATATGTGTTGAGACAGCTGATATCTACTTGAGTGTAACTAGGTGATAGTGGTAGCATTATGTCTAATGACTATGAGTTGACTATGAATTATGACATGATTGTTAGTCTTGGTAAAGGTTGATTTCAAATTAGTAGATATGATTGTCTTGATATTTGGAACATGTGGTTGACATGTGTGAGCAGTTGTGCGGAAACATACTTGGTATTAGCGTTACAAGATAAGAATTGATGTGTTTATATAACTAATAGTTGGGTGATGTGACAGTACATAGTAAGCCTCGATTACAATAAGGTAAAAGGGTAAAATAAAGGAACTAGGCAATAAATCCTTTGGCTATGTTTGGAAACCCTAATTCCAAATGAATGATTTCTTTGCATACAGGAATTCTTCTTGATCTTGATTTTGTCTGACATTATGTGGATATGTGCTATAGTCATGAACATGTATTTGGCGGGTATAATAGTTGGTTCTAGTTAGGTTAGATTCGTCAGAGGATTGGAGTCCCTTGAGAGATGGTGTGGATGTGCTTAGTTGCAAGCAACGTACTTGGTACAACAAGATAAGCTAATTGGTGTATTGTTATGTTTATTTATGCACTGACATTTATGTGTTTATGAAAATATGGTGTAGGGGATTTCATGGCAAAGAGACTGCCATGAAATTCTAAAGAAGGCTCAAGCTGAGCTTTCCTTTGGAAGCAATGGGAAGCATGGGGATTGATTCATGGTGTCTTGATGATGGTGCTAGACCCACCAACATGTCAGGGGATCTCCCTGGTAATAATTCCCAATTAGACCTCAGACCGTTTGGTGTAGGAGTCCCAACAGTGGGTCGTACGGTAATGCCTTGACCGCAATTTCGCACAGAGGCAAGTAATATAAATCTGTTGGTAGAAAGGGTGTGACATATGTAGTGAGCCATGGAAGGTGCATGAGAGGTTCTAACACATGGAGGGTGAGTTGAGTGCACCCCTTGGAAACCTGTGATAGCACGGAGTTAAGAAGGGAACACGTGAGCGAAGATGCATCACAACATGGAAGGAAAGTTAGCTAGCAATCCAAAGTGATGGTTAAACCAACAAAACATTTTAGAAAGATTCATACATGCATACACAGAAAGCTATACATGCATGCGTAAGCAAACATATACATATATCATTTAGAGTAAACAGATAGTTGAAATACAATACAACATATGCATGAAAAATGTTGGCTCTTGTTATATTAAGAAGTGTAAGTTCTAGTCATATAATACATCCATGTCCAACCACTAGTTTTGATAGGGGAACATTACAGCCACAACCGCCTACTCCTTCAAAGAGATGTATTAGCTCTGTGCAGTGGAGAAGCCAATGCTCATTACAATATTGTCCAAGCTCTCTCTAAGATAGTCCTATCGGAAGCTTGGCTGACCAAAAGACTTTACAATGAGTTATGAGGGACTATTTATAGCAAAGGGTGGGGTGACTCTTGACATTCCCCTTTGTGTCAGTTCATCTACCCTCATGAATCTTCATCTACTCTATCACTATTACATCCAACTATCGACACTTGAACGTACACTTGACAAGACGTTACATTACAATGCACATGTACCAATGTGAGACAAAATGTCTTGAGAAATCCATGCAAGACATCACTATGACTCGAACAACTATTGGAAGACCAACTCTTTTACATCTTCATTGTGGTTGATAGTGGCAAACTGATGCCAAGATCAGTAGTCTGCAATGGTGTCTGTGTGCTTCAAGGTGACATCTTTCTGGAACCTAACTCTTGCCTCCATAACATCCAGGTAAACTGCTCGGGCTCCTTTGTCAAAATCATCTGAAATCATGCGCATCATTTTCTTGATTGTTGTTGGACCAACAACATACTTGTGCATGGTGTCTACACTGATTGACAAGTCTGGGCTAGTGGCTATGCACATCAACTCCTCAAAGTATGATTCAACCTCTAGTCAAACCTATGCCTTTATCTTCACCTAGGTGAGAGTCCCAATACATGGGATTGCATGTGCACACACCACAAAATCCATACTCTTGAATACACGTGCATGGGAAGCCTGTAGACTAGTGATGAGTTGCGGGAGCTCTTCATAGTTCCAGATCTGACTCCGGATGAATGCCTTCATCTCAACCGCTCTGGGCTTCATCATCTTAGGCAAGTGAAGTGGAGCTCCCTTGTATCTCATCGTCCATGTTTGCATGTAATCAACAACAACATGCACGCTCGACAAGATATGTGCTCTTCTAGCACATCGTTGCTGCCATCCGTTGAGATGGACGCTGACTTATGCACAGTACCAAACTTGGAATACAATGCCCGCATGACTGTGTCAAGGGAAAATACTTCATCCACTATTCCATTCTTCAATTCTACTCGAGTAGATGCTGTAATCAACTCTCCTCCTTGCTTGGCCATTTGTATCTCCTTAGCTATTTACTCATTCTCAGCTATTAGAAAGTGAACACTTGAGCTAGTGGCTTCGACATATGCTCTGGTAGCATCGGTCAAGGCTGCTAGATGTTTGTGCACATCATACATGATCACTCGTTCCTCAACTTGCGTAGAAGAGGTATGATCATCTGAAGTTCACACTATGCGATACTGTACAACTCTATGTTGAGACTCATCGAATGAGATGTTGCGCATCTCTCCTTCTGGCTGACCTCCAAGGATCTCAGTGTCTCCTTGGTCACTTAGGACTTGATCCTCTTTTGGATGCGGTGAAGCGGGTAGGCTGACCTCTTGGTGAAGAGGCATGAGTTTGATGTCTTGTTCTAACTCTTGTTGCTCCATATATGTATCCATTCGTTCAAGTGCTTGCTCTATCTCCCGAGCGAAGTCTTTCTCTTGCAATGGTTCACCCTATCTGCATGATGCCAGTTGTTCTGCTGAGTCCACTACCTGTACGGGCGTTGTCTCATCTGTCTATACATGTTGCGCCCCCTGCTATACCTGTTGCTGCTGTGATTCCCTCTCCTATTTGTGCAGCTCTTGTTCCTTTTGTAGTTACTCCAACTCACGCAACTCCTCTATTTCCTTGATTCTCTATTTCTCCCTCTGCCTTTGCACGATTCGCTTATCGCATTATTGCCTCTTTGCCTCTATAGCCATAGTTTCTTTCTCCATAAGTGGATCTTCTTGGAACTTGCAGCTTCTCTCTTCCTCCATGCGATTGACAATCTTCCTCTTGCCCTTTTTGTGCACTGGAATGTTCACCTCTGTTGTTGCTACTTCTTCTAGTGCTCTCCGGGATGTTGCTTCACGTTGCTTCACTAACCATTCTATAGTGAAGCCAACCTATTCATTGGGTCTGGAGAAACTGTAGCAATTTCTCCATGGGTCGTCCTCTACCCAATGACATGCCCCATGGATCCAGTTGAACTATACTCTCGCGCATTGATCTTTCACAAGAAAATGCGGGTCATACAGATTATAACTCCAGAGGCCGAATAGATATTTCCTCATATGCTCTACTTTGACATACACATGCTTGAAACTCTGTATCTCGTATAACCTGATGTGCAATGAAAGAGTGAGCCAAGGTGCCTTCTTCTTCCAGTGCACCCTAGCTGTCAATCCTACTGAGATGTGATATGCTACTTCTTGCATGATGAGTAAGTCCAAGGCAAACTTTGGTAGAACATGCAGAGGCTTCTCCACGTTGTACATCCATATAAAGGTGTCGGAAGTGAGGCATACCAATCAGCTATGTCTATCAGCTCCTCCATTGTTGTTGTTGACATGCAAGGTGGATCCTATCCAAAAATCATCTTGTAAACTAGGGTGAAAAAATGATTAGATAGCCATGTGATAACTCCTATGAAGTTGTATTCGGATAACATCTTACAATAAGTGTTCATAACAGTCTCCGTCGGTGTCCATGCCCACTTCAAGCCTGGGAAATCCTGTTGGTCACAGAGTGTATCCAAGATGTAGGCAAACATGTAGATATCTTGTTGCATACCTTTGGGCAATTGTCAAGGTTTTGTTACCTGTTCCTTCACCTGATGAACCAACATGGCGGACAAGTTATAGGATTTTCCCTCTCTAGCCAGTTGGTCCAACGTGATCACCCGACTCTGTGGGAAGGCTTTCGTGCTTTCTTGCCCATACATTCAACATGAAAATATGACCAAGTATTGATACACCTTCTGTAATATCTTCGTCTTGTAGATTTGGTTGGGTGTCATCCTCAATCTGGCGGGATCCTTCACCCAGTTCTTCAAGATTTCTCTGGAGTTGGCATTGTTGCTAGGTATGCTGAAGAGAGTTTCCATGATGGTCATGGGCTCTAATATCTGATACAGCTCATCATAATCATGTTCCCTAAAGGTTGCAATCTTAATCCTACTGACATTGCTCAATGTCATTGTCTCAAGATTGTATGTTTTAACCCCGTACAGAAATTACCTACATACGAATTCTAAAACAAAAAAAATAAACAATGCGAGATCATAACACATAAAACATATATACACAGAGATTCTCCCCTGGATCCCAAAACTGGGACTACCAGATTGATTTTTCATTATTTTCCTTTCAATGTTACAATACATATTTATACATGTCGAAGCATCCAATACCATGGACTGAAAACCATCACATCCAAAACCATGGACCGAAAACCATCACGTCCAAAACCATGTGCAAAAACCATGCAAAAAACCATAGGTAGGTTTGCCCAACCTAATATAGGGTCCAAAAAAAAATTTCCCAGGGCGATGCCCCAGACCCCGTAGAGGGGGCTACCTGCCCCCCTCAAACCCCCCAGACAGGGGGGCATGCTGCCCCCCCACTGCATAATCAGTGGAACGAAAGGGGGGCTTCACCCCCCCTCTAACCCCCTGGTTAACTACGTTGGCTAGTCATGGAAATAATATAACACAACCCAACATTCTCCCACTTGTTGTTTTCTTTCCACAGGGGGCCACAAGAGAGTTTAGTCATTTATCCAACCCTGCAACACCCATTGTTTCTCTACACCAAGAGAACTTATTAGAGCTCATAGATTTTGTCAATGCATCTATAGTATTCTTCAAAGTGTCCACCTTTACCAGCAACACCTTTTTTTCTTCTATCATATCCCTCGCAAAGTGATACTAAACATTGATGTGTTTTGTCTTTGAATGATAAGAAGGGTTCTTTGCCAAGAAAATTGCACTTTCGTTGTCATAGTCTATCCTCATAGCTCCCTATACTAATCCCATACTTGAACACAATCTCTACAACCAAACTGCTTCCTTGCTTGCATGAGTGGCTGCCATGTATTCTGCCTCTGTAGTGGATAGTGCCACTACAGATTGCTTCTTACTCATCCAACTGAATACACCTCCAAATAGGTTAAACACATACCCACTTGTAGATCTTCTCTGATCTAAATCTCCAACCCAGTCTGCATCAACAAATCCACAAATATCCAACACTCTGTCTAATCTTGGTCTTCCTTGGTAGCACAAACCATAATCACTAGTGCCACACAAATACGTAAAAACCCGCTTCACTGTTGTCCAGTGCTCCTTCCTAGTTTTGACATAAACTTTCTCAATACTCCCACTGCATGTGCAATGTCTGGTCTAGTATAGACCGTTGCATACATCAGACTACTGACTGCACTATCATATGGAACACGGAACATGTCCTCTTCCTCTTCTTGTGTCTTGAGACACTGTTCGGCAGATAACTTTACACCTACAGGAATAGGAACCTTCACCGGTTTACTATCCTGCATATTAAACCTCTACAATATTGTCTCGACATACTTCCTCTGGTTTAACCAAAGCTTCCTCTTTTCCCAATCTCTTTTAATTTCCATGCCTAAAATATAGTTTGCAGCACCAAGATCTTTCATGTCGAATTTGGAGGACAATTGGGTCTTCAAATCCTGGATAATTTATTTGTCATTTACAATCAGCAACATATCATGCACATACAAGACCAGATAAATAATATGGTCACCAATTAATTTAAAATACACACAGTGATCTGCTTTGCTTCTGGTGAAGCCAAGTCCCCGTATAAATGTATGAAATTTCTGATACCACATCCTTGGTGATTGTTTTAACCCATACAGAGACTTCTTTAACTTGCATACCAGTTCTTTCTTACCCTTCACTACAAAGCCCTCAAAGTGCTTCATGTAGATCTCCTCTTCCAGATCCCCATGAAGAAATGTTTTCTTCACATCCATTTGTTCTACCTCAAAATCAAAAGCAGCAGTAATAGATAAAAGTAATCTAATAGAAGCTACCTTAGCAACAGGAGAAAAAATATCACCAAAACCAATTCCTGACACCTCGGAATAACCTTTTGCTACCAACCAAGCTTTGTATTTCTCCACCTTTCCATCTACACTTGTCTTCTTCTTGAACACCCATTTGCTTCCAATGGGTTTCCTTCCAGTTGGCAACTCCACCAGATCCCATGCCTCATTTTTGTGCAAAGATGCCATTTCATCAACCATGGCCTCTTTCCAGAGTTTTCCATCCTCTGAATCTACTGCTTCCTTCACAGTTCTGGGAT
This sequence comes from Pinus tabuliformis, assembly GCA_031772625.1. Taxonomy (NCBI): domain Eukaryota; kingdom Viridiplantae; phylum Streptophyta; class Pinopsida; order Pinales; family Pinaceae; genus Pinus; species Pinus tabuliformis. The sequence continues at coordinate 722,966,696 of CM062817.1, forward strand.
CATCACCAGTAATAGATAAAGCAAAATTTGAACAGAAAGCAGAAGGACTATACCTTTCTGGCTGTCTTCTTTCTCGAACTGATCTTCTCACACCCGGATTTTGTGGCTCTTCATCTTCTGATTCCTCCTCTGTTGTAGAGTTTAATTCTTCCTCCTTAAGCTCAAACTCTATCTTCTTAGGTTCCTTTGGTTGGACTTCATGTTTAATAACATTTTTCACCTCTCTGAACCCCACATCTCGGTTGTACACAACCTTCCTTCTTACTAGGTTCCAAAGCTTATAACCCTTTAAACCATCCTTATACCCAATAAAGATGCACTTTTCAAATTTACTATCCAACTTGGTTCTTTTCTCCTTTGGAACATGTACATATGCATCACATCCAAATACCCTCAGATGTGAAAGAGAGGGTTTCTTACCATTCCATACCTCTTGTGGAGTCTTATCCTCCAACACTGATGAAGGTGATCTGTTGACCAGGTAACATGTTGTCCACACCGCCTCTGCCCATAATTCTTTTCCTAATCCGACACCACTGAGCATGCTTCTTGCCCTTTCCATCAACGTCTTGTTCATTCTTTCTACAACTACATTTTGCTCAGGTGTGTATGGAGTAGTCTTTTGCCGTGCTATACCACACTTCTTACAAAATTCTTCAAATTACTTACTACAAATCTCTCCACCATTATCTGTCCTCAACACCTTTATCTTCTTCTTTGTCTGGTTTTCCACCAGAGCCTTAAATTCTTTAAACCGGTCAAAGACTTTAGATTTCTTCTCAAGGAAATATATCCATGTATTCCTTGAGAAGTCATCTATAAATGATACATAGTGCATAGACTTACCCAGTGATGGAACCTTCACAGGTGCAAACACATCACTGTGTACAAGCTCTAATATATGTTTTGCCCTCTTACCACCAGAGGGGAAAATCACCCGATTTTGCTTCGCATATACAAAATTTTCATAGAAATCAAAATCCAGAGAGCTATTACTAATACCTTCTACCATACCTTTACCATGAAGTATTTGAAGGCCCTTCTCTCCAATATGTCCAAGCCTTTGACGCCACAACATGTTCTTCTCTCTAGAGACCACTAGATTTTCTGCTCCACTTTCAAGAACCATAGAACTGTTGCACCCATCAACAACAGTGCTACCTTGTAGCTTGTACAGAGTTCCAATCTGAACTCCCTGCATCAATACCAGTGCTCCTTGAACCATCTTGCAGGTATCCTTCTCGAACACTATTTTTACTCCTGCATCATCCAAATTGCTTATAGAAATCAGAGTTTTGGCCAATCAAGGAATATGCAGAACACCTAGAAGTGTTCTAACCCTTCCACCTTGCAACTTCAACTTTACTTTTACGTGACCAACGATTCTAGCCTTCCTGTCATCCCCCAAGAAGACATCACCACCATCATATTTCTCATACTCGCAGAACCACTCTCTATGGGGAGTGAAGTGAAAGGATGCACCTGAGTCAATCAACCATGCCTCATGATCTACATGTGTACTTGAAGAAGCCAAGTACACATCCTCACCTTCATCTGAGGTGGTTTTTGCCTCTACAGAAGAAGCATTATTATTTCCCTATCCTTTGTCACGAGCTTTAGATTTACAGTCCCTTTTGTAGTGCCCTTCCTTTCCGCTTTTCCAGCACACCACCTTTACAGATTTTCCTGGAGATTTAGATCTCCCTCTAGATTTAGATCTCCCACTCGATGACTTATTTTTGTTTCTGTCATGGGACCGTTCTCATACAGACAAGGCATCACGATTCTAGCTCTCCATATTTTTCTGCCTCATCTCCTCTGTCAACAAGGATGAGACTATTTCATCAAACTGCAAGGCAGTTGCATTGCTACCTATTGCAATAACCAGACTATCCCACGAATCTGGTAGAGAACACAACAAACTGATGCACTTATCTTCATCTAAAATTTTAATATCAACAGATAATAACTAAATTACCATAGTATTAAATGTGTTTAGATGCTCTATCACTGAGTCTCCATCTTCCATCCTCAGGTTATACAGCTTTTTCTGTAGGAACAGTTTATTCACCAGAGACTTAGATTGGTACAAATTCCCTAACTTGTCCCACAAAGCCTTCGCCATAGCTTCCCCTGATACATTCATCAATACTGAATCTGAGACACACAATCGTATTGTGCTCTTTGCTTTCTGATCCAACTTCTTCCATTCTTCATCAGACACTCCCGTTGGTTTAGTACTCGGATTTACTGTGATCCACTGATCTTTAACCACCAACAAATCCTCCATCTTGAGTTTCCACAACTCAAAACTCTGACCATTAAATTTCTTGATCTCTATCTTTCCACTGCTCGCCATCTTCTTTCACCACCAGAATTGATCCAGCAGATCTCCCACTGAACAGGGTCTACCATAGGCCCAAGCGAAACCCATCAGCAACAAAGGCATCCCCTCGAAGCCAAAATAGCTCTGATACTGAATGTAGGTTTTAACCCTTGTACAAAAATTACCTGCATACGAATTCTAAAACGCAGAAAATAAACAATACGAGATCATAAAACATAAAACACATATACACAGAGATTTTCCCCTGGATCCCAAAACCGGGACTACCAGATTGATTTTTCATTATTTTCCTTTCAATGTTACAATACATATTTATACATGCCAAAGCATCCAATACCATGGACCGAAAACCATCACGTCCAAAACCATGGACCGAAAACCATCGTGTCCAAAACCATGCACAAAGCCATAGGTAGGTCATCCCAACCTAATATAGGGTCCAAAAAAAAAATTTCCCGAGTCGCTGCCCCAGACCCCGTAGAGGGGGGCTACCTGCCCCCCTCAAACCCCTTAGACAGGGGGGGCTGCCACCCCCCCGCTACGCAATCGCCACAATGAAGGGGGCACTCCACCCCCCCTCTAACCCCCTGGTTAACTACGTTGGCTAGTCATGGAAAGAATATAACACAACCCAACAAAGATCTATGTGCAAGAAAATCTAGTGTATCATGTTCGCGAATGGGAACACAGGGTATCTGCAGGAAATATGGTACAAGCCAAAAGTGAATATTCAAATATACTTGGTGGTCTTCAAGGTCTTCCCTAGATGTGCATGTGAATTCATCATTGACCTCTTGCCATTTCAGCTTAATGTCCTTGTCTAGAATCAGCTTGGTATCTTCATAGATCGGTAGACTTGTAGACACTTTCTTAGCTGCTACTCCAGTTGCACTTCCATCAGTGTCCTTTGATCCTGCTCTCTTGGAGGCCATTGATCTTGTACTGCTAAGAGGTGGATGAACACCTGCAAGATTTGGAGACAAAGCGACATGCATGGCAAGAAATCTATCAACAAAAACCAATTCGAACTTGAGGAACGACATAACACATACCTAGGGATTCACTGGCAAGGATTGTGAAATTTCTTTTGGTAGGCTGGGAGACTGGCTGTCAGACTTGTGCAAAAGGCATTCTAGGCTATCTGGGGAGGTTGACTGGCTGCTAGATTTGCGCAATGCGGAATCCAAGCGAACTGTTGACTACTGGAATTGCGCAATGCACAATTTCAGCTGGTAATGGTTGCAGGCTTAGTAACTGCATTACACAATTTTCTGCGCCAACAGTCATTGTCCCTCAGAATTGCGCAACGTAATCCTGGAGGATAGTCACTGGGAAAAAAATTTCATTTCCTGAGGGGAAGACAGAGCCTTCCTTCTCAGGATTGCGCAATGCTATCTTAGTGAGGCAAAGTCCGGGCCAAGGCTAGCTAGACCCGCCAATGGGAAACTAAAAGCAAATGTGAAAATGAATGCATGGTGATATTGATTGTAAGAAGTGATTGATCGTGCATGCAAACATTGAATGAAATATTCAAAAAACAATACAACATGCATGTGGGTGAAGCGAGTCATCGAATCGATGACCATTCGTGAAAAACAGTTCCATGCATACAACATCAGTGATATGCTAACGAAAATTGAAACTGTGCTAGTAAACGCTAGTATGCATGTAAATGAAAGCAAGCGTTCACAAAAATGAAGCAAACAACACTCACATAAGCAAAAACAAAAAAAGCGATAGAAATGGTGAAAAATACAAGTTAAGCCAACTTACCCGTGAATAGCTGAGTCGGATATGTCAAAGAGTCCTAGATGTGTTGTGGGATGTCAAAGCTCCAAGATTGATGTGAATGAGTGAGCTCTCAAGAATCGAATAAATAGTTTGAAGCTCATGACATGCATGCCACAAATCTAGGAAAAAGTGACACTTGGAGGAAAGATTCTAAAATGATTTTTACATGTAACTTCCAACTACTAAAAATAGCTCCCTGAATCAAGGGATGCTTTTTGCATGTTTCCTTTTGCTATTTCGGGAAAAAGAAACCCATGCATGAAAGTCAAGTTTCCTTGGTCCCAGGTGGAATTGGTCAACCCAACTACACATGTAAGAACCTGCTCAACTGCTAGGAAAAAATGTGCATTTTTGGGAGGGAGTTGGGCTAGCTGCCCATGATATTTGTGCAATTTCTGGGCAGGGCAGCTGACTACTGCCCAGGATTGTGCAAATTCTGGGTTGATCAGTCCTGCTGGGAGGATTTGCGCAATTTTCTGGGTGAAGCCTGACTGCCAAATTTGCACAATTATGGAGCCCAGCAGGCTGCCAAACAGAATTGCACAATTTTTGGAGGGAAGGTTGGTTGACCTCCAAAATTGTGCAATTTCTTGAGGGATGTGCTCAGCCTGCAGTTGGACCAAGTCCAGAAGAATAGCCTGTGAGGGGAATAAAACAAGCTTTGATGGACAGGTTGTCATACTAGCACATCGTTTCTCCTATCTGTTGAGATGGACGACTGCCTTATGCATTGTAACAAACTTGGAATACAACGCCCGCATGATTGTGTCAAGGGAAAATACTTCATCCAGTATTTCCTTCAATTTTGTTTGGGTAGATGCTATAACCAACTCTCCTCCTTACTTGGCCGTCTATAGCTCCTTAGTCATTCGCTCATTCTCAGCTATCAGAAAGAGAACATTGAGCTAGTGGCTTTGGCATATGCTCTGGTAGCATCAGCCAAGGCTACTGGATGTTTGTGCATGTCAAACATGATCACTCATTCTTCAATTTGCACAGAAGAGGTATGATCATCCAAAGTTGACACTCTGGGAGACTGCACAATTCTATGTTGAGGCTCATCGAATGAGATGTTGTGCATCTCTCCTTCTAGCTGACCTCCACGGATCTCAGTGTCTCCTTGGTCGCATGGGACTTGCTCCTCTCCTGGATGCGGTGAAGCGAGTAGGTCAACTTCTTGGTGATGAGGCATGAGTTCGATGTCTTTTTCTAACTCCTGTTGCTCCATATTTGTATCCATCTGTTCAAGTGCTTTCTCTATCTCCCGAGCAAAGTCCTACTCCTATAATGGTTCACCCTGTCTACCTGATGCTAACTATTTTGATGAGTCCACTACCTATTTCATCTGTCTGTGCATTATTTGTTTATCCCTCTGCCTTTGTACAATTCGTTTGTCGCATTGTCGCCTCTTTGCCTCTATAGCATAGTTTCTTTCTCCACAAGTGGATCCTCTCAGAACTTGCAGCTTTTCTCTTCCTCCATGCAATCGACAATCTTCCTTTTTCCCTTGTCATGCATTGGTATGTTCACCTCTATTGTTGTTGCTGCTTCTGGTGCTGATGCTGCTTCATGTTTCTTTGTTAACCATTCTATAGTGAAGCCGACCTATTCATTGGGTCTGGAGAAACTGCAGCAATATCTCCATGGGTCTTCCTCTACCAAATGACATGCCCCATTGATCCAGTTGAATTGTACTCTCGCGCAGTGATCTTTCACAAGACAATGTGGGTCATACGGATTGTAACTCCAGAGTCAAATGGATATTTCCTCATCTACTCTTCTTCAGCATCCACATGCTTGAAACTCTATATCTCGTATAACCCGATGCGTAATGGAAGAGCGGGCCAAGGTGCCTTCTTCTCCTGATGCAGCCTAGCTGTCAATCCTGCCGAGATGTTATATGCTACTTCATGCATGACAAGTACGTCCAAGGAAAAATTCGGTAGAACATGCGGAGGCTTCTCCGCATTGTACATCCGTATGAAGGTGTCGAACGGTGAGGCATACCAATCAGTTATGTCTATCAGTGCCTCCATTGTTGTTGTTGACATGCAGGGTGGATCCTGTTTGAAAATCATCTTGTAAATAGGGGTGACAAAATGACCAAATATTCGTGTGATAACTCCTCTGAAGCTGCATTCAGACAAATTCTTACAATAAGTGTTCACAGCAGTATCTGACGGTTTCCATGCCCACTTCAAGTTCGATAACTCTTGTTCGCCACAGATTGCATCCAAGATGTAGGTGGACATGTAGATCTCTCCTTGCATACCTCTGGGTGATTATCGAGCCTTCGTTACCTATTCCTTCAGCTAATGAGCCAACGTGTCACACTAGTTATAGGCTTTTCCCTCTCTGGCCAGTTGGTCTAGCACGATCACCCAACTTTGTGGGAAGGTTTTCGTGCTTTCTTGGCCATACAGTCAACAAGAAAATATGACCAAGTATTAATACGCCTTTCTTAGTATCTTCGTCTTGTAAATCTGGTTGGGTGTCATCCTGAATCTAGCTGGCTACTTCACCCAGTTCTTAAATATTTCTCTAGAGTTGGCATTGCTACTGGGTATGCTGAAGGGAGTTTCCATGATGGTCACAGGCTCTGACATCCGATACATCTCATCATAATCTTATGCCCTGAAGGTTGCAATCTTTGTCCCGCTAACACTACTCAATGTCATGGTCTCAGGATCTGTGTGCAAGACGATCTAGTGTATCATGTCCACGCATGGGAACATGGGGTATCTGCATGCAATCCAGTACAAGCTGGACTTGTGAATGTTCACATATACCTAGCGGTCTTCGAGGTCTTCCCCAAATGTGCCTATGAATGCATCATTGATATCTTTCCATTTCAGCTTGATGTCCTTGTCTAGAATCATCTTGGTATATTCATAAATCGGTAGACTTGCAGACACTTGCTCAGCTACTGCTCCAGTTGCACTTCCGTCAGTGTCCTTTGATCCTACTCTCTTGGAGGCCATTAGTCCTATACTGCTAAGAGGCATATGAACACCTGCAAGATCTGGAGACAAAGCGACATGCATGGAAAGAAATCTATCAGTGAAAACCAAAGCAAACTTGAGGAACGACATAACACATACCCGGGGATTGACTAGCAAGGATTGCGCAATTTCTTCTAGGAGTCTGGGACACTGGCTGCCAGACTAGCGCAAAAGGAATTTTGGGTTGTCTACGGACGTTGACTGGTTGCTAGATTTGTGCAATGCGCAATCCAGGCTGACTGCTGATTGCTGGAATTGCACAATGCGCAATTTCAACTGGCAATGGTTGTAGGCTCAATGACTGCATTGCGCAATATTCTAGGCCAGCAGTGATTGTCCCTCAGAATTGCACAAAGCAAGCCTAGAGGATAGTCATTGGGCATAAATGTGCATTTCCTAAGGGGAAGATAGAGCCTTCCTTCTCAGGATTGTGAAATGCTATCTTGGTGAGGCAGAGTCCGGGCCAAGGTTAACCAAACCCGCAGACAGACCACTGAAAGCAAATGTGAAAGTGAATGCATGGAGATACTGAGTGTAAGCAGAAGTGATGGATCGTGCATGATAAAGATTCAGAAAATAGAACAACATGCATTTGAGTGAAGTGAGTCACCAAATCGGCAACCGTTCATGCAAAACAGTTCCATGCATGTGACAACAGTGAGATGCTAATGAAAACTGAAACGGTGCTAGTACAAGCTAGTATGCATGTAAACGACAACAAGCGTTCATAGAAATAAAGCAAACAACACTCACACAAGTGAAAACACAAAAAGCGACAGAAATTTTGAAAAAGACAAGTTAATCCAACTTACCCATGAATAGCTGAGTCAGATGTGTCGAAGAGGCCTATATGTGTTGTGGGATGTTAAAGCTTCAAGATCGATGTGGATGAGTGAACTCTAAAGTGTCGAATAAATGTTTTTAAGCTCATGATGCACATGCCACAAATCTAGGAAAAAGCGACACTTGGAGGAAAGATTCTAAAACGATCTTTGCATGTAACCTCCAACTGCTAAAAATAGCTCCCTAAATCAAGGGATGCTTTTTGCATGTTGCCTTTTTCTATTCTGGGAAAAAGAAGCCCATGCATGCAAATCAAGTTTCCTTGGTCCTGGGTGGAATTGGTCAACCCAACTTCACATGCAAGAGCTTGCTCAACTGCTGGGAAAAAATGCACATTTCTGGGAGAGAGTTGGTCTGGCTGCCCAGGAGATTTGCACAATTTCTGGGAAGAGCAGCTGACTGTTGCCCAAGATTGTGAAAATTATGGGCTAAGCAGTCCTGCTGGGAGGTTTTATGCAATTTTCTAGGTGAAGCCTGACTGGAATATTTGCGTAATTTTGAAGCCCAACAGGTTGTCAGACAAAATTGCGCAATTTCTGGAGGGAAAGTTGGTTTCCCTCCAAAATTGTGCAATTTCTTGAGGGAGCTACTCAACCTGTAGTAGGACCAAGTTTGGAATAATAGCCTATGAGGGGAATGCAATAAGCTCTGATGGACAGGCTGTCATTCTACAAGAAAATCACTGAAGCTTGTGTACTTGACAAAGAAAGACATGCTACTGTGAAAGGTTGGTAGGGAGGCTCCAAAATGAAGCTAAGGCAAAATTTTGGAGGGTGGTTGTAGCCTCTACAACATGTCTATTGAGAGTCTTGTGTTTTTTAATCTTTTTTCTTTGTTTATGCTTGAATTGCAACTTTGTTTATGTCTAGTGTATGGCCATAACACTTTGTTTGCGGGGTCATATTGTTAGTGATTTTCATGGTTTTCTTCTTGTTTGTTTCTTGTTTTGAGAGTCTTGGGAATTGGTTGGGAAGGAGAAAGTTAAAGGAGCTCGGGGAAGATTTGTGTGGTAGCTGATGAGTAAGGTAAGACTCAGATGAAGTTGGTGCATGTATAAGGGCGGTTGAAGGCAAGAGTATGACAACTAGTTGGACTAGTTGGGTCCATTGGTGTAAATGGACAATGGCAAGATAGTCTGGGAAAGGTAATCAAGAAAGTTAAGAGAACTCCCTTTAAGGTAATCATGATTATGATGATGTTTATATATGTATACATGTATGTATGTATGTCTTGCCTGATGAGATCATCATCGATCATGATTGTTTTATGCTAATGTTTATGTATGTGTATGTATGTATTCATGCATCTATGTCAGTGTCTGACAGGGTTGTTAGGATCATTCTTGTGGAGGAATGATTGCTTATGCAAGTGAATGACATGACGAGGTTCCTGGTTTATGAGGAGTCAAGTGGGAAAGAGTAGTCATGACAAATATATGAGGTCAATATCATGTAGATATGAATTGATATTGTATGATTGTAGTATGCCTATGTTTATGTGATGACAGGTAACTCTGAGGGATACATCAGTTGAATGAAAGTAGTGAGATCTGCAACATGCTAGGATAAGCATGGATAAGACACTAGAAGAAAGGTTTCTTGGTAGAGACAGTGTGGTTTTGGATGTGTGGTACTACTATTGTGCATATGTTGTATACATTATACATGTTGCATCTATGATGTTGTGTGCATGTGGTGTTGTGTATATATAGTGTGTGTACATGTTGTTTATGCAATGTTATGTACAAGGTGGTAAAGATAATGTTGTGTGAATATTGCATATGAAATGTTGGGTATAGATGGTGCTATGTACATGTTGGATATTCGGTGTTGTGTACATATTGTATTGTGTGCATGATGGATATGTGGTGTTGTGTGCATATGGTGTTGTGCGCATGTTGAATATGCAGCGTTGTATACGTAGGGTGTTATGTACACATTGTATATGCAGTGCTATGTACATATGGTGTTGTGTGCATGTTGTACATATGGTTCTATGTACATATGGTGTTGTGTGCATGATTTTATAAGTGGTGTTGTGGGCATGTGGTGCCATGTACATGTTGTACATATGGTGTTGTGTGTAGGTGGTGTTGTGTATATGTCGTGCATATGGTGTTGTGTACATGTAGTGTCATGTACATGTCATGCATGTGGTGTTGTGTACGATTGGCATTGTGTACACATTGTATAGGTGGTATGATTTACATGTGGCATTGTGTACACATTGTGCAGGTAGTTTCTTGTACATGTGATGTTGTGTACATGTTTTGCAGGTCGTGTTGTGTATAAGTGGTAATGTGTACATGTGGTATTATGTGGATGTCGTACATGTTGTGTTGTGTACATGTGGTACTATGTATGTGCATTGTGCAGTCATCTTATCGTAACATGTGTACTCGTTGTGTTGTACTTTGTGTAGTACATGTGTTGTGTTGTACACCAAGTGTAGGTACATGTATTGCGTGACATTATCTGTAACACCCTCCTCCCACATCTACCCAAGTAACTGGCCAACTGGGGTAAATATTTGACAAGAGGCTACTATGATTAGATTCCACCTCCTATGTGACCTTAAGGAAGTAGAATCAAAAGAAACACAACATACAGACCTTACACATTAGCTACAAGACTCCTAGGAACCATCCCAACCACTCAGGTAGCTAGCCCCTGAGTCCCACTAAATTTTTTGACCACTTGAACTTTGGACGCTCTCATGTTATAAGTATGCTAGCATCTAGAAGGTTCTGGACACACTCATGACAAGGCATGCTAGTGTCCAGGGACTATTTTTCTCAATGTTGTGACAGCATCCCTGGGATTTTAGCCACTTTTGCAAGCCTAGAGCCCTGGATCACTGCCTAGAATTGAATAACACCTTCAGAACAGTAAGATAACAGGGAAACAATGATGCAAAAGTAAATACTTGAACAAGCCCTTAACCGAACCCTACTATCCATGACAGGAATTTCATCAAACATATGAAAAATATGTAATCTACAGGTGTAAACAATAGATTTAAGCATAGGGATCTCATACTTACCTAAGAATCACTAAGAGCCATTGTTTCCTCATATCATTTGTTGCATTATCATATATTAGGTCATAGATACATTGTCCATTCATTTACAAGTAAAAACATGATTAGATCCATACATAGCCACTGTCATGATATACATGCATAACCAGCATAATAGCAACAATAATATTAATGAAATCACAACCATATGATCCAAATATAAACCAATATAATACTCATAGAAATACAAGGAGAAATAACCTCATATTGATGATGCAAAATCCAAACCAGGGATGGGACTACCACGTTCCACCCAACCATAGCATGGTTTAGCCAAATCTCTCTTCAACTATTCACCCATGTGCCATAGTCCAAGAATGAATGTGGGACTCAAAACAAAAGAACCAACCAGGGCATCCCAAGGCTAAATCACCTCACCCTCATTAATAGAAACCAGGCTTTACCGTAATCCATCCCAGATCACTAGGAAAACACAATAAACATGTCATAACAGGCTTTATGATGATATCCACCCTATCACTAGGACAAAATAAGCATGAATTCCACCAGATTTCTCCACCTACACCATGAGGAATTTTCATGTCTCCCGGTCTCTTAAGCTTTACCACAATCCAAACCCGGATCACTAGGCCCTAAACCGAGACCTACTCTCCAGGATTTACTACATATCCCAAACCCAGGATTAATAGGCCCAATGGGGAGAAATCCACCTCTTGGATTTCTCATATATCATGTCATTCAGAAGCAAGGATTCCTAATCCCACTAAAGCAACACAATCTTGGCTTTACGGCAACCCACATCCTGGCTCATGGGTCACTAGGCTAGTGGCTTTAACATGATCCACAGTCTAGTTCAGGGGCCACCAAGCCATGTGCTCTATCATTCAAATATCCACCTCACTCAGCTTTGAATCCATATGGAAATCTAGCTCAACCAAAACATGAGAACCCCATCACACCATGGCTATCTGGAAATGGAAAGTCTAGGTTGAAAATAATATTCCACCCGGCAAAACCCATGCCATAACAACAAAAGAACCACATGCAATACCATGCATTCCAAATCTAGCAAGGAAAATACACATGCAATTCAATACCTGCAAAGAATATTGTTGTAGCTGATTGATCCTACTCTTCCTTGACTGCTCCTTCCTTCCTCTTGCCTTCTTTTCCTTTCTTGATTCAATGCCAAACTTGAGCAAGATCTTGCCAAATGATCCTCATAAGCTTTTTTATTAATGAGGCCTCTATTTTTTGCATTTTTCTCCTCATGAAACCTGTGACCTTTCACCTCCCTTTTCTCCTAATTTCCATTATTTTCATAAATAAAGTGCCAAAAATTCTATTTTGCCTTTCCAAATCCTTAGCCATTGCCTTTTCCAATTTCCTTTAGCCATAATAAACCAAATGAATACCCACTAGGATGTTTTTCCCACCATTCAACTTGGAATACATGTCCCATTAACGTGGTCTTATATTTTTTGACATGGATTTTTAACCAGTGTTGTTACAGAACCCTCCCCCTTGGGGGAACACCATCCTCGATGTTCAGTGACATGTATAACCAACAAGACCGCTAAAAACAAAACATACTACCCATGTATATTTATAACATAGCTCGTTACAATATTTACAATGACCACTGCTGAAACATGACAAAGATACAGTTTAATGGAGCTATATAACGCATCTCATTACGATATTTACAATAAAAATCACATATACTTAATCATGATTTATTCAACCAACAAATAACCATACTATCTGTGGATCTTTATAAACCAGCTCAATACAATGTTTACAGTAATATACACATGTACACATATACACATTTTCTCAACCAGCAAATAAAAGGATACGATGCTTGCATCTACAACAAGGGAATCTAGAGGCTCACACATCCGCCCTCAAAGTAATCCCAAGATTCCCCTCCTTCCCATGAAGTCCAGAATCCACTGTAAGGTCAAATTTACATCCAATGTCAAATGCTACAATCCAGTGCCACTTGTCCTCTCAGTGAACAGTTATTGGCTCATTGTTCAAGGGAACACTCCTAATGTGCATTTGATTCCATCTGGAAATGATAATTACCAAAATAAATATATCCCCGACCTTCCCTTATTTTCTACATAGTCCCTTAGGAAATCTGTTCACCTCCTTCTGTGCAGTCACACACCTTCCAAGTTCCACTGGAACCCCCATCCCGGGCAGTCCATCCCCTTGGCAAGGATTCCTCGCATCGAAAGGTACAAAAAGAAAGGCATATACCTGCCTCAAAACCATCATACCGGTCATAGCATGCTCATGGCAATCAATGGACGCTATTGGGTACCAGTGTCCCACAATAGCCCTGCTCCTAAATGCCTTACCAACATGTTGTTGCCTGTTCCATTTCCTTTTACTGATGTTGCTAATTCTTGTAGTCAGTTTCAACCACCCAACTAAGCATTTCATGATTTCCTTTACCAAGCACATAATTTCCATTAGATTCAAAATAAATAGAAATAACTTCAAATCATACCTCATTGGAGGCCCGTCAATAAGGTATACTTGCAATTCTGTTCACTTCCTGTCACAACAAATCAAACTAGCATGTTTCACCAAATCATCATGTATAAACATATCACATCAGGTTAGCTCAAAACACAACCATCATAGATCAAAATCATAAATCACATGTAACCATCATAAACCAGAATCATAGATCACTTGCATAATAAAACTAAAATAAGATATTGATACTTATCGTTTAATCAATCCTTAGCTTCTACCTTTGTCCTTATTTGTTATGCACACCAGATCGGTAGCCATTCCTGACAAACACCCAGTGCCTTCTCCTCAACCATGTGCACATACACATAGTGTGCATCACACATATACAACCAAATATGACATACAACACCATGCAATACATGCATCTACACCTGACACACAACACATACACCTACACCCAGTGTACAACACAACACAATACATGCACCTACACCTGGTGTAAACCACCACATAATACATGTACCTACACATGGCGTACAACACAACATAATAGATGTATTACACAAAGTACAACACAATGAGTACACATGTCATGATAACGTGACTACACAATGCACATATATAGTATCGCATGTACACAACACAACATGTACGACATGCACATAGTACCACATGTCAACCAATACCATATGTATAACATGTGCACAGTACCACATGTACAAAGCACAACTTGCATAACGTGTGCACAACATCGCATGTACATGACACCACTTGCACAATGTGTACACAACACCACATGTACATTATACTACCTATACAATGTGTACACAATGCTAGACATACACAACACCACATGCACGACATGTACATGACACCACATGTACACAAGATCACATGCACACAACACCATATTCACACAACATCGCATATCCATCATGTGCACAGTACAATATATACATAGCATTGCATATCCAACATGTACATATCACCATCTAGACCCAGCACTGCATATGCAATATTCGCACAACACTATATGTACCACCTTGTACATAACATTACATAAATAACATGTACACACACTATATATAAATATAAACATCTAGCATCAAAGAACCATGATCCATGACGACCTTGTTAGACATGACATACATACATATATACATGTATACATATATAAACATCAACATAGTCATGATCACAACATAATTACCAGATAACATAAGGTCTAATTTAAGAGAACTTTCTTATGTGTGAAACACTTGCACAACATCGAAAACAATAATTCCTGACATAGCCAAGGCATATGAAACCTCAAATCCATTCACCTTACCTTTACCATGACTCCCTTGTCATAGTCTATTTACACCAATGGACCCAACAAGTCCAACTGGATATCATATTCTTTCCTTCAACTTCATTTATACATGCACTAGCTTCATCTGAGTCTTACATTGCCTACTGGATTTCATTCATCTCTCTCTGAGCTCCACTAACTTTCCTTTTTCCTAACCAATTCCGAAGAAACTCAAAACATAAAAGGCAAGACAAGAAACAAACAAGAATAAAACCATGGAAAACCAACAATAATACGACACCACAAACAAAATGGCACGGCCATGCACAAGACAAAAACAAAACCACAATCAAGAACAACAAATCACCAAAATACCAAAAGAACAACACTAACAACGGACACCATGACTCAATCCCCATGGTTCTAAGTGCTTCCAAAGGAAAGCTCAACCTGAGACTTCTCCAAGATTTCATGGAAGTCTCTTTTTCCATGCAATCCCTTAAATAAACATAACAATACATCAATTACCTTACCTTGTTATGCCAAGCATGTTGCTTGCAACTGAACACATCCACGCCATCTCTCAAGGGACTCCAATCCTTCGACAATTCTAGCCCTAACTAGAACTAGTTATTGTACCTGTCAAATATATATTTATGAATATACTACTTATCCTCATAATGTTAGGCAAATTCAAAGTTAAGCAGACTTCATGAATGCAAAGCACTCATTCGTTTGGAATTAGGTTTTCCAAACATAGCCAAAGGAATTCTTTCCCAATTCCTTTTCTTTTACCATTTACCTTGCTACAATTGAGTCTTGCTATGCAATGTCACATCACCCAACTGTTAGTTATATAAACACATCAACTATTACCTTTTCAAGCTAATACCAGACATGTTGCCCTGCAACTTCTCAAACATGTCAGTCTCACATTCCAAAGATCAACACAATCATATCTATCAATTTGAAATCAACTTTTACCGAGACTAATAATCATGTCATGATCCATAGTCAACGTATAGTCATTAGTCATAATGCTATAACTGTCACCTACTACACTCAAGTGCATATCAATTGTCTCAACACATATGTGTAAGTACAATCATCTTAACTCAAGATCAGCAAAACACATACTCATATTATGAAATTCATCAAACATTCAACCAACTTGCAAACATGCCATGTTAAATAAATCAACTAGACAATATAATAGACACCAAATAGGCATCATAATCAAACAATCAAGCACAAAGTAAACAACATAAGCAAGTTCATACCTTAATGTATCTCAGGGGAGGCTATATTGTCTACACAATCAATCTAATTAGCATGATATAACTTTACAACAGATCAGCTCAAGCACAAATAAGATTATTATATCCATAGTAGTAACTAACTAACATGTTCACATCATAAACTCATAAAAAATTATCATCCATACATAATAATCACATCTGCATAGTCAGTCTAGATTAGTATGACATAATATCACAACACATTAACTCATACCTGAATTTCATAACCCTAACCATTTGCATAGACCAATCAAAATTAGTATGATACACATAACATCAGGATCTTAATGTAATAACCCTAATTGTCAGGTTACTAGCATATAACAACAAAAAGTTATATATCATGCTCATCAACAACATATAACCTAATCATCAAGCTAAATATCATATAAAAACAACAATTTAACTTATAACATACTCATCAAGAACATATAACATAACCATCAATTTATCTAACATAAAATAAAAATAACAATGCATACAACCACAAGTTACTATCATCCATGACTATCTAACACATGTGCATATGACTACACTAATCAACTAGCATCTATCATGTATGTAGCCATAACATCAATAGACATGTACATAAGCCTAATGTATATAACCCTAATGCATATAACAATACATTAACTAATATACCTACATGCCCAACATCCAAACCCGTATGACGACATGCTCTTTCCTTGAGGTCCAATGTTGCAACTTCACTTTGATGATCTCCATCTCCTACTCTATCTCAACCAACACATTAGCATCATAACATACCAATATCATCATCATGACCTAATTGCATACAATAACCTCACAATGCATGTATGACCTACCATACATGCATAACTATAACCATGACAATGCATGCATAAAAGCATATAGACACCAACATGAATAGCATATGCATATAAAAATATACACGCATGATGAAACATTCCACAACACCACCATCAACCTTCAGATGGATACATCACTACAATCATGATTAGCACCATGCAAATGCAACAAGCACATGGACTACAAGCCTAGGGAACACATATGCAACCAACATGAATGTATGACCAACACAAAACCCATATAGTTTGAGTGGTGAACCACGCTCTGATACCACTCTGTAGCCACCCTCCTCCCACATCTACCCAAGTAATCAACCAACCAAGGTAAATATGTGATGAGAGGATACTATGATTACATTCAACCTCCTATGTGGCCTTAATGAAGTGGAATCGATGGAAGCACAACACACATACCTTCGACATCAACTACAAGACTCCTAGGAACCATCCCAATCACTCAGGTAGCTAGCCCCTGGGTCCCACTGAATTTTTTGACCACTTGACCTCTGGACGCTCTCATGCTATAGGCCTTCCAGCGTCCAAGAGGCTTTGGACACTCTCATGACAAGGCATGCCAACATCTAGGGACTATTTTTCTTAGTGTTGTGCCAGTGTCCCTGGGATTTTAGCCACTTTTCCAATCCCATAGCCTAGGTCACTACCCAAAATTTAATGACACCTTCAGAATAGTAAGGTAACAAGGGAAAAATGATGCAAAATTAAATACTTGAACAAGCCCTTAATTGGACCCCTACTAGCCATGACAGACATTTCGTCAAACATATCACAAATATGTAATCTATAGATGTAAACACCATATTTAAGAATAATGATCTCATACTTATTTAAGAATCGCTAAGAGCCACTGTTTCCTCATATCATTTTTCACATTATCATCTATTAGGTCATAGATACATTATCCATTCATTTATAAGTAAAATCATGATGAGATCCATACATAGGCATTGTCATGAAATACATACATAACCAGCATAATAGCAACAGAAATACCAACGAAATCACAACCATATGATCCACATATAAGCTAGTATAATACTCATTGAAATAAAAGGATAAATAACCTCATATTGATGATGCAAAATCCAACCCGGGATGGGACTATCACATTACCCATAACCATAGAATGGTGAGCCAAAACTCTCTTAATCTATTCACCCCTGTGCCATATTCCAAGCATGAATGTGTGACTCAAACCAAAAGAACCAACTAGGGAATCCTGAGGCTAAACCCCCTCACCCTCATCAATATAAACCATGATTTACCATAATCCATCCCGGATCACTAGGCCAACACAATAAACATGTCATAATAGGCTTTACCATGATCTCCACCCAATCAATAGGCCAAAACAAGCATGGATGCCGTCGAATTTCCCCACCTACACCATGAGGAATTTTCTTGTCTCCTAGTCTCTCAGGATTTACCGCAATCCAAACCTAGATCAGTAGGCCCTAAATTGAGACCCACTCCCTAGGATTTACCGCATATCCCAAACCCAGGATTACTAGGCCCAACAGAAAGAAAACCACCTCTTAGCTTTACCATATATCATGTCATTCAACCCACCGAGGCAACACAATACTAGATTTACTGGAACCCACAGTCTGGCTCAGGCGTCACTAGGCCAGTGGCTTTACTTTGATCCACAGTCTGGTTCACAGACCATTAGGCCATGTGGTCTATCATTTGAAGATCCACCTCACTCAACTTCAAATCTATCCAGAAATCTAGCTCAACCAAAACATGAGAACCCCATCACAGCATGGTTATCTAGAAATGACAAGGCTAGGCTAAAAACACTGTTACACCTAGCAAAACCCATGCCATAAAAAAAAGAACCACATGCAATACCATGCATGCCAATTCTAGCAAGGAAAATACACATGCAAATTGATACCTGCAAAGAATATTTTTATAGCTGCTTGATCCTACTCTTCCTTTCTTTCTCATTCCTTCATCTTGCCTTCTTTTCCTTTCTTGATTCAATGCCAAAATTGAGAAAGAGATTGCCAACTGATTCTTAGAAGCCTTTTCATTAATGAGGCCTCTATTTTCTTCATTTTCCATTATTTTCCTTCATTTTCCTCCTCACATGCAACTTGTGACCTTTCACCTTCCTTTTCTCCTAATTTCCATTATTTTCATAAATAAATGTGCCAAAAATGTCATTTTTCCTTTCCAAATCCTTAGCCATTACCTTTGCCAATTTCCTTTAGCCATAATAAACAAAATGAACACCCACTAGGATGTTTTTCCCACCATTCAGCTTGGAATATGTGTCCCATCAACTATGGTCTTATATTTTCTTACATGGATTTTTAGCGAGGGTTGTTACATTGTACATAAGGTATAGATGGATGTATCGTGTTGTACATCGGGTGTAGATGTATGTATCTATTGTGTTTTGCCCTGGGTGTAGGTGTATGTATGTGCTGCGTTGTACATAGGGTGTAGGTGTATGTGTGGTATGTCAAGTGTAGGTGCATGTATTGCATGGTGTTTTATATCATGTGTGGTTGTATTTGTATGTGCATCTGGTTGAGGAGAAGGCATCGGGTGTTTTAACCGATCCGAAGTGTGTATGGAATAACTAGAAAAGTAGAAGATAAGGATTGATTAAAGGATAAGTATCAACATTTTATTTCAGTTTTACTATGCATGTGATTTATGATTCTATCCTATGATGATTACATGTGATCTATGATTTTGGTTTATGGTGGTTACATGTGATTTATGATTTTGATCTATGATGGTTGTGTTTTGAGCTAACATGATGTAATATGTTTATACATGATGATTTTGTCAAGATGCTAGTTTGAATTGTTGTGATAGGAAGCGAACAAAATTGCAAGTGCACCTTGTTGATGGGCCACCAATGAGGCATTATTTGAATTTATTTGAATTTATTTTAAATCTAATGGAATTTATGTGCTTGGTACAAGGAGCACGAAAATGCCTGGTTGGATGGTTGAAACTGACTGCAAGAATTAGCAGTAAAGGAAATTAGAACAGGCAACAATATGTTGGTAAAGCATTCAAGAGCAAGGCCATTGTGGGACATTGGTACCCAATAGTGTCCATTGATTTCCATGATCATGCTATGACCTGTATGATGGTTTTGAGGTAGGGATATGCCTTGGTTTTTGTATCTTCCGATGCGAGGAAGCTTTGCCAAGGGACGGACTACCTGGGATGGGGGTGTCAGCAAAACTTGGAAGGTGTGTGATTGCATGGAAGGGGGTAACTTGATTGCCCAAGGGAATGTGTAGCAGAGAAGGGAAGGTCGTGGATATATTTGTTTTGGTTAGTACCATTTCCAAATGAATCCAATGCACATTGGGAGTGTGCCCTGGAACAATGAATTGGTAACTATTCACTGAGAGGACAAGTGACACAGGATTATAGCGTTGGACATTCGATGCAAATTTGACTTTGCATTGGATTCTGGACTTCCTGAGAAGGAGTTGAATCCTGGTATTACTTTGAGGTTGGAGGTGTGAGCCTTTGGATTCCCTTATTGTGGATGAAGGCTTCATATCCTTTTATTTGTTGGTTGAGAAAATGTGCATATGTGTATATGTGGGTATTATTATAAATATTGTATTGAGATGGATTTATAAAGCTCCATAGACATTATGGTTATTTGTTGGTTTAAGAAAATGTGCTTAAGTATATGTGGTTAATATTGTAAATATTGTAATGAGTTGTGTTATAAAGCTCTAGTAAACTATATGATTGTCATGTTTCAGTAACGGTCATTGTAAATACTGCAACATGGGTAGTATGTTTTTTTTTCAGTAGTTTTGTTGGTTATAGGATTCATTGAACACTGAGGACAGTGCTCCCCCAAATGGGAGGGTTTTGTAACAACCCTGGTTAAAATTCCATGTAAAATATATAAGACCATGGTCATAGGACATCTATTACAAGATGAATGATGAGGAAGATAACCTAGTGGGTTTTCATTCAGTTTTTATGGCTAAGGAAATTGGCAAAGGAAATGGAAAAGGCTTTGGAAAGGCATGAGGCATTAATTGGCATTTTATTTATGAAAATAATGGAAATTAGGAGAAAAGGAATGTGAAAGGTCACAAGTTGCATGTGAGGAGGAAATTGAAGGAAAATAATGGAAATGACGAAAGTAGAGGCCTCATTGATAAAAAAGGCTTCTGAGGATCAATGGGCAATCTTGGTCAGTGTAGCTTGGTCAGTTCAGTTTTGGTGGAGCTCTCTTCTATTCTCTCTCTCTCTCTCATACTCTTGGATTCTTAGAGTTTTCTTGGAGAACTCTTGGAGAGTGTGGCATACTTGGAGTATTGGACAAATATGGAAAAGGAAGAGTAGGAAAGGGCAAGAGGACATCGAGATCAACAACTACAACAGATTTTCCTTGTAGGTATCGAGTTGCATGCATGTTTTCCTCACTAGTTTTGGCATGCATGGCACATGCATGTGGTTTATTGGTCCTGATTTTTCACTGGCATGGAGGATTTCCTAGATTAACAGTGGATTTGCCTAGCCTTTCCATTTCCTAAATAGCCATGGTGTTGTAGGTTCATTTTTCTTTGTTTTCTTATTGGTTCTCATGTTTTGTTAGCTTGGGCTGAGTTACTAGTTCCTGGAGCCTAGGTTGGACAAATGCTCTGGAGCCTTATAACAACTTGGGTTGATTTATTAGTCCTAGAGCCTTGGTTTGACAAATGCTATGTAGCCCTTGGTGGGTCGATTTACTAGTCCTAGAGCATTGGTTGGACAAACGCTCTGGAGCCTGACAACATTTGTGGGTTGAGTTACTAGTCCTAGAACCTTAGTTGGGAAAAATTCTCTAAAGCCCTGGAAGGCTTGGATAGAGACCAATTTGGTGATGGTTTGGTGATGTCTGGCCATGAGGTGAAATCACTATTTGATGGGTTGAGGTGGTTGGCCTCTGTAATCCCTAGATAGTTTTGGATTGATGTGTTTTATGAGATCCCACATTCATGCTTTCAATATGGCACGGGGGTGAATGGCAGAAGAGAGATTTGGCTTAGCCATTCTACGGTTGGGTGGAACGTGGAAGTCCCATCCCAGGTTTGGATTTTGCATCATCAATGTGAGGTTATTTCTCTTTGTCTTTCTATGAGTATTATACTGGTTTATATGTGGATTATATGGTTGTGATTTCCTTAGTATTTATGTTGTTATTATGTTGGTTATGTATATGTTTTATGACAATAGCTATGTATGGATCTCATCATGTTTTTAATTGTAAAAGAATGAACAATTTATCTATGACCTAATGGATGAAATGCCAACTAATGTGTTGAGGCATCAATGCTTATTAGTGATTCTTAGCTAAGTATGGGACCCCCATGCTTAGATTTGTTATGTACACTTGTAGATTACATATTCATGATATGTTTGATGAAATTCCTGTCATGGATAGTAGGGCTCTAGTCAAGGGATTGTTCAAGTATTTGCATTTGCCTCATTGTTTCCTTGTTATCTTTCTCTTTTGTAGGTGTCATTCAATTTTGGGTATTGACCTTGGCTCTGGGCCAGAAAAAGTGGCTCAAATCCCGGGGATGTTGGCACAGAATTGTGCAATTTCATCCCTGGATATTGGCATGCCATGTCATGAGAGCATTCAGAGCCTCTTAAATGTTGTCATGCCCATATCATGGGAGTGTCCGGGAGTCAAGTGGTATAAAATCTTAGTAGGACCCAGGGGTTGATTTGCAGGAAGGTTGGGATGGTTCCTAAGGGTCCTAATGTCGATTTTTAAGGTCTGTATGGTGTTTTTCCATCAGTTTCACTTCCTTAACGTGACTTAGGAGGTCGAATCATATCATAGTGGCCTCTCGTTGCATGTTTAACCTGATTAGCTGGTTACTTGGGTAGATGTGGGAGGAGGGAGTTGCATCATCTATCTTGGTGCATTCATCATCTTTGTTCAAGCTTGGACTGTTTAGCTATGGCATCATAATAGGTTCATGTTCCAAAGCCTAAGATGGTGAATTGGAAGAATATCGTGGATTTGTTGTTCAAATTGTTGATGGGACGAGTGGGGCTCCTCTCTAGAAGATTGGATCTCAAGGAGAGTGAGAGGGAGGAAAGATCTAGCTTGGTAGAGGAAAAATTCAAAGACCTTTAAGCTAAAATGGAAAGAAAAAATGTGAGGTTGGAGGAAGAATTGATTTCTGGCAACATGGATGTTGGTGCCTTCATTTTTGAGAACTAGGAAGTTTTGGTAATAAGCTAAAAATTTGATGACAAAAGGTGGAGATAGTCGTTAGAATGTTTCAGGAGAGACAACCAGGAAAGAGGAACTCACAGAGGACTTGCAGTTGTGGAGGAACGATAGAAAGAAGTAGCCATAATCAAGCAAGAAAAGAATAATAAAATATGAGAAATGAAGAACGTGGAGGCCTCGAGAAAGAACTATCAGTCCAGGCTGGCGCGTAAAGATAATGAAGGACAAGCGAGAACGCATAGAAGGAGAACACTGGAATACTTTTGCGAAGCTAGTAGAGTCGCTCTAGGTCTGTTATTTTGTATGATTATGTATTAATCTATCTTGTGAGTCTTTACTATGGGAAAGAGGCTCTTGAGCCCAATTTAATGATATTGATGCATAGATTAATGATCAAGAAGACTTATTGGAACAATTGTGTATTAATTGAATGATGATCTGGATCTTTAAATTTTTTTTATATATGTGTGTATCTAAGTAGTCTTTCCTTTACATGCATGCATGACTTGTTGCGATCATGCTTTTGTGTTATTTGATTCTTGTCTCTCTAATGCGACTCCTCCTGATACTGGATTCTAATCCCCATCTAATTAAGGTCGCAGCACACCTCGGGTGAGACTTCTAACCCATTTTGGGTAAGGTGAAATGTTGGCGTTGTGCTAGACTACAGTGGAGCTTTGTTGGCCCCTGTGCCCAAACCCGGGATCTCCACCCTATTGTTATTTTTGCGCTAATAACTGGCTCTATTGTTAGGACCCTAAAATTTCAGAAAGAGGTTTGGAATATGGTATCGAGGATCTTTAAGAAAGAGCTATAGAACTGGTGGCACGACAAAGTGGACCAACTCATCTCTCAACAAGCTCAACTCCATTGACGAGGTGTAGGAAGGTTGAAATTAGAAATATTATACTCGGAACGAGCTAGCGAT
The DNA here is from genome assembly GCA_031772625.1 of Pinus tabuliformis. Classification (NCBI taxonomy): domain Eukaryota; kingdom Viridiplantae; phylum Streptophyta; class Pinopsida; order Pinales; family Pinaceae; genus Pinus; species Pinus tabuliformis. Next base: position 722,990,814 of record CM062817.1, read on the forward strand.
CAATATGATAACTTATGGTACAAGTTTCAAGAGGATATTTACAACTGGTTGTGGATATTGCAAGTAAAAGGAAAAACCCATCTCCCTATGCCTGGACTTAATCATATCTTATCGAGCTACATCTCCTTGATATAGATCTGATGCGAGCTACATATTTTTAGGTGCAGACCACAGCATAAGGAAACATTATTGAGTTCGCAGTAGAGAGTCGTCAATATTTTTCTAAGTCCAAAGTTTTGTTTAGGTCGGGATTGCGAGGAAAGCTACTGAAGGAGATCCCTCTGTGGATTAAGGTTCTAATGGTGGAATAAAACTTGTTGGTGTTCCAGAACCCAACCATGGCATCTTAAACGCCTAGTATTGGGGGAAGGACCTAAATGGAGGGATGCTACCAAGAGGGGAACTATGGAGTGTCACAAGAATGGACGCATATGACTTTAGAAAGCCCAGGGATCTGAGGGCACAACGGAGAGTGCGAATAGCTGAGAAATGTAGGGAGAGGGCTATATAGGAAATTAAGAGACAACAAAAGAGTTTACACCAAGGAAGAGCGGAATTAAGAGATCTGGAATAGGAAGAAAGTGTGGAAGTTGGTCCAGTGGGAAGATCATAGATGGTCACAACAATTTTGGGTCATAAAGTGACAGGGACCCACTCCCGCTAGTAGAAATGGAAACGTTGGATGGAACGGGCCACCTACGCTTGGCGGAAGGCCTAGATGATGACATGCACTATGCTATAAGGAGACTATTTTTTGAAGATGATGTGTCCAAAGGAATTAACAATTTTCCTCCAGAGCTACACCAGAATCCAACTATAGATGATGTTAAGAGGGAATTTGTGCAAGAATTTAAGCTTCCTCAGACCAATTAGCAGGGGTTGTCAAAACTATGGGAGATAAAACAGTGGGAAGGAGAGACCGCATGGGAGCTGATGCAGAGATTCAAGGATGCAATTGGAAAACTAAGCTACCCGATAAATCTGAATCATCAACGGGACTGGTTTATCAAAGCATTATTACCTCTCACTTGTATGTCGTTGACTCAAAAGAAATTTGATATGCTTCAAGATGCTTTGGAGCAAGAATCTCAGATTGAAGTTATGAAGGGATATCCACATGAGTATCGGGGGGGAGAAACACCTCATGATCCATCCATATTAGTTCTACAACATGAAATTGCGAACCTGATAGAGAAGTTGAAGGATCTAGAATCGGCATGACCGACACGACCGAATGTATGGTGTACAAATTGTTTAGTGGAAGGTCATGTTGCTATGAAATTCCCAAGGTTGCAGGGCCCAAATACTACATCTACACTAGTGGGACCACCTAGATCTACACCTGTTGTAAGAGTTGCGGAGATATGGATGCAAGATTGTACACATGGCGCAACTAATTTCATTTGTTCTTGAATAAGTAGAGTTCAACAAAAACAAAGTACTGTGAGATATGCAGAGGATATGGGAAACCCCCTTATCTTTTTGTAATACTACAAAAATACTCCAACATTCCAAACAACACCTATTGTGAATTATGTGCTTCAACAACTCATCATATTGATCAGTGTAAGGCACTGGATTCCCTAACTAATTGGTTGGATCAATCGGCCTTCCGCATCAATAAGACTCCTCAAGGATGAGGAGGAGGAGGAACAAGGGGAAGTGGGACAAGAGGCTGAGGCCCAGTTTGTTGTTATAATTGTGATCAAGAAGGGCATGTTGTGTAAGATTTACCACTACCCAGAAGACCATGGTGTTATCAATGTAGGGTCAACACACATGCAAAAAAGGACTGTCCATAATTGATTGCAAGATGGGAAGAGCACAACTTCCAGAAGGGAGAAAATTTTATTAATGAAAATCCAAGGTTTCCAGATACATCCCCCCTCTCAAATATCAACATAGTCACCCATGGGTGTGAAAATACTCGAGCTAACATAGGAGCCATGGAACAACCCAAGATTCTAAGACTGGCTTCCCCAAAGTGCTCATATGACCCTAAACATCATAAGTGGTATTACGAGGAATCCATAGAGACTTTCAACAAATTAACACTAGGCGGAGGGCCATAAGAGGAGTAGTTAGGATCCCTTAAAGCTAAGAGACTAGGCCCACCACAATCCAATGCTCAGCCCATAGAATAATGGTTCATATTATTTTTCAAATCGTGAATGACAATTAGATGTTGGGACAATTGTGGAAAATTCTGAAAGTTGTTATCATGGACGGGATGGATGAGGGAGAAATCATCTCTTCCAACCTACCTAAAAGACACTCTAGGAAGGTGTAGAGAAACAAGAAGAGGACGGGAAAGGATTTATGTATTGACGCTCAGATTGCAGGTTTCCAAATTAAGGATACCATTTTGGATCTAGGCTCAGATGTCAACATTTTTCCAAGAAAAACTTGGGAAGCCTTGGGAAGGCCTAAGCTAACATTTTCACTACCAACTGTGTATGGAAAATCAATATTGTATCCTCCTCATTAGATGGCTAGAAGACATGGGAGTCGATATAGCAAGGGTAAGGACTCCTACCGAGTGTTGCTTGGGATAGATTGGGCTTTTTAGAAATATGCCATAATTGATTTAAAGAAGGAATTGATGACTTTTGAAGTAGAAAGGGTTAGAGTGATCCAACCCCTAGACCCTTATAAAGGACCAAGGTTCACAAAACCAACAAATGATAGGGAAGAACCATAATTATTGGATCAACTATATAGAATAACAACATGAAGAAGGGAGGATTATATCAACCCAATGGTAGAAGGGTCCATCAGCTAGCAGAGCATTCAAAGTTTGGAGGTCGGCTCGAAGGCCGCTTGGGATGATTTCCAGTAGGGTGGATACGAAATTAATACTAGGCATTGCACCATAATCCATTGCATCAACTTGATTGACACTGAGGTACGAGAATTCCCTATTTTCAATGGTATAGATTCAATCAATTCTTTTATCAACAGAGTTGATGCAACTATTCTTGAAGAACACAAAGTGCCTCTACTGAATGTCACATTACAAGCAACACCAACAATGTGGTGGGGAGTTCACCACAACTACCTCAGAGAATGGGAGAAGATCAAAATAGCAATGGAAGTCATATTTCGACAGGCAGGGGAGTACCCTCAAGATTTTGTGAAGTATAGGGGGGACTTTGACCCTCGACAACATTTGCAAGAATGTAAGGATAGATGGAACAGGGAAGGAGTTCCAAAGGAGTTGTGGGTGCATGGTTTTATACACACCCTGGGGACCTTTCCAAAATCATGGTATGTATAGGAAGAAACAAGGAGACAGAATGGATATTAGGATCACATGGTTGATCAGTTTGTTAGAATATTTTCCTTCTCAGACTATGACAAAAGGTTGACCGAGGCGTTGTAGGTTTTCAAGTGAATTCTGCTTACAACAAGCCAGCTGATGGAGCAACACATAGATCAAAGAAATTTAGAGCATATATATGAGTCTGGTTATCATGAAGTCATAGCCTATGGGAAGGTGGATAGAGAATCGGATGAAGATGAATCAAAGGAATTATGACATCTGGCATCCAATGAAACTGAGGAGGAACGAGACATCAAGGATGGACCTATGATTGATGCTCCACACATACTCCCCTTGAAGTTGTGTAAACATAACATCGGGACTGATGACAAGCCGAAGTTAGCCTCAATTGGAGATTATCAAGATGAGCAGACTACAAAGGATATATTTGATCTCTTGAAAGAATATGAAGATTTGTTCCCCTTGTCTGTTGTGGAACAAAAGTGGAGCAGTTAGGTTCCCTTAAGCTAAGAGCCTAGGCCCACCACAATCCAATAATCGACCCATAGAATAATGGTTCAAATTATTTTTGCAATTCGTGAATGACAATCAGATGTTGGAACAGTTGTGGAAAATTCTAAAAGTTGTTATCATGGACAGGGTTTATGAGGGAGAAATCATCTCTTCCAACCTACCTCAAAGACACTCTAGGAGGGTGCAGAGGAATAAGAAGAGAACAGGAAAGTAGTTATGTATTGACACTCAGATTGCAAGTTTCCAAATTAAGGATACCATGTTGGATCTAGGCTCAAATGCTAACATTTTTCCAAGAAATACTTGGGAAGCCTTGGGAAGGCCTCAGTTGACGTGTTCACCAATCCAACTACATATGAAAATTCAATATTCTATCCTCCTAGTCAGATGGCTGGAAGATGTGGAAGTCGATATAGTAATGGTAAGGACCCCTACCCGGCGTTGCTTGGGCTAGAAGGAACTGATGAATTTTGAAGTAGAAGGGGTTAGAGTGATCCAACCCCTAGACCCTTATAAAGGACCAAGGTTCACTAAACTGACAAATGATAGGGAAGAACCATAATTATTGGATCAACTATATAGACTAAAAACATGAAGAAGGGAGGATTATATCAACCCAATGGTAGAATGGTTCATTAGCTAGCAAAGAATTCAAAGTTTGGAGGTCGGCTGAGAAGCTGCTTGGGAGTATTTCCAGTAGGGTGGATATGAAATTTACACTAGTTGTTGTGCCATAATCTGTTGCATCAACTAGATCGGCACTAAGGTACAAGAATTCCCTATTTTCAATGGTATAGATTCAATCAATTCATTTATCAACAGAGTTGACTCAACTATTCTTGAAGAACACAAAGTGCCTCTACTGAATGTCGCATTACAAACAACACCAACAAGGTGCTGGGGAGGTCACTACAACTACCTCAGAGAAAGGGAGAATATCAAAATAGCAATGGAAGTCATATTTCGATAGGCAGGGAAGTATCCTCAAGATTTTGTGAAGTATAGGGGGGACTCTAACCCTTGACAACATTTGCAAGAATGTAAGTACAGATGGAACAGAGAAGTAGTTCCAAAGGAGTTGTGGGTGCATGGTTTTATACACACCTTGGGGACCTTTACAAAAGCATGGTATGTACAAGAAGAAACAAGGAGACAAACTGGAGATTGGGATCACATGGTTGTTCAATTTGTTAGAATATTTTCCTTCTCAGACTACGATGAAAGGATGACCGACGCGTTGCAGGGTTTCAAGTTAATTATACTTTCAAAAGGCCATCCGATGGAGGGACACATAGATCAGAGAATTCTAGAGCACATATATGAGTTTAGGTGTCATGAGGTCGTAGCCTATGGGAAGGTGGACAGAGAATCAGATGAAGATGAACCAAATCAATTATGACATCTGGCATTAAATGAAACTGAGGGGGAACGAAACATCAAGGATGGACCTATGATCGATGCTCCACACCTACTCCCCTTGAATTTGTGGAAACATAACATCGGGACTGACGACAAGCCGAAGTTAGCCTCAATTGGAGATTATCAAGATGAGCAGACTACAAAGGAGATCTTTGATCTCTTGAAAGAATATGAAGATTTGTTCCCCTTGTCTATTGCGGAACAAAATGGGAATAAGGGGGAATTAAAGGAGATGAAAATCATGCTTAAGCCATATGAAAACCCAGTAAAGCATCGACCATACCACCTAAACCTGATAGTTAAGGCGAAAGTGAAAAAAGAGATAGATAAGATGCTAGTAACAAGGCTTATATTCATGGTTGATGAAGTAGAGTGGGTAAGTCCAATCGCTATACATAATAATAAGGATGCTACAGAAATAAGGGTTTGTGTGGACTACCATGGTTTAAATAATTCATGTTTTCATGATCCTTTTCCCACTATGTTCGATGATGAAGTTTTATACAATGTTGTAGGGAATGAAGCCTATTCTTTTGCAAATGGATTCCCCAGTTATCACCAAGTCAGGATCACACAGGAGGATAAGAAGAAAACCACATTTACCACAGAATGTGGGTCCTATGCATATCATATTATGTCATTCATACTCAAGAATGTGCCCACGGTGTTCTCAAGGATTGTGATTGCTTCTTTTAGAGATTATATCCATAGGTTCTTATAATTTTATATGGATGATTGGAAGGTTTATAGTTTGTGGAAGAAACATTCCATTTTTCTTTGAATCATGTTTGATCGATGTAAATAGTTGAAAATATCATTAAACTTGAAGAAGTGCTATTTGCAGTCTCGTTTGGCACACTCTTGGGCCATATAGTATGCAAGGATGGAGTGTGTTTAGACCCTGCTAAGGTTGTGGCAATCGTGAACATGGATCCATCCACAAGTGTAAAACAAATCAGGTCCACCTTGGGCCACACATGGTACTACAGAAGGTTTATCCAAAATTATGCCTCGAATACTGCACCAATGGAGAAGTTTTTAAAAAAGGTTGAACGGTTCTTTTGGTCAAAAGAATGTGGTATTTCACTTAATATATTGAAGAAAACCTAGCAAGTGCACTGATCCTAGTTTACCCAGACTTGAACAAGTAGTTACATGTCAACATTGATGCCTTAGACATTGCTTTGGGAGTGGTTATGGCTCAGCTGGGGGAAGGGAACCTCGATAACCCCATTTATTTTTCTAGCAAAAAGTTATCAACGATAGAGAAAAACTATACCACAACTTAGCGTGATCAACTTGTGATTGTATATTCACTTCAAAAGTTCTCACGTTACCGACTGGGAGGTTTGTTCAAGTTTTTCAATGATCATTCTTCTTTGAAGTATTTAGTGAACAAACCCATACTAGAAGGTATAATTTAAAGATGTCTTTTGTTATTCCAATAATTCACATTTGAAGTAATGTTTAAGCCTAGCTGAATGTATGTGGGGCTATATCACCTATCGCAACTGGATTCAAGTGAGAGTGGAGGATCCCTTGATGATCATCTATTGAACATCGATTTATTTCGAATTGAAGTGGTACCATATTACTTGGAGGATATAGTAGCATTTCTAGCTATAGGTAAATTTCCAAAGGAATACACAACAACACAATGGAGGCATATGGTCATTCAGACTGCATATTATCAATTGATTGCAGGACAACTGTACAAATTGGGCCTTGATCAAGTGTTGCAAAGATTTGTCCTCAACCAAGAGAGACATGATGTATTATGGGAGTGTTATTGAGGGGTTGCGGGAGGCCATGTTGGTGGGAAGGCCACCGCAATCAAAGTACTACATACAGGGCTATGGTGGCCCACTGTTTTCAGGGATGCGAAGGAATATGCCAGAAGTTGTGACATTTATCAAAGGATTGGGAGACCATCACACCGAGATGAAATTACCTTACAACAAGTACGTGCACTATAAATATTTTAGAAATGAGTAGTCGAGTTTATAGGACCTATCAATCTGTCAGAACGCCACTCCCATGCCACAGAATACCTTACCAGATGGGCGGAGGCCACACTGGTTAAGGATTGTACTACGGATACCACCACCATATTTATTTTTGAGAACATCATCTCCATATTTGGGTGCCCCCAAAGTCTGACTAGTGATTAGGGAACCCATTTCATAAATTAAAAAGTTGCCTCATTACTTCAGAATTTCATGATACAACACCATAGGAGTAGCCCGTATCACCCTCGAGCAAATGGCACAGTGGAAACTTTCCATAAGATCTTGGAAATGGGCCTCACCAAGATATGCTCAGCCAACAGGGATGATTGGGATGAGCTAGAGCCAACAAATTTGTGGGCCTATCACACCATTGTTAAATGCTTACACATGCATACACCTTTCCAGCTAGTATATGGATGGGAGGTTGTGGTACCTACTGAATTTTTTATTCCCAACCTTTTCATTACACAGGCCACTCATATAATGGAGGAAGAGTCAATTTTGAAGAGGTTGGAGGAAATTTCAAAGCTGGATGAGGCTAGTTTCATGGAATATTTCCATCAAACGATCAAAAATCAAAGGAAAAATGCATGGCATGACAGACACATAAAGTGGAAATCATTCACGGTAGGAGGACATGTTCTTCTATATGATAGAAAATTCTTGAAGTTTCCAGGGAAATTGCAGATGCATTGGTTGGGGCCTTTCATTTTTGCAGATGTGAAAGAGTTAGGAGTTGTTAAGCTAGCACAACTAGATGGTGTCTTACTACCAGGATGGGTGAATGTTACACACCTGAAACCCTTCCAGGGATTAAACAATGTCACTCAAAATTGATTGCATTCCAAAAGGAGACCATAGGTAGGAGTAGGTAAGAGTTAGTTAGTTTGGTCAGTCATTAGTTGTGTTAGTTCCCTTGGTTAATCAGTTATTTTCATTCTAGTTAGTCCAGAATAAATCTTCTGTCAAGTCTCATTTCCATAATAATTACGCAATAATTTCCAATGTCAGCTCAAATTTCTATTAAATCTTTCCTATTATACCCATAATCAATTCCTAAGTTTCTTTCATAATGATACCATAATTACCCATCAACTCCACCTTTCCTTTTTCAGTTTTGTGTCATCCAAGTCAGGTCCAACTCAATCGATGAAAGTGTTAACACGATTGAGAATGCATAGGTAAATTTTATGTACTAATTAGTTAGGAGGTCTCGTCAGAAACGTCGTGTCAAGATTTTCTACTTAATCTGCATGGCAATGTCGAATTCTTCAGAGTCTGAAGCTAAGGTGGTAGAATTGCTAAGTCAACAGTTTGTTCCTAATTTCCTTTGTCCCAAGCTCGGGTCCAAGCCCCATGTGTCTCATGTCTATCAAAATCATTCCAAAATGACAAAGACTATGATATATGTTCCAGAGTTTGAATTTGATGAAAGAATTATGAAGATAGAGCCAATTTATGGAAAATATGATAAAGCAACGCTGGTTTATAATGACCTCTCGGACTCTTTCTAATTTTCGGCCCTGAAGCGCGAAGTCTATACTGAACCAATGATGAAGGATGATGGAATTACATCTATCAAAGTCAATAAAAAATTTAATCATAGGAATTCAAAGATCAACATTGTTGAATTTGAGGAGTCTGATCGTGTTTAGAACAACTGGGGCCTCCATGCAGTGCACGAAGCTACTTATCAGTAGAATACATGGAGGATCACTCTAGCTTGACAAGGAACATCCAATTCATGTGGTTGACATCCAGAGGCTCACAAGCTTATCGACATCTGGAAATGTTGTATCCACTGCATTCCAAACAGCCACTAAGTAGGCAAATAAGACCATAAATCAAAATTACTACAATAGGTATGAAACCCAAAGAGGAGGCAAGGGTGCTCTCATAGAGCTAATCAATACCCCCAATATCATTCACATGATATATCATTGCAGGGAAACTCATGCACCATTTTTCCAAGAATCAGTACATGCTCGAAACTATTTCAATTGCAGAGCACTATGTAGAGTGTGCACAACTAAACTTGTGCATATTCCTACTCCAAGAATTGTTTGAGGCTTGTGATGACATCTATAAGAGAGAGACACACATCATTTGCAGATACATTGTTGTTTCTTTGGCTATGTTGGCTTAGTGGGTCCTAACCCAGGTTCAGAGTTAGTTTTTACAAACGAATCCCTACACTACTGGCCCTTTCAACATCAAGTTGCGGAGTGCAGACTGAAGTCTCACCCAAAGAAGTATGGAGGGATGTTGGAACCAAGTTTCCACACCCAGAGATGAGCGTGATGTCGTTTTATGCCCTAAATCTGCCTTTGTGCAAATCAATAAGTCTTTAGGGCTTATTGATATAACTACCCTTAATCAATTTCTATACCTCCGCGAACGTTCACGACTGTCTTTCACGGATCCTAAACAGGTGAATCAACCACTTATGCGCCTTTTTAATTACTCCTAATTTTGTGTTTACCCAAATCGGCTTAAGTTTTCGATAACTTTAACATGCAACCAGAGATTCTTCGTGTAAATAGTTACTATTACTTATGTTCATATGACAATATAAATCATGCAAAGTCATGCATCACTATAGTATTAATTCATAAACCCATCATTCATCATAACATAATGGCACATTCATTCATAACATAAGTAAATAGAAAAACATAAGAATTCTGAAATAATCTCTTTATTAATACTTTAGTTCTACTTACAGACTCAAGACTTCCATGCGCACTCAGTTGCAGGGGTCCACAGACTCAGCTGCAGACTCTACTCTAGGCCTCTACACACACAACTGTAGAGCCTCTCTTCTATTCTAAGACTTATTTTCTCTTCCTTCTACTAATCCATTACATTCATCTTCATAACCTTCTACTTCTATTTTTGCCTTATATATCCTAAGACACACCTTTTTATACAATCGTAGATCTTAAAAAGCCGACTCCACTTACATAAAAGAAGGGTACAACCCTTTATGACACTTTACTATCTACATGCTCCGCAACCACAACTTACAGAGACTTTACACTTTATACAACAAAACTTGGGCTTTTACCCAAAAATTGACCCTGGGGGACATTGTACCAATAGCCCCCCAACACAAAGATCATGACTCGCCCTCAAGTCACTCTACTGGCATGGAGATCTTACTACGGAGACCTCCCAAATCTACTTGTGCCACTGCTACCTCAGCTGCACTCTACGTGGCTGCATGTTTGATCTACTCCACCAACTGCTCTGGTGTTGGTCCCGCACTGTCTTCCTTGATTTTTTGTTGCATTCTCTGTAGGCTTGCCAACTTCTCCTCAATGTTGGCAGAGATAACGTAGGCCTCATCCAACCAAGGCCCAAATCTGGCCTTAAGGACTGCCTCTTTCCTCTACGCTGCTTCCACCTATTCAAGCAGTTGTTTCACCTCATGTAGCTTGGCCAATTGTTGTCCTATAGCGACGGTCCGCGTCGTCACTCTCACTTCATCATACCGTTGCTGTAATTCAGAGCCTTTGTGTTTAACCTCTATAAGTTAGGATCTTCCTATAGAGCCATGAATACCTCCATGGATTGCTCGAAGAGTGCAGTGAAATCCACCACTGCAACATCCACTGCTGCAACTCCATCCTTCACATTGACTTTGCATTGTTCTCTGACCTCTAGCAGAGTTGAACGTTGTGACTTCAACTCTAACTATGTGATTTTCAAGTTTAGTTCAAATTGAACCTTGGCCACTTCCATCTTTGTGTCGTGCACACCTGCAGCCAACTTCCTGATCTTTGCCTCCAGTGATGCTTCTTTTGGTATATGTAGTTCAGGGACTGTTCTACATGCCTCGGCCACCACGGCTGCAAGTTGGTTGTTATGTGCCTCAAACTTCTTCTGGGCCTCCAGTGCTGCTGATTTCTCCATGAAGATCTGTTCGTTGTTGACTATGTACTCACTCATTGGCCTTAACTTCTGCTATCACACCTGCTTGTAGTGTGTGAAGAAACTCGCTGGGGAGTGCGGTCAGGTTCAGGCCAATATTCTTCAAGGAGCTAACAATAGCCTTGTCAGCAATTGCCTCTATGCTCAAAGCTCCATCAGGCAGTACAACTACTCAAAGATCCAAGGACCGAACCATCTCTTCTGCTTGAGTGGTCCCCTGTGCCAAACTGGTTGATGCAGCACTACTATGTCCTGCACCTACCTAGATTCTTGTCATCTGGATCTACAACTTGCATAGATCCTTCGGTATGGTGATTAGTGCCTACTTTTGTTGTTGCTAAAACTGCTACAACAGTTCTACTATTGTATCCCACACCTTGTCTCCAATTTCATCCAAGTTGCCATCTGTCAAAGTAATCGGATCTAGCAACGACTTGGTGGATTTCATCTTCTTTTGTTGTCCTTCCTTTTCTTTCTCCCTGTACTACTTTACTCATAAAGAAGTTCTCTCTTGTTGATCACTATCGCCCTACTCTGACTGTTCTTCCTCCTCTGTTTGGGGTGATGGAGACTTCTGAATTCTTTCTGAGCTACACTCTTCCTGCTCTGCTTGTTCCTTCACGGTGCGCTTCGCTTCTACTCGGGCCTTCTCCTCGACCTCCTTCTTCCTCTTCACAACCAACTACTGAACCTTCTGCCAAGCCACTTCATTTTTCTTCTTCTTCATGGAATTGCTAGTCCCAACAGCCAAATCAGATGCAGAATGCCACTTTTTTGGCCAGCACTTGATGACCTCTTCAATAGCATCATCCATAGCCAAGTAGGGTAAGTCGAACCATTTTTGATCTGGATCCTTATGTGGCTAGAAAGATGCTCAAACACAGTTGGTGACAACTGTGGCTTCTGGTTGATGGTCATGGGAATGCTTGCTTCCATCAGCATCCAAAATGCTTTTCTCTCTCTGACCCGCGCAACAAGTTTTGTGGCCCAGAGAGATACAAATTTTGCTGCTCCTAGCAGATCTTTATCCTTAGGAGGAAATTGGTTGTCATCTGGCAAATCTCAGGTGACCAACATAATCGAGAGTAACAACCACAAATAGTGGAAGGTTTTACTCTCGTTCTGTGCTTCTCTGCAGTTCACGAGGAACTCACTACATAGGTAGCACACCCAGTTGAACTGTACGCCCTTCGCACATTGTGCTGCCAAATAAACTACTAGTGCTGACACCTCATCCGCGCAGAACTTTCTCAAACCTTGCTAGCCAAAATTTGTGTGGAAACCTTTACCACGAGGTCAATAATGGAGCTAATTGAGTACCCACATGGATTTTTCACCAATTTAAACTTATCCTTCATCTTCTCAGTGAGGTTGTGCTCGCTCATCTTTCCACCAAACGCCTTGGCTGGATTTAGTCCTGAATGTGGCAATAGCATGATCCGATGGATCAGCATATCAGTGATGGGGATCGGCTCATTCAACCATAAGCACCCGTCATGCACTAGGCATAGCAACTGCTTAATGACAGTTAGGTTTATATTTGATCGATGATAGTGGGACACCCACAACAGGTTCAACAACCCCAACTTGTTTACTCCGCGAATCCATTCCATAGGTTCCAACGCGGTGACACTAGATTCTTTGTAGAAGTCCCTCTACATGAATGTGTCAGTAGCAAGGTGGGGGAACTGCTCATGGTCCGCCAAATCCCAGTCTTCGAGCTTTAAGTGTGGGACCTGCGCCAAGTGCAGACCTTCAAAGGTGATGTTTTTTGATAATAGGGGTGCGTTGAGGAGGAATTGTCCTACATCTTGGTCCTTTGGGACCTTCACTTTGCCCTTGCGTGAAGGGATATACTTTGGCAACTTAGATATAGGGTCCACCCCTTCAATGTCGATATCTTCTGTGCCCTCCTCAGCCTCCAGATCCACAACTTTCCCCTTCTCCTTCACGCTCAACTTTTCTTTTCTCTAGGGTGTGTAGATACATGTTTCCTTAGTGACTTGCGCACCAACACCAACTTATTTTCTTATCCTTCTTAGGCTTGGGGACCTCCTTTACCAGCATAGGCTTTGGCCTAGGTGACCTCGGCATCGTAGGTATTGCAACTTGAACCTCCATACTCATCACTTCCGGAGAAACTCCCTCAGAGGCGATAGCTCCCCAAATACTAGCAGTCTCTGGTGCTGTGGACATTATGTTGTGAATAAACTGCTAGGTGTCTTCATGTAACTTCTCAAATACAAAAGCAGTGACCAAAACTGTGTAAAACTAAGGATTCATATACACTCAGCAACTCAATGCAGAATTTCTAGGAATGAAAACTGTTTTTCGTTGGATGACCACACGTAATTTGTAAGTGAATTCTAATTCAAATTTGACCGTGCCCCCAAAAATCCATCCATAAATGCTAGATTGGCGGAAAATTTCCAAATATTTTACTCTTAAATTCAGCCTTAAATGTCGCCCCCTGCTCCTCTTAATTGTCTCCTCACTGTCAAATCATGAACAGTGATGGTAACAGTCACTTTCTCCCTGCGTTGCACGATCTCTAATCCTATAGCGCAGCTCCCTTCGCACTTCTGCTAGGACTGTGACACCCTCTTGTCTCACACAGAGCCCCTATCACGCAGATATACAAACCGAGTAGTGTATTTTATAGTCCCGCGCCTCCTTACAACTGCCTGGAGTGCTAAGGCTATGTTACCGTCATGTAGTCATCGGGTTGGATCCCCGGTGTATGTCTTCAATCTGCTACCATTTACCTTTCCCGGAAATGGATCTCTGTTCAATTTCACAAGCTGAACTGCTTCAACATCGGTAATCTCTTTGATAACCTACGGCCCCAGCCAATGCATCTAAAATTTTCCTGGAAACTTATCAAATTTACTGTCATATAATAAAGCTAAATCATTTACCTTGAAGGTGCGCAGCTTGATATGCCGATCATGCCATGCCTTTTCACACTCCTTCTGAACCTGTTGATGGAATCCAGCCAGAAATCTATCTTCCTCGAGCTCTACTATCTGCGCGAGCCTTTCTTCTGAGGCTCTGCAGTCCTCCATTCCTGTAAACACCACTATGCATAGACTAGGCACAATTTACTCCATAGGCATCACAGCCTCTACGCCATAAACCAGACTAAAAGGTGTCTAACCAATAACCTTATTACAAGTAGTTCTGTAAGCCCATAATACTTCTGGTACACGCACGTCCCAATCATTCCTCTGCACATTGCAAACCTTTTTCAGTGCATTCTCCAATATCTTATTGAATGCTTCAACCATCCCATTAGCCTAGGGATGATATGGCGTACTCTTCTGATGTTAAACTTGGAATTCTTCTATCAACGCGCTAATTGTTTATTTGAGGAAATGTGTACCACAATCACTCATCAAAATCTTCGGGCAATCGAACTTGGTCAGCACATATTCAAATAAGAAATTCACTGTTGTTTCCCCTGTACAGTCCTTCACAAGTTGTGCCTCTGCCCATCTGGTCAAATACTTGTTCGTGGTGATGCTATACCATGCACCCGTCTTCTTTCCCGGAGGCTAAATCAGTCGTACAAAATAAATTGCCCATTTTTCAAATGGCTGTAATGATACATGTGGATTCAAAGGGATCTCATCCCTCCACGATGGCCTGCTAGTTCTCTGACATGCATTGCATGCCCTACAATATGCTTTGGAATCCTTATGCAACATTTGCCACCACAACCCAGCGCGTAAAATCGTTTGCGCTATTTCTTTTCCTGCATAATGGCCTCCGGCAGCTCCTACATGAGCTTCAGTTAGGACATTGTTTCTTTCAAACTCATCTGAGCCCATCTTATACAAATGACCTGCTATAACAGAAAAGTCTGCCATGCGCACCACCAATTCTTTCTTTTGTTGACTCGAGTATCCTTCTGGAGCCGTTCCCGTAGTCAAGAAGTAGCTAATGTCTGCAAAGTGATTATCTACCATGCACACCTCAAAGAGCTACGCATTAGGCAGCCCTTCTTCCAAAGTGGTAGGCTCCTCTCCTGATTCAATGTGGGAAAGATGATCTAGCCCTACATTCAATCACCTTGGCTTCACAATAACTTCAAAATCATACTCCTGAAACAATAGGAGCCATCTACATATTCCCCGCCCCCCAACACAGGATTATTGACTAGGTATTTTAATGCAGAATGGTATGTATATATCTTAAAGTGTCCACCTAACAGGTAATGTCTGAACTTCTGTAGCGCGTACACCATAGCCAACCCTTCATGATCTATCATCGAATAATTCTTTTCAGCCTTAGACAACTTCCTGCTTGCAAACATTATAGGGTTATCCAATTCCCCTTCACCGGCCCATGTCAGCACTGCTCCTAGTGCAATACATGATGCATCCACGTGCACATGAAACTCCTTCTTCCAATCTGGGAAGACTAGGATCAGAGCAATGACCATTTCCTCCTTCAATACATCCAGACTTCGCTGACATTCTTCATCCCAATAGAATGTAGCATCCTTCTTTAGTAGCTTTTCCATTGGCACGGTAATGTGGGCATCACTCTTGATGAAATTCTAATGTTATCCAGTATGACCCAGTGTTGTGTGCAACTATTTAACACTTCTTAGTGCCTCCAAATTAATTATAACTATGATCTTAGTAGGTTCCTCCATCAATCCTTATCTGCATACCACATGACCTAGCAAGATTCCGAAAGGGACACAGAATAATAATTTCTTCAAGTTTAGTGTGATCTGATACCTTCAGCATGTATCCAGCATCAAGAACAAACTAGCTACATGACGATTTACCAGTCCAAAAACTGTCCAGTCATCAAAATATACCTCCAAATTTTTTTTAATGAACTCTTTAAACGCTGCAATGACTATGCACGAGAAGATTGTCGACACATTTTTAAGTCCAAAGGGCATTACCGTATTCTGGAAGCATCCCCACTCGGTCGCAAAGGTCATCTTACTCCTGTCTTCTGGCACGATCTTAATCTAATGGTATCCATAGAACCCATCTATGAATGAGTAGGCCTCCTTCCCTCCTACATTTTCTAGTACTTCATCTGTGAATGGTGTTAGAAAATTAACATGAACGCAAGCATTGTTAAGCTTCATGAGATCTACGCAAATAAATATCTCACCCTTTTGTTTCTTTTCCTGGACAACCATTGGGCTCACCCAATTAGACTCCTCTACTAGTTCAATAATACCTGCTTCCAGCATTTTATCTAACTCCAAGCGGACCTTTTCTTTATACTTGGGGTTAAGGCGATAAGGCCTTTTCTTAATCGGCTTCACGTTCGGCTTCAAAGTAATCCTCATTACACCCAAGTCCCCTATTATTCCTTTCAAGTCTGCGAACTTTGTAGGGAACAAATCCTCATACTCGCAGAGAAACTTAGTGACCTTATCCATTATGGCATCATCCCAATAGTCCCTAATCTTCGCAAACTTTAGCTCCACCTCTGTGCCAATGTTCACTTGTCTATTCTTTAGTGACGTGGTGATATGTGGATTCTCTATTTGTGGCCCCTCCACTTCGCAGTGGCCTTCTGCCTCTAGGATGTTAATGTTCCTTGGATCCTCATCTTCTTCTTTAGCAATCACATTGTATCACTCCAGGGCATGGTGCAAATAGGTGGTCCAATTTGGATGAATCAGATCCAAGGGGTCCTACGATATTCTGAATATCACTACCTTGACCTCCTACAACGCCTCATCAATGCATTAGAATCCATCCTCAAAGTTGAATGTCATCAAAAATCCCTATCTCAAAACATCCCACTCTTCAGTGTTGTGGAGAAGCTCTATTTCCAGGTACCAATTCATTGGTATTACATCCAAAGTGTGACAAAAATAAATGTACCCACTCAGGTTATGGCTCTGCTCCATAAACCTCAGTCCATTTTGCCAAATGATCATGTGGATCATTCCTCCCATCATATTTTTCCATTAGGCGCACTTTTGGATGACCAAACTATAACCTCATCATTTTTTTGTACTCGCATCACCCATCAAAAATGTCTTTATGCGTACCCCACCACCTTGCAGGCGTAGCGCACAATGCCAAATCCTATGCTTGGAAGAAATGCTTCTCAGGCACTTCCCTTTCAAATGCATCCAAAAATTTATCTACGCTAGTTAGACCATCATAATAAGGAAAACTTCTTACCTATGATGATACATAGTGTAGCGATTTAGTCATCATGTTACAGCGCAGCGTGGATACTTCGTGCAACCTATTATGTCAGTGTTCCAACTCTTCATCTGAATCTAATGTACAGGAAATTTCCTGGTCCCATGCAATTCATCCATCCACTATCGGATTAACCCAATCTTGGTCTTGCACTGTTATTTTGTAGATGTAGTATAAATCATCGTCGCTTTCATAATCGCAGATCGGTTCAGTATAGCGCAGTCCCTCTGCAGGGTCTAATGGCACTACCACGCGAAGTGATTTCCTTTCAAATGACATCTTCCACTTCTTCAGATTGATTACCCCATTCATGTTGATATCCCAATAAATCCCAAGGAGCACGGGGTATGGATTGTTGTCATCCACAATCTCTATCACTTCAAAATTGGCCAACACACTCGCACCTTCAATATCTACTGTCACTCCCTGCAATCTTCCCATGGGGATAATCTTCTGTTGATTTTCCATCCTCAATTTAATCAAATACCATTGCAATGTGAGTCTCCCCATTCTCTCCCATGTCTGTTTAGGAAAAGCATTCACATCCGACCCAAGATCCAGTATAACTTGATCCATTTCATACTCTCCTATTTGCATAATGAGCCTCATCTCATGCCTTGTTCTTGCCTTATGCTTACTAATTTTTTCTGACTACGCAAGGTCCTTCAGGAGAATTTTCTTTAATAGCACACTTATTTATCAACTCTTGCAATCCTTTCAAGCCCTTTCTGTCACGTAGAAGCTTCATACAATTTTCCTTTGATAAAGGCCTCAGCGAAGCTTTTCTTCGCTTTCATGAATGTTTCTTTCGCGTGATATAAATCAAACCCAGTCTCTTTTTATGGAGCTTTTTGGACCCATTCAATTTCTTCAGTTTGTTTTCCTTTGTCCTCACCAATCGTCATTCCACTTCATAGCATGATATTCACATTAGGATCTTCTTCAGGGGTTCAACCCTCATCATCTGTAGGTTCTGGGTAGGTTGTTGAGATTGCGCCCTCTTCTCTTGCACCTTAGCCATTAGTACAGATAAATCTTCTATCTCATGGTCAAACTGAGTATAGTATTGGCACGACAGTCGTGTCAGGCTCGTACACTCCCATGTGTAGTGTTCTGGCACTCCACAATTGTAACAAATAACTTGTCCCCGACCTTTACCAATTCCTCTTCCTCCTTGGCCTCGCCTGCGCACCTAATATCCTCCGCGCACACCCCAACGCCTTAATCTGGAGGCTAAGAATTTGTCTTAATTCGATACATGGGTGTTCTTTCCATCATTAACTCATAGCTACAATATTTATGCTCATCATGGCCCACCAATTTGCAGAAGTTGTAGAAGAGATGTTGCGATGTCTGCACAAATTTCTACAACAAGTGACAATTGTTTGTTACATGTTTTCCAGCTACCTGACAAATAACACACCATAGTGTAGGCCCTGTACTTGGATCTACTTGAGCTTCTAGCCTCAGAGGCATTGGCCCTCCTCCTGCAACATAATTTGCAAAGATAGGTCAGTGATCTTTATCATGCCCCTAGCTTTTACACTTCAGGCACCAAACTTCCTGCGCACCTCTGGTCGAGCTGCTCTATCCTTCTTCAGACTTTGAAACTCTAGGAAAATATTTTGCAACTCCACATGAATCTGTTGAACTCGCAAATCAACATCTTGAATCGGTGTCTCATGCAATCACATCGCAATTTCCAGGGCTTTCACTTGGGTCCTAATCTTTTGTTGTGATAAAACAACCCTTAGGTGAGGCAAGAGCAAAGCTACAAACCATTTGCGGTGTTGTCCATCCATAAGATTCATGTTATCTTTGTGGATCTGGAATTTCAATCCCTGATCCAACTCTGAGGGTATTTCCGAGTCCTCATCATGATTTCCTTGAATCCAACGATTGATTGTGATTCAGATTTGGACCTATTGAATTCCTTATTCAATGCGGTTTGAGTGTATACCATTGATGCCATCGGATTATCAGTGCAGTACTTAATGTACCATGTCAACATGTGATCTTGTAGAGCAGGAGCCAACTATGCTTTCTTCATATGATCATCTTTAATATTATGTGTTGTCCATATGGCCTTCGCAATGAACCAAAACTGGTCCAGGTCCTCATTTCCCAAGCCCTTGAAAATGGGAAACTTCATTGTATTCGACATATTCAATGGTGGTAGAGGTGGTGGCAACGTGGGTGAAGGTGTATGCTATGGAGATGAAGGTGGAGGTGACGTGGATGGATGAGGTGGTGGATTTCCTTATTAATTGGACAACGCTTTGCGGTGAAGCCTATTCTTCTCCTTCATTGTCACTCAGAGGAGGCTCAATCAGCAGGCTATATTCAGGGCAAGTCCTCCCTCTATCCCTGAATAAATTTCTGCTTCACGTAGCTCCAAACATCAATGTAATGGCATAACCCGCTTTTCACACAAGAGCATTTTAATCCAAGTATTCAAAGATCTTAAATAGTTACCTCGCGGTCCCTTGAAGAAGCATCACTCTGCTTTGTTGTAACTGACTAAGGTATCGACCACAAATTCTATCACAAATCCTCCTATGACACGATCAAGCTAGTGATCGACAACGCACACAATCTTATCTTGAGAGGCTTCCAATCTCCACAGTAGCTCTAGGGTCCACACTATTGGACCATCAAGCCTCCACCATCCTTGGTCGTCTACCAATTTAGCGATCCACTCATAGAGTTCGATCGGGAAGGAACAGAAGAAAATTTTGTGTATCTCTGTGTATAGATATCTATCCAACCACTATTATTTTTTTAGGCACGGGTTTCTGTTTTCTTGCACCATGAATTCGTGAATCTTTCTATCCAACCACTTCTAAATTTCTTTCTTTTTTGGATTCCAGTGATGCGACATCACACATCTCCTTATGTAGATCTAGGTCCCGACAACAGAACCATTTGTTTGCTTAGTGGGTCCTGACTCAGGTTCAAAGTTAGTTTTGCCAAAAAAATCCCTACACTACTGGCCCTTTCGGCATCAATTCGTAGAGCACAGACTGAAGTCTCACCCGAAGCAGTATGGGGGGAAGCTGGAACCAATTTTCCACACCCAGAGATGAGCGTGATGTCGTTTTATGCCCTAAATCTACCTTCGTGCATATCGATAAACCTTTAGGGCTTATCGATATAACTGCCCTTAATCAGCTTCTATACCTCCGTGAACATTCATGATTGTCTTTCGTAGACCCTAAACAAGTGAATCAGCCACTTACGCACCTTTGTGATTACTCCTAATTCTGTATTTACCTAGATTGGCTTAAGTGTTCGGTAACTTTAACATGCAACCAGATATTATTCACGTAAATAGTTACTATTACTTGTGTTCATATGACAATATAAATCACGCAAAGGCATGCATCACTACAATATTAATTCATAAACCCATCATTCATCATAACATAATAGCGCATTCATTCATAACATATGTAAATAGACAAACACAGGAATTTATAGAATAATCTCTTTATTAATACTTCAATTCTACTTACAGACTCAAGATTCCCTACACACTCAGTTGCAGGGGTCTGCGGACTCTACTCTAGGCCTTTGTGCACACAACTACAGAGCCTCTCTTCTACTCTAATACTTCTTCGCTCTTCTGTCTACTGACCCATTACATTCATCTTCATCATCTTCTACTTCTATTTCTACCTTAGATATCCTAAGACACACCTTTTTATACAATCCCATGGTCCGTGGACCATGGGTAGATCTTCAAAATCTGACTCCACTTACATAAAATAAGGGTAAAACCCTTTATGACACTTTACTATCTACGTGCTCCATGACCACAAATTGCATAGACTTTACACTTTATACAACAAAACTTGGGCTTTTTCCCCAAAACGTGGGCTTTTACCCCAAAATTGACCCTGTCCCAATAGGCTATGTGGAAATGGTGCTCACCAAAGGGTCAGGAGTTGGCTCCTATCACATAAGAACAACCTCTTGCTCTCAAGTACACACCCTTATAAACCTCAAGGGACCCAAGTAGCAAGGAAATCAATGAGGCTTCCTTCATCGAATGGTACAGGAAAATGTTGGAGTTCGTCAAGGTTGTAGAAAGGATCCTAAAGCTATTGCTTGATGATTATTCGTTCGAAATATGGTTTGTTATTAGTCATGAAAATACCTGGATAAGATTGCACTATGTCCATTCTCATGCTTTCCATATGAGACCTCAAAAATGTATGCTGACTGCAGAAGCGTTCCATACAGAGGTCAGATTGTGGTCAAGCATTGCGAGGGAGGTTCGCAAAGGAAAGAACATAAATTTCTTTGAATGGATGGTGCCCCAGCCACTACTCAGAGAGACACCTACAAATTTAAGAAAATGACTGGCTGAATAATAGTTGCAGCCTATCATCAAGAAACTCGAGAAACAAATGCACTCTCTGAAGGAAAATATCACCAACATTAGAGTCTCAAGGTTCAAGCCAACATGAGTCTATGGTTAGTACTCCCCTAGTTGGTGCAATTCTGGTTTTAGGGCCCCATTCCTAGTCCAAACCAACAATCCCAAAACCCCGTAGTTCGAAAGCTACAAAACCTCCATTTGGGTCTAAAAAGTAGAAAACGACCCCCACTAGCCAAATTTTCAATCTTACTCTTGAAGAACCCTAATCACAAAAAACATCGCCCATTATTGAAGAGATTCCACCCTCCACTTCTTTTGCACCACCTAGCTCACATAATCCATCACCACGCATAGCTTCCACATCCGCCACCATTTCAGATACCATATTCTCTAGAACACTGTTGGGAATGGAAATGGACATGGAGGTTGAATCTGTTATCCATTCCATAACAGAAGTTACCAATGAAAAAGTCACCCCCACGTCCATGTTGTCTTTATTTTTGGATTTGGGTCCATTGATGGCCACCAGACCAATAATTACCTAGCCCCTCACCACTACCATCCATCCAGTATCATTGCAGCTTCACCCTTTTCCTTCAATTCCACCCCTCCCTGTTTCCATCCACACTAATCCACCATCAACTGAACCTTCACGGTAGGTTACATCACCCCATAGACATTCAAAGAAGTATGTCACTAGTGGGAAGCCTTTACAAAGTAATTTTTTGAAACCCTCCACCATGGGCTAAGATGATCTCTAAGGTTGGTCCTCAGTCCAACTGTTTAATTTTATTCAGCTAGCTACATGTTGAGAAAAGGCGTTGCACAATGATTTGACAGTCACGCACAAACAATAACAACAACAAATTCTTTCACTTACTGCATAACATGATCAGGTGTGCCAAGGAAAGAAAAATCTTCAATATCAGCTAGAATAGATCATAGAAAAATTCTAGGTACTAGGGCCATCAGTCTCCAATGTTGTTCCTAATGCCCTGGAGTACTTCTCATCTTGCATTAGGACTTAAAAGTGTTAGCTCCCTATACTACTAGTGTAAACCCTTATTGTTATTAGTGCAACCCCCTTATTGTATTATTGTGCCCATATAGTCCCCATGTTGTTATTATTGTACCCCATAGAATCCCACTATTGTTATTGTTGTGGCCCTACAATATTATTGTTATGTAGGCTCCAATTGTAATGGGACTTCTTAGACTCCAATATATAGAAAGGAGGTCTTGTAATTTGTATCATTGAGGAATTGTTCATTTGTGTAATGTAAAGGAGGTTTCTCCCTAGAAGAGGCTGATTTTTAAGTTGTTGATCTATCTTTTCTATCTTTTTGTGAGTTGGTTTCATAACATTTGGTATCAGATATTTGGATTCTAGGGTTTTGCTGCTCCAAAACAAGTCATCATGGCATTTTTGCTATAACATTTTTTCTACAATGTTTCAAAAGCTAAAAAAAACCCATTTGAGCGAAACACTTGATGATCCTCAGGTCCAAATTTCAGACTTTGTATCGCTATATTTTTGGAGATATGATATGAAGAAGTTAAGGTTTTTGCAAGCTCCATAAATCTATCTAAAACAGGTCATTGTGTGATGTTCACTATAAGATTTTTTCTACAAAGGTGCAGACGCTGAAATTAAAACCCATTTAAGCTTAAATTGTAATTAAGCTCGGGCCCGAATTTTAGATCTTGTTTCACTATATGTTCGGAGATATGGTTCAAGACATTTATGGTTTTTGCAGGATCCCGAATTACATCCCAAACAGTTGATTTGGGGAAAATCGTCATAACTTTCTCTTTGAGTATCAGATTGAAATTTAGTAAGAAGTTATAGAAAGAGGACGGACTGAGTTTTTTAAGAATTGTTTTTAGGTTCTAATATTGAAATAGTGTCACGTGAAACTTTGTACAAGTTCACTCTACTAAAAAAACATATAATCAGGTCATCGTAGGATATTGGGCATAATGCTTTCTTGGATAAACCAATTTCGATCAAACTAGTGGCGTTGGAAAGAGGACTCAGAGGGCTACCACAGTTCGTAATTTTAGACCTTGGAGAACCAAAATTTCAGAGATACATAAAATTCAATATTGAGCTCCTACAAAGTGAAAAAAGGTGTGTAGTTTTTTTAAAATTTTGCATAAGTCTGGTTTGAAAAATTAGTTTGAAGGAATTCAAAGGGCATAGTGAAGCATAATTATCATTAATTGATGCCTTGAAGAAATAAAATGAAAAAAACTAATAAGCAACCTGAAAGCTCTAACATTATTCATGAAGAAGAGGAAGAAATGCAACATGATATATCAAAGTTACGAGACCAAGTGCAATAAATTTCACTCTCACAATAAGTAACAGAAGCTAATATGGATGGTTTAAAGAAAGACGTGGAAGATAATATGGATACTTTAAATAAAGTCATGGAAGATAAGATGGATGGTTTAAAGAAAGGCATGGAAGCTAAGATGGATGGTATGAAAGACAAGATTGAAGATTGGAAGAAGGACATGGAAGGTTGGAAGGAAGGTTTGACAAAGTTGCTACAAGAAAGGCTTCCTAATGGCGAATGTTATCACCAAAAAATTGATCATCTAGCCTAATTTACTATATGGATTGAAGTACACCATGTAAAGCCAATTTTACCATAGTAAAATTTCTTTCACTGCGAGAAATTACTTAATAAACTACCTTTGTTAAGTAATTTATAGTTAAACCCATGAAGAATAATTAAATAAATCACTATTTATTTGATTTTCTTCTAGTAATAATTAATTAAACCATTGTTTTATTATTATTCCTTGTCAAATTTGACCCAATCATGAAAAATAAACAGATAAATAATTATTTTTCTTATTTTTCTACAAGAATAATTAATTAATCACTAATTGATTGTTATTCTTTGTTAAATTTGACTAAATCCCTTAGGAATAATTAAATAAATCCTTATTTGTTTATTATTCCTTAACTGATTCCTTGAGATAATAAATAAATCATTTATTTATTTATTATTTAGAAATAAAAGTTTAAATACCTTTTCCCTCTTAAACAAATATAATAAAATATTCCAGGTGCTTATTCCAAAAATGGGATGAATAATATTTTATTATTGCTCATTATTCGAGGATAACTCAATATTTTGTTATAAATAGAAGGGTTTTCCATTCATTATTCACTTTTGATTATTTTCATTGTCGCACACCATATTTTTGCTCGGTTTTCACATTATAGAGGAGAGAGACTCTACACAAGTTGAAGACATTTTAGGATAGCCAAGAACCCATCCCACAAAGGGGAACTGGTAACATTTATATGTTCTCTTCACAGGTGTTATTATAAAATTATTCTTTACATATCTCGTTTCCATTGGATGATTGGAGTTATTACTCTTTCTTTTTGTTGTTTAACTATGATTGTGGCATAGATCTAGACTTTGGCAGGTTTTGTTTCTATCAGTTGCTGTAGATCTACAATGTTTAGCAGCCATTTATATTGTTGAGATTGTTTGTCATCCACAATCTTAAGTGGGTTCTTTTCGTACATCATTAAGAAGAAAACACTACAACAACGAAAAGGTAGTAGAGTAAACTCAGAATGAGAACAAAATAAATTGTAATCATGATTCAAAGAATGACAACATTGAAGATTTGAAGAAAGGCGTGGAAGGTTTGACAAAGTGGCTACAAGAAAGGCTTCATAATGGCGAAAAGGTAATAGAGAAAACTCATGATGAGAACAAAATAAATGTTGATCATGATTTCATATACTCTAACGGTCGATTGAAGACCCACCATGTTCCAAAGATCGAAATGAGGAAGCTTGATGGTAAGGATCTCATAACATGGATACTATAGATGGAGCAATATTTCGATCTCCATAATGTGAAAGAAACACACAAAAGTTACGTATTGCAACTTTATATTTAGAACCAAATCAGTTTGTATGGTATCAATGGCATTGCTCTCGTAAACAAATTGTCACTTGGGCAATTTTTACAGAAGAAATGATAGCACGTTATGAGGATACAAAAAGCAACACTTTCTTTAGCCAATTGATAAATCTCAAACAAAAGGGTTCAATGGCAGAGCACATTGAGGACTTCCAAAAAATGAATATAAAGGTAAATGATATTCCAGAGAAGCAGAGGATTGATGTCTTCGTAGGGACTTTAAAGGATAACATTCAACATGAGGTTCTTCTTTCGGAACTTGATTCATTGGAGAAGGCATTCAGGTTGGCAAGAAAAATGGAAAGAAAAATGATGGCAACAAGGAAGCCTACCACTCACAACTATAAAGATGGAAGTGTTGTTTCCCCTACACTTCCACAACCTACAAGCTAGTTGACACCACAACAATTGGAAGAAAAAGGAGAAAAGGGCTTTGTTATAATTGTGATAGAAAATACACTAAAGGTCATAAGTGTGCTAAGAATAAATTATTTTACATAGATTGTGAAGAGGAGGAAGAAAAGAAACAAGAAACGTCAAAAGAAGAGGATATACACGAGGAAAAAACCCTAGAGAAAGAAGAAATTAATCCGACCATATCGTGTAATGAATTGGTCAGAATTACCACTCCTCAAACTATCAAGATAGAAGGACATATCAAGAAGAAAAAGGTAATAGTGTTGATTGATTCAGGCAGTACCCATAATTTTATTCATTGTAAAATAATCAAGGAATTGAATTGCTTCCTATGTCTAACACTAGAGCGTCAAGTGACAGTTGCAAGTGGAGGAACCATAACTTGCTCTATAAAATGCCATAATATCAAGCTATCCATGGGAGAATATGTATTGAATAGCTCAATGCTTTCCATTCCAATGGGTGGTGCTGATGTTGTACTAGGAGTCCAATGGCTAAAATCCTTGGGTACAATAGCTTTTAAGAACTTTTCATAAAAAAAAAAATCAGAAGGAAAGGAAATTGAATTAAGGGGTATCACATGGAAACCGGGAAAGATAATCAGCTCTTATGGAATGACAAAGCTTCTAAAGAAATAACAACGAGGTGTAACTTCACAATTATGTTCGCTAGAGGTTCCCACATCGAAATCATTTATTTCTCCAGATCTCCAAAAAGTCTTAGACAATCATTCCAAGGCATTTGAGACTCCCAAATGCCTCCCACCTATTCATGATCATGATCATGCTATTCATTTTATTCCAAGGAGTATTCCTCCAAACATTAGACCTTACCTAATGGAAGACACTTCAAGGTAAAAACAGATCATGATAGTATTAAATACCTTTTACAACAAAGATTATCTTCGTAAGAACAATAAAAAAAGGGTCATAAAGATGTTGGGTCATGACTTTGAAATCATCTACAAAAAAGGGAAGCAAAATGTTGTTGCAGATGCACTCTCAAGAAAGGACGAGGATGTGGAAGCATTGTTTTGTGCCATTTCTATTATCTAACTAGATTGGATAAATGAAGAAAATTATGAATGGAACAATGACAAAGAAGTGTGGGAAATCATTCAGAAGTTCCAGAAGATCCCAATTCAAACAATATTTCCATAACTTGATGAAGAAGGAAAAATCATATTGGAACCCGAAGTAGTCACAGAAACAAGAAATCGACAACTACGAAATCGATCAATTTCAAAGTATCTCATCAAGTGGAAGAACTTACTCGATGAAGAATCCACATGGGAGGATTATATTTTTATACAGAAGCATCCAATACTACTCAAGTGTTGAGGACAACACTTTTTGAAGGAGGGGCATGTTAGGTCCCTATACTACTAGTGTAAACCCTTATTGTTATTAGTGCAGCCCCCTTATTATATTATTGTGCCCATATAGTCCCCATGTTGTTATTATTGTACCCCATAGAAACCCACTATTGTTATTGTTGTGGCCCTACAATATTATTGTTATGTAGGCTCTAATTGTATTGGGACCACTTAGACTCCTATATATAGAAAGGTCTTGTCATTAGTATCATTGAGGAATTGTTCATTTGTGTAATGTAAAGGAGGTTTCCCCCTCGAAGAGACTGATTTTTAAGTCATTCATCTATATTTTCTATCTTTTTGTGAGCTGGTTTCATAACATAAAAGACTCCATCATCAATGTTGCAGAGGAAGCCCACAGCCTTCTGCAATAGGTTCATGACTGGTCGGGTTGCCTAGTGGAAAAGAACCAACCTCTCTACCCCCTCCGCAGTTGTGTCAACCAACTATTCAACAAGGCCGGGAGAACCAAGGAAAAGAACCAATGAAAGAATATCCTAGTAGAGATAAACACTCTTGAGGCCCAAATTCAGCAGATTGAAGATGAGTGTGCCAAAACCAAGCAAATACTTCGGGACCTCCGGTCCCTACTGAAAACACATTTAGAAGCACTGCAATAGCTCAACGGTGACATAGATTCGCAGTGGAATTCTCTATTGATGGCATGACTGGACTAACCTATGTATGATGCTACAACTCAGTTCCTCGTCTAGGTAGCTACACTCACAGGCACATGGCAGGATGCACTTAATCCGTACAATTAGTTTAGACAAGTGACCATGACCTATGTCCCTACGATGGGGCCTTCATTTGAAGAAAACATCCATAGGAAAGTAATGCAAGAAGTAGTAGTAGTAGAAGCACCAGTAGCAAAAGTGTCAGCAACACCAACAACATCTGTGAAGGATTGACTTAGGCAAGAGTCAATGGACTGTGGTCAGGGACTATTGGGGACTTTGTTTTTGAGGAACTAAGGAGTTTTGGTGAGAAGCTAGAATTTCGATGACAAGTGGGGGAGATAATCATTAGAAAGCTGTGGGAGAGATAGCTGAGAAAGCGGAACTCACATAGGACTGGCATTTTCAGTGGAATGGCAGCAAGAAGTAGCCACAACTGTGCGGGAAAAGAGCAATAATAGTCGAGCAATAGGAAAAGGAAAGCAAGCAATAAGGCGGAGGCCCTAAGAAAGAACTGGCAGTCCTAGTTGGCATGTAAAGATAAGGAAGGACGAGTGAGAAGGCATAGAAGGAGAATACTGGAATACTATTGCGGAGCTAGTAGAGTCTCTCTGGGTATGTTATTTTGTATGATTATGTATTGATATGTCTTGTGAGTCTGTACTATGGGAAAGAGGCTCTTGAGCCCAATGTAATGATGTTGCTGCATAGATTAATGATGAAGAAGACTTATTCGAACAATTGTGTTTAGTTGAATGATGATCTGGTTCTTTAAAATTTTTATATATGTGTGTATCTAAGTAGTCTTTCCTTTACAAGCATGCATAACTGGTTACGATTAGGCTTCTGTGTGGTATGATTTAGTGTTATTTGACTCTTGTCTCTCTGATGTGATTCCTCCTAATACTGGATTTTTATCCCCATCTAATTAAGGTCGCAGCATTCTTCGAGTGAGACTCCTTACCGATTTTGGGTAATGTGAAAATGTTGACATTGTGCTAGTCTACAACAGAGATTTGTTGGCCCTTGTGCCCGAACCGGGGTCTCAACCATATTGTTATTTTTGCGCCAACAATGGAGATTTCAAGCTTTGATATTTATGCAGACATTCAAGAATTTATAGCTAGAAAAGCAAGTCTTGGTCCTGTGGAGCAACAAGACCAAGTTGGCAACGCTTCAACGAGCAAAGGAAAAAAATTGATTTGGTCTAGAGCGAATGAAGCTAGGCCTTCAAAACTCGTTTAATTTTTTGTGTGTTAATGTACCACAAATATATTTTGTTTTTGGGTCTGTTTTTTAGAAGTTATGGAACATTTCAATGTAAAATTATATTGCAGAGTGCCCATAGAGGCAAAAATATTGTTTTGGATATATTAGAATGTTGAAGCTGTAGAAATGACATAAGCAATTTATCTAATCCTTTTTGTAAATGTAAATGGTTTTGACCACGTAATCTAGACTATACAAATCTAAACATTCTGTTTAAAAACAAAAACAGAAAATTAGCTTAATGTTTTTTACAGGTCATCGAAACTTAAAAAATGTTAAACTAATGCTACTTATATGCAGATAGAGATCCTCTTAACCATTGGCATATTTTGAGAAAATATTTGAGCCTAGAACAAATTGATGAGGAAAAGACTCATTGATGAGTAGGTTATGAAGGGTGTGCATCAAAATTAGATTGGTGGGAAGCTTAGTTATGGATTTGAGACGATGAACCATTGATTTAAAGGAAAAATTGTTATTGTGGAGAGCTAAGTTTTTCATTGTGATCCGTGGCGGGATGAATTTGAAAAATTAAATTTTTGGCTTACTAAACAACCAAAAATTCAAAAAAGAAAAAACAAACTTGAGCTCTTATTTTGGTTCCCTCTCAAGTTGTGATTTTTCTTTTTGATTATAAGTGCTAAGTTTGTTTAATGTAGTCGATGAGGGACGTATTGCTAAGAAATTGACAAATTAGATCTCAAATAAAAAAAATGATAACATAAGCTAGATTTAAAGTAGCTCATGGGGGATAGATTGATCGATGATTGCCTTGATAACGAGGAGCTATGTCCCATGAGGTTCAGGGTTCAAACCCTGTGGGTCAACCAACAAAAAAAAATAGATTTAAAGCAATTATGACTATTTTTATGATATTGTCAAATTTACAAAGAAACTTGAAGAATTTTACAAAATCAGCTCCCTTAATCAATAAAAAAAAAATAATGTATTTTCATATCTTTAAAAAAAACATATTTATATCATATTTTCTATGATTTTGAATTTTACAAACTTTAATGGTTGATTTACATATACTTGATCATAGATCTAGAACTATAAATAGTTAACATACCTCTAAGATTTTAATCAACAATAAAATGAATACAAAAAAAATCAACAATTTAAGATTCCAAAATTATGTAATTATAAATTATTTTTTCTTATTAAATTGACACCATAATTACTTCAATAATAATGCCATTGAGCTTGAACAGATCTTGGATAATGTTTCCAATATTTCCATTTTATCTCAACATATATTTTCACACTATCTCTTTCCATCACTAATTCTCTTCCAACACCCTTCAACATCACTCTAATAACATGGGGAAGAAGTGTCGGCATACATGTAATTTTATTGAAATTAATTAATTTGTCTCGTTCAACTAAATTCTAAACTTAAAAAAAAAACAAACAATTATATAATCACTAAAATATAATAAATATCTTTTACATTTTAATTATCTTTTTCCCTCGATGGGGGTGGAATAACAAGGAACTATCGGTGTACACCGGCACAAAGGGGAACCAATTTGATGATAAGTAGTAATGTTAAAAATACTTACCAAGACACCTGGCATGGGACATTTGGAACCATCGTGAAGAGATCTCAAGCTTATATTCCATGGATGATGGTTGGTTCCTATGTTGGTGGCTTTGTGGTATGGTATAACAAAAGGGTGATGGATACATCGTTAGGTATGCACAGGTCACCAACCTCTACATACTCGATATTCTGGTCTTTTAGTGGGAATTTGTTGTAGTGGGGAGGAAAGACTCCTTGGATGGTCCCGGGGCTAAGCCGTAGCACATAATTTGGGATCTCGGTGCGAGCAGATGTTGGAATTCTCGCATTTCAGGGCTACATAGTGGTGCCTCTGGTGGATGCACTCTCGCACCTACACAATCCTCTCGGTAATTATGTTTCTACAGTATGTTTTCCCTTTGTTGTTTGTTTTGGTCCCATTCTCAGGAGCATTCCTTTGGTGGGGAATTTCTCGTGTTCTCTAGCGGGGTGTGGTGTATTGGGAGATCCCTAGCTAAATATCTCTTTTGTTTACATATTCTAGGTATGTCACAGGGAGTAGTGGGATTTTGATGTTCGTTGGAGTTGGTTGGGGTGAGGAAGGCCTCCTTGGGGAAGTTGGAGCCAGTATTTTTATTAACAGGAGGTGGACGAGCTAAATTCATGTTCTAGTGACATGGGTGTCCATGGAGAGTAGTGTTATCAAGCTTGTTGTTGGGGTTAGGTATTATATCGTTAACATGCATGAGGAATATGTCTGTGTTTTTATTGGGTTTCGCTTCTGGTGGTTTGGTTTGCGTGTAGAAATGCTCAGGTGGAGGGGTCAGGCTCGATAGGGGATGGGGTTGTGGGGACGATAGGAGGGACACGAAGGAGAGGTGGTGAACGATGGGGGTGCAAGGGTTTAGTTCGATGGGGAATTAGCTCAAGATCGAGACTTTTCCCTAGTCCATGTTGACTAGCCTCCTACTCTAGAAAAATTGGAGTCTCAAATGAGGTGTGTTCTAGAAATGTTGGAGGAGATGTGACAGGAAATGCGTGATGACCATAATGAAGTCATCTCCTTCTTAAATTGCCTGCAATAGAACCAATGGGATATCTTAGATCGTTTTGTCTCCATCCAAAGGATCCAACAATGTACCAATGATTTCCTAGATCAGATGGAGGGGTGTTTAGCGCATGTGGATTTTCACACTCACAATGACCCTAGCCATCCCTCGGATGCACATGGAGTTGGTCATCTTCCCAATTTACCTCATGTACCTTGATTGATATCAATTTCCTTCTCATTCACTCTTATTTTTGGGGCTTCTAATCTCTTCATTAGTTGATATTTTGTAAAGATTAGAAGGTTGTTCTCATATTTTGTTATTCTCTCCTGGACAACAAATCTGATCGGAGTCAGGCTAGGAGAGCAATGGCTATCATGTCTCTCTTTTGTACAACTTTCCTGAATTATTAAAACTTTGTTTTATCAACCAAAAAAATTTATTATCTTCTTAGTAAATATTCTAACATAAATCAACTAATACCCTAACATAAATTATATTTAAAATTATTTTATTTAGACTTTTCAAACTATGTAATTATAAAATTAAACACAAAACTAAAACATAGATAAAAGACAGAGATGCCCCTTATATCTTCCATGCTCTCAACCATATCAAACCACATGTTCTCAGCAACATATAATCATATAACTCAAATCATGAACTATAAATGCAAACCATGCATGTACATGGTCCAAGTCTAAGAGTCGATCCCATGCCTTCATCTCACTCCAACCATAGTTTTTATTATATAGATTATTTGTGAAACCTTTTTTTCACTCAAGACTTTATGTAAAGCTCTATTATTAAAGAATACATACCATCATATTACATCAACTACAACCAGGGTATAAATTTGACAAGCACCCCTATCCGTCAAGTAAATTTGTTATGATTATGATGGCTTCTTTTTCAAACTGCCACATTTTAGATATATTTGTGTCTATCATTGAAAGTTATTATTATATTTATTTTATTTATTTTTTGCTAAAGAAATTTGTTATCGATATAAGTTTGTGTTTTATTTTAGAATTTTAAGTAGACCATAAAACAAAATAAAAACCAAGCAAAATTGTAACTATACACATTAAATAATAAACATATTTGTTACTGTGAAACTAGCCTATGATTTAGAGAAAATATGTATAGTCATATTTATGTAATTTCATATCTTTTGCAAGTTAGTTGAATTAATTTTAAAAAACTCTCAATTAGCATGCTCAAACCCATTAGTTGTAATGTATTTTGAAGAGGATCAATTGATCTCAACTTTCAATGTGATGAGTTGGATTGAAAGAGAACCTTGTAAATAATAAAACGAATTTGAACTCGCTATTATTTTTAAAAATGGATTTGGGAGGATTTTAATATTTCAAGCAATAATAATATAAATGTGTGTGCTTTGAAGAAATTCATGATTTTTTAACAAGCACAAATATCTCTAGCGTGCATCCCAAAATTTCAAAAGCCCAAACCTATTCATGTTCATATTCAATTATGAATTTATGGAAGACATAGGAGCCATGATAATTGTTCATTTGAAATTCCCATTTACAACCACTAAATACATCCATTTTATAAAAATTGGGATCTATCATGAACATATTAACATTGAACAAAGTAAATGAAACCTCTCAAAATCAAACAAAAAATCGCTACGTCAATTTTATTATTTTTGTTAAACAACTAAAATACCCCTCAATCTAATTAGTCTATCCCCATAGGTTTTTATATAACATACATATGGCCCATAGGTGAGAACATGAGTTGCAACCATTGGGTTTAGGGTGCATGGTACAAGATTGCATTATGTGAATTAGGGCAAAGACAAGTTTTTTCTAGCATGCCCAAAGACCCATAGTTTGCATAGTGAGTGCACAACTTGTGTTTATCTTAGAGTCTATAAACACTATGTAATGTGTACTTATATTAGAGTTTCATATTATGCCTAACTTATTTTATTTTCTCTAGTCCAATTTGGAGTTGATTATATATAAGATGTAGAGTTATAAATATATATGTAATAAATAAAATTCTCTCACACACACAAAATATGGGTCAATTTGTATCTCACCCATCAAATGGACGGTTTTAAAAATTAAGTAGACGTCAACAATGGCATGCAGTTTTTAAAATTATCAATATTTGACAATTAAAAAGATAAAATATGGGTAAATACCCGTCAAATTTAACCACTAACTACAACCACTCATGCACATTGCCCAGTAGTTTTCAACACTAAGTATGTCCTTCTATAATTCAAGTATTTTTTAGATTGCAAATCATGTTTTATTTATTTAGCATTTACTATTTTGTTATTATTTACTATTTTGTAATTGATAATAGTGATTGATTACTTGTTGATTTGGATACATGGATAGTATATAAATTGATTCCTTGTGGATTTGGGATGCATGGATGGTGTACTAGTTATTGTATTTTGTGCTTTAAGGAACTTGAATATTTTGATGGTTTTCTTTCCTCAATTCACATTATTGTAATTGTAAAGAAACATAACAACTTCTCAAATGCCCAATGAATGAGTTTTTGGGTTATTAATTTTAGCTTAAAATTTAGGGAGAATATACAACAATATACAATACACTTTTTTTAACTTTCATTTATATGTTTTAATATTTGTTTTTGTTTAATTTATAACTTTTATTTTTCATTCTAATCATTTCTCTCGTGTTTATTAGCTTTATTCATAATTATTATAAGTTATCTTGTTATTTAAATTGTTTATATCTATATATATATATATATATATAATCATTTTTTTATTTTGGTATATAGGTTGAGTCGCAAGATTTTAATTTTATTAGAAGATCATAAACATGTTATTGATAATTTATGATATTTATTATTTTTCTATATCGTATAATTAGATTTTTAATTTTTTGAATAAAGCTTAAGTTGATATTATATATCTCAAGAATGAGTTTCAAAGTTTTCATTTACAATGCCCACATATTTTCCTTTAAATTTTCCTATGTATCTTCCACTAAATTAAGTTTATATTTCTATAATTGGAGATGATGGTGCCCAATGGATAAGGCCATGGTCTAAGGATTTGGATGTGATTTTTTTTAATATATCTACAATGATTCATCCATCTCATCTGATCTATGAACCCCTAAAATATAGCAATTAAATATTATATAATAAAAATGCAATTAGAAGCAACAATAATTAGTAGCAATAAAAATAGTTGAGGATTACCTCCTCCAACCCAAGAGATAACTTGAAGCCTAAAGTGGGGATTTATTTAAAATATTTTAGAGGATTCCTTGGAACTATTACCTAGACAAGAAGATCTTGTGGAGAAACATCTATTTTGGCACCATTACCAAGGAGAAAAGTTGTTGAGTTTCTTCCCTCAAAAACAACAATGACAGGGTTCTAATTTTTGCCGGTGAACAAGCTGGTGATCAATAATAGAACAATAGTTTTCTTGGTTCTTTTCAAATACATCATTAAAATAAATATTGTTCTTAGTGATTCCTTTTCATTGAATACTCTACTGGGAAGAGATACGTAATATTCAAAGAAAAGAAAGTTATATTGCATGTCATATGCAATTAGGAACAATATGAATAATATATTTCAATAAAATTTAGTTTGTTTCTTGGTCCTTTGAGAGTGATAGGTTTAGTACCATATTTACCATCTTGGGTAGTAAATTTTGGATCTCCTCTTGGGCTATTTACTAAATCATGTTTTTTCATTATTTTTCACAAAAAATGTCCCCTTCATTATTATCTATTAGAAGTCGTGAATGCGAGGAAGCCTATATGGAAACCCTTACACAAGTGAAAAATGAACCTTGTGAATATTTTTTTTTTAATATCCTCACCCTTGTGTTGTTCATAGAAATAAGGCATTCATACTTTCATCAGTCCTTCATGACATGCCTACCAAACATCTTCAAGGCCTCCCTGGGTTCCATGTAGATGACAAAGTTGAAACAATAGAACATATTGTAGCCACTATCACATGTATTTCTCACATGATTGTACATACATAATCATTGATCATAAAAACGATATATGATAATATTAAGAATCCATGATACATTATTATTCATAATAGATACAATGATTTCAAGATTTTCACACACCTATAATTTAGCATTCAAAGTGTTTGAAACTACAATACATCAGAATTATGCAAATATATTCCCTTGAGTTATGCCAAAACATCCATGCATAAAAATTTCAAAATCCCATCTAATCTCTAATTTTAATATATTATATTTAAAGATTTTTTAACACTGGAATCTATCCAAGTGATTTTGAAATGTTGGTTAGAAACCATTCAAGGAAGAGTCAACATAAAAGGAAGGGAAACATATCTAACAATTGTGACTAGATTTTGTATTCACAAATTTCCCATTATTCTAATAAGGTGTTTACTTCAAAATGATTTTATTGATTTAGTTCAAGAGGGAATTAAAACAATGGTTGTTTTGGACTATTGATGTCTCCTAAAGGTCTTATGTTCTAGATTAGTACTATTTCTAGAAATAGGATTGGCTTTGATTATGAAATTTTCACTATAAAGGTGTGAAACTTTTTTTCTAAAATGAATCTTGGGTACTACTAACGTATGTGTCATTTAGACAAGTAAATAATGAAAAGAAAGGATACTACACAAGTAATTGTTTCTGTAAGGAGGTAGAGAGACAAACAACGACAGGAGAACATATTTAAAGAAATCATGTATGTTGTGGTAGTTGGTTAGAAAGTAATTAGTTAGACATGGGGATCAATACAATAGTTGGACTATATGAAAAAATGATTTGGAGTCTATTGTCCTATTTCTTGAGATGTGAATTTATCTCTAAAATCACTCACAAGTACCTAAGCTAAGTGCCACACAAGTTCATAGTCAAATCTATATGGAAAATCATTCTAATGGAAACAAGCTTATTGCTATAATTATTAAAGATTATAAAAAACAAAGTTTTTACTTTACTCACAAGGGCAAACACTTTTATGCTCTGTTCATTAGTTAATACTCTATCTCTAGTCAACATCTTCTACATGTATGGCTTTCCACAACGTAAACACATACAACTAACATGATTAAATGTAGAAAAAAATTATGATGTGGATTCTAACATAAAATGTATAGTTACATTTAGTGTTTACTAAAATAAAAGAAGTTATGCACAAATACTAGATAAGCCTCTAATGAGAATATTGAATAATTCCAACCGAGTAATCAAAAGGAGAAACTACCCAAGGATCAAAATGACAATATTCAAACATAGTTCTAGCACCCAAAGTAACATAATATGTATTAAATGTCTTGGATAAAACTCTATAGAAATAACATTATATTCTAGATAAGAACCAAATTGGAAACCTATAGAATAGAAATGAAGTAATTATCGGCTAATATGTTCATCCAAAAAGCATTTTTCACCCTTTCTTGATCTTTTCAAATGCTATTATTTACAAGAATTTATGTGTTCAAATCGTTCCCATGTTTCACATGTTTTCCTTATAAATGCATCCCTTATATATTATTCAATAGAGTGTTCACTTATGGTGTCTACTTCTTGAGTAAACCTTGATAGTATGTACATATAAAACCATTGAAACATTTGATGATTTAAAATACTTGAGCCATATTCATGTTGAGCACTTTTATGATATGTTACTATTTCTTAATTATCATACTTTTCCATTCCATGGATATTCCAAAATCATAAGCAACCATACTTCTTAACAAACCATGGTGTATGAGAATAAAGTATGTTCTACCAACAAAAAGGAATAAATCTAATATGGTAATCATAAAATAACACAATAAAAAGTCTTGAACATAATCCAGGGAGAAGTCCTGAACATGAGGCCCACCATGTAATGTGTGATCTAATTTTCTCCATGTGCCACAACCATTTATTTTGTAAAATGTGTAACTACTTTAGCGAAGGCCATATCATCCCCTTTTTCAAATTTCTCCTTGTTCATTAATAGGAACAAAATAAAATTACCATCCAATATATCTTTCCTTAATGCAAATGTATCATTATCAATTTGACCATCCTTTACAGCAATAATATCCTTATAAATTTCCCACTAACATCTTTCTTATATTTTAACATCTGCAATAAAGTTTCATGATTTAATACTACCCATGGATGGCTTAAAAGGAACATTACCTCAAACCCATAATATTTTTTCATCTCTACAAGGTTTTACAGTACCTTAAACTAATAGTAAAAATAACCTTCTCAACTCATTTAATTGAGTTTTGGGCAATTTCTTGTGGCATCATATTGCAAGCAAATCGAATGGAAAGATTTCATAATTTATCAATAATTCTTGCAAATTCATGCATTATACAAATATGTGCTCTTGTAGGTGGTATAGTTAGTATGGGATCCATATTTTTATCTATCTCATTTCAACTTGTAATAATGTTTTATTCACAATTCACAATCCTACTTGACCATGCACTACTTCATAATTTTTCTTTCTTCACTATGTTCATATAATAAATGCAATTGTGATTTGCATTAGAACCATGGACAACATCATACATGCACTCTAGTGTTTTAAAATCAATTGTTAGATGCCAACCAACCTCATATGAACCATAACCATCAACATTATTTTTTTCTCATATTCTATGTGAGGCAATTGTTGTTGGTATTGAAGTTTTATTTTAAAAAAACCATTTAATGTTTTGTGAGACTTATTAAGAATGTGAAATAATCTCAACTATCATATGTTATTCTCAGATTGGATAAAGAAATATTCACTATCAATTACCTAAAAATTAGGATCCATGGTCTTATTCATTAATGCAATAGAAACTCTTCCATATTTGTCATTATTAATGATTTTCATCTCATCTAATTTGATGACAAAAATCAATTTTCCATGTGCTTTATCTATAAAAATATTGTA
This sequence comes from Pinus tabuliformis, assembly GCA_031772625.1. Taxonomy (NCBI): domain Eukaryota; kingdom Viridiplantae; phylum Streptophyta; class Pinopsida; order Pinales; family Pinaceae; genus Pinus; species Pinus tabuliformis. The sequence continues at coordinate 723,029,743 of CM062817.1, forward strand.
AATTTCACTATACCTTGCAATATTCTTTCTAGATCTACTAAAGGTTGTCCTTTGGATTTAATACAACAATTTGATTTTGAATATTTTTTGCATCATCCTAGCCTTGAGAATTAGCTCAATTAGTCGAGTTTTTGTTTCTCAAATAACCTTGCTAATTGCAGGTCACAAGGTCATTTCTCCTCGACACCCTTAGGGTTAGGCTTTGCTAATAATTCGGTAGGATGTGATCCCTCCAGGTGGATCTTCCCAGATATTTTCTTGGGGAAAATAACACACACACACACATATTCATTCTACATTTTATCTCATTCTTTGATTCTATATGATACATGTCACTGATAAGGTCAACGATTTTTCAATTGTTGGTTGCATGATCATTTTATATATGAAAATGATGTGGAATGAAAACCTTAGTAATTCCTACATTTACTATTCCCTTTTGAAAACTTTTGAAGAGGTTTCCATAACCTGATATGGTAATCCTATTATCATCACAAGCACTTTGAAATTTCACTATACTCATGATCTATGCTATTTGATTTATCACTTGAACAACAAGAGTTTTTCTAAGGGAAATAAAATTGGTTTTTCCAATCACAGAGATTATCTCATACTTCTTGAGCATGAACTTCAATAAATAAGACAAATTTTCACAAAGATTTCATTTCCCTTGGTTGGATTTATGACAGATTTTATAGCATCTACCATCCTTTTCATAGCACTTCTTGATGATACCAAAGAAGAAATAGTAGTAATACTTTTAACGCTATTTCTTCCTCTTGATGGTGTTTTATTGATTATTTCCAAACTCTTAATTTCAAAAAAAAAAAAAAAAAAAAAAACCTTCTTTTTTAAATTGTCAACCTCTTTACTAAGCCATTACCATTCTTTGGAAAATCGTTTATTTTCTTCTTCCTTGTTCATAATATTTAATTTTTCAAGAAGATGGTTTATTATAAAATCATCTTATCATTATTTGCAACCAAATTCATTTTCTGAATTTGATTCATGCTTTCAGCCAACTTGTCGTTTTTGTACTCCAAATTAGATATTGCTTTGAATATATGGCTTACTTTCTCCTCAAGATCTTGAAATTTTCCTTTTATATTTTCACAATATCAAAGAGTGAAATTAAAATAAGACAAGGTATATATTCAAATATGTTTATATAAGGAGTGATATTGTAACTATTTGGTAAATGTGTTTTCCCTAATATCATAGCCAAGGTCTTGCAATGATATATTCAAAATATCATAGCAATTTTTTCTTCCCATTACAAGAGAAATTAACTAGTTCCATTATGCTTTTAAATTATGTGTGAGAATTCATGGTAGGATCTATTGGGAATAGTTGTCCCTTTTCCCATAAGTTAACATTTTTCCCCCTCCCCTTTATCATTTTTCTTCGAATTAGGGGAAGGGTTAGGGAGCATCTTCTCACTAGGATTGTGGGCTACTAGGACACAGACATTAAGGAATTTGAGATCCAAGATCTATATATATTTATCACTATCCAAGATACATGCTTGTTGACAAAGCTCCCTCATATGGGGCTAGTGGGAGAGACACAACCAATGTTACTTCATGGGAGGAAAATGGAGAAGTTTATTTGACAGGAATTGTGTGCTTGGGGGATGAGTGAGGGACTAAACCTAGATAGTAGACCTTGAGAGGCTTTAGACATGAGATAGTACATCCACATATAGGGTATTCGTGCTCTCCATAAGGTATCTAAGGTACACATGTTTTTGGTGGAGAGTGTCCTAGGTAGGACCTACTATGGGTGGGCCCAAATGTTGCTAATGATTCTAAAGTGCCAATTGACTTCTTGTTATAGGAAAACAAGGGGGAATTCACTTATGGCATTGTGTGTTACTCATTCTTCTTTGAGAACATCCTTACTCTTCGACCTCTTACCCAAATCTGGGATGGGGGGCTACAAGAGCCCAATATGTGGCACTAGGGATAACTTTTATGAGGAGAAGGAGGAGGGGTTGAAAGAGTGTTCTGACCAGATTTTTTTTTACACTGGGACCAACTCCCCTTATTCATTTACGATTACCCTTATTCAGGCATGAACGTTTAGGGTGACTCAGAGCTACCGTTAGAAAAAATATTGGAGAGAAAATAAATTTTACTGAGAGAAAAAAAATAAAATTACTAGAAACAACAAATCACATAACATGTATACATTAACAAAATATTTACCCTGGGAAAACCCAAAATCTAGAGAAAAACTCTGCTAATGGAATTCCATTAGATCCCTTGGCCAAAACCCAACCAAGTTGGGCATGTGAACCTTCATCGCTTACATCCCGTTATCTCATTAGAATAGAGTATTCACCTAGACTTTTAAAGGCTTCATTACTTGAAGTCCATGGGTAGAAAACCATGGGTACGCTAAATCACGTGCCTAAAACCACTACCATTTGACCCAGCCATTTGACTCTTTCAATGATTCAATTTTACCTAACAATCCCCCCTTAAACCTCGACTTTTGGTTTCCCTTGACCACATTTGTTAAAATCCATCCAAGTGAGTCAACATCACTCACTCTAGCCCTTAACCCCCTCAAAGTTTATACATAGGTGATCCCAAAAAGATATTTAATTGAAATTGTGATTTTATTATGTTTCAAAAACAAGTTAATGCATGAACTATTAGAACACCACTTAATCACATAAACTGTAAAGCATGGAGAACTGAATAATAATGTTGCAGTAAAATAATAGAATAGCAAACCATGAGAAGAAAAGTGATGCAAAAGATTATTAAAAAAGTTCATCTATCTTCAAGCCTACATATCTAGGCCCTATTCTTCAACAAGGATGCCTTTATATTATAAATTCAAAGCCAAAAAAATACATCAAAGCTACATCAAAAAGATCCCTGGCTAGTCCAGTTGTGTTTTTCTCGACCTCAGAAATCTGATGCAACTGACGGCTCTGAAAAATACCTCTTACAACTCTTGGAATAAACCTACAAAGTTCTGCCTCCAGATCTCCAAAGTTGCACTAAAACTCTTCTTTGCTGCACAAAATGTCACAAATCCTCTATCTTCATGGCATTACATTACATGTATATGTAGCGTTGGTGAATAACCCACATATAGAAATGTATTAAATTACATACCATATTGTTATAACCATATAACAATATGGTTCTATTGTTATAGCCCCATTCTATATTCGGCACATTGGAAAGGTTTGTTTATAACCCAAAACCCATATAAAATATTACATATCATTTGCGGTGCAATGAAAACTATACACAACGCATATAAATATCATATGTAATAGGTGTTCAATAGATCCATAGACCCATGGCATGTGAACACGGTGGAGTGGTGGATCCCGTGGCTGGAATGGTTTACATCTCTGGCGGTGATGCCACATAGATCTTAAAATGCCATTAATTCTGCCATATATAATTTACTATTTTTGGTGGCATCGTTTTTTTTTCTCACTCGTCAGAACTTTAGCATACCTTCACTTGGTTCTAAGTTAAAATTTACTTTATTGGTCCGCACCACATTCATGAATGGTGGACAAGGCATCCAGAAGATTTGAACCTGTCTCATAATAGTAAGCACCCTCCCACTTCAAAGGGCATTCTGCGCACTCTCTTACCAAAAGCCAACCTGAACACCCATCAAGTCACCCTCCTCCTACTTACTGTTCAAGTTTCAACTTTCTTTCTCTTCACATTTTGATAACTAATTTGGCTTTAGTAAACTGATATACTTGTTAAACTAGCTACAGTCAGCTTATTTATTTAGAATCATTACAAACTCTGATATTAAATTATGGAAGTGAGACCTGAAATTCCAGGGGTATCACCATTTGTTTTGGAGGATCAACTGTAAGTGTTTGGCTATCATTGCATGCATATGCGGGTGACTTGATTTCACTGTTAGAAATCTGATATATTTTTTTTCAGAGGTCTGATATAGGTCTGATCTTGACATTACAGTGATATATTACCTTTTCATTTGGCACTAAGCTTGAATCTAGATCATTAGTACTCCTTATCTTGCATTCAGTGATCATTTGAGAAGTGATTTGGTGGACTGATTGGATCATCTAGTGACTCACATCACATTGCAGTTTTGCTTTAATTAGTTATTGAATTTTGGTATCTAAGGACTGATATATTCTTGGAAATAAGCTACAACAATCAGATTTCTTGATAGAAGACTAACGTCGGTATAACTTAATGTTTGGTGCATTCATTAGTTCCTCATTGCATAATTGTGCCATTTTATAGAGATCAGATTGATATTTGCATTAGTATTGGAATGAGCCTCCTTTCTTATTTCTTCTCTAGTTTGGATATCGGCCTTTTCCTTTGTGGTTCTCTGCTCTCATTAGAATCTCATTGCATGGTAAAACCACTGATAGAAATCTCATTTTCTTGAGTTGTTTGTGCTTGCATCCTCTTACCATTTTCTAAACATTGTTTCATAAAATGAACAGTGCTATAATCAACTACAACAGTTAAAGGTGTGACAGTGCTTCACTAATCTAAAAGTTTATTAATTCAAGGTGTTGCTCACATAGCTCTCTGTGGACAACTTGTTTATCTCTAGCTACTTGTGCTTGTACACTTTATATTCCATTACAACCATATAACAAAGCGAAATTCTAAATGAGTCACATGATTAAAGGTATATAGTTTTGTTGTGACTCATTGATTCATTGGAAGAGGTTTTTTGTAATCTTGTATTGCAAGTGTTACTTTCACAAATTGGATAGCAGGTTATTCAATACTCTTGATCTACATTGTCTCATTAGAGCATTTTCATTGCATTTCAGTCTTGCATTTTCTGGTTGAATAATTGGTTTAATATTAAGGGCAAAGTCTTCTTTAGAGCAAGCATCCCTGTTTCTCGAGTTATTTAGATGAGAGTTTAGGAACAACGTAGAGTATTTAAATCACAAGCATGAAACATATATTGTGCCCAGAAATGGTTCAGCCCCAAAAAATACTCATTTATATCAGTCATAATCAAAATATACCCACTTATAATATCTTAGAAATTTCCACAAAGAAATCTAAGTTTACTTGTTGGTTCACTATGCTATTATAACAATTGGTAGATAGTATATTGTAGGTGTTTCTCTTCCAAAATGTGATTAAAATAACATGCACAGTACTAAGCATACATAAAAGAGATATTCGAGAACAGCTGATATACACCTTGCATTAAATTTAAAAGAGCACAGACACTGAAAGTATACAGTCCAACAATAGTATGATTTCTGAGGTTCGAAATGATGATTCCTTATCAAATTTATCAAAATTTCCATTGATGGATTTTAATGAGTAGATTGATTAATTAGCTAAGATAGATACTTTGATGGAACATCTAAAAGCATGTTCTAATTTTTAAACTTTATGATACATCTAAAACGTACACTATGATTTTAGTTTAGCTTGATTAGCTGTTATGATGTTGAGTATAATGTTACATGAGGTTTCATGATTCAAGGTTAATTGCATATATTGGATAAAGTTGTCTAAGGAGAAATGGAAAGGAGAAACTTGCAAATTTTCTAATGATGATAACTAATGATAGCTCATGTGATTATGGCCAACTTGGATCAGATAAGTTGTGTGCATGACAACATCTATAATAGTTTTTCCCTCTAATGGGAGAGCCACATTGTAAAGTTTTCCATAGGTGACTAACTATGAATTATGGATAACAAGATGTATGATCAGGTAATTGTATTATGTTTATGTCTTAAAATAGGAAATGATAAGCAGATTACATTTGGTAGCCATCTTAATGAATTTATTTATAAGGTATTACCCAAGTTGGGGAATAGTAACAACATTTCCAAAGAGTATCAACGCTATGCTTCTAAGAGAGAAGGAAAAGAAACCACAATGACTGGAGGTGAGAAATTAAATTCAATTTAATAAAATAGAATGAAGTGAAAAAGTTTCCATTTTTTAAGCTAGTAGACATGGAATATTGGGAAATTAAGACTAGGAGAAAACTAAAAATATATCTATGAATATCGGGTAGGAGGAAATGAAGGGATGTTCTATCAATAAGAAAGTTCTTTTAAGGGTATTGATGAGTGGACCGAGAAACATGATTGTTAATGGTCATAGTGATGATCTACATAGTTTAAAAAATGTGAAGATATGAAGTTGAGAATTTTCATAATGACCAGTGATGATAAATGAGGAAGATGTTTAAAGGTTTAAATAATAATAATAATATATATATATATATATATATATATATATATATATATATATATATATATATATATATATATATATATATATATATATAGATATAATAGTGAAGTATAGGAAGGAATGTTGCTAGAAATTTTATAAGGATACCTTGAGAAGGATTGTGTAAATATTGACAAAAGAAGTAAGAGTCAATTAATAGAGGTTGTACTTGACTGATTTGCACTCATTGTTTCATAAGTAGGACTTCTCATAGAGAAACTTATCAAGTTTTGTTCCCATAACATTAAAAGAGGTTGTTTCCACATAACACCACACATTTAAATTTTTCATGGACAATGATGGTAGTAGTGTTTCCAACTGTTTCAAAATCTAAAATAAAGATACTATTTAATGAGCAAGAGTCTCTTGTCCAACTTGAAGAAGGGTGAATTTACAATAAATCAATCAAGTGGTATTGAGATAGGAACTTGACGAGATAAGAAAATATTTTGTGGATGAAAATGATAATTATTAAGTGATGTATGTATAAGTCAACATGGATCAACAAACCCTCATGCAAGTAAATTAAGCATGATATAAAATTAAATCATGATGACCTAGTGTTTATATGCAATTGCATATAGCGGTATTGGAATCGGTAAGCCAAAGGGTAAATGGATGTAAAACCAAGGGATTTTAATTTTGAGATAGATGATTTAAATAATGATTGTATAACTAGTAATATCTTAACAATGAATTTCACCAGAATTTCCTTGGGGAAGGAAGAATATATGACAAGAGATTAAGACTCAAGATGATGAGGCTCATGTGAAATTTAACAATGTACTTAGATTATTATACCTATGGTGTAAATGGTCAACTTCCTAGTTGAAAGAAGTGGAAATGATTATTGAAAAAGTAATTGGTATCTTGATGAAAACATAACACTAATAACACTGATGAGATAACATAGATCCTAGATGGATGTTGAATAATCTTAGTTCATAGTTGAATGTTTGTAAAGTAAATGAAATTGATTTTTTCTTTTCTAATGAATCATGATAAGAATGCTTATAAAGTATTATTCTATATTTGATAAGTATTGAGATGTTTCTCATATTGATGATGTTTCATGATATGATGGTATGAGGGTGATCATGCACATGTGGTTCATATTTATATAGTTGTTACAATAGTGATGATGTATCCTTATGATGATGATGATATGCATAGGGATCATGATGTTATGTCAAGGTATAATGACATATTCATTTACTACGTGATGATAGGTATTTAATGTTGAATACTCATGATGGATATGATATGCATTACGTGGCATAGGAATTATGATGCTATAATATGAGGTTTATTGACATGTGGTTCATTTATTATGTGAAGTCATGATATGTCTTTGATGCAAATATGTTGATGTTATAACTTATGATGGTATTTCATGAGGTGAAGCATGTGATAGTTGCGTACAACTCTATGACATGCATGAGCATGCAGTTCGTTATTATTCATAATGTTGCGATTAACAATGATGAATGTTACATGATGACATGCAAGACTTGTCGTGTGGATTATTTTCTATGATACTATGATGCTATAGCTAATGCATTGGTTACATGTTGAGGTGTGATGATTGACAGGACTCCACAAATAAGCCAAGAGGGCCGGTTTATTTGATGATCTCATGCAAGCCCATACACATGAGGGAGAATAAGTAACACCATATGGGTTGGGGACAAACTCAATCAACACTACATATGCCAGCGGTTCCTTTGTCTTGTGTAGCTCTTGATGGATAGCTCTTGAAGGGCTATGGGACCATCTTGAGGAGGCCAAGTGCTTGATGTTCTAGGCTAGGTGCCTAGTATTATATTGGGATGCCAAATTCTAGTAGGGGTGTAAGGACTTCGATGCCTGGGATTGTGCACCTTAGTGAGTTGTGGAGGGAGTGGGCCAACCTTGTGAGATGCCGGTGACATTGAGCACTGTACCGGATGCCTGCCTTGGGGCAGATGAGGTCATAGTCAGGCGCGAACCTTCGGTCTAGCCTTGGACTAGGATACAAACTGAGGAGGCCAACCTTGGACTAGGATACAGACCAAGGAGGCTTATGCATGATTCCGAAAGTGGGAAGAAGGACAGAGATTCCTTGGGATTTCCCAGTTGTTGTGAAACTTTCGATGCCTGCTGGTTATACTAGTTCAATAGAGGGTGTCGGGACTGTTACATGAAGTAATAAATAACCAAATAAATGTAATGTCCCTTAATATTAAAAAAAAAAAAAAAAAAAAAACTTAACTTCGGGACGAAGTTCCTTAAAGTGGGAGAGTATGTAATGTCCCTTAATAATAAATAATAAATAATAAAAATAGTAAATAGTAAATAGTAAATATTAAATAAATAATAAACAATAAATAAAATTAATAATTAATAAATTAATTACATGCTCTAAATAAATATAAATAAGAATAAACAGAAAAATAGTAAAAATCAGTAAAGCTATCAAAAAGTAAAAACAAAAGAAATAAAACAAGAAAAATAGTAAAAATCAGTAAAACTATCAAAAAGTAAAAACAAAAGAATAAAACAAGAAAGCAGTAAAGTTGCATGTTGACACATGGAGTGTGTGCATGTGGTTCCCCTTCTAATGTTTGCTCTATTTAATAGATGGTGAGGAAGATGAGACGCATTCCATGATTCCACCATCCATTCTCTTGGGAGAATAGTGTGTAAGACAAAGGACTCCCTGGTAGTAGTACATTGATTGAGGGCTTAGGGGTGGTCAGTTGTAGCAAGATTTTATGCAACTGAGCCTATGGTTGGGTGGAGAGTCGTCCCCAAAAACTTGTTGCAGTTAACAGACTTCAACTAAAAACACAAGTAAGTGTCTCTACTCATAGTTTTGAACTTTGATGTTAATTAGTGGATAATTGCATGTTGATTATAAATTACTTGATTAATCTAATTAATTACATGTTTATTTTGGGTTGTTATAGTCGCATGTGAATAGTGGCTTCAAATGATTACCAAATCTGCACCATGTTATCCCTTACACTCCGCACCGTATGGTTATACCATAAACTCCGCACCATTTGGTTATACCATAAACTATGTTTATTACATAGTGTTACATCCTTTTGCAGCGTTAACATATATGGTTCTCAACCATATTTAATATACCCCCATTTTGTAATATGTGTTTCAACATTTTGTAATATGTATATAGGTTTGACTTTAAAATTTCACTCCCATACATTTTCACCATTACATTTAATATATAGTTATGTGGCTTAAATCAACTTTGCGCTAGGAAACTTTAATAACATGGTATATGTTTTAATATATGGTTTTTGTAAACTATGAAATTTTAATACATATGCCATCACCATGTATATAATAAGAAATCGCCTTTTTATCCATTCAACCCATTATCTCACCTTGAAACCAAACTGAAGATGTTTCACCTGTAACTGTAAATGCCATGTGTTGAGCAGTAAAAATGCGACGTGCACTGATTCGTCACAAACTTCAACAAGTAGTTTCTCATTCATTCGGAGGCCAAATGCACCCATTCAAGTTGCGTTGGAGTCATTTCTGTGAGCTCTACGCAATGACATAGGTTCCACTTCAATATAGTGACTTTGAGTTTTAGGATTTTTATAGATCCTTGATCATCCATTGATCAATTTCGGATCATTTCCTCCCTGCTTAGACCTTTTGGAACACGAAAAGGCTTAAGTTCCATAAAACAAATGTGGGTTCCATTTTCCTACTTGGCCGGTATCTATCCACTCTATTCTGAACTTGTACACTTTACTCATCAATGAAATTGTCAGCAAAACACACAAACTACATAATATATCAATTCCTTTTTCACCCACATCTATATTCATACTTGCTGCTAATATCCAGGCACCACTAAATAGTAATAAACCCATTAACAACATTGAAAATATTGACATAGTGGAAACCATACCCTGCTTTCCTTTCATAGCTAAAACAAAACTCAACTTATCATGTTGCAACTCTTGTTGATGTACAATTTTGGATTCCTTAAGTAGAGCTATCTATTTGTAATTAACTTTAATGATCTCTTGCTTAGGTTCTTTAGATTGTATAACAACATATTTACTCACATAAGCTACTTGTTTTAACTGTTCAACTATATAAAGAGATTTATTTGCTTTTGTGTGATGAGAATGTACAACATATTCAATTCCTCTTTTGAACAAGTGATATTGATTATGTTCCCTGTAAAAGATTTATTTTCTATCATATAAATACGGGCTACCCAAGACCATCCCACATGTATCTAGTTTTACCACAACACGCATCACCTTATCCTTAAATTGAGAATTTATTGCAAACGGTAACATGGATTGCTTAGTTACACGTAGTTTATGATTTCTTCTCATCCAAATTAAAGTATATGGTTTATGATGCCTTATGGTTTTCAATCCCAATTTCTTAACCACTTTTTCTGCAATCAGGTTAGCTTGAGATCCACTATCTAACAATGTTTTAATCTTTGTATGTTTCATAACAACCCTTATATGAAATAACTTGCCTCTAGAGCTGTTAGAATCATTACCTTCATCAAATTTACCAGTCATAATCAATGATGTGATCTACATCTCATCGCCTGAATTTGACCCTAGGTCCAACGGTTTCGCTGTTGCTGCAACCTTTTGCTTCCCTTTTCTAGCCCACTTTGGTTTCATTTTGGGATGCAATTGCCAATAGTGATCCTCGTCATGGCCCTCTTTCTTGCAATTCTTACAAGAGAGATTTTCAACCTCCTTCTTGCCGAAGTTTACTTTCTTCACTTTCCCTTTTCCCTTGCTCTCCATTTTGGTTGTTGATTCTGATGATACCCCAACTCCCAACTTACCTACTTCAATGTAAGTCACTTGTACTACCACTTCATCCAAGTTAGTAGGACTAAACATAAATACAGTATTGTGAACATACTCAGGTAATCCTCCTATGTATTTCATTAGAGTTTCTTGAGTATACAAAGGAATATCTAACATCAACGCCTTCTTATGAAACTCATCTGTATATTCCTGCATTGATTGACCTTTCCTAACTTTTACTCCTTGCCATTTTATTAAAGCTTTTTCCTTATATCCCAATGGATAAAATTTCTTTCTAAGTGTTGGCTTGAGAGGGCCTGACCCAGGTAAACAAATCCCTACACTACTGGCCCTTTTGGCATCAGCCCGCGATGCGCAAACTGAAGTCTCACTCAAAGTAGTATGGGGGGATGTTGGAACCAAGTTTCCACACCCTAGATATGTCTGAGGGGTCGATTTGGTCCAACTGTGCCTACCTTCGTGCAGGTAACTTCACACCTTTTGCGTAGCCCTAACCAGGGGTTGAGATGATTTCGTGCTGTTAGGGCAGCGATCTGCACTATTTCCCCAAGTTACACTGTGTATCTTACTTATATTCTTACAATTGTTAGTTAACTTCACGTAAAAAAAATACCTTATCTCACCCTTACCTCATCAACACAGTTATATATGTTCGCACACCATATAGACAACAGAAATGCAATTTATACCCAATATATCTGATACAGAAAACAGGAAATAAATACACAGAATTGTTGTAAAACTTCTCTTTATTAATGCTTCAATAGTTACAAACTCGACTCACCCTGTGCACTCAGTTGCATGGGTCTGTGCACTCAGCTACGGACTACTAGGCCTCTGGGCACTCAGCTGTAGATCCTTCTCCTACTCTATAGCCCAAAGACTCAACTCTATGCTTAGATCTTCTGTTATGCTTCTATTCCATGGTTACTCTAATTCTATTCTTACTGATTTACAACATATAGCCTCACTCTATTTATACAATCCCATGGTCCGCAGACCATGGGTAAATCTCTAAAGTCAACGTTACATTACAAAATTGAGGGCATACAACAATATGACTCATTTACAACTTTGTGCTCCACGCCCACAAAATGTGGATTCTTTAAATTGGATTTACAATTTTTAACCAAAATCTGGGCTTTAAGCCCCAAAACTTTCCTTGGGGGATCCTGCACCCAATAAGCCCCCAACACAAACATCATGACTCACCCTTGAGTCACTCTATCGGTGTAGAGATCTTCGCGCGGAGACCTCCCAACTTTGCTTAGATTACTGCAATATCGGCAGTGCATTGAGCAGCTACCTGCTGCACTTCCTAGATGCGTTGTTCAGAGACTGTTGTAGCTAAACTTCTACCCTACACCTGTTCCTGTGTTCCCTGCATCTATTTATAGTCCCGCACCTCCTTTCAGCTCCCTGGAGTGCTAATATTGTGCTTCTGTCAGCTAGTTAGATAGTCGGGCCACCCGTGTATGGCTTCAACCGACTGCCATTCACTTTTCCTGGGAAAGGTTCTCCATTTAACTTTACCAACTACACTGCCCATCTGTCTGTGACCTCCTTAATAACATACGGTCCCAGCCAATGCATTCTGAGTTTTCCCGGGAATTTATCAAAATTACTATCATACAGTAACACCAAATCATTCACCTTGAAGGTGCACAACTTAATATGTTGATCGTGCCAGGCCTTTTCACGCTGCTTTTGTACCTGTTGGTGAAACCCAACCAAAAATCATTCTTCCTCAAGTTCATCCAACTGTGCGAGCCTCTCTTCTAGGGCTCTGTGGTCTGTCATACCTATGAGTGCTGTTATGCGTAGACTAGGCACGGTGTATTCCATCAATATTATGGATTCCACTATATAGACTAGCCGGAAAGGTGTCTGTCCTGTTAGTTTCTTGCATGTCGTCCTATAAGCCCATAATACTGTGGGTATGCACAGGTCTCAATCACTTTGTTATGCATTGAATACCTTGGTTAGCGTAGTCTCCAGTACTTTGTTAAACGCTTCTACTATCCCGTTAGCTTATGGGTGATACGATGTGATTTGCGGATGATACACATGAAACTCTTCTATCAGCGCGCTGATCGTCTCGTTCAGGAAATGTGTACCATGATCACTCATTAAGATCTTTGTACATCCAAATCGTGTCAATACATGTTCAAATAGAAACTTTGTGGTCGTCGCGGTCATTCAATCTTTTACCGATTACGCTTCTGCCCAACGAGTCAAGTACTCTGTCTGCAGTGATAATATATCTTGCACCCATTTTTCCTTGAGGTTTGATAGGTCCTACAAAGTCGATTACCCACTTTTCAAAGGGCTACAATTTCATTTGTGGATTCAAAGGCATCTCGTCCCTCCACGATGGTTTACATGTTCTTTGACATACATCACAGGCCTTGCAATGTGATTTTGAATCCTGATGAAGGGTCAGCCACCACAACCCTACGCGGAGAATATTCTACGTGGTCGCTCTCCCTGCATAATGTCCTCCCACAGCACCCCCATGAGCGTCCACAAGGATATTTCTTCGTTCAAATTCAAGTACATACCTTCACAGTATCTCATCATTCCCCATCTTATATAGGTGCCCCACAATGATAGAGAAATCTGTTGCACGCACCACTAGTTCCTTCTTCTGTTAGACAAAGTATCCTTTCGATGTAGTTCCATTCGTGATAAAGTGAATTATATCTTAAAAATGTCCATCCGCTATGCGCACAGCAAAGAGCTACATGTTGGGTAATCCTTCCTCTAGACTAGTAGGTTCCTCTCTTGTCTCAATGCGTGATAGGTGATCTGGTCCCACGTTCAATCATCTAGGTTTCACAACAACTTCAAAGTCATATTCTTGGAACAATAAAAGCCATCTGCATATGCACCCCCCCAACACAGGCTTATTGACCAAGTACTTCAGCACGGAATGATCTGTATACATATTAAAGTGACCTCCTAGCAAGTAGTGTCGATACTTCTGGAGCGCATACACCATAGCCAGTCCCTCGCATTCAGTGGTGGAATAGTTCTTTTCTACTTTAGACAATCTACGACTCACGAACACGATAGGGTGATCCAAGCCCTCTCCACCATCCTGTGTTAGTATCACTCCCAGCGCTATACACAATGTGTCAACATGGACATGAAACTCTTTGTCCTAGTTTGGGAAGACAAGAATCAGTGTAGTGACCATCTTTTCCTTCAATATATCTAGGATTTTCTTGCAGTCATTGTTCCAGCAAAATGTAACATCCTTCTTCAACAGTTTCTCCATCGGCACGGTGATTTGGGCATAACTTTTGATAAACTTTCTGTAGTACCCTGTATGTCCCAGAGTAGTGCGCAACTATTTCACACTTCGTGGCGCTTCCAAATTCAAAATCACCGCAATATTTGCGGGATCTACCATCAGTCCCTATCTGCAAACCACATGTCCCAATAGGTTCCCAAAAGGAACAAGAAACACACACTTCTTGAGGTTAAGTGTGATTTGGTATCTTCGGCTAGTATCCAGCATCAAGCGTAATCTCACTACATGGCACTTAACCAACCTAAATACAGTCCAATCATCAAAATAAACCTCCAAGAACTTATGAATATATTCCTTGAATGCTGCAACAACCACGCGCGAAAAGATGGCCGGCACATTCTTCAACCCAAACGGCATGATAGTGTATTGAAAGCAACCCCACTCAGTCGCGAAGGTTATCTTGCTCCTATCCTCCGGTGTGATTTTGATCTAGTGGTACCCTGAGAACCCATCAGTGAAAGAATATGCTTCCTACCCACCAACATTGTCCAACACCTCATCTATGAATAGAGTTGGGAATGGATCATGCACACAAGCGTCATTCAATTTTCTAAGATCCACGCATATTCTTATCTCATCCTTCTGCTTCTTTTCCTGCACCACCATTGGACTTACCCAATCGGATTCTTCCACCGGCTCAATGATTCTTGCTGCAAGCATTTTGTCTAGTTCTACGCGGATCTTCTCCTTGTATTTTGGATTTAAGCGGTAAGGCCTCTGGTTAACTGGCTTCGTGTCGGGCTTTAATGTGATCCCCCTCATTCCTAAATTTCCAATGATTTGCTTTAACTCCGTAAGCTTGGTCGGGAATAAGTCCTGGTACTCGTGGAGTAACTCAACGACCTTATCAACCATCGCGTCCTCCCAATAGTCACCAAGCTTTGAAAACTGAGGTTCGACCTCCATACCAATGTTCTCCTACTTCATTTTTACCAACGCGGTTATGTCAGGGTTCTCAATATGTGGTCCTTGAACCTTGCAATGGCCTTCTATTTCCGAAATGTTAATATTCCTCGGATCCTCATCCTCCTCTTCAGTAGTTACATTATAACATTCTAGTGTGTAACTCAGCTGAGTAGCCCATTCAGGCTAACTCAGGTCTAAAGGCTCCTACGGTATCCTAAAGATGGTTGTTTTTATCTCTTGTAACGCTTCATCAATACTGTCCCCCCATCCATCCTCAAAACCAAAGGTCAGCATGAACCCTTCGTGCAGGATATCCCATTCACCTATCGCCTGGCGGAGCTCCGTCTCTATATGCCAATTCATGGGTATAACATCTAGGGTATGACAAAACAGGTGCACCCACTCAGGTTGTGGCTTTTCTCCATAGACCTTTTTCCACTTGGCCAAGTGTGCACATGGATCATCCTGTCCATCATACTTACCTGTTAGTCACATCTTAGGCTTCCCAAAATGCGTGCACATCATCCTTCTACATTCGCGCCAGTCATCAAAGATCCCTTTGTGCGTACCCCACCATCTCATAGGTGTAGCACGCAGTACCCAGTCCAAGGCCTGGAAGTATTGTTTTTCCGGCACCTCCCTTTAAAATCTATCCAAGAAGGTATCTACCTCACTTATCCCATCATAAGTAGGTAGGGCTCTTACTTTTGTCGATACATAGCACAGCAACCTTGTCATCATATTTCAATTCAATGTAGTCACCTCATGTAATCGATTATGCCATCACTTCATTTCCTCATCCGAATATGAAGTACAGGAGCTCTTGTGCTCCCATGCAAGCTATCCATCCGCAGTGGGATTCACCCAGTCCAGGTTTCACGTTGTTATCTTATAGATGCAATCCAATTCATCATCGCTTTCATAGTCGCGTACCAACTCTATATAGTGCGATCCTTCAATAGGGTCCAAAGGTATAACTATGTGTAGTGACTTGTTCTCAAAAATCATCTTGTGCTTCTTCATATTAATCACCCCATTCATGTCAGTGGCCTAATCAATTCCTAAGAGCACAAGGTTCGGATTGTTGTCATCAACAATCTCTATCACTTTCAAAGTCTTCTAATGCGCTCGCTTCCTCAATATCCACAGTGAGTCCTTGCAGTCGCTCCATGGGTATTATCTTCTACTAGTTCACCATTCATAGCTGAATAGGAGACCATTACGACATAGGTCTCCCCATTCGCTCCCATGTCTGCATCGGTAGAACATTCACATCCTACCCTAAATCTAGTATTACTTGGTCCATTTCATATTCTCTAATATGCACAGTCAACCTCATTTCTCTTCCCGTCCTTATCTTATGCTTTCCAATCTTCTGGACTACGCGTGGTTCTCCTTGCACGATCCTAGTGCATCTATTAATGATTTCGTGTAGTCCCTTTACAACCTTACTGTCATGCAGTAAGTTCATGCATGTTTCCAGGAATGTTGTGAGCATAGATGGGTCCATTTCTGGCTCCAGTCTATATTTGCTTCCTAAAGTGGAGGCATCAACGAAGCTCTTCTTAGCTTCCATGAAGGTTTCCTTAGCATGCTCCAAACCAAACTCTGCTTCTTTCGCCTGAGCTTTACGAACCCAAGTAATATCTTCGGGCTATTTTCCTTTGTCATCTCATGTCGAGATTCCACTTCAGAGCACAATGTTCACATTTGGATCTTCCTCGCATGGCTCAGACCTCATCATCTATAGGTTCTAAGTCAGGGGAGGCAGTAGCACTCCCTTGTCGCGTATCCTAGCTATCAGCGTAGGACAA
This sequence comes from Pinus tabuliformis, assembly GCA_031772625.1. NCBI lineage: Eukaryota > Viridiplantae > Streptophyta > Pinopsida > Pinales > Pinaceae > Pinus > Pinus tabuliformis. Next base: position 723,046,862 of record CM062817.1, read on the forward strand.
TCTTCCGTCTCATGACCAAACAAGGTACAATACAGACATGATGGATGCGTTGGGTTCATACAATCACGGGCATAATGTACGGGCCCTCCGCAACTATAGCATATCATCTTTCTACGACCTCTTCCAGGTCCCCCTCCACCTCAGCCTCATTCGCACCTCTAAAATCCGATTCGCGCCACTCCTACATTCTGCTGTAGGGGCCGAAATTCGGCCTGAACTCTATATGTGGGAGTTCTATCCATCATCAACTCATAACTCTTATAAGTGTGCTCATCGTGTCCCACCGACCTACAAAAATTACAAAAAAATTGTTGTGAATTCTGTGTGTACTTCTGTAACAAATGGCAGTTGTCTGTAGCATGCTTTCCCCCTATTTGACAAATCGTGCACCACAAAGTAGGCACCGCACTAGGTCCTGCTTATGCTTTCGACCTTAACGGAATTGGTCCTCCTCTCGCGAGGTAGTTTGTGAACACCGGGCAATGATCCTTATCATGACCCTGACCCTTTCATTTTACGCACCACACCTCTTCACGCACTTTCGAGTGAGCTATCCTGTACTATTTCAAACTCTGCATCTCAAGGCATAAGTTTTTCAACTGCGCGTGGATCTGTTAAACTCCCAAGTTAGGATCCTGCTTCGGGGTCTCATGCAGCCTCATCGCGATTTCTAAAGCCTCTGCCTGAGTCATTAACTTCTGTTGTGATAGCACGCTGCTTAATTATGGCGTTAGCGATGCTACAAACCATTCGCGATGTTGTCCATTTGTCAGATTCATATTAGCTTCGCGAATCGTACACTTAAACCTCTGATCCAACTCCTAAGGAGTCTCACCTAGTAGCATCATGATTTCTTTGAATCCAATGATCGACTGTGCTTCAGACTTAGGCCTGCTAAATTCTCTATTTAGCGCTGCTTGGATATCCGCGATTCCCACATTTTGATTACCATTGGAGTGCTTAATATACCAGGTTAGTGCACGGTCATGTAGGGCGCTAACCAGTGTCACTTTCTTTATATTTTCATCGTCAACTCCCTACGCTTCCCATACGGATCTTACCACGAAACAAAATTGGTCGAGATCCTCATTTCCCAATCCCTTGAACACATGCAACTTTATCATGCTTGCCATATTGACTCACAGTGGTGGTGGAGGTGGTACGGTTGAAGATGGAGGTGAAGGCAATGAAGCTGGTGGTGGTGTGGGTGGGGGTGGTATTCGTGGAATTCTTTACCTTATCAAATGGATCGCACTACACGGCAAGACCTTCACGAGTTCTTCCTTGTCCCCTCGTGGAGGTGAAATCAAGGGGCTAGCTTCTGGTCCCTTATTTCCTTCGTTCCTGTAAGTTTTTCCACTTCGCATAGCCCCGAACATCAAGGTAATTGCATAACCCTCTTTTCTCTTAATAACATTTTAATCCAAGTATTCAGATATTTTACATACTTACCTTGCGGTCCCTTGAGAAAGCGTCGCTTTGCCTCGCTGTAGTTAACTTAGGTGTCAACCGCGAACTCAGTAATGAATACTCCTATATATGATCGAGCCAGTGATCAACAGCTTGCGCAATTTGATCCTCTGATGCTTCCAATCTATGCACCAACTTTGGGGTCCACACAATAGGACCATCGAGCTTCCACCTTCCTTGGCTATCTGCTAGATTTGTGATCCACTCATATAGCTCAATATGGAAATATGCGAAAAAGATCCGTGGATTTTTGTGTACATGTAGCAGTCTAGCCATTCTTCTTTTGTCAGTCACATATTCCTGTTCTCCTATGCCGTAAACTCGTGAATCCTCCTATCCACTCAACCTTCAATTTCCTTCTTATTTGGATTCCAATGATACAACATCAGACATCTTTATGCAGATTCCAGTCCTGGAAACGAAACCATTTTTTGGCTTGAGGGGGCCTAACCCAAGTTCGGATTTAATTAGCCAAACAAATTCCTACACTACTGGCCCTTTTGGCATCAGCCCGTGGTGTGTGAAATGAAGTCTCACTCGAAGAAATATGGGGGGATGCTGGAACCAAGTTTCTGCACCCTGGGGATGACTGAGGGTTCGATTTAGTCCAACTGTGCCTACCTTCGCGCAAGTAACTTCGTGCACTATCCTAACCTGTGAGACCTTCGCGATCTATTAGGATCACCTTTTGTGTAGCCCTAACTAGGGGCTAAGATACTTTCGCACTGTTAGGGAAATGATCTGTGCTATTTCCCCAAGTTACACTGTGTATATTACTTATCTTCTTACAATTGTTATTTAACTTTGCATAAACAGATACCTTATCTCACCCTTACTTAATCAACAGAGTTATATATGTTCACGCACCATATAGACAATAGAAATGCAATTTATACCGAATATATTTGATACAAAAAATAGGAAATAAATACAGAGAATTGTTGTAAAAGTTATCTTTATTAATGCTTCAACAGTTACAGACTCAACTCACCCTGCGCACTCAACTGTAGGGGTCCGCGCACTTAGCTACGGACTACTAAGCCTCTGCGCACTTAGCTGTAGAGCCTTCTCCTACTCTACGACCCAAAGACTCGACTCTACACTTACATCTTCCGCTATGATTCTATTCCATGGTTACTCTAATTCAATTCTTACTGATTTACAACTTAGAGCCTCGCTTTATTTATGCAATCCCATGGTCCGCAGACCGTGGTGACGCGGCCTAAACCGCATCTACCCACATTATGCAAATAAAATTTCATGTCACATTATGTTCTAGGAATTTTATAATTCCATACTTATTGAAACCTTCATAAGTCAAGGTTTAATGCTCCTTCAATAAACTCTATGAGGAAATGTTTTATTTAACTATCCAAAGTCTGGACCTTTATAAACCTTTGAGCGGAACCTTATAAATCCTTCATAATCTTTGGTTAATTCTTATTAAACGCACATATTAACCATACCATGGATTTTATACTTTGGTTAAAACTCAACTTAAACCATAATAAATTAATTCCTCTTATTTCTATTGTAATTCCCATATAATAGAAATATTTCATAAGCCACACTTAAACCTTACCTTTCCTCCATTCCACAAACCTCTACACATATATCGATGCTCTCTTTAGCGCATTAAATTTTCGTCGTCTATCTCATTCCTCAATCTGACGGTTGTCGTGTAATAACTCACACCAACTAGCCTAGCCAATCTCCATTGTTTATTTCTCCTACATCAATCCAACAGTGACCGCGCCATATCGCGTGATTACATGCATGACCGATATTAGATCGAGAGCACGCATGAAAAGTGGTTTTCTCATGCTATGTGTCAACCCCTCAGGTTAATCGCGTGAAATCATAGAATACCATTTATAGCTTTTAGGGCACATGAGATACCGCTGACCACTTGTGAAGACCACTCCATCCTTCCACTAACACGTGGTTTTAATATCTGCCATTCATCTTCCGTCAATATCATCCGTTGATCTGGCCAATCCGACAGTTCTCATTCTTTGTTGTTTAATTCTTTCTACATCATTGATCTTCCGTGTGCGACTTGACTATTCAATGACTTTGCTCTAGGCTTGATCAATCCATACATTGCATCGAATACTTCAACCACAGAACCAGGTTGAAGCAAGGATTTCTTATTCCTTTCACTGATTTCAATCTTTGATTGTTCTTCCACTTGACTCCTTCCTGAGCTTTGTTCTGCGTATTATTTAAACACTATCACATCTGAACTTCAACTTTGATCCTGCATTTGGAGTCAAATGATCAGACCACCATCCTTCATTCTCCACCTCTACGTTCTGCTTTAATTCCACCTACATACATATGCTATGCATAAATTACTGTAATTCACCCACAATTTATAATTCCATTAATCAATACACACCACACAACTCAGCAATAGAATTCTTTGTCTTTATAAACAATTATTTACATAATGAATCTCTCTCTGTGGCCTGATTTTCTAATCAGTGGCCTTTTTCCTTTCCTGCCTGTAGGCTTACAGTCAAACCCTATCTAATCTCTAAACTCTAATTCTCACTCTAACTCACTAACTCACTCTCTCTATGCCTTTTAGGCTTACATTTATATAAAAGGTTTTGTAACCCATTTCGGTTCAGATCCTTAATCTTTTGAACTAAATCCTAAATATCCTCTAAGTCCACTTTTGACTCAACTAATCCCTAAGGATCCTCTCTAGTTCCAAAAATCATGAAACCAATTCCTAATCTAAGATTTACAATTGATTTCCAAATCTCTCAATCCCTATGGAATCTTAACTAGCCTAAATCTCTCATGTTCTCCAACATTCGAGAACATTTACAATATTCCTCACAATATCTAATTAATTCCTATTCTTAATATCTCTCATAAACTTACTTAGAAACCTTAATAATTACATTAATTTAATACTCAGGAAACCAACTTCCTTGAAAACACAAGACCCCCTATGTCTACTAAAATACAATGAAATTGCTGAGCTGGATGCTCCTGCATCAAACTCCCAAGGTTAAAATAGTCATGATCTCCAGATCATGTGTTCTCATATGTTGATAGAAAATCTACAGGGTCCCAAACTTTAGTATGTATTTGTCTGAATGCTCTGTTCCTTTGTTGCCAATGTATGTTTGTTGTCTTCTGTTTCATCTTCCTCTCCTTGTCAATCAGGTTCAAATTCTGATTGATCACTCTTCCTCTTGTTATCAATCGCCTCCATCTAGATTGCTTCATCATTAATTGCCATAATTCTTCAATCTCTATCTCCAGCACATCCTTGGGCTGGTACATACTCTACCATTTGTTTTTGTACTCTATCCACTCATCTTCAAACTATTGTTCATTATCTTCTCCTTGAAGTTGTCAGATTCTTACTATAGCCCTTTCATCCTTACCCTCTTGTGACTTTCCAAACAACCTCTGTTCAATATATGTAAATTTATTTTCAAAAAATAAATTGTCCTCCAATTCCCCTTCTACTTGATTCCTTTCAAATACATCACTATGTTTTTCATCAATTCCAGCATATTTTCCTTCCTCTTCTTTGACAACCCTCAGTAATTGTCCTTCACTTCCTTGACTGATTCTGACAGTCAATTTAATTTCTTCAAGCACAATATCTTCATGCTTTTCTTTTTCCTCATCAGCATGTCTGACCTGGCAACTTCCAGTCTTCTTTAGTTCTAAAACTGACTCTTCAACATGAAACATGTTTGTCTCATTTTCATCAAATCCTGTAATCATTAAACAATTATCATAATTAAAAATATAACGCCTCATTACCTCTTCTTCCTTTGGAAATATTTCAATATGCTGCTCTAACTTTTCCTTCTCTATCAGCACATCAATATGCTGATTCAACCTCCTTAAATAATTATCCAAAGGACTCTCGAAACTGTCAGCAAGTCTCTCTTCCACACTATCTGCTTCAATGATGTCTTTCTGCTCTTGTCCACTGTAGTGAACTCCTTCATCTGCAATCCCACCATCATACTCTGATTTTTCCAGCAAATATTGCAGCAATTCAATTTCTCTTTGACACTTCGTAAGTATTTCATCATCACTTATAATTCATACATTTATACACAAATTATCATTTTGATAATTACAAGGTTCAACAGTCTCAATCGTTGCTTCACATATCAGCTCTTCAGAATGAATCTCATCTCCTTCTTTCACAAGAAATTGTTCCTGTCTTGTAACAGCTTCAAATATCAATGCTTTACTAAATTCTTTCTATTGTAAAAAGTCAACGCTTTTTCATCCAAGAGACATTCTCCATCATTCTTTACTTCAGATTATTTATCTTCTAAAAGATACTCTTCCATACTTTTGACAGTCTCAAAAGATTGCTCATCCTCTGCAAACCTGTAATCACATAAAAATTATTAGATTCAAATATACAAGGTTTCATATCGTCCTGTTGATCTGAATTTGTCCAACAATTCAAAATATCATCAATAATTCCTTCCTCGGAAAATTAAACTTCTTGTTGTCTTGAATTCACACAACGGTTCATAAGATCTTCCACAAATCTCCACTCTTCATCTTCACCTAGAACTTCACCTTGTTCTGCTTCACAAATGGAAAAGTCCATTTTCAACTCAACTTCTTTGAGTTCTTCAGATTTCAATTGAACATTCATTACCTATTCAAGCTTGATCAACTCTTTTGCTAACTACATATTCACCTATTGATTTCTCTTCTCTTGTAGCCTCTGCCACTTTAATTTATTCCTTATGACATAACCATGCTTCCGGTCTTCCTTATTCATCTGCAACATCTCCATCAATAACTCAAGATGGAAATTTATCTCAACTTTTCCTCTGTCAATTCCCTCTTGACTCATTCTCTTGCCATTTGCCTTGGCATCCTCCTTCACTTTTCTTCTGTTGGGGTATTCCTCAGAACCTCGGTTATCTCTGTTATGACTATCAGTAGTCATCTCCTTCCCTATCTTCATGAGTTCCTCACTCAGTTACTATGAACTATATTAAAGCCTCTACAACAGCAAGTCCTCCCTATTGTCACTTACCTCACCAAGCTTTCCTCTCTACTTGGTCTTTTGGAAAGCACTTGGTTCTCTATTCTCTCGAACCTCTTTGAGCACTTCTCTCTTCTCCTTCTAGGCTTCAACTCATCTACACATTTTAAGAGCACAACTGTCCTCTTGTATTTTAATCACAAATGAAATACTAGGTTCTGGCCACCTCGTCTTTCACTCATAAATTCTTACCAGCTTTCTTCATTACTGCTTCTTTTCTTTTTTTGAGATCTCTTCTTTTGTCTACAACTTGAATTCTGTAACCACAATCTTCAAACCAAATTAAAACAAAAACATATCATCTCACCTTCAATATCTCTGCATGATCTTGTTCTACCATTCACCTGCACTTTGAATGGATTGTTCTCTATTTCTTTGCATCTGCAAATTCTGCTACACTTTATCTCTGTGTGCCTACTGTTTGTCAGATTTAAAATATGATCTCCTCTTGCCTGTATACATACCTTCAAAACATAACTCTGTTCTAAATTTCTCAAAGAATTTTTACATGCAAAATTTCCTTGTTCAGCTCTGATACCAAAAATGACGCAGCAAAAGCCGCATCTACCCACATTATGCAAATAAAATTGCATGTCACACTATGTTCCAGGAATTTTATAATTCCATACTTAGTGAAACCTTCACAAGTCAAAGTTTAATTCTCCTTTAATAAACTCTATGTGGAAACGTTTTATTTAACTATCCAAAGTCTGGACCTTTATAAAACTTTGAGTGGAACCTTATAAATCCTTCATAATCTTTGGTTAATTCTTATTACCCGTGCATATTAACCATACAATGGATTTTAGACCTTGGTTAAAACTCAACTTAAACCATAATAAATTAATCCCGCTTATTTCTATTATAATTCCCATATAATAGAAATATTTCATAAATCACACTTAAACCTTACCTTTCCTCCATTCCACAAACCTTTGCACATATATCAATGCTCTCTTTAGCACATTAAATCTTCGTCGTCAATCTCATTCCTCAATCTGACGGTTGTTGTGTAATAACTTGCACCAACTAGCCTGGCCAATCTCCACCATGTATTTCTCCTACCTCAATCGAACGATGATCACGCCATATCGTGCGATTACATGCACGACCAATATTAAATCGAGAGCACGTGAGAAAAGTCGTTTTCTCATGCTACGTGTCAACCCCTCAAGTTAATCGCGTGAAATCGTAGAATACCATTTACATCTTTTAGGGTATGCGAGATACCACTAACCGCTTGTGGAGACCACTCCATCCTTCTACTAACACGTGGTTTTAATCTCCGCCATTCATCTTCTGTCAATATCATCTGTCGATCTAGCCAATCCGATGGTTCTCGTTCTTTGCAGTTTAATTCTTTCTACATCGTTGATCTTCCGTGTGCGACTTGACCGTTCAATGACTTTGCTCTGGGCTTGATCGATGCATACATTGCATCAAAGACTTCAACCACAGAACCAGGTTGAAGCAAGGATTTCTTATTCCTTTCACTGATTTTTGATCTTTGACTGTTCTTCCGCTTGACTCCTTCCTGAGCTTTGTTCTACGTATTATTTAAACGCTATCACATTTGAACTTCAACTTTGATCCTTCAATCAGATTCAAATGATCAGACCACTATCCTTCATTCTCCACCTCTGCGTTCTACTTTAATTCCACTTGCATACATATACTATGCAGAAATTACTCTAATTCACCCACAATTTATAATTCCATTAATCAATACACACCACACAACTCAGGAATAGAATTATTTGTATTTATAAACAATTATTTACAAAATGAATCTCTCTCTGGCCTGATTTTCTAATTGGTGGATTTTTTCCTTTCTTTCCCAGGATTACAATCAAACCCTATCTAATCTCTGAACTCTAATTCTCACTCTAACTCACTAACTCACTCTCTCTTTGCCTTTGATCCGGATTTAAGCAGGAACGTAATAGATTACAGATATAACCATAAATACAAAGATGCGATAACCATAAAAACAGAGATGCAGCGGAAATAATACTTCATTTCATTAATGGAGAATACTGAAATATGCTTACAAATAGAAATAACCCAACTAGGGCGATGGTAGCTTATCTCTGAGAAGAGATGTGTCGGCTACATGCCTCTGAATTGTTTCGAACTGTCTTTACAATGAGGCTCGAAGGCCTATTTATTATTGAGAAACAATGGAAAACCCTTCACATTCCAAAACCTAACCCTAGAAGATGAAACGCCAAATTGTGGGCCCCGTTTTGGGGTGAGTTGGACAGCCAACTTCCCGGGGTCGCGAATTGGTCGTCTTATCTTCGTTTGATGCGCATGATAGCCCGTTGGAAAGATATCTCTGAGGACTACGATGGAAAAGACGATTTTTATCAGAAAAATCACTGGCGGTGGATTTCCCAAAAAACATCGTTTAGGGCCTCAAAACGGCTCCGGAAGTTTAGGACCCGAAAAACTGCTAAAAATAGTAAACTGCACTATAATTAAGGAAAGTGAAAAACTGAAAGAGACAGTTGTGGGGGTCCAAATGGGATAGGTGGGTGGCCACCAACATCCACCTGGATCAGCCTTCTAGGCTTACATTCATACAAAAGGTTCTGTAATCCATTTTGATTCAGATCCTTAATCTTTTGAACTAAATCATGAATATCCTCTAAGTCCACTTTTGACTAAACTAATTCCTAAGGATCCTCTCTAGTTCCACAAACCATGAAACCAATTCCTAATCTAAGATTTACAATTGATTTCCAAATCTCTCAATCCCGATGGAATCCTAACTAGCCTAAATCTCTCATGTTCTCCAAAATTTGGGAACATTTACAATATTCCTCAAAATATCTAATTAATTCTTATTCTTAATATCTCTCATAAACTTACTTGGAAACCTTAATAATTACATTAATTTAATACTCAAGAAACCAACTTCCTTGAAAACACAAGACCCCCTATGTCTACTAAAATACAATGAAATTGCTAAGCTGGATGCTCCTGCATCAAACTCCCAACATTAAAATAATCATGATCTCCAGATCATGTGTTCTCATATGTTGATAAAAAACCTCCAAGGTCCCAAACTTTAGTTTGTAGTTGTCTGAATGCTTTATTCCTTTGTTGTTGATGTATGTTTGTTGTCTTCTATTTCATCTTCCTCTCCTTGTCAATCAGGTTCAAATTCTGATTGATCACTCTTCCTGTTGCTGTCAATCTCCTCCATTTGGACTGCTTCATCATTAATTTCCATAATTCTTCAATCTCTATCTCTAGCACATCCTTGGGCTAGTACATACTCTTCCATTTGTTGTTGTACTCTATCCACTCATCTTCAAACTATTGTTCATTATCTTCTCTTTGAAGTTGTCAGATTCTTACTACTGCCCTTTCATCCTTACCCTCTTGTGACTTTCCAAACAACCTCTGTTCAATATCTGTAAATTTACTTTCAAAAAATAAATTGTCCTCCAATTCCCCTTGTACTTGATTCCTCTCAAATACATCACTATGTTTTTCATCAATTCCAACATATTTTCCTTCCTCTTCTTTGACAACCCTCAATAATTGTCCTTCACTTCCTTGACTGATTCTGACAGTCAATTTAATTTCTTCAAGCATGGTATCTTCATGCTTTTCATTTTCCTCATCAGCATGTCTGACCTGGCAACTTCCAGTCTTCTTCAGTTCTAAAACTGACTCTTCAACTTGAAACATTTTTTTCTCATTTTCATCAAATCATGTAATCATAAAACAATTATCAGAATTAAAAATATAAGGCCTCATTACCTCTTATTCCTTTGGCAATATTTCAGTATGTTGCTCCGACTTTTCCTTCTCTATCAGCACATCAGTATGTTCATTCAACCTCTTTAAATAATTCTCCAAAGGACACTCAAAACTGTCAGCAAGTCTCTCTTCCAAACTATCTGCTTCAATGATGTATTTCTGCTCTTGTCCACTGTAGTGAACTCCTTTGTCTACAATCACACTATCATACTCTGAGTTTTCCAGCAAATATTCCATCAATTCAATTTCTCTTTGACACTTCATAAGTATTTGATCATCCCTTATAATTCTTGCATTTGTACACAAATTATCAGTTTGAGAATTACAAGGTTCAACAGTCTCAACTATTGCTTCACATATTAGCTCTTTAGACTGAATCTCATCTCCTTCTTTCACAAGAAATTTTTCCTGTGTTGTAACAGCTTCAAATATCAATGCTTTACTAAATTCTTTCTGTTGTAACAAGTCAACGCTTTTTTCATCCAAGAGACATTCTCCATCATTCTTTACTTCAGAGTATTTATCTTCTGAAAGATACTCTTCCATACTTTTGATAGTCTCAAAAGATTTCTCATCCTCTGCAAAACCTGTAATCACATCAAAATTATTAGATTCAAATATACAAGGTTTCATATCCTCTTGCTGATCTGAATTTGTCCAACAATTCAGAAAATCATCAATAATTCCTTCCTCAGCAAAGTAAACTTCTTGTTGTCTTGAATTCGCACAATGGTTCATAAGATCTTCCACAGATCTCCACTCTTCATCTTCACCTAGAACTTCACCTTGTTCTGCTTCACAAATGGAAACGTCCATTTTCAACTCAGCTTCTCTGAGTTCTTCAGATTTCAATTGAACATTCATTACTTGTTCAAGCTTCATCAACTCTTCTGCTAACTGCATATTCACCTATTGATTTCTCTTCTCTTGTAGCCTCTACCACTTTACTTTCTTCCTTATGACATAACCATGCTTCTGGTCTTCCTTATTCATTTGCAACATCTCCATCAATAACTCAAGATGGAAATTTATCTCAGCTTTTCCTCTGTCAATTCCCTCTTGACTCATTCTCTTGCCATTTGCCTTGGCATCCTCCTTCTTCACTTTTCTTCTGTTGTGGTCTTCCTCAGAACCTTTGTTATCTCTATTATGACTATCAGTAGTCATCTCCTTCTCTATCTTCATGAGTTCCTCACTCACTTACTATGAACTGTATTAAAGCATCTGCAACAGCAAGTCCTCCCTATTGTCACTTACCTCACCAAGCTTTCCTCTCTACTTGGTCCTTTGTAAAGCACTTGGTTCTCTATTCTCTCGAACCTCTTTGAGCACTTCTCTCTTCTCCTTCTAGGCTTCAACTCATCTGCACCTTTTAAGAACACAACTGTCCTCTTGTATTTTAATCACAAATGAAATACTAGGTTCTGGCCACCTCGTCTTTCACTCATAAATTCTTACCAGCTTTCTTCGTTACTGCTTCTTTTCTTTTTCTGAGGTCTCTTCTTTTGTCTACAACCACAATATTCAAGCCAAATTAAAACAAAAACATATCATCTCACCTTCAAGATCTCTGCATGATCTTGTTCTACCATTCACCTGCACTTTGAATGGATTGTTCTTTGTTTCTTTGCATCTGCAAATTCTGCTACACTTTATCTCTGTGTGCCTACTATTTGTCAGATTTAAAATCTGATCTCCTCTTGCCTGTATACATACCTTCAAAACATAACTTTGTTCTAAATTTCTCAAAGAATTTTTACACGCAAAATTTCCTTGTTCAGCTCTGATACAAAAAATGATGCAACAAAAGCCACATCTACCCACATTATGAAAATAAAATTGCATGTCACACAATGTTCCAGGAATTTTATAATTCCATACTTAGTGAAACCTTCACAAGTCAAAGTTTAATTCTCCTTCAATAAACTCTATGCGGAAACGTTTTATTTAACTATCCAAAGTCTGGACCTTTATAAACCTTTGAGCGGAACCTTATAAATCCTTCATAATCTTTGGTTAATTCTTATTACCCGCGCATATTAACCATACCATGGATTTTAGACTTTGGTTAAAACTCAACTTAAACCATAATAAATTAATCCTACTTATTTCTATTATAATTCCCATATAATAGAAATATTTCATAAACCACACTTAAACCTTACCTTTCCTCCATTCCACAAACCTTTGCACATATATCGATGCTCTCTTTAGCACATTAAATCTTCATCGTCGATCTCATTCCTCAATCTGATGCTTGTTGTGTAATAACTTGTGCCAACTAGCCTGGCCAATCTCCACCATTTATTTCTCCTACCTCAATCCAATGGTGATCGTGCCATATCATGTGATTACATGCACGACCGATATTAGATCAAGAGCACATGAGAAAAGTGGTTTTCTCATGCTACGTGTCAACCCCTCAGGTTAATCGCGTGAAATCGTAGAATACTATTTACATCTTTTAGGGCGTGCGGGATACCGCTAACTGCTTGCGAAGACCACTCCATCCTTCTGCTAACACGTGGTTTTAATCTCTGCCATTCATCTTCCATCAATATCATCCGTCGATCTGGCCAATCCGACGGTTCCCGTTCTTTGCTGTTTAATTCTTTCTACGTCGTTGATCTTCCGTGTGCGACTTAACTGTTCAATGACTTTGCTCCAAGCTCGATCAATGCATACATTGCATCAAAGACTTCAACCACAGAACCAGGTTGAAGCAAGGATTTCTTATTCCTTTCACTGATTTTCATCTTTAACTGTTCTTTCGCTTGACTCCTTCCTAAGCTTTGTTCTGTGTATTATTTAAACACTATCACATCTAAAATTCAACTTTGATCCTTCAATCAAATTCAAACGATTAGACCACTATCCTTCATTCTCCACCTCTGCGTTCTGCTTTAATTCCACCTGCATACATATACTATGCAGAAATTACTCTAATTCACCCACAATTTATAATTCCATTAATCAATACACACCACACAACTCAGGAATAGAATTCTCTGTCTTTATAAACAATTATTTACATAATGAATCTCTCTCTCTAGCCTGATTTTCTAATTAGTGGCCTTTTTCCTTTCCTGCCCGTAGGCTTACAATCAAACCCTATCTAATCTTTGAACTCTGATTCTCACTCTAACTCACTAACTCACTCTCTCTATGCCTTTTAGGCTTACATTTATACAAAAGGTTCTGTAACCCATTTCGGTTCAGATCCTTAATCTTTTGAACTAAATCTTGAATATCCTCTAAGTCCACTTTTGACTCAACTAATCCCTAAGGATCCTCTCTAGTTCCACAAACCATGAAACCAATTCCTAATCTAAGATTTACAATTGATTTCCAAATCTCTCAATCCCTATGGAATCTTAACTAACCTAAATCTCTCATGTTCTCCAACATTCGAGAACATTTACAATATTCCTCACAATATCTAATTAATTCCTATTCTTAATATCTCTCATAAACTTACTTAGAAACCTTAATAATTACATTAATTTAATACTCAGGAAACCAACTTCCTTGAAAACACAAGACCCCCTATGTCTACTAAAATACAATGAAATTGCTAAGCTGGATGCTCCTGCATCAAACTCCCAACATTAAAATAATCATGATCTCCAGATCATGTGTTCTCATATGTTGATAGAAAACCTCTAGGGTCTAAAACTTTAGTTTGTAGTTGTCTGAATGCTCTGTTCCTTTGTTGTTGACGTATGTTTGTTTTCTTCTCTTTCATCTTCCTCTCCTTGTCAATCAAGTTCAAATTCTGATTGATCACTCTTCCTCTTGCTATCAATCGCCTCCATCTGGAATGCTTCATCATTAATTGCCATAATTCTTCAATCTCTATCTCTAGCACATCCTTGCGCTAGTACATACTCTACCAATTCTTGTTGTACTCTATCCACTCATCTTCAAGTTGTTGTTCATTATCTTCTCTTTGAAGTTGTCGGCTTCTTACTACCGCCCTTTCATCCTTACCCTCTTGTGACTTTCCAAACAACCTCTATTCAATATCTGTAAATTTACTTTCAAAAAATAAATTGTCCTCCAATTCCCCTTGTACTTGATTCCTCTCAAATACATCACTATGTTGTTCATCAATTCCAGCATATTTTCCTTCCTCTTCTTTGACAACCCTCAGTAATTGTCCTTCACTTCCTTGACTGATTCTGACAATTAATTTAATTTCTTCAAGCACGATATCTTCATGCTTTTGTTTTTCCTCATCAGCATGTCCGACCTGGAAACTTCCAGTCTTCTTCAGTTCTAAAACTGACTCTTCAACTTGAAACATGTTTGTCTCATTTTCATCAAATCCTGTAATCATAAAACAATTATCAGAATTAAAAATATAAGGCCTCATTACCTCTTCTTCCTTTGGCAATATTTCAGTATGTTGCTCCGACTTTTCCTTCTCTATCAGCACATCAATATGTTCATTCAACCTCTTTAAATAATTCTCCAAAGGACTCTCAAAACTGTCAGCAAGTCTCTCTTCCACACTATCTGCTTCAATGATGTCTTTCTGCTCTTGTCCACTGTAGTGAACTCCTTCGTCTGCAATCACACTATCATACTCTGAGTTTTCCAGCAAATATTCCATCAATTCAATTTCTCTTTGATACTTCATAAGTATTTGATCATCCCTTATAATTCTTGCATTTGTACACAAATTATCAATTTGAGAATTACAAGGTTCAACAGTCTCAACTATTGCTTCACATATTAGCTCTTCAAACTGAATCTCATCTCCTTCTTTCACAAGAAATTATTCTTGTCTTGTAACAGCTTCAAATATCAATGCTTTACTAAATTCTTTCTGTTGCAGCAAGTCAACGCTTTTTTCATCCAAGAGACATTCTCCATCATTCTTTACTTCAGAGTATTTATCTTCTAAAAGATACTCTTCCAGAATTTTGACAGTCTCAAAATATTGCTCATCATCTGCAAAACCTGTAATCACATCAAAATTATTAGATTCAAATATACAAGGTTTCATATCCTCCTGTTGATCTAAATTTGTCCAACAATTCAGAAAATCATCAACAATTCCTTCCTCAGCAAAGTAAACTTCTTGTTGTCTTGAATTTTCACAATGGTTCATAAAATCTTCCACAGATCTACACTCTTCATCTTCACCTAGAACTTCACCTTGTTCTGCTTCACAAATGGAAACATCCATTTTCAACTCAAATTCTCTGAGTTCTTCAAATTTCAATTGAACATTCATTACATGTTCAAGCTTCATTGGCTCTTTTGCTAACTGCATATTCACCTGCTGATTTCTCTTCTCTTGTAGCCTCTACCACTTTACTTTCTTCCTTATGACATAACCATGCTTCCAATATTCCTTATTCATCTGCAACATCTCCATCAATAACTCAAGATGGAAATTTATCTCAGCTTTTCCTCTGTCAATTCCATCTTGACTCATTCTCTTTCCATTTGCCTTGGCATCCTCCTTCTTCACTTTTCTTCTGTTGTGGTCTTCCTCAGAACCTCTGTTATCTCTGTTATGACTATCAGTAGTCATCTCCTTCTCTATCTTCATGAGTTCCTCACTCACTTACTATGAACTATATTAAAGCCTCTGCAATAGCAAGTCCTCCCTATTGTCACTTACCTCACCAAGCTTTCCTCTGTACTTGGTCTTTTGGAAAGCACTTGGTTCTCTATTCTCTCGAACCTCTTTGAGCACTTCTTTCTTCTCCTTCTAGGCTTCAACTCATCTGCACCTTTTAAGAACACAACTGTCCTCTTGTATTTTAATCACAAATGAAATACTCAGTTCTGGCCACCTCATATTTCACTAAGAAATTCTTACCAGCTTTCTTCATTACTGCTTCTTTTCTTTTGCTGAGATCTCTTCTTTTGTCTACAACTTGAATTCTGCAACCACAATCTTCAAACCAAATTAAAACAAAAACATATCATCTCACCTTCAAGATCTCTACATGATCTTGTTCTACCATTCACCTGCACTTTGAATGGATTGTTCTCTGTTTCTTTGCATATGCAAATTTTTCCACAGTTTATCTCTGCGTGCCCACTATTTGTCAGATTTAAAATCTGATATCCTCTTGCCTATATATAGACCTTCAAAACATAACTCTATTCTAAATTTCTCAAATAATTATTACACGTAAAATTTCCTTGTTCAGCTTTGATACCAAAAATGACGCAGCAAAAGCCGCATCTACCCACATTATGCAAATAAAATTGCATGTCACACTATGTTCCAGGAATTTTATAATTCCATACTTAGTGAAACCTTCACAAGTCAAGGTTTAATGCTCCTTCAATAAACTCTATGCGGAAACGTTTTATTTAACTATCCAAAGTCTGGACCTTTATAAACCTTTGAGCAGAACCTTATAAATCCTTCATAATCTTTGGTTAATTCTTATTACCCGCGCATATTAACCATACCATGGATTTTAGACTTTGGTTAAAACTCAACTTAAACCATAATACATTAATCCCGCTTATTTCTATTATAATTCCCATATAATAGAAATATTTCATAAACCACACTTAAACCTTACCTTTCCTCCATTCCACAAACCTTTACACATATATTGATGCTCTCTTTAGCGCATTAAATCTTCGTCATCGATCTCATTCCTCACTCCAACGGTTGTCGTGTAATAACTTGCGCCAACTAGCCTGGCCATTCTCCACCGTTTATTTCTCCTACCTCAATCCAACAGTGATCATCCCATATCGTGCAATTACATGCATGACCGATATTAGATCGAGAGCGTGCGAGAAAAGTGGTTTTCTCATGCTACGTGTCAACCCCTCAGGTTAATCGTGTGAAATCATAGAATACCATTTACATCTTTTAGGGCACGCAAGATACCGCTGAACACTTGCGAAGACCACTCCATCCTTCTACTAACACGTGGTTTTAATCTTTGCCATTCATCTTCTGTCAATATCATCCGTCGATCTAGTCGATCTGACGGTTCCTGTTCTTTGCAGTTTAATTCTCTCTACGTCATTGATCTTTCGTGTGCGACTTGACTATTCAATGATTTTGCTCTGGGCTTCATCAATCCATACGTTGCATCAAAGACTTCAACCACAGAACCAAGTTGAAGCAAGGATTTCTTATTCCTTTCACTGATTTCGATCTTTGACTGTTCTTTCGCTTGACTCCTTCCTGAGCTTTGTTCTGCGTATTATTTAAACACTATCACATCTGAACTTCAACTTTGATCCTTCAATCAGATTTAAACAATCAGACCGCTATCCTTCATTCTCCACCTCTGCATTCTGCTTTAATTCCACTTGCATACATATACTATGCAGAAATTACTCTAATTCACCCAAAATTTATAATTCCATTAATCAATACACACCACACAACTCAGGAATAGAATTTTCTGTCTTTATAAACAATTATTTACATAATGATCTCTCTCTAGCCTGATTTTCTAATCAGTGGCCTTTTTCCTTTCCTACCTGTAGGCTTACAGTCAAACCCTATCTAATATCTGAACTCTAATTCTCACTCTAACTCACTAACTCACTCTCTCTATGCCTTTTAGGCTTACATTTATACAAAAGGTTCTGTAACCCATTTCGGTTCAAATCCTTAATCTTTTGAACTAAATCTTGAATATCCTCTAAGTCCACTTTTGACTCAACTAATTCCTAAGGATCCTCTCTAGTTCCACAAACCATGAAACCATTTCCTAATCTAAGATTTACAACTGATTTCGAAATCTCTCAATCCCTATGGAATCTTAACTAGCCTAAATATCTCATGCTCTTCAACATTCCGGAACATTTACAATATTCCTCACAATATCTAATCAATTCCTATTCTTAATATCTCTCATAAACTTACTTAGAAACTTTAATAATTACATTAATTTAATACTCAGGAAACCAACTTCCTTTAAAACACAAGACCCCCCTATGTCTACTAAAACACAATGAAATTGCTGAGCTGGATGCTCCTGCATCACATGGGTAGATCTCTAAAGCCGACATTACATTACAAAATTGATGGCAGACAACCCTATGACTCATTTACAACTTGCGCTCCGTGCCCACAAAATGCGGAGTCTTTACATTGGATTTACAATTTTTAACCAAAATCTGGGTTTTAAGCCCCAAAACGTTCCTTTGGGGATCCAACACCCAACACTAAGTGCAGTAATAAAATAAAACCATGATGGAAAAATCTTACCGATATGCTCAGTACATTTATGTAACTTACTCTACCACCAGATCAATGTTGTGCCCATTAAACGAAGCGGTGATAATCTGATTTTGACTTCATCTTCAGTGGTCTATTGCACACTACAATATACCTCCATTTTCCCGACACAGTTGTCAAGCTTCTCGGCATCAAATTCTCCATTGTACATGGGTAACTCGATCTTAACATCGAGCTTCAACAACAGTTTCGAAGTTTTATATGGATTCAAGATAGAAGTGATAGGGTCTTTTTGATTTCTTTCATCTTCTTCTTTAAATTGTGATGGTTGTCCTTCTTCATCTTTAGACTTTGTTGTCTTAAACTCTTGATACATTTCTTTGACCATGGCTCACAAGGTCATGAAAGCATCTACGAAGCCTGCATCAGATCCAAACGGATGATCACCACTTCCTTCTTCATCCATTTTGTCTCCTCAAGTTGTCCTTCTTCTCAAGCCAACTTATGGATCTCCTTCACTAAGATTTGATTTTCTCCTGGTGATCATGCACACCTCAAATCACAATTATCAACAACTCGCTCTGATACCAAATGATCCCAAAAAGATCTTTAATTGAAATTGTGATTTTCTTATGTTTCAAAAACAAGTTAATGCATTAATTATTAGAAGACCACTTAATCACATAAACTATAAAGCATGGAGAACTGAATAATAATGTTGCAGCAAAATAATAGAACAAAAAACCATGAGAAGAAAAGTGACACAAAAGATTATTAACACAGTTCGGCTATCTTCAAGCCTACAACTCTGGGCCCTGGTCTTCAATGAGGAGGCCTTTTGTTATCGGGAAAACTAGTGTCTATACAGAGCTGCTAGTCCCACTAAGGCTAGTAGCTACCTTAGAAACAAACACACTAAAAACTACTTTCGTTTTCCTTTATGAGAAATAGATAAGAGAAGAATAAGGAGACCAACCTCTGTCTTGCGCTTGGTTCCTTGCTCGATTCCTCTCTCTTCTGGTATGTCTTTGCCACTTGCTTCCTTGTCTACCCAGCTTTAAAGAGTACCTGTAGAATCAAAGCAGCATAACACTATCCAAGAACATAGATCTATTATCATAAACAATATAGGATCAAATGTACATTGACCACACAAATGCATAAATCATCAATCATACAAGAATGTGGAGGAAAAATTGAATAGCTTTATTGATAATCAAGAAAGAGCAAAGAGGATTACAACCAATTATTCTGACCCAGCATCATCCTCTCAGTAGGAAAGCCCTTCTTCACCTCATGAAAAGCTTAGATCACCCAACACTATGATATTGTACCAAGAAACCAACAGCACTTCCTTACAAGATACAAAATTCCAGCCTCTGGATCTCTGGGATGAGGGATCCATATATAGATGTCTGCAAGGGAGGTGAGTCAGCTTTTGAGATTTGATTAATTTCTTCTCTCTAATAGTTCTTGATTCCACTTGGAGATTGATGATCTCTTACTCATCCCTGGTCGAATTTAGAGAGGCAAGTGTCACAGGAGAGGTTTCTGGAAGATTCCATGCTCCTCCACCTTACGGATTGACCTTGCCATTTGTCCCTTCTCGCCCATCGCACCCCATAGAAGGGTTTTTTGACATGCATCGCACCTACTGTGTGTATTCAGGTGGGATGCAACGCACTTTGCCTATGGAGCGGGTGAAATGGTCCAGTTTTGACCAGTTCTGAGTAGTTTTTCACGGAGAACTTCTGGGAGATGTTGTAATCAGTTGACCTTGTTCTTTCAGGGGTTGGAACAACGCCTTTAGGGACTTAGGAGCCCTTGTTTTATGGACATTTATGCTTGGGGTTGCAGTGACCAAAAATTTCTATAACAGTTGTCCCCTAAAGCATGAGGTCGTTAATTTTTTGATGTCGGGTGAAATGCTTTATCATGAGGATCTGAAGTTTTTTCGAGCTGGAAGGTGACCTATAATAGGATACAATACAATACATTATCTTCATATTATTTTCATGATCTAGCTGAGGCGGGCATTCCCATGCTCAGCTTTATAAATTCATTTTCATGTACATAGGACAGACAATCGTCTGAGTGTAGACTGATGATTCTGGTAGAGCCATCATCCCTTAGATTGGATGATTATCTGTGCAGCAATGATGTACATTTGATGTCTTTATTTTCCTGAATATATATCGCAGCCCGGATGGATGAAACTAGATTCGGGGTCTTCAATCTCGTTCGATATTCACTCAAAAGTACAAGTCGATCCATGTGAGAGATGTTCTGGAGTCGAACATGGAAAGACATCGCCTGATTACCAGCCAATGATGTAAGCTGTTAACATGCGCAAGAGGAATCACCGATAATGATGATGACCCTCAAGGTACTGCAGTACAATTCACGTGGTGTGTATAAGGGACTTGGCGTCGAACACCATGCAAAATCTTTCGATCGAAGGCCATTGATGTAAACCTGTCGCCGAAAGTGAGAAACTTGCCATTGAGGCATGCAAGCTTCAAAGTACTGAAAGGGTTGTTCCTAGATCGACTTCTTGGATAATGAGCTGATGTCGACAAGAAGCGATCTGTCATAGGAGGGCCTTAGTGAATCCCACATCAATGACACGGAATGGAGCAAATGATTTTAATAGAGGTGAAAACGATCTGGTGATATACGGTTCAGGGTGGCGGTCATGAAAGAATGGAGTGAAAATGTATTATAGTGGGTGAGACACAGGTGAATTCTCTGAGCGACTTCTCTTGAACATATCGGTGACACTGACATGATGGATTGGCAACATTAACCCCAAATGTGGATGGTGTGATGGAACCGTGGTGATGTGACCAGTGAATGGAACAACCCAACCCGACTTGGATGCGGAGTGAAAGTGTCACGTTCAAGAGTGACTTGCTACCAACAAAGTTTCTTCAATTTTTCTTCCCAATTTTTCCCCAGTCATTGCTGACCAGTACCTCTTTATTTTTTTCAAGCTTGAGGAGGATAACATATGCTTGTTCTATAATTTTCCCTTTGGGCAAACCCATCGCTATGTTTTAACGAGCCTAGCGATAGTGAAACTCGTTCTTGTCTGTTATGGACAAGTTTGTCGCTATTAGATTTTAACGAGTTTAACGACAAAGATAACTCGGTCTTTTTCAATTTTAGAGAGTCTGAAAAGGGACGTAAAGGAAACTCCAAAAATCCTTTTTCATCATCTAATCCCTTAAGTCCGAAAAAGTATAAAATAATACAAAAGGGATGAATTTTTGGTAATTTTAACGAGCCGAACAAAACAAGCGCTCGATCTTTTTGTGTAATAATCCCTCAGATCCAAAAAGATTAAAATCTAATGGAGGGATAGCACTTTCGGTCACTCTAACGAGCTGGAGAGGCCAATGGCTCAGCAATCTTTTCATATTTTACGAGTGAGTTGAAAAGAGCTTAAAGGAGACTCATTTTTTGAGGAACGAGTGATAGATTCAGGTAGCAGCTGATTCCAGGTAAGGTTTGGAATTTTCCAATCACGGCAGTGTCACAAGGATGGCTAACAAGATCACTCTTCGCATCTGTTCCTCAAAAGGGGTAAACGATCAAGTGGAGGTGAATGATCGGCCAATATAGAGTGGAGGTGATGATGAGAACATGACCAAGGCTTCAAAGGCTGAAGTAATATATTCACGATGGTTATTTACCAGAAATTGGTTCATTTTTTAATGAGCTTAAACGTTGGGGGAAACACTTGCTCATTGCTTATGTTTATTTTTTAACGAGCTTGAATTCTGCGTTAAAACTGCTCGATAAATCCAGTCGCATAATAAGGATGTCTCATATATAAAAACAGAATTATTTCAAAGCTTTGCCCCGCATCCTTTCTTTATGCAAGTTAGGAAACGACCAATCCTACGAGTTTAAAGGGTTAGAGGACCTATAAATTCAAAAAATAAATGGTCGCTCTTTGCTTGCACGCCAAAAGGTTTGCATGCCCCCAGGTATATCGAAGTAGAGTTTCCAGGTTGCCCCTCAATTTGCAGACAAAACATTTGTTTTATCGAGAA
Organism: Pinus tabuliformis; assembly: GCA_031772625.1. Lineage (NCBI taxonomy): Eukaryota > Viridiplantae > Streptophyta > Pinopsida > Pinales > Pinaceae > Pinus > Pinus tabuliformis. The sequence continues at coordinate 723,069,402 of CM062817.1, forward strand.
AGGCCTACCTCAACAGAGGTATATTATTCCGGTCTAATCCCATTTTCCAAAATGGACGGGTGTGTCAGGCCAGTCATATACTCTCCGCGGAAAGCCACCCTATACCCAAGGTTTTCTTGTCGAAACAGGCCAGGGTGCATGCCCCCCTGGGTTTCAGTAATGCCCTCCTAATCACTCGCGCTCATCAGGAGGACAGACTGGGGATTGATGAGACATTCCTTGTGTGAAAAGACCATTCAGGGTTGGTATATGACTATTTTCTATGTGTGAATCGGGGAATGAAAGTTGATCTACGAGCTTGACCATTCTTCCTTCATGCGGAAAACACATTACTCTAAAGATTGAGGAGACAATGGCTCCCATGCAATAAATATAGTCTCGTCCAAGGAGTATATTATAATCCAGGGGTCCTTGGACTACCATTACGTTCATGTGAACAGTTTTCCTTCTCAATGTTATCGGCACATCGGGAAGTATCCCTAATGGTCGACTGGTTCCTTTGTCAAAGCCTGTTATATTTCTCATCTCAGGCAAAAGCGATGGCGAACCAAGTGCTTTCCAAGCAGTTGAGGAAAGGATACTCATAGAAGCCCCTTCATCTATGATGGTACCGGCCATGACCATTCTATATATTTGAGCAATGATTCGGAACGGTACACTAGCCGGTAAACGGGGTCTGCCTAGTAGATTCCAGTCAAAGGAAACAACTAGGTTGCTTGGAGGTGGGACCGAATAGACGGCCGGATATGACTCTGACAAACTTCCTTCCTGCGGTAAAGGAATGGGTAGACTGCCCCCATGTTCATCGAAGTCTGTGCTTACGAAGAGAATTTGAACGGTGTCGTTCTTGTTCTCTTCGGTGACTGTATCATCTGAAGATGGACCTTCTGAAGGCAAGACCAGGTCAACTGCCGCCTCGACCTTTTGACTTTCATCTGGTATGGATTCAGATGGTTTATCTTCAATGATAGACGCTTCGGTTGACCGCATGGGCATGCAGCCGGATTTTCAACTAGTGACGGACTCGGCAAGAGTTTCTTGTATCCAAGAGGAAGTCGTAACGGTGAAACCGGACGGTCGTCCAAAACTCTTTTAGCTTCATCTAAGAAGGGACAATGGTGGACGGCGTGATCGCCTTCACACAATTTACAAGGAAATTTATATTTTCCTTTTTGTCCAGGGGCTTCACTTTCACTAGTTGACGGTGTATGCTCAACATGATTGTCAGAGGTTGATGACACCGGATTGTGCAAACGAGGAGACCAGTCCCTTAAGATCTGAGGGATGCAAGGACAATCTCGATGATAGTGGTCTCCTTTGCAAATGACACATGGTGATTTAGGCCTGGTTGGTGCAGTGTGTGGATTTTCGCTAGACGATGCTTGGTTGCCCCTTTTCGCCTTTGGCTCCTTCTTCTTCTTCTCAGTTACTTGATTTTGGGCTTTACCAGCTTCATCAAGCGAAGAGGAAGGAGGAGAGGAAGAATTGGACGAAGTAGAGGGTTGGGGGGTAACGCTGATATCGTTTAGTTGCTGACTTGATTGTTCAGGAATCATGGTGTTCTGAACGACAGAAGTTGAGAAGAGCCATACGGGCAAGCCGATTGTCAATCCTGGAAGAGACAATGTGGCCATATGGGGTGCACCAACATCTCCCCAAGAGGAGAAGGGACTAGGATTTCCTCCAAGGGGAACTCCTTGGTTGGTGGACTCCATTTTTCTCAATTTAAGATCAACGTAGGAAGGGTGATGATTATTCCATTTAAAATAAATTTTAGACGCTTTGACACAACTTGTTTTTTCAGTTTTTAAGAGTCGAGAAAAAAAAAAGATGACTCTAGTCGCCTTCGATTTTTAATGAGCCTAAAGTGACAAGTGCTCAGATGGACCTTTTCTGTTAAGGAGTCTGAAAAGGAATGAAAGGGACTACTCTAGAAATCTATATAGAGGGATTACCAAACCAATCGCAAAACTGCAGAATACTTTTTACGGTACAGTAGTCAATCTTCCCGAATGCTGTGTTCAGTGCATTGCGATCAATAGGGCGACAGACATGGATTCCTATGGATAAAGGATAAATCCTATTGTGGTATCCCAAAATATACTCGACGGTACATGGGAGCACAAGTCCGTACTGGCACTTATCATCTCAAAGTGGAGGAATCACCCAACCAACAGTGAAAACAACAGTTACCAGGCTTTACGACACCGGAATACGTCTCTAGCCTAGACTTCTAGATGTTGTGCGTTAGGTTCCAAAGCGTTTTTAGATTCATTAAATTTATTTTATGGTTGATCTTGCTTAAGAAATTTTCCTTTCAGGTTCACCGCGTGATGTAGATGTACAATTCCTAAAATACAATCTAAGATGATAAACAGTCGTTTTATCTTCTTTTTGCAATGAAAATCCTAGCTACTAAGGAAAGAGAGATGGCGTTCTTTCAACAAAGAGCAGAGAGCACACACTATATGCGCTGTCCTAATTCAAACCAACAAACAGTATAAATGCAAATGCACATGCATGTATTTGTTTTCAGCCTTCTTAATGTGTGAATGATAAAAAGAAAGCTAAGCGCAAATCTAAATTATTTTCCAAAGTGACAATTACTAACAAGTTTCTTTTCAAAACAAAATGAGGACAATGACGACACTTTGTTATTTGGAATTGAAAACTTGCTTTCGACACTTGAAAAACTACTAACTCAAATCAAATACAAGAGTAATAGTGTAATCGACTATCAAGAACAATCAGATTCTCTTCTATGACTGAAAACGACACTTGCGACACTTTCAAATCAAGAAACGACGGTACAATTACACTACTTCTTTGTAAAGGAGAACTGAAAATGACTCAAAAATACATAAAAACATTTATAGTTCTTTGCACGATGGAGGCGAAATAAAAGCAAGGAAAGGGGTTTCAAACAGAGGTGTACTAACTACAAGCAGCAAAACTCCTGAATAGAGCTGAAAAGAGTGAACACAGAAACCAAAATTTAGGAACAAGGCCTTGTCTGATCAACGCACCTGTAACATAGTGAAACTGAAATGCAATGCACCTACTACACTCGGGAAGTGCGATGCATTTGAAGTTCACAGAACAGACAGTGCGCTGGACCAGGGATGAGACTTTGATTGGATTCCGGGTCACAGTTTGCAGTTTAGTTCAGGTATTTAGGCCGAGCAAGTGGTAATCAGTAAATCAATCACAGGGGTAGATCTAAGGAGGTTACTAGAGCCACCATGAGGGCAATTAGAGAGCTTGTAAATCAATCGTTTAATTCATAAACAAAACCTGGAGATAGACTGAAGCAGCATTGATCTACTTTGCACTTGCATAGCAAATGCAGTTCGAAGGCTAGCTGGCTTGACTTCAGGCTCCGTCTATAAGTTTATAAAGTAAACAAATGTAGATGAACAAACAATCTATTTGCTCCCCAGCGGAGTCGCCATTTTGTTATCGGGAAAACTAGTGTCTATACAGAGCTGCTAGTCCCACTAAGGCTAGTAGCTACCTTAGAAACAAACACAGTAAAAACTACTTTCGTTTTCCTTTATGAGAAATAGATAAGAGAAGAATAAGGAGACCAACCTTTGTCTTGCGCTTGGTTCCTTGCTCGATTCCTCTCTCTTCTGGTAGGTCTTTGCCACTTCCTTCCTTACCTACTCAGCTTTAAAGAGTACCTGTAGAATCAAAGCAACATAACACTATCCAAGAACATAGATCTATTATCATAAACAATATAGGATTAGATGTACATTGACCACACAAGTGCATAAATCATCAATCATACAAGAATGTGGAGGAAAACTTGAATAGCTTTATTGATAATCAAGAAAGAGCAAAGAGGATTACAACTAATTGTTCTGACCCAGCATCATCCTCTCAGTAGGAAATCCCTTCTTCACCTCATGAAAAGCTTAGATCACCCAACACTATGATATTGCACCAAGAAACCAACAGCACTTCCTTACAAGATACAGAATTCCAGCCTCTGGATCTCTGGGATGAGGGATCCATATATAGATGTCTGCAAGGGAGGTGAGTCAGCTTTTGAGATTTTATTAGTGTCTTCTCTCTGATAGTTCTTGATTCCACTTGGAGATTGATGATCTCTTACTCATCCCTGGTCGAATTCAGAGAGGCAAGTGTCACAGGAGAGGTTTCTGGAAGATTCCATGCTCCTCCACCTTGCGGATTGACCTTGCCATTTTTCCCTTCTCGCCCATCGCACCCCATAGAAGGGTTTTTTGACATGCATCACACCTATTGTGTGTATTCACGTGGGATGCAACGCACTTTGCCTATGGATCAGGTGAAATGGTCTAGTTTTGACCAGTTCTGAGTAGTTTTTCATGGAGAACTTCTGGGAGATGATGTAATCAGTTGACCTTGTTCGTTTAGGGGTTGGAACAACACCTTTAGGGACTTAGGAGCCCTTGGTTTATGGACATTTATTCTTGGGGTTGCAGTGCCCAAAAATGTCTATAACACCTTTATATTAAAAATTCAAAGCCAAAAAAATACATCAAAGCTACATCAACAAGATCCCTAGCTGGTCCAGTTGTGTTCTACTCGACCTCAGGAATCTGACGCAACTGAAGGCTCAGAAAAAATACCTCTTACAACTCTTGGAATAAACCTGCAAAGTTCTGCCTCTAAATCTCCAAAGCTACACTAAAACTCTTCTCTGCTACACAAAATGTCACAACTCCTCTATGTTGGTGAATAACCCACATATAGCAATGTATTAAATTGCATACCGTATTGTTATAACCATATAACAATATGGTTCTATTGTTATAACCCCATTCTATATTCGGCACATTGGAAAGGTTTGTTTATAACCCAAAACCCATATAGAATATTACATATCATTTGGTATGCAATGAAAACTATACACAACGCATATAAATCTCATATGTAATAGGCGGTCAATATAGCCATAGACACGTGGCATGTGAACACGGTGGAGAAGTAGATCCCGTGGCTGGAACAATTTACATCTCCAGTGGTGATGCCACATAGCTTGTTGTTGCATGTGAACAGTGGCTTCAAATGTTTACCAACTCTGCACCATGTTATCCCTTACACTCTGCACCATATGGTTATACCATAAACTCTGCACCATTTGGTTATACCATAAACTATGTTTATTGCATAGTGTTACATCCTTTTGCAGCGTTAACATATATGGTTCTCAACCATATTTAATATACCCCCATTTTGTAATATGTATTTCAACATTTTGTAATATGTATATAGGTTTGACTTTAAAATTTTGCTCCCATACATTTTCACCATTACGTTTAATATATAGTTATGTGGCTTGAATCAACTTTGTGCTAGGAAACTTTAATAACATGGTATATGTTTTAATATATGGTTTTTGTAAACTATGAAATTTTAATACATATGCCATCACCATGTATATAATAATAAATTTCCTTTTTATCCATTCAACCCATTATCTCACCTTGCAACCAAATTGAAGATGTTGCATTTGTAACTGTAAATTCCATGTGTCGAGCAATAAAAATGTGACGTGCGGTGATTCATCATAAACTTCAACGAGCAGTGTCTCATTCATCCAAAGGCCAAATGCAGTCATTCAAGTTGTGTTGGAGTCGTTTCTGCGATCTCTACATAATGACAATGCTTCCACTTGAATCCAATAACTTTGAATTTTAGGATTTTTCTAGATCCTTGATCATCCATTGATCAATTTCGGATCAATAGGGTATCTACATGCCCCCACTCATCACCTAGGTCTAACACCATAATTTACTGGCAATTTCCCAAGGGTATACATGCCTTACTAGGTCTTACAACAATATGCCCATTTACATGCAATTTAAAATTTTGACTCCATTATAAATATATTTTTTATTTTGTTGTTGCTCTAGAAGTTATGCTCCTAGCCTCATGTTATCTTCTCCGGATATAAGCTTCCATGGTTGCTTCTCACCAATTAAACCATCATCTCATTGAAGCATTTTTTGAAACACTTTGTGAGAATCATTAACATATGTTTCCTAGTCATATGCTTCACTCCATATTTAGTGCCTCTTAGCACTAGCCATATATTTTAGATCTACAAAAAATGCTCTCAACATGTGTTTAATAGTCATGTATCATTTTCTCCGACATGCACTAACATGTAATTAGGCATCATACCATCACATCCTCTCTTCACATGAAGCTTATGCTTGAACCTCTTCCCTCACCGTGAAAACACAATAGCCTTCTTCAATAAGATCGATGATTCCTTCCATGCTCTACAAACTCAACTCATGGCCCAAAAGTCAACTAATAAATCTCATGCTTTGACTACCAATCCCCCACTTCATCTCTTTTAGGAAATTTTCACTATGGACAGCCCCATCACATTACTCGCACAAGTATACCTCATCTGTAATACAATATAAACAACCTTTCTCTCACATGCAAACACCTCAGGATGGACTTTTCCACCATGTACTTCTTTTCCTTCTCAATTCAACTTCAATAACAATCAGACTATTTTCTAGAGGCCCACATAACCTCTTCATGCTACAACAACTTATATTTTCGCGTCGTATCCAGTATTGGTCACCTATATTTGGCTACCAAAATATAAGTGATTATCCCATGAGTTGATATGTGAGTTATCTTAGTATTAACATGTGATCATTCATAAAAATGTAACAGACTCTCATTCTCCCATATTCTTGGGATTCGATAGAATTGACCTCACCCCTTAGTAAGCACCATGGATCACCATTTGGCGAGCACTTATGTGTGGGTATAACTATTACCCTCCTCTACAAAAGAAATATATCAAACGTTTAGAATTCAAACAACTCCCACCAGATCAAACCTCTAGAACTTAAATGGTTGTGAGGGCCTTGGCCCTACCTAATATAGGCCATTTTGTCACATCTAATCAATAGGCCTAAAAATCGGATGAATCAACATCCGTGAACATGTTGTCATCATCCCTTTACAAATCCCTAAGTGTGACCTTTCCAAAATTATGAGTTTTTGGGATTAATTACTCAAAATCAATGTTTTTAGTCCCATTGCACCCTGTCCCTTTAGCCACCTGTGTTTAGCCCTGCTTTCTCCCTTCTGAACCAGCACTGGTCAACACTTTTTGCTCCCTTCTGCTCCAACTCTGATTCTAGAAATTTGGGAAAATTAAAAATAATTCTAAAGCTTCCCCTTCTAGAAGCTTCCAAGGGTTGTCTTAACTATTTACCATGGATAAGAGCTTGAATCCTATCTGATCCTACCTTGGAGAATTCACCTCTTATCCCTTGAACTCATTCTCCCATCATATGTGGATCTCAAGCCCATAATGGTAAATCATAAACTACCATCCATAGCATCATGGTTGGCTTTTGGAGATTGATTATGCCCTCATGATGTTCCCTTGATCCTAAAGGAGTCATCATATTCATGCATTAGGGTAGATATTGAGGTGTGCTTGTGACAAGGAAGGACAAGTCAACTTGGGAAGACATGTACAAGATCAAATACTATTTATGGTTGTAAACTATCTCCCATTTCTATTAATACAAAGAGTATCATGTTTTCCTATATTTGTTGCGTTAAATTTACACTCATGTATTTCAATGCCATCTTGATTCATTGAATAGAGATGTTAGATTATGCTACATAGATGTTGTGGATCCTCTGCTTGTTTTAGTTGTATGTGTAGGTTCTAATTATAACAGTTGAAGCTATGATTGGATCTTCCAAGCGAGGAAGAAAGGGAAGCTTGCTACAGATTCGAGGTAGGCTTCATTCCCGTAATCTAATATCTCTAAGGAAAACTTGTTTTTATTTTCCTTTTGTTTTTCTAGACTAGGCCACTAAGTCATGGAATTAACCTTTGTCTGCAATCATAAATTCCGCATAACAAATTGGCAACCATACTGGGGATTGATTTTCCCTTAGTGGTTTCCTTGACCTTAGCACTTTTTCACCTCTCAAATCAACCTTGAATGACTCATTTAGACATTGGTTGACCTTAGGAAAACACTTTATTAAGCTTGGTTGTGTTTCTTGTGTCGTCTTTTGATTGAAACTACTCCAACGCTCTCTTTGTTCCGAGACAGAGAACTTCAATGCACCTATCCCTTCATTGTGCCTAGTGGTTTCAATGCACTTTCCCTTATGTTACACCTACACTGATTCCATGTACCTACACTACAGCACACTTTCTCCGATGTTGCACTTGCGTTGATTTTTTTTACCTACACTGTAGTGAACTTGCCCTTATGTTGCACCTGTGTTGCAGTGCACTAGTGTCCCTAGTGCACCTGCGTTGATCCTCTAAAATGAAACAAATTTACATTTACTTCCTTTCTCTTTGATTTTCTTTGGTTCAGAAAGTTTTCTTGAGACTCTAAGTTTGTCATTGTCTCTGTAAATCCAATACCTTGTGTGAAATTGTGTGTTTTTTCTTTCATTTTTGCAACTTTTCCCCCTCAATCGCTAGGGGGTGGGGGGGTGGGGGGGTGGGGGGGTTGAATTGTGTATGAGTGTTAATCACCTTTGAGTGTCATCACCTTTTTTATAATATTTTATTTTGTTCTTTCTTTCTTCTTGTCAATTCAGGTTTGTATGCATAGATTGATTGTTGAATTTGAAAAACAACTTTTACATTATAGTTCAAGTCTGCATGGTTTCTTTTTGTCAGTGATAAAGTTGCATTCATATGTTTCTTTTCATTTGAAACATTCAAAGAAAAGAAAAGAAAAACAATTATTTTCATTGCATATAGGGCTTTAATTTTGATTGGAATAGTGAATTTGAGGAGATCTATTGTTGCATCACTTGTTTTGTGGTATTGTTGATTGATTTATGCTTCTCCTACTTAGTTAGGCCTTTCATTGTTAAAAGGAAAATGAAAAGAGTTATTTTATCATATTAGTTGCATCATAGGTGTGTTTATGTGAGATAGAGTTTTGAGCCATGAAATTGAAACATAATTCAAGAAAAACTCTAAAATTCGCTCAATTAACCTAAGGAGCACTTAAAACTTAATGACACATTTAGAGGTCTAGGTTAGATACATGTTATGGCATCTTTAAATGTAGGACCTATCATTCTTTGTCAACGTGACATTCCAAGCGTGATATCTCATTCCACATATGTAAGTGTATAGGATCGTTCTCCACATACCTCCGGGTATATCGGATGGCGCTCCACACATGAAAAGTATATGGGAACGCTCTCATCATATGATTATGCATTAGACAACACTACTATGGATTTCGCTTCCACGTGCCTTTGAGTATATTTTGGAAGTCCCCAATAGGTTTCTATCTTGCCTTAGGTAACCAAGTCAGCCACCTTGTACACTGTGATACACTGAACACAACATTCGAGGAGATTGTTTTCCCATACGTAAATCCTTGATTCACCAATGATCATGTGCTCAATATTTAGCTCAAAAATAAAAGTTATCAAATTGACTCAAAACCTGAATGAACATGTCCATCTCAGAAAAATGATCCTAATGCAACTCGTTTCATCGAAAACTGAGTTCATATGAGGAAGTTATTATGTTATTATCGCTTTGCTAAACAAGTGAAATTTTCAAAAAAAAAATTCCCTATCACTACACAGTCAGTAATCCATACTGCTGAAGTGGCAGGTGACTAGGCATGGCCAATGATTGGTCAACAATGAATTAGGATCAGACAAGTTTCAGCATTTAGTTGGGTTGTACAGTGGTGATTTGGCATGTTTTTATTGGTGCATTTCTGGACCAATGGAAGCATGCCACGTGGCAAGCCCGGAGGCCACCATGTGGCACCTCCCAAGGGTTGGATTGGTGGTCTACTATGGAGAAAAATTTATTGGCGGTGGTCAAGGTTAAACCCATGACCTACCGCATACCAACCTCAAGCTTTAACCGTCCGCTCTACACCGTGTTTCTTAACCATAGAGTTCACGGTTTATATTTATGTTATATTTGCTTGAAGACTGGCGGTTATGGGAGAGCCATCCCACAGGCCAACCCTCCCCCCATGTGAACACCACTCCATAAACCGCAAGCAGTTGTAGTCAAGATCCAACAATTATACACCAAACACCAAACGGTTGATACGTGAACGCTGCATAACACAAACTCCAACGGTCAGTTGCTCCAGTGGTTCCACTTCAACACTCCGAGATAGATTCATGTGAATGCAAGTGGGTAACGCCTAATGGTTAATGGTTCTAATAGTTTCGATGGATCTAACCATAAGGTTTAATACGACCTAACCACCACATGTGAACATTTAATTATTTGTCACCGAATGTAATGGGTTATGCTTAGCGCTAATCCTGTATTTAATTTAATTAAGCATAGTTTTGTGTTAATTAATTACAGTTTAAAATTGGCGGTGATTTTAGCAGTGCCCCTAAATTCAGTCCTACCACCAAATTTAGCGGGACTAACTGGAGATCATAGAAAATTTTAGGGGCGAATGTTCGCCCTTTGGCAAAATTAAGGGGTTTCAAATTTTTAGTGGGCGAATATTTTGTATCATAGTACATTTTTACAAATCACCTCAAATAGCCCACCTTATTTTAAGGGAGAGGGTAAAAAAGGTAAATTTAGCCCTTGAAATTAGGAGTTATAACCTTCCATTGGCCCATTTTCAAGAATAGGTTTTATTTAAGTGAATCTTATGGGCCAAAGGCCCAAATACCATATTTATAAAAGAGGTATGGTAAATTAATAAAAATATAAATAAATGAGAGGTATGGTGAATAAATAAAACATTTTTTGTATTTACTCCATAAGTCACCTTATATACATGCAAGGGTGTAAACAAATAAAAATATAAGTAAAGTGGAGGTATGGTAAATAAATAAAACGTCTTTTTATACTTACTCAAAAGGTATGGTAAATAAATAAAAATATAAATAAACTAGACGCATGGTAAATAAATAAAACCTCTTTTTATATTTAGTCCATAACCCTCGTTGTATTTATGAAGGCTCAAGAAAGAGGTTTTATTTAAGTGAATCCTATGGGCCAAATACCATATTTGTAAAAGAGGTATGGTAAATTAATAAAAATATAAATAAACGAGAGGTATGGTAAACAAATAAAACATTTTTTTTATATTTACTCCATAAGTCACCTTATATTTACGAACACTCAAAAAATGCGTTGTATTTAGGTGAAACCTATGGGCAAAATACTATGGGACAAATACCATGGACTAGATTGTTATTAATACCATGCAAAAAAGCGTTATTAACCCTAATATTAGTATTAATAAAAATAAAAATGGCACATGGTATTGACCCATGGTATTCACCTGGAATGTAGCCTATTTAAATGGGGGAATTAAACCAGCATAGATCCATCTTTACTCTAGATCTACTAACCCCCGATATGCAAACTAGCATAGAGTGAAAAAATATTTGATCTGATCAACAGTAAAAATGGATGTTGTAATTTAATGTATGTTAAACATTTTAGCTTGGTTAAAATAAAAAATAAAACAAAAATCAATTATTAATTTTATTAATTTTTATAAATTACTAATAGTAATTTTTAAGCTCCAGGTTTATGATAACCCATGGTAATACCATGGTATTCAAATGGATGTTGTAATTTAATGTATGTTAAACATTTTAGCTTGGTTAAAATAAAAAATAAAACAAAAATCAACTATTAATTTTATTGATTTTTATAAATTACTAATAGTAATTTTTAAGCTCCAGGTTTATGATAACCCATGGTATTGACCCATGGTAATACCATGGTATTCATGTGAGCATAGACTATTTAAAGGGGAAATTCTATCATCTTAGATCCATCTTAATTCTGGGTCTACCAAGTGCTCAGAGGGATAAATAGATTTCATCCCCCTAAGAGTGGTAGATGTGGAGTTAAGATGGATATAGGTTGGTTTTTATGATAATGAAGATATTAAATAGACTTAGGAAATTATATTGTAAAAACATCTTAAGGTGAATGGTTAAAGCATAGACATTGGACAAGTATATTTGTATACTTATGTTTTAAATTGAAACAAATCCAGGGCTAAAAGGAATGGATTGATTGCACTAGTCATCCTTCTATAAGTTTCCAACATATGCTAGAGTAAACAGATTGTAATTTGGATAATTTTTCTAATTGCAAACAGGAACATACTTGTGTATTGGCAGGGTGGTTACGAGGTCCCTAGAAGTGATGAATTTGAATTTTTCTTGGTTTTATATATAGTATTAGGTTTTTTCTCATGCTTTCTGTGAATGGCACGAGTGAATTTTATCCTACACCCACTAGGTTATTGATATGTAATTTCGGTAATTTTGATTTCAAAAGATATTTTAAAGAAATGCAATGATTTCATTTGTGTACTCAATAAACACAAGATTTTATAATTGAGTAAAATATTTGCCATGCCTGGTGAGAGATTCGCCAAAAAATTATATACACATATCATATTATTGATAAAATCGCCTTCCATTTTTCCTATATACCATGGAGATTCGCCCATTTATTATACATGTAAATTTAGGGGGGTTCTTAAAATTTTCCCTGCTGGAGATGTTCCAGATTTAGCGGAGAAAATGTAGGAAAAGACTAACTGAGTTCTAGAGAAGTCAATTTGCGACCAAATTGAGCTCAGAAAGAGGTGTTCTTGGCTAATTTTGACATTCTGAACACATTGGTGCAGGTATCGGGAGCCATAGAGCTTTGTAAATATCATTTTTTCCACATTGAGATAATACAAAGGCCCAAGCCATGGAAGCTAAACCAAGGAGATATAGCCTAGGAGGGGAAAACTCCTTCATCAAAACACTGTGTTAATGTGTCTCTTTGATGGTTTGTTGCACCGTACATGTTTATTGTTCAGTATTTGTTTCTGAAGTTATTTTTCTCATGAATGTATTTTTAAAACTTAAGAGAAATTACCTGATTGTATGCAAAAACAGCTAATGAAACCTCAGCAAAAGAAGCAATAAGCATGCACATATTTATAAATCTGTAATTGTTATTAGCACAGCAAAACTAATCATACAAAAATAGATCAACAAAGGTGGTATATTGTATTTCACAGTTGCTTGGTAAACCCTTTTTCCTATTTACCCCTATTTTTTATTTATTTTTGTTGTTAATTTCTAAAATTAATTGACCGTGGAACAACATCCTCACTATGGAACAACTCCTTAGTGGATCTTAGGTTGAGGCTAATGGCAATATTTCCCTAGTCTACCAATCAAGGAAACCCCTCTTAATGGGAATCCTAGTCCTTTTACTCCTTTTCGAAATATTGGTGCTCCTTATATGGCAACGTTGTCCCTTCTTGGATTTACCATTGGTTTTCCAGTTTGGTTATTTTTTACCTCTTTGGTTCTGAATGTCCAAACTTCTTCTCAATCAAGTAGTCCTCCACCTGAACAACATCAACCTCAAGTTGATCCTAAAGTTGACCCTTTTCCTTCTTCACATGTTGTTTCTTCATCCCTTTCTTCCTCCTCGCCTGGTGAAATTCTTGATTCTAGTAACTAGGAAGCTAAGAAGAAGAAGAAAAGGACGAAGAAGAAGAAGCAAAATAAGCAAGGGGGAAACCAAGCAACCATTGCTACCAATGAAACTAGTATGGAGGAACCTTCCAATCATCCCCGCAAAGTTAAATTACCTTGCAAGTTATGTAAGGGTGACCACCTTCTTAGAGATTGTCCTGGTATTCCCAAGGTATTAAAAGTGTGCTCCACAGGCTCACATAAGCCTTTGTCGCCAGCTTTTGGAGATCATGCTAGTGACAAACCATCAACTAGTGATAGTAACATCCATGGGAAAAAAGGTAAATTTAAGTTTCCTTGTAGGTTATGTGAAGGTAATCATCTTATTCAAATTTGTCCTTATATGGATGAAGACTCAAAAGTGTTGGACAACCTTACATTTTTTCTGCCACGACTTCTGGTTGGTTACTAGAAGATTTCCCCTAATCCTCCACTAGTTAATGATGTGATTGATTTAATCCAATAAATCCCACTCTCTCTTAACATGAATCCCATGAGTTTGTTCCCGAACAACCATCAGTTGAGAAAATGCTTTGCTCAGCTCCACCTTTAGTTGATCATACCTTTCCCATTCAAAGTGAACTTCATACTACTTAGGTTCTTCTTATTTCTTCATGTTCCAATGAACTGGAGGTAAATCCTCCCATTCCCATGGCAGAGGGGGACAATTCTTCTGTTCCCATGGCACAAGTTGGAAATCCTCCCATTCCCACAGAACATGGGAGCATTTCTCCCATCCCCATAGCACAAGGGGGAAGTTATCCCATTCCCATGACACCCCCTCAAAGTGGTATGGTCACTTCCTTTGATTGTATTTTACTGGAAGGATATCATCTTCCCTCTTAAGTGCCCTTCCAGATCATAGTATAGGCTTATAATATGTATGTACTAGGCACAGTCATAGAAGAAGGCATATATGTTAGTATTATGTCCTCAACTACTTGGCAAGCTTTCAGTTCTCCACAACTTGTACCTGTTACCCAGAATGTTTTGGCTTTTAACAGAGGAACCAGTCAACAATTAGGAATCCTTCCTCAATTTCCTACTACTTTGGGAGAAAATATTTTTTATTTTAATGCGATTTTATTCCAAGTCCCTTTGGATTTTACTTTACTCCTTGGGAATGATTATGTTTACAACATGGAGCTCTTGTCTCTTCACTGTTTCGTGTGATGTGTTTCCTGAATGAAGGAAGAATCGTGACCATTAACTAGCTTTCATTCATTAGTCCTAATTTGACTCCCAGTCAACGAAATTCCCTAAATGGTCCTTATATGCAAGTGATATCTACCCCACCATAGGTTATTATGTGACAACCTATTCCATACCCACCTCTAATGATCTAGTAAGTGACGTAGTGCATCATTTATTATGGGCGTTCGAACCTGATATTTCTTTTGGATCCTTTAAATGTATCCCTTCTAAAGCATTGTTCTCCCATCTTATGGCATCTTCTTGGAAGCCATAGTCTCTAAGGATCCATGATTAATATAACCAGAGATACTGGAGCAGAGTTATTTTACTTATGTGAACCTTGTTAAAAAATGAAACAAGGTTCTTGGAGCAGAGTTCCTTTTCTTGTGTCAAGCTCGTTAAAAAATGAAACAAAGTCCCTTGAGCACAGTTATTTTCCTGTGTCAAACTCGTTAAAAAAATGAAACAGATCCCCTTCTAATTCAAGTTTTTGATTAGATCTCGTAAATTCCCAGTTGAGTCTTTCACTTGAATCTCATAAGTGAACCTTCATTCCATCCACCTGTTAGTAACCGGAAATCTACTTAGGTGAATGAAATGAAGCTTAGGGGGCATGTGCCTAGAATTTAGGCATTATTTTGGGGACATGAAAACTTATCTCAAGCATATTTTCTCTTTTGTTTCAAGCTTGTGTAAAAATAAAACCACTATGTTAAGAAACTAGCTCACAAAAAGATAGAAAAGAGAGATCAATGCCTTAGAATTCAGCCTCTTCAAGGGGGAAACCTCCTTTACATTACACAAATGAACAATTCTTGGATGATACAAATGAAAAGACCTCCTTTCTATATATAGGAGTCTAAGGGGTCATAACATAATCAGAGCCGACATAACAATAATAATGTAAGGGCACAATAATAACAATAGTGGGCTTCTATGAGGCACAATAGTAACAATATGGGCACTACATGGGTACATCAATATAATAAGTGGGTT
Source organism: Pinus tabuliformis (assembly GCA_031772625.1). Taxonomy (NCBI): domain Eukaryota; kingdom Viridiplantae; phylum Streptophyta; class Pinopsida; order Pinales; family Pinaceae; genus Pinus; species Pinus tabuliformis. The sequence goes on from CM062817.1 coordinate 723,085,122, forward strand.
GTACTAATAACAATAAGGGGTTACACTAGTAGCATAGGGGCCTGACATGCCCCTCTCCTTCAAAAAGCGTTGTCCTCAACGCTTGAGTAGTTCTTGATGCTTCCGTATAAAATTCTTGTCCTCCCATGTGGAATCTTCAGCAGGTAAGTTCTTCCACTTGATGAGATACTCTGAAATTGATCTATTTTGTAGCTGTTAGGTTCTTGTTTCTGTGACTGCTCTAGGGTCCAATATGATTTTTCCTTCCTCTTCAATTTCTAGCAATATTGTTTGAATTGGGATCTTTTGCAACTTTTGAATAAGTGGCCATACTTCTTCGTCCTTCTTCCATTCATCCCTTGCTTCGTTTATCCAATTTGGTTGGATAATAGAAATAGCACAAAACAATGCTTCCACATCCTTATCCTTGAAGAGTCTTCCCATTCGGTAAGGTCGCCATTTTTTAAGTGCATGTAGTATTGCCAACATTTCCTTCTCATAAATAGTTTTCTTGAGATGTAGCATTAAAAATACCCAATCACCTACATCAAAACATTTTTTACTACCATGTTGATCTACCTGTTGTTTCATTTGATTTTGCACCAAAGTGGCATTATCCTTTAAAATTTGGAGAACTTCTTGTTGATGCTCAATGTGATCTTTCACTGCTTGAACATTTTTCTTCTTGATATGTCCTTCTATCTCTAGAGTCTGAGGAGTGGTAATTTATTCCAATCCTTTACAAGATATGGTCAGATTCATTTCTTGATGCTCGATGTGATCTTTCACTTCTTGAACATTTTTCTTCTTTATATGTCCTTCTATCATGATAGTTTGAGGAATGGTAATTTCGACCAATGAATTACAAGATATGGTTGGATTCATTTCTTCTTTCTCGATGTGATATTTCACTTCTTGCACCTTTTTCTTCTTTCTCTTCTCAATCTATGTAGAATAATTTCTTCTCAGCACACTTATGACCTTTAGTGTATTTGCTATCACAACCGTAACAAAGCCCTTTTGCTCTTTTTTCTTCCAATTGTTGTGGTATCAACCTTATAGATTGTGGAAGACTAGGGGAAAAAACACTTCCATCTTTATAGTTGTGAGTGGTATGCTTCCTGGTTGCCATAATTTGTCTTTCCATTTTTCTTGCTAACCTGAATGCATTCTCTAATGAATCAAGTTCCCAAAGGCGAACACCATGTTGGATATTATCCTTTAAAGTCCCTATGAACACATAAATCCTATGCTCCTCTGGAATATTTTTTACCCTTATGTTCAATTTTTGGAACTCCTCAATGTGCTCCATTATTGAACCCTTTTGTTTGAGACTTATCAATTGGCTAAAAAAAGTGTTGATTTTTGTATCCTCATAATGTGTTGTCAATTCTTCTGTAAGAATTGCCCAAGTGATAATTTGTTTACAAGAGCAAATCGATTGATACCATACAAACTGATTTGGTTCCAAATATAAAGTTGCAATACGTACCTTTTGTGTGTTCTACACATTATTGAAATCGAAAACTTGCTCCATCTGTAATATCCATGTTGTGGGATCCTTGCCATCAAACTTCCTCATATCGATTTTTGGAATATGGCGGGTCTTCGATCCAACATTAGAGTCTATGGAATCATGATTAACATTTCTTTTTTTCTCATCATGAGTTTCCTTTACTACCCTTTCACCATTAGTGACCATTTCTTGTAGCAACTTATTCATATTTATCTTCAATTCTTCCATCTTATCATCCATGCCATCAATTTTAGCGTCCATGCCATTCATCTTAGCTTCCATGCCATCCATATTAGCTTCTATGCCTTTCTTTAAACAATCCATCTTAGCTTCTACACCTTTATTTAAACCATCCATCTTAGCTTCTACATCTTTCCTCAAACCATCCATCTTAGATTCTGTTGTTTTTTGTGCAAGTGACACTTGTTGCACTTGGTCTCGTAATTTTGATATATCATGTTGCATTTCTTCCTCTTCTTCATGAGTCATGCTAGAGATTTCAAGTTGCTTACTAGGTGTTTGCATTTTCTTTCCTCGGGGCATCAATTACCGATTCAGACTAATTTTTCAAACCAAGCTTATGCAAAAAAAAATTAAAAAACTACACACCTTTTTTCACTTTGTAGAAGCTTGATATTGAATCTGATGTTTCTCTGCAATTTCAGATCATCCAGTTCTGAAATTCTGACCTATACTAGCCCTTTGTGTCCTCTTTCCAATGTCGCCAGTCTAATCCAAATTGGATTCTCCAAGGAAGAGTTATGCACAATCTCCCAAGATGACTTGATTATATACTAGTTCAATAGAGCGAACTTGTACGACATGCCACGAGTCACTGTTTCGACCTTTGGCTCTGAAAAATATATAAAAGAAACTACAATCCGTCCTATTTCTGTACCTTCTTACAAAATTTCAATCTGATGCTTAGAGAGAAAGTTATGATGATTTTCCCCAGGTCACCTGTTTGGAATGTAATTCAGGAGTCTGCAAAAAGGCCAACTTCCTCAGATCATATCTCCGTAAATATAGTGTGAAAAGCTCTAAAATTCGGACCCAAGATTCAATGCATTTTATTCTCAAATGGGTTTTTTTTTAGCTTTTGAAACGTCACAGAAAAAAAGTTATAGAGAAAATTCCACAATGACCTTTTTGGAGCAGCGAAACCCTAGAATCCAAAACTCTGATACCAAATGTTAAGAAACCAGCTCACAAAAAGATAGAAAAGAGAGATCAATGCCTTAGAATTCAGCCTCTTCGAGGGGGAAACCTCCTTTACATTACACAAATGAACAATTCTTGTATGATACAAATGAAAAGACCTCCTTTCTATATATAGGAGTCTAAGGGGTCATAACATAATCAGAGCCGACATAACAGTAATAATGTAAGGGCACAATAATAACAATAGTGGGCTTCTATGGGGCACAATAGTAACAATATGGGCACTACATGGGTACATCAATATAATAAGTGGGTTGTACTAATAACAATAATGGGTTACACTAGTAGTATAGGGGCCTAACACACTCTTACTCTCAAACATAGTTTTTCTCTGTTTAAAGCTTGCATAAAAATGAAAACAATTTCAAGCAGAGTTTCCCATGTTTCAAGCTTGTGTAAAAATGAAACCATTCTCATCCTATCCCGTGATTTCCATTTTTATCAACCTATTTCTTGTAGAAATTTTGAATAATTTAACACATATTCAACAGAGATTATCCTGATCATGTACTATTGCGGAATACATACACAATACATAAGCTCCTCTACGTTGATCATCAATATAGCAGCATCAATAACAATAAAACATCAAGAGCATTCACACATTAACACAGTATGTAACCCGGGGAAAGCATCTCGCTAAAAACCCCACACTATCTGTATATTATTGATTTAGAACATGTAACATTACAAAGTACAATGCTTATCACAAGAAATCCAGTACCAGCTCCACCTGTTACACACAATACAGCTCAGATCTGATCTCCAAATCTATTACACTGCTTACCTACCTCTCCAGCTCAATACCTGCTCAAGAACTGATGAGAATGGTTTACCAAACTCGTATTTCACCTGCAAAGAATCACTCACACTCTGTTGGACGTGAGAACAGGCTACAATTCTTGATATTGGCCAATTCATTGGCATACTCAATCCCTCTGATTGTGGAAATCATCATGCACAGCTATAGTCACAACTGATAGCAATCTGATCCTCTAACACCTGTCCCTGCTAAACTGAACATGCACTGACATGCAACTGAGTTAACTGATGTATTCTATAGTTGCATTATGAGTTAATAACTTGTGAATTAATTAATAACTAATTCACCCAACTCATCTCTAGTCTATTTGCCAGTTAGACTAAATACAACCAGTTTAACAAAGCTAAACTGAACACAACTCCATCAACTGCACCTCCAGTCCACTAAACTCAACTCACTTGAGTTCTAACTGAAGTCCTTCATGCAAATATTAGTCATCCCATAGGTAACCATGTATTTCCCTCTGGGATCTGCATGTACCACATCCGTAGCTCATCCTGAAGTGCTCCAAGAGAATAAGATCAAGTTTATAGTCCAAATATTATTATGAGACAATAATATTTGACTTTTCTATTTTTGACAGCCAGTCTAAAAATACACTTTGATCACTCACACTGTGATCACTCACACTGTGGTCACCCACATTGTGATCACTCATATTGTGGTCACCCACACTGTGATCATCCATACTGTGGTCACCCACACTGTGATCATCCCTGTTGGGATCACAAATAGAACTTGCGCCATAATTTTCCTGTGAGCCCACTTAGTGAAGGCAACTCTTTTCACTAAGCTCCATCATCTTGTTGCAATCTCAACACTCCCTCTCGACAAGATATGGATTATCAGCAACCCCTATCCTGCCTCGGTGGTACTCGAATTTGCTCCTGGTGAGAGCCTTTGTCAGAATATCAGCATCCTAATCCTCTGTTGGAATGTATGAAAGCAAAATGATCCTCCGCTGCACACAATCTTTGATATGATGGTACCTGATGTCAATATGCTTAGATCTATCATGAAATACAGGATTAGCCGAGAGTTTAATGCAACTCTGGTTATCACAGTAAATCACAGTAGGATCCAAATGAGAACCGAACAAACCAACCAAGATCTTCCTCATCCATATAGCCTCGCATGCAGCCAAACTTGCTGCCATATACTCGGCCTCCGCTGAACTGAGTACCACAGATCTCTGCTTCCTGTTGTACCAAGAAACTGCTATCGATCCAATACTGAAGACCCCTCCTGATGTGCTCTTTCTGTCCGTTGGGCTCCCTGCCCAATCTGCATCTGTGAAGCCACATAGCTTCACCTCATCCTCCTATCTGTACCATAAACCATATCCCAATGTGCCTCTCAAGTAGGGCAATACATGCTTGCCCGCCTTCCAGAAGAGCTTGGTAGGCTTAACCATAGCTTGTGAAAGCTGGTTAACTGCATAGCATATATCAGGTCGTGTATTGACCAAATACATCAGCGACCCCACCAACTGTCGATAAATAGTGGCATCCACTTCTTCTCCCGAAGTGACATCCTCCTTCCTCCAACCTCCAGGAAGAGGAGTATCAATAGGCTTGCAGCCATGCATGTTGAACTTCTCCAGTATCTCCCGAGCATACTTGCCCTGAGAAACAAACAGTCCACCACTGCGCTGCCATATTTCCAATCCTACGAAATAGTGAAGGAGGCCCCAATCCTTCATCTCAAACTCTGTAGCAAGATCCTTCTTGCATGACAGTATCAACAGCTCATCACCCGTTAGAATCAAATCATCAACATACAATACAATGATAAGCAGCTTACCCTCCACCACAATCTAGTATAGGTTAGGATCCGCCTCGCTCTTGGAGAATCCAAGTCCTGTGAAATAGCTGTCTATCCGTGTGTACCAAGCACGTGGTGCTTGCTTCAACCCATACAGCGCTCTCTTGAGCCTGCACACATGTGACTCGCTGCTGAAGACCTCAAAGCCTTCAGGCTGCTCAATGTACACCTCCTCCTCAATGACTCCGTTGAGGAACGCATTCTTCACATCCATATGATGAATGTGCCATCCCATCTGCGCTGAGAGAGCAAGAATCCTCCGTATGGAAGAATACCTTGCGATAGGTGCAAAGGTCTCCTCATAATCGATCCCCTCTATCTGTGAAAAGCCTCGGGCAACAAATCTTGCCTTGTACTTCTCCACACTCTCATCAACTACCTGCTTGACCTTGTAGATCCATCTTGAACCCACCACTGATTTCCCTTCCGGTATAGGAACAATCTCCCATGCACTGTTTCTGACAATATAATCATACTCTTCCACCATGGCATCTACCCATGCGGGATCCTCCACAGCTTCCTCGAAAGAGGATGGCTCAGTCACAACACACTTGCTCATCAGAGCCATGTATCTAGTGTACCGATCAGGTGACTGTCTCTGCCTGCGTTGGGCTGTAGGTGGTCCTACAACTTTCTCTGCATCTTGAGCCAGTCGCTCAGCTTCTATCAAGCGCTTTCACCCTCTGATGGTTGGCGCTGCATGAGTGGTCTCTTCCACTCCATGAACCTCATCCTGTGGCTGATCCACGTCCTGAAGCTCATCCTTAGGAACTAATAGCTCCTCATCTACATGCAAGTGTAGCTCCCTCTCAAGCGAACACTCCATGGCTTTCTCCTCCTGAAATTTTATATCCCGTCGCACAACAGTTTTACCACTGTCTGGAAAATACACACGATAGTTGTGGCGCATATCAGTGTACCCCAAAAATATCCCAACCTCTGCAGTCGGTTCCAACTTCTTCCTGGCATCCTTCATCACATGCATGTAAACGTTAGCACCAAAAATCCTTAGATGAGAAAGATCAGGCTTCTTACCAGAATAAGTATCCTCGGGTGTACTCATGCCAAGTATCCTATGAGGACAACGGTTCTACACATAAACTGTTGTATTGCATGCTTCCGCCCACAAGTGAAGGGGTAGGCCCTGATCATGTAACATTGCCCGTGCAGCACCCACAATCGTTCTATTCTTCTGCTCAACTACCCCGTTCTGCTGTGGGTTATGGGGAGCTATGAGCTCTCTACGAATCCCTTCTGCCTTGCAGAAATCCTTGAACTCGTCCGAGATGTATTCACCACCATTATCGCTCCTAAGAGCCTTCACCTTCTTCCCCGACTCCTTCTCGACCAGTGCTTTGAATTCACAGAACTTTGAATATGTCTCGCTCTTCTTCTGCATGAAGAAGATCCAGCACTTACGAGAGAAATCATCAACAAAAATCACATAATACCTATGTTTTGTTGTCGAAGCAACTAAGAAAGGTCCACACACGTCTGTGTGAATTCTCTCAAGGATCGTCGTGGCGTGACTATCCTTCTCATGAAAGGTGGCTTTCACAAACTTTCCCAAAGTACACCCCTTGCACTGATCTGACTACGCAAGTGTGCCTCTAGGAAGCCCTATAGTGATCTGCTGCAGTATCTTAAAGGCTCCATGGTGAAGGTGACCCAATCTCCTGTGCCACAACTCACCATCATCCCGGCTCACCAATCCTTCTGCCTGGCCCGCCGTTGCTGCGCATCCATCTACATGCAACTGATAAAGGTTCCTCACTCGAACCCCTATCTTCCAGGTCTCACCAGTTGTCTTGCTGCGCAGGAAAGCCTTTCCCTCGCTGAAAACAACATCATACCCCTTGTCTTCTAACATCGCCACTGAGATAAGATTCTTCTTCAATCTTGGAACATGCATGACTTCCTTCAATACGAAGGGTTTACCAGACTCCCTCTTAAAGGAAATGGTACCGATACCGGTCGCACTGTATCTACCATCATCGCCCATCTCGATGTGCACTCCAAGATCTTTGTCCTCCAGATCAGAGAACAAATCTCTATCTCCCATCATGTGAAAAGACGCACCACTGTCCAAGAACCACACTGATCCCATCACACTTGAAACCAAGCATGCGATCAATGAAAAATCAAGCTCAAACTGTGAGGCTAGATCCTCTCCTGCTGAAGATCCAGCAGCCTACTTTTTCTTCTTCTTCTGCGGACAATTAGTGGCATAGTGTCCGTGCTGGTGACAATGAAAACACTTCACCTTGGACATATCCTACTTCTTGCCTTTCGCACCAGACTGAGAAGCTTTCTTGCTCTTCCCTTTCTTTGCTTTGGCAGCCAAAGCACAATTCTCTTCATCAGCTCCCTTTGACGAAGATCCGTCCCTGGTACTCCGCCTGATCTCCTCCTGCACAAGATCTGACCATAGTCTTTCCCATCCTGGAAATTTCTCCCGACCATTGACACAGTCCTAATAGGAATGCCAAATATTCGGAAGACCAAGGAGAGCCAAGCTCACCAAGTCCTCATCATCGACAGTAACCCCCACACTTCCCAGCTCATCTCGACACTGAATGAACTTCGTGAGATACTTGGGAATACTGTCACCCTTCTCGCATTTGATGTTTCTGAGTTTATCTTTGAGCGCCAACTTCCTCTGATCGCTTTTGCTTTGGAATAATTCTGTTAATGATTTCCACATCAAATATGGAGTAGCCTTTCCATGGAGGCTGGACACAATGTGATCCTTCACGCCCTCCAATAGAATCCTTCGACATTTTGCGGTCTTCTTTTGCCAAACTTCTGCTTCAGCAGCATCAGTAGGCTTTAGGATATCCGTGTCTATGAACTCCTTCAGCCCGTTATCATCCAATACTGCCTCCATCCTGTCCTTCCATGCAATATAGTTTGAGCTACCCTCAAGAGCATACTCCAATCGCAATCCATTGAAAGACATTGTTGCGTTGTCATCAAGAAAACACTGCTGCAAATTCGAATTCCACCAGCAACCAACTCAACCGCCTCGGATCTAAGATTCGTGAGAACATAATATTTCTCGTACAAAGATTGACTGTATGGGCATTCACCGGATATCTCACCTTCCAAAGGAAGGATGAATCCAGAGGCTACCTGGCCCGATTACAGACTCTGCCTGAAGAAATAGAATGTAAACACTTCCTGAATAGTAGATCTAATGATCAACAGCTCTGATACCATGTAGAAACTTTTTCTACAATTATCTAGCTCGCTCTGATACCATGTAGAAATTTTGAATAATTTAACACATATTCAACAGAGATTATCCTGATCATGTACTATTGCGGAATACATACACAATACAAAAGCTCCTCTACGTTGATCATCAATATAGCAGCATCAATAACAATAAAACATCAAGAGCATTCACACATTAACACAGTATGTAACCCGGGGAAAGCATCTCACTAAAAACCCCACACTATCTGTATATTAATGATTGAGAACATGTAACATTACAAAGTACAATTCTTATCATAAGCAATCCAGTACCAGCTCCACCTGTTACACATAATACAGCTCAAATCTGATCTCCAAATCAATTCCACTGCTTGCCTGCCTCTCCAGCTCAATACCTGCTCAAGAACTTATGAGAATGGATTACCAAATTCGTATTTCACTTGCAAAGAATCACTCACACTCTGTTGGACATGAGCACAGGCTACAATTCTTGATATTGGCCAATTCATTGGCATACTCAATCCCTCTGATTGTGAAAAATCATCATGCACAGCTATAGTCACAACTGATAGCAATCTGATCCTCTAACACCTGTCACTGTTGAACTGAACATACACTGACATGCAACTGAGTTAACTGATGTATTCTATAGTTGCATTATGAGTTAATAACTTGTGAATTAATTAATAACTAATTCACCCAACTCATCTCTAGTCTATTTGCCAGTTAGACTAAATACAACCAGTTTAACAAAGCTAAACTGAACACAACTCCATCAACTGCACCTCCAGTCCACTAAACTCAACTCACTTGAGTTCTAACTGAAGTCCTGCATGCAAATATTAGTCATCCCATAGGTAACCACGTATTTCCCTCTGGGATCTGCATGTACCACATCCGTAGCTCATCCTAAAGTGCTCCAAGAGAATAAGATCAAGTTTATAGTCCAAATATTATTATGAGACAATAATATTTGACTTTTCTATTTTTGACAGCCAGTCTAAAAATAGACTTTGATCACTCACACTGTGATCACTCACACTGTGGTCACCCACACTGTAATCACTCATATTGTGGTCACCCACACTGTAATCATCCATACTGTGGTCACCCACACTGTGATCATCCCTGCTGGGATCAAAAATAGAACTTGCGCCATAATTTGCCTGCGGGCCCACTTAGTGAAGGCGACTCTTTTCACTAAGCTCCATCATCTTGTTGCAATCTCAACACTCCCTCTCGACAAGATATGGATTATCAGCAACCCCTATCTTGCCTCGGTGGTACTCGAATTTGCTCCTAGTGAGAGGCTTTGTCAGAATATCAGCATCCTGATCCTCCGTTGGAATGTATGAAAGCAACATGACCCTCCGCTGCACACAATCTCTGATATGATGGTACCTGATGTCAATATGCTTAGATCTATCATGAAATACAGGATTAGCCGAGAGTTTAATGCAACTCTGGTTATCACAGTAAATCACAGTAGGATCCAAATGAGAACCGAACAAACCAACCACGATCTTCCTCATCCATATAGCCTCGCATGCAGCCAAACTTGCTGCCATATACTCGGCCTCCGCTGAACTGAGTGCCACTGATCTCTGCTTCCTGCTGTACCAAGAAACTGCTGTCGATCCAATACTGAAGACCCCTCCTGATGTGCTCTTTCTGTCCGTTGGGCTCCCTGCCCAATCTGCATCCGTGAAGCCACATAGCTTCACCTCATCCTCATGTCTGTACCATAAACCATATCCCGATGTGCCTCTCAAGTAGCGCAATACATGCTTGCCCGCCTTCCAGAAGAGCTTGGTAGGCTTAACCATAGCTTGTGAAAGCTAGTTAACTGCATAGCATATATCAGGTCGTGTATTGACCAAAAACATCAGCGACCCCACCAACTGTCGATAAACAGTGGCATCCACTTCTTCTCCCGAAGTGACATCCTCCTTCCTCCAACCTCCAGGAAGAGGAGTATCAACAGGCTTGCAGCCATGCATGTTGAACTTCTCCAGTATCTCCCGAGCATACTTGCCCTGAGAAACAAATAGTCCACCACTGCGTTGCCATATTTCCAATCCTAGGAAATAGTGAAGGAGGCCCAAATCCTTCATCTCAAACTCTGTAGCAAGATCCTTCTTGCATGACAGTATCAACAGCTCATCACCCGTTAGAATCAAATCATCAACATATAGTACAATGATAAGCAACTTACCCTCCACCACAATCTGGTATAGGTTAGGATATGCATTAGGGTTATATACATTAGGTTTACGTACATGTCTTCTTATGTTATGGTTACATTCATTATAGATTTTAGTTGACTAGTGTAACTATATGAACATGTGTCAAATAGTCAAGAATGATAGTAACCTGCATTTGTTTGCATTGCTATTGTTGTGTTATATGTCGTTGATGAGCATGATAGACTAACTTGTTGTTGTTATGTGTTATTAAAATGATGATTAGAGCTATTTCATTGGGATCTTGATTTTGTAATTTGGATTGATCATATGTGTGATGGTTATGTTCATTGCCTTGAAGATCTTGATGTTATATGTATTGTGTTAACCTGGCTTGACCTATGCAGATGGTTATGGTTGTGATATTCAGGTATGAACCGACATATTTGTGATATGGTGTCATACTAATCTAGATTCACTTTTCATATGCGTATGATTTTACGATGTGAACATGTTAGTTAGATATTGTTATGGGTATAATGATCTTATAAGTGCTTCAGCTGATGTATTGTAAAGTTATATCGTGCTAACTAGATTGATTGTGCAAACAAGATCACATCCCCTGAGATACATTAAGGTATCAGTTGTTTATGTCATATATTTGGTGCTTGACTATTGATCATGTCATCTAGTTTATTTATTTAACATGGCATGAATGTTTGATGAATTGCATAATATGAGTATGTGTTCAAATTATCTTGTTTTAAGATGACTGTACTAAAATATATGTGTTGAGACAGTTGATATGTACTTGAGTATCGTAGGTGATAGTTGTAGGATTATGACTGATGACTATGAGTTGACTATGGATTATGACATCATTGTTAGTCTTGGTAATGATTGACTTCAAATTAATAGATATGATTGTCTTGATATTTTGAACATGTGGTTGATATGTGTGAGCAGTTACAGGGTAACATGTTTGGTATTAGCATGACAAGGTAATAGTTGATGTGTCTATATAACTAACAGTTGGGTGGTGTGATAGCACATAGTAAGCCTCGATTCCAACAAGGTAAAATGGTAAAAGAAAGGAATAGGGCAGGAATTCCTTTGGATATGTTTAGAAACCCTAATTTCGAACGAATGAGTGCTTTGCACACAGGAAGTCTTCTTAACCTTGATTTTGTCTGACATTATGTGGATATGTGCTATATTCACGAATATGTACTTGACATGTATATTAGCTAGTCTTTAGCTACAGGTGGATCTGTTAAAGGATTGGAGTCCCTTGAGAGATGGCATGGATGTGTTCAGTTGTAAGCAACATGCTTGGCACAACAAGATGAGGTAACTAGTGTAGTGTTATGTTTATTTATGCACTAACAGTTATAAGTTAATGAAAGCATGATGTAGGGAGTTGCATGGCAAGACAGGTTTCCATGAAATCTTGAAGATGGCTCAGGTTGAGCTTTCCTTGGGAACCATGGGGATTGAGTCATGGTGTCAGTCTTGTGCTTTTGGTCTTTTGAGCTTGATTTGTGGTTTTTTTTATGTTTGGTGCAAGGCCTTGCCACTTTGTTGTAGTGTCATATTGTTATGGGCTTTCGTGGTCTTCTTCTTGGTTTTTTCTTGTCTTCTCTTTTATTGTTTTGAGTCTTGGGAATTGGTTGGGAAAGAGGAAAGTTGATGGAGCTCGGGGAGAGTTGTGTGGTACCCAAAAGGTAATGTACGACTCAGATGAAGCTCTGTGCACGAGTGAACGTAGCGAAAGGAAAGACTATGATAGTCGTTTGGACTGGTTGGGTTCATTTTGGTAAATGAACCATGGCATTACAGACATGAGAAAGGTAACTAGAAAATATAGAGTAAATGGATCTGAGGCGTCAAATGCCTTGGCTATGTTGGGAACTATTGTTCTCAATATCACGCATGTCATGCATGAATAAAGGAAGTTCTCTTAACCTTGACCTTATGTTATCTGGAAATTTTGTTATGATCATGATTATGTTGATGTTTATATATGTATACATGTATGTATGTATGTCATTTCCTGACAGGATCATGATTGTTTTATGCTAACATTTATATGTGTATGTATTTATCCATGTATCTATGTTAATGTATGACAGGGTTGTCAGGGATCATTCATGTGGAGGAATGATTGCTTATGAAGGAGAACAACATGAAGATGTTCTTGGTCTTACTAGGAATCAATTGGGAAGAGTAATCACGACAAATATACAAGGTCAGTATCATGTGGATATGGTTTGATATTGTATACTTGTATTATGCCTATGTTTATGTTATAACATGTACTGTTGAAGGAGACATCAGCAAAGTGAAAGCAGTGTGTTTTACGGCATGCTAGGATAAGCATGGATGAGATACTGGAAGTAAGGTTTCATGGTAAGGACATTATGGTTTTGGATGTGTGGTATTACTGTTGTGCATATACTGTATATGTTACACATGTTGCATCTATGACATGTGCACAAGCGATGTCATGTATATATAGTGTGTGTACATGTTGTTTATGCATTGTTATGTATAGGATGGTACAGATAGTGTTGTATGAATGTGCATATTCAATATTGGGTATAGATGGTGCTATGTACATGTTGGATATGCGGTATTGTGTACATATTGTACTATTTGCATGATGGATATGCGGTGTTGTGTGAATATGGTGCTATGCGCATGTTGTTTATGATGTGTTGTGTACAGATGATGCTATGTACGTGTTGGATATGTAGTGCTATGTACAAGTGGTGTTGCGTGCATGTTGTACATGTGGCATTATGTACATATGGTGTGGTGTGCATGATTGTACGAGCGGTGTTGTGTGCATGTGGTGTTGTGTACATGTTGTACAAGTGGCGTTGTGTGCAGGTGGTGTTGTGTACATGTCTTGCATGTGGTGTTGTGTACATGTGGTGTCGCGTACATGTCATGCATGTGGTACTGTATACATATGGTATTGTGTGCATGTTGCACAAGTGTTGTGGTGTACATGTGGCGTTGTGTACATGTTGTGCAGGTGGCGTCGTGTACATGTGATGTTGTGCATATGTTGTGCAGCTGGTGTGGTGTACTGGTGGTATTGTGTACATGTTGTACATATGGTACTGGTGCACGTGTGGTATTGTGTGCATGTCATACATGTTGTGTTGAGGGAATGTGGTATTAGGTATGTGCATCATGTAGTCGTGGTATTGCAGCATGCGTACTTGTTGTGTTGTACTCTGTGTGGGTACATGTATTGTGTGGTGTTGTACATCAAGTATATATGTATGAGTTGTGTTGTATATCAGGTGTATGTGTATGCATTTTGTGTTGTTGCACGTTTTGTGCAGATGCATGTCTTGTGATGTATATTGTGTACGCATACGTACGTACATTGGGTGTAAGTGTATGTGTTGTATGTCATGTATAGGTGCATGTATTGCATGGTGTGGTATGTAGTGTGGTTGTATGTGTGTGATGCACACTATGTGTCTATGCACCTAGTTGAGGAGAAGGCATTGGGCATTTGTCGGGTGTAGCAACTGATTCAGAGTGCGTAAGGAATAAAGACAAAGGTAGAAGCTAAGGATTGATGAAAGGATAAGTATCAGTATTTTATTTCAGTTTTATTATGCATGTGATTTATGACTATGGTATATGATGATTATAAGGGATGTATGATTTTGGTTTATGATGGTTACATATGATTTATGATTTTGATCTATGATGGTTGTGTTTGAGCTAACCCAGTGTGATATCTTTATATATGTTGATTTGGTCAAGTATTCTAGTTTGACTTGTTGTGATAGGAAGCAAACAGGATTGCAAATGTACCTTATTGATGATCTACCAATGAGGTATGATGTGAATTTATTTTAGTTTATTTTAAATCTAATGGAAGTTATGTGTTTGGTACAAGAATGCATGAACATGCCTAGTTGAGTGGCCGAAATTGACTGCAAGAATTAGTAGCAGCAGCAAAGGAATTGAAACATGCAGCAGTATGTTGGTAAAGCACTTCAGGAGTAGGGCCATTGTGGGATGCTGGTACCCAATATTGTGCATTGATTTCCATGAGCATGCTATGACCGATATGATGTATTGAGGTAGGTATATGCCTTGTGTATCTTCCGATGCGAGGAAGCTTTTCCAAGGGATGGATTTCCCGGGATGGGGGTGCCAGTGGAACTTGGAAGGTGAGTGACTGCATGGAAGGGGTGACCGGATTCCCGAGGGACTATGTAGTAGAGAAGGGAAGGCCACAGATTGATTTTTTTTTGTCATTAGCATTGCCAGATGGAATCAGATGCACATTGGGAGTGTGCCCTGGAACAATGAGCCAATAACTATTCACTAAGAGGAAAAGTGGCATGGGATTATAGCACTAGACATTGGATGTAGATTTGACCATGCAGTGGATTTAAGACTTCTTAGGAAGGAGTTGGATACTAGTATTACTTTGTGGGTGGAGGCGTGAGCCTCTGGATTCCCTTGTTGCAGATGCAGGCATCATATTGTTTTATTTTCTTGTTGAGAAAATGTGCATATTTGTATATGTATATGTGGTTATTGTAAATACCACAATGAGTTGTGTTATAAAGCTCCAGTATGCGGTATGTTGTCATGATTTTTTGATTTTGAGCAGGGTTTTCATTGTAAATACTACAACGAGTTGTGTTATAAAGCTCCATGGGAAGTATGTTTTTTTTTCAGCAGTCATGTAATTATAGGTGTCACTGAACACCGAGGACAGTGTTCCCCCAAGGGGGAGGGTTCTATAATAGCCGCGGTGAAAATTCCATGTAAAAATATATAAATACCACAGATGATGGGACACATATTCCAAGTTGAATGGTGGGCAAGGCATCCTAGGGGGTGTTCATTTGGTTGTTTATGGGTAAGGAAATTGGCAAAGGCAATGGTTAAGGCATTAAAGAGGAAAAAAGGTATTTTGTTACATTTATTTATGAAAATAATGGAAATTAGGAGAAAAGGAAGGTGAAAGGTCACATGTTGCATGTGAGGAGGAAATTGAAGGAAAATAATGGGAAATGAAGAAAATATAGGCCTCATTAATAAAAAGGCTTCTAAGGATCCGTGGGCAAGATTTGGTCAATTCAGTTTTGGAGCTCTCTCATTATTCTCTCTCTCTCATACTCTTGGACACTTAGAGTTTTCTTGGAGCACTTTGGCATTGGAGAAAGAAAGGAAAAGAAGGCAAGAGGAAGCAAAGATCAAGCAGGGAAAGGCAGGATCAAACAGCTACAACAGGCTTCATTGCAGGTATCAACTTGAATGTGTATTTTCCTTGCTAGATTTGGCATGCATGGGATTGCATGTGTTTCTTTTCTACCATGGCATGGATTTTTCCAGGTGTGATAGTATTTTCAGCCTAGCCTTGCCATTTCTTGATAGCTTTGATGAGATGGGTTCTCTCATGCATTTTTTGGGGGATGATCGGATTCGATTCAAAGCTGAGTGGGGTGGATCTTCGAATTGACAAACACGTGATGGTAGTGGTCCTTGAACCAGATTGAGGATGCATAAAGCCACTAACCTAGTAACCCCTGAACTGGACTATGGGTTGCGTAAAGCCTGATTGTTTGCCTCGGTGGGCCTAGGAATCCTTTCTGATGAATGGCAAGATGTATGGTAAAGCCAAGAGGTTGATTTTCTCTCCATTGGGCCTAGTGATTCCAGGATGGAATGCACGTAAATCCTAGAGAGTATGTCTCGATGTAGGGCCTAGTGATCCCTGGATCAAATTGCGAATGCACGGTAAATCCTAAGAGACTAGGAGGCACTCAAATTCCTCACGGTGTAGGCGGAGAAATCCGGTGGCATCCACATTGATTGGTGTTCTTGATGTGTTTTATGAGTCCCACATTCATGCTTGGAATATGGCACGGGGGTGATTGATTGAACAGAGACTTGGCTCAACTAATCTATGGTCGAGTGAAACGTGGTAGTCCCATCACTTGTTGGTTCATTGCATTATTAATGAAAAATTTATTCCCTTTATTTTCATGTGAAAATGTACTAATGTATATATGGATTTTGATGGCTAATATTCTTATTGTAATTATGCTCCTATTATGTTGTTTATATGCAAATTTACCCCAAAGGGTGTTACACTTTCACTTGTTGTTTTACCCTTTCCTGAGGAACCATTGCGATGAGTGGTCTTATTAGCCAACCTCTTGACCTCTACATGTTTTAAGCAGTTCCATCATGACCGGAACTAGTTGCTACCCTTGATACCACTCATTCCTCTAGGAGGAGTCCTCTTCAGCTCTTTTCAGACTCCCTAAACATGAAAATATTTTCAAGCACTTGTATTTTCAAACTCGTTAAAAGTAAATGAAAATACATATACTCACTATAAGTTTAACCCTTTTCCTAAATGAGATAGACTATTTACAAAAAAGGAATACCTTAGTCGAACATGTCTAAGAGGTTCTCCTAAGTATCATTTTTTTCCATCTCGAACTCAAGAGATTATTTACAAAAAAGAACCTTTAGAGTTTTCCTTTTCACCTCTTTTTCAAACTCTCTAAACATGAAAAAGGAGTTAAGTTATACCTTTGCTGGACTCGTAAAATCATCAAACAACGATGGACTCATCAAACATGATGGGACAAAACCACTCCTTCTCAAGGTTCATTAAAAATACTTAGAGGGATTCATGCAAAGGATGAACTTATAGATCAAGCATATGTTATCCTCTTCAAGATTGTCAAAAATAAAGAGGTACTAACCAGAAAAGGTTGGAGAAATTGGGAAAATGGGATACTTGACCTATTAATGGAAGTGACTCTCTCTTGAACATGACACTCTTTCACTTCATCTCTGTGACTATTGGTTTGGGAAATATTCTTGTCTCTTTGGTTCATCACACCATATCAAAGCCTTCGCATTTGGTTTTGGGTCAATGTTTCCAACTCCATAAAGTATCATCGATATGTTCAAGAGAAGTCCTTCAGTTGATATCTGTTATGATACTATTAAGCCTTCATTCATGTCTTCCAATCCTGAACTAGTTCGACACCAGCATCATTTTGTCTCAAATCTTGATACGTGTTTTGTGTTGTTGATGAGGGATACATCAAGGGCCTCCTATGACAGGTCACTTCTTTTCGAAATCATCTCATTATATGGTAAGTTCACTTAGAATCTCCCTTTGGTACTGTTGTCACTTCTAGATACAACCTCAGATTGCTTATAAGAACAGTGCCTGGAACATCTAGATTTTGTGTGTCTCATATGATTCTCGAGAAACTGGAGCCATCACATATATTTTTGTACATATATATTCATATATATAATAAACTACATGGGTTGTTTCATTCATATAAAGGCATAAGCCATGTATTTTTGGTACTTCTTCACATATACAACTCACAAAAATATATGCATAAACTAGTGGAGGTCGAGTAGTTCAAGGACCTATAGTTTAATAAGCTTGGGCAAAGCAATGAGAGAAGATAAGGAGATATAATAACTCATAACATAGAGCTTGGAGCGTCAAGAATTCTACACTCATCACATAGAGCTTGAAGCATCAATAATTCTACACTTATCTAAGTTAAAGATAGACATAGTGGATGAAAGAGGAGTGGGTGTGATGATTCATGGAGCGCAATTTTAAAGATATAATCTCAGAGATCCATACAAGAACATGCATTAATGAGTCAATACAAATGAATCTGTAAGAACATATGAAACATTTCTAGCAGCTATGATTACATGAAATCAAAGAGGAAACATGAACATACTAGAATTTAATAGAGGGGTAACACATTGTAGTACTCGAAGGAGGAATCACCACCATTTCCTTAATATTCTAAAAGATGCATATCATAAAGTCATACAGTCTCGAAAATAACATGTAGTTCTTTCTTTAGAATTTTGAACCTTTGTGAAGTGTTGCTTCCCACTATTTATCTTGAGAGAGGAGCATTGAATAGTAATTACAACAAAATATCTCAGTCAAGCCTCAGTTGTTAGATCAACTAGCTGTCTCGGCCTGGGATGGCTTTGTGGCCCAAAAGTGATTACAAAATATTAATAGCTTCATTAAATTGCAACACATTACATGATAACAAAAAAAGTCAACAATTAGATGAAAACACCAGCAAAATATATCCTTGCCCATCCCTACGATCGCCTTTGATTGGGTAACTGATTTGTCATGATCTTCCTTCTCTAATACTCGGTTGGTTCCAGACACTTCTGCCTTTACTACTTGAATCGCTCGTTCTCTAGAGTTGTGGGTGGTTAGGCTGTGAGTTTCACGTCACAGTATAGCAACAGAGGTCATCTGGGCAGTACTTCATCTTCCCTCTGCATGGACCTCCATGCTGAATCGTTAAGTCTTCATGAGATTTTATACACTCATTTACTCACAACAGGCCTGGGCATGGTATAGTCGAGTTCACTGACCCTGTCTGTGTTGACCCTGTTTTCTTGTCATGAGGGGATTTACGAGGTCAGCCCATGCTGACTTTTGAATGCTCCATGTCCTTCTTAAATGTTTCAGCTACCAACCCATTGCATCTTTAAAGCCCTATATTCGATTATTGAGTAGTTATTACCTCAGTACTTTTGTATTAAAAGACCTCACAGAATGGTGCATTCTGATCCACTTTAGCCCCTTTTGCTTTGAGCCCCTTTTCCTTCATATGACTGGGGGCTATGACCAGGCACTTAGTCCTTGGGCACTAGGGCCTTTGGGCTCCCCTCTGGGGGTATTTTTCCTTTGTTACATTTTCCAAGGCACTCCCCATTATTTTAGATTGTGGGCTCTCTTTCCTAGAATTTTATTTATAATGGTCAGTTTAATATCGTTGATTGTCGATTTGCAACATGGCTATGACCACCGATGTGTGAGCCCACCGATACAAGACTTCCAATATATCAGACCTCTGACATGTGATGAACCTATATGCCATGCTTCTCTGAGTGCGATCACCAATATATGTGATTGCCATGGACCTCCGATTGCCGATGTGTGATGCCCTTAATCCTTCCGATATGAGATTTGCAATATCGGTAATCGCTCCACTATTGGTCCTCTAACATTTGTGGTCACTGGTATGCAGGATCGCTGGAACCTGCAATAAGCACTTTATAATATGCTTTGGACCTCTGATCTCCGATATCGGTGATTCTTGATCACTGGTTTTCTCTACCCTCCCCTGCTGTTGCTTTTAGAAAACTCCGATTGCGATTTGTGACATGCTCCCAAACCTCCAATATGTTCTTCTTTCTTTCCTTTCAAAGGCAACAAAACCCCTGAACTTCAATTGGCCATATCTTCTGATCCAGAAGTCCATTTTCAGACTTCCACATACCATTAGAAAGCTTGTTCTAAGCACTATGCAATGGAGGGGGTCTGATTTAGCTTTGAGTGATTTTGCGGTTTGGGAGATGACTGCAAGATTTTCTCCCCTTTTGCACCCTTTTGACAACTGAAAACAAATTTTGCAGAGGGTGACAACATTGGATCCCCCTGGGGACAGTGCCTTGCTAGCAAGGTGCTGAGAACCTACAATCTGTGAACTTCTCTTTTTGGGCATGGAGTATTTTCTAAACAAATGATAATTTTGTGAAAGTGAATTTTCAACAAAAAACTGGAAATTTCATATGATAATTACAATACACACACTGATATTTACAATGAGTGCAAGACAGGTACCTTTAATTCTGAAAATATATTTTGAGGAACTCGCCATTTATTAGCAGCTCCAATGATTCATCGTCTATATTTTCAAGCATGTATGTATTATTTCCTTTCTCTTCTGAAATTTTGAAAGGGTCGAACTAAAGTGGATTGAATTTTCCGTGTTTTCCTTTTTCTTCCTGTCGGGTGTCCCATCAGAGAACTAAATCTCTTGGTTGAAGAGGTTGATATTTAGCCTTCTTGTCAAATAGGGATTTCATCTTCTGTTGGTAATTTGCCAATTTAGCCCCCACCTGTTCTCTATTTTCATGAAGTTCGACCAGTTGGTTTATCCTTCGTGTCAAAGCACTTGGCTCTTCCTCATCTTCCTGTAGTAAGTTTTCCACTGGCATTGCCAATTGGATTGGGAAGATTGCAGCCTTTCCATACACTAGCTCGAAAGGTGATTTTCCATTGGATCATTTAGGAGTCACTCGGTTAGCCCAGAGGGAAAAATTCAATTGGGTGTCCTAGTTCCTCTAATTCTCAGTGATTGTCTTCTTCAGCACTCTCACCACAATTTTGTTTGGGGACTTGGCTAAGTCGTTACCTTGAGGATAGTAGGTAATGGAGTGCCCGATGATGATATTGAATTTCTGATAGAAGTTGATAAATATTGAAGATTTGAAGACTTGAGAATTTTCAGTGATGATTTTGATAGGGAAACCAAAACGTGATAATATGTTTTCCTCCATAAACTTAATTACCCCTGACTCAGTAGTGTTTCTGGCTAGGATGGCCTCTACCCACTTGGTGAAATAATCCGTGGACGTTAATATCCACTTATGTTGTCCACTGGAAGGTGGGTTTATGTCTCCTATGAAGTCTAGTCCCACTATCTGAATGGTTCTTCCACATGCACTAGAATTAGGGGGAGAGGAGAAATTTTTTGTCTCTCAGCAAAGACTTGGCACTTCTAACATTACTTGACTTGGGAATGAACATTTCCAAACAGTGTAGGCTAGTAGAATCCTGCTTTGAGGATTTTGTGAGTTGTGGTCTTCCAGCTGTAATGACTTGCACAAACTCCTCCATGGAAGTCTTCAATCACTTTATGAGTCTTTCCTGCTACCACACATAATAGCAAAACTCCCACCAAGTCCTTCCAGTAGAGTTGATCATTAGATATGATATACTTTTGAGCTTGTAGTATCAGAGTCATATATTTAGATTTATCCATCCCTAGTGGGCACCTTGGGAATAAGAGATAATGGATTATATTCTTATACCAGGGTGCTCCCTCATAGTCATATATTTAGATTTATCCATCCCTAGTGGGCACCTCAAGAATAAAAGATAATGGATGATATTCTTATACCAGGGTGCCCCCTCATATTTAGCATAGGTCTTTTTCTCTGATTTTTTAATCCCGTTATGTTGAACTTATGTTCTGCCTTCCTCTGTTATCAGGTTTATTCCTAAATCTCGGAAATTAAATTCTGATAAAATATTGGCCAACCCCTAGAATTTTATGAGCTTAGTAGGCTTTATGTCTAACTCATATTCCTATATCTTTGCTATCCACCTACCCCTTTTTCCTTCACTATCTCCTTGCATAAGGATGTCCTTGACCGCTGTCATTGGGACAAATGTTGTGATTCCTGACTGTAGTATATACACTCAAAATTCCTTCAAAGATTTGACTAGTTCATAGGCTTATTTCTCTAAGGTGTTATATTTCAGCTCAGCATCCCTCAGGACTTGGCTAAAGAAGGTGATGGGATGCTCATAACCATATTTATTCTTCTGTAGTAAATGTACCAATAGTATGTGGAGAAGCAAAAAAAAAGATATAAAAAGGTGTGGAGTAGTTAGGGCTGACTAGTACCAGTGCTTCAGCAAAAGCTTCTTTAATTCTAGTAAAATAATCTCGAGAGGCAGGGCTCCATTTGACTTCATTTCCCTT
Source organism: Pinus tabuliformis (assembly GCA_031772625.1). Taxonomy (NCBI): domain Eukaryota; kingdom Viridiplantae; phylum Streptophyta; class Pinopsida; order Pinales; family Pinaceae; genus Pinus; species Pinus tabuliformis. The sequence continues at coordinate 723,107,520 of CM062817.1, forward strand.
TTTTATCATATCTGTAATACCCTTCACTATTTCTGCATAGTTTGGTATGAACCTTCTCAAGAAATTGATTCTACCCAAAAAAACTTGGACCTCCTTCTTATTTCTAGGTAGAGGAATGTGCCTGATAGCTTCGACTCACTTAGGATCAATATTCACTCCTTCTTGTGCTACTATGTGTCCCAGTAACTTCCCCTCACTCAAGGAAAACTGAGATTTCTTGAGATTCAAAGATACTCCATACCTCTTTCACTTCTCAAAGGTGAGCTTCAAGTGGAGGATGTGTTCTTCATTGGTCTTAGAGAAGACTGTGATATCGTCCAAATATACCACTATGAACTTGTCTTTCTCCCCTACAAAAGTTATATCCATAGCTCTCTGAAATGTGGCCCCTGCATTAATAAGACCGAAATGCATGCGATCATACATTAAAGTTTTCCACGGGGTGGTGAAAGCGGCCTTCTTTTGATCATTAGGGTGGACTGCCACTTGGTTGTAACCAGAGAACCCATCCATCATGGACATTCTAACTGACCCAACCACCTTTTGCAATATGTAATCCATCTTAGGGAGCGAGTAGTTGTCTTTCAATGATGCCCTGTTAAGGTTCCGAAAATATACACATAGCCTTATTTCTCCATTCTTTTTCTAGATTGGGATTAGATTGGCCACCCACTCTGAGTACCTTAAAGGCACTATGATTTTAGCATGTAGAAGTTTCCTCACTTCTTTTGCAATGGAGGGGAGTAAGAGTGGATTAATCTGCTTGAGTTTCTCCTTGCATGGTTTTATTCCACTCTTTAAAGGAATCTTATGATGTATGATGTTAGTATCAAATTCTTTTAAATCCTCATAAGATCAAGCAAAAACATCCTTATAAATTTTGAAGATATTTAAATACCTTTGTTTGTATTACGAGAGGATTCCTTTTGATAGTATGGCCATCTAGGATTCATCCTCTGAGCCGATATTGCAATATTTTACTTGTTCATCCATCTCGGGAGCCATTGGTTTGGAGGCTACATCATTCTTGTTAAATAATATTTCCATTGGGACTAGCCCACAAGGAATGGTATTCCCTTTCAGTTGTATAATTTTATGTCCAGCCATTGTGTCTTCCCACGAAGTTGGTTTTGGATCTACCTCCTTTTCCTCTCCTTGATCAATAGTTGAGTTAGTCAACTCCCCAACTACTTCTATAAATTGTTTGATCTACTCACCATCCTTGAATACCTGGCAATGCTTGACATTATTAGGTATAGAGGGTCTATATCTGACCTCCACCTCATACCTGAGAAGCAGATTTTGAGGAGGTTTGAAATTGGTTGTTGCTACAGCAAGAAAATCAGACATCTTATTTCCTTCTCTGGGCAGAAATTGGACATTAAAGGCCAGGAAGAAGTTATCCTTTAAATCCCATACTTCATTCTGGTAAGTCCTCAATTTGGGGTGTTTAGCCTGGCATGTATTTTTTATCTACTTTACAATCAGCTCGGAGTCTCCATGTACAATTAAGCATTCAATATTCATATTCCTTGTTGTTTGTAGCCCAAGGAGTAATGCTTCATACTCTGCCACGTTGTTGGTTGCCTCAAACTCCAGCTTGAATGAGAGGGGTATCAAGCTGCCCTTAGGAGATACCAACAATACTCCTGCTCCATTTCCCTCTTTGGAATTCGCTCCATCAAAGTATAATTTCCACACTTCATTTTCATCTATGTGTTGGTGTTCTAACTGCATCGTTAGATGTATTGGTGTTTCTTATAATATGGTCTCATATTCTTCTAGGAACAGGCAGGAGAGGTCACTTTCTTTTCCATACACTGGAGAATTTTTAGAACCTTCAGCTAGGGTCACATTTTTTACAAATCTGGACTCTCTATACAACCTCCTTTCTTCACCTCCAAAAGTGGGAATAGTGGCATAAGTTAGATCTAATTTGATAGAGCCCCCCACCTTGGAACCCCAAGACCTATATAGGAGCATGTCGAATCGAGGGGGAATATCTGCCACTACTATGTCCATTACTATGCTTTTCACAGGGATCTGAGCCAGGTTTACCACCATATCTTTTATCATTCCCAAGAATTTGACCCTCTTAGAGTAAAAGGAGTATAGGTCCTTGTAGGGTCTAGTAATCTACAAGCCAAGTTGTTCCATCACAACTAAGGGCATGAGGTTATGGGAGGCTCCAGAATCCAACATACAGTTGTGCAATAAAAGGTCATGAATTATCAGGGTCACATAGAAGGGTGCAGTGGAAGGATCAAGTTCTTCAACATAAGGCCCAAAGATGACCATTGGTCTTTCTTCTTGAAGGTTTAATCAGTCATGAATTGGTGCTGAGGTGGATGGAAGCATGAACTGAGATATTTGGCATTTATAAGTGGGATGCTTTAGGAGTTTGATTAGACGAACAAGAATATTTACCTTTTCGAGCTCCTTCTGAATATTAAATGTAGATTGGCCCTTTTCTACACCTCATAGCTCTGCTTCTCTTTCCTTATCATTGGTAGTTTTTATCATAACAGGTGCCTTCTCTTCTGTGTGTTCCTCGGAGCTATTGCATTCCTTATTTGAGGAGACTTTTACCATGGATGAATCAGGATTCATCTTACCTTTCCCTTTATCTAGCACTGGGAGAATATCTTGGTGAGCAGTTCCCTCTTGTTGTTCTGGTTCCCTCAAACTTTCTTCAATATCTAAGATCATAGCTTCGATGTAGTTGTGCTTGCATGAAATCTGCAAACTGTTTATAATAATCACCTATGTACTCCTTATTTACTGTTGCTTCTCTTTCATGACACGTCTCTTGGTGAGTCGTGTTTTCTTGTTCCTCTTCAAAGAAGGAGGAATACAAGTTTCCCTGCATCTCCTATGTCTCAAATGGTTGTTCATCTGGATCATATTCTAAATATAGAAGACAAGGGATCTGATCGAGTTGATCTTTTCTTTCCCTTTGAAGCATCTGCGATGGTGGCCTTTTGTACTATGGGTTATAACCTCGATTGTTACCTTGAGAATTTTGTTTTGGGAGACTCTTGTTCTCCAGCTGAAGCTTCACCACCTTATGCGATAAACTCCTGATGAGTTTATCCATTTCTTCCCATTTCAGGTCTGGTGATTCTTTATCTTGACCAGAGGAGGATGTTTCTTCTTTCCCCCTTTTCTTCTCAGTAGGTTCATCCTTACCTCTTGACTTCCCTACCGAGGTGAAATTTTCTTCTACCTCAAGAGCATCAACTTGGAGTTGATCTAAAGAGCGAGACTTCATTTCTCTTAGGGTAAAACAAAATTTGAGTTCAAAGGATCCCACAAATACTACGTGAGCAACAGCTTGAGGAGGCTTTATCTCACTAGGCAGGTTATTATACTGCTTATTGAACCTTTTTATGAACTTTGAAATATCCTCTTTTGGCTTCTTCCTTATAGCATTGAACTCTGTGAGGACATACTCATGATTTCTCTTTTCACCCCACTTTTGTGTGAAAGAGTTTTTGAGTTCCTCCTAGGTAGTGATGGAGGCATTAGGTAGGGCTTTAAACCATTTTCTGGCTTCTCCATCAAGGGATTGTACAAAGAGTCTCAGGACCACATCTAGTTGTTCTACATTTAGATTCTCAGCAAAAGCACAGAAGGTTTCAATGTGTCTCTGTGCAGTGTTTTCATCCTCCCCATTAAACCTAGGCAAAATATTTAGGAAGTTTTAGAGGCATAGCACTTAGGGGTTGAGGTAAATCAATAGGGGCATGTTTATTCAGTAAGAAACCCATAACGTCCATACGAATTAATGCAGGGGGATTGATTTTTGCCTAAGGAACTTGGGCCAAAACCATAGTGGTAGGAGTAGCTAGACTGAGAGCATGGTATGTATTGATCTTAGGAGTAAAGTCTGAGCAGTGAATGACAGCGTGTTGTGATATGGATGAGGAAGATTCAAAGAATGATGAGACGGTAGCATAGGTAGTAGGAGTTTTCTCCTTCCAAACTCTTGTGAAAGTTAATTTCTCTGGGTGAGATATAGATGGGGTTTTCTGCTGAGAGGTATTTGAGTGAGTGTGAGGCTTTCTAAAAGCCAGGATGATAAATGATAATGGGATTTGTGGAGTTCCAAGGTGATGAGGATGTAATCAGAACGTCTTTTCTCACCTACACAAAGACTGCTTAACTTGTCATATCCCAGGGGAAAAATCCTTCAATACATTCCCTGGCAACAGCGCCAAAAGATGTTGTCACTTCCAGAGACAACCTCGGATTTCTTACAAGACCAATGCTTGGAACATCTAGATTTTGTGTGTCTCATATGATTCTCAGGAAATTGGAGCCATCACATATATTTTTGTACATATATATTCATATATACAATAAACATCATGGGTTGGTCCATTCATCTAAAGGCATAAGCCATGTATTTCTGGTACTTCTTCACACATACAACTCACAAAAATATATGCATAAATTGCTGGAGGCAGAGTAGTTGAAGGACCTAGAGTTTAATAAGCTTGGGCAAATAAATGAGAGAAGATAAGGTGATAGAATAACTCGGAACATAGAGCTTGGAGCATCAAGAATTCTACAGTCATCGCATAGAGCTTGAAGCAACAAGAATTCTACAACTTATCTGAGTCAAGGATAGACATAATGGATGAAAGAGGAGTGGGTGCGATGATTCATGGAGCACAACTTTAAAGATATAATCTCAGAGATCCATACAGGCACGTGCATTAACGATTCAATACAAATGAATCTGTAAGAACATATGAAAAATTTCTAGCAGCTACGATTACATGAAACCAGAGAGGAAACATGAACATACTAGAATTTAGTAGAGGGGTAACATACTGTAGTACTCGAAGGAGGAATCACGACCATTTCCTTAATATTTTGAAAGATGCATATCATAAAGTCATATAGTCTCGAAAATAACATGTAGTTCTTTCTTTAGAATTATGAACCTTTGTGAAGTGTTGCTTCCCACTATTTATCTGGAGAGAGGAGCATTTTGTTATCACCAAAAAATTGATCATCTAGCCTAATTTACTAGATGGATCGAAGTACACCATGTAAAGCCAATTTTACCATAGTAAAATTTCTTTCACTGTGAGAAATTACATAATAAACCACCTTTTTTAAGTAATTTATAGTTAAACCCATGAAGAATAATTAAATAAATCACTATTTATTTGATTTTCTTCTAGGAATAATTAATCAAACCATGTTAAATTATTACTCCTTGTCATATTTGACCCAATAATGAAAAATAAACAGATAAATCATTAATTATCTTGTTTTTCTCTAAGAATAATTAATTAATCACTAATTAATTATTATTCTTTGTCAAATTTGACTAAATCCCTTAGGAATAATTAAATAAATCATTATTTTTTTATTATTCCTTATGTAATTCCTTGAGATGATAAATAAATCATTTATTTATTTATTATTTCTAAATAAAAGTTTAAATACTTTTTCCCTCCTAAACAAATATAATAAAATATTTCGGCGGTTATTCCAAGAATGGGATCAATAATATTTTATTATTGCTCATTATTAAAGGATAACTCAATATTTTGTTATAAATAGAAGGGTTTTCCATTCATTATACACTTTTGATTTTTTTCATTGTTGTACTCATTGTTGTAACTTTGATTATTTTCATTGTTGCACTCATTGTTGTAATTCTAATTATTTTCATTGCCGCACACCATATTTTTGCTGGGTTTTCACATTATAAAGGAGAGAGACTCTACAAAAGTTGAAGACGTTTGAGGATAGCCAAGAACCCATCCCATAGAGGGGGACTGGTAACATCTATTTGTTCCCTTACAGGTGTTATAATAAAACTATTCTTTGTATATCTAGTTTCCATTGGACGATTGGAGTTATTACTCTCTTTTCACTATTTAACTATGATTGTGGCATAGATCCGAACTTTGGCAGGTTTTGTTTCTATGAGTTGCGGCAGATCTACAATGTTTAGTAGCCATTTATATTTTTGAGATTTTTTTCATTCACAATCTTAAGTGTGTTCTTTTTGTACATCGTTGAGAAGAAAACAATGCAACAAAATTGGCGACCCGCTGGTTTTATACTTCAGATCTAGAAACCTAGGTGACCTTCGGTTTTCATCTTAGGGTTTCTTATTTTTTAAATTCTCGTAATGTTTCCTACTTTTTTAACCCTATATCTGCTAAATTTCTTACTTTCGTAAGCTTTCTAGTATTTTCTGCAGGTCACAGGAACCAGTCGTGACAAAGGCGGCACTTTTTTTCTGAGATTTGCTGATCGGGATCCACGGAGAAAAAATCACACTTTTTGGCCCAAAAAGTGTGATCTGGAGGCCAGAGCACACTTATCAACCCAAAAAGTGTGATCCCTACAGGAAAACAAGTCAGTACCTGCGATTTCTGGGTTTTAGGGTTTTTCTCATATCTGTTTCTAGGTTTTGCAGAGAGCTGTCTGTTGGGTTGTCTGACCTTTGTCTCATCCTGCTTAGGCCTTGATCCACTCTGATTTACTCATCGAAGTCGAATTTAGCCTCCCCTAGGGCTTCTAGTACGCTTCCACCTTTCTAGGAGGAGTTTAGCTGAGTGAGTAGTTTGAGTTTCTGCAACGCTTTCAGCCACATTTTCCATATTTGTACCCCTCTGTTTTAGATCTGATATGATAGGTTTTTACCATCAATAGTTTCACATTTAAACTTGTTTGGTCATTGGCCTTCAGGTCCCATCGGTTGCCCTAAGTGTTTCACCAATCTCCCTATATTTTTGTAGCGATCTTCCCCTTTGGGTTTTTGTTGTTGTTGCACCACTTTCCAACAGCTTAGTGTCACTTGATCCTAGTCACACCAACATTTAGATCTCTTCACCGTTTTAGTGTATTTTCCATCGATATAGCCACCAACCAGCACAGTGTTTGCAAACCCAGTTTGGGTGGGGTTTAGTTAATTTTTTTGTTGTTCATTTTCTGTTATTAATTTCAAATTATTTTCAGCAAGCTAGTTTCTTTCTTACAAACACGATCTAGGCTTAATCAATAAATATACTTGCACACACAAGAACACCTTAAGCAAAGGGTTCTTGGTTTACACTACCAAGCCAAGACTTAACATAATAAATTTATCTCCCCTCATCGAGACAAAGGCATATTGTTGATCTCCCTTCACCATTTCTGTGTCACATGTGTCTTACCACCATTGTGCCACCAAGGCATTTGTTGTGGAGACTATTAGGCCTTCACCCCCAGTTTCCTCTTGGGCATATTACCCCTCCCTGTTGGGTTTGATTTCATAGCCCTCCGAGTCCCCACACCGAATATTCTCCCGGTTCATCTAATTCCTCATCTGATTTCGAGCCTCCTTCACCGCATATTGTCACCATGTCTGGACCCACAACTGGTGCAGGAACCCAACCTAGTGTTGGCTCTGGTTTTATCCCGGTGGTAACATAAAGCAGAACAGTGTTAGGAACCATTCCAGCAGCCCCCATGCTCCCCTTTATGGCTGGGTTAAGTTTACCAGATTTTAACCAGTTGATAAATGACCCCATATACCATGATGCTAGTTGGCCCTCTATGTCGACTAAGTTTCCCTCAGACATCCCCAAGTTTGAGGGTAATGCTGGAGAGGATCCTACCAACCATGTTCAATCCTTCCACATGTGGGGTTCGTCTAACTCCATAACCGATGACTCCATTTGTCTTCGGCTATTCCAATGCACGTTGACTGGAGACGCTGCAAAATGGTATGTAGACCAACCCTCCGCATCTCATTCTATTTTCGCGACGCTTGCTAAAGCATTCCTTTCATATTTCCAATTACCTCTCCGTACGACACTGGTATGGAGCTATTAACCACATTCCTTCAATCCTTCACCACTCGTCTTTCCGACCATGTTCAAGAGTGGTGTCGAAGGAGGAGCACATGTTGTGCCCCGCCTTTCAAAGACCATGTCTATCTAGATTGGTTTCTTAGGAGCCTTTTATCTCCCATTAGAAAAGATGTCGCGTCCCATTTTCCTCAGACCGAGGAAGAAGCTCTCCAAACTGCCTTGAGATATGACCTAATTTATGCTTAATCTCGTTATGTCTATAGCGTCATCCCAGACCTCCCTCATCCTGGAAGTGCCAATGCACCAAAGGCATCTCACGCCACCGACGGTATCGTTAGATCCCTTTCACACTCTTCGCCATATACTCAGAAAATTTATGGCTATAAGCAGGGGGCACCAGTTCCCCCAACACTTATGCACCTCCTGCTAGCAACATGTTTCCAGAGCCCCAACCCATCTACCAAACTGTTTCTCCTCCTTATGCACAACCTAGCACTTCAGCCCCTTAAGCTTTAGCATCGCAGCCACCCATGCATCCTCCGCCCCAGCAGCCACCACCTCCTTAGGGTCAAGTGTTTGCATAGCAGAGTGCAACCAATCTCCAAAATTTTAAGAAAAAGAATAAGGGGAAGGGTAACAAGGGTAACAAGGGTAACCAGGGTAATCAAGGTAATCAACCTAGTGAACCCCAGGGGAACCATCCTAACACCAACAACTAGCAACAGGGCAGCCAACCCAAGAAAAACAGGGCTATTTGTACAAAAAATCCTTGTGCATGTTGTGGTGTACATGGCCATTATACACATGAGTGTCCTCTCTTACCCCAGATGTGCCAAATGTGGGAAGATCAAGCAGCTTCTAGAGGTCAACAATTGCCTCAGAATCTTGTGCCATCTCAACTGACAGTGCTCACAAATCCTTTCCCTCAGCAAGGATTTGTTGTTGCTCAACCTCAGTTAGGTCAAGCAGCCCATCTCCCCCAACCTTCTAGTCCCAGTGACTACCAAATCCTTATGATGAATTCTGATGAGGTTAATCCCTCCAATATCAACCTACAAACTCAGTCGCATCAATATGACAAGCCCTCGACTTCATCTACCACTAATTCCACAACCAAAGTATATACTGAGCCTCTTACGACACCAAATGGTCTGTTACAGATCCCTCAACCTAAAGTTGAGGCCATTCCCAAGATCCCAAAGGGACCATTACATCGTAATGCGACTTCTAACAAAGCTGCCCATACATACAGTATAGTAGATGACTTAGCACAATCACCTACTGCCATGTCGATGCTGGAAGTACTCCAATCATGCCCATCTCAAAAGAAATATCTACTAACTTCCTTGGGTGTAGTAGATCCTTCTGATGATCATTTGATTGTCTTCCCGATTGATACATCAGAACATCCTCCATTTCCTTCATCTGTTGCTTTCCAAATACTAGTTAGAGTTCGCAATGCCATCATCTCCCAATGCATTATTGACGAAGGCACATCCACCTATGTGATGTCTGCTACTCTTTGGAAACAACTTAAGTAACCTGAGTTGTCCCCCTCCACCATCACTTTGCGTGCTTGGGATGGACACTCCTCCCAACCCCTTGGCATGTACCTCAACAATCTAATGACTCTTGTGGGCAAGACTGTCCATGTCAACATTGAAGTCATTGATGCCCCTTTGGATTACAAAATTCCCTTAGGTCATAGTTACACATATGTTGTTGAAAATGAAACAAGATGATGGAGCTTAGTGGAAAGGAGTCGCCTTCACTAAGTGGGCCCGCAGGCTATTTTTGGTGCAAAGTCTACTTTTAGACTATGTCTATTTTTAGACATATGGGTCATGGTCTATGAGTTGCAGGATGTTGTTTATGGATGATTGGTCATGTTGGGAAAAATAGATGGACTTCTATTTTTGGTTCACAGCGGAGTGATTAGAGTCTATTTTTAGACTGCCAGGCTAAAAATAGAAACAGTCAAATATTATTAGCCCTTAGTAATATTTGGACTCTAAACATTATCTTATTCTCTTGGAGCACTTTAGTTTGAGCTACGGATGTGGAACATGTAGCTGACAAAAGGAATCACATGGTTTCTTATGTGTTAGTTGAGCTATTGCATGCAGGACATCAGTTAGAACTCATGTGGTTGAGTTTGGTGAAGTTGATTGTGGAGTTGATGGAGTTGTGTTCAGTTTGACTTAGTTGAACTAGTTGTATTTAGTCTAACTAAAGAATACACTAGTGATGATTTGTATGAATTAAATATTAATTAATTCACTAATTATTAACTCATAAAGAAACTAAATAATACATCAGTTAACTCAGTGCATGGACAGCTCAACGGAGACAGGTGTTAGAGGTAAGTGAAAGGGTGAGTTGTGACTATCAGTTGTGCATTGTGCATGAGATTTACACATGCATGGATTGAGTTATGCCAATGAGGACTACGCAGTGTGGGCCAATACCAAGGTAATTGTAGCCTATGCTCACGTGATTTTCACTTTGGATTGTGCAGTGGAGGCAGGCAAAGCAGCGGTGGAGATTTGAACCTGTGACTTGTTCGGATCTGAGCTAGTTTTGTGTGTAACAGGTGGAGATAGTACTGAGTACTTGTGAGGAGTATTGTACTATGTATTGTTACATTTTCTCAATCATTATAATATACAGATAGTGTGGGGTTTTCAGCTGTATGCTTTCCCCGGGTTACATACTGTGTTAATGTGTGCATGCGATTAATGTTTCATTGTTTTTGATGCTGCTAAATTGATGATCAACGTAGAGGAGATTATGTATTGTGCATGTATTCCGCAATAGTGTATAATCAGGATAATCTCTATGAATAAGTGTTTATTATTCAAAATTTCTACATATGCCATGTCATTCGTTGTGTCTACGGTTTTCCGCAAGATGTGTTTCCCCCACGAAGGGAAGATCATTACCATCAATCAGTTGACTTACTACGAGCCAGAATCCGTGACCTCCTTTGAGTCCATTATCTCGTCAATGTCTGACAAACAGCCTTCAACTCCTCCCACCAGTGTTTCACCCAGAGTCTACAAAGATTCCCCTTTGTCGGGTGCTTTCCCTGGTCCTCCCCCTCCCATCTCAAAGCCTAACTCTATGATTTTTGGCATGTTACAAGTGCCATGCGCTGCCCTTAAGTATTCCAGTACGCCTGATCAATGGCTAGCTCCTTAGCACTCTGTTTTTCTCTTCTAGCTGAGCCCTCTGGATCCACCCCCCAGGACCTCCTCCATTTGTTGGTACCTCTCCTATGTTTCCACCAGGAACTATTCCTCCAGGTCTCAACCATCCAAGAGCTATTATGTCGAGACATTACCCGGAAAGCAAAATACCTTTCTTATTCCCCCCTCTGAGAGTATTTTCTATCCCTGTAATGGCTTCGATGGTCCTTCCTAACATGACTCTAGGGATCCCAGTATGGTACATCGATCCCCTTGCAAACATTCTTCCTGGTCAGCTAAGACCTTATCATGCTTTGACCCCGTTTCAACTGATCCCTAAGACCCCTACCTTTGTTTCAGTTCCATTATAACCTCAACAAGAACCCACTTCTGTTGTGAAAGCATACGATGGGGGGGGGAATCTAAGAGTAAAGAACCTAAGGACAAGGCTCCCCAAGCTCCTCTAACCCCTAAGGCCCCAAAGTCATCACCTCCATGCACTTTGTGTAAAGTTGTTGGGCATGCCACCAACAATTGTCCTGAACTTCCTCAACTTAAACCTTTGGTTCATTAAGCATTCCCTAAGTCAAATATCCCAAAGTTCCATGTTAACTTGTCGGGCCCACCCAAGAAACTCAAAATGTTGTGCACAAATCACCTTATACCCTAGTGATCATCATGGTCGATATTCCCATTGTTTCCCTCGTCTCGATGAATTTTGTGACTTCCTTGGGGCGATTCGCGAATACGAGGCCACTCGTAGTGGATCATCTACTCCTCTACCCATGGATTCTGGTACCGCTAGTCAGCCAGAATAGGGAGACTCTGGCCCCACTATTGTGATCCCTCCCCCCAATGTCGAGATGACGGACACCACAGGTCATATCCTTTACCTGTCGCCATCCTTGAGTTCCTCACAGGAAAACCTCTCTAAGGTTTCTACACTCGCTTCTATCAAACCTCTTTTGACAGAATCCCAGGTCCCAACATCCTTAGATCGTCCATATACTAGCTCGTCATTTACCATTCAAGATGATGTGTACGTGAACCTTATTTCTTAGGTTGATGCACTAGGTAATGCCACCACATCATGTAGTCATTCTTCCTCCCTTCTGCCCATCTTCCAGCTTGATGAGGACACCATGGAAGCTATGTCTACCCCTGATTACCCCTCCACTTAAGCAAGGGGCATTTCTTCGGAGGATTTTGAAGGCCATTTCCTTCTTAATTCTCCCAATTTGCTCTACCTCAAGAAATTTTTCTCATAGCACATCCCTTTGATTTGTGTGTCTTTATTTCTGCCATGAAGTTAGGTAGATTGCATCATCTCATCCATTGTATTTTACACCTTTCATATGGATCCATCATCCACACTGTACATCGATCATGCTGACAATGCGATTTTCTTCTCCCAGAATCTATCCTCGGTAGCCTGGGCCATTTTTACCCCCTTTCATACATTAGTCCTTTCGAATGGTGTGTGCATTAGACCTACCACCAATAATCAAGCTGAATATGATGCAATGATAGGTTTTTTAGTCGATGCCCTTGCTCATCTCATCCATCATCTTCATGTTCGTTTAGATTCCTTGCTACTTGTCATGCAATTGAATGGTGTGTAACATGTGCATAACCAAGTCCTATTTATAAAATATCTACGAGTTAAGCTATTGGTACGTGAATTTGAAACCATTACATTCAGTCATGTGCCTAGAGCCCAAAATCACTATGTATATAGCATTGCAAACAACATTCTATATTGGAATTTATCACATGTATACCACAGAAGATAACACAACAAATGGTGAACCATCATCGTCATATAAAAGGCATAATCACATTATGTATCATATAAGTGTTTGGAGTCCACCACTGTAAATACATATAGTATGCACATAGCGTACTCGGGGGTCACATAGGCCCCTACACCCCCTTATCATCCTTTGGAGGATCTCATGCCAAGTTGGTTCAAGATGCTTGAATCCCTTTTTCGAGAACTCGGAACACAATGGCGCTCCACAAACTCCTCCTACTAGGGGGCATCATTCTCACCTTTACATATCAGATCAGTCCCCTCCATCACATATGTTTGAGGGAAGTATCCCATGCTTAGGGGCATGATGGTTTTCCCTTAGCCATCTTCTCAATTAAGTCTTGGCCTAGATCCCATTGGATCTAGGTATGGTCAATTATCCTCCCATTCCTTGGATAGTTTGTCCTACTAACCTCTCCAGTGAGCCATATGCACATCACATATCGTAGACATTTGATACCATATCTTCAAATATTCTACTCTATGTCCACATAGTCCCCATGTTTGACTTCATGGGTGAGGATGATTCTAGACCTCCTCTAGTAGTTCATTCTCGTTTTCCTCTTCCCTTTATTCTTCACTAGGAACCATCATTCCAAGAAGCATTAAGGCCATCTTTAGACAAGTAAGGCCACTTTCCTAAAAGTTGTAGATACTGATTCCGATGGTTGGTTTTTCCGCTATGATCTCCACAAGAATTAGGGCCTTTTCCTCCTCTCCAAATTCACCACAATTCACTTAGCAAATGAATCCAAATTAGAGGGAAAACGTCATTTCATAGAAAAATCCCCAATTTCTCTGTCGCCCGTTGTGATTAAACTGTAGCTTAGTTTGATGAACCGTCAGCTCCATTGGAAATCTCTCATTGATATCTATAATGGGTCTTCCTCATATTTTGATTATTTGATACTTCACCAGGAAGATATTTTTCCAAGAAAGGTCACCTCATCGCCTCTCAAAATCGAATTTCATCATAAAGTGACACTTGTACTTTGAGGTCCACCTCCTCTTAATACTTTTCATACCATATGTCAACTTTCTTCCTGAGTAACCATCATTTACTCATGTTTTTATGGTCCCCATCGGACCTAGTCTGTGTGGCAGCATTATCGAGCCACCCTTGTTCAGAGCATCCGTGATGAGTCACCCTTGCATTCTTGGAGTCTATTTCATGTCCCATTCTATCATGTCATAGTATTCCATCCCTATTTTCATATCGTTCATCCTATGTTTCCCATTTTGGCCTCCATTTCCCCTCCGGAGTTGAGTTAGTTACTGCTAGGTCAACCATGCACTTTATGCTCTGACAAGGGTAGTCGTCTGTTTGTCCCTCAGTCCCACTTTTCCCCATTATCCCTGATGTCAGACCATCAGTCACATTATTATTTTCCCATGTGCTTTAGTTGAGGATCCTCATTGCCTCATCTATCGCGGGCCCTATTCTGTCGACATCAGCTCATTTATTCCTGAAGAATGGCCTAGAGGGCGGTGTATCTTGGTTTTACCTTCCTCTCTTATTCGGCGCCTTGGATCAAGAAGAGAGTCTCAGTATTTCCCTTTAACTTGGTCATTTCATGTCCGTGATCCATACACTTGATGGTCCAGTGATGCAGCAAATTGTACCAGTGATTCCCGTGTGTGTGTGAGATGTTTCAGACCTAATGAGGGGGCGGCCCTTCAAGTAGCCCCCCACATGCTTGAATGCATACCTACTATGCTATGGTCTTAGATGCAGTTCCACAAAGTTGATGGGTTTAGTTCCTAATGATCACATTGTTCATAGCATGCATGTCTCCTCCAAGTGATCCATTAAGTTTTGCAGAGCCCTTCCTTGTTCAGCAGGTCTTCTCTGGTTGTTCTACCCTCCCTCGTTCTACCCTCCCTCCCACCCATTTTTTTAGGAAAGGGAATTTGTATCTCATGTACTCAGATATTATTGTACTCAGTCTTGGCTCATGTTTTTCCAGGTTCATTATGTATATGGGACACATTGTATTATTTTCTGGCTCTGTTATACCAGCATGTCATGTACCATTCAGCATGTACTTCATTGCTCAGTTTTATATTTCTGGCAAACCATTATCTTTGTACTAAGTTATCTCGGTGGGTATGGGTATGCCTCCCCTGCCTCATTGACATCCAGTGCCACAACATAAAAGGATACTTTAATTAGTCTCGCCCCCTCTATCCCTATCCTCTTAAAATTCAGCTTCATTGGTCTCTCTCTCTCTCTCTCTCTCTCTCTCTCTCTCTCTCTCTCTCTCCATGTGACTCCCCTATGTTGTCTAGTGATTGTGTCTTTACAACGTACTTCAGTCTTACATTTTTCTCCTAACACTCGTACGTTGGGGGCCAATCTGTTATCACCAAAAAATCGATCATCTAGCCTAATTTACTAGATGGATCGAAGTACACCATGTAAATCCAATTTTACCATAGTAAAATTGCTTTCGCTGTGAGAAATTACTTAATAAACCACCTTTATTAAGTAATTTATAGTTAAACACATGGAGAATAATTAAATAAATCAGTATTTATTTGATTTTCTTCTAGGAATAATTATTCAAACCATTGTTCAAATATTATTCCTTGTCGTATTTGACCCAATCATGAAAAATAAACAGATAAATCATTAATTATCTTATTTTTCTCTAAGAATAATTAATTAATCACTAATTAATTATTATTCTTTGTCAAATTTGACTAAATCCCTTAGGAATAATTAAATAAATCATTATTTGTTTATTATTCCTTAACTAATTCCTTGAGATGATAAATAAATCATTTATTTATTTATTATTTCTAAATAAAAGTTTAAATACTTTTTCCCTCCTAAAAAAATATAATAAAATATTCGAGGTGGTTATTCCAAGAATGGGATCAATAATATTTTATTATTGCTCATTATTCGAGGATAACTCAATATTTTGTTATAAATAGAAGGGTTTTCCATTCATTATTCACTTTTGATTATTTTCATTGTTGCACTCACTGTTGTAACTTTGATTATTTTCATTCTCGCACACCATATTTTTGTTGGGTTTTCACATTATAGAGGAAAGAAACTCTACACAAGCTGAAGACGTTTGAGGATAGCCAAGAACCCATCCCATAGAGGGGGACTGGTAACATCTATTTATTCCCTTCACAGGTGTTATAATAAAACTATTCTTTGTATATATGGTTTCCATTAGACGATTGGAGTTAGTACTCTTTATTTTTGTTGTTTAACTATGATTGTGGCATAGATCCGAACTTTGGTATGTTTGGTTTCTATCAGTTGTTGCAGATCTACAATGTTTAGCAACCATTTATATTGTTGAGACTATTTATCATCCACAATATTAAGTGGGCTATTTTCGCACATCGTTGAGAAGAAAACACTACAACACATTGAACAGTAATTACAATAAAATATCTCAGCCAAGCCTCAGTTGTCTCGGCCTGGGATGGCTCTGTGGCCCAAAAATGACTACAAAAGATTAATAGCTTCATTAAATTGTGACACATTACATGATAACAAAACAAGTCAACAATTAGATGAAAACACCAGCAAAATATATCCTTTCCCATCCCTAGGATCGCCTTTGATTGGGTAACTGATTTGTCATGATCTTCCTTCTCTGGTACTCGGCTGGTTCCAGTCGCTTTTGCCTTTACTACTTGAATCGCTCGTTCTCCAGAGCTGGGAGTGGTTAGGTTGTGAGTTTCACGTCATAGTACAGAAACAGAGGTCATCTGGGCAGTACTTCATCTTCCCTCTGTATGGACCTCCATGTTGAATCATCAAGTCTTCCTAAGCTTTCATACACTCATTTACTCACACCAAGCATGGGCGTGGTACAGTCGAGTTCACTAACCCTGTCTATGCTGACCCTATTTTCTTGTCACAAGGGGATTTATGAGGTCATCCCATGTCGACTTTTGAATGCTCCATGTCCTTCTTAAATGTTTCAGTTGCCAAGCCATTGCATCTTTAAAGTCCTGTATTCCATTATCGAGCAGTTATTACCTAAGGACTTTTGTATTAAAATACCTCACAGAACAGCGCATTTCGATCCACTTCAGCCCCTTTTTCTTTAAGCCCATTCTCCTTCATGTGACTGGGGGTTGTGACCATGCACTTAGTCCTTGGGCGCTAGGTCCTTTGGGTTCCCCTCTAGGGGTCTTTTTACTTTGTTATGTTTTCCAAGGTGCTCCCCATCATTTTACACTGTAAGACCTCTTTCCCGACAGTTTCTTTAGAATGGTCATTTTAATATCGTTGATTGCTGGTTTGCGACATGGCTGTGACCTCCGATGTGTGAGCCTGCCAATACAGGACTTCCAATATATCAAAATTCTAACATGCGATGCATCGATATGTCATGCTTATCTGAGTATGATTGCAAATCTGCAATTGCCATGGACCTCTTATCATGAGTGTGTGATGCCCTTGATCCTTTCGATATGAGATTTGTGATACTGGTGATCGATCTGTTGTTGGTCCTCTGACATTTGAGGTCACCAATATGCGGGATCGCTGGAACCTAAGATAGGCACTGTACACTATCCCTTGGACCTCTGATATTTGATATCAGTGATTGTTAATCGTTGGTTTTCTCTTCCCTCCCCTGTTGTTGCTTTCAGAAAATTACGATTGCAATTCGTGACATGTTCCCAAACCTTCAATATGTTCTTCTTTCTTTCCTTTCAAAGGCAACAAAACCGTGAACTTCAATTGGCCATATCTTCTGATCCAAAAATCCATTTTCGGACTTCCACATACCATTAGAAAGCTCGTTCTGAGCACTATGAAATGGAGGGGGTCCAATTTAGCTTTGAGTGTTTCTGTGGTTTGGAAGATGACTGCAGGATTTTCTCCTCTTTTTCACCATTTTGACAACTGAAAACAAATTTTATAGAGGATGAAAACAGGTACCTTGGGGCTTGCATACATCAATGGAAAGTTTTCTCCCTCTCAGTGATAGGTCCTCATAATTTGCCTTTGACCAGAATATTTTGTTTAGTGTTCGACTTCAACTCATTCATTCCCACCATATGGATTGTACTGTGGTACCTTGAGAGCCATTAACATCATCGACAGTTTCTCTCATGCCTGTTAATGACTTACATCATTATTTGGTACTCAAATGGTGTCTACCATGTTTGACATCAGCTCATTTATTCGTTTTGGTTAGACTCATACGTTGGACAATCGAGTGAACAAGTTAGAAGACCCTGGATCTAGTTCCATCCATTCGGGTTGCAATTTCAGGACTAATGCAAGATTAGAAAGCATGATGGTCATGATCATTTAGATATTCATCCAATCATGGGTCCACTCTCTATCATCAATGGATGATACTTCTTGATCATTGTACACGTAATGTTAACTTATGGTCTAAGCATGGGTATGCCTCCCTCAACAAATATATCATGATGAAAATTTATTGTAACATATCATGATTCCAACCAATTTTTCTCGATCTGGAATTGTCACTTGGTAAAGCACTTCAGTCATCAGTTGTCAATTCAGACTTTGTACTTTAGGGGGAATCTGTTATAGGCCATTTTGTCGCATCTAGTCAATAGGCCTAAAACCTGGATCAATCAACATCTGCGAACATGTTTTCATCATCCCTTTACAAAGCACTAAGCATGACCTTTCTAAAAAGTCTGTATTTTTGGGATTAATTTCTCAAAATCAATTTTTTTAGCCCCAACACACTCTATCCCTTTACCCATCTACGTTCAGTGTTGGTTTCTCCCTTCTGTACTAGTGTTGGTTAGCACTTTTTGCTCCCTTCTGCAAGTGCTCTGATTCTAGAAATTCAAGAAAATTAAAAATAATTCCAAAGCTTCCTATTCTAGAAGATTTTAAGGGTTGTTTTAACTATTTACCATGGATAAGAGCTGGAATCCTATATGTTCCTACCTTGTAGACTTCACCTCTTATCCCTTGAGCTCATCCTCCCATTATATGTGGATCTCAAACCCATAATGGTAAATCCTAAATTTCCATCCTTCTCCTATAAACTTACTGCCATCCATAACATCAAGGGTTGGCTTTTGGAGATTGATTATGCCCTCATGTTTCCTTAAACATAAAGGAGTCATAATCTTCATGCATTAGGGTTGATATTATGGTGTACTTTGTGACAAGGAAGGACAAGTCAACTTGGGGAGACATCTACAAGATCAACTATTATTTATGGTTGTAAACTCTCTCCTATTTCTATTAATACAAAGAGTATCTTGTTTTCCTATATTTTTTGTGTTATGTTTACACTCATGTATTTTAATGCCATGTTGATTCATTGAATAGAGATGCTAGATTATGCTACATAGATGTCGTGGATCCTTTGTTTGTTTTAGTTGTGTGTATGTTCTAATTATAGCAGTTGAAGCTACGATTGGAGCTTATAAGTGAGGAGGAAAGGGAAGCTTGCTACAAATTTGAGGTAGGCTTCATTCCCATACTCTAATCTTCTTAAGGAAAACTTTATGTTCTTTGCCTTCTATTGTTCTATACTAGGCCACTAAGTCTAGGGAATTCACCTTTGTACGAAATCGTAAATTCTGCATAACACTACCCATCTCCATCATCCCTATGGGTGAGAAATTCAACTAGGACATCCCCTCCAATAGCAGCTAAATTAACCCTTGACAATAGAGGTGCCCCCCTAAAGCCACTGCTTGGCTTTAAAAATCCACCTTCATCTCTGATACAAAATGTTAGAAAATTTACCAGAGAGAAAACAAATTTTACTGAGAAGAAAAAAATAAAATTATTAGCAACAAAATAACTCATAACATGTATACATTAACACAATATTTACCTGGGGAAAAACCCAACTAATAAAATTCCATTAGATCCCTTATTCAAAACTTGACCAAGTCAGAAAAGTGGGCTTTCATTACTCACATCCTTACACATTACAATAGAGTCTTTACCTAGCCCACACCTAGCCTTTTAAATGCTTCATTACATGAATCCCATGGGTACACTAAAGCACATGCCTAAAACCACCACCATTTGACCTAGTCAACTTTGAATCTTTCCCCAAGCCAATTTTACCTAACATATACCACTTCCACTAGGGAAAGCATGGGGTCTTGATTGTAAGTGATTTAAATATGTTAATGATTTCATATGTTAGAATGTGATTTTATATTATATATATAATATAACGCATGTGATGTAAAGATATTTCACCAATGAGGTCAACATGACATGCAACAAGGACATTGACAAGGAGTATCATCGACCCATAATTGTCCATGTCTCATAGGATATAGGATTCAGATAATTTTTTGTTTGATATCCAATGATAATTGGACATCTTGTTGACTAGTGTATCAAAGTGTGGATGGAACAAGATAGAGAACCACAATGTATGTGTGATCCTACCCTTTATGTGATGTTCCATATTGCAATGAGCAGTGATGGTCAGCCACTCTATCAAATACCTTTATGCAAGAGATGTAGCGTTATTGGCACAAGATGCTCCTGTTTGCTACCTATGTCAATAGGTTTCATATTTCATGATTGTTTATAAAAGGTCCAAATATGCTCTGCTTTGATGATGCAAAGATCCCATATTTTCACAAGGAGGCAAGGTCTGTATATATCTTGATAAGGATTCAGTTTTGATGGATGGTCCAACAGCCTAATCTGGATCATGCCATGTTTAAATTTTCTGTTGTAGAATAGAGAAAGAAGTCTGTCCAAACTGTCTAATCTTGGCAGACAAGTAGTTTAGGTAGAGAAGAAAAGGTTCCCAACAGTTTAATCTGGGACCCTGGAAGAAATAAGGGTAGAATTTGATAGAAAAATCAAAGGAAAAAGCCAGAAAAAGAAAAGGCACGCAAAGGGTCTGCAAGTCCAAGTGCACCCTACAAGAAGAAACAAAAAATGCTAGGCAAAGTAGCTGGGTAGGTAGAGGAGGTTGCAGAAGTGATATTCAATTCAAAGATTGACTTTGGAGGTCAAAATGAGAGAAACAAAACATAGAAGCATGTCTAACTTCCCTTCTTTCCCTGTTCCCATTTATTACTAACATCCCCTCATGAGTTGAAGTTCATAGGAAGACTTATGGTTTTGTGGAGGTTCTTTATCCTTTATAAGACACATTTCCTATGTAAAAGTCTTTTCATTTTGATCTACTCTCTAAACTAAGTGAGTTTCCAACAAACTTAGTGATACCACCTTCCCTGCCCCCTCCATCCACATTAACCTCTAATTCTACTATATAACTCCCCTATTCTACCCTTCCCCTAATAGTATTAACACCATGGTGTATAAACCCCCAAATTTTTATAAATACCCCTCCCCTTGGCATTATAGCCATATGTTCTCTGAAAAGGGATCAAAATGACATCTGGTCACTTTGATGAACCTATGCCATCTCTCTCTCCCTTGCTACAGGTCAATCTACTCATTATACCCCTCATTTGCAGAAAAAATCATGTAAAAACCCATTTTACCCATAAAACCCTGTGAAAATGTGAAAAATGCCCAAAAACCCGCTTTTTCCGCCTAAACCAAAGTCGGGCGCGTATATTTGATTTTTCAAAAATACGTTTAAAAAACATTACAAACGCCTAGACCGTGACCTTTTTCCGCCTGGCGCGTTTTTCAAAAAATATCATATTTTATTTAAACCCGCCCGTCCGTATCCACCGGTCAAGTCACTCACCCGTCCGCCGTTGGATCGGGCCCATCAGATCCGACGGTTCACAGCAATATCGGGTTGGGCCCGACGTCCCCCCGTTACCACCCGAGAAGATGACGAAGGGGTACGTCAGGCCTGTGCCACGCGTCCCCTTCTCACTCTCTCGGGTCAGACTCTGACACTAACCGTGCCGTATCTAAGCCGCCCCGAGAGACCGTGGCGGTTACGCAGTTAACCGTAACCGCTACGGCTCTAACCGCCCGGTGGCTGGCCCACGTCAACTCCACGTCACCTCGCCTATGCCATTTCCTCCGTCCTTTGTCCACCCCTCCGCCAACGTGGCTGCCACCTCATCGTCCCCCATGGATCAATGAGAACCCGCCACGTCACCCGATGACGTCAGCTGACGTCATCCGACCCTGACCCACCAATGACGTCATGCTGACGTCATCACAAAAAGGCGCCAAATTTGGGAAAAAATCTATATTATGGCCAAAAAATGCGCTTTTACGTTCTTTTCGCTCTATTTTTCTTGCTCTGTTGCATGCCGTTCGCGTCTGATTCCTCGCCAACCTGCTAAAATCAACCAGGCGACCTCAAGAGTACCATTCCTGCCTGCTCATACAACCTCTGTTCGCTGTTCTACCAGGTATTTTTCGTCATTTTCCTCCGTACGCCTGCAGTTGTCTATAAAATCTCACAGGAAGCTTAAAAGGACGTTAAACTCATAATTCACCGGTGAATTCCTCTACAGAACCTCTGTTTTCAACCACCACCTCGAAAAACACTAGCTGAGCCTTAAAATTCCCAAGTTTTGTCAAAACAATTGAGAAATGCTCGCGCAAACGTGAGGCAGTAGTTATATCCTTTAAAAAACTTGCTACAAGTGACAGAGGGAGGCCTGGCAGTATTGCAGCCCCAATTCAAACAAAATTTCACTTGCTCTTGGATTAATTCCCCCTCTAATACCTGTAACTCACTTGCATTGTGATAAATCACCCCTGAACTGGTTTGCCCACTTCGAACAAGCTCAAACACAGCTTAGCAGAAAAACATCATGGAGACACCAATTGCACTCAATATCAAACCTCTGAATGCCCCTCAAAGAGAATTGGAGTGGAAAGCACTAGGAGATGTGGATTACCAGATGATGGAGTGGTTCAGAATGGGTTCTAAATATAACATTCATATGCTCAATGAACTAAAAGCCCAGCACCTCAGTGGAGCTGACATCCTCGGAATTTGGGACTCCAATCTACCCATATATAACCTTCCTCAGGCTATCCCTTTGCTTGAATTCATTTACAGATGTCAGGAGTGCTATGACCCCTGTCAAAGAGCTGTTTTGAGCCCCACTGGCTCAATCCTATTTCAAATTACCCCTGAGAGCATCAATGAGATGCTACACTTCCACACAACAAAGTCATTGGCTCCTCTCTCCATGGAGCACCTAATAAGGAAGGGAACTAAGCTGGCAGATGATCAGATCATCAAATCAATCAGCTGTTTGTCACACCAACCTCTGAAACCATCAGAACTCCTCCCATTGGATATGAATACTTAAATGATTTGGGCAAAATGATGGTGGAATTGATCAGTTATGTCCTGGGGTTCAGGGGAGTGGAAGATGTGGATGACAGTATAATGGCAATGCTGTCCATATTTTCACCTGGAAGGGCTCCTGCCATTCACTATGACTATGCCACATATATTGCAGACAGGATCCATGAGCAGCTAATAAATCTGCCAAGGGAAAGATTGTTTAGGTATGCCTCATACATCTACCATTTGTTTCTATTCTACCAATCAGATAGCTTCCCACTCCTCTTGAAGAAAGTAAATGCCTAGGGGAGTCCAAGATCAGTTGTCTTCTGGACATCAGTTTTCCACTGTAGCTCAGTGTCACCATATACATATAATGAGTTTGTAGATTTATTCATTCACCCAGCTTTGACACTATTGTATGGTGTCCCTCCTCCAAGATTGACTGATGATATGAGGAGAGTTCTCCATCTGTCTAAGAAATACAGCATTGGCGATTGGTACTTCTACCAACACCACACAGTGATCAGGATATATGGCTGTGTGTTAAAGCCATATAGATTGCCCAGGTGTGTCCCAATGAGACTGTTTTCCTTGGAGTATTTCAGGCAATTCGGAAATGCTGACTGCCATCACTTTGAAAGCAAGAACAAGAAAGTACAGCTGAAGATAAGGAGCCAGCTGGGACCTTTCCTTTACAATAAGAGAGAGGAGGGATGGAAAGAGGCAGACAGAACCCTAGAGGGCCTCAGATTACAAACCAGTTTTTCTTGGGTACCCTATGACCCTAATCACTTCATTTCACTGAGAAGAATCAAATATAAACTAGGAACTTATGCACATGTGAGGCAGCCCGAGATTGAGCAGTATGCTAACACACTGAGATGGGCAGAGGGCACCTTAGAAGAGGAATTTAGTGAAGAAGAGTTGTTAGAAAAGGAAGCCAGAAATATTCAAAAGAATGTTGATCTGGAAAATTGTGTACAAGTTCCCCTCACATACAGAAGGCAACTTGGGACAGCAACTTCCTCATCAACAACACAGCAGGCTGCCGAGGATATTACACACAGCAAGGGCAAAGAAAAGCAGGTGGAACAGCCACCTCCTTTAACAGAAGAACAGGGAGAAACATTGCTGCAAGAGCAGCAAGAAGAGATGGAAAAGCAAGCAGAAGGGCTGCAGCAAGAACAGCCAGTGCAGCAAGAGCAGCAGCATCAAGAGCAACAAAGGCAGGAGCAACCTGCCCAGCAAGAAAAGACAGTGGAAAATCCTAAAACCACTGAGCAAATAGTGCCTCCAAGGCAAGATATTACAGCTGAGGCATCAATCCTCCAGACCCCTCAGAGGGAGGATACATTCATCTTTAGGAAAAGAGACAGGGAGACTCCCCCCACAGCATCAACAACTCATGGGGAGAAAAGGCAAAGAATAAACCCCTTCTCTGAAGAAGAAATGCCAATGGGGCAGTCCTTTGGCATAGTTCCACCTAGCAGGGAAACATCAGCTAGTTCCTTCCAACAGGAACAAGATAGGACATTGGGAGGAGAGGTCAGCTCCTCAAGGCAGCAAAAGGAAGGTGGACTTGGCATTAAGCAACAGTTCATCGAAATCAAAAGGAGAAACGAGCCTATCAGGATACAGCTGTACAATCATCTGCTGAACATGGCTCCTACAAATCAACAAAGGCTCATGTCTGCCTTTGATCTACAAGAAGGCAAAATGATCATGAGTCATTTTATGCCAACAGCACTACAGCCACAATCTGCTTCAGATTATCTCAGGACTAACCTGGAAGTCCTGGCTAAAGACATCCACCCGATGGACAAGATTGAACTGCACAAACAAACGGGTGAAATGGTCTATGCTTCATTAGCAGACCAAACTTTGGACAACTACAGGCTACACAATAGCCTGAATAATACAGCGGCCCAGCTAGAACTGGAGAAGGCATCATCCCAAGCAAAAGACAACAGAATAAGGACCTTAGAGGACATTATTATAGAGATTGGGCATGATCCCAAAGATATCAAAGGCATACAAGAGATCCTGAAATTGAGGGATGCAGATTTGGCAGCTTTAAGAAGGAAAATCAAACTCCCAGCCACTATTCACCCTCAGACTGACGATGTAGCCCAACAAAGACATGATGAACGGGCAAACACTCTGATGGTAACCCTGTACAAGCAGATGATGCAAACACAGGAAAAGCTAGGAGAGGCAGAAGCAGCACGGGCAACATTACAGGCCACCTTGGCACAAAGAGAAGAAGGGCAGACTTCCCAACCTCTTCCTGAAACTATCAATCTGGAAGAAGATGCCACTACTACTGCTCCTCCTTCTCAACAAACAGAAGCAACAGCACCGACTACATCAACAGCTTCACCAACAACAGAGCAGACTCATAGTCTGGATATGCAGAAGCTGCAAACTGAAATACAAGTCCTGGAAGCTCAAATGAAAGAGCTCAATGAAGTCAAAGAATCCCTAGCCAGTGTGAATGACAAGTATGATAAAAGCAAAAGAAATGTGGCTGAGAAAGAAAGGGATGTCAAAACTTTAAAGAGAAGAATAACAGAGCTGGAAAAGGAGCTCACACTGGACAAGGTAACTGCTGAATTAAAAACTGTGCTGTGGGCCAATATTGGCCAATCTATTACTGACCAATGGCAGTATATAGAGACCATCCATGAGCAACTAGAGCTCATTCCAAGAGCACGAACAGAAATTCACAAAGCAAGGGCTACTCTAGGCAGCACGCCTGAAGTAGCAACAAGGATGATCAATGTGCTCAACCACAAAACAAGCAGTCAGTTGGCTGCCATAGGCATATCTAACAAAACTGAGCACATCCAGTCGATTAAAAGGGTTCTCACACTCAAGAATTTGGTACAGACATTAGACAGGAGAACCCAAGACATGCAGACCGAGGTAAACAAATTTATGGAGAAGTTTCAGGTGTTGGAAAGCAGAGGGCTCCCTGGTTTACTAAACAACGCAGGGGGATTATACACCCATGACCAATATGCCAAAAGGGTCAACACCTTTGCCACCAGCCAGATCAATGAAAGGCCCAGCAGCTTAGAGGAAACAGGGCCAGCTACAGGACAGACTATCTACAACAAGGTAGAAAGTCTATTTTTCATAATGAATGAGATCAATCATCTTTTTGATGCAGCTCCCAACTTTTTCAAGTATACAGAAGCAGAAGAGACCATGGGTGCAATCCTAAGGCATCAGTTACCTACTCAAGAATGGTGGACCAATGCCATACAAACTATTTTGTGAACAGAGTGCCATTCAGCAACTTTTTGCTCATATAAAAGGTAAAAACTTCCATACACAGGACAGCTGCAAAGGGATCAACATACAATCAAGATTAAAAGCTGAGCCAACTCAGCAGAGATTTCGGCCAAAAAGCAAAATAAAAGCTACAGGTGTCCAGGCCGAGAATCTACAGCAACGCAGCTCCAAGAACGCATTATCACAGCAGTTATGCAGGTCACTCCAACCGACTTAGTAGCCTCCAAAGGCTAAAATATCTTCTGACAAAGCATAAAGACACATTTACTTTATATTCAATGCTGTAATAACTTTCTGATTTTGATATCTTAAGAG
Organism: Pinus tabuliformis; assembly: GCA_031772625.1. NCBI lineage: Eukaryota > Viridiplantae > Streptophyta > Pinopsida > Pinales > Pinaceae > Pinus > Pinus tabuliformis. The sequence goes on from CM062817.1 coordinate 723,134,161, forward strand.
TTGGTGAGACTATTAAATCTGAGATAACTTAGAACTCAGATATTTTTGTAAAGACCGAGAGTATATATTTGCCCCTCACATAAGTTTGAGGGGTTGTTGTTGATTTCTCCTGGAGAATTTACCAGACTGTAATTCTTTCAGAGCTTAATAAAAGTGATGGAATTTCTCGGACTTCTAAAGTGTTGAATGCGTTCTGATGGTAGTTGAATCTGTTGGATTCCTGTGTACTTCAAAATACAATAAGTCTTATGTGACTATCTTTGTTGTGTGTCTTCTATCTATCACATTTCATGTATGTTTCTAATTCTAACTGTTTGGCAATTAAGAAAAAGAATAACCTTCAGGATTTACTCATGCAGTACCCTGAGTTCAATCTGTGTTGTCAATGAATGTTTTCTTCAGCTACCGTCTTGATAAGTGTAATTCTTAATTGCTGCACTATCAAGAATATTGCTTTCACAGTGATCTTTGCTTTCAGGAATTCGAGTATGCTCCTGTATAAACAAGTATCACCTTCACATCACCAGTTTAATGGAAAATTCTTAATTGCTTTCTGTTGGCTGACCATGCATCATTCACTAAGTTAAAATTGTTTGTTTGTATTACACAACAGGCCCTGCAAATCTGAAAACCATCACCTCTGTATTTCAAAGCTTTATAACCTCCAGACTCCATTGCCCAATGGTCTATTGTCCTTTAAACACTACATTCTGATCCCTGATAGAAATCCCTCAACCAAAATATAAACCAAACCTGAGCATTAATAGCTAGCCTGAAACACCAATAGAACAGTGACAAATTATACAGAGAGAGCCCTCTCTGATTACAGCTTGGCTAGAAGCTGCAATCCAAAGATTGGTTAGTGGTTACCCCGGCCGTATTCCCTTGGGAGTCATAGGGAACAACCTGGGTGTTAACATAATTGGCGACTCCACTGGGGACTTCTTAGGATTTTTCAATTACTATCTATCTTCCAAAGCTACTTTCAAGCCTGAAACCAGCCAAGAGGCCTTAGAACTGTTCCTGTACCACAGTGACAGCTTTAGGGAAGAGCTAGTTAGGGAATCTTCATCTTAGCTTTGAAACATATATAGCCATTCCAAAATCTTCATCCAGTCCTTGCATATATAAAAAATTCCTATAAAAATCCTGAAAAACAGTTAGAAACTGGCTCCTAAGAAAAATCCTCGACATACTAGGGCTAATCCTGACCCTAATCCACCCATCATTGTTGATAATCCAAACACTATTCCAAGAAACATCAGGAAGCAACAAAAGCAGGACCAGCCTGCTATTTTGACCTCAGTTGCAGATTTTCCCAACCTTTCTACTCCCCTTAAAGCCCTCTTTAGGTCTGTTCCAAGTTCTCCTAGTTCACCATCCACATCTCAAAGTCCTCCTCCCTCATCCTCATTCACTGCACATATCCCCTTCAACCATCATTCAGGTTCAGCTTCACCTGTTACCCCTGTGGTACCCACTGTTCCTATTATCCCAACATTCCCTATAAATACACCCAACCCACCAAATATGGCAAATAGATATGCACCCTTGCGGCTACCTGCTAATCCACCAACTCTACCCCAGGATTACCAAACCAAAATCTCATATTTTGACTCCACTGGCCCTTACTCTGCCATCCAACATGCTAAGAGGATGCAAGACCATTTTGAAAACTATGAGATAGATGATGACAGTGTGAGGATGAGAATTTTTGTCCAAAGCCTGACAGGTGATGTTAGAACCTGGTTCAGGTCGATCGCTGCAAACACTATTACAACCCCTGATGAGCTCTATCAGGCCTTTACTACCAGGTGGGAGAAGAAGAAAGATCCCCTGCACATACTTGGTGAATATGAAACAATCAAGAGAGGTCCTCAAGAAACTGTTCTGGAGTATTGTGCCAGATTCAACAATGTGTACAACGCAATACCACAAAACTTGAGACCCCCCCCTGATTTGGCCTTGTACAAATTCCCTGATGGATTTGATTCTGACATAGCATTTCAGTTGAGGGAAAGAGAACCTGAAACCCTTGAAGATGCTCAAAAGGCTGCTGTCACAGTAGAAGCAAACTTGATTGCCAAAAGAAACAGGGCAAGGTTAGAAAAGAGAAGCATATACAAAGAAGAACCCACAGCCTTTGATCAAAAACTTGATGCCATACTCAATAGCATGAAGAGACTAGGTGATAGAGTGGAATCAGTTGAAAGAAAAGCATCATGGGAAGCTCCACAAAATAACCCTCCTAGAAATCCAAATTTTAGGAGGAACCCAAACACAAACAATGGCAGGGCCAATGCTGATCCGGAAATCAGACCTCCATTTCAGGAAAACTATGCTGAAACTTCCACATTGACTGAGCCAAATGAAGATCCTGAGATTAATTTGATAGGTCTAGATGGTGAAAGTCAAGTCTTTTTAACCCGAGAAGATCATGAGGATGATGAAATCAAACTATTCCAGACCAAATCAGGTGAATCCTTTGATTTTAAACAAGGCTATGACACTGCTGTTTATGAAGTCCATAAACAATACAAACTAAGGAGCAGGACAGTGAATGTAAACCAGCCCGAAAAGATAAAGGGTAATCAGCAGTCTAAAACAGTCATAGAGCTTAATGACAAAACAAATTTACCTACAAAAGAAATGATCATTGAAGAGGTCACTGAACCACGGTTTTTGAAAGATCAACCTATGGCCACTTCAACTGCTCAACCTGATTCTAGTATTACTCCCCAAGAGATCAGTAACACAGATAAGACACCAAATCGAGATAAAAATGAAGAAGAAGACTTAATGAAAAAAGAAAGGACTGCTACCCATAACCTTAAAGCCCAATCTGAAAAACCTTTTGATTTAGGCACTGAAATTGGCAAGCTTAAGGTAGCAATTCCCCTCTTAGAACTGGCTAAACATGATATCTATAAACTACAGATCAAGAAATCCCTTCAACTCACCAGCAACAAGGATGATGTCAATGTGCTGGATGATACCCCAGAACTCCTGTTTGGGCCAGAAGTGGATGGAAAAACCGTAGTCACAGGGGTATTACCTTTTTATGTCAGCCTACATATTCATGATAAAATATTGCACAATGCAATGTTTGATTCAGGTGCCTCTCACAACCTCATGCCAAAAGCAGTCATGGAAAGATTAAATCTAGATATAACAAGACCATACAAAGACCTGTTCTCCTTTGACTCCAGCCAAGTCAAGTGTCTAGGTCTCATAAAGGACTTATGTGTGTCCCTGGTTCAATACCCAAACAAAACAATCCTAATGGATGTGGTAGTTGCTGATATCCCACCTAAGTATGGAATGCTGTTATCAAGATCATGGGGAGCTAAACTCCAAGGCTCCTTACAATTAGACATGTCATATGCTACCATCTCTGTTTTTGGGCAACCAAAAAGACTGTACAGAGAAACACTCATGAAATACATGGTTAGCAGTGAAGAAAAGCCTCAAAACTTTCCCATATATGCTGTCCATTCGGACATAGACTCATACATTCTCTTTAACAGCAATACTGCTCTCACAAAAAACAATGTTGAAACTGATATACTCATACAAGAAGAAGACTCGGATGAAAAAATCATCATTCACAAAACAACAGTTGATCAAATACTAGACACTGCTGATGATCTAGACTTCAAGCATACCAAAGTAAATGATGTAACTGCCCTACAAGACAAGCCAGAACAAGCACCAAAACTTCTGCTTACATTGCCAGCCCATGAACAGATCATAAAAACTCCTTCACAACAAAACATTCTATGGTTCCTTGAGTTTGATGGCTCAGTCAACAAGTTAGGAGCAGGAGCTGGAGTTTGGGTACACAATAAAGAAAATAGTTATGCAGAAGGCAGAGCCTATAGATTAAACTTCAGATGTACTAATAATATGGCAGAATATGAAGCTCTTTTACTAGGCCTCAAGTTAGTAAAATTTTTGCAAGCTGCCAGGGTTTCAATCATGGGTGATTCAGATTTAGTCATTCAACAAGTGAAGGGAAATTTTGTCACCAATGACAAAAGACTAAGGACTTATAGGTCTGCTGTTGCTGATGTACTAAATGTTTTCTCTGAATTCCAAATCACCAAAATTCCTAGGACCCAGAATCTGCATGCTCATAGTTTGGCCACATTTGCAAGTACCTGCAAGCTGCCTTTTGGACCCCATCACTGTTTTACAGCTGAGGTAAAACATAGACCCTCTATTCCAAACAATGTGAATGATTGGCAAGTATTTGAGGATGACAAGCAAATAAACCATTTTTTAACGCTGCAAAAGGAATTTGCAGGATTAAATATTGACATTGAGACAGCAAGTCAATCACAAATACTTGATACAGCAAGTCAATCACAAATACTGTTCCAAAAGAGCACTCACCCAATGTCACCCAGAACAGCAAAACAAATGCTAAACCCAACCATTTTCAACATGGATAACATTCAGCAAATTCAAGCAATCAATTGTGAAGAAGTGGCTGATGCTGAAACTGAAATTATAGAATTGAAAGACAATTTTTTACCCACTGGCTTAGCTCCTTTGGAAGACATTTTTGATTCAAATGATGTTCCCAGCAAGCCAAAAATGCAGCCCATCAACAATGCCATAGAAGAATGCAACATTGGGACTGTGGAAAAACCAAAGATTATCAAATTGTCTGCTTCCTTACCTCCGGACCAAAAGCCAAAATACATTGACCTCTTCAAAGAGTTCCAGGATGTCTTTGCATGGAGTTATGAGGACCTAAAGTCCTATGACACCTCTGTTATCCAGCATACTATCCCTCTCAAGCCTGATCAAAAGCCCTTCAAACAAAAACTGAGGAGAATCAATCCTATGCTTCTCCCAGCAATGGAACAAGAGGTACATAAAATGTTCAAAGCAGGCATCATAGCACCAATCAGATTCTCTGAATGGATTTCCAACTTAGTCCCTACAAGAAAGAAGACAGGTGAGATCAGGCTGTGTGTGGACTTAAGGAATCTAAACCAGGTATCCCTCAAAGACAATTACCCCTTGCCCAAGATGGATCACATTTTGCAGAGAGTAGTGGGGGCCACAAGGATCTCATTACTGGATGGATTTTCAGGTTTTAACCAGATCTTAGTTCACCCTAATGATCAGGACAAAATAGCATTTACAACCCCATGGGGAACTTTCAAATATGTAAAGATGCCTTTTGGATTGAAGAATGCAGGGGCAACATTTCAAAGAGCAATGGATATTGCCTTTGCCAAGGAAATTCATGACTTTTTAGTCATTTATTTAGATGACCTTACACCTTTCTCAAAATCAGACCAAGAGCATCTAAAACATTTGAGACAGATCTTCCTAAAATGCAGAAAATATGGAATTTCTTTGAATCCCAAGAAATCCCTGTTTGGTTTAGAAGAAGGCAAGCTCTTAGGACACATCATCTCAAAAGATGGCATTAGAATAGACCCAGACCGAATCCAAGCCATCTTACAAATGCCCAACCCAAGAAATGTCAAGGAATTACAAGGATTCTTGGGAAAAATCAATTTCTTGAGAAGGTTTATTCCAAACTTAGCAGAACTAAGCAGATTATTAAACAACATGCTGAAAAAGGATTCAAAGGTCAAGTGGACTGTTGAAGCCAATCAAGCATTTGAAGGTATAAAATTGGCCCTTACCCAAACCCCAGTCTTGACCAATCCTCAGTTTGACAGAGAATTTATCATTTTCTCTTTTGCTTCCCAACATACTATTGCAGTTGTTTTATTACAAAAGGATGACCAAGGAAATGAGAAGCCAATTGCTTTCTTTAGCAAAGCTCTTAGAGATGCGCCTTTAAAATATCAAATCATGGAAAAACAAGCTTATGCTTTAGTCAAAGCAATCAAAGACTTTAGGATTTATATCCTTTATTCCCATGTCAAAGCATATGTGCCAAGTCCTATTGTCAAAGACATTCTCACTCAAGAAAATTTAGAAGGCAGAAGAGGAAAATGGATTGCCAGCATTTTGGAATTTGACATTGAGATAAAACCTACAAAACTAATAAAAGGGCAAGGTCTAGCCAAATTAATGACAGAAACAAATTTTCAAGCCTTAGACATCAATCAGCTGGACAGTGAAACAGAGCTGGCGACTCCAAAGATCAATGTAGCCTTTGAACAATCCCCCTGGTACTCTGATATCTGTTATGTGTTACAAAACCTGTGTGCTCCCCCAGGACTGTCCAAAACTAAGTGTAGGTTCCTAAAAATGAAAACATCAAGATTTTGTGTGATGGATGGCAATTTACTTTGGAAAAACCATGAAGGGATATTGCTGCACTGTTTAATTGAAAATGAAACTAACAATATCATGCAAGAGTTTCATGCAGGAGACTGTGGTGGACACTTGTACTGGAAGTCCACTGTGGATAAAATACTAAGGGCTGGATACTACTGGCCCACCATGTTCTCTGATGTCAAGAAATTTATCACATCATGTCATAAATGCCAAGTGTTTGAAGGAAAGAGACAACTGCTGCCACTTCCCTTAAGGCCTATTGCAACAGAGAGACCTTTTCAACAATGGGGATTGGACTTCATTGGGGAAATTCATCCCTCATCTTCAGGCCAACATAGATGGATCTTGACAGCCACAGACTACTTCACCAAGTGGATTGAAGCTGTTCCATGCAGACAAGCAAATGATTCCACTATCATTCAGTTCTTGGAGAACATACTAGCTAGATTTGGCTGCCCTGATAAAATTATTACAGACAATGCTGCTGCTTTCAGATCCAAGAAAATGGTGAACTTTTGCCATAAATTTCATATTACTTTGGGCCATTCTACTGCATACTATCCCCAAGGAAATGGCCTTGCTGAATCATCAAACAAAAGCCTTGTAAACATTATAAAGAAGGTACTTGAAGAGAACAAAAAGAACTGGCACAAGAAACTAGTCAATGCCTTATGGGCAGATAGACTAACAACCAAGAGATCAATTGGGACCAGCCCATATGAATTGGTTTATGGACTAGAGGCCAGATTTCCCTCATCACTAGGGATACCTGTCATGAAGCTTCTTCAAGAAAGCCAAGCTGAACCAAATGATATGCAGAGAAGAATAAATCAAATCATATGCTTGCAGCAAACCAGAGACCAAGTTTTCAGCCGGGTTCAAGTGTTACAAGAAAAACTAAAGAAAGCCTTTGACAGAAGAACCAAAGCAGAAGATTTTAATGTTGGTGATAAAGTCCTCAAGTGGGATGCAAGAAGAGAAGAGAAAGGAAAACATGGAAAATTTGATTCCTTATGGAGAGGACCATTTGCTGTCCAAGCAGTGCAAGGTAACAACACTTACTTCATAAAAAGCCTTAGTGAAACTGACTTGGATGAAGGTCCTGTGAATGGCAGGATGCTGAAGCACTATTTTGACTATCACCCATAAGTGCAGCCTGAGTTCCACCTTGTACATATTTAGATGTATATATTATTTTGCAACATGTAAAAAATGCAATTTCTTACAGTTCTCTTGTAGCTGCCAGCAGAAGGTGAATAAAATCAGAGGTCTACCAAAAAGAGGAACACAATTTTGGCAGTTCAGAGCAGCAAACTTCAAACACTGATTGAAAACAGTCAATGGCTAAGGCAATCTGACCTGTTGTTCTTGGTCTTTCAGATGAAAAACCATCCCCATGTGGAGCCACTGTTTGCTACCTATGTCAATAGGTTTCATATTTCATGATTGGTTATAAAAGGTCCAAATATGCTCTGCTTTGATGATGCAAAGATCCCATATTTTCACAAGGAGGCAAGGTCTGTATATATCTTGATAAGGATTCAGTTTTGATGGATGGTCCAACAGCCTAATCTGGATCATGCCATGTTTAAATTTTCTGTTGTAGAATAGAGAAAGAAGTTTGTCCAAACTGTCTAATCTTGGCAGACAAGTAGTTTAGGTAGAGAAGAAAAGGTTCCCAACAGTTTAATCTGGGACCCTGGAAGAAATAAGGGTAGAATTTGATAGAAAAATCAAAGGAAAAAGCCAGAAAAAGAAAAGGCACACAAAGGGTCTGCAAGTCCAAGTGCACCCTACAAGAAGAAACAAAAAATGCTAGGCAAAGTAGCTGGGTAGGTAGAGGAGGTTGCAGAAGTGATATTCAATTCAAAGATTGACTTTGGAGGTCAAAATGAGAGAAACAAAACATAGAAGCATGTCTAACTTCCCTTCTTTCCCTGTTCCCATTTATTACTAACATCCCCTCATGAGTTGAAGTTCATAGGAAGACTTATGGTTTTATGGAGGTTCTTTATCCTTTATAAGACACATTTCCTATGTAAAAGTCTTTTCATTTTGATCTACTCTCTAAACTAAGTGAGTTTCCAACAAACTTAGTGATACCACCTTCCCTGCCCCCTCCATCCACATTAACCTCTAATTCTACTATATAACTCCCCTATTCTACCCTTCCCCTAATAGTATTAACACCATGGTGTATAAACCCCCAAATTTTTATAAATACCCCTCCCCTTGGCATTATAGCCATATGTTCTCTGAAAAGGGATCAAAATGACATCTGGTCACTTTGATGAACCTATGCCATCTCTCTCTCCCTTGCTACAGGTCAATCTACTCATTATACCCCTCATTTGCAGAAAAAATCATGTAAAAACCCATTTTACCCATAAAACCCTGTGAAAATGTGAAAAATGCCCAAAAACCCGCTTTTTCCGCCTAAACCAAAGTCGGGCGCGTATATTTGATTTTTCAAAAATACGTTTAAAAAACATTACAAACGCCTAGACCGTGACCTTTTTCCGCCTGGCGCGTTTTTCAAAAAATATCATATTTTATTTAAACCCGCCCGTCCGTATCCACCGGTCAAGTCACTCACCCGTCCGCCGTTGGATCGGGCCCATCAGATCCGACGGTTCACAGCAATATCGGGTTGGGCCCGACGTCCCCCCGTTACCACCCGAGAAGATGACGAAGGGGTACGTCAGGCCTGTGCCACACGTCCCCTTCTCACTCTCTCGAGTCAGACTCTGACACTAACCGTGCCGTATCTAAGCCGCCCCGAGAGACCGTGGCGGTTACGCAGTTAACCGTAACCGCTACGGCTCTAACCGCCCGACGGCTGGCCCACGTCAACTCCACGTCACCTCGCCTATGCCATTTCCTCCGTCCTTTGTCCACCCCTCCGCCAACGTGGCTGCCACCTCATCGTCCCCCATGGATCAATGAGAACCCGCCACGTCACCCGATGACGTCAGCTGACGTCATCCGACCCTGACCCACCAATGACGTCATGCTGACGTCATCACAAAAAGGCGCCAAATTTGGGAAAAAATCTATATTATGGCCAAAAAATGCGCTTTTACGTTCTTTTCGCTCTATTTTTCTTGCTCTGTTGCATGTCGTTCACGTCCGATTCCTCGCCAACCTGCTAAAATCAACCAGGCGACCTCAAGAGTACCATTCCTGCCTGCTCATACAACCTCTGTTCGCTGTTCTACCAGGTATTTTTCGTCATTTTCCTCCGTACGCCTGCAATTGTCTATAAAATTTCACAGGAAGCTTAAAAGGACGTTAAACTCATAATTCACCGGTGAATTCCTCTACAGAACCTCTGTTTTCAACCACCACCTCGAAAAACACTAGCTGAGCCTTAAAATTCCCAAGTTTTGTCAAAACAATTGAGAAATGCTCGCGCAATCGTGAGGCAGTAGTTATATCCTTTAAAAAACTTGCTACAAGTGACAGAGGGAGGCCTGACAGTATTGCAGCCCCAATTCAAACAAAATTTCACTTGCTCTTGGATTAATTCCCCCTCTAATACCTGTAACTCACTTGCATTGTGATAAATCACCCCTGAACTGGTTTGCCCACTTCGAACAAGCTCAAACACAGCTTAGCAGAAAAACATCATGGAGACACCAATTGCACTCAATATCAAACCTCTGAATGCCCCTCAAAGAGAATTGGAGTGGAAAGCACTAGGAGATGTGGATTACCAGATGATGGAGTGGTTCAGAATGGGTTCTAAATATAACATTCATATGCTCAATGAACTAAAAGCCCAGCACCTCAGTGGAGCTGACATCCTGGGAATTTGGGACTCCAATCTACCCATATATAACCTTCCTCAGGCTATCCCTTTGCCTGAATTCATTTACAGATGTCAGGAGTGCTATGACCCCTGTCAAAGAGCTGTTTTGAGCCCCACTGGCTCAATCCTATTTCAAATTACCCCTGAGAGCATCAATGAGATGCTACACTTCCACACAACAAAGTCATTGGCTCCTCTCTCCATGGAGCACCTAATAAGGAAGGGAACTAAGCTGGCAGATGATCAGATCATCAAAATCAATCAGCTGTTTGTCACACCAACCTCTGAAACCATCAGAACTCCTCCCATTGGATATGAATACTTAAATGATTTGGGCAAAATGATGGTGGATTTGATCAGTTATGTCCTGGGGTTCAGGGGAGTGGAAGATGTGGATGACAGTATAATGGCAATGCTGTCCATATTTTCACCTGGAAGGGCTCCTGCCATTCACTATGACTATGCCACATATATTGCAGACAGGATCCATGAGCAGCTAATAAATCTGCCAAGGGAAAGATTGTTTAGGTATGCCTCATACATCTACCATTTTTTTCTGTTCTACCAATCAGATAGCTTCCCACTCCTCTTGAAGAAAGTAAATGCCCAGGGGAGTCCAAGATCAGTTGTCTTCTGGACATCAATTTTCCACTGCAGCTCAGTGTCACCATATACATATAATGAGTTTGTAGATTTATTCATTCACCCAGCTTTGACACTATTGTATGGTGTCCCTCCTCCAAGATTGACTGATGATATGAGGAGAGTTCTCCATCTGTCTAAGAAATACAACATTGGCGATTGGTACTTCTACCAACACCACACAGTGATCAGGATATATGGCTGTGTGTTAAAGCCATATAGATTGCCCAGGTATGTCCCAATGAGACTGTTTGCCTTGGAGTATTTCAGGCAATTCGGAAATGCTGACTGCCATCACTTTGAAAGCAAGAACAAGAAAGTACAGCTGAAGATAAGGAGCCAGCTGGGACCTTTCCTTTACAATAAGAGAGAGGAGGGATGGAAAGAGGCAGACAGAACCCTAGAGGGCCTCAGATTACAAACCAGTTTTTCTTGGGTACCCTATGACCCTAATCACTTCATTTCACTGAGAAGAATCAAATATAAACTAGGAACTTATGCACATGTGAGGCAGCCCGAGATTGAGCAGTATGCTAACACACTGAGATGGGCAGAGGGCACCTTAGAAGAGGAATTTAGTGAAGAAGAGTTGTTAGAAAAGGAAGCCAGAAATATTCAAAAGAATGCTGATCTGGAAAATTGTGTACAGGTTCCCCTCACATACAGAAGGCAACTTGGGACAGCAACTTCCTCATCAACAACACAGCAGGCTGCCGAGGATATTACACACAGCAAGGGCAAAGAAAAGCAGGTGGAACAGCCACCTCCTTTAACAGAAGAACAGGTAGAAACATTGCTGCAAGAGCAGCAAGAAGAGATGGAAAAGCAAGAAGAAGGGCTGCAGCAAGAACAGCCAGTGCAGCAAGAGCAGCAGCAGCAAGAGCAGCAGCATCAAGAGCAGCAGCATCAAGAGCAGCAGCATCAAGAGCAATAAAGGCAGGAGCAACCTGCCCAGCAAGAAAAGACAGTGGAAAATCCTAAAACCACTGAGCAAATAGTGCCTCCAAGGCAAGATATTACAGCTGAGGCATCAATCCTCCAGACCCCTCAGAGGGAGGATACATTCATCTTTAGGAAAAGAGACAGGGAGACTCCCCCCACAGCATCAACAACTCATGGGGAGAAAAGGCAAAGAATAAACCCCTTCTCTGAAGAAGAAATGCCAATGGGGCAGTCCTTTGGCATGGTTCCACCTAGCAAGGAAACATCAGCTAGTTCCTTCCAACAGGAACAAGATAGGACATTGGGAGGAGAGGTCAGCTCCTCAAGGCAGCAAAAATAAGGTGGACTTGGCATTAAGCAACAGTTCATCGAAATCAAAAGGAGAAACGAGCCTATCAGGATACAGCTGTACAATCATCTGCTGAACATGGCTCCTACAAATCAACAAAGGCTCATGTCTGCCTTTGATCTACAAGAAGGCAAAATGATCATGAGTCATTTTATGCCAACAGCACTACAGCCACAATCTGCTTCAGATTATCTCAGGACTAACCTGGAAGTCCTGGCTAAAGACATCCACCCGATGGACAAGATTGAACTGCACAAACAAACGGGTGAAATGGTCTATGCTTCATTAGCAGACCAAACTTTGGACAACTACAGGCTACACAATAGCCTGAATAATACAGCGGCCCAGCTAGAACTGGAGAAGGCATCATCCCAAGCAAAAGACAACAGAATAAGGACCTTAGAGGACATTATTATAGAGATTGGGCATGATCCCAAAGATATCAAAGGCATACAAGAGATCCTGAAATTGAGGGATGCAGATTTGGCAGCTTTAAGAAGGAAAATCAAACTCCTAGTCACTATTCACCCTCATACTGACGATGTAGCCCAACAAAGACATGATGAATGGGCAAACACTCTGCTGGTAACCCTGTACAAGCAGCTGATGCAAACACAGGAAAAGCTAGGAGAGGCAGAAGCAGCACGGGCAGCATTACAGGCCACCTTGGCACAAAGAGAAGAAGGGCAGACTTCCCAACCTCTTCCTGAAACTATCAATCTGGAAGAAGATGCCACTACTACTGCTCCTCCTTCTCAACAAACAGAAGCAACAGCACCGACTACATCAACAGCTTCACCAACAACAGAGCAGACTCATAGTCTGGATATGCAGAAGCTGCAAACTGAAATACAAGTCCTGGAAGCTCAAATGAAAGAGCTCAATGAAGTCAAAGAATCCCTAGCCAGTGTGAATGACAAGTATGATAAAAGCAAAAGAAATGTGGCTGAGAAAGAAAGGGATGTCAAAACTTTAAAGAGAAGAATAACAGAGCTGGAAAAGGAGCTCACACTGCACAAGGTAACTGCTGAATTAAAAACTGTGCTGTGGGCCAATATTGGCCAATCTATTACTGACCAATGGCAGTATATAGAGACCATCCATGAGCAACTAGAGCTCATTCCAAGAGCACGAACAGAAATTCACAAAGCAAGGGCTACTCTAGGCAGCACGCCTGAAGTAGCAACAAGGATGATCAATGTGCTCAACCACAAAACAAGCAGTCAGTTGGCTGCCATAGGCATATCTAACAGAACTGAGCACATCCAGTCGATTAAAAGGGTTCTCACACTCAAGAATTTGGTACAGACATTAGACAGGAGAACACAAGACATGCAGACCGAGGTAAACAAATTTATGGAGAAGTTTCAGGTGTTGGAAAGCAGAGGGCTCCCTGGTTTACTGAACAACGCAGGGAGATTATACACCCATGACCAATATGCCAAAAGGGTCAACACCTTTGCCACCAGCCAGATCAATGAAAGGCCCAGCAGCTCAGAGGAAACAGGGCCAGCTACAGGACAGACTATCTACAACAAGGTAGAAAGTCTATTTTTCATAATGAATGAGATCAATCATCTTTTTGATGCAGCTCCCAACTTTTTCAAGTATACAGAAGCAGAAGAGACCATGGGTGCAATCCTAAGGCATCAGTTACCTACTCAAGAATGGTGGACCAATGCCATACAAACTATTTTGTGAACAGAGTGCCATTCAGCAACTTTTTGCTCATATAAAAGGTAAAAACTTCCATACACAGGACAGCTGCAAAGGGATCAGCATACAGTCAAGATTAAAAGCTGAGCCAACTCAGCAGAGATTTCGGCCAAAAAGCAAAATAAAAGCTACAGGTGTCCAGGCCGAGAATCTACAGCAACGCAGCTCCAAGAACGCATTATCACAGCAGTTATGCAGGTCACTCCAACCGACTTAGTAGCCTCCAAAGGCTAAAATATCTTCTGACAAAGCATAAAGACACATTTACTTTATATTCAATGCTGTAATAACTTTCTGATTTTAATATCTTAAGAGTTGGTGAGATTATTAAATCTGAGATAACTTAGAACTCAGATATTTTTGTAAAGACCGAGAGTATATATTTTCCCCTCACATAAGTTTGAGGGGTTGTTGTTGATTTCTCCTGGAGAATTTACCAGACTGTAATTCTTTCAGAGCTTAATAAAAGTGATGGAATTTCTCGGACTTCTAAAGTGTTGAATGCGTTCTGATGGTAGTTGAATCTGCTGGATTCCTGTGTACTTCAAAATACAATAAGTCTTCTGTGCCTATCTTTGTTGTGTGTCTTCTATCTATCACATTTCATGTATGTTTCTAATTCTAACTGTTTGGCAATTAAGAAAAAGAATAACCTTCAGGATTTACTCATGCAGTACCCTGAGTTCAATCTGTGTTGTCAATGAATGTTTTCTTCAGCTACCGTCTTGATAAGTGTAATTCTTAATTGCTGCACTATCAAGAATATTGCTTTCACAGTGATCTTTGCTTTCAGGAATTCGAGTATGCTCCTGTATAAACAAGTATCACCTTCACATCACCAGTTTAATAGAAAATTCTTAATTGCTTTCTGTTGGCTGACCATGCATCATTCACTAAGTTAAAATTGTTTGTTTGTATTACACAACAGGCCCTGCAAATCTGAAAACCATCACCTCTGCATTTCAAAGCTTTATAACCTCCAGACTCCATTGCCCAATGGTCTATTGTCCTTTAAACACTACATTCTGATCCCTGATAGAAATCCCTCAACCAAAATATAAACCAAACCTGAGCATTAATAGCTAGCCTGAAACACCAATAGAACAGTGACAAATTATACAGAGAGAGCCCTCTCTGATTACAGCTTGGCTAGAAGCTGCAATCCAAAGATTGGTTAGTGGTTACCCCGGCCGTATTCCCTTGGGAGTCATAGGGAACAACCTAGGTGTTAACAGCTCCCACTGAGGAGCATTAGATAAGGGCAGGTATGTTACTAATTTGTTTATTATGCTTCAAATTAACATGCTATGGAAATTTTGGATGTATTTAGAGTAGTGGACTCCAAAAAGTGTGTTTTTGATGATATTATATGATGTTATACGTAATATAATTTTGCATGTTTCATTTTTGTGTTGTTGTCGGTTTATTAGAATGCTATCTTCTTATGGATGCACGTGATAAATGTTAATCTAGAATGTTGTTAGTAATGATATCTACATATTTATTTTGACTTTTGGGTGAATGATTTAATGAAATGGATTCAAATTATCTAGCTAAAAGTCATACTCGCAAATATTTTCTAAAAAGGACACGGCTACACACATTGATGAATGTCATTCAATTGCATGACGATATTTTGGAAATCGAGACAAAAATGAAGGTGACAAATGCAATGATCAAGGTAGTTAACTAACAAGCTAATCACAACATCATATTTGGCCTAATTATTGGTGGTATATCTGATGCAAACACTATTAAAGTGGACTAGAGAAAGTAAATAGGTGAAAATATCCTAGGCTATCATGGCTATATTCTACATGTATCGAATTACACCATTTGTATAACTGATTTGTGGTGAGGATAGTGGATCCATCTAAAATGTGCAAGAATACAACAAATGAGATGCAAATAAATGCAACCCACCTACATGATGCAAAAAGAAACAAAAAATATGCATTTTAGGGAAACTCTTAAGGGTAGAATTTCTTGAGGTAGAGTGTGTTATGAGGGTTAGGGATAATTTCCCTTAACCAAAAATTATTCGACAATGTAAGGGCCCTGCCATAATCGATGAAACTTCCAATGTCCCAAAATATCATGGGTCTAGTCATAGATGAGGACTAGATCATCTTCATGAAAGACACAAGAATGAACCTTGCAGTCATACTGGGATTTGGTGCATTTCTTGGTTTCCTCGATGATTTTCAATGCAAAACAATGGTCTGCATTGGCATGCTCTAGCATGACTGGCCTATTCTCTAGTAGAGAGGTGTCAAGGAGAATTTCAATTGCAATATGGAGGAAATTTGGTTCTTGATCAATAGCACTGCCTCTTCTCCATGTACGAGATGGAAAGGTATGAACCAAATGGAAGCCTTAACAAAAGTTTTATAGTACCATATGGCTAGGAAGAGCATAATATGTGAGTTGTTCATGTGCTTATTCGCCATCCGTTCAAGCATGGTATTGAGGATATTTTCAACAGCTTCAACTTGTCCATTTGCAAGTAATAAGATGATGAATATTGGTTTTCAAAACCCAATAATGAAGCTAGATCAAACTAAAATTCATCTTCAAAGTATCAACCACGGTTGAAGACCAATTGTTTAGAAACCTAAATCAAGAAATGACATGGTTAAAGAATAAACAAGTTGTGGTAGTTGTAATAATGTTGAACATTGGCATGGCCTCAGCCCCATTTGGTGAAGTAATCAACAACCATAATGATTTACTTATGGCCATTGGATGATGGAGGGTTACATTCCATAAATTCAATGGACCATTTGCAAAATGGACCAATGATGATAATGAGATTCAACATGTTGATGGGGCCCTTTCCTTATGGGAAAATAATTAGGAATTAGGGCAAAGGTTAACCACCTCAATGCAATCACTAAAGAGAGAAGGGAGAAATATGTTTATGCACATGATCGTTTTGTCCATGGCCATCGCAAGAACCTTAAGGCTTGCTCAATTTTAGCCTAGGTGAGACAATGACGTACTAAGGTATCTATATCATGATGATAAATATCATTGCCTAAAATAATGTATTAATGGGATTGGAGATGGATGCATCACTAATCATCATGATTTATATGTGGTCTAAATTTATGTGTTTGCAAATATGTGAGGATGTCACCATACCATGGGTTGTCATATGGTATAGATCAAAAAGGTCATTGTTCAAGGGTGGGTCTTGTGTACTAGTGGGAAATTTACAAATGAGCTCAGTAAGGACCAAGCCCGCCTTAATGTTTGCAACCACAAATTTAGGTCGAACCCCTCAAAGATAAAAATCCAATACACATACTTCCCATTGATGACTCGTCAATTTAATAGGAAGGACATAGGGTTTGAATTCGTGACAACTTTAGCTTTGTGCATTAACATATAATGAAGTATCTTATGGATAGAGAACATGATAGTCAGTGCCAATTTCTCCACATGGGAGTAGGACAGAGGGGTTCTTGTGAGATTCTTTCTCATTTAGTATATGACATGTTCAAACTTGTTGACACCCTCCTAGACCAAGACATTGACAATATCATAGGTGGAAGTTAAAAAGTATAGGATAAAATCCTTATCAAAGTCAAGTGGAAAAATAAAAGGAGTAGATGTGAGGGCACATTTAAGTGCGTTTAAGGATTGTTAGGCTTGATTATCACAAATAAATGGGATGTCAAACTTCAAGAGGAAAATAAATATATGAGCAATGGTGGTATAGTTAGAAATGAATCTATGCATGAAATTAGCTTTCCCTTGGAGGCTATGCAAATGAAATAAGTTGCAAAGGGGAATCAACTCCATGATGGCTTGAAATTTGAGAGGAATATTAGTAATGTTAGATTTGGATATGATTAGAGCAAAAATCTAGCCCGCAAGGATGTAGAAGACACACTTAAGGATATTAAGGAATATATTATACTCGTGACATTTAAGGAGGATGGTGCACAAATCTTTTATTTGTTGTGACCAATGTTTCAATGAAGTAGTGATATCATCAATATATACAAGAATATCATGAATAAATTCATGAAAATTGTTCAACATGGCACATTGAAAGGTGGCTCCCACATTTTTCAACCTAAGTGGCATCATTCTATATGAGAAAGTTCCCCAAGGACTAGTGAAGAAATTTTTATATTGGACTTGAAACCAAATAATGATATGATTATAGCCCAAGAAGTTATACATGAAGGGAAACACCTGGTGGACCACATACACATTGATAATTTGATCAATAAGTGGCATGGGATAGTTTTCTTTAGGACACACTTTTTTCAAATCATTAAAGTCAATGCAAACAAGAATGGTGCCTTGACTTTTCATGATGTATATTGGGTTAGAGACCTAATAAGTATAAGTGAAAGGGTATATGAAGCATTCTTTTTAGAGCTTATCAATTTTAGAATTGATGCCATCTCTTCTAGCGGGGTGAATAATAATTTTCTTTTGGCAGATGAGAATTTCATCTGGCCATATGTCAATTTGGTGTTCAACAATGGCTAGATCTAGTCCAAGCATCTCAGATAGGACCATGTAAACACATCCTAATATTTTTTCCCTAACAAGAAGTTTTCCTCAACCCTAGGTTTGGTAGAGATCTTCACCTTAATGGTTGGTGAAATATCTGTCCTATTCCCCTCTTCGAAAGTATTCAAGGTGGGGAGGGGTTTTTGAAACCAATCTATTTGATCATGAATGAATTATTTTAATTCCAGAATATATTTTTTCTTAGGAACATGGTTGTTGTGGGAGGAACTAGGAATTATGATGCATATCATCCCATAGATAGTCTATTGTGGCAAGGGACTCCATGATGTATTCATCCAAATGAATGATGGGAATAAAAGACCTTGAGGTACCACATGACATGGAATATGAGGTGAATATTTAATAATAATCATGGGAATGATAGATATGGTTCACACCTATAGTATCTACCATGGAAAACATAATACTAGTGAATTAAAGTTCCATCGATGTTGAGACTGAAGCGACATGGGAAATAAAATGAATGTTTGTATGTTTACAATCAGACACCAAAACATGTCAATCCCATAGAAAATGAAAGGTAGAGGATGTGTACAGTACTATCATCCATTTCAACCTCAAGGAGACCAATCTCAATGATTGGTTGATTGGTTCGATACCCTAGCATTAGATAGGAACTAAGGGTCACAATTAGATGAATTTGGACTCCACTAAAAGTGGGTTGCAATTATCGCATGACAACGAGTGTATCATGAAAATATGGAAGTAGAGGACAATAATGGGAGTAGTGACCATACATGCCACACAAAGTGCAAGGGTGATTTGTGAGTAACAATTTGTTGCACTTGGACAATCCAAGAAGAGTGAAATTCATGACTAGAACATTTGGGTCTGATTTCATGTCACCCATGATGATAAGCTCCTTGAGCTTAGGAAGAGAAGGAAATTTTTTCTTAGCGTGGCTATAAATATTGCACAAAGAATAGGGATTTGGTGGCTTTAGTACAGTGGCTTGGGTGGCTACAACCTGAGTTCTCTTCTCAGTGCCCCCTTTCTTCTTAGCCTTACCCCGCTTTCTAACTACTTGTGCAGTAGGAGTGGACTCTAGTTGAGGTTGAATTGGAATTGAAATAGTGCATGGGGCTATAATTATAACTCAAATGGGTGTCAATTCCAAGTAAGGTTTATGTTAAGAGAGTGGGGTAGGAGTTGCAGGATTCATGTATCAAAATGGAATCACCAAAATGATGTTTTCCAAATTCAATCTGGCCATAACTAGTGTGTTGACCACTCTTGGTGGTGGGAATAGGAAAGAGATATAACCGTATGAATAGTGACCAAGGGGATGCCCTGGTCTTAGATATTGAATTTTCAAATGCAACTTATTGAATGACTAGTTGTGAAAAGGAGGACCAAGGGATCTAAGAGGATTGTGATCAAAAGACCATCCACACATGAGAGGAGCTTGGTGCACTAAAGGTGGGCAGTGAGCTAGATGAAGCCTCAAGCAATGTGGATTCATTATAAACCCATGGGCTAATTTCTTTGAATGAAAACATGGCTTGATTGTCGACCATTGAGGAGGTCACATTATTAGGATTAACCTGACTCCTAGGGTCATAGTATGTTATTTTTTCTATAGTGACTATCTTCTCATAATGAGGGAAGATCATTGTACGAGATATATATATATATATATATATATATATATATATATATATATATATATATATATATATATATATATATATATATTATATATATATATATATATATATATATGAGAATACCAACTTCATGGTGTACATGAATTTACTACCTAAGAGGATATTATAGCCGATTGTGCCATCAATAACCTCTACATCCAAAAGGACATGATTTCTAGCAAGCTCGATGGGGAAATTATGGTGTAAACCTTATGGTTGTGAGGTGTGGCCATTGTACTCTTATAATATGATTGTAAATAGTATGAGTTCAACTGATCCTAGATATTTCTAGATATGGTAGGACATCACACATGTAGATGTGTCTTTTTCTGTCATGCAACATTGGGATTTGAAAAGCTATGGATGGGGGGAGATTTACATTATCTACCTTTTCAACATCAAATATTATCATGTGATCATTTAAAGGGTCCACAACACCCAAAGAAGAGAGTAGAGCCTCTCATTATGAAGGAAACATCTAGAGAACCTTTAGATCTAATGTGGCAGTAGGGGACTATACCAAGTCATCTACAATGCTATAGTTATGGGTGGCATGTGATTTGCACTAGGTGCATTTTGACATAATGGATCCTTGGCGATCCTAGGTGGTGTCTTAACTGATGGTGAATGGATATGTAAGGTTCCATTTGGTGATGACTAAGGCTTTGTGAATGGATTCATTTTAGCTTTAGGTGGTGGACCATATGGACATGACCGAGCGACAAGGTTAATGTTGACATAATCCAACATAAAGATTTGGTATGTTCCATTCCAAGGTTGATTGGGAGTTGGAATAGGAGGAATAGTTTGGCGATTTCTTTTGTCCATGTACCCTTGAGAAGGAAATGGATCCCTAAGAATAGCCAATTAGGAAGGAGGGGGTTAAGTCAAGGATGAAACTGGTTGGTTACCATACTTAGCATTCTCCATTATTTCTCATACATGATGCACTTCTAAGAGAATAGGACACTCGTGGATATAATGATCGTATGTAACACAACCAGTATAAGGGTTGTTCATTCAAATAGTCGTGTTCTACTTGATTTTATTATGCTATTACTAGGTTGTGGTATTTGAGTTTGTTGTGGTGTTGGCATTAGGTTGTTGGTCCTAGTTTCTTGGGTTTCCCTGGTTTTAGGCACTATGTTTTCCCTTCTCTTTATTATTTTTCTTCGAATTAAGGGGGTTACTTACATTATGTTATGAAAACACTTAACCTTGATGGGGTAATGCATGTTGGGATATGGGACCCTCAACTAATGGTGTCAAAGGGGTTGGAGCAAACAATTGTAGAGAAGGATAACATGGGTGCACCATTGCACTCTAGTAGGTGGGAGTAGTATAAGTGCGCCTAGGTGTCAGTCCTATTTTATGGAATAATTTTTGCTATGGGTTTTGAATTCTTTAGCCTTAAAAATACCTCTTTCTGTCATTTATGACAATATTTTTTCCCATATTTTGCTAATATCAACACTTTCCCAAGGTATTTTAATTGAATTTTTAATTTTTAAAATTTCTTGTAATAAATTGCATTGTGAAAGAAAATTGTAGATTTTAGTAGATTTTATAAATCGTCATTCATTCTCATATTTGCAAGTGATATGGGTAAAAATTAAGACATGAGTTTTTTCTCATAGGCATCCCAGTATGGTTAAATACCTATTCATTTGGGTCAAAACTACCCCGAGATGCTTGGTAAATGTACGTAATCTGGTAGCAAAACATAGCATGATTTGCTAAAAACACCCAGATCAAATTATTGAAGAGTGGATCCATCATCTAAGTGGACAACAAGGTCAAATGGATCAGTTATTACCCTTAGCATATGCTATAGTGAATTTCAAACATGAATTTTGGATTTGTTATTAATTTTTTCCCTACAATGGCAAGAAAACTTGGCTTGTCATGATATGTAATTAGTATGAAAACTCATATTTCGACTTGGGAGCTTAAATTTTGATCGTAAACCCATTATTAGCTATTTTCATCAATTAATGGTGTGTTGTTAAAGTTTTAACTTCTAGTTTTAAGTTTAGTGTGCTTGCTTGATCCATGGAGGGGCCACATCTCTTGAGCCTGTGCATTTTGTTCTTGTTGTGCATTATCCTAGTAAATAATTTTTGTTTCATATTGTTTTTCATAATATTTTCCATGTCTATATTCACTGATAGCAACCTATACATTCAAAATTAAGATTGGTTATGAAACTAGCTTCTTGGACAGTGTGTACATAAGATTTAAAAGCTAGTTTTGAATTGTTGTTTATATATGTTCTTTCCTTTTTGTTTCATGACTATATTACTCATTTTCTAGAGCTATCAATTATTTTAAAATCTAATTTTATCAGTTGGTTATTTAGTGTAGGCCTATTAGCATAATAGTCATACTCTTTCAATATTACAAAGCAATTATACTTGTTCAATTTTGTATCAATGGAATACGTCAGTTTTGAAGGTTTAAATGTGTTTAAGGATCATAAATTATTCATTGGTTGAGTGAATTTAGTAAGTATCATAGCTAAATAGATACTAAATACTAGTTACTATTTCCCGGTTATTTATCTTAGACTTTGATTAGTTATCAGAGTATATATTGATTAGACATACTATTAGTTAATAGAGTATATATTGATTAGACATACTACTAGTTATCAGAGTATACATTGATTAGACATGCTTATATTTGATTAGTATAGCTTGGTTTGATTAGACATATGTTTGATTGAGTAGCTTAGACATATTTTTTTTTTTGGCTTAGATATACTTTGGTTTGATTAGTTTGATTATCATAACTATCATGGTTACATTTGATGAGCTACATAATGATTCCATTGCATCATTAAATTTGTATTCTTGCTCATAACCATAGATTTCAATGTCATTTATATTTTATTATCATAGATTAGTTTTTTTTTTTAAATCAACCTAATTGGTCAAAGTAACCAAGGCACCGGGAGTGTCATTCACCAATTCGCTAGGAGAAGAAGGCCCCAACTGCTTGAGGACTTTTCCTTTTTTCTTTGAACGTTTAAAACACCATAGTTCCCTACTTTTATTTATTACTTTCCTATAATATACTAATTATTAGAGAAAATTCCAGCTCAATGGATGAGTAGAATACTATGTCTGACTACTCATATTCACTCTCATAAATGGGGAAGACCATAGTGCAGTCTCTTCCTCTTAACTAGTATTTTGTCAAAATTGACAAAGTTTACTAAAAGACTATCAAAGTGTCCACTTGCCTCCATTGGCTAGGAAGGCCCTAATGTATCAGTTAACCTCTTTGATTGAAAACCCCTTTGATCATTTTTCCTAGCATTTGAGTGAAAACTTGGCATTTTGAATATGATTGCATAGAGAACTTAGAATTGTGGGATAAATCCCAATATATGCCCAGTCTGAAGTATTCTTAATTCAATTCATTGAGAATTCCATTTGAATCTTGTGTGAATAGATTAAAATTTTTGTTTCATACTTCCTTAAATTAGTTGTTATTTTTTACTTAGAAGTGACAACCAATCTAACTTTCATCTTGTGCATAGTGTGCTTGCACCTCACAAGTTTACCAATCCAGATTAACAATTTAAATGTAAACGAATTCTAGTACAATTGAATTGACCAAAACTAGATGCATGTTAATGTGGATGGGTATAGGTGTATGTACTAGTGCCTCCTTGTGATGTGATTCAAGAGGGATCGGGAGGGGAATAAGTGTAAGAGGTATTAGTTCCCCCCTATGGCTTTTTATATCTGTTAGTCCTAGTGGACAGAAGAAAGGATGATGGTATGCAAAAAATATGATCACACCACCAGTAGCATTGGGTTCTTAGGTGTTGAAGTGTCACCTAAGTGAGAATGTGGTGCATAGTGGATGACGATAAAAGATACCCTGATTAGGCATTGATCAAGTCATACAACATGGCCTTCTAGATGGAATTTTTCTCAATTTTGGGGAATCTATAAGAGACATATTTGTTGATGTGAAGGGGAGACTTCAAGAACCATTCCATAAAAAACATGTCATTAAGTTCTAGAGCCTTGCATAGGCTCCACCATCTACACATGGCCTAACTTTGATCAATGATGTGAGTTGTTATTTTCTATCAATAAGTTGACAAAACTTCAATGCTTATGTAATGGAAAATAGGTAACTAGAAGTCTGAGAGGAAAGCATTCACAATAGTAGCAAACATTTGATGGATGCCATCAGGATAATCAACATACCAATTCACAACAACAGTAGTTAGTGTGCACTGGAAGAGATGAAGATGGACTGAGTCCCCCGTTATGGAGTTCAAGGAAAATTCACATGTGGAAATTCCCCTCAAACTTGGGAATATCCAAGGGAAGCTTTGTTGGCATCGAGGGCCAACTTGAATCATGAAGGAGAATATCATTTATTAGCTAGCTCAATTCAGTGAGGTTTAAAATAGCCACAAACGAAAGGAATGGTTGGGTCATATTCTTTCCAGGATTGGTTCTTGTGTTGGTTCCAATTTTGGTGCTCGATTTAGTTCCAACATTAGCACTGGAATTTCCTTCACCATTAGAAACTAAATTAGGTTCAACATTGGTGTCAAGGTTTACACCTACCATAATGGTAGTAGGTTTGGGTTGAGTGAAACTAGAGGATGAGAAACTACTAGATGGATTGGAAGAGCTAGAGCCTGAGGTGGGATAGGGTGAGGGACCTATACTTTTCAAGTAGGTGTAACTTATAATGCAAGAGGAAACTAAGGATGAATGCTTATCCATCTCTGCAACTAGTTCTTTATGATAGCTATGGTGTTAGGACAAGGTTAGCACCTTTAAAATCGGTTGAATCTAAAATGTTAGAGGGATAAGGAGGTGAATCAAGTCAGCCAACACCACTCAAAAACATGTGCATATGTGGTGAAAAATATTTTTCTATGTGATTGATATGCTAATTTAATTCAAACATCCTTGTCTTATGAAATTGAAAATACTCTAACCTAACATATCAACCAATTCTTAAGAAAGTACTAGAATATATTTTGAGTAGCCTTCCAAATAGCCTAGGTGTCAGAAAATTACACCCAATAAGACTAACTCAAGGTATCAAAGATAATTTCCCTTATAGCCATCAGATGATGAAATTTCATAGAACTACAAATGTCTATCCTAGGTATAGTTTCTTCCCATAATCACCAGATATAAGCCAGTTGTCCAAAAAAAGGTCTACTAAAGTTACCTTTGTCCAATTGGGGTGAGAGAATCTTAGCTTATGGGTGTCAACTTGGGACTTCGATTCTTGACCAAGAGGGGAGTCTGAAGGGGAAAGTTACTAGATCCAAGGTCTAATCCTTACCCCCTTAATGGGTTTATCCTCACACCAAGTTTGACCACTAGATGATGAATGATTTCAAGCTCCCTAAGGATAGCTACTATGTCTTAATATATAGTAGACAAGGAGAGTTATTTGGATGTCTATCCCAGTGGATCTAACCTAACTATTAGAATGTTTTTGGTTCCCATGTGGGATTAAAAATAGGTGTCATATGATGGTTAATTTTAGGGTATCAACTTGGGGTCTTGAACCAAGCATTAACTGTAGTGGTTTGCATGTGGGTGCAAGTGTTTTGTTTTATAACATGAAAAAATTAATTATTTTCACTATAATTAAAGGATATTACAAACTAAAAATCGGTAAAGAAAAACCAAATAAATTATTTCCAAATGGTACTCACTACTTAACAGTAAAACAACATATCCTATAATGGTTTTATGCAATAAATACTATGAAAAAAGAGGGAAAAGTTAGGCTAATTTGATGGGTAATGAACTAAGGGAAAAAAGGAGTCCCATGTCTCTAACCTACAACCAATTATCTATAGTAATAACAACAAGTGAACAATGGTCCTAGGCTACTAAAATTCAGCTAGAAGGGTTATCATTAAGGGTGATCTAAGGAGTAAATTGAAAGAAGGACGATACCATCTATAAATAATGTTTTATTGGCCTATTAAATATATGGATGAAGCAAGTGAATAGATTTTAAAAATTTTGTAAAATGTTCTCTACCAGCTTGTAGGAGTAACCTACTTAATAGTTCCAAAATCTAGCTTGATGGAGAAGTACTAGAAACCCTCCAGGAGTCTTTTTCTTCCTCTTAATATTTTGGTGTTGAAATGATCAAGGATTTATGTGGGGAATACTATTAATAGGAAGCCTAAACCTATACAATGGATTGACAACCGAGAATAATAGGGAAATTTTATGGCTTTTAGAAATTTTAGTAGTGCATTCTTTTGACCTTTATTTGTGTTCGCAATACAATTTCTAGACTAAAATCTAAGTTGACTTAACTCATTTTGCGAGGTGAAAAATGCATTGGGTGTCGCAAGTGCTCATATTTCCTACATCTACTCAGAAACTATCGTTTGTTGACTCTTCGAGACCTATAACTTGTAAATCAAACAAAAAAAAGAAAAAAACAAAGCAAATGATCTAGAAATTCTAAACATGGAAAGTAAAGGAAAGGAGAAAAAGATCTTATTACCCACAGAATGCAACTTGTGACCTAAAATGTGTTAGATTCACAAGTTTGTTGGTATATTTCTATAGAAAGGGTTAGAAAAAACATTATATTATGTGTTGCACCCAATCCAACAAGTAAAGAAGTAAAATAGGTCTAAACAGATTACCAATCATTCATTTATTAGAGCAACTCTTAAAAACTAGTAATAAGCCATGAAAGATAACATAAAAATACCTAAAATACTCAATGGAATAGATTTTATTAAATATCACCTATGGAGAAGCCCTAGAAATAAATGATCCTAAGCCTCTCTATAAGATGGTTCATTGAGAATCTTGTTCTACAAGTTAGTGTTATCTCTCTCTAGAATGGCTAACAAGTGGGATAAAAAAAGAAGTGAACTCATAATGGTAGAGCTCTAGTAAAAATTAACTATAATGATGACGATGAGCATGATTATTGTGAAATGAGGAGGAAGACCTCTCATATTTATAACAAAATAAGTGCTAGACTTGATGAGGTCAAATAATAAGAAATATTTGTTGGACCAAATCAAGAACTAACTACTTTTGATATTTTATTTTTTTTGTGAGAGAAAAATGTTAAAAAGTGGTTTACAACCTTTGTTATGGACAACTAATTCAAAAATAATGATTTATTCAATTAATTAATCAAAATAACCCATAAGTAAATGATATATTAGTGAAATGGTTGAAATAATTTATAAATAACTGGTTTATTAAATTATTTATGTGTGAATGGGTAAAATGATCGAAAATAATTTATAATTAAATGATTTATCAAATTATTTCTATGTGAATGGGTGAAATGGTTACAAATAATTCATAAATTAATGATTTATTAAATTATTTCTACGTGAATAAGTAAAAAGAGTGAAAATAATTAGATTATCTTCACATAAATCAGTAAAATTAATGGAAATAACTTAGGAAAGGTGGTTCCTTAGGCTATTTCATTAGGTGAAAGTGGGTTTATATGTGTAAAATTCATACTAACATGGAATATTTTGATCAACCTAGTAATTTTGGCTAGATGATCACTTTTGTGTGATAACACCCTCTATTCATCTTTTGCTTTCATCTATGTCATATATATTATGGATATTTATCTTATGTAATAGTGCCATATTTTGATCCACCTCAATCATAATAGAGTATTTCTCTCTTTTATCTAAGTTTTATTTTTTATTATCCATTTACCTTAATATTAGACTTGCAATTGCAAGAAGAATATGAAAAATTAAATTCATCACAGGGAAAAAATAGATAAATATGAAAAAGAATCATTTCAATACCAAATTTGCAATGAAGTATATTAATACTTGGACATTAAGTGATATGCATAATATCTCGATTATTTTACCTAATACTACAATCTGCAATAAATCAATTTAAGATTAATCCTTTACTGTTGGTAATAAGTATCATTTTTGTAGCAAGCCCCCAATATTTGGGAATGTTAGGCACTAACTATTTCATGAAAAAAATTAAGTCTTGAACTCTACCATAGTGATGACTGAGAAATTATTATTACCATATTGATATAAATGTTGATTATAACTTAGTGAATGGAGAGTCAAAGAAACCAACACTGACTAAGGAGCTAAGATAACCTTGAAATGCCCAATAAAAGAACACTAAACACATTTGTGTTGCTTCCAAACTTTTGTACTTAACATATAAACTTCATGAAATAATAACCAAAATTTAAGATTAAAATGATTAAAATATTAACCATAATATAGAAAAATAAGGAAAATAAACATGAAGTCTAGTCATTCCCTAACTAAAAGAAAAGAACTAACTGTGAATTCAATACCCCAAAATTCATATTACTTAGAAGATTGAGAATTCAAAAATCGACCTTAAATTAATATGAAAGAGTAAAAAAAATCAAGTGAAGACACAACCAACCTTAAATTTGTATGTTGCAATCCATGTTCAAACAAAGTAAAAAAGAAAGAAATATTTGATGATGTGGGTGATGGGCCTCCAAAATAGGTATATCATAAGGTCCATTAGTCCACTCCTAGGCACATAAAACAATGTTTGACCCCACATTTTGCACTTAATGAGTTTCTAGAGGATTTGATGTGGTTTTCATGGTTTATGTGCCTTAATATGTTTATTGTGCACAATTTATAAAGGTATTGAGCATTTTCGATAAATCCAACACATGAGAGATTCTAGGGACTTTCTCCCCATAGCAGGAAGACTCAAACTTGGTTGAATTAGGGTTGTTAATTATTCCTCCTGTTGTGATTTAGAATTGGGACAAGATCCCTTCTTTTTAGGTTTTTTTGGGGAAAATGTATCCCTCCTCTCAACGACGCTGCTCCCCCACCTGATGTATAAATAAGAGATTTAAATTGGCCCTTGAGGCATTAGAGAAAGAATAAACTAGGCTTCATAATATTTCTGAGCAAGTTTTACAACATTGTAATTTCTGGTGTAAGTAGATTTTCAGTTAATGAAAGTAGTTCCTCATTTCAGTTTTTAGCTTGGTTCTTCTTCAAGGACTCTGAGCATACTTGGGTTAGGACCACACTAGGAGATTCAAAGCCCTCTTGTACTTATGTTTTTGTTATTTCAATGCTTTCTATTTTCCTTGTTTAACTTTTGAATCAACATTCCTAGAAACTACTATTTCATATCTTCATGCTTGGTTAAGTAGGTGGTTTTATGATCTAACTTTATTTACAGGTCATTTATATAATTTGTTAGTCTCTTATATCACTCATATCACTTATCATTGCATTTTTAACTCTTTTTCCATTTCATTTCAATTTTTGTTACTATTTTTACAATTTTCTATTTGACTATGCAGCTAAGATTATGATTACAAAGTGTGAACAAAGCTTAGTTATGTATTGTTAAAGCTTATACTTAATTTTCCATTGCATTTATTAGTTGAATAACATCATTTCCCATCATTCCTACCCCCTTCTCTCACCTTAGGTTTGCATTTCAACCATTTTGTTAGTGTGTTGGCCTTTTTCTGTAGCAAAAACGGGAATCATATAGTAGCAAAAAAAACTCATTCTCTTCACCCAGTTCAGTAATAAACTCTTGATTTAGTTTCCTTAACATATTAGGACATGTCTTGGATGTTGAGGATGGAGTTTTGACGAACATAGATTTTAGGTTTACTTTCCAAGTCTTTTATTTTCACGTAAAGTGTGCTTTCAATTTCTTGCAATCAGCATAAGTGTGTGCCATTTCATTTCTATAAGTTATTTCTTCAATTTTACTTTCATATAGCATAATTAGCTCAAAAACTTGATTAAATTTATGTTCATCTAGCCCACACTCCAACATCTCTCACCTACACAAGGATTCAAAGAGGAAAGAGATAGTTTTTGTCACACATATAGTGTCGACCCCTGCTAACTTTGTATGAACCTCAGGTTGATAATTAAGGCTAAGACTCCTAGGAGTTGTATAATTTGTTGCAATACTATGGGCCATCAGTTTTTAGCACCATTATCGAGGAGGTGTCAAGGTATGCATTGCCTTTTACTTTGATTGATTCACTCTTCGCCTTTATTTTCTCTTCTAAAAAAATAAATAACAATTAAAAAAAATAGAAAATCATTATCATTATTTCATAAAATCCAAAAACAAAAATTTGCTTCTTTTTAGAAATTCTTTTATTTTATGCCTCGTAGAATTAGGAACAAGTCATAATTTTTTTTACCGAAAACCCCACTTCTACTAGTAGCCAGCCCTTTTCATCTAACTATGAGCCTCTTTCCCTATCCACAAGGACCTTTGAGGCCCTTTATAGTGAGAAATAAAGGATCTTAGAGGAGCTTGTGAGAGGAGAAAATACTTCAGCCCCCCGGCTACTACTATGGCCTAAAAATGAAGGTGACAAATGCAATGATCAAGGTAGTTAACTAACAAGCTAATCACAACATCATATTTGGACTAATTATTGGTGGCATATCTGATGAAAACACTATTAAAGTGGATTATATAAAGTAAAGAGGTGAAAATATCCTAGGCTATCATGGCTATATTCTACGTGTATCGAATTACACCATTTGTATGACTAATGTGTGGTGAGGATAGTGGATCCATCTAAAATGTGAAAGAATACAACAAATGAGATGCAAATAAATGCAAACCCACCTACATGATGCAAAAAGAAACAAAAAACATGCATTCTATGGAAACTCTTAAGGGTAGAATTTCTTGAGGTAGAGTGTGTTATGAGGGTTTGGGAGAAGTTCCCTTAACCAAAAATTATTTGATAATGTGAGGGCCCCACTATAATCGATGAAACTTCCAATGTCCCAAAATATCATGGGTTTGGTCATAGATGAGGACTAGATCATCTTCATGAAAGACACAAGAATGAACCTTGCAGTCATACTGGGATTTGGTACATTTCTTGGTTGCCTCAACGATTTTCAATGCAAAACAATGGTCCGCATTCGCATGCTCAAGCATGACTAACCTATGCTCTAGTAGAGAGGTGTCAAGGAGAATTTCAATTGCAATATGGACGAAATTTGGTTCTCGATCGATAGCATTGCCTCTTATCCATGTACAAGATGGAAAGGTAAGAACCCAATGGCAACCTTAACAAAATTTTATAGGACCATATGGCTAGGAAGAGCATAATATGCCAGTTGTTCTTGTGCTTTCCCACCATCCTTTGAAGCATGGTATTGAGGATCTTGTCAACAGCTTCCACTTTTCCATTCACTTGCAAGTAATAATATTATGAATATTCGTTTTCAAAACCCAATAATGAAGCTAGCTAAAACTAAACTTCATCTTCAAAGTATCAGCCATGGTTGAATACCAATTGTTTAGAAACCTAAATCAAGCAATTCCATGGTTAAAGAAGAAACAAGTTGTGCTAGTTGTAATGATGTTGAACACTGGCATGGTCTGAGCCCATTTTGTGAAGTAATCAACAACCATAATGATTTAGTTATGGCCATTGGATGAGGGAGGGTTACATTCCATAAATTCAATGGACCATTTGCAAAATGTACCAATGATGATAATGAGATTCAACATGTCAATGGGGCCCTTTCCTTATGGGAAAATAATTAGGAATCGGGGCAAAGGTTAACCGCCTCAATGCAATCATTAAAGAGAGAAGGGAAAAATATGTTTATGCACATGATCTATTTGGCCATGGTCATCGCAAGAACCTTAAGGCTTGCTCAATTTTAGCCTGGTTGAGACAATGGCGTACTAAGGTATCTATATCACGATGATAAATATCTTTTCCTAGAAGAATGTATTAATGGGATTGGAGATGGATGCATCACTAATCATCATGATTTATATGTGGTCTAAATTTATGTGTTTGCAAATATGTGAGGATGTCACCATACCATGGATTGTCATATGGTATAGATCAAGAAGGTCATTGTTCAAGGGTGGGTCTTGTGCACTAGTGGGAAATTTACAAATGAACTCAGTAAGGACCAAGCCCGTCTTAATTTTTGCTATCAAAAATTTAGGTCGAACCCCTCAAACATAAAAATCCAATACGCATACTTCCCATTGATGACTCATCAACTTAATAGGAAGAACATAGGGTTTGAATTCGTGACAACTCTAGCTATGTGCATTAACATATAATGAAGTAGCTTATGGATAGAGAACATGATAGTCAGTGCCAATTTCTCCACATGGGAGTAGGGCAGAGGGGGTCCTATGAGATTCTTTCTCACTTAGTATATGACATGTTCAAACTTGTTGACACCCTCCTAGACCAAGACATTGACAATATCATAGGTGGAAGTTGAAAAGTACAGGATAAAATCCTTATCAAAGTGAAGTGGAAAAATAAAAGGAATAGATGTGAGGGCACATTTAAGTGTGTTTAAGGATTTTCAGGCTTGATTATCAAAAATAATGGGATTCGAACTTCAAGAGACAAAGTAATATATGAGCAATGGTGGCATAGTTAGAAATGAATCTATGAATGAAATTATCTTTCCCTTGGAGGCTATGCAAATGGAATAAGTTTCAAAGGGGATGAAACTCCATGATGTCTTGAAATTTGAGAGGAATATAAGTAATGCTAGATTTAGATATGATGAGAGCAAAAATATAGCCCACAAGGATGTAGAAGACATACTTAAGGAGATTAAGACATATATTATACTTGTGACATTTAAGGAAGATGGTGAACAAATCTTCTATTTGTTGTGACTAATGTTTCAATCAAGTAGTGATATCATCAATATATACAAGAATATCATGAATAAAGTCATGAAAATTGTTCAATAAGGCACATTGAAAGGTGGCTCCCACATTTTTCAACCTAATATGAGAAAGTTCCCCAAGGACTAGTGAAGAAACTTTTATACTTGAAACCAAATAATGATATGATTATAGCCCAAGAAGTTATACATGAAGGGAAATGCCTAGTGGACCACATACACATTGATAATTTGATCAATAAATGGCATGGGATAGTTTTCATTAGGACACGCGTTTTTCAAATCGTTAAAGTCAATGCAAACAAGAATGGTGCCTTGCTTTTTCATGATGTAGATTGGGTTAGAGACCTAATAAGTATAAGTGAAAGGGTAAATGAAGCATTATTTTTGGAGCTTATCAATTTTAGAATTTATGTCATCTCTTCTAGTGGGGTGAATAATAATTTTCTTTTGGCAAATGAGAATTTCATCTGGCCTTATGTCAATTTGGTGTTCAAAAAAGGCTAGATCTAGTCCAAGCATCTTAGATAGGACCATGTAAACACATCTTAATAGTTTTTCCTTAATAAGATTTTTTCATCAACCCTAGGTTTGGTAGAGATGCTCACCTTAATGGTTGGTGAAATATCGGTCGTATTCCCCTCTTCAAAGGTATTCAAGGTGGGGAGGGGTTTCTGAAACCAATCTACTTGATCATGAATGCATTATTTTAATTCCATAATATTTTTTTTCTTAGGAACATGGTTGTTGTGGGAGGAATTAGGAATTATGATGCATATCATCCCATAGATATTCTATTGTGGTAAGGTACTCCATGATGTATTCATCCAAATGAAATATGGGAATAAAAGACCTTGAGGTGCCACATGACATGGAATATGAACCAAATATTGAATAATCATCATGGGAATGATATATATGGTTCACACCTATAGTATATACCATGGCAAAGATAATACTAGTGAATTGAAGTTCCATCGATGTTGAGACAGAAGCGACATGGGAAATAAAATGAATGTTTGTATGTTTTCAACCAGACACCAAAACATGTCAATCCCATAGAAAATGAGGTA
Source organism: Pinus tabuliformis (assembly GCA_031772625.1). Taxonomy (NCBI): domain Eukaryota; kingdom Viridiplantae; phylum Streptophyta; class Pinopsida; order Pinales; family Pinaceae; genus Pinus; species Pinus tabuliformis. Next base: position 723,167,882 of record CM062817.1, read on the forward strand.
GACCAATCTCAATGATTGGTTGAGTGGTTCCATACTATGGCATTATAGAGGAACTAAGGGTCATAATTATATGAATTTGGACTCCACTACAAGTGGGTTGCAATTCTCCCATGACAACGAGTGTATCATGAAAATATGGAAGTAGAGGACAATACTAGGAGTAGTGACCATACATGCCACACAAAGTGAATGGGTGATTTGTGAGTAAAAATTTGTTGCACTTGGACAATCCAAGAAGAGTGAAATGCATGACTAGAAATTTTGGGTATGATTTCATGTCACCCATGATGATAAGCTCCTTGAGCTTAGGAAGAGAAGGAAATTTGTTAGTAGCATGGCTATAAATATTGCACAAAGCATAGGGATTTGGTGGCTTTAGTGTAGTGGCTTGGGTGCCTACAACCTGAGTTGTATTCTTAGTTCCCCCTTTCTTCTTGGCCTTACCCCCCTTTCCAACTACTTGTAAAGTAGGAGTAGACACTGGTTGAGGTTTAATTAGAATTGAAATAGTTGGAGGATTCATGTATCAAAATGGAATCACCAAAATGATGTTATCCAAATTCAATGTGGCCATAACTAGAGTGTTGACCACTCCTGGTGGTGGGAATAGGAAAGAGATCTATCCATATGAATAGTGACCAAGGGGATGCCCCGGTCGTAGATATTTAATTTGAAAATGAAACTTATTGAATAACTAGTTGTGAAAGGAGGACATGGGCTCTAAGAGGATTGGGATCCAAACACCATCCACACATGACAGGAGCTTTGTGCACTAAAGGTAGGCAGTGAGCTAGATGAAGCCTCAAGAAATGCGGATTCATTATAAACCCATGGGATAATTTCTTTGAACAAAAACATGGCTCGATTGTCGACCATTGAGGAGGTCACATTATTAGGATTAACCTGACTCCTAGGGTCATAGTATGTGATTTTGTCTATAGTGACTATCTTCTCGTAATGAGGGAAGCTCATTGTACGATATATATATATATATAATAATATATATATATATATATATATATATATATATATATATATTATGATAATACTAACTTCATGGTGTACATGAAGTTATGACCTAAGAGGATATTATAGTCGATTAGGCCATCAATAACCTCTACATCCAAAAGGACATGATTTCTAGCAAGCTCGATGGGGCAATTATTGTGTAAACCTTATGGTTGTGAGGTGTGGCCATTGTAATCATATAATATGATTGTAGATGGTATGAGTTCAACTGATCCTAGATTTTTATAGATATGGTAGGACATCACACATGTAGATGTGTCTTTTTATATAATGCAACATTGGGATTTGAAAATCTATGGATGGGGCTAGATGTACATTATCTACTTTATCAACATCAAATATTATCATGTGATCATTTACAGGGTCCATAACACCCAAATAAGAGAGTAGAGCCTCTCATTATGAAGTACATATCTTGAGAACCTTTAGATCTAATGTGGCAAGAGGGGACCATACCAAGTCATCTACAATGCTATAGTTATGGGTGGCATGTCATTTGCACTAGGTGCATTTTGACATAATGGACCCTTGGTGATCCTAGTTGGTGTCTCAATTAATGGTCAATGGATATGTAAGGTTCCATTTGGTGGTGACTAAGGCTTTGTGAATGGAGTCATTTTAGATTTAGGTGGTGGACCATATGGACATGAACGAGTGACAAGGTTAATGTTGACATAATCCAACATAAATATTTCGTATGTTCCATTCCAAGGTTGATTGGGAGTTGGAATAGGAGGACTACTTTGGCCATTTCTTGTGGCCATGTACCCTTGAGAAGGAAATGGATCCCTAAGTATAGTCAATTAGGAAGGAGGAGTTTAAGTCAAGGATGAAACTGGTTGGTTACCATACTTAGCATTCTCCATTATTTCCCATACATGAAGCACTTCTAAGAGAATAGGACACTCGTGAATATAATGATCATATGTAACACAACTAGTATAAGGCTTGTTCATTCAAATAGTCGTGTTCTACTTGAGTTTATTATGCTATTGTTGGGTTGTGGTATTTCAGTTTGTTGTGGTATTTGAGTTTTTTGTGGTGTTGGTCCTAGTTTCTTGGGTTTCCCTGGTTTTAGGCACTATGTTTTCCCTTCTCTTTATTATTTTTCTTCGAATTAAGGGGGTTACTTACATTATGTTATGCATACACTTAACCTTGATGGGGTAATGCATGTTGGGATATGGGACCCTCAGCTAATGGTGTCAGAGGGTTGAAGAAAAAAATTGTGTAAAAGGATAACATGAGTGCACCATTGCACTCTAGTAGGTGGAATAGTACAAGTGTGCCTAGGTGTGAGTCCTCTTTTATGACCTAATTTTTGCTATGGTTTTTGAATTCTTTAGCCTTAAAAGTACCTCTTTCTATCATTTATGACGATATGATTTCCCATATTTTGCTAATATCAAAACTTTCCCAAGGTATTTTAATTGAATTTTTAATTTTTAAAATTTATTGTAATAAATTGCATTGTGAAAAAAAATTGTAGATTTTGGTAGATTTTATAAATCATAATTCATTCTCATATTTGCAAGAGATATGGGTAAAAATTAAGACATCAATTTTTTTCTCATAGGCATCCTAGTATGGTGAAATACCTATTCATTTGGGTCAAAACTACCCCAAGATGCTGGGTAAACGTAGATAATTTGGAAGCAAAAACATAGCATGATTTGTTAAAAACACCCAGATCCAAGTATTGAAGATTGGATCCATGATCTAGGTGGCCAACAAAGTCAACTGGATCGGTTATTACTCTTAGAATAGGCTATAGTGAATTTGGAACATGAATTTTGGATTTGTTATTAATTTTTTCCCTACAAAGGAAAGAAAACTTGGCTTGTCATGATATGTAATTAGTATGAAAACTCAGATTTCGACTTGGGAGCTTAAATTTCGATCGTAGACCTGTTATTATCTATTTTCATAAATTAATGGTGTGTTGTTAAATTTTTAGCTTCTAGTAAATCATTGTTGTTTCGTATTGTTTTTCATCATATTTTCCATGTCTATATTCACTGATAGAAACCTATACATTCAAATTTAAGATTGGTTATGAAACTAGCTTCTTGGACAGTGAAGCTAGTTTTCAATTGTTGTTTATATATGTTCTTTCCTTTTTGTTTCATGACTATATTACTCATTTTCTAGAGCTATCAATTCTTTTAAAATATAATTTTATCAGTTTGTTATTTAGTGTAGGCCTATTAGCATAATAGTCATACTCTTTCAATATTACATAACAGTCATACTTGTTCAATTTTGTATCAATGGAATGCATCAATTGTTTAAGGTTTAAATGTGTTTAAGGATCATAAATTAGTCATTGGTTGAAGGACTTGAGTAAATATTATAGCTAAATAGATGCTAAATATAGTTACTAGTTCCCGATTATTTATCTTAGACGTTGATTAGATACTAGTTATCAGAGTATATATTGATTAGACATACTACAAGTTAAGAGAGTATATATTGATTAGACATACTACTAGTTATCAGAGTATATATTGATTATACATATTCATATTTGATTACTATACCTTGATTTGATTAGATATATTTTGGTTTGAGTAGCTTAGATATATTTTTTTTATTGGCTTAGATATACTTTGGTTTGATTAGTTTGCTTATCATATCTACCATGGTTACATTTGATGAGATCCATAATGATTCCATTGCATCATTAAATTTGTATTCTTGCTCATAACCATAGATTCCAATGTCATTTATAGCTTATTATCATAGATTAGTTTTTTTTTTTTTAATCAACCTAATTGGTTAAAGTAACCAAGGCACCGGAGTGTCATTCACCAATTTGCTAGGAGAAGAAGGCCCCAACCGCTTGAGCACTTTTCCTTTTTTCTTTGAACATTTCAAACACCATAGTTCCCTACTTTTATTTATTTCTTTCCTATAATATACTAATTATTAGAGAACATTCCAACTAAATGGATGAGTAGAATACTATGTCTGACTACTCATATTCACTCTCATAAATGGGGAAGGCCATAGTGCAGTCTCATCCTCTTAACTAGTAGTGGTCAAAATTGAAAAAGTTTACTAAAAGACTATCAAAGTGTCCACTTACCTCCATTGGCTAGGAAGGCCCTAGTGTATCAGTTAGCATCTTTGATTGAAAACCCCTTTGATCATTTTTCCTAGCATTTGAGTGAAAACTTGACATTTTGAATATGATTGCATAGAGAACTTAGAATTGTGGGATAAATCCCAGTATATGCCCAGTCTGAAGTATTCTTAATTCAATTCAATGAGAATTCCCTTTTCAATCTTGTGTGAATAGATTAAAATTTTTGTTTTGTACTTCCTTAAATTAGTTGTTATTTTTTACTTAGAAGTGACAACCAATCTAACTTTCATCTTGTGCATAGTGTGCTTGTACCGCACAAGTTTACCAACCCAGATTGACAAATTAAATGTAATTGAATTCTAGTACAATTTAGTTTACCAAAACGAAAGGAATGGTTGGGTCATATTCTTTCCAGGATTGGTTCTTGTGTTGGTTCCAATGTTGGTGCATAATTTAGCATTAACACTAGAATTTCCTTCACCATTAGAAACTAAATTAGGTTCGACATTGCTTTCAAGGTTTACACCTACCATAATGGCAGTAGGTTTGGGTTGAGTGAAACTAGAGGATGAGGAACTACTAGATGGATCAGAAAAGCTAGAGCCTGAGGTGGGATAGGGTGAGGGACCTATACTTTTCAAGTAGGTGTAACTAATAATCTAAGAGGAAATTAAGGATGAATGCTTATCCATCTCTGCAACTAGTGATTTATGATATCTATGGTGTTAGGACAAGGTTAGCACCTTTAAAATGGGTTGAATCTAAAAGGTTAGAGGGATAAGGAGGTGAATCAATTCCACAAAAAAACACTCAAAAACTATGTGCATATGTGGTGAAAATTAGTTTTATATGTGATTGGTATGCTAATTTAATTAAAACATCCTTGTCTTATGAAATTGAAAATATTCTAGCCTAACATATCAATCATTGCTTAAGAAAGTACTAGAATATATTTTGAATAACCTTCCAAATAGCCTATGTGTCAGAAAATTACACCCAATAATACTAAGTCAAGGTATCAAAGATAGTTTCCCTTATAGCCATCAGATGATGAAATTTCATAGAACTACAAATGTCTATCCTATTTATAGTTTCTTCCCATAATCACCACATATAAGCCAGTTGTCCAAAAAAATGTCTACTAAAGTTACCTTTGTGCAATTGGAGTGAGAGAATCTTAGCTTATGGGTGTCAACTTGGGACTTCGATTCTTGACCAAGAGGGGAGCCTGAAGGGGAACTACTAGATCCAAGGTCTAATCCTTACCCCCTTAATGGGTTTCTCCTCACACCAAGTTTGACCACTAGATGATGAAGGATTTCAAGCTCCCTAAGGATAGCTACTATGTCTCAATGTATAGTAGACAAGGGGAGTTATTTGTATGTCTATCCTAGTGGATCTAACCTAACTATTATAATGTTTTTGGTTCCTATGTGGAATTAAAAATATCTGCTAGATGATGGTTAATTTTAGGGGATCAACTTGGGGTCTTGAACCAAGAATTAACTGTAGTGGTGTGCATGTGGGTGCAAGTGTTTTGTTTTATAACATGAAAAAACACTTATTTGCACTAAAATTAAAGGATATTACAAAATAAAAAGTAGTAAAGAAAAGAAAAATAAATTATTTCCAAATTGTACTCACTACTTAACAATAAAACAACATATCCTATAAGGGTTTTATGCAAGAAAAAATATGAGAAAAGAGGGAAATTTTAGGCTAATTTGATGGGTAATGAAATAAGGGGAAAAATGAGTCCCATGTCTCTAACCTACAACGAATTATATATAGTAATAACAACAAGTGAACAATGGTCCTAGGCTGCTAAAATTTAGCTATAAGGGCTATCATTTAAGGGTGATCCAAGGAGTAAAGTGAAAGAAGGTCAATACCATCTATAAATAAGGTTTTATTGACCTATTAAATATATGGATGAATCAAGTGAATAGATTTTAAAAATTTTGTAAAATGTTCTCTACCAGCTTGTAGGAGCAACCTACTTAAAGTTCCAAAATCTAGCTTGATGGAGAAGTACTAGAAACCCTCCAGGAGCCTTTTTCTTCCTCTTAATATTTTAGTTCTGAAATGATCAAGGATTTATGTGGGGAATAATATTAGTAGGAAGCCTAAACCTATACAATGGATTGACAACTGAGAAAAATAGGGAAATTTTAGAGTTTTTAGAAATTTTAGTAGTGCATTCTTTTGACCATTGTTTGTGTTGTCAATACAATTTCTAGACTAAAATATAAGTTGAATTAACTCATTCTGTGAGTTGAAAAATGCATTGGGTGTCCCAAGTGCTCATATTTCGTAGACCTACTCAGAAACTACCATTTGTTGACTCTTTGAGACCTATAACTTGTAAATCAAACAAAAAAAAGAAAAAAATAAGCAAATGATCTAGAAATGCTAAACATGGAAAGTAAAAAAAGGAGAAAAATATATTATTACCCACATAATGAAACTTGTGACCTAAAATGTGTTAGAAAATGTGTTAGATTCACAAGTTTGTTGGTAGATTTCTATAGAAAGGGTTAGAAAAAAACATTATATTATGTGTTGCACCCATTCCACCAAGTAAAGAAGTAAAATAGGTCTAAATGGATTACCAATCATTCATTTATTAGAACAACTCTTGAAAACCAATAATAAGGAATGAAAGATAACATAAAAATACCTAAAATACTCAATGGAATAGATTTTATTAAATATCACATGTGTAGAAGCCCTAGAAATAAATGATTCTAAACCTCTCTATAAGATGGTTCATTGAGAATATTGTTCTACAAGTGAGTGTTATCTCTCTCCAGAATGGCTAACAAGTGGGATAGAAAAAGAAGTGAACTCATAATGGTAGACATCTAGTAAAAATTAACTGTAATGATGACGATGAGCATGATCATTGTGAAATGAGGAGGAAGACCTCTCATATTTATAACAAAATAAGTCCTAGACTTGATGAGGTCAAATAATAAGAAATATTTGTTGGACCAAATCAAGAACTAACTACTTTTGATATTTTATTATTTTTTGTGATAGAAAAACGTTAAAAAGTAGTTTACAACCTTTGTTATGGACAATTAATTCAAAAATAATGATTTATTCAATTAAATAATCAAAATAACCCATAAGTAAATGATATACTAGTGAAATGATTGAAATAATTTATAAATAACTGATTTATTAAATTATCTATGTGTGAATGGGTAAAATGATCGAAAATAATTTATAATTAAATGATTTATTAAATTATTTCTATGTGAATGGGTAAAATGGTTACAAATAATTCATAAATTAATGATTTATTAAATTATTTCTATGTGAATAAGTAAAAAGAGTGAAAATAATTAGATTATCTTCACATAAATCAGTAAAATTAATGGAAATAACTTAGGAAAGGTGGTTCCTTAGGCTATTTCATTAGTTGAAAGTGGGTTTATATGTGTACAATTTGTTATCACAAAATCAAGCACTGAAGGGCTGTTGATCAGGTAGACTCTGTGTAACTGTTTCAGACCAATATTTTGACTAAGGATTAGCCTCCCTAGCCTGAGAGGGCTCTCTCAAAAGGTTATTGATTTTGACTATTGATAAGATGGCTAACTCTTGTAAGGTGAATTTAACAAACATGCTGGCTGGACAGACATTACAAAGACTTCCATTGGGCTTATGGAGTTAATCATACTTCAGTAAACTATAACACTACTCATACATAGAAGTCAGGCATGTGATGTTTAAATACTCAAAACACATCTCATAGAAAACCTCAGCTTACAAATACACACAGGAAATCAGAGCAGCATAAGTGAATTCTGAGTGATTGTGTATTTATACAACTGTAAAAACATTAAGGATAAAGAAAAACCACATATCTTGAGCATTGAAACACTCTATGAATCCTGAGAAGAAAAGCAGCAAATTGTATTACTGAAACTGAGTTTTTACACAACCAAAATAATACTCTGTTTTCTCAAATATCCAACCCTCATTACATAGATGACTCAGCTATATCTAGAAACATAGTTTTCTAACTACTTGGAGCTTCCCTCCTCCACACATGAGGGGAGCTCGATGACTGCCACTAATGACACTTCTACTTTGTAACAAACTATTAAATACAATAACTGATAATTGAAATTCTAAAGAGTTCTAATCTGATTATGACTCTAACTCTATCTCCTTCGTAGAATGATTCCTCCTTGCAGCTTTGACACCTGGTTTCCTTTTCATTTGGCTGAGATGGCTGAGATGAGCAGTTAATGCTCCATGTTGGCTTTGGAAACTGAAGGCTTTAACTGCTCAGCGATGTTAGGGAATATCCCTTGCTTTCCGATTCTGGTCCCCCATCACTTCGAATATGCAGCAGCATGTCTTTTTAGTCCCTTAATAACCCAAAAATATAGAAACACCGCCATGTTTCCAGATGAGTCGGATGCTCCATCGATAGCCAAGTGTGAAAGCCAAAATTCCATGTATGCAATTCATTCAATACCCTATGATCGGTAATAAAGTGGCTTTATAACCGAAAAAATTTTAAACCTGAGTTAAACATTTCACCTTTTTGAAGGCACACCTGTCTTGATCAGAATGGCTGGGATGTCTTCATTTGATCTTTACATATCCTTTAGGTGTTCCCTTTTGGAAAAAATCCCTCACATATTACCAAACTGTTTGTTTGCTTTAAAAACACCACCTACAGCAGTTTCGTAGCGCGCTACGAAACTGCTGAATTTGTTAAAATAGCTTGTATTTGCCCTGAGGTATTTACTGCTTAGACCTTTAATTGCCAAAACTCCTTTTGATCTTTGATACATATAGCAGGGATATACATGTCCTCAGAACAACAAAACTAAGCAAAATTTGCCAAAATTTGGAAGAAAACCTTTCTTTGAACAGCAACTTCATTTATCAGCTAATTGGTCTAGCTGGGCCTTTAAGTCTTCAACCTTCTTCCACTGACCTAGCTGTGCTTCCAAGTCTTCAATCCTCTTCTTCATAGCTTTGTTTTCATCTCTTAAACGCATATTTATCTTTCTGATGAATTTAGCCTCCTTAATTGCGGGAACTGTCCATGTATAAACATCAGCTACTGAATCCACCTGGTTTACTAGGTTTTCACTTCCTTTCAATACAGCTTTACGATAATTTGCATACCTGACTGCAGACTCCCTAGTGGTATTCTTCAGCTTAGTAATCTCATGTTTGGCTGTTTCTAACAGGTTCCTTACAGCTATAGTATTACCTCCTTGAGATATGATAACTGTTGTATTTGTGTCTTTTTGCTTAATTTTCTCTGCCTCCTCTGTTCTGGACAATTCCTCAGCTACCTCTGTTCTAGGCAGTTTCTCAGCTTCCCTTACTTGCTTTCTTGTAATAGGTCTTCTTGGTTTGAAGATGAATTCATCACCTGGTTCATCAAACCTCAGTCTTTTTGAAGCTCTAGACTTCTTGGTGCTTTCTGGTGATGACTGTGTCAAATCAATGTGCATTGGTTCAATGTGCACCGGTTCAATTTGCTCAAACTCAATGGCCTCCAACAAATCACTCAGGCTTTCCTTAGATACCGGGCTTTCTTCAATAGCTAATGCTTTGCCTTTTTCTTTGCTTATTTGGCTCCTTGTCCTTACTCTTGACACTGTTTCAGATCCACTTGGTCCGGGTACAGTCTTCTTATGCTGAGCTTCTTCCTTTGCTGATGGCTGAGGTTGTTCTTTAATGATCAGTGGCTTCACTGACTTTCTCAACTGTGACTTGGCTTGCTTTTTATCCTTTGCCTCCTTTTGAAGCTCAGCTATTGTGAGTTCTTTGACTAATTGTTCTTTTTCTTTAACTGGTTGTGGAGTAAGACCTGTTTTACTTTGGAAACCAGCCATGAAAATGAACGAGTTCCAGTCTCTACCTATTTTCTGGAGACCATCCAAAACTAACAATTTAACCAAACCATGGTGAAACAAAGATGTTTCACAGTCTTCCTTTCTTAATTGCACTTTGTCACACATTTTTCTCAGACTGCGAAACAAGTAAAAGGGAATGTCTATGGATGCTTTACCAGTAAAATGTAACAGCAACTTGAAGTGATAAGAGTAGACCTTATTGTATCTTCCCTCACAGGTCAAGTACTTCTAAATACAGGTGAGAAGAAGGGCATAATGCTCCTTGACATAGTTTCTAGGCACTGCTTTTGTTAGGTCTTCATTCACATATGCCTCTTTTAAAAACTCTTTGCATGGATTCATATCGAACTTAAAATTCTTAAACCATTCTTGCCCCCCTCTTGGGATCTCAGTTACAGCAGCTATTGCCTCCGGAGACACTTGAACTTCCAACATAGCTATTTTAGAATTTAAACCGGTGAAGTTTAAAGCAAAATCTTTTGTTACCTGAGCATGGCCACCTTGCAGCTTCTTACAAAAATTCCAACACCCAGCATCTTTGAATGCTTTCTTCACGCCTTCATCTCTTAATGCGAGGTCTAAACCTTCAGGTTCTGTTCTCTGACATCTTCCAGATCTATGTTCTTTCCTCTCCATTTTGCTTTTGAAATCTTCGCACAGACAATGACCAACAGCTTCAGTTAAAATGGTGATTCAATTCTCTTTGACTCGGCCTCGCTTGTAATCAGGCTCGCTTGGAAACAGGCTCGCTTGAAAACTCAAATACATCATCACACAAGCTGGTCACTTATGCATCGTTTACGATCATCATAAAGATCCATGCACGGTAAAATCCATTTGAATGATATTTCTGTGCATGTCTACAAATCTATTGGTGGAATTGTGGTTAATGACTGACATGAGAGGACGGAATTGATGACTCATCAACAAACTTGACACTTTGGGAAAAAATCGCTGCCAAACGCACGAATCTACGATTTCGCAGCGCGGTTAGTTTTGAATTCTCATAACGCGCTGCGAAACGGCTTAATGATGACGCGCTGCGGAATGGCTAAACAATGATTACGCTGCGAAACTGACCAATAAGAGACTGCGCTACGAAATCACAGAAAGAGCCGGTGACTAGGATATGACAAGACATGGCTTATGAAACCATGATGGTGGAGGACGACCAATAGGATTAGAGTATAATTTAAATTAAACACCTTTAAAGCTCCAACCCTAAGTAAGAAACATAAAACAAAAACAATTTGACACCAACTATTGACATTGAACTTAGGACAAAGGATTACATGCAAATTTTAATAGTTCTAAGTGATAACACAATTCATGCTAACATGGCATATTTTGATCAACCTAGTAATTTTGGCTAGGTGATCACTTTTGTGTGATAACACGCTCTATTCTTATTTTTCTTTCATCTATGTCATATATATTATGGTTATTTCTCTTATGTAATAGTGCCATATTGGAACGGAGTGAAAGGATGGCTAGGGCTATGACAATCCTCAGCGCCGCCGTCACAGGGCATACCACCGAAGGGGCAGCGATCGCATGGAGTCCCTGCACGAAAACGCGCGTTAGAACAACCGAACCGACTACACCATCATGGATCTGGCTTCCCTCTGCGACTGATCGGTCCTCGGTGGCAGATCAATCCTCTTCCAGGTCACGGACGAGCTCCCATCAATAGTTCCAGGGGTTTTCACACAGTGCGCCATTTTCTTTTAATGAAACAGGGCATGGCATGGTCGACGCAGCCCACCATCGCCCAGATCGGCAATCAAAAACACAGTACCAACTCGATTTTGAGCTTTTAACTCAGCATAAAGGCACGACAGAAGCGATCTGGCCGAAAGTAACCGCGGGTGAAGGAGACAAACAGAATGGGGCACCTCTACCTCCGATTGGAACAATGAGGGGAGGCACAGTCCTGATGCCTGAGAACTTTCCTGCGCATGTAGGGTTTGCGCCACCAGAACCACTACGGCTGCATCTGGAGCCATTACGACTGCATCTGGAAAAAGAAAGAAAGCCCTTTTACGCGGAAGGAAGGCATACAAACCCTAGAACCACCTTCGATTCGCCAGATCCGGAGAACAAACATGCAAATCGGGGCTTGGCTAAGGCTGATCCGTCAGATCTGAAACAAATATTCATCAGATCGGTAGAAGGCAGACACTATTGTGTACAAATCAAGGAAGGGATGGATGTTCTGGAGTTAAAAAAGCAGATCCAGATCAAACTGGGAACTCCGGTAACATATCAAAATCTTTTATTCTCAGGACTCTGCATGCAGGACCAACACACTCTCCAGCACTATGGAGTTGTTAAAGATTCAACCATCATCCTCAATCTGAGACTTCGAGGCGGCTGCAAGGGATCCAGCTCAAAGAATTCAGGCTCTTTCCGCGATGCAGTCAAAGGAAAGGAACCAATGCAACACAGACCAGCACCCACACCAGAGCTTCCAGGGCCCTACATTGTGGAACAGAGGCCAGAATCACCTATGCTTACTGTATCACTGCCGGAGGTAACAGATCTATACACAGATTTAATTCACAATGCTGTTATATGCAGATTTAACGGTTATTGGCCCAAAGCCGATGCACTGCATCAATGGGTTTTTACTTCATGGACACCCAAATGTGAAATATATCTATGCCCTAAAGGATTCTTCATAGTCAGATTTAGCACAGAACTGGAACAGGACAATATCATTAATCAGGGGCCTTGGTTTTGGGGCAATGCTGGTCTCTTTATCACCCCCTGGTTCCCGGACTTTGATGCCAATACCATGGTAGTATCGACGATGCCGGTTTGGGTAAGGCTACATAACCTCTCACTGCATTTCTGGCATCGAAAAGCATTAACAGCCATTGGGAATTCCTTAGGAAAACACCTTAAAATAGATGAGGACAGAGCTAACCGGGGAATTTTCACATATGCCAGAATATGTGTAGAGGTGGATTTAAGTCAAGGACTCCCAGATCACGTCACATTGAATTTTAATAATTCACTGTGGACGCAACAACTTGATTACGAGAACACGGCTTTCAGATGCCGAGGCTGCTTGCAGACAGGGCACCTTCAATATGCATGTCCACTGTCTAGTAAGGAGCCCAAAGGGAACAAGAAACAACAGAAAAAACCAAAAGGTTGGTAGAATACCGAACCACTGGAGGAGGCACTGAACACAAATCCCATAGACGTACAAAGGAGACAGGAAAAAACGCAGGAGGAGAACACTGAAGGGCCCAAATTGGAGCCAAATAGCTTGGTACGGCAGCAAGAATTACAGCTGGAAATAAGCGGTGCCAAACGAGCACATAGCTCCGAAGGATCGGACTCAGATAAAGAACAACCGGTGTACACAGAGGAAAACCAACTTGCCATAATTGTCCCCACTCCCAATGCTGGAGTCTGGCGTAAAGTAGAGAAGAAAAAAGGAAGGAAAATATAGGCATGTAGACACAACTTTATTTCTGTTGTATTCCTGTCATTACAGGAACAGTCTTTGCTCCTTTGTGTTTTTTTATTTCTGTTTGTTGCCCTTCTTTATAGGTACAGCCATATGCATATGCTTCAAGCATCTACAAAATGTAATTTTATCAATATGAATAAAATTACGATTTTTTCTTACGGGAAAAAAAATAGTGCCATATTTTGATCCACCTCAATCATAATAGAGCATTTCTCTCTTTTATCTAAGTTTTATTTTTTATTACCCATTTACCTTAATATTACACTTGCAATTGCAAGAAGAATATGAAAGATTAAATTCATCACAGGGAAAAAAAAAATATAAATATGAAAAAGAATCATTTCAATACCAAATTTGCAATGAAGTATATAAATACTTGGACATTAAGTGATATGCATAATATGTTGATTATTTTACCTAATACTACAATCCGCAATAAATCAATTTAAGATTAATCCTTTACTGTTGGTAATAAGTAGCATTTTTGTAGCAATCCCCCAATATGTGGGAATGTTAGGCACTAACTATTTCATGAAAAAACTTTAAGTCTTGAACTCTACCATAGTGATGACTTAGAAATTATTATTACCCTATTGATATAAATGTTGATTATAACTTAGTGAATGGAGAGTCAAAGAAACCAACACTTACTAAGGAGCTAAGATAACCTTGAAATTCCCAGTAAAACAACACTAAACACATTTGTGGTGCTTCCAAATTTTTGTATTTAACAAATAAACTTCATGAAATAATAACCAAAATTTAAGATTAAAATACTAACCATAATATAGAAAAATAAGGAAAATAAACATAAAGTCTAGCATTCCCAAACTAAAAGAAAAGAACTAACTATGAATTCAATACCCCAAAATTCATATTACTTAGAAGATTGTGAATTCAAAAATCAACCTTAAATTACTATGAAAGAGTAAAAAATATCAAGTGAAGGAACAATCAACCTTAAATTTGTATGTTTCAATCCATGTTCAAACAAAGTAAAAAAGAAAGAAATATTTGATGATGTGGGTGATGGGCCTCCAAAATAGATAAATCATAAGGTCCATTAGTCCACTCCTAGGCGCATAAAATAATGTTTGACCCCACATTTTGCACTTAATGGTATATTTTCCTAGCTTAATGAGTTTCTAGAGGATTTGATGTGGTTTTCATGGTTTATGTGCCTTAATATGTTTATTGCGCACAATTGATAAAGGTATTGAACATATTTTGATAAATGCAACACATGAGAGATTTTGGGGACTTGCTCCCCATAGCAGGAAGACTCAAACTTGGTTGAATCAAGGTAGTTAATTTTTCCTCCTGTTGTGATTTAGACTTGGGACAAACTCCCTTCTTTTTAGGTTTTTTGGGGAAAATATATCCCTCCTCTCAACGATGCTGCTCACCCACCTAATGTATAAATAAGAGATTCAAATTGGCCCTTGAGGCATTAGAGAAGGAATAAACTAGGCTTCATAATATTTCTGAGCAAGTTTTATAGCATTGTAATTTCTGATGTAAGTATATTTTCAGTTAATGGAAGTAGTTCCTCATTTCAGTTTTTAGCTTGGTTCTTCTTCAAGGACTCTAAGCATACTTGGGTTGGGCCCACACTAGGAGATTCATAGTCCTCTTGTACTTATGTTTCTATTATTTCAATTCTTTGTATTTTCCTTGTTTAATTTTTGAATCAACATTTCTAGAAACCACTGTTTGATATCTTCATGCTTGGTTAAGTAGGTGGTTTTATGATCTAACTTTATTTACAGGTCATTTATATAATTTGTTAGCCTCTTATATCACTCATATCACTTATCATTGCATTTTAACTCTTTTGCCATTTCATTTCAAATTTTGTTACTATTTTTACAATTTCTATTTTACTGTGCAGCGAAGATTATGATTACAGAGGGTGAACAAAGCTTAGTTCCGTATTGTTAAAGCTTATACATAATTTTCCATTGAATTTATTAGTTGAATAAAATAATTTCCTATCATTCATACCCCCTTCTCTCGCCTTAGGTTTGCATTTCAACCATTTTTTTAGTGTGTTGGCCTTTTCCTTTCACAATAAGCGGAATCATGCAGCAGCAACAAAAACAACTCATTGTCTTCACCAGGTTCAGTAATAAACTCTTGATTTAGTTTCCCTAACATATTAGGACATGTTTTGGATGTTGAGGATGGATTTTTGACGAATATAAATATCATGAATTTTCCTTTAGATGCTTTTACTGTATGATTTCTTAGTGTTGTTTTTAGCTTTTGCAACATAGATTTTAGGCTTACTTTCCAAGTCTTTTATTTTCAAGCAAAGTGTTTTTTCCATTTCTTGCAATCAGCGTAAGTGTGTGCCATTTCATTTCTATAATTTATTTCCTCAATTTTACTTTCCTATAGCATAATTAGCTCGAAAACTTGACTGAATTTATGTTCATCTAGCCCACACTCCAACATCTCTCACCCACATAAGGATTCAAAGAGGAAAGAGATAGTGTTTGTCACACATATAGTGTCAACCCTTGCTAAGTTTGTATGAACGTCGGGTTGATAATTAAGGATAAGACTCCTAAGAGTTATAGAATTTGTTGCAATACTAAGGGCCATCAGTTTTTAGGACCATTGTCCTGGAGGTGTCAAGGTATGCATTGCCTTTTACTTTGACTGATTCACTCTTCGCCTTTATTTTATTTTTTTTAACTGAAACGAGTATTTTTATTTATTTGAGGCCAAAGCCAAGCAAGAATTACAAATCACTTTCATAGCTTTTCTCTGTTTTTCTAGTACTCCTAAGGAATGATTGCCATTTTCGGAGTCTCTGCATTTATGCTGATCATACTTTTTTCAAGATTGCATCCTGCATTTGCTAACCTGTCTGCTTCAGTGTTTAAATCTCTGAGGATATGGAAGAGCTGTGCTGATGAGAATTCCTTCATTAATCTGTTTACTCTTGCTAGCTGCTTGTTTAGAACTGGATCTTTGAGGCTTTTCTTGTGTATTAGAGACCTTATCAGCAGTTCTGAATCTCCAAAAACTATAATTTCATTTGCGTTTCCTTTTCTGGTCAGTTGACAAGCTTTTAATAGACTGAGTGCTTCCGCTTGATTGTTGGTTTTTAGCCCAAGTCCCCAACTGAATTCCTCTTTTCTGCCATTCTGAAAGTAAATGACTCCCCCTGCTCCTGACCTGCCTGGATTTCCCTTCGAAGCCCCATCGAAGAAGATTGTGCATTTACCTTGTGACTTCCACCAATTCTGAAAATTGTCCGAGTTGTCTCTGTACTACCAGTTTTCCTTGTGGTTTGGGTGGATGATGGAATGTGTAATTGGCATGGGTGTATAGCCTTCCAGCCACGTCTTTTCTTCATTTCTGAGGTTGCTGTCTTTGACACTAGTTTGTCTCAGAGTTTCTAAGAGGAGATCCTTGGCCTGCCTTGCTACTGCTTCTGCATTTATGTCTTTTTGGTTGAAGACAGCTTCATTCCTAGAGAGCCACAACTTCCAGCATACATATTTCGGTGCAGCAGTCCATAACTTGTGCCAAAGAGATTTTTCGTTGATGCTGTGGGGGTACCGAGTTTTCCATGTCAAAAACAATTCTGTGATCTGACAGCGTGTTGGGGGACTCACATTCAGCCCTATTAAGAAGTTGTTCCACACTTTCTGTGCATACTCACAGTCAATAAACAAATGGACTGCAGTTTCTGAAGCGTTCTTGCAGAGGGCACAACGATGCGGGCCTGCAAAGTTTCTTTTGCACAAATTGTCTCCGGTCAAGATTTTATTGTGGAATAAGGTCCAACTGAAGAAGTTAATCTTGGGGATGCTGAAGTTTTCCCATATCTGTTTCCAAACTGATTCCGGGTACTGTGACTCCTGTTTTCCTTGCATTTGAAAGTAGCCTTGTTTGACCGTATACTCTCCTGTTTTTCCCCATCCCCATTGATCTTCCTGTTTTTCGCCTTTATTTTCTCTTCTACAAAATAAATAATAATAAAAAAACTATAAAATCATTATCATTACTTCATAAAATCCAAAAAACAAAAATTTTCTTCTTTTATAAATTCTCTTATTTTATGCCTCGTAGAATTAGGGACAAGACATAATTTTTTTACCGAAAACCCCCACTTCTACTAGCAGCCAACCCTTTTCATATGACCATGAGCCTCTCTCCCTATCCACAAGGACCTTTGAGGCCCTTTATAGTGAGAAAGAAATTATCTTAGAGGAGCTTGTGAGAGGAGAAAATACTTCAACCCCCTGGCTACTACTATGGCTGGAGAAAGAAAACCTAAATTGTTTGCATTCCCCATCAGAGAGATAGATAGAGAAGAAAAAATGAATATATTAACCCATCTATACTTCCACAATTTTATAGCCTATTCATAAAATATCATGACACTTTCATGTTTTAATTTTTTCTTTTGTGTGGAACTTATGAATACACCACAAATGAGCAAAAGTTGAAGCTCTTTCCTTCCCCCTTGAAAGATACATCTCTCTGATGGTTCATGAACCTTGAAGGTAATAGTGTCACCACTTGGGATCAAATGGAAAAATATTTTAATAATAATTTTTGAGATTATTATAGATCAAGGGACACCAGAGATGATATTTTCAGAATGAATCAAGGGGAAAAATAGTCTTTAGAGGATTATGCGGAAAGGTTCTAGCTGAGTTATAGAACGAAGCACAACTTCACTCTGGGACTAGAATCATTAAAGCTTGTACTATTGAGGGGAGTTAAAGAATATCTCATGGAAACTCTAAACTTATTGGCTAATGGAGATATCTACCAACTCAACTTTGATGAGATTAAGAAAGTTTTTAAAAATCATTCTAGAGCCACTAGGAAAAAAGGTAGAATAGGAAAGAGTTTGGTAAGTCCTTCTTTTTTTGTGCTTACTAAAAATGAAATAGGAGGAATGTTAGAAGATATGAAAAGAGAAATATTACACACATTTTCCATTCATATGGATACTTTGCAAATTAGGAAAAAATAAGAAACAGAAAAAGCATTGGTTATGTTTTTCCCCTAGTGCACAAAGAGACACCTTAGGAATGAATGTCCTTTGAATGTTATAGATATTTGTTCCTCTATGTGAAGAAAATAATTCTACTGATAAGTTTACATATCTTATAGGTTTGAAGGTTATTTACCAAGGAACAAAAGGGAGCATGGGGAAATTATGCTTCATCGATCAAAAGAGACCACAAGCCCCATGACAATTTCAGCAAGAAAAACATTTCCCTTATCATTTCAATCATAATTACAATGCTCAGGTCTTCCTGGGGTAGATCAAGTGGCAGTGGCCATGGAAATGAAGTCTCACTGAACCAAAAGTCTTGGGTTCAAATCTTGTGCTACCCTCCCCCCGTATCATGGTTGATAATGGACATGTAAACATGAAAATTGGAGAGTCCTACCAAGCTTACAAAAAAAATATTACAGTGCTCAATATCAACCTTGGTACCATCCAAATCCTTCACCTTGGCCCATTACCACTCCTTCGCCATATTCTCCTCAACCTGTTGTTCATCCCTTCTAGCCATATTTTGATCAGCCTTCTCATTGGGGTAATCCATAAAAAGGATGGAAGCCTTAGGTGCCCCAACCACCTACTCTAATGCCTCTTTTTTAGTAGAAACAAGTACCCTAGATTGTTCCTCCAAATCAATCCAATATGCCTACTCAACCAACTTCCAATCCAAATAAAAAGCAGACTAGACATGTTTACAATGGAGAGACTGCTTATTAGAAGTATTATGTAGAGGTCCAAGAGATTAACCTTATGTCAACGAATGTTCTTCCAAATGTTTATCCACCTTCTCCTAATGAATATCCTAAGAAAGGGGATGATCATGTGCCTCGAATCATTCAGAAAAACCTCCCTATCCTAAAAGTTTGACAACTCAAAAAAACACACACCCTAGAAGAAGTTGAACTTATAGGAGAACTGAAAATTTTGTCTGTAAAAATACCTCTCCTCCAAGCCATAAAGGATGTTCCATTTTAATTAAATCATCAAAGAATAATGTCTTGGAAGTCCTGGAAGGGAGAGAAGGGATTCCCTACCATAAATGTTATTGGGCAGCTAGGTGATCTTATGCTTGGGTGAGTAATCATCCCTAAGTATTATTTGGTGTGTTTGTGTTGCCATTGATGTCACTTATTAAAGTCATGTACTCATGAGTCTATATGTCAAGCCTTGAGTCTATCGTATACTTGTTGGAGGTTGTCATGCTGATATAAATTGTTGTAATATGTTTCAGAAGGTCTATAGGAGAGGTGTCATGAGGTACTAAGGCCTCATATGAAGCTGAGCTACACTTGTTCTAGAGGTCTAGTTGATGTTGAGTCTGAAGTCTTATTGAAATTATGAAGCTAGGTTCCTAACATCAAGATGAGTTTGGAAGGATAGTTTACAGAACATTTCACTCCCCTAAAGCTCTATTGCAAGTTTGAGGGTTGGATCCTTGTTTTAAGCTATGATTTTCCCCAGTCGCATGGAAGGAGGCTCATCAGAGCAACTGGAACAATCCAATCACTTGCAGGACAAGCCCATGCAAGCGACCAACCTTCCAGACGAATTTTTCCAAGATTGTGCATGCGACTGGGAGGTTTTATGAGAATTTCTCTAGATTTATCATGCTCCTGTGGAATTAGATTATTTTTGGCGGATATTATTGACGGAATTTTCCAAAACAATGTTGGGACAAGTTGTGGGACCTCCGTAAATTGATCAAGTTTGAAATTATCAAAAGGCTAGTGGAAGGAGTGGTTTGATATGGTCAAGATGCC
The DNA here is from genome assembly GCA_031772625.1 of Pinus tabuliformis. Classification (NCBI taxonomy): domain Eukaryota; kingdom Viridiplantae; phylum Streptophyta; class Pinopsida; order Pinales; family Pinaceae; genus Pinus; species Pinus tabuliformis. The sequence goes on from CM062817.1 coordinate 723,188,181, forward strand.
AATATCAATCATTTTTGAAGTGTGTGAAAAGGTTTCATGTGAGCTCCATCATCTGAAAAATTAATTGACTTAACCATCTCCATATTCTACAAATATGAGAAGGAAAGAAGTTCATGTATTGGGTCTTTAGCAGTGTGAGTGTGTGAGTGTGCATGTAAAGAAAGTGCACAAACCAATGATTGCAGAAGTGAGTTCAGAGTTTCAAAATTGTAGAGTGTGCTTCAGAATTATCTTTTAGTTGTGTTTTCCAAAGTTGTGTGCATAAATTGAATATCATATTGGAGAGTGTGTGTTGAGAGAATTATTCTCTCATTTGGAGTGTGGATTTGAGGTTGCATGAGTGTGTTTATTTGTTGTGTGTCTTGTTTATGCAACAGTATTTTCAGTTCAGGATTTCCTTATCATATTTCATAATTGTTTGTACTTGGACTGAGGGCTTCAAGCTAAGTGCATGTTGATTATCTATTATAGGAGTGGGTGCTCCAAGTTGTTTGTAGCCAACATTTCTCATTTCAGTCATGAAGTGGGTGCTCCATTGCTAGTGGTGGCTAGCTAATGTAATGTAAATGAGAATAATTTTGAAGCAATAGATAATAAGAAGAAGAAGCAAGCTTTTTCGGTGGTTTTTTTCCCTGGAGGGGGGGTTTTCCACCTAAAATCTATGTGTCTACATGTGATGATTGATGATGTGTTTCATGTGCATGATATTATTATATTTTTTGAAGTGAATTTTTTAATAAGTTTTTAATTGAATAAATTTTATAATATTATTGTAATATTGATTCACCCCCCCCCCCCCCCCCCCCCCCCCCTCTAAGTATTACTTTTGTCTAACATTTGGTATCAGAGTCGGCTCCTTTATTGCATCTTGACCACGGAAAGGAGAATTCAGGAAGGGATAGTGGTCGTCCATTATGTGAAATTCCATTTTTTATGTTGAAAACTACAACTTATGGAAGATAAGAAGGAGGGGCACCTCATGAGTTTAGGTGTTGATGTTTTCTCTACTGTGGTGATTGGATATACTATTCCTGGTGTTCTTCCTTCAGAACCTGATGGAAAGAAGATTTTTCAAAACAATGCAAAAGCAAGAAATGTCATTATTGCAACACTTAGTGAGAGTGAGTTGATAAAAGTCATGCATTGTAAATCAGCCAAAGAAGTTTGGGACAAACTTGAGAATAGCTATGAAGGTGATAAGAAGGTGAAGAAAGCGAAGCTCCAAACCTATAGGATGAGATTTGAGAGCTTGAAAATTAAGGAAGATGAAACTATTGCAAAATATTTTCAAAGAGTTGAATCAATGACCAATATGATCAAGAGCATAGATGAAAATTTTGAAGATGAAATCATTATTGAGAAAATCTTGAGGTCTTTACCAGCAAGATTTAATCCAAAGGTTTTTTCTATTGAGGAGATGTCTGATTTGAGAACTCTTACTATGGAGAAATTGCTTGAATACTTACATCTTATGAGATTTTCATGGTAGAAGAGAAATATAAATCTAGTGAAGATGCTTTCAAAGCCTCCAAGAAGGTCAAGGCTATCACCAAAAAGCTCAAGAAACTTCCAAAGAAAATCAAGGAAGAGGAAGAGTATTCTAGTAGTGAATCTGATGATGAATTTTCTCAGTTTGCCAATAGATTAGAAAGAGGTTCTAGAAAGTATAAGGGAAAGCTTCCTTTCAAGTGCTTCAAATGTGGAGAAGTTGGACATTTTGCTGCAAAATGTCCACACAAAATAAGTGAAAAGGAAGGAAAGAAGAAGGTTATGAAGAGAAAGGATAAAAATCAGAAATTTCGAAAAGCTAAAGCCCAAAAGAGAAGGATTTTCTACTCAAAAGAAGGAAGTGATATTTCAGATGAAAGCAGTGAGAAATATTCATCAAAAGAAGAAGAGAACAATGAATGTGTTCTCATGGATTTTGATTCTAAAAATGAATCAGATCTTGAGGATGGAGAGATTGATTATGAAGGTGAGCTCATTACTGCACTTGATGAGCTAAGCAAATATAGAAACAAAAATAAGATGTTGAAAGAGGAAATACGCAAGTTAAAGGAGAATAAATCTTCTTTGGTTGAAAATTATTTGAAGCCTCAATTCCATGAGATTGAGAAATTCAAATAAAATTTGTTGCAAAAAATTGTGATTCAGAAAAATAATTTGGCCGAGTTGGAGAAAGAAAATGAATCTTTGAAGAATAATATTGAAGGAGCTCCTATTGCATGCACTCATGAAGAAGACATCATCTGCTTAAAGAGAGAATTGGAAGAAGAAAAAATGAGAGAAAATGTGCTCACCAATCAGGTGGAAGAATGGAAAGAAAATTGTCACAAACTTGAAGAAAAAATTGTTGCTTTAAGGGCCAATCTTTCAAAAGCAGAAACTAAAGCATGTTTAAATTAGAAATTTGTCAAGGGATCTAAAACCTTGCAAAATATTCTCAACATGCAAAGGTCACCGGAGGAAAAAACTGGTTTGGGATACAAGCCTCCTCTACAAAATGCCAAAGATCAACCAAGTACCAGTTATGCAGATGCTTTGAAAGGAAAAGAAAATCAATCAAATATTGTTGCAACTAGCAAGAATGTGCAAAAGAATGAAGTTGAAATCAAATCGGCAAAAAATCAACAAGTAGAGCAAGCAAGGTCCTTAAATTTCAGTCCCCTATCATGGAAACAAAAAGTAAGGTATCCTACATTGTTTTATGGTTATTTCTTTGCATATAATAATTTTGGACACAAAACCATAAATTGTAGGTTGAAGATGTTTCCTAGAAGAAATGTTGATAGATCAAGAATTTCTCAAGGGCCAAATATTTTTCATGCTAATGGAAATAATTCTTTTGCTCCACTAATGAATGAGATCGAGTGTTTCAGATGCAATAACTTTGGTCACAAAGCTAGTGAGTGCAAATCTAGCCTTCCAAATTCCTCCATGCATCATACTCAAGAGAAATCTAATCAGTAGAAAGTTGAGAAAAGATGGAAGAAAAGGGTTGAAAATTGTGAGCTTCCTTTCATGGCTCATGATCAACATGAGAAATGGTTGAATGATAGCAGTTGTTGAAAGCATATGACTGTGATAAGAGAAAATTATTGCAGCTAAAAGAGTATGAAAAAGGCAATGTCAGTTTTGGAAATGATGCAACAGTTCCCATCAGAGGCAAAGGAATAGTTAGATTGGACAAGAAGACCAAAGCTCAAAATGTGCTTTATGTTGATGGATTGAAGCACAATATCCTCAATGTGAGTTAGATGTGTGATAATGGGCATGAGGTGACTTTCATATCTAAAGAATGTGATATTAGAAATGAAAATTTAGGAAAGTTGGTGGCAAAGGCTATTAGAAGTGACAACAACATGTATGTTTTTTATGACACTACACACAATTGTTTCATGAGAAAAATAGAAGATATTGGATATGGAATAGACGAGTGGGACATGTTAATTTTGATAATCTAATCAAATTTAGCAAGAGTGGAGCAGTTAGAGGTTTACCAAGATTTTCCAAATACGAAAGCAAAATATGCAAGTCATGCCGATTTGGGAAGCAAACAAGAGTGCATTTCAAATCTAGGGAGTTCACTAAAAACAGGCCATTGGAGCTAGTGCACACAAATTTATGTGGTCCTACAAAGAAGAAACGTCCAAGAGGTGAGAAGTAATTTATATTATTTGTTTATGATTTCACTAGAGCCACCTGGATTATGCTTATGAAAGAAAAATCTGAAGCTTTCAGCAAATTTAAATATTTTAAGGCACTTGTTGCAAATGAAGTTGATTTGAAGATAAAGTGTCTTACATATCATAGAGGAGGTGAGTTCATGTCCAAAGAATTTGATTATTTTGTGAAGAGTGTGGGATCAAGAGGAAATACTCCATATCTAGAACACCACAACAAAATGGAGTAGTGGATGTTAGGTAAACTTGACTCGGGATAGAGTCAAAAGTTGACGAGGGTAAAGAGTGATGGTTTTGGGGCACATGGTATTGTGCACCCATGGTGTTATGCCCGTGGTATTATATGTAATGGAGCCTATAAAAGGCTGGAAGGACTTCATTGTAATAAAAAAGGCCTGGAGGTGAGCGGTGAAGGCTCACTGGCCGGATTGGCCTGGGTTTTGGCCAAGGATAATGAAATTTCATTATGATTGGGTTTTTCCCCGGATTTGAGGTTTTCCCGGATAAACATGTGTGTTTATGTGTTTATGGTTATTGCTGGTTAATTTTATATTTATTCCTCTCAGTATTTATTTATGTTATGCAGTAAATTTCTTAACAACTGGTATCAGAGCCAGATATTGGCTTCAAAGGGATTCTTTGATGCCAGGGGTTTATAGTGCTTGATGATATCAATGCAGCGTTTTTCCAATTCTGGGTCTGGAAAATAATGGTGGAACAATCGTACGTGGAAGAACCTCGAGGAGAATGTGCAGAATATAGTGCCGTAACCGCCAGGGATCGTAGTGCATTTGCGATATTTACCGGTTTGGAACATTCTAAGGAATTGTTCAGGGTTCATGAGGCCACTGATGCTGGAATCTACAAGGTTCTCATCAGGCTCGCAGTTGGAGCGGTTTGATAGAAGTTTTTGAGCAAATCAAATTGAGAGAGGATGGATCAAAATTGGAGCAACAAGGAAAAAAAAATTAATGAAGTCAAAATTATTGCATGTAAATGGGCATACTACTGTAAGACCTGGTAAGGCATGTGTACCCCTTGGTGATCACCAGTAAAGTCTGGGTTAGACCTAAGTGATAGGGGGGATGTCGAGTTAACAATACCCCAGGTAAAAAATCTGAGGGGGGTAAGAGCTAGAGTGAGCGGGATTGGCTCACTTAGCAGGTTTGGCTGGAGTTAGTCAAGGAACCCCAAGTCAAGTTTAAGGGGGGAATTGTTAGGTAAACTTGACTCGGGATAGAGTCAAAAGTTGACGAGGGTAAAGAGTGATGGTTTTGGGGCACATGGTATTGTGCACCCATGGTATTATGCCCATGGTATTATATGTAATGGAGCCTATAAAAGGCTGGAAGGACTTCATTGTAATAAAAAAGGCCTGGAGGTGAGCGGTGAAGGCTCACTGGCCGGATTGGCCTGGGTTTTGGCCAAGGATAATGAAATTTCATTATGATTGGGTTTTTCCCCGGATTTGAGGTTTTCCCGGATAAACATGTGTGTTTATGTGTTTATGGTTATTGCTGGTTAATTTTATATTTATTCCTCTCAGTATTTATTTATGTTATGCAGTAAATTTCTTAACAGTGGAAAGAAAAAACAGGTTGGTCCAAAACATGGCACAAGAAATGTTAGATGAAGTTGGTGTACCAGATACTTTTTGGGGAGAAGCAACTCAAACAACAGTATATTTGGCCAATAGAGTTCTTCTTAGGCCTAACAGTGACAAAAATCCATATGAGTTTTGGAAAGGAAGACCAACAAAAGTTAATCACTTCAAAATATTTGGGAGCAAGTGCTACATCAAGAAGACTAAAGACAAGCTTGGGAAGTTTGAACCAAGAGTTGATGAGGGCATATTCCTTGGTTATTCCTTCAAGAGAAAGGGATACAAATGCTACAACAAGAGAACCAAAAATGTAATTGAAGGTATTGATATTATTGTTGATGAAAATTTGCCTAAATCTAATTATTCCAAAGATGTTATAGTTGATCATGATTTCATAGAATATGAGGACCAAGAATTTTCTGAAGAAGAGGAAGAAGAGAGGAAAACCTCCACTACAAAGAAGGCTCCACCAAGTCACATTCAAAAGAATCACCTGGAAAGCCAAATTCTTGGAAGCAAGGATCTTGGAGTGCAAGCAAGGAGAAATTTGTTGGATAGTTTCAATCGAGCACATTTTGCACTTTTGTCTCAAGTAGAGCCCAAAAGCTTTAGTGACGCTAAAGAAGATCATTTTTGGGACAAAGCAATGAATGAAGAATTAGATCACATTGAGAAGAACAACACATGGGAGTTTGTGCCAAGACCAAAGGATAAAAACATCATTGGAACCAAGTGGGTGTTCAAGAACAAGCTAGATGAAGAAGGAAAAGTGGTAAGGAACAAAGCAAGAATTGTGTGCAAAGGGTATGCTCAGGTAGAAGGTATTGATTTTGATGAAACTTTTGCAATTGTAACTAGATTAAATGCTATAAGAATTTTTTTGGCCTTTGCATGTTACAAGAAAATTAAAGTTTATCAAATGGATCTAAAATTCGCTTTATTGAATGGTGAATTAGAAGAGGAAGTGTATATAGAGCAGCTTGAAGGTTTCTTATCGGGTGATGATGAGAATCTAGTGTGCAGGTTGAAAAAGACTCTTTATGGCTTGAAACAAGCTTCAATATCATGGTATACAAAGGTATACAAACATCTACAACAACAAGGCTTCAAAAAGGGATATATGGAGAACAATTTATATGTCAAATTTGAGGATGATCATTTTCTAATAATTGTTTTGTATGTAGATGATATATCTTTGGGAGAGATTTGGAGATGATGGGCCAAAATTTTGCACAAGAAATGCAAAAAGAATTTGAGATGTCAATGTTGGGTGAGCTTACTTTCTTTCTTGGCTTGCAAGTTATTCAAGATGAAAAGGCATTTTTATTTTTCAATCAAAGTATATTAGAGAGAAACTAAAACAATTTGGCATGGAAGATTGCAAACCTGTGTGCACTCCTATGGTTACCAGTTTTAAGTTGAGTAAAGATGATGAATCACCAAAAGTAAATCAGTCCATGTATCATTCCATGATTGTCATCTTACTGCATCTATCTGCATCTTGACCTCATATCATGCAAGCTGTAGGATTGGTCTCAAGATTTCAAGATAATCCCAAGGAGACTCATCTTAATGATGTAAAGAGGATATTCAAGTACCTTCAAGGCACTCTTGACTATGGATTATGGTATCTCAAAGGTAAAAAATTTAATTTGATTACTTTTACTAATGTTGAATGGGTTGGTAGTAGTAATGAGAGGAAAAGAAATTCAGGAGCAGCTCACTTTTTAGGGGATTGTTTGGTTTCTTGAGCGAGCAAGAAACAAATTTCTATCTCTTTGTCCATAGCTGAAGTTGAATATAAAGCAATAGCCACTTGTTGTACACACATATTATGGATGAAGAAAACTCTTCAAGACATGCATGTTGGGTATGAAGAGCCTCTCCCATCATGGTAGAAAACACAAGTGCAATAAGCATCTCCAAGAATTTGGTTCTTCATTCCAGGACCAAGCACATACCAATCAAATATCACTTTCTAAGAGAACAAGTAGTCAACAAAGTTGTGAAGTTGGAAAATATTGCTTCAAAAGAACAAATTGCATATATCGTCACCAAGCCACTTCCAAGAGACAAATTTGAATATCTTAGAGAGCATATGGGTGTTGTGCCTTTTCGAAGGCATTGAGGAGTTTTTCATGGAGTTTGTTGTTGTCATATGGCTGCCACCAAGAGCACTTTTAGCTGCAAAATTTGGAGAATGGGTGGTGATTGGTTGTTTGCATGCTTTTCAAGGCATTATGAATTGTTTGCTTGCTTCTTCTTGCTTCATTTCAAGATGGGTTGCTTCTTCATGTATATTGCTTCTTCAAGATGGTGTGGTCTCATATATATTCAGGGGGAGAATGTTCAACAGCTCAAGGGGAGTATTTGTTGCACCTCTTCAGGGGGGTACTTCATTTTTGGCCTTGTATCACATTGTTGTTACGTAATTTTTCTAGCCATTGATGTGAAAGCGGGGGGAGAGTGAGTTGTGTACGTACTCATCTTCATATTGTTGTATGTAAATGTAATATTTCTTTTCAAAATCTACAAGTTGACATCATTGGAAAAGGGGGAGTTTGTTGGCATGTTTGTGTTGCCATTGATGTCACCTGTTAAAGTCATGTACTCATGAGTATATAAGTCAATTCTTGAGTCTGTTGTATACTTGTTGAAGGTTTTCATCTTGATGTGAAATGTTGTCATATGTCTCAGAAGGTCTACAGGAGAGGTGTCATGAGGTAATAAGGTCTCATCTGAAGTTGAGCTACACTTTCTCTAGAGGTCTATTTGATGTTGAGTCTGAAGTCTTGTTGAAATTGTGTAGTTGGCTTCCTAATGTCAAGATGAGTTTGGAAAGATGGTTAATCGAACATTTAATTACCCTGAAGCTCTGTTGTAAGTTTGAAGGTTGTATCCTTGTTTTAAGTTATGCTTTTCTCGAGTCACCTGGAAGGAGGCTCATCAGAGCGACTAGAATAGTCCAGTTGTTTGCAGGATAGGCCCATGCAAGCGACCAACCTTCCAGTCGAATTTGTCCAAGATTGTGCGTGCAACTGGGAGGTTTTACGTGATTTTCTTTGGATTTCTCGTGCTCCTATGGAATTAAATTATTTTTGGCCAAGCTTATTGACGTAATTTTCTGGAAAAAAGGTCGGGACGAGTTGTGGGGCCTTTAGAAATTGATCAAGTTTGAAATTATCAAAAAGTTAGTAGAAGAAGTGCTTTGATATGGTCAAGATGCCAATCTCAATCATTTATGAAGTGTGTGAAAAGGTTTTGTGTGAGCTCCATCATCTGAAAAATTAATTTACTTAACCATCTCCAGATTCTACAAATATGAGAAGGAAAGAAGCTCATTTGTTGGTTCTTTAACAGTGTGAGTATGTTTGTGTGCATGTAAATAAAGTGCACAAACTAGTGAGTTCAGAGTTTTAGAATTGCAGAGTGTGCTTCAGAATTATCTTTTAGCTATGTTTTTCAGAGTTGTGTACAGAAATTGATGATCGGATTATAGAGTGTGTTTTGAGAGATTATTCTCTCATTTGGAGTGTAGATTTGACGCTGCATGAGTGTGTTTATTTGTTGCATGTATTTCTTATGCAGCAGTATTTTCAGTTTTGAATTTCCTTATCATATTGCATAATTGTTTGTACTTGGAGAGGGGGATTCAATCTAAGTGCATGTTGATATCTATTGTAGGAGTGGGTGCTTCAAGTTGGTTGTAGCCAAAATTTTTCATTTCAGTCACGAAGTGGGTGCCCCATTGCTAGTGATGGCTAGTTGATGTAATGTAAATGAGAATAATTTTGAAGCAATAGATAATAAGAAGAAGTAGTAAACAATTCGGTGGTTTTTTCCCTAGAGGGGGGTTTTCCACTTAAAATATATGTGTCTACATGTGATGATTCATTATGTGTTTCATGTGCATGATATTATTATATTTTTTGAAGTGAATTTCTGAATAAGTTTTTAATTGCATAAATTTTATAATATTCTTGTAATATTGATTCACCCCCCCCCCCTCTCAGTATTACTTTTGTCTAACAATATTTAGATCCGAAGTCAAGTGGTAGATGTGCATATAAACAATATTGAGGTTCCAAACACTCTCATTTACCTCGGGGCTGGAATCAATGTCATGACACATGAAACTATGTTTAAGATTAACCTCCAAGGGTCCTTAAAAAATACCACTATTGTGTTACGTCTTGTTGAAAAATCCAAAGTAGGGCCAAATCCATAGTAGACTCCTAAGAATATCTCAAATATGTCCTCTTCCTCCAACCCAAAACCAAGTTCAATGGTTATCTTCTCATTCTAGGGAGACCCTAGTCAACTATTGTTGATGCATATATTAGTTATAGGGTTGGAAACATGACAATTACTAGTGGGCAGTCTTGAAAATAGACTGTACTATATCCCCAAACTCAACCTATTGTTGAGGTTGATTTTACTACATGAGTAGAAGAAGAAGAAGAAGATAATGACCTCTCATCACCCTATCCTATTTGTACCATAGAAACAGTCGCGGTAATAGGCAGCATGATGAATATGAATTAATTGACAATTTTCTACAAAATCAATATCTTGCTACTATTAAAATTGATGGGTTGAAAGAGGAGTTATCCCTGAGATAACCTAGCTATTACAAGTACAGTCTATGGGTGGAATTATTGATTATTTATTCTAATCAAAATAGAATAAATATCGTGGAAATCAACCCCTAAAAACTATTAAAAATCAACTCCTCACTTTTAATTGATCAAGAGGATCAATTTCTCACTGTCATGAGGCAGCACATTAGTGCATTTGCATGGGATTACAAGGGTAATAAGGGTGTTCTTAGGCCTATGTAAATGATCTCCCATTTGCAACATCAGTTAGACAAGATGAGTTATGAGGCGATATGTCCATCACACATTTTGCGATGATATTTGTGACATTTTGGGTGTTGTGGCAAGAGGATACCAAGTGTGCCCAAGTCGGCATGAGAATGTTGACACAAGGTGCCCGAGTGAACATGATCATGCTTGAATTTAACACCCATGAATTTGAACGAGCCCGCTTGAGTCATTTAAATTTCGAAGGAAGGTGCTTGGACCAACCTGAAATACACCCACACGATGGCGCCCAAGTTGGCCCAACTACGCCCAATGTGGTCCCAAAGCACCCAAGATGGAATGGAGACACTCGCTAGATGATTCCTGAGGTGGAAAAAATGTGCTTGTAACAAGCACGCCCAAACACCAAAATGAGTTGGTCAAGGCCACATGAACTACCCACACAAGACGGAACAAGTCGACCCAACTAAAATTTGAGGTTTCTTGCATGATGAAGGGATGGAATGAACATTGGACTCATCGACCAATGCTCTCCTGAGTGGAATGATTGAACTGTACATATAAATGAAAAACGAAGTGGGATGGAGCAAAATAGCAAGCATAAAATGGCATGACTAAGGAAGTCACATGAGGGACTTGGAATGAAGGTGCAATACTGAACGGAAGTTGCACGATGAATTAAGTGAATGGACCAAAAGGAGGGATAGGAGCAAACGAACCAAACAAAGGTGCAGGACTGAATAGATTAAATGGAGTGAATGGAGGTGCAAGCCTGAACTGAATGAATGAATATTAAAGAATGAATGAACCAAATAGAGGTGCATGACTGAACGAACCAAAACAAAGGTGCAATATCGAACAAATCGAATAAAGGTGCAGACCTGAATAGATGAAACAAACTTATGGGAGATGAAATGAACATATGTGAGGTTTTCCAACTGATTTGTTGGGCCAGTTCGAACAGGCCGAGTTGAGAGTAGCCATGCACTCCCAAAATTGTGCGAGAGGTGCCTTAGACGAGGGTGTGATATTTTTGTTGTTGGGTTTTGTACTTGGTTTGAGGAATCGATATTTGTCTCCCTTCTATTTTGAGAAAGCCTTAAGGGCCTATTTTTCTATAAGTTGTCATTTGAATAAATTGCAATATAATTTTAAGAGAGGATTGAAGTGTCTCATTGTACAAATTTGGCTCTCTATTTTGGAGAATTATATATTGCATTTATCTGATGAAGTTATGTCCCTATGTGACAAAATAATGTAGCATATGCATATGTGATTATGTTATGAATGTGGATTTTACAGTGGACATGAATTTGTAGTTGGGAATTATGCTTGTGTTAAGATTGAATGTTGGATTTCACACATGTAATATATCTAACATGTGAATAAGAAGTATAATTGCTAGAGGCATAGTTTGGGAGTTAAGTACTCATAAGTTGGTCACAACCATTATGAGGAACCTCGTTGGTGCCACATGCTCAGAGGGCCTTGACATGCCTTAACTCAAGGAGTTCTCTATGGGAATGATAGTGGGTATCAGATCCAAAGAATCATAGAAGTGATGACAGTGTAATTCTCTTCAGCACACTACCCTTGAGGTGACTAATGGTATCAAAGCTAAAAGAAGAAAGGGAATTTGTAATAGTGGTGCAACCCTTCACCAACTAAGAGTTAGTATTAAAGATAATTGATAGTAATTTGGTTCCATTTCCCATACTATCACTGGCATGACAAAACCAATTCAAGAGGAGAAATGGTAGTTTTCCATATTGAAGTGGCAAAGGAGTCATCATGGAAGACGTTGATGTAGGATCACGTCATTGATATTCGATCTAGCCTAAGAAGTTGGGAATTCTTGGGAGGAAATATGGCGGAGCTGCATGTCGATGCTAAAGTATTTGGTGAGAAAGTAAAGGGAGTAGTGGTAGAATATTCATATACCCATAAATTTACTAATGTTTGTTCAAGAGAGAAGCCTAAGCCTAGCCATATGAATGCATGGTTTGGATCTCGCTCAATGATTTCAGATGAGATGAGATGTGAGGTGGCATACCTTGCTTCAATGAGGGAAACAAATTATGAGCAAGTTGATTCCATAAAGAAGCAACTAAGGAAAAATTTTGGTGGAAGGAAGAACAATTTATTTACCAAGGTCAAGTCTGATTTGAAACATTCATAGAAACAATAGTCGAATGAAGAGGAAGAGTCTTATCTTGAAGGAACCAGAGTTTGAGATTACTACCGTAGAGGTGCATGTCATGGAGAAAATATATCTTGAGTCATGTCAAGTGAGGAGATTGATGTGTTCAGTAGGGTTACTTCAATAACGTAGGATGAAAGGAAGAATTCCTTGGAAGCGAAGAAGGAGTTGGGACTTAGGTTTGTTCATGTGACCATAATTGGAAAGAATTTGGAAAGTTTGGTTGATAGCTTAATTTGTGAGAGGATAGTTAATTCCTTGTAGCAAAAGAAGAAAAAAGAGGTTGAGTTGAGCACCTACAAAGCAGTGAAATCTGAGATGAGGTCAAAATTTGGTATTTTCAAGATGCATTCATGAGAGTGGGATCATGACTTGGAAGGATGGATTTGAGATTTATATCATTTGATGATTATGAGATGATTTTGGGCTTGAATTTTATGAGGATAGCTCAAGTATTTCCTTTTCGGAGAAGGATCAACTTTTGATCATCAGAGACCATAGAGTTGAGACAATGTCATTGGTGAAGAAGAGAAGTGTGGGATATCATTCAAGGGTGTTGATAGTTGTGTTGTATGAGAGATATCCCCAATTACAAAATCTCAAGAAGGGGGCATCTATATCTCATGCTTACTAGGAAAGGGAGATTTTGGACATGCATAAACAAGCATATTTTGGAAGTATGAGTTAGATTGGAGGTTGGTTGAGAGGAGATGAATCTTCTCCCAATATGGAGTAGCATCAAGATAATTCATTTGAGTGCCTTCACCAATGATGTGATACCAAAGTGGGAGTCCTTAGTGCTTGTTCTAATGAGGTTGTTGTCAGTAGAGATGATAGAGATCCTATGGATGTTGTGGATTGTTGCATATATGAAATGGGAGTATAAGTTTTTTCAGTTAATAGAGCAACGTCTTGCAAAGTTGGGTTGTTCAAAAAAAAAAAAAGAGCACATAGACAATTAAGGATGATGAATCAGTCAGATACCTTGGTTGCTTGGAGTCAAAGGAGTGACTTTCGAGCTTTCTTATCTTAGCAAACCCTTGTGTGTGATGGACGAGTGCATACCTCAGTAGGAGGGGGGGTGCACCACCTAAAGGATGGGTCTAGTTTGGAGGGGTTGTGATGTATGAATGCATGTAGATATGTGTATACATTTGTATGGTGATTTGGTAGGAGAAGAATCACAATTTTTGGGGATGTCTACAAGAGAGATCATTTTATGTGACTATGTGATTGTGATTATGTGAGTTAGTTTAGATCTATAATAGAGAGATATGGCGGAGTTTTTCTGTTGCATGAAGATGTACATTCTCATTAATCAGGCATAATGATTGAATTATATACCCAATTAGTTTGTGAGATGGGGCAGCTCAATGTGTAGAGGCATGTATGGGGGAATCTACTTCTACAACCATGGATGTATGTTAGAGATGAGATATATTCTACATCACACGTAATTTTTGGATGAGTGGATGGGAAAAACTTAGATGTGTTTATGGAGAAGTGCCTTAAAGAATTGTTTTAGGGAGATGATCATTCTTCACATCATTCATGCAATTGGGAGGTTGTTCAATGGCATGAGGTGTCAGCATCATGAGCAATCTGCTTGAGGATGAAGTACCTTTGGTGATGGATGGATTTCAAGGGGAGGTTCATTGTCAAGGGTGAAAACATTTCTTTGGTGGGGGATGATGTTAGTCCTCTGTGCATGAGAACCCATGGGCAACATGAGTTATACAAGATGAGTCACAAGGCAAGATGACATCACACCTTTTGTGATGATATTTGTGACATTTTGGGTGTTGTGGAATGAGGAGACCAAGTGTGCCTGAGTTGGCACAAGAGTGCCTGCACAAGGTGCCCAAGTCGACACAAAATCACCCACATGAGGGACTTGAGTCAGCACATCCATGCCTGGAATTTGGTGCGCATGACTTGGAACAAGCCTACCTAAGATGGAGGAATTGGGAAGGATGATGCTTGAACTAAACCAGAACACACCTACACAATGGCACCTGAGCTATGTTTCCTATGCCTTATGTGGTTCCAAGGTTCCCAGGACGGAATGGATATGCCCACCTAAACATGCCCAAGGTGGCTTGAAAATGCCTAGAATAAGTATGTTCGAATACCAAATGAGTTGGCCTTAGACTACACGAAGCATTTGCATGAGAGAGAACAGGTTAACCCACTTAATATTTGAGGTTTCTTGCATGATGGATGAATGTAAAAAATGTCAGCCCAATCAATTGATGCCCACCCAAGTGGAACAATGGAACCGTATATATAGATTATGGAATGAAGTGGAATATAGTAGAATGGGAAACATGAAGTGGTGTGACAAAGGAAATCACACGAGGACTTGGCACAAAGGTGAAATACCAAACAAAAGTCGCATGATGGAGTAAGTGAATGGACTAAACATAACGAATAGAGGTGCAAGACCAAATGAACCAAATGAAGGTGAAGGAATGAAAAAACTAAGTGGAATGAATGGAGCTATAGGCCCAAAAAAAATGAACATAGTTGGAGGATTGAATGGATCAAACAGAGGTGTAGGACCAAATGAATCAAATGGAGGTGCATAACCAAATAGACCAAACATACTTGAGGGAGCTTAATTGAAAAAATGTGAGGTCATTCCAACCAAGTTATTCGGTGAGTTGCAATAGACTGAAGTGTCTCGTTCTACAAATGTAGTGTTCTATTTTGGGGAAATTCCATAATGCATATATGTGATGAAGTAATGTCCCTATGTGATGAAATAATGTAGCATATGCATATGTCATGATGTTATGAATGTGTATTTTCTTGTGGACATGAATTTGTGGTTGGGAATTATACTTATGTTAAGATTGAATTTTGGATTCCGTTAATGTAATATATCCTAAACATGAATAAGAAGTATAAGTTATAGAGACATAGTCCTAGATTCAAGTACTAATAAGTTGGTCACAACCATCATGAGGAACCTCGTTGATTTTGCATGATCAAAGGACCTCGACACACCTTAACTCGAGGAGAACTCTGGGTTTGTCACAAGTATACATCCTTCTCTATGCACCCATCACATATACATAAATGAATATCACAAGCCCATTTTCCAACCTCGGAAGCGAATGAATCCTAATTGAAAGGATATTGTGAAAGAAGAACTATAAAAATTACTTGATGTGGGATTCATCTATCAAATTTCAGATAGTGAATGGGTATCTCCTTTGGTTATTGTTCCCAAAAATAATGGCAAATGGAGAATTTGTGTCGATTACATGGAACTTCATAAATCCATAAGGAAAGATCATTTTCCCTTGCCCTTCATTGACCAGTTCCTTGATGTGCTTGCTGGGAAAAACTTATTTTCTTTCTTGGATGCATTTAGTGGATATAATCAAATCCAAATCAGTCCTAAAGATCAGGATAAGACTACTTTCACTTGTCCTTGGGGGATTTTTACTTATAAGGTCCTCTCATTCGACTTATGTAATTCCCCTACCACTTTCCAAAGGGTTATTCTTAGCATATTTTTTGATCTTGTACATTATTCAGGATAAATTTATATGGATGACTTCACACCCTATGGGAATGAATCTCAAGAAGGTCTCCCAATCTTAGCAAGGTATTGCAAATATTTTGGGAGATGAATCTCTCCATAATCCATGAAAAAATTGTATTCCTAATGAATGAGGGTTTTTTTCTAGGAAATTTCCTCTCCTCAAAAGGGATTCAAGTGAATCCTAGTAAGGTAGAAATCATCAAATACATAATTTTTAGGTTTTAACCCTGTACAGAAATTACCTATATATGAATTCTAAAAAACAGAAAATAAACAAATGCAAGAGCATAAAACATAAAACATGTATACACAGATATTTCCCCTGGATCCTAAAAGCGGGACTACCAGATTGATTTTTCATTATATTCCTTTCAATGTTACAATACATATATATACATGTCGAAGCATCCATAAACCCCAGTCCATTAACCTTGGATTAGAACATAACCGTAGTTCCCTTGACCGGATCTACAAAATGCCATGGACAGAAAACCATCATACCCAAAACCATGTGTGAAATCCATGCACAAAACCATAGGTAGGTCCGCCCACATAATATAGGGTCCAAAAAACAATTCCCAGGGTGCTACCCCGAACCCCATGCAGGAGGGCTACTGCCCCCCCTGTGACCCTCCGCACGTGGGGTAGTCGTGAATAGAATATAACACAACCCAACATTCTCCCGCTTATTGTTTTCTTTCCACAGGAGAGCTTAGTCGTTGATCAAGCCCTGTAATGCCCATTGTTTCTCTACACCAAGAGAACTTCTCAGTGCTCACAGACTTTGTCAATGCATCTGCAGTATTCTTCAAAGTGTCCACCTTTACCAGAAACACCTTTTTGTCCTCAACCATATCCCTCACAAAGTGATACTAAACATCAATGTGCTTTGTCTTTGAATGATAAGCAGGGTTCTTTGACAAGAAAATTGCATTTTGGCTGTCACAATCTATCCTTATAATGCATTGTACTAACCCCATACTTGAACACAATCTCTGAAACCAAATTGATTCCTTGCTTGCATGAGTGGTTGCCATGTATTCTGCCTTTGTAGTTGAAAGTGCCACTACAGACTGTCTCTTACTCATCCAACTGACTGCACCTCCAAATAGGTTAAACACATACCCACTTGTATATCTTCTCTGATCCAGATCTCCAGCCCAATCTGCATCAACAAATCCATGGATGTCCAGTCTTGGTCTTCCTTGGGAGCACAAACCATAATCACTAGTGCCCCGCAAATACCTGAAAACCCCGCTTCACTATTGTCCAATGCTCCTTCCCTGGTTTTGACATAAACCTGCTCAATACTCGCACTACGTGTGCAATGTTTGGTCTAGTACAGAACATTGCATACATCAGGCTACCAACTGCACTTGCACATGGAACATGAGACATGTCTTCTTCCTCTTCTTGTGTCTTGGGACATTGTTCAATGGATAACTTTCACCTAAATGAATAGGAACCTTCACTGGTTTACTATCCTACATATTAAACCTCTGCAATATTGTCTCGACATACTTCCTCTGGTTTAACTAGAGTTTCCTCTTTGCCTGATCTCATTTCATTTCCATGCCCAAAATATAGTTTGCAGCACCAAGATTTTTTATGTCGAATTTGGAGGACAATTGGGTCTTCAAATTTAGGATAATTTCTTTGTAATTTCCAACCAGCAACATATCATCCACATACAAGACCAGATAAATAACATAGTCACCAATTAATTTAAAATACACACAGTGATCTGCTTTTCTTCTGGTGAAGCCAAGTACCCGTATAAATGTATCAAATTTATGATACCACATCCTTGGTGATTGTTTTAACCCATACAGATACTTTTTTAACTTGCATACTATTTCTTTGTTACCCTTCACCGCAAAACCTTCAGGTTGCTTCATGTTCACATCCATCTGTTCTACATCAAAATCAAAATCAATAGCAACAGATAAAAGTAATCTAGTAAAAGTTACCTTGGGAACAGGAGAAAAAATATCACCAAAATCAATTCCCAGCACTTGGGAATAACCTTTTGCTACCAACAGAGATTTGTATTTATCTACCTTGCCTTATGCATTTGTCTTCTTCTTAAACACCCATTTGTTGCCAATGGGTTTCCTTCCAGCCAGAAACTCCACCAGATCCCAAGCCTCATTTTTGTGCAAAGATTCCATTTCATCAACCATGGCCACTTTCCAGAGTTTTCCATCCTCTGAATCTACTACTTCCCTCACAATTCTAGGATAATCATCAGTAATAGATAAAGAAAAAATTGAACAGAAAGCATATGGACTATACTTTTTTGGTTGTCTTCTTTCTTGAACTGATCTTCTCACAGCCAAAGTTTGTGGCTCTTCATCTTCTGATTCCTCTTATGTTGTAGAGTCTAATTCTTCCTCCTTTAGCTCAAACTCTATGTTCTCAAGTTCCTTTGGTAGGACTTCATGTTAAATAACATCTTTCACCTCTCTAAACACCACATCTGGGTTGTACACAACCTTCCTTGTTTCTAGGTTCCAAAGCTTATAACCTTTTAAACCATCCTTATACCCAATAAAGATGCACTTTTTAGATAGTAGTTCTTTCTCCTTTGGAACATGTACATATGCATCACATCCAAATACCCTCAGATGTGAAAGAGAAGGTTTCCTACGAGTCCATACCTCTTGTAGAGTCTTATCCTCCAACGTTGATGAAGGTGATATGTTGACTAGGTAACATGTAGTCTCCACCGCCTCTGCCCAAAATTCCTATCCTAACCTAGCACCACTAAGCATGCTTCTTGCCCTTTCAGTCAACCTATTGTTCATTCTTTCTGCAACTTCATTTTTCTCAGGTGTGTATGGAGTAGTCTTCTACCGTGCTATACCACACTTCTTACATAACTCATCAAATTCCTTCTTGCAAAACTTGGAGAACCACTCTCTATGGGGAGTGAAGTGAAAGGATGCACCTAAGTCAATAAACCATGCCTCATGATCTACATGTGTACTTGAAGAAGAAGCCAAGTATGCATCCCCAACATTTGAGGTGGTTTTCACCTCTACAGAAGGAGCATCATCAGATCCCTTTCCTTTCTCAAGAGATTTAGATTTACAGTCCCTTTTGAATTTCCCTTGCTTTCCACATTTCCAACACACCTTTATAGGTTTTCCTGGAGATTTAGATCTCCCACTCGAGGACTTATTTTTGTCTGTTCTAGGACCGTCCTCGTACAAACAAGGCATCACCATTCTGGCCCTCCATATTTTTCTATCTCATCTCCTACGACAGCAAGGACGAGACTATTTAATCAAACTGCAAGGTAGTTGCATTGCTACCTATTGCAACAACCAGACTATCCCACGAATCTGGTAGAGAACACAACAAACTGATGCACTTGTCTTCATCTAAAATTTTAATATCAACAGATAATAACTGTCTTACCAAAGTATTAAATGCGTTTAGATTCTCTCTCACCGAGTCTCCATATTTCATCCTCAGGTTATATATCTTTTTCCGTAGCAATAGTTTATTCACCAGAGACTTATATTGGTACAAATTCCATAAATTGTCCCACAAAGCCTTCACTGAAGCTTCCTGTGATACATTCAGCAATACTGAATCTGAGACACACAATTGTATTGTTCTCTTTACCTTCCGATCCAACTTCTCCCAATCTTCAGCTGACATTGTTGTTGGTTTAGTACCCTGACCTGCTGTGATCCACTGATATTTATACACCAACAGATCCTCAATATTGAGTTTCCACAACTCAAAACTATGACCATTAAATTTCTAGATCTCTATCTTCCAACTACTTGTCATCTTATTTCTCCACAAGAATCGATCCTGCAAATATCCTACTGAACAGGGTCTACCACATGCCCGAGCAAAAACCCCTCAGCGGCAAAGGCGTCCCCTTGAAGCCAAAACAACTCTGATACCAAATATATGTTTTAACCCTATCCAGAAATTACCTGCATACGAATTCTAAATAACAGAAAATAAGCAATGGCGAGAGAAAAAATAATGAAACAGATATACACAAAGATTTTCCCCTGGATCCCAAAACCGGGACTACCAGATTGATTTTTCATTATATTCTTTTCAATGTTACAATACACATATATACATGTCGAAGCATCTATAAACCTCAATCCATTAACCATGGATTAGAACATAACCGTGGTTCCCTTGACCAGATCAACAAAATACCATGGACTGAAAACCATCATGCCCAAAACCATGTGTGAAATCCATGCACAAAACCATAGGTAGGTCTGCCCACCTAATATAGGGTCCAAAAAAAAATTCCCAAGTTGTTGCCCCGGACCTTGTGCAGGGGGGCTGCCGCCCCCCCTGTGACACCCCCCCTGTGTGTGGGGTAGTTGTGGAAAGAAATAACACAATTGAACATAATTATACCTAAAAAAAGATATGTTATAATCTTCTTAGGCCTTGAAGGATATTGTAAGAGGTTTATAAAGGATTTCAATAAATCGCATCTCCTTTGTTTTCCTTGCTGACCAGAGATGTTGAGTTTTGTTGGAAATATCCATGCCAATAAGCATTTGATAGCATAAAGGAAAATTAAATTACAACACCTATTCTTAGAGGTCGTTGTAATTTGACCTTTCCCTTTCACACCCACATAGATGCATCTGATAGGGAAATTGTGTAAAGGCCTGATTCCTATTATTAGAACCTCAGTCTATTATACACTAACAGATCTATCTTCCTACTGATTTAAAAGTAATAAAAGGAGCTTACTGACCTTCTTACATAGCTTTAAACATTTAACATCTTATCATTTTATCATAAGCAACATAAAAATTAAGGTAAGCATTCCATTGATATCAACTTAACAAGAGTAGTCCATGGAAAAATACCTGTTCTGGTGGTTGATGATGATACCTTTGTCTTATAGCTCCAGCTGAACGCTCCTTCTCACCTACCCAACCGAATTTACCTCCCATCCAACTAGGAAATAAATTCCCAGCCCAGGAAACCTCCACAGGTTCCCTAGCCATCCATGCCCAAGTCCAGAGAGATATAGTGTGTCCTCAAGAAGAATGTGCAAAACAAGCAACAATACTTTCCTCCCTTCAAACCCAAGAAACCTCCATAGGTTTCCTCCTCCAACAATCATCAACATCCAAGACACACAATCCAACCAACCCCACACATCACACCACCCAACACCCCAACCCCCCACCCCCCCACCCCCCCCCCCCCCCCCCCCCCCCCCCCCCCCCCCCCCCCCCCCCATCCCCACCCCCCCCTCCCCCCCCCCCCCCCCCCCACCCCCCCCCCCCCCACCCCCCCCCCCCCCCATTAATTCTTCCTTCCCCCTTCCCTTTTATACCCTCCTTCCCTTCTCCATCTCAACCACCTCTCATTAATTTCATTAACTTCTTTCCATCCTTACAGTTGACTTCTCTTCTCCCAAGTAAGCTAGGAGTACATTTGGAAATGTGACATGAATATAAAATTGAGAATTTAATGGGAAAGGATCATGTCTTCTCCCAAGTAAATCTGAAAAGTACATTTGGGAATGTGAGGTGAATATATATATATATTGATAATTAAATGGAGAGGACTATGTCTTCTCCCAAGTAAATGTGAGGGTACATTGGGGAATGTGAGATGTAATTACATGGAGAGGACCATGTCTTCTCCTTAGTAAATGTGAGGGTACATTGGGTAATGTGAAATGAATATATATATATTGATAATGAGTTGGAGAGGACTATGTCTTCTCCCAAGTAAATGTGAGGGTACATTGGGGAATGTGAGATGAATACATATATCTTTGAAATAATGGAAGGAGACCATATCCTACCTAATATTCAATTTGAGAAGGTAAGTGGGGAATTTGAATAATGGAAATCATGAATTTTATATTAGACCAATATTTTGCAATATTTTCAGATAATGTAAACATTAACAAAATTTGTAGGATAAGATTTAAGTGGGGCATTACATACACCCCTCCTTCAGAAAACTTCGTCCCGAAGTTAGAATGAAAAGATGAAAGGAGTTTGAAAGCATAGCAACCAAAGAGAGTTATAGCAATAAAATCAGATAAGTCCGACAATGACATTTCTTCCCATCAAGAGTCTCCAACTGATCTATATCTTCCTATCCACCCTGGCCTACATCGGTTCCCGCCCTATCCGTCCTCTGCTGCCTTATCAGTGGCAAAGGCCATACTGACCACTGATAAAACCGACATGGTGGGAGCGTTGAATGCCTCGACCGAACTTTCCCCAGCAAGCATCTGGTAATCGTCATCACACGTCTAGGGGGAGCGTTCAGCTGTCCTCCCCACGATTCCAGGTTTCGGAGGATACACGGTGGGAAACACCTCCACCCCTCCTTCAGAGCACGGACCACACTACAAAGCTGGTTGGACTTGTCATCGAATAATCCAGTCAAATCGTCTTGCCACCTTTCCTCATTGGTCGTCTCGACCTTCCCCAATGGAATAGTAGATCTTGGTTATCATACGGTTCTTTCCAACCTGTAGTTTAGTTCTTATCCATGCATATATACAACCACAAAATAGATATAGATACATGATCTTAAACACCATGTTTATTAAGCCCAGTCTCCACGTGTCAATTTTTGTTGTTCATACTGGAAATAAATCTTACATCAGATAAATCATAATTTCACTAAGTCATTGATTAGATAAATCATATCTATATAAGCCTATACGATGCAACAATAACTCTGACAAGTCATGCACTAGATAAATTGTAACCAAGTAAGTCACACATTTGGTCATACATCCAACATTTCCATCATCAATACCAAATCCATCAATTGATTTTCACGTGTCCAACCAAATGTGTATAATGTTCATAAATAACAACATGGAAGAACCTTAACATAGGTGGCTATCTACGTTAAAAAGGGGCATCATAAATGCTCATGTGACATCCTTGTGGAACCCTTCAATAACAATTAGAGTTGAAATAGATTCAACTATCCGTCATGGAAAATAGCATTTGAACCCGGATATCCTATAAGGTGGTACCAAACCAAAATAATGGCAAGCAACAGATTAGTGCACTATCAATTCCACTAGAAGGTGTTAGTATAAGTTTTATGCATATAATTTCTTTAAAACCTTAGTGAATATAAAAGTCCCACTCTTCCAATTTGATGGTTTTTTTTCATCTTCCAAACCCATTTAGTTAATCTTGGAAATAAACGACTCAAAACTTCAGAAACTATTTCCAACATGATTTTCATACTTTATTTTTTGTAAATTGAGAGAAATGTCCTCTAAATGCCAAAAGGTTCAAATTTATCATATATTTAATCATTGTTTACTAGTACTAAAACAATTTCATGATATATAATGCAGCTCACAATATGACCAGACAAATGAGAAATAATTAAATGAATGGAATAATTGCCCTTGCCCTACTACTATTAGTACTTCCCTTCCAGATGGCACCGCATCTCTAAAGACGCCTACTCCTTTCACAAGTGGCCAGTGACCACAAAAGTTGCGAAGAAAGTTGAGGGTCCTTTTATCCAAAACTAGAGACACATTATTTTTCACGACATTTTTATTCAACACTAGAATAAGGGTAAGAGTGTATTCTAATATTTTCACTGTTCTTTTATTGACTAAATAAGCTTCCATTTTAAAATCCCAAATCCTTGGAAGGTTCCTCAAATCATCATTTGTTTCCAACTGTGATTTCCCAACAATATGGCACAATTGGATGGGTATTTGAAAGAGTTTTAATCATTTGCAAGCTGAGGAAAGCTTGCTTTGCATGCACCAATACGTTTTCTCTTCTTTCATATCACTGTGAGGGCATAAACTATGAGGCATAAGCATTGTTTTCCTTTAAAGAAGGACCATTGTCCTCCCCCTCGCAAATAGTAGCATAATGAAGCGGTCCTTGGCATTCTTGGTTTAGTGTTTTATCCTTTCCTGGCCAACAATGGTGTCTTATCCACATGAGCAACCTTTTCAAATATTGACAAGACAAGAATAAGAATTAACATAAAATATTCCTTGAAAGAGTTTGATTCAGTTATTTCTCTGTCTCTACAACTAACATCAAACAACTATTGATAAAAATATTTAGCATTTATCAACTCAATCATAACACCAATCAGGTTATGAGTCTCTGTCAGGTTGAGACTTAGGACGGGTCTTCTCCAGCTTAGTCCTGTGCTCAACATAATGATATCCTCCAGGATTGTCTCCACCAACTCTCATGTTGCCCCATTGATTTTTTTTGTCTGAGAACACCTTCTTCAACACCTGAGCTTCAATTTCCACATGTCTAATACATGATCATAATTTCTGATAATTGAAAGACCATCGTTGATTCGTTATCTTGTTCCTAGGAATTTTTCCTTCCCTCCATTGTTATTCTATTCAAGTAAGATCACTCAGTGGATATTACAAATCTCCATGCCCACCTTAATGTACCAATTTTCTAGGTTTCACATGATTTTTCTGCCTAGGTCTTAATTCTCCTTGAGTTGCTTTGTATCCAGGTGATTTCCTTTCTCTCGGATCACATCTCTCAAGTCAGCACTGTGTATCTTATTGTCCCAACCTGGGGTTTTGATTTGGTGTACTCTACTCTTTGAGTCAATATGTCTGTTCTACTCATTATCAATACTATCATGGATTTTTATTCTCAAGTGATATATACATATCTGTGTGCTCTCTGGCGTCACCTTGATGGATTTTCACTACTAGATCCATGATATTCCATTTCTGTCATTGTACTGCCTGGAACAACTTTCGTTATTGTTAACTTCTCTTTTCTTGATATTGCATGGTTTCCCTCGGACTCTTAATCAATTATATGGATAGTATTTATTTGTCCATGAATGCTATTATTATTGAATTGAATTGATATATTTCAAATTCTCTACTCTGGATCTTAATGCATACTGTTCTCGAAAAGGAGGTCTAATTTTAACAATGATGCATAGCTCTGGTATCTTCTGACTTGTGTTGTTGATTCCCTAGCAATATGCCCAGGTTTGTACACCTTGAATTCTTTATTCTTGTAACTGCCCCATTCTTAGTGTGCAAATTACGTAACACATGTTGCAGCCTGACTTTTGCAAGCATTCTAGATTCGCTTATTTGGAAGGTTATGTAACTCATCGTAACTCTTAATTATGCATTCCTCTGCCTCAAGATTATCAATGGCATTTTGTAAGTACTTATTGGTATCTATGTAACATTCCACACAAGTCTGGAGACTAACGCAGGATTTCCTTCGAATAGTAATGGCTTGGGCCTCCTCTACATAGGTAACAACTCTGTCAATACGATGCAGATGCCAGACTGTGTAACAGTTCATGCCGATATAGTATTGGCCAGTGCTGGTGTCATAACATTTCTACTGCCATGTTGAATAATGCTAACGCTCAGGTCCAACGCAACGCTGCCATTTCCATATCCTTGTCATCTATGCCTACTATTCCTGGTTTAGGTTGTAGTGATTTTGGAGTGACAACTATCGTTTCTAATACAGACTTGCCCAAATTCTTTGGCAGATTCTAGGTTAAGATGTGGGCAGTGTGATTTGCCTGAATTCCTTGGTGTTTTATTTATAGGAGACAAGGGAGTGTCGTCATCATCTACTTTATCTAGTTCATCACCATTAGATTCACCGTGTACATCTTTATTGTCTATTGACCTACTGCTTTGGTCATTGGTGGACATTAAAATAATTAGATTTCATTTATCTATGTCTATAAATGCAATATAAAACTCACAACAGAGGTCTGTTAAGAGTCTAGACTGCTGAATATCAACAAACAAAATGTATGTCAGATTGAGTAAGACTTTAACTGGATATTAACAAAATTGAATTTGATAAGTTTCTATGCCTAATTCCATTCAATGACTCGTATATTGTAAACATAAACACCAAGTGATCAACCACTCTCAGGCAGGCTCCCTATTGTGGATTTGTCTTTATCCATCATTATCTAGAGAACTTACTTACACAGGGAAAACAGACTGCGTTGGGGTTGGATTTGCAAAGAGTTGATCTTTGTCTTTGATATTCAACATATGTTTTACTTGTAATCATCAAAAGGCATGGATAATGAATGAAGGTTGGGCACCTGGTCTACAGATTTCCTATCTGTTTTGTGTATCGATCTCTATTATTGATGTTTGCAGCCTTCTCATTCAAATCTGATTAAGTCAATTTTATAAGATTGTGTGGGTCTCTCTCCCCTGGTTTTAATGGAATTGTTATGAATCTGAGCAGTTTTCCTTCACCACAAAGGTTTGTAGCTTAGGACCATTGCCCCTGATATGAGTTTGAGTGACCAGGATAGGACTTTTCCCTTGCCCATGATACCACTTGTAACAACCTACCCTTGGGATACTTTTCCTTTTCTGTATACATATACATATATCTCAAGATGTAATTTAGTTGATGGCATACAAGCAAGTAGGTGAAGATATTCCCCTTAACTTCAACTTTCCCTAATGGACAACCAAGCAGATTTAACCCAACCATTGACCAACAAGTAGAATGCCCTCGAAAGGTATGTCAAAGGAAACCCTAACCCTGAGGCGGTATTAATAAACCCAGCAACATTTACTTCAATGGGATCTCATTACTCAATAAACTGGCCAGAAGTTTGCTATGATCCTAGATTAGTATTTGCTGCATGTGACTAGCAAATGCTTAGATCAACTTTACTGGTACTTTGTAATCTCTCACAACTCTGACAATAATTTTGAACATCAAGATGTTACACCTGGGGTACGATAGCAACCCAACCAGTGCACACAAGGTTTATTTCTTGCAACCAATGTTTTTATATCCAACCAACTAATCCACTGGATAGACCAGAACCAATCAGTATTTTAACTCTTATTTGTAATTATCTGTACATGCCGACCAACAATTTGCGATCTACTAGAACTTAGTCTATCTTCAATATAGATATACATATATATAGGTATATTTCCTGAACCACAGTAGAAAGTAAAACCTTAGTTGGGTCAGTCATAAAAGTTACTGTGTTTATTTTAGTGAACAAGGATGAGTAACACATTTCTGATCTTCTCCTATAGACAATACTATCCGTGTAAGGTTCATGACGAGAAGAATTACACACTTTTGAATAATATTGCAGAAAAGTGGCTTGGCATATCCCTGAGTTTAGTTACAACTACTTGTAACTCATTAGTCTTCGTATTGCTACAACTGCATATATGATGTGTATGATCGTACTCTGTTTTAAGGACAAAGTCTAGCTACAAGAGTAGTCATAGTCGAGAAATGCAAGGAATGGTAATTATTGGTAGTAATACTAGTTTAAGCCATTCAGACCTTCCCATAGCCAGATTCAAAACCTCGAAGCAAGCCAAAACTCATTGATAAATCTGAAATCTAACCAACTACCAGAACTAACCCCTGTAAGGGTTAATTGTAACAGTTCGAAAAGATAGTTCATGGACAGTTAATAGTTGAGAACTCAAGGAATCACTTATGAGTTTGAAAATCATGTCAATATCGATTGCCCTACTAACAAATTTAATTTTGATCTTGCTACATAGACAAGGTGAAATAGCCTACAGTAGCAGATGATTTTTTTTTTCATGATATTTCTTTGGATTAAATATATTTCTAAATAGGTACAATGAAACACATGAGCAGGGTCCTGGAAGGATTGCAGAGACTCATGCGAAGGAACATCAGCTCTTTACATGAAAATAGGAAGGCTAGGAAGATGTTCTCAACATGCAGGAATTTTTAGATTGGTTATTTTTGCAAACAAGTCGAGTAGAAGAAAACTGCAGAAAGAAATGCATGTGGTCATTCAATTCAATATGTGAAGCTTCGCTTATTGGAAAAAAAAAAAAAATTCTCATTGGTTCAAGTCGAAGTTAACTGAATGTGTAAATGGTTTAATTAGTGCCACAACAACACTGCAATAACTGAAGTCTGATACTTGAATGTTGCTGCCAAAGTGGCATTGGTATGCCCTACCTACAAGCTGAATGTTAGAACTAAATTTTTCTGTGGATATAAGCCAATAAACAATATACATGGACTGTCATGTCACAAATGATTTAAATATGGCCATGGAATTTTGAATTCTTTGAGGCATTTCAGCGAGTTTTTCTTAGTGAAGCATCTACAGCACTTTATTCATCTCTTTCTGCAGCAATTTTATATGATGCTGGTCCCCTTGTCCTATGATTTGCATGTGGAATGTTTCAAACTTGGCTTACTATGGATTAATTCTTGTTAAATGAACAACTTTATGTTATATGCACTGTTCATAGGCACACTCTCACAGTAGATTTAAAATTCAAAATCATCTCCACGTCTTGTATTGCATACACTTGTGGTCCAACGGAATGAAATTTGGTGAAATTAACATTTCTCTTGTTGACATTACAAATCTGCAACACTCAAATAGCATTCTCGTGGTTGAATGTTTTTTTTTATTGTTTTCATATATGAATACCTTGCTGATATCAGATTCTGAAATCATCACCATTTTTGGCACCCACGTGGTCATTATTATTTGGGGAATTAATGAGGATCATTTTGCTCTATTCTCAAGTATTTCACATAAATAAAATTTTCAAATTACATAGGCATCCATTGGGGGGTTTGGACCTTCACTCTAGGAAATTTTCTTACATTTGATGTTAGATCCTTGAGGGAGCTAGATAGGGTTTGGACATACAAAACTTGGAAAACCGAATCTCTTGTGTAAAATCTGTAGTACCCTAAAGCAACTTAGAGTTGTGAAGTCATTCAAATGAAATAGATAATTTATAATTAGAGTTGTTATCTCAGAACTCAAAATTAATCACTTTGTCGTTTGGTTCAGAATATGCTTACACTCTCAAGGTGAATGAGAAAAGTGACATCTACAGTTTTGGAGTGGTGCTTCTGGAGCTAGTGACAGCAAGCAACCAGTAATTCAGGATTTTGAGGAGAGTAAAGACCTTGTAATGTGGGTGTGCACTAGAATTGAGAAGCAAAATGATTGGTTACAGGACATACTGGATTCTAGAGTAATGGTAGATTGCTTCAGGGAAGAAATGGCTGCAGTCCTCAAAGTGGCTCTTCTCTGTACCAGTGCTTTTCCCATCAATCGGCCATCTATGAGGAGAGTGTTGGAGTTGCTACATGAGGCTGGCCAACTGCACAATGCTAAGGATGTTGTTTCCAAGGATCTAAATCTATACCATGTTAATTTCCAGACCATGAAAAGCAGATTCTGCACTTGGAAAGAATAACCTAACTCCAACTTGAAAGCTTCGATGAAAATAGAAAATCTATGCATGCTAAACTATAAACACATACTGCTGAATATTCAAACAGTGAATACACATCTAAACTCTCAATTACATCTATCTTCTATCAAATACTGAAAGAAGTAAATACATTGCAATAGCTCCAAACGAAAAACTCACTAACCAACATGGTGGTGCAACCTGCATCTCCTTTACAGAATAGAAGAAGAGGGAAGATACAATGTATCTGATCACATGCATCAGTGCTCAAGATGACTCAGACCCTCACCCTAGTCTAGTCACCTAAGGCACCCTAGTTGCAGGGATAACAATGCCGAGCAAGTCCACCTCAAATGGAAGACAAAATGCAAGCATATATCCCCTTCATACATACTTCGGCACTCAAAATAAATTTATGTGACCAGGCACATGGCAAAAGTATGGTCTTATTAGTGCCAACCAGTGCCCCAATTTATGTTACCATGTAAAGGGCTGTGCACTGGGCACAATGGGGTAGCAAACTCAAGATGTGTTTACCAAGTCAGGCTCAATTCTTCTACCCCTGAAAAACAAGCTAGAAGAATGGAAATGGTTGAGAAGAAAGGATACCAGTGCCTTATTTAAGATGAGGATGAATGGATCTAGATTTTGCTGAGGGAAATCACTCTAGGGGCCAAAGAAATAGTGCATTTGTTGAGATATCCAAACAGAGTACAATTCTTCCCTTGATTATTGAGCACACTCAAAATCTTCTTCACATTCCCTTGCCACAGTGGGTAGGAAAATAAGTTATAAAACTATTAAGAAACCTTTCAAACGTGATTTTTCACCGTAACTCAGAGAAAATGCAGCCGAGGAATTGCTTCTCGTGAGAGTCCCTCTTTTTTTTTTAACATAATATAACAATTTTACCAAAATAAGAGAACTCCATAACCCATACTGACGAAGTTTCATATTCGATAGTGAACACGTAGCAGAAATCTCATCCTCAAGGGTGCACTTCAAAAGAAACCAGCCACCAGCTCTTTCAGAAAAATGAACCACGGCATGCAATCCTTTAGCCCCCTTTAAAATAGTAGGGCAAGACTAATAAAAAGGCGCAATTTCATCCCCCAACCATCCATTTCTAACAGCTATATTCATGGAAAATGAGCCCATTTTTCTCTAAAAGCTGAGACCACTAGAATATGTGCACTCTCAAAACCAGCATTCACAACCAAGCCAAGACAAAGTAACAGGGTTTTTTTTTGAAGACCGAGATTCTACATATGGAGTCTAATATGTAGAAGATCCGCGTGCGAACATGTTACACTGAATCTAGATGTTCTAAAGTAGATTCTTGGCCAAATTTGAGTGATCTTAAGGGGATCATATGGGCTTGTCAATTTCCTGGCAACCTGGGACGTCTGAAAAAAGGAATTAACCATCAACCAAACAAATTGTTGGAAGTTGTCTAGATCAGAATTTCATAACCGGGTAATTTATATTACAGACTAGTCAATATAACAGATCAGAGAGTACATGAAGCTGCAGGCATATTTGATGGGCCGCATTGATTCCCCTGGATCGTGTGATCAGAAGCTGGGCATGAACCGACCTACACAGAGTCGGAGCTGAAGGAAATAGTGGTCGCATTAGATCATGGTCGTTTATGGCATCCAGAGACTGTTGTACAGATGTATCACTGATAGCTAGTAGTGATAAATTGGGTGTGTGAAATAAGTGCATGCGTAAGGACTTGATCAGATCAGCGTAAAAGTCAATGTGGCACTAAATCGAGAACTAAAATTGAGCATTAAAGCCATGTTGAGTTCATATTGCTGATCAAACTACTGAATACTCGTGTTCACCAGGGTCGCGTTGATTGAAAGCCAAGAGTGGAATCATGTCACTGTAGTAGCTATTAACTGTGGTGAGTTGAACGAGGATTTGAATCGTAAAAGGCCAGATTGATTAGTTTTCGAAGGAGATCGAGATTTTCATTTGAAAGATCGAGTTTCAGGACAGGCCATTATCCGACCAATCCATAAAATCTAGAAAGAGATTCTAATTTGTGGGCCGAGTTGATCCCTGCACTAAGTTTTTTTTTGAAGTCGTTTTGAGTAAGGCAACGCGAATTTCTCACAACCATCATAACTTGTGCAGTCAAATTGATAGCACTATGTGTTGAAAAGAAGGCCATGGCGACGATGCTGATGGGTAAAGGCTGTTAATCACAACAGCTTAACAGCTACAAGGTCGGAGGTTCAAGCCCTCCTTCTAGCAGTCTTTGGGGTTTAGTGGGCTTTGGGTCCAGATTTTGAACCCTGCTCTGATACCATGTGTAAAGGCCTGATTCCTATTATTAGAGCCTCAATCTATTATACACTAACAGATCTATTTTCCTACTGATTTAAAATTAAGAAAAGGAGCTTACTGACCTTCTTACATAGCTTTAAACATTTAACATCTTATCATTTTATCATAAGCAACATAAATTAAGGTGAGCATTCCATTGATATCAACTTAACACGAGTAGTCCATGGAAAAATACCTGTTCCAGTGGTTGATGATGATACCTTTGTCTTATAGCTCTAGTTGAACGCTCCTTCTCACCGACCCAACCAGATTTACCTCCTAGCCAACTAGGAAATAAATTCCCAGCCCAGGAAACCTCCACAGGTTCCCTAGCCCTCCGTGCCCAAGTCCAACCAGATATAGTGTGTCCTCAAGAAGAATGTGCAAAACCAGATAACAATACTTTCCTCCCTTCAAACCCAAGAAACCTCCATAGGTTTCCAAGGTCTCCCAAAATCATAACAAGTCCAAACAATCACAACCAACCCCCACAATCATAAGTAAGACCCCAACCCCCCCCCCCTTTTTCTTCCTTCCCCCTTCCCTTTTTATACCCTCCTTCCCTTCTCCATCTCAACCACCTCTCATTAATTTCATTAACTTCTCATCCATCCTTACAGTTGACTTCTCTTCTCCCAAGTAAGCTAGGAGTACATTTGGAAATGTGACATGAATATAAAATTGAGAATTTAATGGGAAAGGATCATGTCTTCTCCCAAGTAAATCTGAAAAGTACATTTGGGAATGTGAGGTGAATATATATATATATATATATTGATAATTAAATGGAGAGGACTATGTCTTCTCCCAAGTAAATGTGAGGGTACATTGGGGAATGTGAGATGTAATTACATGGAGAGGACCATGTCTTCTCCTTAGTAAATGTGAGGGTACATTGGGTAATGTGAAATGAATATATATATTGATAATGAGTTGGAGAGGACTATGTCTTCTCCCAAGTAAATGTGAGGGTACATTGGGGAATGTGAGATGAATACATATATTTTTGAAATAATGGAAGGAGACCATATCCTACCTAATATTCAATTTGAGAAGGTAAGTGGGGAATTTGAATAATGGAAATCATGAATTTTATATTAGACCAATATTTCTCAATATTTTCAGATAATGTAAACATTAACAAAATTTGTAGGATAAGATTTAAGTGGGGCATTACAAATTGGAGCAACTATAGGTCAACTTGAGGGTAAAATTCCTTATCCAATCTACTTCATCAGTAATAATTTGTCGAAGGCTAAATTGAATTACACTATAACAGAAAAAGGGTTCCTCATTATTGTGCATTCTTTGAATAAGTTTAGACATTATATTATTGGTTACCATGTTTTTGTACATACTTAACATGTAGCAATTAAATATATTTTGAACAAACTATATGTAAATTCTAGGATAATCGGGTGGTTATTGCTTTTAAAACAATTTAACTTAACCATTGTTGAAAAATCGGGGAAAGAAAATTTTGTTGCATATTCCTTATCAAGATTAAAAAAAAAAATTATATTTGAAGGGTTGGTTAATGATCATCTTCCAGATGGGCATATTTTTTCCATCTCACTTCTTTCTTCATGTCTTGTTAACATTTCCAACTATATAACAATTGGAAAACTCTCTCCTCACTCGTCTTCAAGGGAGAAATGCAAGATCATTAGACAAAGTGCCTCTTATACTTGGATTAGGGGAAGCCTCTTCAAATTGGGACTTGATCAAGTTTTAAGAAGATGTGTGAGGGGGGATGAGGTCTATGATATCCTCTCATCTTGTCATGATGGAGCTAGTGGAGATCCTTTTTCCACAAGATGGAAATATTGTCAGATCCTACAAATAGGATACTTTTGGCCAACTCTTCATAAAGATGCCCAAATATACATTGCAAAATGTGATCAGTGCTAGAGAAAGGGGAAGCTTGCAAGGAAGGATGAAATTCCTCTTCAAACCCAAATGTCTTCTAAGTCATTTGAGAAATGGGGCATGGGCATCATTGGTCCTATTGATCCCCCATCCTAATAGAAAAATTACATCATTGTATTCACCAATTACTTAAATAAATGGGATGAAGTAAAAGTAATTAAGGAAGTCGCAAAGAAAAAGGTAGTTAAGTTATTAAGAGAAAATATTTTCTAAAGGTTTGGTTTTCTAAGAGAGTTGGTGACAAATCAAGGAACCCAGTTTACTTCCAACCTATTTAAACGAATAATGAAGCAGCACGCCATTCACCACTGAAAATCTAATGCCTACCACCCCTAAGCAAATTGGTAGGTAGAGGTCACTAATAGATCCTTATAGAACACTCTTACTAAAACAATTATTGGTAGAGAGAAAGACTAGGTAGAAAGTCTTGTTGAAGCCACTTGGGCCTACATTACTGCTCGGAAAACAACCTCTACTTTCACCCCCTATGAGCTAGTTGATAGGAAGAAGTTTTTGTTACTAATTGAGTTTGAATGACACACTTTGAGTTTGGAATCTCAGCTATATATTGACCAAGGTAGAGACTGAAATAATATAGTAACTAAATGCCTTGTGTGAGTACTAAATGCAGGCCTTGATGCATACTGAGGTAGTCCAACTAAAAAGGAAAGTTTGGCATGATAGATACATCAAAAACAGAGCCTTCCAAGAGGGTGATTGGGATATATTATATGATTCTAAGTTTGAGGACTTTAAAGGAAAAATCATGATCAAATGGTTGGGACCTTACCTAGTGAAAAAATTGTACGACATTAAATCTATCAGAATCAAAACGATAGATGAGGAAACCCCATTATTAGTGAATGGTCACAGAATGAAATTTTAGAGGAAGCCCCTTTCCAAGGCTGAATTTTCAAGTTTCAATAGGTAAGGAACTGAATGTGATTTAGAGCACTAGTCCTCCCAACCTATCTAGCACCTAACTAACAAAAAAAGAAGAAAAAACAAATAAATTCTAAAGTGAAAACCTCCTTTGAGGCTCTTCAGATAGGCTTATTGGTTAAAAATCTCCATGAGGTAGCCATTGAGTTGGGAAAAAAAATGAAACTCTAGGTGAATATGTCTTATGAGGCGCACGAAGTAGGTTCAATGAATGAAAACCGCTATGAGGTAGCCAATGAGCCCAAAAAAAGAGAAAAAAAAATGAAGAAAAAGGGAAAAAACATATTGATATCTCACATTGATTTTTTTACAGGAGAGTTTCGCCTACAACAGAAGGAGAAACAACAAGTAGGTAAACCAAAATGGACATACTGCAAAAATAAGAAAGAGAACAGTCTTGCACCCATTTCAATCCATCAGCACATATTGCCTCAAGGTTGGCCCAGTTTGTATCACTATACCATTTTACATTCCCTTACATCATTCCCAATATCATCCACCTCATGCACCTCACTTTCCATAGGTTTTTTACAACATTCCTAAAATCCTAGAAAAAAATCCATAACTACTACAAGAAATACCTATCTCTAAAAAAGCTACATATCCAAGTTTTTTTAGTATCTTGTCCATGTCCAAGCTTCACAAATGTGCTCCCCTCACCCTGTTCACCCTATTCCACCTTATAGATATCCATTTCCTTCACTTTTTAATCATATTCAAAATCAAAAACTTCTCCATCCACATTTCCTTTAAATTATCAAGTCATCTGCATCACTTAAGGATATTTTTCACTAAGATTGAAAGGCATTTATGCCTACTACAGGAAACTACATAGTTATGTAGAAAGTTTCAAATGCCCTGCAAACTCAACTTTTTTAGAATATAAGGATCCCTATGAGGGAATTGTGTTTTCTAATAACTTTGTAGCTCCAGAAGCAACCTCTAGGATTGATAAAGAAGTACTAATCATCTACAGGATCCCCTAGAGATTGTTACAGGATGAAACATACAGAACTACTAGAATCAAGCTAGTCTCTGAAAGAATCTGTGACCATGGAATTCATTGACACCAAGTGTCCAAAAGGTATAAAAGAGGTATGGAGCCCAAAAGTCTCTCTGAATTCATCTAAAGCATAGTGAAAATTTATTGTTTGTGCAAATCAAGGCTCAAATAGGCTAGCAACTGAAATCTAACTAACATTCCAAAAACCATGTTCATAAGGTAACCTTCCCACATATAAGAGATAAGTAAGACAAACGGGATTATCTCCTTGAATCATTTGAAAAGGTGGCCATTATATTTTTATGATGAAACAGTTGAAGTGGAGAATACATTCAATGGTTACACTGGGGAGTGGAGTGGTAGATGGGACAAAAAAACATTTTGCATTGAATCGCATCCATGACACCCCTTAACTATGTTATACTTTGTATCCATTTTGAAAACAAAGTAGTAGTAATCTCCCCATCGATGAAGTGCATGCAATAGTAATAAATCATAGGTTGTTACAAAAATTGTCACAGGTTACTATAAGAATTACTGCATGCTACTACAAGAACTATTACAAATAGTTATAGGTTTTCAAGTGGTTTGCTACATGATTGTGTAAACACTACTACATTTTCCTCACCAAGCATCAAAAACTCTTTGCATGCATTAAAAACATTGGTACCTAAAAACAAACCCTAAATTTTTTACCAAGTCCTCTTCCCAAGAAGTTATTCGACCTACATAGTTTATTCTGTGTCAAACTGGGCACACAATCTGTATTAATATATATATATATATATATATATATATATATATATATATATATATATATATATATATATATATATATATAGTTTTGTGCCAAACTATAAGTAGGAGGATAGGAGATTCATAATTTTCCTTTTTTATGTTTGATTCCCACTTTGTTGAAGGTATAAGATCAAAATTGTGCTAATACTTGGAACTTTGTCCATTTAAAAAAAAACATATGGGCTCTCCAATAGGAAATCATGTTTCAAGTAGCAGTAGGGTCACACCAAATCCTCTCAAAATTGTTATTACCACAAAGAAACAAACCATTTAATTAGATTAATCTTATAGGAGTTATAAGAAGGAAATTTTCTAGTGTGGTTGTAAATTAGCATCCAAAATCTGGTTGAAGGAATCCTGTGAGAGGACAAAATCAGAGGCAGTTTTAACAAAAGGGATCCCACCGACACCAACAGAATTTATCAATCCCTTGGGGTTGTTAACATCTTTTAAATTTGACAATTGTTAGGGTTCTTTGAAAAATCAATGGCTTTGATGATGAAGTGGCAAAGGAGTTTTCCATGAATTTTTAGAACCCTGAGGGGTATGAGTTTTTCATTGCAGTCAAGGGACTAGTGATTTAATTCAATGAGGACTTTGTGAGAATCATCACAACTCTTCCTAATTTATTGTAGAAGGAAGAGAGGTAGGAGGACATCACTCCCAAAAAAGGTTCTTTCTTAAAAAATGAAAAACCTAATTAGGAACAGATGTAGGAGGCCATCACTTCGAAAAAAGGTTCTTTCTTACAAAATGAAAAAACTAATTAGTACAAAAATGGGGTGAAGAGGGAAAGCTTGATTGACCCCTGGGGTGAGGTAACCTACCATATCATCAAGAACATATATTGTGAGGGTAGGTTGAACATAGTCTATGCTTACCAATTCATGTTTTTATATCAGTTAAGATTCCAATCCCACCTCCCAACCTCTTAATCACTGAGCATCTTATTCTTTCTCCTATAATATCTAAAGGAGATGAGCACTAAAGTATATGGAAAGCACAAGTACTTGGACCATCATGGCATGATTAAACTAATTTTGAGTGATTCATTGGAAGGCTTACACATCCTATTACTTGGGCCAAATTTGTGGATATGGATAGATAGGCATTTCTAGAAGCACAAGAAGAACTCAATACGCCTAAAAATATTACAACTAAAAAGAGGAATGGGAAGGAAAGAGCCAGCCCCTCAAAAAAAAAAAAATACACCTTGGTGGAGGAAGAAAAAGGAGGTATTAGCCACCTTGGCAGGTTTAAGTACCCCTACCAAGCCCAAAGTAAGTAAACATGTCCAACAAATTGTCTATGCAAGGAGGAAAAGCAAGAAAATTAGATTCATCGGAAAGCATCAACCTCCTTCTACTACTCCTATTGCAATAGAGGAAACACCTACCCTGGAGAGAAATGG
This sequence comes from Pinus tabuliformis, assembly GCA_031772625.1. NCBI lineage: Eukaryota > Viridiplantae > Streptophyta > Pinopsida > Pinales > Pinaceae > Pinus > Pinus tabuliformis. The sequence goes on from CM062817.1 coordinate 723,225,724, forward strand.
TAGTAGGAAGGAGAAGTGTAGGGATTTCCACATATTTAGGAACTAGAAATTGAGGTGCAACGTGGAAAAATGGTAGTACTTTCCAAGGAAACAAAGCAGTAATAAGATCAGTCTTCCCGGCAGAAAAAAACAAAGTAACATGCACCAAGGAAGCAATATTCCTTCTTTTCTTTTCCATTAATGGATGATCCTCCTGCTATAGGGACATCAGGTGTATTGATGCCTACACATATAATACCCCATCCAATGATTGAGGTGGAGAAAACCAAAGTAAAAACCTAAAGGTCGAAAAGAATTTCCCAGGAGGGGTGGCAGATATTGCTAGAATGGAGGATGAAGTTAAAAAAGTAAGGAAGGAAATGTACTTCTTGAAAATAGAATAATCCAATAGAAGATAACACCTTGAGAAAAAAATAAATACCTAAGGAGTCAACTGCAACAAGCACAAGGATTGTTAAGAGACAAATATGCTTGTATTGCAACAATGGAAACATCATTAGAAACAATGACACATCTTTCCCTAAAGGTGGTAAACTATAGGAAACCATCCAAAGCATATTCATTGTTCCTAAAAGAGCAATGATTTAGATTCCAAATTAATCAAACATCTCAGAGAGGCACATGCAATTGCAAGAGAACAAACACTTCATAGATTTTTGCCAAGATTGTATCATGGAGGACAAAACAAAACTAGTTGAATTTTATATGCATAACATTGTTCTCTTTGATATGCTTGTTTGAGACCCCAATCCTTACTTAGGGGATTTATAGTTGTTGGCACTAGCATCTTCGCTAAGGCATGAGGAGATTAGAGCAGAAGAAGTGAGCAGAGCCATGGAGAGGGAGTTGAAGGAGTCTTTATGGATCATACCAGAACAACCATATCCTTCAGTTCTTGTTCAAGCCCGTTTCATTTTTGCACAGGACCCTGAAATAGAGGCTATTTGGAAGAAAAATAAATTAGAATCCATATTTCACTTTGAGGAGACATTGAAGCTATTTGGAGAGTTCACGAGCCAACAAAATAATATGGCAAGGCTTATCTTACAACATGAAGATGAGGGAGTATCACTCTCTTGATAAAATTGAAGCAACATTAGTCACAAAACTCATCTTTATAAGAAATCGTCTAAAAGCTTGGGATTCAATGGATAGGAATAAAATTTAATCCGCCTCTACTACTATGGATAAAGGAGCATCAAATCCAAGAAGAGGAAGCCAAGTGTAGAAGGACATATAAGAGAATGTAGGATTTTATCTAGTAGGGATATCCACAACCAACTCAATTTGAGACATCAAGTAGACAATCAGAGAGCTAAATGAATAGGAGAAGAGAAGAGAAGAAGATTGAGTTTCTCAAGGATGAGCAAAAGTTCTAGTAGGGGGATATGATGGCCATCCAAAATAGGTAAATCACAATTCTCGTCTTTCCACTCCTAGGTGCATAAAACAATGTTTGACCCCACATTTTGCACTTAATGGTATATTTTCCTAGCTTAATGAGTTATTATAGGATTCAATGTGGGTTGTATAGGATTTATAAACATATTGAGCATATTCTTAGGAATCTAGCACTCGATAAATTCTAGGGACTTGCTCCTTGTAGCAAGAAGACTCAGACTCGATTAGCTAGGGGTATTTAATGCATGTTCCTGTTGTTGAGAGTTATACCTAGGGCAAGATCCATTCTTTTTAGGTCCTTTGTGTGAGGAATGTATCCCTACCTCAAGGAGGATTTTCCCCCACCTAATGTATAAATAGGATATTTGAATTGGATTTTGAGGCAATAAAGAAGGAACAGATTGGGCTTTTGAATATTTTCGAGCAAGTTTTTCAACATTGTAATTTATGATGTAAGACATATTTTCAGTTAATGGAAGTAATTCCTCATTTAATATTTTATATTGGTTCTTCTTTAAGGACTTTGAGCATCCTTGGGCTGGTCTCACCCAAAGAGATTCAAAGACCTCTTCTATTTATATTGTTATTATTTCAATGCTTGTATTTTACTTGTTTATCTTTTGAATCAACATTTCTAGAAATTACAATTTGATAGCTTTGTGCTTGGTTAAGTAGGTAGTTTTATTATCTAACCTTATTTACAAGTCATTTTTACAATTTGTTAGCCTCTTAGATTACATCTATCACTTCACATTGCAACTTTAAGTCTTTTTCCATTTCATTTCAATTGTTGTTACAATTTCTGCAACTTTTTTGTTTTACAGTGCAACGAATATTATGGTTACAAAGGTTGAACAAAGCTTGGTTTCACAGTGTTAAAGCTTAGACTTAATTGTTCATTGCATTTACTAGCTGAATGACATAATTTCACATCATTCCTACCCCTTCTCTCACTTTAGGTTTGCATTTCAGCCATTTTTTTGGCTTATTGGTCATTTCCTATAACACAATCGGTAATCTTTTAACTACAAGAAAATAGTCGTTTTTATTTGCCCAGTTCTGCAATAAACTCATGATTTAGTTTCCTTAACATATTAAGACATGTCTGGGATGTTGAGGTTGGGGTTTGGAATAATAAAAATCTCATGAAGTTAAATTTAGATGCTTTTACTATATGCTTTATGAGTGTTGTTTTTAGCTTACATAGATTTAGGTTTACTTTACAAGTATTTTATTTTCAAGAAAAATGTGCTTTCCATTTCTTGCAATCAACATAGTTGTGTGCCATTTTATTTCTTCGAGTTATTTTTGCAATTTCACTTTCTTGTAGTATAGTTAGCTCAACGGCTTGACTAAATTTTTATCCCTTTATCCCACAATCCAACATTTGTCACCTACATAGGGATTAGAAGAGGAAATAGAAATTTTTTGTTGCACATATAGTGCCAACCCTCTTAATTTTATATGAACCCTGCGTTGATAATTAAATCTATCAATCATGGGAGTTACAACATTATTGTTGCAATACTAAGGGCCATAAATGGTCAAAAGTATATTCTACCTTCACCTTAGGAGAAAATTTTCAAGGAGACTATAACATAGCATGGAAAGTCTTCCCAATATGTTTCTCTTAGTACATCCATGTATTCCATGTTGGTTGTGATCTAGAGGTAAAATGAAGCACTTTCTATAATGATGATCTAGTGTCAAAACCCAACAAAGGTATTCCTAGGTTAGAGCAGTTAACTGATCTAGAGGTAAAGTGAAGCACTTTCTATAATGATGATCTGGTGTCAAAACCCAACAAAGGTATTCCTAGGTTAGAGCAGTTAACTAAGTCTTTGAAGGTGTTAGTAATGTTAATGTAGCAGTGCAAGTTCCAAGTTTATGTATAAAAGTTGTTAATGATAGTATTCTAAGATAATGCAGTATATGGGAACGATACTAGGTACAAGTGAAGGGTATAGCTAGAGTTCTTATGGTTGTAAAGATGATACTATGGACTCTCTAGTCAAATAAATAAATAAAATGTTGGTTATGGACCCTGATTATCTTCCAGATTGTTCAGAGCTTTTTTTATCCACGTTGGATTCCTTTCGTAACGAGGTAGCAATACCAACCATTTAAACGTCATCAGGGGGGTCTAGGGGGGGGGAGAAGACAACTTTTATGAGACCCCCCTGGCGGGGGTTCGAGGTCAGTGCCCCCGAAGCTAAAAATAGATGAAAATTTTCCTTGTAAAATATTGTAATTTCGTAGTCAATATGGGTCATTCATTAGGCGAATGATATGACAATAGAAGTTATGTTAATTTAGGGTTTTTTCCCTAGAAGGAAACCCTTGGTTTATATGAGGTAATTGTATTGCGATTGTGTATTATTATTTTGAGCGAGAGAGAGAGAGAGGAGATTGTGTGAGAGTGAAGAGGAAATTATAGCAGATCTATTGTAGTTTGTATCTCTTCATTTTATTGGATAATATAAAAGGAAGGACTAGTTGTTTCTCCATGGACATAGCCCAAATTGGGTGAACCACGTATATTTGTGTCTCTCTTGTTTTATGTATTTCTATATTTGTCTTTCTGCAATATTTTATGTATTTCATTGCTCCATTAATTAATTTCTAACAACTGGTATCAAAGCTGAAGGTTTATTTGGCTAATAAACATGCAGGAGAGAAGGGTTCCTAGTTTGAGTGGGAGCAATGGCAGAAGATGGTAGGTTTAGGGTCGAGAAATTTAACGACCAAAACTACCAGTTGTGGAAGATGCAAATGGAAGATTATCTATATCTAAATGATCTATACCTACCATTGAGAAAAAAAAATAAAGAAGTTGATGAGTATGATAGACACAGAATGGAAGATTCTCGACAGAAAGGCCCTAGGAACAATACAGTTGTGTCTGGCAGCGTTGGTGGCATTTAACATTTCAAAGGAAACGACAACAAAAGTTTTAATGATTGCATTTGCCAAACTATATGAAAACCCTCAGACTCAAATAAGGTATTTCTTATGAAGCATTTATTTAATATGAAGATGTCAGAAGGAAAATATGTTGTTGATCATTTAAATGAATTTAACATGGTTACTAGTCATCTAAGTTTTGTAGGGGTAAATTTTGATGATGAAGTTAGGGATCTATTGTTTTTGTGCTCATTTCTAGAAAGTTAGAATGGCTAATTTATGGATATCAGTAACTATATCTCTAGATCTAGTACTTTAAAGTTTGATGATGTTTTTGGTGCCATCCTTAGCGAGGAAATGCGACAAAAAAGTTTCGGTGATACATTAGGTAATGCTTTGGCTGCAGATACTATGGGAAGAAAAATGGAAAGATGAAGGAGCCCAAGAAATCACAGTAAGTCAAGAAAATGCATATCCAAATCCAGATCATGGATAGTGCACTTGAAAGGTGGGAAGAAAGGACACCTTAACAAAGACTGTAAATCTCATAAAGGAAAAGAAGGAGATGGACAGCAAGAGAACAATCATGAATAGAATGTGACAAGTGATATGTTGCAAGATGATTTGATTCTTTCATTAGAAATTATAATTGATTCCTGGGTGGTTGATTCAAGGGCCTCATTCCATGCCACATATGATAGGAAACATTTTCATGACTATGTTAAAGGAAATTTTGGACAGTTTCATCTGGGTGATGATAAACCCTGTAAAATCGTTAGAATGGGTAAAGTTTTTATAAAGAAACATAATGGAAACCAATTACTATTGAAGGAGGTAAATCATGTTCTAGATCTAAAAAAAAATCTAATTTCAACTGGGCAATTGGGAGGTGAAGGTTGTGGAACTACTTTTATAGAAAAAACATGGAAGGTCACTAAAGGAGTTGTGGCAATAGCAAAAGGAGAAAAGGTTGGTACATTGTATTTATGCAATAGTATTTCTAATTTTGTTAATGCTTTAACCTCCACATGAGAATATACGACATTGTGGCATTATAGGCTCAAACACATGAGTGAGAAGGGGATGTAGATTCTTCACTCAAGAAATTTGTTGCCAGGTTTGAAGCATGTTGATTTGGATTTTTGTGAGAATTGTATTTATGGAAAGAAAAAGAGAGTCATATTTATCAGAGTTGGGAAAGAAAAGGAGAGAAAAAATAGAACTTGTGCATACAGATGTATGGGGGCCTACTCAACTATCATCTCTTGGTGGCTCTCGCTATTATGTTACATTTATTGATGATGCAACTCGGAAAACCTAGATTTATTTTATTCGAAATAAATCTTATGTATTTGATATTTTAAAGAAATGGAAAGCTTTGGTTGAGAATGAGACAGGAAAGAAGTTGAATTGTCTCATATCAGACAATGGAGGTGAATATTGCAACAAATATTTTGATAAATACTATTCAAAGCATGAAATTCACAGAGAGAATATAGTTCCAGGAACACCACAACGAAATGGTGTGTTAGAAAGGATGACCAGGACAATCATGGAGTGTTGGGTTGTGTTATACTATTTCCATGACTAGACCCCCTCTACGGGGTCCGGGGCAGCACCCCAGGAAAAATAAAATTGGACCCTATATTAGGTGGGCGGACCTACCTATGGTTTTGTGCATGGTTTTCGCACATGATTTTGGGCACGATGGTTTTCGGTCCATGGTATTTTGTAGATCTGGTCAAGGGAACTATGGTTATGTTCTAATCTAGGGTTAATGGATTGGGGTTTATGGATTCTTCGGCATCTATATATATGTATTGTAACATTGAAAGGAACATAATGAAAAGTCAATTTGGTAGTCCCAGTTTTGGGATCCAGGCAAAAATCTCTGTGTATATTTTTTTTATGTGTTATGATCTCGCCATTGTTTATTTTCTGTTTTTAGAATTCGCATGCAGGTAATTTCTGTACAGGGTTAAAACCTAGATGGAGCATGCAACGTGCGTGAGATTTCATGCAGGATTGCCCTTACAATTTTAGGCAGATGTTGTAGACTCACTATTTTTTATCTAATAAACAGAGGGCCTTCAAGTTCCTTAGATGGCGGTATTTCAGAAGAGGCATGGATAGGTAAAAAGGTAAACTACTCATTTTTAAGAATTTTGATTGTGAAGCTTTTGTCCACATTAATAAAGAAAATATAACAAATCTTGATGAAAAAACAAAGAAATGTAACTTTATTAGATATGGGGTAAATGATTTTCGTTATCGTTTATATGACTATGAAAATAATTAGGAGATGAGATGTCATATTCAATGAAAAGGTCTTGTATAAGGATTAGATGAAGGAAAATAAATAGGAAAATGAAAACAAAGAATACACAGTGCTTGATGATATCACAGAAAAAGTAAAGGTTCCTGAAAATTATAATGATCAATAACCACAACAACAGCACAAACCACAACAACAATAGGCACCTCAAACACCTGAGAGTGGTGTTAGAAGATCTACCAGGATAAGTAGACCCCCTGAACGATACTCTCCTTCATTATATTATGTATTGTTGACTGATTTTGGTGCTCTGGAAAGGTATGAAGAAGCAATGTAGGTAGAAACCAGGAAGAAGTGGGAGAAATCCATGAAAGAAGAGATGGACTCCTTGATGCATAACCAGACTTGGGACTTATTCAAGTTTCCTGCAGGCAAAACAGAATTGTAGAATAAATGGGTTTATAGGTTGAAGGAAGAATATTGAAGAAAACAGAGATATAAGGCTAGACTTGTGGTGAAGGGGTTTGCACAAAAGAAAGGTATAGACTTTGATGGAATTTTTTCTCCTGTTGTTAAAATGACATCAATCAAAACTATTTTAATTCTAGTGGAAGCAGAAGATTTGCATCTTGAGTAGTTAGATGTAAAGACGATATTTCTCCATGGGGATTTGGAGGAAGAAATATATATGCAGCAACCACAAGGGTATGAGGTCAAAGGGAAGGAGAAGTTAGTGTACAAATTGAAGAAGATCTTGTATGGCTTAAAACAGGCTCCAAGATAGTGGTATCCAAAATTTGACAGCTTTGTGCCTTAACAAGGCTATACTAGATGTCCCTCTGACCATTGTCTTTATATTAAAAAGAAAAATGATGGCAACTATATTATATTGTTATTGTATGTAGATGACATCTAATATGCAGGAAATAAATGTGCTCAAAGGAAAATTGGAAAATTCATTTGCAATGAAGGATTTCGGTGTTGCAAAATAAACCCTTAGTATGAGAATAACTAGAGACAGTAGAAATCGAAAATTAACATTGTCGCGGAGTGAGTACATAGAAAATGTGTTGGAAATATTTAATATGCAGAATGAAAAACTAGTTAGTACACCTTTAGATATCCATTTCAAACCAAGTAAGGAGATGTGCCCCAAGACTCAGGAAGAGATGAATTATTTGTGTAAATTTCCATATGCATCATCAATTGGAATCTTAATGTATGGAATGGTCTACACAAGGCCTAATATTGCATATGCAATGGGAGTTGTAAGCAAGTATATGAAAAATTAGGAAAGAGCATTGGATAGAAGTGAAGTGGATTCACGGGTATTTGAGAGCTACCACAAATCAAACATTATGCTATGGTGGTTCAAATATTGCTCTACAGGGGTATGGTGATGTAAATATGCCGGGTGATAGAGATAACATGAGGAGAACCACAAGGCATGTGTTTATTGTAGGTGGAACAACTATTAGTTGGGTTTCAAAATTGCAAAACATTGTTTCACTTTCAACAATAGAAGAAGAGTATGTTGCTTCTATAGAGGATAGTAAAGAAATGATTTTGCTACAAAGGTTTATGGATGAAGCGGGAAAGAAGCAGGAAATGGGCAGGTTATACAATGACAACAGAGTGTCATTCATCTTGCAAATAGCTCAACATTTCATTCCAAGACTAAACATATACAACTTAGGTACTGTTTCATACAGTTAGTGTTGGAAGATGGACAGTTGAAGCTGGAAAAGATACACACTAGCCATAATCCTACATATATGTTAACAAAAGTTGTAAACATTGAGAAACTGAGATTTTGCTCATCTTTAATTAGTCTTCAAGTATTATAGTGACAATGACAAACAAATAGGTCCAAGTGGAGTCATTATCCATCAAGTGAAGCAACTAAGTGGGAGATTGTTGGGTGTGGAGCCTGATTATCTTCCTGATTGTTAATAGGTTTTTGTTTCATCCCTGTTGGTTGTTCGTAAGCTACCCATTTAAACACCATCAAGGGGGTCTAGGGGGGAGTGACAACAACTTTTATGAGCCCCCCCTACCCAGGCACCCCCCCTGGTGGGGGCTCGGGGGAAGCACCCCTGAAGCTAAAAATAGATGAAAATGACCTTGTAAAATATTGTAATTTCGTAGTCAATCTAGATTGTTCATTAGGCGAAAGATCTGACGGTAGAAGATATGCCAATTTAGAGTTTTTTTCCCCAGAAGGAAACCCTTGGTATATATGAGGGAATTTTATTGTGGTTGTGTATTATTATTCTAAGTGAGAGAGAGAGAAAGGAGAATATGTGAGAGCGAAGAGGAAATTACAACAGATCTGTTGTAGGTTGTATCTCTTCATTTTACTGGATAATATAAAAGGAAGGACTGGTTGTTTCTCCGTGGACGTAGCCCAAATTGGGTGAACCATGTATATTTGTGTCTCTCTTGTTTTATGTGTTTCTATATTTGTACTTTCGCAATATTTTGTGTATTTCATAGCTCTTTTAATTAATTTCTAACATAAAAATGCAACATTCAAAGATTTTTTACTAGGTAAATTTATATATGTATTATATTATTTTACTATCGACCTAATTTTCCATTCCTTTCTTCATTGAATATATTATCCTTCTTGGAATCAATGGTAAGAGATCCTAGCTCCACAAAATGAACTACTTTTCCTATTATGTGTTGGTTACTTTACTACAAAAAAATTGTATCATCAATAATGGAGATGATTGAGACAAGAGAACAAATGTACCATTGCTACCTAAAAGTATAATTACGACTTAAGAAATTTATGAAAGGGTAATAAACCAACCCAATTATAAATATTATAGTAGCATTATAATCGCCCCCATTTTAAGATTGTATTGCATGTGTTTTACACACCTTCGTGATGAAGGGCCTTAATGTTATAGGTTTAAAGAACCATATAGGGAAAAAAGAAAATAATATTGTAAATAAATAATGAAATGAATACTACCCCTAAAGCATTATTGTAAAAAACCTAAACTTCCAAAGTTATACCCATCAATAGAGGTGATATGATATGCCTTTGATACCAGCATGATCTAAGATCTTCTCTTCGGTTGATGTTAGCATAATTGCATGAAAGATCATGTAAAAACCATGTATGCAAACACTTAAAGAAGAAGAAACATAAAGGAGACCATAAAGACAATGCACACAAACGTTTGACAATGGAGCTCTTCCAGTGTGGACTGTGTCCCTGGGCCCTACTTCAATAGTTGGGAGGTTGCTTCATTCATATTAGCAAAAATGAAAATGAGTACTTGTCAAAATATATCAGTATAACCCCATTTCTAAGTATGACCTAAAAATGGGCTGCTCATATGCAAAAACATACTAAACCAATGAATTCATGGCGAAATTTTGATTAAAATGAATATAAACTCGACTATATTTTTCCTCTATCGACTTTGGACCCCCTAGAAAATATCCAAATTCCATAGTAGGATCTTTGTAGGTATATTTTGAGAATATTCCTTTGGAACTGCACCCTCATGCTTTCGCTTCAAGATTCTAGACTCTGGGTTTAGCTTGTCTTTGACAACGTTCCACTCCTCTGCATTGTTCCATTAGTTGGTCCTCCTTTGCTTGAATGGAAATAGGTTAGGTTTAAAATGTTTTGGGCAGTAGACTTTACAAATTCTGCCTATCTGTCATGATGGTTGATGCATTGTTTGTAGTTTGTTATGGTGGCAGGATGTTGTGGGTTCAACTCCATGAACTCCCAACGACATATATGTTAGATATCATTTTTTGGGATTCAACTGTGTTAAGTAAGTCATTCATGTATGACCATTTCCATGAGAGGTAGTCATAACTAACTAATTTATCATGATTTTTGAAGTCTCGGAAGTGATGATTGACGCTATGTGATTCATTTCACTAGTTTCAATCCCACTTCTTCACCCCTATGAGCATCACCCAATGCAATGAGTGCTAAGTGAACTATTCAAAAATCATGAGAAATTAGTCAGTTATGACTACCTCTCATGGAAATGGTCATACGTGAATGACTTACTTAACGCAGTTGAATCACAAAAAATGATATCTAATATAATGCACTGTGTAAACCCCCATACTTAAATTGAAAAAAGAGTGAAGGGATCTCTACTTGAATGGTTCATGAAGCACAATACTTTCTAAGGTTTTGCAAATGGGGTAGCAAGCTAAGTGGGCTTGATTGTGGGGAAAACTCCACAGTTAAGCGCACTTGAGCCAGAGGCGATCTAGGATGGGTGACCTCTCGGGAAGTCCTGGTTACCAGGTGCAAGCCCCGGAAGTGATGATTGACACTATGTGATTCATTTCACTAGTTTCAATTGCACTTCTTCACCCCTGTGAGCATCACCCGATGCAATGAGTGTTAAGTGAACTATTCAAAAATCATGAGAAATTAGTCAGTTATGACTACCTCTCATGGAAATTGTCATACGTGAATGACTTACTTAACGTTGTTGAATCCCAAAAAATGATATCTAATATAATGCACTGTGTAAACCCCCATACTTAAATTGAAAAAAGAGTGAAGGGATCTCTACTTGAATGGTTCATGAGGCACAATACTTGCTAAGGTTTTGCAAATAGGGTAGAAAGCTAAGTGGGATTTATTGTGGGGAAAATTCCACAGTTAAGCGCGCTTGAGCCAGAGGCGATCTAGGATGGGTGACCTCCCGGGAAGTCTTGGTTACCAGGTGCAAGCCCCGGAAGTGATGATTGACGCTATGTGATTCATTTCACTAGTTTCAATCCTACTTATTCACCCCTGTGAGCATCACCCGATGCAATGACTGCTAAGTGAACTATTCAAAAATCATGAGAAATTAGGCAGTTACAACTACCTCTCATGGAAATGGTCATACGTGAATGACTTACTTAACGTAGTTGAATCCCAAAAAATGATATCTAATATAATGCACTGCATAAACCCCCGTACTTAGACATATATGTTTTATTATATATAATAAAAAAAGGTTTAAAACCGTTTTTTCCCCTATCTTGGAAACCGTTACATCATTCGTCGACTGTTAACTCTAACCACCAATAACAATATTAAAACCATGTGTTATATTGAACCTCCACTCATTTAACTATTTTTTGCTACAACATATATATAGATATATGTGTTTGTGTGTGTGTGTGTGTGTGTGTGCGTGTGTGTGTGTGCATGTTGTTTATTTCCTGTTGATCAAACTGTCGCATGCCATTTGTTATATTTGGAGTTCTGCCATGTTTGGCATTGTGACCCCGTCATTCAGTTCAAATTGTTGTTGAATATATAACAAAATCTGTCGAATATGAAACTCTCGATATTTTAATCCGTCAAATTGGTTGGTTATGGACCAATTTGGCCACACATTGGGTGCCACATAACACCGTTTTATTAGGCCTTGTGGCCCCATATCATTGGACCACCTAATTTCCACCAAGTTTGGTGGGGTGTTGCCAGATTTGGTTGTGTCCCTATATTTAACCATGACTAAGGCATTTGTCAGATTTATCAGGGCTTCGTGAATGTTAGCTGTTGATTTGGAAGTGTTGGAAATGATACTGAGAGGGGGGTTGGATCAGTGTTATCAGATCAATAATTTAATTTTCAAAACTGATTTGTATACACTACTTCAGCTCAGTGAACTAGCGTGTATACGCAACTATACTTAATGAAATCGGCGTATATGCAGAGATCTTTTGATTTACCCAAATTATCATGTATTTAACTTTAATCAATATATCAGGAATTCATTAGACAATGCAGTAAAAGAAGAATAAAGCATCACACATAAGCAACACACATGAACACCAAGATATAAGGTGGAAACCCAATGTGGGTGAAAACCACCTACTGTTGTCATCTCTGTCTTCTTTTAATAATAAGAAAATTTTGTTTACAATTTTTGTACTGGTGCAGTCTTATACCAGTACGCAGGCTTCTACCTGTAGAAGGCTACAACCTTCTCTTATTCTCTAGCTTCTACTAGAAGGGAGCTACAACCCCCTAGCTCTTGTACTAGCCGATATGTTTTCTAGTACGTAGGCACCGACCTACAGAAGGCTACGACCTTCTTTCTTCCTTCAGGGACCTCGTTTCATAAATTTTCAGACTGGATCCATCAACAACATCATTCAATCATCAAATATATCTGCATCAACCAATCTCCTTTTGAACCAACCACAACCGAATCAATCAATCACTTTGACAACCCATCAATTTGATCATTCAAAATGTTGTCACCAGAATACAGTAACCAGAACCCAAGCCAGAACCCAAAACACTGCAACAGCAAACAAAAGCAACTAAAACATATTTTATAAGGTATACACTACTTCCATGTCTCGAACCTGCGTGTATACACGCTTTCCTCAAAGCCAACCAGCGTATATATCTGCAAATATAAATTCAGAATTTTGCAGCTATTCCAAACTTTAGTTATACCCAAATCATATCATTTACAGAATAATATATGTGTCAGAATTCAGATCTAGAATATACATGAGCAAAAACACCTAATGATAATTCATTTTACGCCTTAAGATCCCGATCTATCATTAGATTTGATCCCTCGTCATCAGCTAAGGTTCATCCTTGGTTCAGATCCAGCAATGCACCATAACCCAATAACTTGCATACTAGATCTCACACTTCATCAGATATTCGATACTTGCACACCTTGGCCTAATGATCTTCTCCTCCTTTTATAGTTTTAGGCCTTTCTTAATACCATGGACCAAAACCACTTAGGACCAATACCTTGGACCCAATACCCAGGGTCAATACCTCGGACCAGATGCTTTGGACCAATACCATGGATCAAAATACCATGGACCAAATACTTCGGACCAAAAATTTAGTTTTCCAAGGTATACACGCTTTTCCTTCCGTGAAAGTGTGTGTTTACATATACGCGACTTGTATACAGTGAACTTGCGTGTATATGAAGCTTGGTCAATGGTGACCTGCGTATACCTCTCTTTCTCCATTCTGTAATTCTTTGTTGTTTACCTACTATACTGTGATCTTTCATCTGAGTGATTTGCCTTGTGAACTGATTCCTTGAAGTTGCCCTGCATTTCATCACATCTGTAAATGCTACAGTCATGAATTCTATCACATCTGATATCTTTTCTGTAGATTCATCTAATTACCATATGCAAGTGAGTTGTTTTGCTACAAGTGGGTTGCCATCAAGTACAACACATACATCATAATGCCAACAATATCCCCCTTTAGACTTGATGGCAACAACAACCACACCAAGTCACTCTCCCCCTTTTACATCAAGGACAAAGGGTCATGCTCCCCCTGGGTGCATGCTGAATTATCTGATATGCTGAAATGCGTTGATTGAGCTCCCATGATCGAGTTCATGCTCTCCCTAAGCATAAGCAAAGTCTGCAAAAAGATGTTCTAAAAGAAGAACATGACTCTATACATACATCACAAATGACCTTCCTATCACCAATGACTCATACATACATCCATCTCCCAACCAAGTGGGGATATACCAAATGTGACTCATCCACCCAACCAAGTGGGGATATACCAATTGTTTATACATGTCAAAAAAAAGAAATATTACATCATCCATCCCATGCATAGTGGGGTTACAAATTAGGTCTTTTCATGACCTTTACAAACAGAGACCAAATATTTTAAACAAGACCATGATAGTCATCAGCAACTATCATATGATCTTCACCATCAGCAGCATTATCCAGACCAGCAACTTGTATATGTCCATTAATAGTTCTCAAAATATCATCAACCCTGTTCTCCCCCCTCACTGTCAGATTTGATCATTGCATATGTCAGTAAGAGATATCAAAACATCATCATCAAACTGATATACGTTAAGTGATCAACAACTTTATGAGGACCAATATATCAGCAGATTGAAACCATCATCAAACAGAGCAGATAATTGACAGAACCATAACAGACCCCTTTTCACTACTTTTCTTCAAACCAACATATATGCAACTGTGCCCACAGAAACTCGCGTATGTACATGACAAATGCTTCATTAAACTTGCGTATAACCACCTTTCTCTTAAAAATAGGATTTAACAGCAGGATGATGCAGAAACTACTCCCAGCTTTTGTTTGAGATATTCAAATGTCTCTATGGGTAGTGGTTTAGTGAATATTTCAGCAACATGTTCTTTGGAGGGAACATACTCCAATTTGACCTTTTGTTCAAGCACTTGTTCATGTAGGAAATGATATTTGATGGGTATGTGCTTAGTCTTGGAGTGCATGACTGGATTCTTTGAAATACTGATGGCACTTGTATTATCACATAGAATGGAGATGGGTGGAGTACATGTGATCTGAATATCTTGCAAAGTTTACATCATCCAAAGTAGTTGTGTGCAGCAAGATGCAACAACCACGTATTCTACTTCAACTGTAGATAATGCAATTGAACTTTGTTTCTTGCTGAACCAAGACACTGTTGGCATTATGATGCATGTATTGTACTTGATGGCAACCCACTTGCAGCAGAAAATCTCACTTATATATATCTAGATAACTCTACAGAAGTAATATCAGATGTGAGAAGCAGGACAGCTCAAAGGAATCAGAAGACAGTTCTCAGTATGAAAAATTAGCTTTGCCATCAAGTCCAAAGGGGGAGATTGTTGGCATTATGGTACAAGTGTTGTCCTTGATGGCAACTCACACAGGTGACAGATCATAGTGCAGCAGGGCAGTAGCAAAAAGTTGATGATCAGACTACAAAGAATGTAGAAAATGAAAGGCCCGTAGGTTCCTGTTCACAAAGATGCGGCCTTAGGCTAAGTCCGTAGGTGCGCCGTTCAAAAGGTGCGGACATGTTCACAGGTGTTCCGAACAAAAGGTGTGGACCTAAAGTGCACGCACTTTCATGCGAGAAAAGCGCACGTGTGGGAACTCTTATGGTTGGTCCATGGTATTTAGTCTGATAGTTTTTGATCCTATGGTTTTGGTCTATGGTTTTGCATCTAAAGTATTGATCCCTGGTATTGGGTCCTTTGTATTGAATTTCTATGGTTTTGGTCCATGGTTTGAGTAAGGCCTTGTCTATAAAAATGAAAGGAGATCATTTGGCTGAGTACTCATGAGTTGAATGTCTTAAGAAGAGATAGATCTGAAATTCTAGTCAGTTGGTGAATGATAGCCTGATCTAAATCAAGGAGAAACCTGAGCATTACAAGACAGATCTACTGATTGGTTGAGATCTCCTTGGCGCATGATCAGATCTATAGATCTGAGTCTGGGATATACTTAAAACCTGAAAAAATTATCTACACCCGCAGGACAGCAGGTGTGACACGGTGCAGGTGCGAATACCCGCTGATTAGAAGAAAGCACAGTGCGGATATCCGCAGATTAGAAGAAAGCTCTGGTGAGGATACCCGCAGATCAGAAGAAAGCTCAGGTGCAGATACCCGCAGATTAGAAGACTGCGAAGGTGTGAATACCCGCAGTTCAGAAGAAAGCGAAGTGCGGATACCCGCAGATTAGAAGAAATCTCAGGTGCGGATACCCACAGATTAGAAGACTACGCAGGTGCGGATACCCACAGTTCAGAAGACAGTGCAAGCACGGATACCCGCAGTTTTATTTTGGTGAAGTTGCATACCTTTTATTGATATATGGTTTAGCTGCTTTTGTCTATTACTGCAGTGGTCTGGGTTTTGAAGTGATGTCTGGTTACTGGTATTGAGTTCTGATAACAACATTCTGAGAAGTGATTGATTGAATGATTATGTTTAACTTTAGTATTGATGGATGAATGGATCAAGTTCTTAATGACTTATCTTTATGTGATCTGATGGACTAGATCTGGTTGCTAACACACATATTATCCCTGTATATGTAATGATATGGTGATTGGGTGATTTAGAAGATTGATTGATTACGTATTGATGGGTCCAGTATGAAAATTGGATGAAACGTGGCCTTTCAGATTATGATGTTGTGTTCCATGAGTATCCAGTATGAAAATGTATGAAATATGATACCTGGAGGAAGAAAGAGAAGGTCATAGCCTTTTTTAGGTCGGCACCTACGTACTAGTATATCAGCTAGTACAAAAGCTAAGAGAACAAGTAAAGGTTGAAGCATTTCAGCAGGCCTGCACCTACGTACTAGTAAATGGATCGGCTAGTACAAGAGCTAAGGGGTTTTAGCTCCCTTCCAGGAGAGTCTGGAGAAAGAGAGAAGGTTGAAGCCTTCTACAGGTAGAAGCCTGTGCATGGTATAAGACTGCACCGGTACAAAATATTGTAAAAGGAAGTTCTTATTAAAAGAAGATAGAGACAACTTGCAGCAGGTGGTTTTCACCCACATTGGGTTTCCACCTTATATCATGGTGTTCATGTGTGCTTCTTGGGTGTGCTGATCTGTTCTATTTTACTGCTTCTATTTACTATTCATATGGTTAATAATGTTCTAATGCAATCATTAAGGATCAACTAACTGAATCATAAGTTTACTGGATATTCACTGGTTGCATTAATCATAGTTGTGGAAGTAGCGTATATGAATCTGAATATGGAAATGAAAAAGTTATATTGATTTGATAATACTGATTCACCCCCCCCCCCTCTCAGTATTATTTCCAACAATTGGTATCAGAGCAGGTCCTTTGGTTGAAGCTTGATCGCTTGAAGGAGATCCGTAGAACAATGGGAAAGAAGCTCAAGAAGAAAGCACCTAAGAAGAAGAAGACATCTCAGAAAGATTATGACAGTGGGAGAATTGATTGGGGAATATGTGGAAGAAGCACTTCAGATTCAGAATCATTTCAGAATGAAGATGAACAAGACCTATCAGGTATGAATTTGTTATCCTTTGGTGATACAGTTATCTATCCATTTGAAGATCATGAAAGTGGTAACGAAACAACTGAATTTTCTCTTATGGGTGAGCCAGAAAGGTATCAAATAGAGGCAAAATTTAAAAGGCTTGCAGACACAATTAGAGATCAACAAGATCTATTGAACAAAAGGGAAAGTGCCTTCAAAGAAGAAGCTACCAAACTAAAAGATCAACTAGAGGAAGGAAACAAGGTAAGGAAGGTATTCAAGGACAAGGTAGTTCAATGTCAAAAGTTGCAGGATGAAGTGACATCATTAAGAAATGAAGTCAATGAAAGGAGCACAACAATCAAGAAACTCAGAGATAGATCCAGTTATTATGAAAATCTTGAAGCTACGATTCTCTCGCTAAAGGAATATCTTGAAGAATCAAAGAAGCAGAATAAATAACTACTCCAATCTCTTGAAAAACAACAAAACGAAGTTCTTCAACTAAGACATCAGTTGGAAGAAAGAAGAAATGCTGAAGAAAACATGAAGAAGCAGTGTCTTGAAAAGGAAGAGCAACATTAGGTTGAGGTAAATATTCTAAAAGATAAATTAGAAGAAAAAGATAAGCTCTTACGATTTCAAGATAGTACTAAGATCTTGGATGATATTCTTAGTAGTCAAAGGTCTCCTGCTATCAAAACTGGTCTTGGTTTTCATGAATCTATTGAAGGTGAATCTAGTTCAGAAAATAAGACAAGGAACTCTAATGCAAAATCTGAAATGCTCAACAAGGAGATGAAAGGTCGACCCCATCAACAGCCAAGGAAAGAAATTCTTCAAAGAAAATCTTTTACTCCTCCGATGAATAATGTTGAATGTTATGAATGTCATAATCTTGGACATGTTGCAGCCAAATGCAGAAGAAGAATGGTGCAAAATCATCACACAAAAAGATCATCACATTCCAGGTACTTTAAGGGATATTGTTTTTCTTGCAATATGTTTGGTCACAATGTTGTTGATTGCTACAGGAAGAATATGAAACATATGAGATGTTATGCATGCAACAAGCTTGGACATATAACAAAGGAATGCAGGAACAAGGTACGGGCACCACACCAAAAGGAGAAAACATCATCACACTTGAAGATATGGAAGAAGAACGAAGTACAGTCAGAAAGATGTGGCACATCACAACATACAGACATAACAGACTCAGAGGAAGATGGAAGTGTAAAACTTCAGTGTTCTCAATCTCATACGCAAGTTTCATAAAGGGAAGTAGCGTATATACGCAAGTTAGACACTGCACAATTGCGTATATGTCAGTCTGAGGAAAATCAGTAGGGATAGGCTGAGAAAAAGGGTCTGATATGATTCAGTTCAATATTTTCTCTATTTGATAATAGTTACAATCTGTTAATAATGTGTGGAAATGTCTTGATACTCATAAGATGCTTAGAAGTGTTCTTGATCCTAACTTGATGATGATGAAGTCTTGATGTTTATTGCTAATACATGCATGATCAGATCTGACAATAATCAGATGACACAGGTTTAGGGGGAGTTTATGTTTTAAATAATGTATTGTTGGCATTATGGTTAGTAGTCCTTGGTGATGATGATATATCTTGCTATGATATGGTTATGAGTTGTCCATCTCATATGATTCTTGGTATTACATAGTTGATGTTCAGATCAGATTTGTGGTTGATTCTCTGATGATGCATGTATGGTGCTTACCTTGAATTCACATTACTTGATGATGAATCACTCATATGTTGTTGTCATCACATGAATAAAGATCATATAATACAGTTATGATACAGAATTGTATAGTTCTTGGTGCTCATATGGATGAGGATTGTTGTTGTTGATGATATCAAGAAGTCTTGACAAAAGATCTTGAGCTCAAGATACATAGTGTTGGATACATGGATGATTACTCGAAGTTGCATGATTAGAGACATGATGATGATGAGTTCTTACCTATATGATGACAGATTGATACTTACATATGTTGATTGATTTTCCCAAAGTGATGATACTTGGATCATGCAGATCTTGATGAGATGGCTATGGTGTTTTTCACATATAATTTGGTTGCTGGTCTAGATGTTGTTGACAGATGCTTATAAAGCAAATCATACACTATGTATGATAGTTACTAATGACTATCATGGTTTTATTTAGATGTTTGGTCTCTATCATTCAATGTAAAGTTCATATCAAGACTCATGATGTAATAGTGTGTCTCTATCTAGTGTAGTCATTTGATGAGATCTCTTCTGGTCATATGAAGAAAATTGTACCCCCCTCTATGCGTAGGAAGGATGATGAAATACTTCAGTCATTATCAAGGTCATGTAACGGCCTATGTTGGTTTCCCCACTATGCCTGGGATGGATGATGTTATACTCTTGTGTTATCATGTGTAAACCTTGATGTATCCCACTTGGTTGGGTGGATGAGTCAAGTTTGGTATATCCCCATTTTGATGGGAGATGGATGTGTGTATGAGTCTTTGGTGATAGAAAGGTCATTTATAGAGTCATGTTCTTCTTGTAGAACATATTTTTGCAGACCTTGCTTACAGTCAGGGGGAGCATGAATAGCACATTTCAGCATGCACTCAGAGGGAGCATGGACAGATTGGTTCACCTTGGCATATACAAAGGGGGAGTTCATTCAGAGATTTCAGCAGGTACTCAGGGGGAGTAGGGACAGTGGAATGTATATCAAGAAAGAGAGTATCTTGGTCCGCCCTTTACCCTTGATCTCAAAGGGGGAGAGTGAGATGGTTGTTGCCATCAAGTCCAAAGGGGGAGATTGTTGGCATTATGATGCATGTATTGTACTTGATGGCAACCCACTTGCAGCAGAACATCTCACTTATATATATCTAGATAACTCTACAAAAGTAATATCAGATGTGAGATGCAGGACAGCTCAAAGGAATCAGAAGACAGTTCTCAGTATGACAAATTATCTTTGCCATCAAGTCCAAAGGGGGAGATTGTTGGCATTATGGTACAAGTGTTGTCCTTGATGGCAGCTCACACAGGTGACAGATCATAGTGCAGCAAGGCAGTAGAAAAAGGTTGATGATCAGACTACAAAGAATGTAGAAAATGAAAGGCCCGCAGGTTCCTGTTCACAAAGATGCGGCCTTAGGCTAAGTCCGCAGGTGCGTCATTCAAAAGGTGAGGACATGTTCGCAGGTGTTTCGAACAAAAGGTGCAGACCTGAAGTGCACACACTTTCATGCGAGAAAAGCACACGTGTGGGAAATATTATGGTTGGTCCATGGTATTTAGTTCGATAGTTTTTGATCCTATGGTTTTGGTCTGTGGTTTTGCATCTAAAGTATTGATCCCTGGTATTGGGTCCTTTGTATTGAATTTCTATGGTTTTGGTCCATGGTTTGAGTAAGGCCTTGTCTATAAAAAGGAAAGGAGATCATTTGGCTGAGTACTCATGAGTTGAATATCTTAAGAAGAGATAGATCTGAAATTCTGGTCAGTTGGTGAATGATAGCCTGATCTAAATCAAGGAGAAACCTGAGCATTACAAGACAGATCTACTAATTGGTTGAGATATCCTTGGCGCATGATCAGATCTGTAGATCTGATAGTCTGGGGTATACTTAAAACCTGAAAAATTATCTATACATGTAGGATCGCAGGTGCAACATGGTGCAGGTGTAGATACCCGTAGATCAGAAGAAAGCACAGTGCGGATACCCGCAGATCAGAAGAAAGCTCCGGTGCGGATATCCGCAGATCAAAAGAAAGCTCAGGTGAAGATACCCGCATATTAGAATACTGCGAAGGTGCAAATACCCGCAGTTCAGAAGAAAGCGAAGTGCGGATACCCGCAGATCAGAAGAAATCTCAGGTGCGGATACCCACATATTAGAAGACTGCGCATGTGTGGATACCCGCAGTTTAGAAGACAGTGTAGGCAGGGATACCCGCAGTTTTCTTTTGGTGAAGTTGCGTACCTTTTATTGATATATGGTTTAGCTGCTTCTGTCTATTACTGTAGTGGTCTGGGTTTTGAAGTGATGTCTGGTTACTGGTATTGAGTTCTGATAATAGCATTCTGAGAAGTGATTGATTGAATGATTATGTTTAGCTTCCGTATTAATGGATGAATGGATCAAGTTCTTAATGACTTATCTTTATGTGATCTGATGGACTAGATCTGGTTGCTAACACACATATTATCCCTGTATATGTAATGATCTGGTGATTGGGTGATTTAGAAGATTGATTGATTACGTATTGATGGGTCCAGTATGAAAATTGGATGAAACGTGGCTTTCAGATTATGATGTTGTGTTCCATGAGTATTCAGTATGAAAATGTATGAAATATGATACCTGGAGGAAGAAAGAGAATGTCATAGCCTTCTGTAGGTCGGCACCTACGTACTAGTATATCAGCTAGTACAAAAACTAAGAGAACAAGTAAAGGTTGAAGCATTTCAGCAGGCCTGCACCTACGTACTAGTAAATGGATCGGCTAGTAAAAGAGCTAAGGGGGTTGTAGCTCCCTTCCAAGAGAGTCTGGAGAACGAGAGAAGGTTGAAGCCTTCTACAGGTAGAAGCCTGTGTACTGGTATAAGACTGCACCAGTACAAAATATTGTAAAAGGAAGTTCTTATTAAAAGAAGATAGAGACGACTTGCAGCAAGTGGTTTTCACCCACATTGGGTTTCCACCTTATATCATGGTGTTCATGTGTGCTTCTTGGGTGTGATGATATGTTCTGTTTTACTGCTTCTGTTTACTATTCATATGGTTAATAATGTTCTAATGCAATCATTAAGGATCAACTAACTGAATCATAAGTTTATTGGATATTCACTGGTTGCATTAATCATAGTTGTGGAAGTAGTGTATATGAATCTGAATGTGGAAATGAAAAAGTTATATTGATTTGATAATACTGATTCCCCCCCCCCCCTCTCAGTATTATTTCCAACAGACACTAACCTAGAACCCATATAGAATGCACCACCACTAGTGTTTTTTCTGTCATCAACACTTCCTGCCCAATCCGCATCTGCATATGCATGAAGTGTAAGATCTGTATCTCTAGGATACCATAAACCAAAGTTCTGTGTTCCTTGAAGATATTTGAAAATCCTTTTGACTTCTTGAAGGTGTGACTCCTTTGGATTTTCTTGGAATCTTCCAACTATTCCCACTACATGCATGATGTCCAGTCGGGTACCTGTTAGATAAAGCAGACTACCAATCATGGATCTATGAGTTGGTTGATGTACTGCTGTTGATTCATCATTTGAGCTAAGACTACATCCTGTTACCATTGGGGTACATACTAGTTTATAATCTTCCATGTCGTACTTTTTCAGGATCTATTTGAGATATTTGGTTTGTGAGAGAAAAATACCATCTTTATTTTGTTGAACTTGTAGACTAAGAAAATAGGTAAGCTCACCAAGCAAGGACATCTCAAACTATTGCTACATTACTGAAGCAAAATTCTGACTCATGGATTCTTCATTGCTACCAAAAATGATATCATCAACATAAACAACAATTATTAGCAATTTACCAGTGTCAATCTTTGTATATATATTGCTATCTGTTGACCCCTTTGAAAAACCCTGTTGGTGGAGATATTTATCAAGACGGTAATACTAGGCCCTTGGAGCCTGTTTTAGACGATAGAGAGACTTTTTGAGTTTGCATACAAGTTTTGCATTATTTCCAAGAATGAATCCTTCTAGTTGTTCAATATAGACTTCTTCTTCTAAGTCTCCATCAAGAAAGGAAAATTTTACATCCATTTGGTATACTTTGAATTTCTGAAAACTAGAAAGAGCAAGAAACATTCTTATGGCTTCAAGTCTAGCAACAGGTGCAAAAGTTTCTTCAAAATCTATACCTTCTTGTTGAGCATATCCTTTGCAAACGAGTCTGGCCTTGTTTCTGATAACTTCTCCATTTTCGTTCAACTTGTTTTTGAATATCCATTTGGTTCCTATGATATTCTTATCATGAGGTCTAGGAACTAATTCCCAAGTATTATTCTTTTCAATTTGCTCAAGTTCTTCATTCATGGCCTTGACCCAACATTCATCTCTACATGATTCATTTACATTTTGAGGTTCAGTGGAAGATAGTAATGCTAGATAGCTTGAGGCTTCGGCAATGGTTCTTCTTGTCTGCACACCTGCCCCTTTTTCCCCTAAAATTTGAGTTTTTGGATGATTTTTCTGAACATACCTGGACAGAGTCTTTTCTTCTATTGTTATCTCTTCTTCTAGTGCTTCATTGGTTTCTTCTTCAGAATCAATGTGATTTGATGTGGGAAAACGATCCTCATCTTCTTCATTGTCATAATCTTCGGTTTTTATCTGTTTTGGATGTTTGCATGCTACATCAACCACAACATCAATACTTTCAATAATTTTCCTAAGTATTTTATTATAACATTTATATCCTTTAATTCAGGAAGAGTAGCCAAAAAGAATACCTTCATCTGCTTTGGGTTCAAACTTACCAAGTTTTTCATCAGTCCTTTTGATGTAACATTTGCTTCCAAAAACTTTGAAGTATTTTACAGTAGGAGTCTTACCATACCAAAGTTCATGTGGAGTTTGAGTGTTGTTTACCTAAACATTTGCTTGGTTGAGAATAGTGACAGTGGCAAATGCAGCTTCACCCCAGAAGGTTGCAGGAGTTCTAGATTCATCTAGCATAGCACGAGCCATTTGTTGAACAGTTTTGTTCATCCTTTCTACCACTCCATTTTACTGAGGAGTCCTTGCAGTGGAGAACTTCCTTTTTATTCCATGTTGTTCACAAAAGTCAAAGAATTCATCCAAGGTAAATTCCCCTCCTCGATCAGATCTGAGGCATTTGATTTTGCGATCTGATTCATTTTCAACCAAAGCTTTGAAGGCTTTGAACTTTTCAAATGCTTCATCTTTATGCTTTAGAAGACCTATCCAACACATTCTGGAAAAATCATTAATGAACAATATAAAGTATTCTTCTCCACGAGGTGACTTTTTCCTTGATGGTCCACATAAATCAGTATGAACAAGTTCAAGAGGCTTACTAGCCGACCCTTCCTTTTCGATGAAGTAAGATCTGGTTTACTTACTGAATTGACATGATTTTAATATAGTATTTTTAGGAATGTTGATATCTAGAAGATCACGAACAGCCAGGAATCTACATGCTTTTATTATTTGAGAAAAGCTTAGATGTCCCACTCTTCTGTGCCATAGCCATTTTTCATCATTTTTGCTTAGATAGCACTGTTGTTGTCCTCCCTTGAGTATGTATAGGTTGTTTGGAGTTCTTGTACCTTTGATCACGGTTTCTCCTGTATCAAGCTCACAAACAACACATCCATTTGATCGAAACACTACTTCATTTCCTTGATCATACATTTGACTCACACTCAACAGGTTATGCTTTAAGCCATCAACATACATAAAATTCCCAGCTTTAACTTTTTCTTTCAAGAAAACAGAACCTTTACCTTTTATGATAGCAGGAGTGTCGTTTCCAAATGAGACACTCTTTTAACTTTCTAAGGCATTACATGAGTGTAGTTTTCCTTTGTCACCTATCATGTGTTTTGAGCATCCATTGTCGATGTACCACTGGTTTTCTTATCCTTCTGCATACAAGGCTATACCACATCTTTCTGTTTGCGGTTATTTCTTTCTCCATATTTTTGGATTTAATGGAGTTTTCTCCTTTTGAGATATTTGTCGAAATTTACTCCTGCATTCAGATTCTTCATGGCCAAAGTTGTTACAGATTGAGCATTCTATTTCATTTTCAAGAAGAGAAAAGTTATTATAGGAACTTTTCTTGATCCTTGTCACATTCCTTTGATTTCGTGCTTCTCTAGTCATGATGGTTTTGTAAGCAACACATTGAGCAGCTTTGTGTCCAAAATTATGACATGAGAAACATTGACCATTAAAGAAGTTCCTGCGATTATCGAATCTACTGACCTGGCGATTGTAGTTTCTATTGATATTTATCTTTGAAGCAAATTGAGTACGATTTACCTGAGGTTGATTGTGGCTTCTATTCATCCTTGAAGTAAATTGAGCCTAATTTACTTGGTGATCTGCTTTATGCCTTTGCTAACGATTATCAAACTGTTCACTGCTCTTTGCTGCATCAAGATAGCTTTTAGTGGAGGTTGACAGGTTCTATGATTGAGATTCTTCTTCAATATATCGAAGACCTGTCTTTATCAATGGAGAACGCTACACTTTGATAATTTCATTTAAGGTTTCTGATCCTTTAGCAAATCTAAGATTGAGAGCTTTTGTTTTCTCAAGATCCTTTCTTGGACCCACAATTTCACATTCTAGTTTTTCATTGTGTTTTTCTCTTTCAGCAAGCTAGTATGTCAAGGTATCTATAATCATATTCTTTTCTTCTAAACAGATTTTGAGTTTAGAGATTTCTTCATAAAGGTCATCTTCATCTAAAGCATCCAAAAAATCATCGTCTTCATAAGCCATCAGAAGTCTATAGTCATTACTATTTTCATCTTCATCATTATTTGATAAACCATCGCT
Source organism: Pinus tabuliformis (assembly GCA_031772625.1). Classification (NCBI taxonomy): domain Eukaryota; kingdom Viridiplantae; phylum Streptophyta; class Pinopsida; order Pinales; family Pinaceae; genus Pinus; species Pinus tabuliformis. The sequence continues at coordinate 723,251,714 of CM062817.1, forward strand.
ATCTTCATGAGTACAGTAGCTCTTTTTACTTACACTTTGTTTTCTATTCCATTTTGCAGATTCCTTCCCTTTATCATATTTATCTTTATGAGTACATTTGGTAGCATAATGATCGACTCTACCACAGGCAAAACATTTGAAAGGTATTTTACCTCTGAATCTTCTGGAACCTCGTTGAAGCTTCTTGACAAAGTTTACTTCCTCTTCTTCTTCTTAAATTTTTCCTCATTCATTGAGTTCTTCTTTTCCTTTTGCTAAAGCTTTAAATGCGACTTCTCTCATATCTAATGGACCTCCTTTTCTCATATTAAAGGCAGTTAAGATTCCATGAAGCTGTGTCACAGTAATAGTCTGTAGATCCTGCTTTTCTTCTATGGCAGATACTTTTGATTCAAATTTAGCAGATAAGGATCTTAAAAAAATTTCAACTAAGGTAACTTCCTTTATCTCTTCACCCAGATTCTTCATGCAATTAACAACCTCATTTATACGTAAGAAGTAACTAGCTATACTTTCATCATTGTGCATCTTGAGAGTTTCATATTGAATTCTGAGAGTTTGCAGTTTAGCACGTTTTACCTGAGAGTCTCCTTCGTATCTTAGAACGATTTTGTCCCATATTTCTTTGGCTTGTTTGAGCTACATAACTTTGACAAACTCTGATTGTGACCGACTTCCCAATAATTTATTGACAGCCTTGGCATTGGTTTCATATTGCTTTTTACCTACCGTATCTGTAGGAATTGTTGATGGAAATGTATATCCTCCTTCCATGATTTCCCAGACATCTGTTCCAAGAGATTGAATATAGGTTGTGGTTCTTACCTTCCAATAAACAAAGTTTCTCCCATCAAAGATTGGCGGTCTGATGGATCCCCCGCTTTCTTGATTACTCATGATGATGGATCTTCCTTCAAGCGATCAAGATTCTTCTGAAGGACCTGCTCTAATACCAATTATTGGAAATAATACTAAGAGGGGGGGTGAATCAGTATTATCAAATCAATAATTTAATTTTCAAAACTGATTTGTATACGCTACTTCAGCTTAGTGAACTAGCATGTATACGCAACTATACTTAATGAAACCAGCGTATATGTAGAGATCTTTTGATTTACCTAAATTATCATGTATTGAACTTTAATCAATATATCAGGAATTCATTAGACAGTGCAGTAAAAGTAGAATAAAGCATCACACATAAGAAACACACATGAACACCAAGATATAAGGTGGAAACCCAATGTGGGTGAAAACCACCTACTGCTATCGTCTCTGTCTTCTTTTCATAATAAGAAAATTATGTTTACAATTTTTGTACTAGTGCAGTCTTATACCAGTACGTAGGCTTCTACCTACAAAAGGCTACAACCTTATCTCATTCTCTAGCTTCTACTGGAAGGGAGCTACAACCCCTAGCTCTTGTACTAGCCGATATGTTTGCTAGTACGTAGGTGCCAACCTACATAAGACTACAACCTTCTTTCTTCCTTCAAGGACCTCGTTTCATAAATTTTTAGACTAGATCCATCAATAACATCATTCAATCATCAAATATATATCTGCATCAACCAATCTCCTTTTGAACCAACCACAACCGAATCAATCAATCACTTTGACAACCCATCAATCTGATCATTCAGAATGCTGTCACCAAAATACAGTAACCAAAACCCAAGCCAAAACCCAGAACACTGCAATAGCAAACAGAAGCAACTAAAACATATTTTATAAGGTATACACTACTTCCATGTGTCGAACCTGCATGTATACGCGCTTTCCTCAAAGCCAACCAGCGTATATATCTGCAAATATAAATTCAGAATTCTGCAGCTATTCCAGACTTTAGTTATACCTAGATCATATCATTTACAGAATAATATATGCGTCAGAATTCAGATCTAGAATATACATGAGAAAAAACACCTAATGATAATTCATTTTACGCCTTAAGATCCCGATCTATCATTAGATTTGATCCCTCATCATCAGCTAAGGTTCATCCTTGGTTCAGATCTAGCAATGCACCATAAATGAATAACTTGCATACTAGATCTCACACTTCATCAGATATTCGATACTTGCACACCTTGGCCTAATGATCTTCTCCTCCTTTTATAGTTTTAGGCCTTTCTCAATACCATGGACCAAAACCACTTAGGACCAATACCTTGGACCCAATACCTAGGGTCAATACCTCGGGCCAGATGCCTTAGACCAATACCATGGATCAAAATACCATGGACCAGATACTTCGAACCAAAAATTTAGTTTTCCAAGGTATACGCGCTTTTCCTTTCATGAAAATGCGTGTGTACGTATACGCGACTTGTATACAATGAACTTGCGTGTATACGTATCTTGGTCAATGATGAACCTGCTTATACCTCTCTTTCTTCATTCTGTAATTCTTTGTTATTTACCTGCTATATTGTGATCTTTCATCTGAGTGAGTTTCCTTCTGAACTGATTCCTTGAAGCTGCCTTGCATTTCATCACATCTGTAAACACTACTATCATGCATTCTATCACATCTGATATCTCTTCTGTACATTCATCTAATTACCATATGCAAGTGAGTTGTTCTGCTACAAGTGGGTTGCCATCAAGTACAACACATACATCATAATGCCAACAGGTGGGACCTCCAATTGGCGAGGCTCCAAATTATCTGGTGACAACTAAATCTTATCCTTTTTCCCAAGTTTGACAACAACTTTAACTGAGAATAACTTCTGCATACGAAGTCGGATTGAGATGTTGTTTGCGCCATTAGATTTCTTGTGATGATCTCTTCGATCTGGTCCTAGTTTCACTATAATATGAACCCTTTTATTTTTTATCCAATAGGGATCCACCTGGATCATTCCTTCCCATTGAAGGAATTTTGGTCCTCCAAAAGTATAAATAGTACTGCAATCTCGATTTTCATAACAAATGTCTCTTACAGGTCACCTTTCCTTTCCTTCACCTTTGTACTTCAGAATGAGGAATGATGAAGTTGACACCTGTATCCATATGCAAATCTATAGCTGCCAATACATGTCCAACTTGCAAGATTCCAAACAAGACCATACTTGCCAAGAGTTTCTAGAACACGCATGGTCAAGTTTTACAACAGAAACCATACCCTTTTCTATTTAACTAAAGTCCAAAATATCACTATGTTGCATATACAAGTTATGTTTTACATTCATCACTTTTGCAAACATTTTTGCAACATGCAATTTACAATGGTGGCCATGCTCAAACTACTTAAAAAGTCTACCCATCTCTTACTTAACGAGGCTAATTGGCTTTCTTCCAAGTTTGACCACAACTTTGACTGAGCATAACTTCTGCATACAAAGTCAGATTGAGGCGTTATTTTAATCTTTGGATTTCTTGTGATGATATCTTTTATATGGTCCTATTTTTGTTGTGATTTGTGGACTTTGATTTTCGAGACATTAGGGATCCACCTAGATCAAGAGGACACCATAAAGGTTGTGATTCTATATAAGCGTTTAAATGAGTTGAAGGAGACATGATGCCCCAAGAAAAATAGAATAATGAAATAAACAACTATGCATTAACACTAATAATTGTGCATATTTCCCCAAAAGCACCTTAAAAATTTTTATATCTACCAATGGTAAAATAGGCCATATTCTATGTAAAGTTCAATCAGGGCTCAATTTTGGACTTGAATAGGCAAAAGTAGTGTCAAAGATCCAATTGTTCAAACATAAGGAGGGAAAGCAAGGAAACAAGCACAATAAAATAATGTGGATGGATATATATGAAAAATATCCTTCCAAGCACATTAATAACAACTTCAATTGAGGTCAACAATAATACAAACTTTAATAATCATGAAAATCTTGCTTGTTCCAAAATCAATCAAAGTGAAAAAACATTCATATCTCAAAAAATAAATAACATTTGAGTATGCTAATAAGTTCCATGAGGGACTTACTACATGAGGACATACTAATGAAGTTAATAATTTTTATCATTAGTACCAACATGAGTTGCACAATGTATCATACATTAGTGATATACATTAGGCTACTCATTTTCCATGCTTCTGATGAGATAAGCATTTTTTGCATACTCCAACAAGCATCATTGTTGGAAACATGCATACCAAAGTTTATAGTCAGCCATGCTTCATATTAACCTTGAGATATATAATAATAAGTCAAGTGAGTAGAAATTCTAATCATGTTGTGATTTTTATACTTCCCAACAATTAATTGTGGCATTCAAGGCTATAAGGGCAACAACCAATTTTTCTGTAGAGGACGAGATACTTATATGTCATAACTTAGAGAGACCTTGATATTCATATGTACATGTTAGCTCTACCTAGGTGTCAAAATTTGGTGAGACATTGATATGCATACACACACCTTATCTTTACCCAGTTTCTCTAAAGGTGTTCATTTAAGAGTTCAACATTTTGTTGCAATAGATTCAATTTAGTGTTGATTCATGTATAGCAGTAGTGATGATTCTTTGGATAAAGGTGTAGTAGTAAGAGAAGCCTTCACAAAGGTGCAACACTATTTAGATGGTAGCCTATGTGTTTTCTACCTTTGGTTTAGCCAAATTTAGCATTGGCTTATTTTAGAAGAGTTGTTTTAGATTCAAAATAGTGCATGCCTTTTCATATTTAAAGTAGGAAATATGTGTATTAAGGAGTTGTTGCTTTATATTTCAATAAGTTATTTTCAAAATTAGAAAAAAAATGTTTGGTACTGAAAGAGTGTTCTATACTTAGAGTAGACATTGTGTTTAAGATATTTTCCAAATTTAGATGATGGGCACTCTATCCTAGGCATTCTCTCATGAAGGATTGGTGCTTTGGATATTTGTATGTTGCATTATAATTCAATTTATCTAAGGATTAGAAAGTAAGGAGTGACTATGTTGCAATTTTTGTGCTATCATAAATTCCAAAACTTTGTTTTATGTTATTTAAGTAAACACAATATGTTGTTTTGCTTTTCCTATAGCATGTAGTGTTTTCATTTTTTAATAGACTATATACTATTTTAGTAGATGGAAGTATGAAGTTTTAATAGGAATAAATTAAGTTGGATATAAATATCTTCAATCGATCCCTGCTCCTAGACAAATATTTCCAAGGTTTTGAGTTTTCAAGGAAATCAAATATAGGTATTTTGATCTTCCCCTTTCTATGCAAAACAAAGCATATTGTTTTTCTTGTTAAAGCCCTATAAATATTAAATACTTAAAAATGGTGAGGGTAAAGGACCCCTTTTGGGTACAATGTGAAGATATTGTTGGGGGGTATCTATTATAAAGTTTAGAGTCTAAAGCAATGTAGTAAACTATGTTCCATTTTTGGCTTTATGTTGTTGGGTATGTATTATATTCTTTGCATGAAAATACCCATGTGTTGTACAATGCATGATGTGTGGCGGGGGGGTTCGAGAGTAGTGCACTTGAAAAAAATTGGGAATTTTTTTGCATATATTTTTTGGCGGTTTTCAACATATAGTTTTGTTAAAAGCAGTTTTTTGGTGCATGGTGGTTTTTCCCATGGTTTTTTAGTTTCAATTAAGGAACTACGGTTGTATTATAGTACAAGGTAAATTCATTGGTGATTCATATATGCCACGAAATATATATGTTGTATTGTAATAGTGAACAGATGATATATATAGAAAAATCTTGCTAGTTTTCTCTTTTTTGCTTTACAGGGTTAAAACCTACATTTGATACCAAAGCAGTTTTGGCTTCAATGGAACACCATTATGGCTAAGGGGGTTGGATTGGGTCTATGGTGGACCCTATTATAGTGGGATATCTATAGATGTGATTCTTGTGGTGAAAAGGGAATGGCGATCAATTCAAAGATAGAGATCAAGAAATTCAGTGCGCAGAGTTTTGCACTATGGAAGCTCAAAATGGAAGATTTATTGGTGGATAGATATCAATGGATCATTGTGGCTCTAGGTACTGCAGCAACATGGATGTCAATAAAATACTGGAAAAAGTTGGATCGAAAGGTGAAGAGCACAATCTAATTGTATCCCTTAGATTCAGTATTACTGAATGTTTTAGGGAAGCTACAAAAAAGAATTTAGGACAAGTTAGGGGCTTTGTATCAATCTGTTGATGGTCCTAAATAAATGCATTGGGGAAAAACATCCAGTTGGGACCTTTGAACAAATCCTTTTCCGTTTGGGATGATGGTTTTGACTAGAATTATGGGACTAGTTTCCCTTTCCATAAAACTTTATGAAATGGATTAAATAAGGAAATAATGCTCTAATATGACTAGAGACTGAAATAAATATTAATATGCTACTATTTATCACAGGTAATCTAATGGTATATTTGATTACAAATATTTCACAATTATCATAACAATGTAGATCATCATGTAATTATGAAGTTAACAGAAAGAAAGATAACTAATTTAATTAAATAGTTAATTAAATTAGTTTGTCAAATCGCCACATATACTAATATATGGTTGTTCAAATATAATTTGTAATTTCAATCAAACACATCAATAGTGATAATGAAATATTGCTTTAACACATATATTATGAACAAAATCAGAATTCCATTCTACTCTAAGAAAATAAACAACTAAAGGATAATAGTACATGATATATCATTGATCTTCTCATCATAGAAAGACAATGGTTCAACTTGATATTAAGAAAAACCTTAGTTACAATAGTGCATCTTAAGCTTTCTCTTTCAAAAATTCAAAACCCTTTCTCCTATCTGAGAGAGGGGATTTATAGTTTCATAACAAAAGATAAAGATAGAAAATACAATAACAACTTCAAGTGATCTCAAATAAAATTAACTAAAAGGAACATATTTGGAATCAATTACAACATATTGTCTGTGCTTGGGAGGAAGACTATCCTCTAATGTGCTGTTGCAAATCATAGATATAAGTCAAATTCTTCAATTCAGGTGGAGACTTGGGTTGTATTTGCATCTAGCTCGTGAAGATCACATCTCTCTGTAGGAATTTACATGGTAAGTTCCTCAGAAAGAACACCAAAAGGACACCGCTCACAACCAGATCTCAAATCAATACACCAGTATTTTTGACGTGGTTAAAACCCTCAAAGTGCAAGGAGGGAAACAGTCCACGGCCTGTCCCAACGTGGGTACTACAGGCAATTTATTAATCAAAGAATGAAAATTTACATAAGCTTCTCTCATGCACGGATTACCCGAACAATGACCCTCCATGCGCTTTAAATAGAACTCATGGACCAATCGGGTGTCAAGCCACGGATCAAGTGTCGGTAATACCGAGGTGAGAGTGAACCGTCGGATCACTACATATCGTGACCGTCAGATTGTAAGTTACAAAATGTACAACGGTAAAGAAAACACACTTTACCTAACTCTAACCTAACTCTATACTAGACCAAGTTGAACTTAACTATATTATGTGTCGGAATATCCTAACATCCCCCTTAAGAACAACTTGGGATAGGATTGAAGGATTTACAAATATGACACAATAGGAGAAGGAAGGAGGCACTAGAGCCTATCCCCCCTTAGTGACAACTTCCTGAACTCCAAGCATATATCGAAGTTTAGTGAACTTCGCCTCTGTGAGAGCCTTTGTGAAGATGTCTGCAACCTGATCATCTGTTGGACAATATTGCACTTCAAGAACATGGTCATGAATGAGCTTTCTGATGAAGTGCATGTGTAGTTCAATGTGTTTGATGCGCTGATGCTGACTGGATCTTTGCATAGCTGAATGGCACTTTGATTATCACACCAAAGTGTGGTTGGATGCTACTGCTCAAAGCCAAACTCTGATAGGATCTGACGAAGCCACAAGGCTCCTTACTAGCTTCCACGGCACCACGATACTCTGCTTCTGCTGACGAAAGAGAAATGGCAGCCTGTTTCTTACAAGCCCATGTAATAGGTCCTGAACCAAGAGTGAAGACATAACCGGCAGTAGACTTCCGATCATCAGGGTCACCAGCCCAATCAGAATCAGTGAAACCAACTAACAGAGGAGCTGCTTTGGCACTGTAATGAATCCCAAACTGTACTGTACCTCGAACATAACGAAGTATTCTTTTAGCTGCTTTCCAATGACTTTCACGGGGGTTTTGCATAAAACGAGCAACAAGGCCAACAGCAAAGGAAAGATCAGGACGAGTATGGGTTAAATACAAGAGTTTTCTGACAAGTTGACGGTATAAGGTAGCATCAACTTCAGGAGAAGTACAAGAGACTGAAATTTTGACTCCAGACTGAAAGGGAGAAGGGGCTGGCTTACAGTCTTCCATGTGAAAATGACGAAGAATATCACAAGCATACTTGGACTGGGAAAGGAAAATACCCTCCTGGGATTGCAAGACTTGAAGACCGAGAAAATAGTGTAAGTGTCCTAAGTCTGTCATTTCAAATTTCTTTTTAAGGCTGGACTTCACATGGTTTATAAGGTTGGGATCACTACCAGTAAGAATAATATCATCAACATAAAGAACAAGGATGATAAGAGAGTTGCCCACTTTCTTGGTGTAGACAGTATTGTCAGAATGACACCTAGAAAAGCCAGATTCTAAAAGAAAGCTATCCATTTTGGCATACCAAGCCCGAGGAGCTTGCTTGAGGCCATAAAGGGATTTCTTAAGTCGACAAACCAGGCTGGAGTTGTTTGTATGAAGCCAATGGGTTGTTCCATATAGATTTCTTCCTGCAAGTCCCCATGCAAGAAGGCAGATTTAACATCCATCTGATGGACTTCCCATTTTAAAGAGGCAGCAAGGGAAAGAACAAGGCGGATAGAGTTCATTTTGGCAACAGGGGAGAAGGTTTCAGTGTAGTCAATGCCTTCAACCTGTGAAAAGCCCTTAGCAACGAGACGAGCTTTATGTTTATCAACTTTCCCATCTGGTCCATACTTGGTTCTGTAAACCCATTTACATCTAACAAGTTTGCGTCCCTTTGGTAGAGGAACAAGATCCCATGTATCATTTGTCATCAATGAATGATATTCTTCATTCATAGCTGCTTCCCAATGTGGATGGCCTGAAGATTCTACAAAAGTGTCAGGATCATGATTTACTGGAGCTTGAGCCAGTAAAGAAGAGGCTCTTTCAAACTGAGAACGTGTACGTCGCTGATCTGTAGGATCACCGGAAAGATCACCTGCTGCATCCCGAGTAGCACGGACCCATCGTGGAAGTTGAGGATCCTGAGAAGGTGGGGGGGGATTATCATCCTCGCTTTCATCATCTGAAGAAGAAATGTTTTTAAAAGTAGAAGAGATAGAAAGAGGTGGCACATCCGCCGGACTAGGCTCGCAGGCCGATTTATTTTCATCAAACTTTACATCTCTTCTAATGATAACATTTTTGGACTTAAATGGAATAAGTCTATAACCTTTTACATCTTCAGAATATCCAACAAAAGTACATTTCTCACTCTTAGGTTCTAAAGCTTTATGCTTTTCATCTAGAATATGGGCCCATGCTTCACTTCCAAACACACGAAAGTGACTTACATCTCGTTTAATGGAACTCCAAGCTTCTTCTGGAGTGATATTCTCTAGAACCTTAGTAGGAGTGCGATTGATTATATAATTTGCACAATTAATTGCTTCGGCCCAAAAACTAAGACTGAGTCCTTTAGATTGCAGCATACAATTAGCCATTTCCTTTAAGGTGCGATTTTTCCTTTCAGCTACACCATTTTGTTGTGGAGTGTATGGAACAGTATGTTGCATTTGAATTCCATTTTCGATGCAAAAGTTGATGAATGTGTTTTTAACATATTCTCCACCATTATCAGTTCTTAGCTTAAGAATTTGATGTCCAGATTGTTTTTCAACAAAGGCTTTGAAGGCCAAAAAGGTGTTAAATACTTCGCTCTTGAGTTTTAAGAAGTATACCCAAGTGCGTCTGGAGAAATCATCAATGAAAGTTAAGAAGTACTTGCAGCCAGAGAATGAAGCAACAGGAAGAGGACCACATAAATCATTGTGCACAAGCTGTAAAGGGGTTGAGGCGTGCCAAGAGGCACGTTTGTCAAAACTGTCCCGATGATGTTTTCCGAGTACACATCCGGAACAAACACCATCTCTACAAGATACCATAGGAAGACCTGTCACCATATTTTCTTTACATAGATGCTGAAGGGAGCGATAGTTTAAGTGACCAAATCGCTCATGCCAAAGTTTGCTCACTTCATCATTATGAGCAATAAATACTGAGGGAAGATTTGATGACCCAAAGTTGTGAAACTTATACAACCTTTTGGAATCATCAGCAAGACCAGTAGCTAGAATCTGTTTAGGATCTTTTAGATCCTTGATTACAACATCATGAGGTGAAAATTCAACAATTTTACCTTCACCTGAATGAGTTATCTGATAGACAGATAGAAGGTTGCAGGATAAGGTTGGAACACATAATACATCATTAAACTGACCATTGTCTAGATGAACAGTTCCAGTCCCTACAACATTAAGAGATCTATCATCACCAACATATATATTTTTGGTGTTACAATCATTTAAAGAAGAAAACATGGCTTGGTTTTTTGGCCATGTGACAAGAGGCTCCAGAATCAATGAGCCACTCATGAGAATGAGAAGAAGAAGAAGATACATTTAATGCATAACCAGACTGAGATGATTGACAATGACATGCAGAAAGTGCCATTCCGGAAGTTGAAGTTGAAGTAGGCTCCACATGGATGTTATGTTTCTTCATTGCGGCTTCCAAGGCTTCCATCTTCTTAAAGCATTTAGATTCTAAGTGGCCATCTCGATTACAAAAGTTACAATGTCTATCAGTCTTCTTCCATTTGTTTTTATTGGTCTTATCATTTTGCTGAAATGATCTTTCATTTTGAGGCTGAGATGGTTTAGGACCATTCTTTTGAGGATATGACTTCTTAGGATTCTTTGAATTTGGTTGCTGCTGGGCGGCTAACCTTTCGTGGAAGAGTTTCCAAGATTAAGAAGACCAAGGTGTAAGAGTTTTTCTTGTTCTCTTATTAAGGAATCACAAAAGGAGTCAAAGGAAGGGGCCTTGTAGTCTTTTCCTTGACAAATGAAAGCTTCCCTTGTAGAATGGAAAGTGGAAACAAATACAGAGTAGGCTGGTCCCAACTTAGTAAGGATGGAAATAATAAGGTTACCATCTTCTTTATTAACTTTAACACCTTCCAAGAGATATCTAAGGGTCTTGAATTTGGACAAGAAATCTTCAATGCAAGAAAAATTATTAGGATCCAAAGTAAGCAGCTCATTTTCAAGTTGATGGGCTCTATTTCATTTTTAATCCCAAAAACTTTAGCGAGTTTTTCTAATGCTTCATGAGGAGTCTCAAGGTCTGCAATGTGGAATCTAAGATCAGGAGAAATAGACATCCCTATCAAACCACGTGCTTGATCTTGTCTATTTTCCCATTTTGCAACCTTGTCTTCATCTTTTGGTTTCTTCTCTTGGTCTGTGGCTATTCTGAAGAGACCTTTACTTCTAAGTAAATCTTCCATGTAGGCTACCCATTGGAAGTAGTTAGTGCTGTCAAGAATGACTTGGCATGGACTTTCCATTTTTAAAAAAACTGAAGCTGAAGATGCTAAAAGTAAGTGTTCCAATGGATAGATCTCGAAAAAATAGGCGGTTTTAAAAAAACGGCTCTGAAAAAGGCTTCCGGATGAAGAAGTTATGGCTTTTTGAAAAAAAAATTGTTGACGTTGCCGGCAAAGTGCGCGAATGTGCGGGAATGAAAAAAAAATCCGCCCCCACAAAATGGAGACTTGAACCAAGACCTCTACTCTCTTAAAATAGCTTTGAACCAATTGATCTATACAAAAAAATTGAGAGAGAGAGAGAGAGAGAGAGAGAGAGAGAGGGGGGGGGGGGGGGGGGGGGGGGGGGCCTTGGTTTGCGTGCTTGCCTTGAGAAAGCTCTTTTTCCCTACAAAACACAAAACACAAAACCCAAAACGAATATGCAAAGAAAAACGAAACTTGCGGCTTGAGGTTAGCTTTAGCCAAAAAACTAGAAATTTTTAAAAAAAAATCTCAAAGTTAGCTTTAGCCGAAAAAACTAAATATTTTTCTCAATGTTTCTGATTTTCCAAGATCACACTAAGGTGCAGGGAAAAGAGCATACGCATGAGAAAAATCCTTCCTTTCTGTTTCTGATTTGCCCAGATCGCACAGAGTCGCAAGGCAAAGAGCATACGCAGAAATGAAAGGTATAGATCCGGTTAAAAAAAAAGGCTAAATAAACTGAGACCGAAATAAGCAGAGAGAAAATAACAGTAAACTGCAAAAAAAACACTGTATACCTCCCGATCTGAAAAATGACGCAGCTAGGGCTACCGGAAACCTTTTCGCGTGAAACGAAAGGGGTTCCTCACTGGAACAGATGCTCTGAACGCAACAGAGCAGTCCTCTCGGCCCGAAAGCAGTCAGAAACAGCAGATCTAGGAAACGACAGCCGCATGCAGTTTCTACCGGCTTCAGATTTGGATCACCAACGGACGCGGCCCTCAAATAGCTCTGATACCATGTAGGAATTTACAGGGTAAGTTCCTCAGAAAGAACACCAAAAGGATACCGCTCACAACCAGATCTCAAATCAATACACCAGTATTTTTGACGTGGTTTAAAACCCTCAAAGTGCAAGGAAGGAAACAGTCCACGGCCTGTACCAACGTGGGTACTACAAGCAATTTATTAATCAAAGAATGAAAATTTACATAAGCTTCTCTCATGCACGGATTACCCGAACAATGACCTCCATGCGCTTTAAATAGAACTCATGGACCAATCGAGTGTCAAGCCACGGATCAAGTGTCGGTAATACCGAGGTGAGAGTGAACGTCGGATCACTAAATATCGTGACCGTCGGATTGTAAGTTACAAAATGTAGAACGGTAAAGAAACACACTTTACCTAACTCTAACCTAACTCTATACTAGACCAAGTTGAACTTAACTATATCCTATGTGTCAGATTATCCTAACACTCTCACCGTTGGAAGCATTTGTGTGGTAGTGTTTGATAAGCATTGAAGCATAAGCCACTAACTGTGTGGTCTCACTAAGAACTGTCAATGACTCTCTAAGTTAGTCTTGGTTAGTTGATCAATAATATTAGCTCATTTCTTGGAGGATTCTTTCCATGTCTTAGTCATCAATTTGATATAGGGTAATGTTCCCTCTGGACAACTCGAGATGAGATTAGCTTGGAGAAAATTATCACTGACTTCTTCAATTATATTACTTGAAATATTGTGGGCATGATAAACGGTTGCTTCCACCTGCTTAATGTGAATTTCCCACTCTCTGAAAATAATCTCTTTATGGGACTCTTTGATTTTAGGAAGATTGATTAATCTTCCATCTTCACTTTCCTGCCAAGTCGAGAAACCAACATTTTTCTCTTCTATATATTCAAAGTAATTTTTAATATCTGATAGTTGGTCTACCAGGGAGCCAGTTATCTTGCACTGATCTTGAATAATTGCCAATTTCTAGCAAAAGACTATATGTTGTTGGTCAAGAAGAGTACTCAACTCTTTAGCCTCTTTCTTAAATTCAGTCAATTTTGGATTGAGACTCAGATGTTCAATCCTTCTCTGCAGCTCTTGAATTTGTGAATGTCGAGCCTATGTATCAACATCATATTGCACTCTGAGAGAGTCGAACTTGTGTTGAAGCTATGTCACCTTTCCATGCTAGTGTTTTGTTATCTTTTTCTTTTCAGTTTCAATGCTTTGTTCTAACGATGAAATTATCTCTTATTTCTCCTTTAGCAATTGTTGAACCTTTGTGGCTTTATCAACAGTAGTTGAGGCATAGGCATATGTAAATTGAGTAAGCCTACCCAATTCCTCTGTAGGATTTTTGTGGAGCATTTCCATAACACTTCAAAAGATGCATTTCCATGAACTAATTCTTGGGATTGGTCGAGCTTTCTTTTCTTTCTCTCCCTCTTTACTATAGCTTTGCGTTGAGGGATGTAGAAAATATCTAGTGGAGGAATCTACTCAATACTTAAAACAACTTTGGAAGAAGGGAATGTTGGTATTATTTCTACATATTTATCATCCAAAGGCTTCTTAGGAACCTTTGTTATTATCGAAGTTTGTTCAGGATTCTTTAGAGTGTCCTGAACCTTCATTTTTGGAGGAGTCTTAACAGCCTAAGACTCATCAACCTTCAAATTAAGCTTGATTGTATTCTTCCAAAATTTCTTCTAACCTAGCATCAAGCACAAATCCCTCTGTCTAAGAAGAAGAAGATGCAATTTTTACTCTTTGTTGAGAAGGATCAACATATTGTGTAGTACAAATAATTTCAACATCATCATGAACAGTCTTCTCTTGAGGAATCTGTAATGAATCCATAGGAAGGTTTGCTAGCCTTGAGGCTTTGAATTGAGTAAACTTATTCATTTCCTCGGGGATTAATTATTACTCTTCTCTTTGTGCCACCATCGAATAAGAGAATCTCCCTCAAATAAATCATCAAACTTATCGGGATCATGAACAAATTGTCTGATACTTGATGCAGTTGTAATCTTTTTAACCACTTGATTAGGATCATATTGTCTGTTGGGTATAGTAGGAAGACCAAGACCCTAAATAGCCTTTATTTCAATCAATGCATTATTATAATTATCTAAAGAAAATATACCAAATTGGGTTGGAAAGGAAGGCTGCATCTTTTTGTGTGATTCCTTCAAGACTTTCGAAATACCATCACACACAGTTTGATAGGCTATCTCTCTAGTCAGAAATATATCAGGAATGAATAAAGGTAAAGCATGAGGATTGGATAAACTTCCATATACCCTGATATAAGTGAATGATTCTTCACCAAAATAATTCCCTAGTAGGAGAACATTAGATTTAGCCTCTGGAGACATCTGAGGAACCCTTTTATGAAAGATAACCTGATATGTTAGTAACATGACCCCATGGAAGATTTTATAGAAATGTTGTTGATATTTGGGGTCCCTTAGAATATCATGGTAGATATGAATAGGAGTTGGGTCTTTCAAAGTCCACTTCCATCCTATAGATGAAAATTCCTTAGAAAAACATAATGCATCCATGATATAAGCACTCATATAGAAAGGAAGGATTATATTCTCAGAAACTTTGTGTTTACTCCTAAAAGCTAAAATATGGGCAGCTAAATTATCTAAAATTATAGTGGCCCAATCAAATATAAACCCTTATGAAGCCATGTCTATAAGAGGTACCCATTAGTCAGGAAATTTTTGTACATTAGGGAGTTCATGAAGCCTCCACATCATAGCAATTATGTGAGAATAAGGACCAACGAGAGAATCTACAACATACTTACCACTATCTTCTTTCTTGTGTTTGTTTGAGTCCTTTCTCCACCCTTTAATTGGCTCTGATGCATGTCCATTCTCTTTAAGAAATTCCTCAATGTATTCCTTATCATATTTGCACTGTGGTTTAGGAAGATGATACATCCTCCTCAAATCCTCACTAGAAAAAGACTCGATGAATGTGTGCTTGTTCATAATAATTCACCTATCATAAATACTTAGATTATCCATCACCCACTGAACCATATCGATATAGGGAATAAGTCTTGGTCTGGCTACAATTCTGTGTAGAAAATAATTCGCCACATTGTTGAAGGTTGTATTTGAAACTGGGGTAGAATCATCAACAGTCACTATTCTCTGAGTAACCCTAGGTCCTTCATCTTCAAAGAATTTGTACATCTCTTCCCATGAAGAATTCCCATAATATTTAGTAAAAAATATATTGAAAAAACAACCCAACATAACAATCTTTTCTTCAATACTTTCAATAGAAGGAGTGGCGGATTGTTGTTGTGCTGCAATTTTCTTCTTGCCCTTTCATGCCTTCTACATCTCTTCATTATTATGGTAATCAAAGCTTGCCTGAATATAAAACACAAAGATACGTGGAACACTTCTCTTCAAAGGGGACTTAGCGCAAACAATGTAATTATACAATACTAATCTTTTCTTTAAAGTTAATCTTCACAATATCGAGGCGGAATGAATGAAGGCATTGAAAATTTCAAAAATCATAAATCCCCATTATCAAACATTAAGTGTGCGAGTGTGAAATCGCGTGGGATTACCATGGCTGCACATCGAAGGAATTATATCAAAGAAATATATTGGAGGACTGTATTAGAGAGTTACGATAATCTAAACATTCGATGTGGAAAGGTTTTGATATAATAACGGTCATGAAGGATATCAGATGAAAAAAATCTGATGAAACAGGTGCAAGGCATATCGAGAGAATTGTATCAGGGGTTTCATATCTGAGGTTTTAATAAAATACTTTCGATAAAATTGTTCTGATGGAAATATCAAAGATATTAGATAACGGAGGAAGAGGATATCGGAGGTGCAACGTGATCGAACTTATGATGTGAACTATGTCAATATAATAAATAATAGTTGTGGGGCCAGTAGATGATTATAATATTACTTTACGTAAAAGCGTACATGCCTTTTATGAATATTAATAAGATCCTTTTATATGATTATTTTAATAAAGCAAACATCAAGGAGTTAGGCATCGGGGAGGAGCTTTATCATAACATTCTTTAATGGAAAGTTAAGATATAATAGAGTTATAATAGAGACCTTCCAATATAGATTAAACTTCAATAGGAGGGCCCATCGGAGCTTTGGTTTATCGTAAGATATTTTAAAGTGTAGCTCCAATATGTGATTCTGATAAGGATAATACCTAAAGCTTATTAAACCTCATAACTAATTCAAATATGTTCCAATTTTATTAAAATCAAACACTTTATTAAAATAAATTAAAAGATAAAAAGTAAAGGGTCCCAATTATTTATTGATAACTAAGTATAAAAATGGGGGTTGTTGAATGCTACAAGAATTGGCGAGGTACTGGGCGAAACCGTTATCTCTCTTATAATAGATGAATTTTTAATAACTAAAGGAATAAGACTAAGAACGATTAGAATGTTGAAATTTAGATTGATTGAAATTACTCTCAATAAACCACAACTCATTATTTTGGAAACTTCATAACTTGTTATTTATAAGAAATTACGTTATCTTTGTCAATGATTTTACCAGTTGAAAATAAGAAATAAAGAACTATTGAAGCTTTTCATTAAGATAAACTTACTTTCCACTGGTAGAGCCATTGTTGCCAGTAGACGTCCATAACCTCGATAGGGTTACCATTTTCACCGAGTAATACTAATATCCCATCCACTATAATAAATCTTAGAGGTATTGAAAAACTTTTCTTTTAATTGCTTGAAATCCATTATCTTGGTTTGGTATCTAGATGTTGACAATGCCATTCACAGGTTATAATGATATTGAACAAGTCAACTTGTGATGAGACCTCTTGGCTTACAATTTTGCAACCATAAGCCATTATCCTCGCTTGGTGACGAGTTGTGATATTATCAGTATCATTATTTCTCAATGATCATGGTAAGCTGGCTCATAATGAGACCCTGTATCCTTCAAGTTTAAATATTTTTTAATTACACTCTAAAAAATGTAAAATCAGTGGATAGGGAAGTAAAACTACTCCTAAGAGTTATGGATGACAATTGAAGTCATAAGGTGCTAAAACTTTGAAATGGAATTTATTTTTAAAAGAAATTGTACATGACAAATCAAAGGACAATAAGATATTTTAATGTTTCAAGTCATGAAAAATTCACAAGTTGATGGAAATAAAGATTTCAGAGATTATAATAGATGCAATACTAAACTTCAATATGATAATTTCTTTGTAAATAATTCTTCTTTAATTCTTAAATTCCATCTTAATGATGATAGAACCCAATACGAAGTCAAAAGATTATTATTCAAGAACCCAATACGATATGTACATATGATTCTCAAGAAAAATATTTCTTTAAAACTAGCGCATTTATGGGAAGACGGTCTCTCTTACCCTATAATATTGGAGGATAAAAGTTGATGGGCCTAGCTATTCAACGATATGAAATGGGCCAAGCCAAAGTTTTTGGAACTTTGTATGTTTTTCCCTTTTCTTCATCCGCTTCATCCCATTTCAAAACCAAGTCACCAATTTCAAAAAATTTGTTGCTTACGGAACTTGCATCAAACCAAGACTTGATTGTATGTTGATGTTGAGTATGAGTATGTTTGGCTTTATCTCTTCCTTCTTCTAGCTTTATAATTTGAGACATTCTTAATTGTAAAGAAGAGCAGAGTTGTTCCTCAATGGATTGCACTAATGCTAGCGAAGGTAAAGCTAGATTAAGAGGCAAGACAACTTCTTTTTCATATACTAAGTAATAGGGAGAAGTTCCTAAATAAGATTTGTGAGTAATCTTATCAAACCATAGAGAAAAAATTAAAGCCTTATGCTAGTTCTTTTGGTTTTCATCAATAGTTTTGTTGTAGCGGCTACAACGCCCTTCAAACATTTTCCCTGCACCCAAGTTTCATAGCCTACTTTGGATCCTATGATCGGTCATTCCGTAGTCACTTATCAGTAAGCTAATGATCTCAAGTTCCCCTCTTCGATCTTAAGATCCATTCACACTTTTATCTTTATATGGTATGTGTCATCTTTGGGCATGGGGATTATCGCTTGTCATGCAAAGGGAAGTTTTTTGCGCTTCAAGGGGAAAGATTTGTGAGAATGGGTTGTTCTCATCACATAGACATGTTTCACACTCTTGAACAAGTGTTGCCCTTACCCTCCCAAAGTCTGTTATCGGATCTGCACTTGTCGTAAGCTGCCACAATGGGTTGTTGCATTAAGCGAAGTATGTTTTTATGTGTTTTGGATGGTCGGTGTTGTATCACTAAGTGTTCAAGTGTGTGATCGTAGTCAATTTCTATCACTGTTCACATCGATTCCACTGATTCCACACTTAACCAAAATCTATAGTTTCCATAGAAACCTAGCCTCATCCAGTTTTCTTGAATTGCGCACTTCGCATCTGCAACCCTCAAGCTTTTCCCTTGTTTGTTGGAACTACATAATGCACAAAATACTAGCCTCCCTTGTCATCCAAACCTGCGTAGTCTCTTCCCCCGATGTCCTTCCCTCAGCCGGAACCCATTGTCTTCAAAAAATGCACATTTTTGTCTCTCAGGCATCTCAGCTGCCCAGTTTTCCTTGCATCCGAAAACTGCGTAGATGTTTCCTCCCAGGGCCTCATACCACAACAATCACTACATCCTAAAACTGCATAGATGTGTCCTCCCATGGCTTTATCCCTAGTAGTCACTGTCTCGCTTAAACTACACAGTTGTGTTTCTCAGTGGCCACGAAGAAGGATTGACATTCTAGATGACTCCCAAGGACCTGACGAGAAATATAAGCAAACCAAGGAACCCAATGTATGATAGAATATCAGGACCGCATGAAGACTTCATCTGATGCATAACCCTTTGGAGGTTAGGTATGGAAAATGAAACATATCTTTTGAAATTTACCTCTTAGTGTAGCATGAAGGACTGCTTATCATTGTCATATCATTATTTCTTCAATGACATGCATGGTTGCAAGCACTAATAGTCATTCCATGTGTTTCTTCTAAGTGTCTTGCTCCCTTTCGCTTGTTGGATCAATTGTCATCTTTTGACATGTTTGGATTTTATGTCATGTTTGTGAACCTTTGTGGTGACCTTGAAGGTTGGTCTTTGTGTATACAAGTTGTCCTAGCCATGTCAACACCTATTGCACTCATACACAAAGTTTTAAGCATTGTCTCACAAGTGTCGTCACAGTCATCCCAAGGTCCATCTCAAGTGTCGCACTTGTCGCTTTTAGTTCTAGAAAATCTTACAAAGGGTAATGCTTTGTCTTGTTGATCTGGTGGTCTATGTTTTCATCTCATTGAAGTATGCTAAGTGTGTCATCTCAATGTCAAGTCCCTCACAAGTTCACTTGCCTCCTACACTTAGCCATTTTCCTGAAAATCCTTTCGACTAGACGACTTCCCTTCACCGGACCTTGACTGAGTTGCACTGCATAGTCTCAGCCCGTAGTGATGCTATTATGCTACCTAGAACTACGCAGTGCACAGAGACTATCCTCCAGGATAGCTACACTACATAATCCCATAGCTGAGCAGCCTACCTTCCTTCCCAGAATTGCGCAAAAGTTACCTCAAGCCTAACCTGAACTGTGCATTTCTCAATATCAATCATCAATCCTCCTCCCTAGCTGATGGAACGCCACAATGCACAAAGACCTGAGCCTACTTTTCCTCCCATAACTTGTTGGCATTATGATGCATGTATTGTACTTGATGGCAACCCACTAGTAGAAGAACAACTCACTTATATATATCTAGATGAATCTACAAAAGAGATATCAGATGTGACAAAATACATGGGATGCAGGATAGCTCAAAGGAATCAGGTGACAGTTCTCAGTATGCCATCAAGTCCAAAGGGGGAGATTGTTGGCATTATGATACAAGTGTTGTCCTTGATGGCAAGATGACAAATTATAGTGCAGCAGGGCAGTAGCAAAGAATTGATGATCAGACTACAAAGAATGAAGAAAGAAGAGTATATACGCAGGTTCAATATATACCAAGTCACGTACATATGCAGGTTCACTATGTACCAAGTCACGTATATACGCAGGTTTTCTATATACCAAGTAGGGTATACACGCAGGTTATACACGCAGGTTCACTATATACAAAGACGCGTATACACGCGGGATTACTGATCAAAAGTCGCGTATGCGTATGCATGCACTTTCATGCATGGAAAAGCGCGTACATGTGGGAAAGCTTATTTTTGGGTCCATGGTATTTAGACCTATGGTTTTGGTCCTTGGTATTGCAATACGAAGTGTTGAACCCAGGTATTGGGTCCCTAGTACTGGTTCTAAATGGTTTTGGACCATGGTATTGAGTAAGGCCTAAGACTATAAAAGGAGAAGAAGATCATTAGGCAAATGTATTGAGAAAGTCTTGAATATCTGATGAAGTATGAGATCCAGTATGCAGGTTATGGGTTCATGATGCATTGCTTGATCTAAGCTAAGGAGGAATCTCAACGGTTGATGGAGAACAAGATCTAAGGATGGATCGGGATCTTAAGGCTTGGAATGTTTATCATTATATGGTTTGATTATGGATAGACTAGATCTAAATTATTGACGCATGTTTTATTGTATGAATTTTATGATCTGGGTATGGCTGATGTCTGAAACAGCCGCAAAGTTATGAGTAAATATTTGCAGATTTGTACGCGGGTTGGCTTTGGTGAAAGTGCGTATGTACGCGGGTTTGGTTCTTCATAGTAGTGTATACATTATGAGATATGATAATTGAAGTTGTAGTTGGATCTGGTTATTGTTGCAGAGTTCTGTTGTCTATTCTGTGTTCTGGTGACTGTGTTGTTGACAGGGTTTCAGTGTTTCAGTATTGGGTGATTCAGAGATTGATGATGTAGGTGTAGTTGATGGGTGTATTGCTATGATGATTAATTTTGTGCTTCAATGTTGTTGATGGGTCCAGTATGAAAATTGGATGAAACGTGGCCTTCAGATCATGATGATGTGTTCCATGAGTATCCAGTCTGAAAATTTATGAAACGTGGTACCTGGAGGAAGAAAGAGAAGGTTGTAGTCTTCTGTAGGTCGGCACCTACGTACTAGTACATCAGCTAGTACAAAAGCTAAGGGGCTGGTAGCTCCCTTCCAGTCGCAGCTGGAAAATGAGTGAAGGTTGGAGCATTCAGTAGGTCGGCACCTACATACTAGTAAAAGGATTGGCTAGTACAAGAGCTAAGGGGATTGCAGCTCCTTTCCAGGAGAAGCTGGAGAATGAGAGAAGATTGTAGCCTTCTACAGGTAGAAGCCTGTGTACTGGTATAAGACTGCACCAGTACAGAAATATTGTAAAAAGAAGTTTCTTATTAAAAGAAGATAGAGACGACTTGTAGCAGGTGGTTTTCACCCACATTGGGTTTCCACCTTATATCATGGTGTTCATGTGTGCTTCTTGTGTGTGATGATATGTTCTGTTTTACTACTCCTATTTACTGTTGATATGGCTAATAATGTTCTGATGCACTCATTAAGGATCAACTATCTGAATCATAAGTTTACTGGATATATGCTTGTTGCACTACACACAGTTGTGTATACACGCGGTTTGCCTTAACTGAAGTAGCGTATATGAATCTTAATATGAAAATGAAAAATTTATATTGATTTAATAATACTGATTCACCCCCCCCCTCTCAGTATTATTTCCAACATAACTGCGCAGAAGTGTCCCCCCAGTGTCCTCCCAATGTAGGGACTCACTGCTCCAAAAATTGCGCAAACTGCCCTATCTGGTCCCACTGCTACATGGTCTTGTCTTCCCTCAAAAAAGTACGCAGACCTGCCTCCCAGGTTCTCACCTTATAGCTGCCACTAATTATCTCAACTGCACAATCGTGTATCCCAGTGGCCTCTATGCAATTTTCCCCAATAGTGAAAACTCTGCTCAGGAGTTCCTCAGCCAAGCCTAATCTGTGCTTTGTGCAGTCTCAATGACCAGTCTCCCTCCTTGTCACCTGGAACTGTGTAATGCGCAGTTATTGTGCCCTCTCTCCCATCTTTTCACCTATCCCAGGCTCAGTCCATGGATAATAATGCATTATCTTAGACTAGGGATTTTTGGATTTGATGTCTTCCCGTCATGAGTGAATCGCAGGAACAGGTACACTGTTAGATCATGGTGAGATGATGAAGAAGGAGAAGGAGGAGCAGACATGCTAGAAGACTCACTTATAGGTGGACAGAAAAAGAAGCTTATCAAGCACAATAAAATGGAACACATGCATGCAACCACCTCTCAAGACCAAAGATCATTGAAGACCCTACATCATCAAGCTATGTGGAGGATAAGAGAGAGCACATCCAAGAACACATCTATCACTCAGCAGCAATAGTGGCTTGGCATTGCCACCTCAGTAAGCTCGTCCATGTCGGTTGTGTCATGTCAAGTCGTGTCATGAGTTTTCAAAGGCCACATCACTATTATGATCCATGTCTATTGTAAATCAAATGTAATGTAAAGTGGAATTCCAATGGACACACATGAATATGAAGAGTCGTGTCAGTTGAAAATTCATAGGAAGTTGAACAATCATGAGGGTAGTTGAAGAGTCACAAGGTTCAAGCATCATCCTTGGTTATATATACCCCTTCATTGTATGAGCAAAGGACTTTTCACCTTCGCTCCTCCCACAAATCATAGAGAGTTTTCAGTCATTTCTTTGAGGAGTGAGGAGTGGCTCCAATGTCCCACTACTAGGGCTAGTGATGTATGATGTACATATGTGTCTTGGAACTTTTTCTTAATACATAGGCATGTTCAAGCCATCATGTTTTCATGCATGTCTTGTGGATATTTGTAAGACTATTCTTTCAGTATTTGTAATTCATGTTTGTGTCACATATACTAAGATAGTTGAACTATTTCAGTTGTTTTAGTACTTACCTTGTTGGGAATGTGTTGTATTGGTTATCATTGTTGTCTCATCCTTGTGGACTACTTCACAAGATACTAGGCAGACCTTCCTCGCTTACTATTTATAACAATTGTCACATCCATTTTGGACTACTCTGTTGGATGGTCGACTTGTACTTTGGTTTTAATGACTGCCAAATCCACTGTGGACTATTCTGTTGGATGATAGACAAACCTTCCGTGTTCGCTTGTGTCTCTTCCTGGGTGGTACTATTACCTCTCACTTAGAGGCTCACTTTTCTCCTCCCTTTCTGTAAGAAGAGAACCTTGACACAATTACATTATGCACTCACCAAGCACACTTACCTTGTTGTTTGAAGATACCAGTGTAAGACTCTCATGTGTTGACAGCTAGAACCGAGGAAGATCTCTAAGTATATGGAAACTGGGCCTTTATACCGAATGGGACTCCTACACCAAACAATGTCAGGTCTAGTTGGGACTTCATATCTATGAGATCCCCTTGGTTGACATATTTCCAGCACCATCAATAAAATGGTGCTAGAAGGAGGACCAGATGACAGGTTGTGCCCATAGAGTCTGGTTTGAATCTCTTATTTAAAATGGCTCTTCCTAAAATCATAATCCTGGGATGTTTTTCTAAAGAGATTAATTGTACCATCCCTGTGGAGGTTATTCATGACTTGTCTGAGTTCAAGTTCAATGGTGAGGGTGAATCATCTTTTCGTGTACATCTACTTCAAGTTATGACTTTTTTCCAATGTCACCAAATAGAGTCTAAAGATGTCTGGGCTATATTACTCACCCTCACATTCAAAGGTCGTGTTAAACAATGGTGTCATACATTACTGTTTTCTTCTATCATTTCATTCGTTTAGCTTGCCGAGATGATGGTTAAAGCTTTCAATAAGGATAGATACCAGGATGTCTATGAAAGAATCTATCGTTTAAGAATGGAGCTTGACAAGTAATTTGAGGATTTTTCGGATCGGTTCCTTCACATCTATTGTGAAATTCCTGGAAAATAAATAAATAAATAAATAAAATTAATTAATTAATTAAAAAAAAAAACGAACCCAGATTTCTTGAGACAAGAGTTTAAATGCTTGGTTCATGTTTCCCAATATGGTGAACATCTTTTTTTCCCTTCCTCCCCAACTATTGTGGATCATGAGGCACCTCATATTGCAGAGGAAGAACCCACTACCCCATTTGTTCCTTGTCCTCCTCCTCTTCTGGTCCCAATGTGGGTGCCTCCTTGCGGTGATCATGAAACTGGGAAATCTGTGAATAAAATATCCAATCCTCTTCTCATTCATCTCCAGCTTCAAAGGAGGAAATTCCAGAATGGGTCATCAAGCCAGGCTCAATACTCACTTCCACAAGAGGATGTCATGTTCACAACTCTAATCTCAAGACTTATCTAGATTTATGTTTTCCTGTATCTTCTTCACATCATGACTCCTAGTACCATGACTCACTTGATCAATCTACTTCACTAACTAGTTCTTCACCTTCTCTTGATTCTCAAGATACTAGATCAAATTGTGATCAGGTACAAAGCAGCCACATCACACAAATAAAGGAGAAGAAAGGTGAGGACACTTTCAATATTTCCTCTATTTTTCAAAATTGTCTGCATCAAACCAATGATTTTCCATTCTTCAACGATTCTCAATCTTCTAATCGCAGTGGAAAATCCAATGCAATCAAGTCTTTCAATCAACCCCCATCCTTGGGCGGTAGTCATCCCAATGATGATAACTCTATTTATGTATGTTGTAACGAACACCCAAGCACATCAGGTGATATTTCGTTTTCTCATGAAGACTCTAATTTAGATCTAGAATATGCTTTGGTCAAAGAAGATGTTCACATCAAAACTTCCTCTTCACCTCACTCTCCCTTGTGTCCTACCATTCACGTCGCATCCACTTGTGGCAGAGATACTCCATGTTATTTTGTTTCTTCATACGATGAGTTATCTCCTCGACTGACACAAGGCGTTGAGGCTATCCATGATGAAATTGAAAACAATCAAATCATAAAGAACTCTTCCCACCCCTCATCATCTCTTCTTTTGCATGAAGACACGTCTAAAATCAACTTACTCATGAGATATCACCAATGCATTTATCTTTGAATGTGATATTAGAAGAGCCTCTTCAATTGAGTAATCTGATTGTTGTTGAAGCTGCAAAATCTGGTGAAACCTGTGAAAGAAATAGCTGCCATCTGAAGAGAAGTTTTGAAATTAGCAACAATAGCCACCCTCAAACCATGCATGATCTGGATCAAGCTTCAAAATGTGATTCTATAATTCTAGAAAGTTTTGGGGTCTGCCAGGGAGTTGAGGCACTTCAACTTTCATTGATGCTTATGTCAGGATCTCGCGGCTCTGGTAAGCCCCCCGAACTAAATCAGATTTTGTTTCTCTCACGCAATCCATATATCTGCATGGTTTCACTTGATGTGGATTCCTATGTGAAAAATGTTTGGTATTCTGGGTGTGATCTCTCAAGTTTTAAAATTTTCACTTGTGACCAAATTCACAAATCTGTTGCAGTTCATTCATCTTCATGCACATCTCTCATATCAAACTCAGGTTGGGAATGCCCATCCCTCATGAAGTCATGGAATTGTGAAGTTGATCATCTCAAAAACTATATTTTCCCGCAATCATACTTATCAAATTTCCCCCTTAATGGTCAACTCCTTGGTCTTCTTGCAAATCATGTACTACAAATTTGTCCTCTCATCACACCAAAAATCTCCTTGTGTGGTGATGAATGCACAAGTTGTCACACAAAACAAGTTATTCTCCATTCACCATGCTTCAACTAGATTCATGCATTCACAGTGCTGGCATCCTTTTTAAACTCTTTTGATGATTCTGATGCTTGTACAATTGGTCACCAGTTGCAGAAAGGTGGTTTGGTATATCTAGCTTGCAAAGAACTTGGTTCGATTGTTCTGAGCATTCACAAGATTGTTCAAATTGATTTTTCTTCGTTCATTCCAAACTAGGAATTTGACGTTTCAATCAGCTCATCTGACAAATCCTCTGTCTTTGATGACTATCATTCATCTTATCATTTTCCCATCAGCACATTCGATGAAATTTGTTTCGCACTCTTTGATATTCATTGTTCAACATCTTTCTATTCATACTTCTGTCAAACAGGTGAGGCACTTCAGCCTTCGCTCATGGTTATGGCAGGTCCTCACTGTCTTGACATGATCGTCGAGGATGATCAAATCTATTTTTACTTACAAGATTCCCATCGTGATATTGCTTCTCGAATCGAAAATTCACCTTTTCAAGATCACGAGGCTTTCAAGATGAACATCATGAATTTTACGATCCAATCGTTGAATGGTTGGAAAAATCTTACTTGGCAAGCTCCATTGCAAACAACAAGTTTCAATCCTTCCTCATCCTTGCTAAGTAGCTCAGTGCAGATGAGGACACACTCACAAGAGGCTTTCGAGGTTTTTTGAATAACAGTATTCATCGAAAATGTAAGCATGTGAATTGGGTGAAAGTAGTGGTTGTGACCCATCTTTCTGCCCACATGCAAGAGCTTCCTTTTCAGGTGCAAGTTTTACAAGTTTTTATATCTTATGTTACACATCACATTTTATCAGTTTTAATCGATCATATCTTTGTGGATGCAGGTCGAGAAAAACTACGGTGTCTTCACTGGAAATTTCATTACACGTAACCTCAATCTTCTAGTTATTAGGACAGGAGTAGGATTAGTTGCATCTTATTTTTCCTTCCTTGCACTCATTCCCTGTAGTTTGTCTTGGTTTTCTTATTATGGATTTGCATCATGTTTTTTTGGTCATTTTTTTATCTTAATTTTGTTTCCTATTTTTGTGTCTTCTTTCTTTTTGCTTTGTTTCCTTCCTTGTTGAGTTTCCCTTTCATTTCCATTACATGAATAAGTGTTGTGTCTGGACAGGTTTGGCTTCCAAGTGTGTATGTGGATAAAGTTCAAAGAGTCTTGTGACACTTCAACATTTGGCCAGTCCTATGTCTTCCTTCCTTCTAATTGGTTGCAACTTTTGGCCTATGAAAATCTGAGAGAAAATAAGATCCATTTGTAAGGAGAGCTTTGGTCAAACCATGAACCTGTGTCCAAGTTGGGAAACCTCATGCCTATACTTAGTTTTCTGCTTTGGTGTTTCAAGCTTATCCAACTAGTAGAAATGGAGAAAAGGAAAATATAAATGAGAAAACCTATATCAGAGGTCTTTATATGCTTCTCTGAAGTAATAAACTCTCCTACTCTCAATAAGTCAAGATACCTCTTCTGACCCAAAATAAATAAGTGTCGATGCAAAATTCTCTTTAAAAATAACAAAGGAGAAATAAGAGAAATGCTTCCTACACAGAGAGGTGAAGCAGGCAACTCCACCAGGGTATTTTCCAAGCTCGCTAGTAGTGGAGAAATGCTTGTGTTCCGGCGTGACTCCGTTGGGGTACTATTCAAGCCTGCTGGTAGCGGAGCAATACCAAAGATGAAAAACTATACTCTGGAAATCTTAAGCTCGCGAATTAAACTACCCTTCACAATTTGAAACACTATGATCTGGTTGAATCTTATGTTGTGTTCAAACTGAGAAGGTAAAAAGGGGACCATGCCTTCCCATGAGGTAAGTGGGGAAGCCAAAGTAATCTGCATGATGAATCAATACTCCCTGAAGGACCAAGGCCCTACACTAAAATGAACCAAGACAGAGAAGTTGGTATTCAGCCAGTGTGTCACCAAGTGTTGAAGCAGCTGCAACACCCTCCAAAATTTTGGCCTACACCCAAATTTCGGAGCCTATTGTGGATCCTATGATCGGTCGTTCCTTAGTCACTTATCGGTAAGCTGATGATCTCAAATTCCCCTCTTCAATCTTAAGAGTCGTTCATGCTTTTATCTTTATATAGTATGTGTCATCTTTGGGCATGGGGATTATCGCTTGTCATGAAAAGGGATGTTTGTTTCACTTCAAGGGGAAATATTTGTGAGAATGGGTTGTTCTCATCACATAGATATGTTTCACACTCATTTCATGCACTTTTGCACAAGTGTTTCCTTTATCCTCCCAAAGTCTATCATCAGAGCTGCACTTGTCGTAAGATGCCACAAAGGTTGTTGCATTAAGTGAAGTATGTTTTTATATGTTCTGGATGGTCTATGTTGTATCACTAAGTGTTCAAGTGTGTGATCATAGTCAAGTTCTATCACTGTTCACATCGGTTCCACTGATCCCACACTTAACCAAATTCTAGAGTTTCCCTAGCAACCTAGCCTCATCCAGCTTTCCTGAACTGTGCACTTCGCATCTGCAACCCTCAATATTTTCCCTTGCCTATTGGAACTGTGCAATGCGTAGAAATCCCAACCTCCCTTGGCATCCAAAACTGCACAGTGGCTTCCTCTAGTGTCCTTCCCTCAGCTAAAACCCATTGTCTCAAAAAAATGTGCATTTTTGTCCCTCAGGCATCTCAGCTGCCCAGTCTTCCTTGCATCTTGAAAATATGCAGATGTTTCCTCCCAGGACCTCATCCCGCAGTAGTCACTGCATCCTGAAATTGTATAGATGTGTCCTCCCAAGGCGTCATCCCACAACAGTCATTCCCGCGTAAACTAAGCAAATGTGTTTCATAGTGGCCATGAAAAAGTATGACATCCTAGATCACTCCTAAGGAGCTGAGGAGAAATATAAGCTGACCAACGAACCCAATGCATGATAGAAGATCGAGACCGCATGAAGACTTCATTTGATGCATAACCCTTTCGAGGGTAGATATGGAAAATGAAACACATATTTTGAAATTCGCCTCTTAGTGTGGCATGAAGGACTTCTTATCATTGTCATAACATTATGTCTTCAATGACATGCATGGTTGCAAGAACCGACAATCATTCCATGTGTTTCCTCTAAGTGTCTTGTTACCTTTCGCTTGTTGGATCGATTGTCATCTTTTGACATGTTTGGTTGTTATGTCATGTTTGTAAACCTTTCTTGTGACCTTGAAGGTTGGTCTTTGTGTATACAAGTTGTCCTATCAATGTAAACATCTATCACACTCATACACAAAGTTTTAAGCATTGTCACAAAAGTGTCGTCACAATCATCCCAAGGTCCATCTCAAGTGTCACACTTGTCACTTTTAGTTCTAGACAGTCTCACATAGGTTAATGCTTTATCTTGTTGATCTGGTGGTCTATGTTTTCATGTCGTCGAAGTATGCTAAGTGTGTGATCACAATGTCAAGTCCCTCACAAATTCAAATGCCTCCTACACTTAGCCATTTTCCTAAAAATCCTTTCTACCAGACAACTCCACTTCACTAGACCCCCACTAAGCTGCATTTCACAGTATTAGCCCTCAGTGATGCTTCTCTACTGCCTAGAACTACGCAGTGTGCAAAGACTATCCTCCAGGACAGCTGCACTACACATTCCCAGAGTTGAGAAGCCTGCCTTCCTTCCCAGAATTGCACAGAAGTTTCCTGAAGCCTTACCTAAACTGTGCATTTCTTAGGATCAATCATCAAGCCTCCTCCCTTACTACCGAAACCCC
Organism: Pinus tabuliformis; assembly: GCA_031772625.1. Lineage (NCBI taxonomy): Eukaryota > Viridiplantae > Streptophyta > Pinopsida > Pinales > Pinaceae > Pinus > Pinus tabuliformis. The sequence goes on from CM062817.1 coordinate 723,281,791, forward strand.
ACAATGCGCAGAGACCTGAGCCTTCTTTTCCTCCCAATTTTGCGCAGAGGTATCCCCCCAATGTCCTCCCTCAGCCAGGACTCACTGCTCCAAGAAACTGTAGAGAACTGCCCTGTTTGGTCCCTCTGCTATCCGGTCCTGTCTTTCCTCATAAAATTGTGCAGGCCTACCTCCTAGGGTCCCACCTTGTAGCTTCCACTAATGATCTAAACTACGCAATCCTGTCTCTCAGTGGCCTCTGCACAATTTTCCCCGGTAGTGACGACTATTCTCAAGAGTTCCTCAGCCAAGCCTGAGTTGCGCTCTGTGCAGTCTCAGTGACCAGAATCCCTCCCTGTCACCTGGAACTACACAATGCGCAGTTACTAGGTCCTCTTTCCGGCCTCCACTTGTCTCAAACTCAATCCATGGATAACAATGCATCATCTTAGACTAGGGAGATTTTGATTTGATGTCGTCCCATCATGAGTGAATCGTAGGAACAGGTACACTATTAGATCATGGTGAGATGATAATGAAGGAGAAGGAGGAGCGGACATGCTAGAAGACTCACTTAAAACTAAATAGACAAAGAATCTTATCAAGTTCAAGCAAAGGGAACACATGCATGCAACCACCTCTCAAGACCAAATATCATTGAAGACCCCGCATCATCAAGACCAAAGATCATTGAAGACCCAACATTCTTGGAATTGTAGTTATATTAAATACAATGAAATGAGTAGTTAAATCTTGAATCAAGGATTGATAATTCTTAATATGATTAGAAACATAATGAATATTGTTCCTTACTTGTTTGATAGCAATTTCTGAATCACCATAAACTTTAAGATGCTTGACATCAAGACTGATTGCTTTTTACAAACCCTAAACCAACGCTTCATATTCAACAATGTTATTAGTACAATCAAATTCCAATTTTCATGCAAGCATGGTTTTCTCTCTGTTTGGATTAATTAAAATTCATCCAACTCCTGCACCACCACTAGACTTCGATCCATCAAAATAAAGAATCCAAAACAATTCATCACACTTATTTAGAGTATTATCTACAATAATAATACATTTTGATGAATATGTTTGGGAGAAATTTTCTATTTGTGACAAAACAGAATCATCAGGAAAAGGAGAATTCTGAGAAGGGAAACTACGAAAGAAGGATTCTGAATAATAATTTCCCAAAATATTGTTTTTGAACACCACTCGTTCGTTCTCTTCATCTAAATCGGTCACAAAATATTTCATGTGTTTTTCCCTATCAACACAATTTTGATTAGGTTTTCCATTGTAAGGGAGCCAAAGATGTGACCAATCAGTTGTGAAATAACCATGTAGTTTTGTAGACCAATCCCTGCTTAAAATGAGGCCATAAAATTCAGGATGTCAGCAACCAATATATCAATTATTTGACAAACTTTTGGGTTTCAAGATAGTCTGATTAAAACAACATTCATTTATCCTAAGACTTTGACTTTTGTTCTGTCTAATTGGACAATTTGCACAACAAGCTTGTGAGGTGTAACATTCAATTTAAGACATACTGAATAAGCCATGATATTGGAGGATGCACCTGAATCTACTAAACAATTGTGAACATTTTTGTTGAAGATTTCAAAAGTCAACAGAAATGGAGGAGTGTGAGAATTTGATCTATCTCCAATCAAGATGCCATCGGAAGGATCGATTTTATCTATAGGGACATATGGGTGTTTATGTTTTCCTTTTGAGGCTTTTACAGTGATAACAGTAGAAGGTAATGGGGATGCAGGAACATCATTCAATTCATTGAGTAACATTTTTTGTTGTTGTTTCAGTTTACTAACCTCATACAAGAAAATATTGGCTTTAGTCTTTTTCATGTCCTCTACAATATTATATTCAATGCTATCTGAAACTATCAAAGTTTTAGATGATGAAGTAGATGGAGAAGAAGACTTAGAAGTACTTGGAGAGGAATCATAAGGCTAAGTAGGAGTCTTTTTAATCGTACCTTTCTCTTTAGTTGAAGGAGTGGAAGTTTTTTTATTTTTGCTTGATGAAGTGGTATCAATAGGTCCCTTGCTTCTAGTACTTACAGGCAAACCTTATTCTTCTTCTTCATTCTCTGAAGTGGTCAGGATAAAGTCCCATAAGCCATGAGCTTCAACTATCTCCTCTTCTTGTGCTTCATCGATAGATAGAGATGTTTCTTCCTCTTCTTTGTCATCATCAGATTTTTCAATTGATATTTCAGCAGGTGGTTGTGATTGTGAAGGTTGATTCCTTTTAAAAGGTCCATAGGATTTTCTTGAGGATTCAACAACTTTTTTGTTGATTTCAACCATCTCATTTGACATTTTTTTCAACACTCTTTGTAATCCTTCCAAATCAAAAGGATCTTTAGATACCTTTTACTTGGACTCGTCTTTCAAGGTTACCTTCTTGGTCTGTTTTCTTTATTTAATGGCAGATTACTTTTCAAGTGCTAGAACTCCTTTTTCAATAGATAAAGCTTATTTCATGTTATCTAGAAGTACTATTTTATGAGATCTATCTACAAACATGGAAATATTTGAAGGAAGGGAATTGATATACCATTTAATTTGTACATCAACGTTGGGTCTGGAGGTATCTATGATTTTATTTAATAATTTGTTGAATCTTGAATTAAAGTCTTTGATTTTCTCATTTGGGTTAGATTTGAGATATGATAAATCATTGATTAAGGTATTTGTTGTTCAATCATCCCCAAATTTTAACAAGAATTGTTCTTCAAATATGTCATATCTTGTGATTGATCCAGCTAGTAAAGAGAAATACCAAGACCTTGCAGATCCTTCAAATGTGTAAGGGAATAGTCTAAAAATTGCATCTTCTTCTGAAATCCCATTGTGATTGATTGCTAGCATAAAACTATGAAGGTGTTCCTCTGCTGGTAAACCATCATCTGAATTATATTTGGGAACCATCTTTCTCGGTGTTTAGATAGAGTATGTAAAGGTGTGTCATTGCAACTGCACCTGGGTTATTCCATGGTCTGTTTGCCAATTTTGGAGTATTAGGACCAGAAGAAGTTGTACTTGATGAAGAGGTTATGGGCGATTGGACAACTGAATAGATTTCCCCTTTAGTACTATTTATTACAATAGCACTAGTCTACTATGTGTCGAGCGATAAAAAGGTGTCTTTTTAACTCCTAATTACCTTCACATTAATTATCAACCCAGGGACGACTTTTTATTTCAAGAGTGTACTCAATCTGAGGCGGCTATTTACTCAAGAATAATGTTTTGCAGTATAGTGCTTAAAATCCAAAAGTAAATGAATGCTTGAAAAATAAATCTAACAATAACATAAACTCAAATGCTCTGAAATCCAACTATTCACTCAGCAAACATCAATTGAGGATACAGTGGCAATAACTCATTCCTCTAGAGATTGATGCAATTGAAATCAAACTAGAACAAGACAATCAATCTGGGAACGAGGAATCAATAACCAATGTTCTCTACAGTTGACATTCCTGCTTTAAAGCAATTAAAAGGAAATAGAAATTAAACTAAAGATGCCATTGAAAGTAAACTGGGAAAACTCTTTAAAAGCAAACTATTGCAATTAATCAACAGAAATGAACAACAAAGTAAATGGGTAGCAAACTGTAATTGAAGGAATCTGAACAACAAACTCTAATTAATGGAAATGAACAACAGCAAAGCCAAATTAATAGCAATCTTTACTTTAAGAATAAATCGGACAGCACACGGAAATAGAACAGCATTGATTAATGATGGAATATGAGACAATGCTGGAAAGTCAAATATAAATACACAATAACTTAACACACGGCACACCTTAATAGTAATCTGATCTTGGTAATCCGATTATCAGTCTTAGTTATAAAGAATACGACTGTATTTTGGAATGGAACAGCAACGTTCATAGATTTAGCAATCACAAGGAAATATAGTCTCTAAGATGAATTCAGTAATACCAATTAAAGAGTGTTACAACACGGATACGCTGTAATTGAACAACAATACATTATGTAAGGACCAGCAATGTTATATCAATGATTAAAAGAACAGCAATGCATTACCAAGTCAAGATGAATCAATACGGCATTCCTGTCATAGAGAACAATATTACTCAATTGAACATAAATCAGATATAACAGAACCGTGATGTAAAATAATAGAACATACCAGATTACCAAATAAAGTTGATAATGAAAACCACGCATAAACCAAAGAGATAATATACAGTAGTAGCACAATCCACCAGAGGTTGGGCCCTTAGCCGCCAGCGGATGCTGCTGGGTTACTTCAGGATCAAAGATGGAATGGCAACCAGATTTATATTAAAATATCAAAGCAGAGTTACAGTGGATTACAACAAGAAATCTCTCCATCTCTTAGCCATTATCCATTCTCTCTGCCATCCTCAATTCTGAATCTCTAATTCATCCTCAATTCCATCATTCGAATCCATCCCCCTCTCTGATCTCTGTTTTCATTTAAATAGAGAGAGATCAGAGAGAAGTTACAACAGAGATAATTACAACATGATTTCTATTACAAAATTAGATTGTTTCCAACCAATTGATCAACAAGAAGATATATTTCCATCCATCTTTCAACAAGAGCAAGGCAAATTTGGCTTTGCAGCTGAGATTTGGAAAACGGCCACACAGCGAATCTGAGAAAATTGTGCTCAAAGAACCCTGTGTTTCTCTCAATACAAGCTGAATTTGGGCAAACCATTCTTTAAAAAAGTTAATTTGGTCCGTTCTGGACAAAACCCATGTTCTAGATTTTCCAGATTCATCTTCATTTGCTCAGAATCTCAACCGCAAAACTGTCACTTCTTATTCCAGTGCATTTCTGAGTTGGCACTTTTAATGATCAAATCTTCAATCTGGAAATTATCTTGGAGGCTAAAAATGGTGAATAATGTTATAACCAATTTATTAAACTTTCATTGATAAAATCATGCATAATCATCAATTTATTAGAAATAAAGGAGAATAAATAATATTTTTACATAAGAGCATAAATCATTGTAAAATAGAATTATATGATAAATTATGATAAATGACGTGATGAAGAATGGTAGAAATGGGTGGAATAAGCGTTCAAAAGTGACAATAATAATGGTATATTAACGACCCAACACTATGGAAGAGGAATGTGAATGGAGGAAGAAAATAAAGGATGATAGGAGGAAGGCAAAGGAGAATAAGAAGAAGCGGGATGGATAGGAGGAGTATGAGGTGGGGAAGACCATATAATCCCACTAGCTAAAGATTCAGTATCTGGAGTATTTTTATTTTTCTGATGAGTGGGAAACGGAAATTCAAAAGGCTTGATTCCAAGTTTCTCACTCTAAGATCTAGTTAAAACTCCAGAAGATTGAAAAGATGAAGTGACACTTCCTTCAGATAAATCAGTCTGAGAAACTTTTTCTCCAGAAATTGAAATTCCTTCCAATCTCTAAATTAAATTCTACACTTCAGGAGATTCTACAGGTGATTCTGATGAAGTTTTATTTATTGGCCTTAGAAGTGAGCTAGGATATTTAGTGGTTGGTTCAACAACTTCAAATCTAGAACTAGGATATTTAGAATTGGAAACTTGATTTTGGTGGAGACTTTGAGGGATATTCACTCTTAGAATGACTTTTAGTTTTAGGATGAGACTTTGTTGTCATTCATAGTCTCATGGCCCTCCTTCTAGCGCTAAAAATGTTGATGGTCCTAAATGACTGCATCAACATTAGGGAAAACCATCTGGTTGGTGATCAGAATTTAAACAAGAACGCAACAAATTACAGATATAACCATAAACACATAGATGCAACAGAAATAAAACTTCATTTGATTAATATCAAAGAACTGAAATATGCTTACATAGAAAATGGAAATAAACTAGCTTGAGCAATGGTAGCTTATCTTTGAGAAGACATATGGCAGCTACATGCCTCTGAATTGTGTTAGAATGAGGCTTGAGGGCCTGTTTATTATTGAGAAACAATGGAAAACCCCAAACATCCAAAAACCTAATCCTAGGAGATGAAACACCAAACTATGGGCTCTGTTGGGGTAAATTGGTACATCAACTTCCTGGGGTCGTAACTTTAGCATATGATCTCTGTTTGACGCACACGATACCTCGTTAGAAATATCTATCTGAGGAATACAACTGCTAACAACCAACATCAGGTTACATTGGATGTTTTTTGCTTGTGATTTTCCCAAAAAACTTCGTTTAGGGCCTCAAAACGGCTCTAGAAGTTCAGGACCCGAAAAAGCTGCCAAAAATAGTAAACTATGCTAAGGAAACTGAAAAACTAAAAGAAACAATGGTGGGGGTCCAAGTGGAATAGGAGGGTGGACACCAATATCCACCTGGATCATTCTTCCCCCCTTAGGAAGAAAGGGTCCCCATTGCGTTGAGTTCCTCCATGAGATGAGGAAACTTCCACTGAACTTGGTCCCTGGTGACCCACTTGCCCTGGCGAAGGAGTTGGCATACTTTGACAACTCAATATAGTTGGATCCTTTGCTGTCAGGTGTTCTTGATTTTTGTATCCATTATCCAATTAGTTGTGGCTTGTTCCATGCAGTTGGATTTAACTCTATAGGTGTGAGTTGTTCTACCATGTCTGATGTGTCCAGCAATGGTGGGAAGTATGGTCGAAGGCGGTCCACATTGAACACTAGGTGCGGGCCAAGGAATGGGGTAATGCTGAGCTCAAATGAATTATCTCCCATGGCCTTGGTAATGGTGTACGGACCATATGGGAGTGGTCTGAGTTTCCGATAGGCTCCGGTAAGGCGTTCCTTTTGCAAATGCAACCAGACTTTGTTGCCCACCTAGAACATATGTGGCACCCAATGTTGATCATGTCGTTGCTTGTACATAGCATTAGCTCTGTCCAATATGTCATGGACCTATTGGCGGATGTGTTGAATGTGCTCCATGAAGTTATTTTCCTTGCCGGCTTCGGACTGGACATGAGTTGAATCTGCCTAAGTAGTTGCAAATGGTATGGCCACATCAATGGGACATAGTGGTTGGAATCCCAAGCCCACCTGAAAAGGGATGTGGCCAATAGAGCTGTGGAGAGATTGGTTACAGCTGTGTTGGACATAGGGGAGGCTCTCATCTCATTTGCGTAGATACTTTAAGTTGTACATGCGCAAAATGTGTACGATCATCCTGTTGACAACCTCTGTCTGGCCATCAGTTTGGGGATGGAAAGTTGTGGAGTCAGTGAGCTTGGTGTCCAGCATCGACCAGAGACTAGACCAAAATGTACTGAGGAACCTGTTGTCCTGATCTAATATGATATACTGTGAGATCCCAAAGTGTACGCACACTCCTTCAAAGAAGAGTTTACAAGTGGCTTGTGCTGTGATATTCTTCTTACAGGCCGCCATAATGTCCATCTTCGAGAATCTATCGACGACCACAAAAACACATTTGTTGCCATGCTTAGTAGAAGGAAGGCCCAACATGTAATCCATGGAGATGGATTCCAAATGTCAACTAGGGATAGGCAGCAGAGTATAGAGGCCTTGCTTCTTGATGGTCAGTTTGGCAATGGCAAAGGCAGTGTAGGATATGATGTACTTCTTAACATCTTGTCGAAGATTCGGCGAATAGAAATACTTTTGCAATATTGCCACTATTTTCTCGACACCGAAATGCCCAACGACCCAACTGTAGTGTGCTTCCCAAATCATCTTGGCACGCTGCTTGAAGCAACACAAAGGTGTCCCAGGTGGCATAACATTGAATCATGGAGGTTAAAATCTAGAAGTTGCTAACCCTCCAAGAGCGCCTGGTATGTGTGGCAGAATTTTGGGTCGCTTTTGTAGAGAAGTAGCCAATCAGAAGTCTCTTGCCCATAAGAGTTGAACATGGTGGTTAACACCATGATCGTTGGTCAGCTGAGACAATTTGCAACATTATTGGGGCTGCCCTTCTTGTACTTGATATTCAAATGGAACTATTGCAAGTGTGTGGACCACTTCTGATGGCGATCATTCTACAACTTCCCTTACATCCGTATGAACTGCAGGGATCGGTGGTCTGTGTGGATGACCATTTCCTTCCCCAAGATGTAATGCTTCCATTCTCGGCATGCCTACACAATGGAATACATCTCTTTGTCATAAGTGGGATACTTTCAGACTATGTCTAAAAGTGTCTCACTGTGATATGCCATTGGATGCCCATGTTGAGTAAGCACTGCCCCAATAGCATAGTCAGAGGCATTTGTTTCAATCTCAAATGGTTGTTGCAAGTCTAGTAATGTGAGCATTGGTGCAGATCAGAGGTGATGTTTCAACTCTATGAACACCTTTTGTTGAGATTCATACCAAAATAATTTTTCTTTCACTCCTCCCTTGATGACTTGACTCAAGGGCCAACTGATAAGACAGAACCCCAACACGAACCTACGGTAGAAATTGGCAAGACCCATAAAGTTTCAGAGCTCTATCAAAGTGGTTGGGGATATCCAATCCTGAATGAATTGGATCTTGGCTGGATCCACATGCACCCCCCGTTCATCAATAATGTATCCCAAATACTGAACCTGGGTCATGCCAAAATTTTATTTCTCCAAATTGGCGCATAACTTGTGTTGTTGCAGTGTTTGGAGAACCTATTGGATGTGGTGGAGGTGCTCTTCCCAACTCTTGATGGGGATCATGATGTCATCCAAGTATACCACTACAAATGAGTTGGTGAATGGCCACAACATGTCATCCATCAGCCTCATGAATGTTGCAGCAGCATTCGTCAACCCGAAAGGCATAACCAGCCATTCAAAAAGGCCCTCCTTAGCTTTGAAGGTAGTCTTCTACACATCAAAAGGTTAGATTGGTACCTGGTGATATCCGGACTTCAAGTCGATCTTTCTGAAATATTTTTCCACCTTGAGATGGTCCAAAAGGTCATCAATCCGTGGGATCGGGTACCTATTCTGGACAATGATCTTGTTTCAATAGTCAATACAGAGTCTCCAAGTCTCATCCTTCTTCTGTACAAATATGATCAGGTTCCGATAGGGTGATGAATTTGGCCGGATGTGACCTTTCTACAACAACTCCTGAATCTGCCCCTTGATTTCGTCATTCTCCAGAACGGAGTGTTGATAGATTGGTATATTGGGAAATTGTTCATTTGTTGTTGTCATGCAGAGGGGCCCTGTCTAGAGGTCATGGCCACCATCTTCTTATTCCCCTGAGGGTGTATCATCAGGAAAACAATGTTCCCGGTTTTGGAAATGAGCTTACTGCATTGTTTTGCAGTAACCAAAGAGATGGCAGTAGGCGGTGCTACCTCTGGTATCATGTACAACTTATTTCCCAAGGTAATAATAACAGTGCAAGGCCTTGACTCATACACAACATGTCGCTTCCATGAGTATGGTTGGCCTAATAATACATCACAAACATCAAGAGGAGAAACGTCACATAATACCTCATATGTAAAGGGCTTGATGTTGTATGGAAGGTGGCACTGCTAGCTGACACAAAGATCATGTCCTTGGTGAAGCCACCCAATCGTGTACGGTTGTGGATGTGTTATGGTTAGTAAGCCTAGTTGGTTCACAAACTTTGCTAAAATGAGGTTCTTTTGGATCCCATTGTCGATAATGAACTGTAGCAGGGAACCCTTTACCCACATCTGGGAGTGGAAGAAGCGCTCCTCCTCCTCTAGATCTTCAGGTTCCTCCTTTTGGATCTTCATGGTGGCAATAGTGGCATTGGGCTTCACATCAATAATATGCTTCCCTTTGTCATTCCCATTTTCAGGTCCTGACTCAAAGTCAGAACATGCATCTGATTCAGAAGCCTTCATCTCGGCCACTAGTGACTGCTTGGCCTGACACTCACTTGTGTTGTGAGTGGAGCTCTTATGGAACTCACACCACTTCCCTGTGTCCTTCTTCAGCTTCGTGGTATTGTTCTTTGACTGCGGCTTTAGCAGTTTTTCCTGGGTCGCTCCACCTTAGCTTTTTCCTTTGTTCTGCGCTTTGGGGGCACCTTTCCCTTGCTTCAAATTCGCAGATCCAAAGTCTCACTTTTTCTGTTTAAGATTATGCTCGATCTTCACATCATATCGGTACGTCGTGCTGAGCGAGGATATGTCCAGGAACTCCACCTCATCCTAGATGTACCTATGTAGGAAGTCGTGGTACTTGAGTACCAAATTTTCTCAGATTCCTTGATACCCAACTTCGTGCGAAGGGTATGAAAAACATTGGTAAACTCTGGCATATCTTGGTCCCTTCCCTGTCGCAGTGTGGTCCACTTTATGTATTTATCCTCATAGCTCCCGATAGGGTAGTACTGCTCCTTGATGGTGTCCTGGAACGAATTCCAAGTGGGTGCAACTGAAAATAGTGAGGGCGTACTTTCATCCTTCTACTTATAGTAGGTTTCCCACCAGTCCTTGATGTGGGGGGTGACTTTGAGAAGAGAAAACATAATATTTTCTCAGCTGGAAAAATCGTGAACAGAAAAATATCCTTCTAGCAAATTTAACCATTTATCTACGGCATTTGCATCTATTTGGCCCTCAAATATGGGAATTTCAAAGTTTACTTGTACCTTAAAAGGATTGGCGCCTCCAGAGTGGCTACTGGGCGTGGATGCATCGTTGGTGAGCAATTGTTGAAGGATGAGGGAAAAGTTATTCATCATTGCATTCCTTTGTTTCTCGAGGGCCTCCTCAAGCAATATTTTGATAGGATATCTTAATCCCTCATCTTTATTTTCTTCCCCCATGGGCGTTCGTCGGGGTTTGCAAGGCTGATCTTGCAAAGGTTCAACCAAATTGAGCCCTAACTCCTTATACCCTGACCTCCTTGGGGACATGTAAAGAAGGATCGAGAAAGAGCAGATCACTCTGATACCACTTATCTGAATTTAAATAGGGATGCAACAAATTACAGATATAACCATAAACACAGAGATGCGGTAGAAATAAAACTTCATTTGATTAATATCAAATAACTGAAATATGCTTACATACATAATAGAAAGAAACTAGCTCGGGAGATGGTAGCTTATATATGAGAAGAGATGTGGCGGCTACATGCCTCTAAATTGTGTTATAATGAGGCTTGAAGGCCTATTTATTATTGAGAAACAATGAAAAACCCCAAAAATCCAAAAACCTAACCTTGGGAGATGAAACACCAAACTATGGGCCCCGTTGGGTAAATTGGTACATCAACTTCTCGGGGTCGTAACTTTGGCATACGATCTCTAGTTGATGCACACGATACTTCGTTAGAAATATCTATCCGAGGACTACAACTACTAACAAGAAACATTAAGTTGCAAACCCATAATCGTCACCCGTGATTTTCACAAAAAAACATTGTTTAGGGTCTCAAAACAGCTCTGGAAGTTCACGACCCGAAAATTTTCCAAAAATAGTAATTGTGCTACAATTAAGGAAACTGAAAGAAAAAATGGTGGGGGTCCAAGTGCAATAGGCGGGTGGCCACCAATATCCACCCGGATCAGTTGGGACCTTAGAACAAATCCTTTTGCATTTGGGATGATGGTTTTGACTGGAATTATGGGACTAGTTTCCCTTTCTATAAAACTATATGAAATGGAGTGAATAAGGCTATAATGCTCTAATATGACTAGAGACTAAAATAAAGATTAATATACTACTATTTATCTCTAGTAAGTTGATAGTATATGTAATTACAAAGATTTCACAATTATCATAACAATGTAGATCATCATGTAATTATGAAGTAAAGCAAAGAAAGATAACTAATTTAATTAAATATTTAATTAAATTAGTTTGCCAAATCGCCACATATATTGAGAACTCGTTGTTCACATATAATTTGTAATTTTAATCAGACACATTAATAGTGATAATGAAATATTGCTTTAACACATATATTATGAGCAAAATTAGAATTCCATTCTACTCGAAGCAAATAAACAGCTAAAGGATAATAGTACCTGATATATCATTGATATACTCATCATAGAAAGGCAATGGTTCAACGTGATATTAAGAAAAACCTTAGTTACAATAGTGCAGCTTAAGATTTCTCTTTCAAAAATTCAGAACCCTTTCTCCTATTTGAGAGAGAAGATTTATAGTTTCATAACAAAAGATAAAGATAGAAAATACAATAACAACTTCAAGCAGTCTCAAATAAAAGTAACTAAAAAGAACATATTTGGAATCAATTACAACATATTTTCTATGATTGGGAGGAAGATTGTCCTCTGATGCATTGTTGCAACTCATATATATCAGTCAAATTCTTCAATTCAGGTGGAGACTTGGGTTGTATCTGCATTTGGCTCGTGAATATTGCAACTCTCAACGTTGGCAGCATTTATGTTGTATTGTTTGATAAGCATCAGAGCATAATCCATTGACTATGTGGTTTCACTAAGAACTACCAATGACTCTCTAAGTTAGTCTTGGTCAGTTGATCAATAATCTCAGCTCATTTCTTGGAGGATTCTTGCCATGTCTTAGTCATCAGTTTGATATCGGGTAACGTTCCCTCGGGACAACTCGAGATGAGATTAGCTTGGAGCAAATTATCACTAACTGCTTCAATGATATTACTTGAAATATCTCGCGCCTGATAAATTGTTGCCTCCACTTTCTTAATGTGAATTTCCCACTCACTAAAAACAATCTCTTTATGGAACTCTATGATTTTAGGAAGATTGGTGAATCTTCCATCTACACTTTCCTGCCAAGTCAAGAAACCAGCAATTTTCTCCTTTATATCTTCAAAGTAATTTTTGATATATGATAGTTGGTCTACCAGGGAGCTAGTTATCCTGTATTGATTATGAATAATTTCCAATTTCTATCAAAATACTATTTGTTGTTGGGCAAGAAGAGTATTCAACTCTTTAGCCTCTTTCTTAAATTCAGTCAATTCTAGATTGACACTTAGATGTTCAATCCTTCTCTGCAACTCTTGAATTTTTGAATCTTAGGCCTGTGTATCAACATCATATTGGACTCTGAGAGAGTCGAACCTGTGTTGAAGCTCTGTCACTTGTGCCTGCCAGTGTTTTGTTATCTTTTGTTTTTCAGTTTCAATGCTTTGCTCTAACAGTGAAATTCTCTCTTCTTTATCCTTGAGCAGTTGATGAATATTTGTGGCTTTATCAATAGTAACTGAGGCATAGGCACATGTAAACTGTGTAAGCCTACCTAATTCCTCTGTAGGATTTGTTGTGGAGCCTTTCCATAACACTTCAAAAGATGCATTGATAGGAACTAATGCCTAGGATTGGTCGAGCTTTCTTTTCTTTCTCTCAATCTTTACTACAACTTTGTATTAAGGGCTGTAGAAAATATCCAGTGGAGGAATCTCCTCAATCCTTAAAAAATTTCAGAAGAAGGGAATGATAGTATAATTTCTACATCTTTATCATCCAAAAGCTTCTTAGGAACCTTTGTTGTTATCAGAGTCTATCCATGATTCTTTAGAGTATCCTGAACCTTCATTTGTGGAGGAGTCTTAGCAACTTGAGACTCTTCAACCTTAGAATTAATAGCTGGTTGTATTCTTCCCAAATTTATTCTAACCTAGCATCAAGCACAAATCCCTCTGCCTGAGAAGAAGAAGAGGCAATTGTTACTCTTGGTTGAGAAGGATCAACAGATTGTGTAGAACCAATAATTTCAACATCATCATGAACAATCTTCTCTTGAGGAATATGTAATGAATCCATAGGAAGTTTTTCTAGCCTTGAGGCTCTGTATTGAGTAAACTTATTTGTTTCCTTAGGGGTTAATTGTTGCTCTACTCTTTGTGCCACCATCGAATAAGAAGAATCTCCCTTAAATAAATAATCAAATTTATCGGGCTCATGAACAAATTGTCTGATACTTGATGCAGCTGTAATATTTTTAACCACTTGATGAGGATCATACTATCTATTGGGTATAGTAGGAAAACCAAGACCCTAAATAGCCTTTATTTCAATAAGGGCATTCTTATAATTATCTAAAGCAAATACACCAAATTGGGCTGGAAAGGGAGGCCACATCTTTTTGTTTGATTCCTGACTTTAGAAATACCATTACACACAGTTTGATAGGATATCTCTCTAGTCAGAAGTTTATGAGGAATGAACAATGGTAAAACATGAGTATTGGCTAGACTTCCAAATACCCTGATATAGGTGAATGATTCTTCACCAAACCAATTCCTTACTCGGAGAAGATTAGATTCAACCTTTGGAGACATATGAGGATCCCTTTTATCAGAGATAACCTGATATGTTGGTAACATGACCCCATGGCAGATTTTATAGAAATGTTGCTGATATTTGGAGTCCCATAGAATATCATGATAAATATGAATAGGATTTGGGTCTTGCAGAGTCCAGTTCCATCCCATAGATGAAAAGTCTATAGAAAAACATAAAGCATCCATGATATAAGCACTCATATAGAAAGGAGGGATTATATTCTAAAAAACTTTGTGTTTACTCCTAAAAGCTAAAATATGGGTAGCTAAATTGTCTAAAAGTATAGTGGCCCAATCAAATATAAACCCTTTTGAAGCCCCGTCTATAAGAGGTACCCATTGGTTAGGAAATTTCTGTACATTAGGGAGTGCATGAAACCTACACATCATACCAACTATCTGAGAATAAGAACTAGAGAGAGTTTACAACATACTTGCCGCTTTGTTCTCTCTTGTGTTTGTTTGAGTCCTTTATCCACCCTTTAATTGGCTCTTATGCATGTCCATGCTCTTTCAAAAATGACTCAATGTATTCCTTATCATATTTTCATTGTGGTTCATGCAGATGATACATCCTCTGCAAATCCTCACTAGAAAAAGACTTGATGATTGTGTGCTTGTTTGTAACAATTCACCTATTGGCTATACTCAGATTATCCACGATCCACCGAACAATATCAGTATAGGGAAGAAGTCTCAGTTTGGCTACAGTTTTGTGCAGAAAAGAATTCGCCACATCGCTAAAGATTGTATTTGAAACTGGGGTAGAATCATCGACAATCATTATTCTCTAAGTAACCCTAGTTCCTTCAACTTCAAATAATTTGTACATCGCTTCCCATGAAGAATGCCCATAATCTTTAGTACAAATTGTATCGGAAAACAATCCCGACATAATAGTCTTTTCTTCAATACTTTCAATTGGAGTGATGAATTGTTGTTTTTCTATAGTTTTATTCTTTCCCCTTCCTTCCTTTGACATCTCTTCATTATTGCAGTAGTCAAAGCTTGCTTGAATAGAAAACACGGAGATGATCGTAATACTTCTCTTCGGAGGTTACATTAGTGCAAACAATGCAATTATACAATACTAACCTTTTCTTTAAAGCGAATATTCACAATATTGGGGTGGAATGAATGAAGGCATTTAAAATTTCGAAAACCATAAATCCCCATTATCAAACATTAAGTGCGCAAGTGTAAACTCACACGGGCTTACCATGTCAGCACGTTGAAGGAATTATATTGGAGAAATATATCGGAGGACTGTATTAGAAAGTTACAATAATATAAACTTCTGATGTGGAAAGACTCCGATATAATAACGGTCATGAATGATATCGGATGAAAAAATTCGATGAAAGGGGAGCGAGGCATATCTGGAGAATTATATTGGGGGTTTTAATCAAATAGTTCCGATGGAAATATCAGAGATATTAGATATTGGAGGAAGAGGATATCAGAGGTGCAATGTGCTAGAACTTACGATGTGAATTGTGTCAATATAATAAATGATAGTTATGGGTCCAACGGATGATTATAATATTATGTTACTTAAAAGCACACAAGCTTGTTATGAATATTAATAATATCCTTTTATACGATTCTTTTAATAAATAAAACACCGAGGAGTTAGGCATTGGGGAGGAGCTCTATCGTAACATTCTTTAAAGGAAAGTTATGATATAATAGAGTTATTATAGAGACCTTCCGATATAGTTTTAACTTCGAGAGTAGGTCCCAACGGAGCTTTGGTTTATCGTAAGATATTTTAAAGTGCATCTCTGATATGTGATGTTCTGATAAGGATAAGACCTCAAGCTTATTAAACCTCATAACTAATTCAAATATGCTCCAATTTTATTAAAATCAAACACTTTATTAAAATAAATTAAAATATAAAAAGTAAGGGTCCTCATTATTTATTGATAATTAAGTATAAAAATGGGGGGTTTTTGAATGCTACAACAGAACTATTGACCCAAGCATGAAACCCATGCTTTAATAAGTCAATTTCTTTTATAATAAAATTTATTTTTCTTTATTTTGATAAATACATTACATCATGACTTAAATATAATTACGAAGTCCAATATGAGTTACATTTTTAAACACTCCCTCTTAACTAGGGAGGTATTCATAATTACATATATATAAAGGTACATGGAAGATCTCAAAGTGATATACTCTATGAAGAGTCACAACACACACAATGCTATAGATTAGATACCTTACTAGGGTACTCTAACGGGTGGGACTAAGGTGTGCTCAAGCTTTAGCCATTCTAGGTACCATCAGAATTTTAAGCTCTAACACCAACCTAGGGATGTAGGTGTGTATCCAAGTCAGAGATCCATGACCAATGCCACCCTCCCTATTTTGGCATCTAGATATCAACACATAGGTCTTCCATATGTTCTCCTAAGCATCTTATTTCCACAAGATGTTTCATCTCTCCTTATCAACTAAATTAGAATATATATCCACTACTCCAAGCATGTTTCAAATGTTCAATATTTTTATGGATATATCCTGCACAATCACAACCCCAATCAGTAATAAACCTTAAAATATCTATACAAGTAAACACAAACCTTCTGGGTCCTTAATTATTCTGATACTACTTATATCATCATCAAGTTATACATATACAACTTGTTAGAAGCTTTCTTCTTCTTTCATTTCTTTAGTAACACCAAATACATCCTCAATACTTCTCAAACATTTTGTTTGAAAATCCAATTATAGTACTTTCATTCATTCTTTCTTAAGGTTATTCACTATGACTTTCATAATATGCCCTCCCTCTCAACAATGGAGATGTACCATTACTTCTACCCAAACTCCCTCTTAACTTAGGGAGAACAACAACATCAAATACACTCCATTCTTTCTCATGTCATCAAGGTTATCTTGCTCATAATCATTCTTATAGCCTCCTTCATCATGCTCACCATTATTATCACCTTCAATTATGAACATCCTTAACATCTTGAAGACTATGTACTTGCAAAAATTTAATAGCAAGTATAACCAAATACAAGTATACAGAGGCATGAAGTCAACTATATCAAAATCTTGTTATTACAATGGAAGCATCAACATAAACAACTTTAGACATCAAATTCCTAAACCTATTTACATCCAAAATCAACAAGGGTCATATCTTTTGTATTTTAGACTTCAAGGGTTATATCACAAACCCTAGAATCCAACTTCGAGACACAAAGCCTTAGATATTAGCAACTCAATAAAAATATCAATTCAATTATAGTATTATACATCTGAGGTTTCCAACAATATGCTTTTAGAATTACATGTCACACTCTACTAGGGTTTGTTGCAAACTCAAAACTACATCATACAATTAATTGAAAATAATATACTTCTAGGGTATCATTATCAGGCCCTAGAATATCAATGTCTACTAAACCCTAGATTTCTAAAACATGAATATCAACAATTAAGTTAGCATACCAACATTTCATCTCTAGGGTTTCATTCCTTATATCAATTTATTTCTATGTTGTAAACCCTAGATTGAAACATCAAATTCCAAAATTAGATAACAATTTTGACCAGGCTAGGGTTTCGATCATGCAGAAGAATATACACCTAGGTTTTCATTCCTAGGATCTTACTATAACTATTACAAGGGATTCTGTTCATAAACCCTAATTCACCAAACCCTAAAGATCTAGGGTTTCAGTTATAACCTAGATATTAACAACAAACCCTATAGGACTAGGGTTATACCACAACATTATCAAAAGTTTAAACTTCAAAATAATATGATTTCATTATATGTTCTATACTTTATCAACAACCCCTAAATAGACTAGGATTTCATAATCCACATTGAAATACCCTTAGCATTAAGAGGCTAGGGTTTTACATTGAACCTTGAAATTTAGGGTTTCAACAAAAATGATCAAATAAGTGATAGTATGATAAAGGTAGATTCAATCTGATGATTAATCACCCTAAAAAGAATATTTTATGATTCAAAAACCTTAGACATAAATATGTTAGTAGTGTAAAGAAAATTTCAGAAGAAAAATGATCATAGCTTTTATGTGAAGAGAACCTTGTAACAAAACTTGTAGCCTAAGACATGCCTTGAGTTGTTCTTTAACAAACCTTGTAGGATTTCAGTTCTTGAAGGGATTCCTTTGCAACTAAACTTCTTTCATGATTCAAGTCTTTCCTTCGAAGTCTCCTCCATAACCTTTGTGTACTCTATAAACTTTTCCTATCAAGGAAAAATAGGTTATGAGTATATAACACTGACAAATCTCGAAGTGAGGAGGAAACCAAGCATGACAGATAAAACAAAGAACACTATACTTATATTTTGGTAAAATGGTGAAGGCTCCCTCTTAATCCAGTCTTTTTTAGGGATACCTACAACTTATCAAAACAACTTAAAAGATTATAACAAGATATATTGATGAACTTTCCTGTGTTCATGTGGGATTCCCTACATTGGAGAAACTGGTTGCTACATTAACAAAAGAATCCAAGAACATGCAATAGATAATATGCACAATCGTTCTCGTTCCTCAGCGTTAGCTGAACATGTGGTGAAATCCAAACACCATATTTGCATTGAGGATTCTTGGGTCATCGCTAAGGTTGATCACTTCCATCATAGGAAGCTTAGAGAGGCCATTGAAATTGAAAAGCACGTTATTAATCTTAATAGGGACAATGGTTGGAAGTTAAGTAGAAGTTGGATCCTTGCCCTCTCTTCGTAAAAAAAATTATATATATATATATATATATATATCCTCTTTGACTTTCCTATTAAAATATTCTCAAATATTTTAATTTTTGAATCTAATTGTTGAATATTATTAATTTTATTTAAAAATTGTTTGATAAAAATAGATTAAACTTATTTTTAATTATGATTATACATTTACAAATATTCATTTCTTATTTTTATTATTATTAATTTAATTTAACTATTTGAATTCAATTTTATTTTAATTAAACATAAAAATATAATAAAATAAAACAAAACAAAATGATATTAAATATATAAATTTATTCAAAAACTAATTTTTAACGGGTAATTCCTAACAGTTATTTCCTAATGGCTAACTCTGGAACCATATGCATCTTCGTTATTTAAACATTATGATTGATTGTTTTTTTCACCTTTGTCCTAAGGATGAACCACATTAGATGGTTCGAAATGTCGACCAACGACTTATGATGTGATTAATCTGAAAGACATTATCAAAATAAGATATATTGAATCTATGAACTATGAAAATCAAAACATAAAGGCAAATATTGCAAAACTTAAAGTAGGATATGCAAGGGATAGTATCCCTAAGAGTCTCTAGCAAATAAGTCTTTGAATTTGGATTCTTCTGTCTTGTTCTTCTTTGGTGGAGCTTCATCAACAACATTCACATGTTCTCTTTCTCTCTTCTTATTCCTTGTATTTTCGGGACAATGACTTTTGTAATGACCCATCTTATGACAATTTTAGCATTCAATCTTGGATATTTCAACTTTCTTCTTAGGTCCTTTAAACTTTTTGAATGTTCCCTTATTCTTGTGTTGAGCAATGTAGGCATTTGAAATGTTGCCTTCTTCATCAGCCTTCTTGTTATTTACTAATGAGATGCAAGCTTATTTTTTACTACATGCATTCCACATTTGTTCAAAAGTAGGTGTGTATTTCCAACTGCTAATTCCTTATGCAAATGAGCTGCATGATTTTGGTAGACCTAGTAGTGCAACAATCATGATTTCTTTCTCTGATACAACTTCATCAATTGCTTGGAGTTCATCTCTTATTCTAGATATCCTTACAAAATATGATGACACAATATAATATTTTTTCATCTCTATTGTCCTTAGCTCATTCTTGAGGTTAGCTATCTGACCAATGTTTTTTATGGTAAATAACTTGGAGAGGGATTCATACATTTATTGAGTGAAATCCATATTGGATATGTATGGGATTAGATTGTCCTTTGCTCCATCTACTATGATATTCATGGCCAAGATGTCAGTTTCCCTGAATTTCTCCTTTCCTGCATCATTTGTAGGTTTCTTAACTTTTCCTTGAACAAGATCCAAAACTTTATTCTTAGCAAGAGTAAGATCTATCATGTTTTTCCATTCCCTGTAGTTGGAGGCTTCTTCTAGCTTGTTTTCTATCTTCATTTAGGTTTTCATTGTTTCTATAAATAGTAGTCTTCTCTTCTTATACGATCCTTTCCTTAATGATATTCTTTTTCTCATTCCTCTATAACCCTTCTTTCAATTGACCTTCAGAAGGGAAAAAAAACTCTTATATTGATAATTACTCGTGATATTCTTGTAGTCTTATTATCTTCTCTTTATGTTATTCATTTATATTTGTTTCATCAAGTAATCATCAAATCAAAACATGAATATCAACGACACCAGATGTAGGCACTTAGTCAAGCCTAAAACCCCTCTCTAGGGGAAAACCCAGTCAAACTCTTCCACTAATAAAATTGAGATAGACCAAGACCTTATATCCAAAAGACCTTCCTCCTCCACCAAGTCAACCTTTCAAAATGATTCATCAAACTGAAGTAGTCTCTCCTTGCCCAACAACTTCAACCCACCAACAATCCATAATTTCAACCCCTAGCAACTTTAGAATTTCGGCCCAACAACAATCTAACAACTTAGCATCTGTGAGACAAGGAGTGAGAAAATTAGACTTCCTTTTGCTTGAAAAAGCCTTCCTTCTTCTTCACTATGGTTTTCTTCCTCTTCCTTGAACTTCACACCTTTTTTCTGCCTCCAACAACTATAGATCGAACTTCTTGAGTTGATGCTCCAAATGAGGTCGAATTGTTTCCTTTATGTAGTGTTTGTGTGAGGCCAAATTCCCTTGATGAGGTCGACTTGGTGGAGGAGGCCTATATGACTTATTTTATACAAAAATAAATTTCTTGATTGATTGAAAAAGCCCAAGAAGGGTCTTTTACATTATGACATGGACACGGACACTTGACATAAACCCTAGAAGCCTACAATGGAGCCTTTAACCTAATAACCATTGACCCAAGCATGAAACCCATGCATTAATAAGTCAATTTCTTTCATAATAAAATTTATTTTTCTTTCTTTTGACAAATACATTACATCATGACTTAAATACAATTATGAAGGTTGATATTAGTTATATTTTTCAACACTTATCCATATCAAACTCCATGTTGTACACAATATGCAAGAATACCATTCAATTCGTGAATTATAAAATCCAAACCATGCATGTACCATATTCTAACTCTAAGGTTCAACCCAAAGGTCCCATGCCTTCAGATCACTTTAACTGTAGCTTTTATTATATAACTTATTTGTCAAACCTTGGTTCACTCAAGACTTTATCCCAACCTTTGTTATTAAATAATCCATGTCACCATATTACACCAATTGAAACCACTCCTATCCATTATGGAGGTGTTAATGGTAGTTTTCAAATTTGATTTTTTCCTTCCACAATTCACCAACTAATACCATGTGTTTAAGGTGGTTTTCTCAATTGCCAAGCTCCTTTACTTTATTCTTCATAATTGATAACAACCATTGATTGCTTATGGATTTGGATGCATGGATGGTGGAATAAATATGGTATTTCGTGTTCCCAAGAATTTGAATAATTTGTTGGTCTTCTTATTGGATCTCTTTGGTGTTTGTCTTCTTCTTTTTTTGAAGATATGAATAACTTATTCCTTCTCTTCCATTTACAACTAGAATTAAGGTCATCTCATATTTGAAGTTGGAAAATAAGGGTAATTGCAATATTTATCCATTTCAATCACTATTGCTAGAAGGTATTAACATAATTTGCTACACAATTGGCATAGTTAGAACTTCAAAGGGAGATATATTAACCCATGGGAATCTTATTGATAATATTATTGGATCCATTCAGTCCATCAAACTTTTCTCTACATATTCTTATATCTTTTATCTTCCATTGGCATGCATTTACGAAAGGTGAAGCACCTTAGGTATGACATACAATGAAGCTACTACAAGGTTTCACCAAGGGGACAATGTGAAGCTAATGGATGGCATCACAGTCTTGAGAATAGTAGTATTTGCCACTATACACAAACTTTACAATAAAATATATTCAATAATTTTGAGTGTTGTGAAGATGTTTGGTCCTCTCTGAGAAATTATATTCAACATCACCTTAACTACCGAGAAACATGAAATTATCAATGGGAATACCCATCATCTAGATGAGACAAGATCATTTTTAATAAAATAAAGGCATAGTTGGGGGGTCCATGTTTACATGATGGTGTATAGAGCATCACCCGTATTTGTTGAAGTTGTCAGCTTTTTGAAAGTTTGTTTTGTTGGTAGAGCCTTTTAGGGTTATATTATGATGGAGAAATCATGCATCATTTACCTTTGTGAGCAGGATGTCAATTTCATGTTGGACCACCTCATCTTGCCAATGAGGTAAACCTAGAGGATGCTCATGAAATGAAATATACTTCTAATAACAAATCATATCCTTTGGGAGAAGTTATGTGGGGAACCCATTATTTTAAAGGGATACTTCAAAAATGATGTGAAAATGTAGGAGATATGTGGGATTAACTTCTAGGAAGAATAAAATGCTCCTAAGAAAATTGAAAATATTTCATACAAGATGTAAATTTATTGGGCATGAGCCCTAGCTAAGAGATCTTTAATTTGGAAAAGTAAGTGAATTAGTTGCAAACCTTTATCCTAGAAGATGATTGCTTACTCCAACATTTAAGATTAAAAGACCACAAGAAAAGGGTCATTTTGCAAAATTAATATTAGACATGTACTTTGATCTTACTATTCAAGAAACGTCTCTCTCACGAAGTATTTTTGAATTCGCAAAAGCAAATTGTAAATGGAAAATAATTCCTAAATTTCCACACATCTATGATCTGAGTTAATTGATTTGGTAATAGAGAATAAAAAGATTGATTCCACAAGTTTCTCTAAGGAGGCAGACTCCTACAAGGCCTTTTAGGCACAAGGAATATGAAAGGTTAGGAAAATCTACCTATCCATATTTTTTAAATGAATCCCTCATGATGACATCCTCTATAATGATTTGAAGGATGGAAGTAAAAGACTTGCAAATACAAGGGTCATGGATGAAATGTGATAACATCTAAATATGACAATCAATATATTATTATAATAACAAAGCTAGGTTGAGTTTGGATGGTGCCAGATTTTCCATATTTCACAAAAAGAATTGAATAACTAATTGGAATTCAAATGAGCTACCTCAAACTAACTCATCTCTTTTCCTAAATTAATAATTTAGCTGTGCAAAACAGGCATAAACTCAACATTCTAATAGGAATAAAGGGGCAACTTGGAGGACTTGGAAGGGCTGGAATTTTGGGTAGCCTGAAGATGTTGATAGGTAGGGAAATTCTTGCTTGCAACGGGGAATTACCACCATATTAGGGCCACAATTAGACCCTTACTTGTTTGGTGTGGCGACATTCACCGATATATAGGCCTAATTGACTCTACCTAAACTAACTTACATTAATTACCTAAACTAACGTAGATGACAAAAATAATACTAATATAATTTGATTATCCTAAATATATAATTCTACCTAAATCTACTCCAATTGTTGATGTATGGAAAACGTGTTGTAACTAACAGTTAAGGAGAGTAGTGGCTACCCACACGTAAACCTGTGAAAGAGCTATGAATGTTTGAAATGGTAGTCCTTATGACTAAAATGTGAGCTCAACCAACCACTTGAGAATTTTATGCTCTGATGAGAGAGATAGGAAAAAATTGTGTTTTATATGATTTTAACATGTTTATATGCAACTCTAATCTAATATGCAATAAAATGAATTAACCTATCTCAATAATGAGAATAAATTTATAAGCTGCAACATGAATATCATATAAAAGAAAATTAATCTAAGAACTTAGAAATAATTTGAAACTTAAATAATTTTAAAGAAAAAATACCTATCTTAGTTATAAAACTGAAATAAATACTTTGATATTCATAACAAAAAATAATTCATTGAATTCATACCTTGCGTCAAATAAAAGTAGGAATGCATACAATAATATATTACATACACACTTTCATTACAAAAAATGGACTCTCTGAAATTTTCCACATCTACAAAATTGATCTAAAAATAAATGATAGAGAATATTAGTTTTTATAACATTAATTATCAATATACTTTAAAATTCTAATTGATAATAAATTTTAGAATTTTCAGGGTTTATTGTCGGCTCTTTATTATCACTTCCTTTATCTATTTATTACAAACCTTGGTGAATCAGTATTTCACATCTCTTTGTTTCATCCTGAAGATGAACCACAGTTATTGGTTTGAAACATCAATTAAAAATTATTATGAATGCGACGTGGATCCAAAAACTTGTTTGCGGCTAGAGAATATTAGTCCTTTTTAATACAAATCCATCTGACCGACCTCGTTCCCATCGAGGAGAGTCGTATATATAAGGTAAAATTCCATAACAGATACATATTACTTCATATTCTTTATAAATTATTTCATACAAATAAACAACAATAACAACAACAAAAATAAATTTGTTTAAATGGATGAACTTCCTCTTCCCAATTAGCACTTCGTTGTTGAGGTTGTTGTTGATGGTTGCGATGATTGGTCATTAGTCAGTATCGTCATCCAACGGAACTAAGCCAGCTCTAGTTCTTGAGGGATCTATTTCACTTTCTTTACTTCTAAGGAATTCTATCCAGCTAGCAAAAATATTTGGGTTTTGAGTCAGGTAGAATGAATGGATTGGTATTCAAAC
The DNA here is from genome assembly GCA_031772625.1 of Pinus tabuliformis. Classification (NCBI taxonomy): domain Eukaryota; kingdom Viridiplantae; phylum Streptophyta; class Pinopsida; order Pinales; family Pinaceae; genus Pinus; species Pinus tabuliformis. The sequence continues at coordinate 723,306,890 of CM062817.1, forward strand.
TAATCTAGCATTGTTCATTTCTTTTTAGTACATATATTTTCTTTATGCTATATTTCTAAGCAAACTTGGAAATGGAATTCATACATTCATATGGGCCTTGAAAGAACTTTTGAATGTATGTGGCAGTTCATTTAGAAAGGGCTTCAATATATTCTTTATCCTTATCTCTATGTTCTTCCATGTCTTGTAAGCATGTAACTAGAGGTAATGTCTGTTCAATATCTCTGGGATAAGGCACACTGTAATATCCCACAATATCCAATGCATTGATCCAAACCTTGTTACACTAGTCGGTAGACTCCTTAACCCACTATTTTATAATTGGAACATTATATTTCCTCATGTCTAAGAAAATTTCCATCATCCTTTATCAATTTTGGAAATCTTACTAACGTTTACAATTTTCTCTCCTCTCACATGAAAATTTTCCCAAATTGATTTGATATCATCGCATCCTCTTTCATCAAGATCTCGACCTTGTCGAAAATTTGTAGGAGATTATGATAAAGGCTATAAATTTTGTAAGTTCCATTATAAAACTTATCTTGGACCTGCTTTGGCTGACAATTCACAGTGATGGCACAGTTCTTTAAAATGGATGTGTTTAAGATTTCCCTTTTTAATGTCTCCAATATTTCAAGATGTGTTTGTTTCAACTCCTCTATTTATTTGCCATGTTTTCTTTCTACTTCTGCTAATTGATTTTTAAGTTTAGTTTTAGCTTGATGTTTTTCATTCTTATAACTTTCCTCTTTCTTTGCTAAAGTAACTTCAAAACCTTCCTATAGTTTTTGGCATTGAATTGCAATTCTTGATTTTGGCTATTTTTAAATCTTGCAATTCATGTTCAATAGCAATGATCCTATTTTTTGGTTGACCCAACTTCTTAGACAATTCATCAATAACCATTTACTAGATGTAACAAAATCTCCTAAGGTAGATGCAGTCTCTTTTGCAAATTCTAATAGTTCTGCAGTAGGATACTAGATTGCTAATGTAATCTCTTGCAAGGATGTTTTTTCTTTTCTTTTCCTACATCTTTTAACTATAACCTTTAGCTAATCTTAATAATCAATATAGTTCCATAAAGTTCACCATATAATTTAAAAGTAATGGTAGTCTTCCCTTTCTTGACGCCCTCCTCTCAAGGAATGATGATGGCTCTTTTTCTCATCAGGTATTTCGTAAGAAAACTCATACGGAACAATATCTTCATGCTAATTCTCATCATTTCCCAGCTCAAAAGCTTGGTTTTCTCAACACCTTAGTGACTAAAGCTTTAAGAGTTTCTAATGACAACCATCTCAATGAAGAGAAAGCACATCTCCTAAGTGTTTTCTTTAATAATGGGTATAGTAGAAACCAATGTACTAAGGCTTTCCTCAAAGCTGAAAAAGATTCTAGTGCTAAGAAAGATACCAAGGATCGATTTTTTGGTGTTCATCTTCCTTTTATCCAAGGGACCATTGACAAGATTGTGAGGATCCTAAGGAAGAATAAGGTGGCTTCAACCTTAGCCTTTAAATACCATTCGGAGCTCCCTTAGATCTGTAAAAGACCCAGTGGACCCCAACAATATGAAGGGTTTTTACGTCATCCCATGCTCTTGTGGGACTCCCTACATTGGTGAGATTGGTCACTCGATTAATCAAAGGATTCATGAGCATGTCGCTGACATCAAACCGCTCCTTTGCTTTGGCATAGCATGCAGATAAATCTAAGCATCACATCTGCATTGAGGAGGTCCAAGTCGTTGCTAGGGTTAGTCATTTCCATCATCGTAAATTGAGGGAGGCCCTAGAAATTGAAAAAATACCCAATAATTTGAATAGAGATGATGGTTGGATTATTAGTAGAAGTTGGGTCTATGTCCTATCCTCCTATTTTTTTAGGTTTGTTTTTGGGATTTATTTTGTTTGTTTATTTATCTATGTAGGTATTGGTGTTCTTTTTATATTATTTGTTGTTGGTTTATTCTTCTTTAGAGTTTATATTCTTGATCCTTCGTGTTTTCTTAAGTATTTTATCATCCTATTCGTTCTTAACTCCTTTTAGTATTTTTGTTATTTGTTTAATGGGCCTCAGCCCCGTATTTTATTGTTGACCTTGTTTTATTTATTTATTACTTTTCTTTGAATATATATATATACCTATATATATATATATATATATATATATATATATATATAGTTGTCTTTAGTGTGACTTTTTGGACTTTTTGGTTCCGGAATCTGGCATAAAAATTTGAGGTGAAATCTTGATTTGTGTTATTTAAAATGGTTTTTTAACTGTATGAATGGATTTAGTACCCTAAAAAACCCCTAGGGCACTTGAATTGTGCAGGGGTTACCCATCAAACTTGTGATTTCAATATATTTATGTCAAATTTTAGAGAAATTAGACTCGAAAAACCCACTAGAAAAGCTTCCGAAAAGTCACACTAAAGACAACTCGTATATATATATATATATATATATATATATATATATATATATATATATATATATATATATATATATATATATATTGACTTGTATATTTTTTTGTTTTATTTTATTTATTTTCCATTAATTATTTTTATTTTAGTTTATTTTATTTCCATTAATTATTTTTATTTATTAAATGATCTTGTCTCGATTAGGGTCTTGACTCCTTTTTATAATTTTTTACTTCCATCCTTGTTTGGAGTTTGACTTTTTTTTTCTTTTTTTTTTTTTCGTTTTTCTTTTTTTTTTCTTTTTTCTTTTTTTTTTCTTTTTTTCCTCGATTATTTCCGAGTAATAGAATTTTTTAATAATATTTGATTTTAATAAATTAATTTAAATATTATTTTTCAAAAACTAGTCGTTTAATATAGTTGTTACTTATTAATATTTGTTTTTAATAAATTATTATGATAATTTAAATATTATTTTTCAAAAACTAGTCGTTTAATATAGTCGTTACTTAACAATATTTTTTTTAATATATTAATAAATTAATATCATAATTTAAATATTATTTTTCAAATATAGTCATTATTTGAAATTATGGTCTCTACATTGCTACCTATTTAAGCCTTTGCCATAGTCTGCCTCTTCATCTGGTCCTGATGATGAACCACACTTGTTGGTTCGAAATGCGTCGGCCAAACATTTCTCTTATGTGATTTCTACTAAAAGATTTTTCTTAATTCATTATGGATCACAGAAGTTTGAATTCATAAACTTAAATAATAATTTTCCAATGAAATTATTGACTCATCAACTAGTTCCACTTGATCAATATTGACAAATAAAGAGGCAAAGTGCTCTAGATTTACTGTTAGCGGGGTTACAATACATGTAGGAGAAACAACTTGTGTCATTTGAGCTGAGTTGATTTGACTTTTAACACTGGGATCATTCAAATCTTGACTTGTATTTTGAGCTTCAATCATGGTTTCATTTGTATGCTCTATAATCTTTTTTTGTTCAATAATGGGTTTTGTATCTGATTATTGTTGTTGCTATGATTGCTCTAATTCTAAACAATTTCCTTCCTCAACTTCTAAAATTTGTTCATGATATGATCTTTTTCCCTGTTGATTTTGTTCCTTTTCTTATTCTATATGTGCTAGATTCAAACCACTTATAGTACTTAGAGACCTATATTTTGAAGTATCATAGTCATCAGTTCATATTACAACAACATCTCCTTCAAATTCATCTTAAAGAATCAAAGAACTAATGATTTTTCTAGCTCGAAGTTTAGTAAGAGGAATAACCAAGATTATGCCCCTTTCTTGGAGGAAAGATATTGACAACTCTTCCCTGTAGGCTGGGAAGTTTTCCTTAACCACATGGTCATTCAATGTAAACATTCTAAGGCTAACCTCTTCAAAAGAAAAATATTTCCTTAGTAAATGGTTAAATGGGGATCTTGATGATCATAACTTTTAGAATACATAATTTCCTTTAAATGTGCACTCACTATATCATAAGGATCATATCTATAAAAGGGGATTGAACAAAGCCATACTTCCTTTAGACCCTTTGCTTCATCTACAACATGGCCTCTATCAAGAAGAGAATAGAGACCAATTTTGCTATGGAAGATTGACCATAACTTCTTGTAGTTTTTGATAGTAGCTTGGTTATTCCATGCATAGTTATCTGATTAGTTATTTCCTTTAGTGCCAATCTATGAGGAATATATGTAGGGAGTAAGTGAGGAACACTGTCACATCCAAAAATTTTGAAGTAGGTGTACCTCTCTTCAATAAACCAATGTACAATGCCCTGTAATGCACTCTAAAGATCACTGCTAATTCTGACAAGGGGTTTACCATGCAACATCTGGTATGATGGTGCCATGAAATGATCACAAATGTCATACATATGGTTTTCATACTAAATACTTGAAATAATAGAATATTATTGAGGGAAAGATTGTCATTTTCCTAACAAGATCCATTTTAATGAAGGAAATGGTGAGACAACTATTATAGCATCGAAGAGATAGACAAATATGAAAAAGGGTGGGTTAAAACCTAGTGGAGAAGGAAATGATACCTTGATTGCATTGGTCATATTATGAGATAAGATATCTTCCCAATTAAATATCTTGGCCTTTTGAATAATCCCATGAAACAAAGGAACCCATTCCTCCCTAAAATGATTTGGATTTGGTTGACTGTATAACCTTGACAACATAACTATTACAAGGGAATGTGGAGACTTGAATATCCTAATAGGATATACTTTATTCGTTTTGGATTTAAAACCTTGAGAATCAACTATCCAGTGTTTTATTCATTGGGTTGGACCAATCTGTTGCTTAATTAATAACTTATTTTCAAATTCAACCATATATTTTGCGTTAAGATAGACTTAAGGAGCATCTAACTTATATATATTTTGTAAGAATTTAGGCCTCCCAAAACCAACTATTTTTCCAACATCATTAACAACAATACATGTTTCAAGTTTAGCATGGGAAATAATCCACAATAGAATGTCATAGTATGGAAACATGGGTGGCCTAATTGCAGCTTTATGAAGCCCGGTTCTTTGAATGTTGACGTAATTGTCTCTGTCTGAAATCGAACCTACTTTTGAAATATCTACCTCGACTCGGCTCTCAATTTTTCTTTTGAAGAAGTTGAAGATTTCTTCCCAAGACATGGCTCCCTGCATCCTTGTTTTATAAGTGGTATTTGTATAAAATGTTGCATTTTTATTTTTCTCCTCTGTATTGGTTTCTTCAATTTGGGTTTTCCCTTTTGAATCTTAGGAAACGAGCTTTAAATTCTTGGCTTCCCCTTTTTCCCCATTTTACCTGCATATACCAATTTAGCAACTATAAGTGCTACAAATATCAAAAAGACACCTAAAATAGAGAATTTGTAAAATTGCAAACTAAACTTATTTTGAATACTCTTAGGAACTTGTTCTGGTCTAGGTAATGGATTGTTAAGGCAAAACAATGGGATATAGGCATGATAGAATGCTTTAGTGCATGATCAGAGCGAATGATTTGGTTTTACACGGATATCAAAAAACTTAAGTGTTTCCTTAATGGAGGTAGCCTTCCTCATAAATATTTGCATAACGAAAATCTGTGGAGTCATTTTGGTATTAAATTAATTGTCTAATAATTCCTTAATTACTAGTGAATAAAGCTATTAATTTGGTCATCTACGATTTGGCAAGGTTTTCGAGCTTGGTTCACTTCTTTGGCCCAAATCTTGGATTTGGGTGTTTAAACTATAATCCATGATAAATCAGAGTTAAACCTACTTATTACAATTAACCGTGTTTATCTTTAATCGCAAATTTAAGATATCATTCGATCATCCATGGTCTGTTAGTTACAAGGGGTATCAACTAGCACAATGACCCAAATACCAAACTTTCTTGATTATTTCTTAATCACAATTAACTACCTTGATTAACCTAATCATGTGATTAAGTGAGTTGAATACAAAATCTTGTCATCTAGGTTGTGGGGAATGCAAAGTGTTCATGTTCAAACAAGAGACCAGATGGACAGATTCTTAGCTACTCATTAATTAATTAATATTTAAGATTGATTAAGTTAATCGTTGAATTTATAGAACTCAACATGTTATCAAGTCATCCGAGGGGGCAGAGTGTGTAAGGCATTCTAGGCATAGTGCTAGCCTAGATGGGTGAATACACAAGATGAAATCCAAATAACATAAAATATAACACAATTAGTGACAAATCCATATTGTTTAATGCATATCTAGACCTCCAAGGTGGCCAAGGTACATCTTATTTTGGGACAAGATGGATGTCGAATGGGTGGATTAGTATTGCGACTTACGTGACATTTAATGTTTTGCTTGGCTATTTGTCCATATATAGATACATATTTTCAATAGAGTTCAAACAAAGCTATACAAAATCAAATTTAAACATGGATATTTCATAAGAAAACCATTGCAAGCAACTTATTGATAACTAGTTCAGGAATAAAGCAAGCCAAAACAAGAAATTTTAAGTAGGGTCCCCATTTATTTTAGAAACAAATGGGGGTTTGTTGTATACACCACAATAGAAGGATAAGCTTCTTAAGGACTCGATGGGCTATGGATTTTAGGTAAAAACCAAGGAATCTACCATAGAATTCACTACACTTTTTGTTTAACTTGTTTTTATATGCTTTTGTATACTTATTTTTCTTTTAAAACTCTTTTTTTCTCTTTTTTTAGAGGAAAGAAATCAACCTTCCTCTCATCCCAAGGGATAGAGTGAAGTTTCTAATACCAGGCCACCCACAAGTATACTCACTTAAGAGTAAAATTGTTATGAAACCAGCTCAAGAAAAAGATAGAAAAGATAGATCAATGCCTTAAAATTCAGCCTCTTCGAGGGGGCAACCTCCTTTACATTACATAAATGAACAATTCTTGGATGATACAAATGAAAAGACCTCCTTTCTATATATAAGAGTCTAAGGGGTCATAACATAATCAGAGCCGAAATAATAATAATAATGTAAGGGCACAATAATAACAATAGTGGGCTTCTATGTGGCACAATAGTAACAATATGGGCCCTACATGGGTACATCAATATAATAAGTGGGTTGTACTAATAACAATAAGGGGTTACACTAGTAGTATAGGGGCCTAACATGCCCCTCTCCTTCAAAAAGCGTTGTCCTCAACGCTTGAGTAGTTCTTGATGCTTCTGTATAAAATTCTTGTCCTCCCATGTGGAATCATCAGCAGGTAAGTTCTTCCACTTGATGAGATACTCTGAAATTGATTGATTTCGTAGCTGTCAAGTTCTTGTTTCTGTGACTTCTTCAGGTTCCAATATGATTTTTCCTTCCTCTTCAATTTCTAGCAATATTGTTTGAATTGGGATCTTTTGCAACTTTTGAATAAGTGGCCATACTTCTTCGTCCTTCTTCCCTTCATCCCTTGCTTCGTTTATCCAATCTGGTTGGATAATATAAATAGCAAAAAACAATGCTTCCACATCCTCATCCTCGAAGAGTCTTCCCATTCAGTAAGGTCAACATTTTTTAAGTGCATGTAGTATTGCCAACATTTCCTTCTCATAAATAGCTTGCTTGAGATGTAGCAGTAAAAATACCCAATCACCTACATCAAAACATTTTTTACTACGATGTTGATCTACCTGTTGTTTCGTTTGATTTTGCACCGAAGTGGCGTTATCCTTTAAAAGCTGGAGAACTTGTTGTTGATGCTCGATGTGATCTTTCTCTGCTTGAACCTTTTTCTTCTTGATATTTCCTTCTATCCCTAGAGTTTGAGGAGTGGTAATTTCTTCCAATCCTTTACAAGATATGGTTAGATTCATTTCTTGATGCTCGATGTGATCTTTCACTTCTTGAACATTTTTCTTCTTGATATGTCCTTCTATCTTGATAGTTTGAGGAGTGGTAATTTCGACCAATGAATTACAAGATATGGTTGGATTCATTTCTTCTTTCTCGATGTGATCTTTCACCTCTTGCACCTTTTTCTTCTTGATATGTCCTTCTATCTTGAGAGTTTGAGGAGTGGTAATTCTTGCCAATGCTTTACAAGATATGGTCTGATTCATTTCTTCTTTCTCTAGGGTGGGGTCCTGGCGTATATCCTCTTCTTTTGATGTTTCTTGATCCTTTTCTTCCTCCTCTTCATATTCTATGTAAAATAATTTCTTCTCAACACACTTATGACCTTTAGTGCATTTGCTATCACAATTGTAACAAAGCCCTTTTTCACTTTTTTCTTCCAATTGTTGTGGTGTAACCCTTGTAGGTTGTGGAAGGCTGGGAGAAACAACACTACCATCTTTATAGTTATGAGGGTTATGCTTCCTAGTTTCCATAATTTTGCTTTCCAATAAGTCACAAAGCCCTTTTACTCTTTCCAATTGTTGTGGTGTTGCTCTGAAGAAGGTGTTGTTCTTTGTATCCTCATAGTGTGCTATCATTTCCTCCGTGAAAATTGACCACATAACAAGATGTTTACGAGAACAAAACCCTTCATACCATAAAAATTGATCCGGTTCTAAATATGAAGATGCAATACATACCTTTTGTAACAGTGGCACACCATGTATATCAAAATATTGCTCCATCTGAAGTATCCAATTTACGGATCCTTGCCATCAAACTTCCTCATCTTGCTTTTTCTTGATTTTAGGAGCTCGATCTTGAAACAATTGTAACTATGTATTTTCAAGTCTTTAAGTTCTGAAATTTCGACCTGTAGTAGCCCTCTATTTCCTCTTTCCAATGCCACCAGTCTGATCCAAATTGGATTCTCCAAGAAAGAGTTATGCACAATCACAGTGACCTGATTATAGACTATTTTAGTAGAGCGAACTTGTACGATGTGCCACAAGTCAATTTTTTGACCTTTGGCTCTGAAAAATATCTACAAGAAACTACAGTCCGTCCTCTTTCTACAACTTCTTACGAAATTGCAATCTGATGCTCAGAGAGAAAGTTATGACGATTTTCCCCAGGTCACCTGTTTGGAATGTAATTCAGGAGTCTGCAAAAAGAAAAACTTCCTCAGATCATATCTCTGCAAATATAGCACAAAAAGCTCTGAAATTTGGGCCCAAGGTTCAGCGCGATTTCTTCTCAAATGGGTTTTTTTTGCAACTTCTGAAACGTCGCAGAAAAAAGTTATAGTGAAAATGCCACGATGACCTGTTTGGAGCAGCGAAACCCTAGAATCCAAAGCTCTGATACCAAATGTTAAGAAACCAGCTCAAGAAAAAGATAGAAAAGATAGATCAACGCCTTAAAATTCAGCCTCTTCGAGGGGGAAACCTCCTTTACATTACATAAATGAGCAATTCTTGGATGATACAAATGAAAAGACCTCCTTTCTATATATAGGAGTCTAAGGGGTCATAACATAATCAGAGCCAACATAACAATAATAATGTAAGGGCACAATAATAACAATAGTGGGCTTCTATGTGGCACAATAGTAACAATATGGGTACTACATGGGTACATCAATATAATAAGTGGGTTGTACTAATAACAATAAGGGGTAACACTAGTAGTATAGGGGCCTAACAAAAATTGTTAGTTTTTGGTAGCAATGGACATGTGTTATAGTCACTATGGTGTCTAAGAGCCTAAGGAACACGAGATCTCCAAAACCCATAAAAGGTTTCTCAAGAAACTCCTTAGAAACACCTCAATTATATTAATTAACCATAATTAAATATTTCCTAACTCTAACTTATGAAAAGTGATTAATTAAATCAGATCAATTGAGGGAGGTCAATTTTTCTCTAGAGACTTCCAAAAAAGTTAATTGACAAAGTCAAGATTGTCATAGCCATAAATTAGGATGTGATCATGGTCATTGGTTGCCTAAAAGAAGGTTATAAGAGTAGGGTGATGGGGATGGAGAAGAAATCATTTTGAGAAATTCGAATACCCAGTTGCAGTGCTTCAACAAGGGCATAGTTGAAGCTATGGAGACAACGAGCAATGGGGGATTCAGTAAAGATTTGGGAGCAGTATTTGTTGAAATTTATAAGCCAGACACGTTAGAAATCCCTACTACATTATCTGGTTTAATTTCTCCTACTTGTTCATTCCGTTAACAAGTTATTTATAAATATAAATATTGAAATAAACACAAATGAAGCCTTAACCCATATACAGATCAACAACTAAAATACTGAGACAAACACACAATGGACACCATTATTTTTGGACAATCATCCCCGGAAAAACCCAATGCAGGAAAAATGGTGCAACAATTCTAAGGGTTTTATTACTATGCAGATTCTTGAGTACAACTAGGGTTCCAAAAATGGATCACCCAACAGATATTGTTAACGATAGTAATACCTCTTCTCGGAGACAGATATTCAGCCTCTCAGCTCTATTCTGCCCCATGAAAATCCTTCTGACGCTTCCTCTTGGCCCTGTTTCAGCCCTGCTAGCTTCAGCGTAGCTCCTAAAGCCTCTGTGTCAGCCTCCTGGCTCTCTGCATCATCCCTTGGCCCCTCTATCTCACCCACGCAACCCCCTTTGTGTCACGCACGCAGGCCCCTCTGTATCACCCATGCAGGCCTCTCTACCTCTGTGTAGTCCCCAGTTGCCTCTGCGTAGCTCCTGCTGCCTCTGCATCAGCCTCTTCGATTTATGCACTAACCCTCTAGCACAATCCCTGCCTCTCTGCTATGTACTCACTGCCCTCGCTGCAACATACCACTAGCTCGAATTTTCTCATTAAGCCCCGCTCCTGAAAATCGAACTGACTGATCAATTTGGTGTATCTCTAACTCGCCCTCAAGCCTCCTCTTATACTTTTCATGTTGAGTCTTAAATGGTCGAGATTAAGTCTCTAATCAATGAATAAGATTATATTTGGCTTGATCCATGTCATTTAGAACATTCTCACCCAGTTTTATATTAATACCGATTAATATTTTTATTTTTCTAAGTTTAGACTTAGGAACCCCATTAAAAATATTAATTATTTTAATATCTCTCCAACCAGGTGGAATTTCCCCAAACCATTTCTGGGTCTTGGATACCTTATATTCTTTAGCCTCTCCACCAATTTTCATGGCTAGAGCACATCTGATGATACCACAAATCAACACTCCCTCTTAGCGATGAATGTGCTCTAGTAATGCTCCACCACTAAAACATCACACTGATCCTTCTGCACCGATACCTATGTTGATGCTTGGCCTACTGCCTCACATCATATTCATTGTTTCTTCCTGTACAACTGCACATGACACTTCCACTACCACTGCTACATCTATATTGTAGCTCCCTCTCAATATGTTGCCCATGCTACCCCTAGCACTGCCACTGTTAACTGCTACAATGCAACTCAGTTACCGAGAAGTAAGTAATTGATCTACCCAAATACTAACATCTCGATCAATCTGGAAGCCTCATGAAACTGAAGTTGCATCTGCTACTATCATGTGCTCCCTCTTCTACCACTGCGCTGCTACATACACCTATGTGCCTCTCGCACTGTTGCAACCTCCACTACGTTGCCTCAGATTTCTGCACCCAAGCACTGCCTTGCTGCTCCACTACACTTTCATCCACCCAACCTCTGTCATCCCACTACTGTCATTAAGGGCTCCCGTAGCCGAATATGATCCAAGAGTTTGGGTACCTCAAGGAACCTACCCTTAGTATGTAGTCCTCCTGACTACAACTCAATGTCTCCCCACCTCTTCTCTAGAGGTGCATGAGCACTCATGGCACAGTTGTCATCTGTCTCGACTTCTTTCTCTACCTTAGCCAGAGTTGCCTTGTAGTCAGAAGCCTCTCCCATGTTCTTCTTCTTGGGACACTAGGATGCATAATGTCCCAGCTCCCCACAATGGAAGCACTTCACCTTGGAGATATCCTTCTTCTTCCTCTTCCCTTGTTGTCTCGCAGATGCTAGAGATGCATCCTCCTCCTCTTTCTTGATTCGACCTCGTTTGCCACTAGTCCCACCTTGGTCAACCATATGATCTCTTCTTGATGAAGAGATGACAACATCTCTTCCCATCCTGGAAGAATAGCTCTGCCCAAAATGCCTTGGACAAATATCTCCCACTCCTCGGAGACTGCATTCAAGGTGATCCTCACCATGAATTATGGATCCGGTGTAGACCCTATGGAAGTAAGTTGGTCATGAACCTCCAGCAATCTGAGGAGGAATAGATCTATCTGCTCCCCCTTCTACATCTGATACGACCGTCGCTGATTCTCTAATAGCATCTTCTGCTGCATGGAAGTGCCCTGATACAAGGTTGTCAAAGTATCCCACATCTCCTTTGTTGTGTTCTTTTCAGCAATATGTGGTACGACATGATCCTTGACCCCGTCAAGGATTATGCACTTTTCCCTCGCCATTGCATCTTCATACTTTTCATTATCAACTAGGTCGACCGAGATAGCCATGGTTCTCAAGGCAAAGCCTTTGATGCGATGTCGATCTAGGATTGTCAAGATCCTGGCCTTCTAGATGACCAAGTTGGAAGCCACGTCCAACCTGTCTTGATCCCTTAGTCCGTTCACTTCCATTTCTGCTCCTCTTCTGGACTCCCTCTGAGTTTCGACTTCCCTCCTGGAAATATCCCTCTAAGTCCTGATTTCCCTGATGGAAATCCTCCCACCAAATGTTGAACCACTCCTCTCTAATCCTCCTTGCAACTGTAACTTGGATCTGGATTTCCTGACTAGAAATCCATCAAGGTAGCGACTCCCTCTACCTTGGTTCTATCCCCTTAGGTATTGTTCTGCACCGACAGAAACATCACCCCACCAACTTCTCAATCACAATTTGCCCACTGCTCCCCAAGCCTCGGCAACTGAAGAAACTGAGCCTTTCAAGCTCTTCACAATCCCAGCAATGGAAGAATCTGCTCCTCCTCGCCACAGTGTCGATCCTTCATGGCTAAGAAAGATGATTGAGCGCTACGTAGGTCTGATCTTCCCCTCTCTACCTCTGCACTGACCCTCCTCCTCGCTCGAAATTATGACATGGGCCATCTGCATCACTTATTCTCTGTTGCTTCTACTCTGGAATAGTAATGTCTCTCCGGACAGCTGCTACTGCTGCAAATTCTCTAGATTACTGTTGGTGCCTTCAATTCTCCTGTGATCTGAAACATTCTGATACCATGTTGAAATTTCTAAGTCTGACACATTAGAAATCCCTACTACATTATCTGGTTTAGTTTCTCCTACTTGCTCATTCCTTTAACAAGTTATTTATAAATATAAATACTGAAATAAACACAAATGCAGCCTTAACTCATATACAGATCAGCAACTGAAATAATGAGACAAACACACAAGTGGCACTGTTTATTTTGGACAATCATCCCAAGAAAAACCCAATGCGGGCAAACCGATGCAGCAGTTCTGAGGGTTTTATTATTATGCAGATTCTTGAGTACAATTAGAGTGCCAAAAATCGCTCACCCAACAGAGATTGTTACACAGCAGTAATAACTCTTCTCAAAGACAGATATTCAGCCTCTCAACTCTAGTCTGCCCCACAAAAATCCTTCCGGCGCTTCCTCTTGGCCCTATGTCAACCCTGCTAGCTTCAGCGTAGCTCTTGAAGCCTCTACGTCAGCCTCCTAGCTCTCTGTGTTAGCTCTTGGCCCCTCTGCATCACCCACAGAGGCCTCTCTTCCTCTGCACAGTCCCCAGCTGCCTCTCCATAGCTCCTACTGCCTCTGCGTAGTTCTAGCTACCTCTGCATCAACCTCTTCGGTTTCTGCACTGACCCTCTAGCACTATCCCTACCTCTCTACTATGTACTCACTGCCCCTCACTGCAACAGGCCACTAGCTTGAATTTTCTCAACAAGCCCCGCTCCAGAAAATCAAATTGACTAATCAATTTGGTGTATCTCCAACTGACCCTCAAGCCTCCTCTTATACTTTTCCTGTTGAGTCTTCAATGTCCGAGATTAAGTCTCTAATCAATGGCTAAGATTAGATTTGACTTTATCCATGTCATTTAGAACATTCTCACCCAGTTTTATATTAATGCCCATTAATTTTTTTAATTTTCCTAAGTTTAGATTCAGGAACCCCATTAAAAATATTAATTATTTTAATATCTCTCCAACGGGGTGGAATTTCCCCAAACCATTTCTGGTCTTGGAGATCTTATGTGCCTTAGCCTCTCCACCAATTTCCATGGCTAGATCACATTCGATGCTACCACAAATCAACAGTATTCTAGATGAGTTTTATATTCCAGTGTCAAAGTGACAAGAAAAGGGGTATGAAATTATCTGCAGAAGGAGGTTGATTTAATAGTGCGAGTTAGCGATTTTATCATGTTCAAGTTACAGGAGAGACAACGTTTCAGTTTCCAATTGTCAAAACTATTTCTCAGAGGAAAAGTGAGTGGGTCTAACAATTGTTGAGAGGTAGTTTTACTTGTAGGAAGGTTTTCCCAGAGGCTGTAGAAATTTCCCTAGACCAGTAGTGCGCATTCCATCCAGGCAGTGCAGATAGCCAGAGGAAGTGAAAATTGGTTAGGAGAGGCCATATCGAGTTGCAGAGGGAGATAATGTGTCTCCAATATATTTAGTCAGTGAAGATAAATATTTGTCAGAGGTTTGCATCCTACGACAACCATGTGTAATTTTTCAAATTGTTGAATAATAATAAAACCCTCATATGCTGCACTATTTTCCCTTCAGGGTTTTTCCAAGGATGTTTGTACAAAAATAACAGTGTCATATTATTGTGTATATGTGCATTATTTTCTCAGTTTTGGTATTTTATATTCCACAACGTGTTTTTTATTTATGAATATTTACAGTGTGATTTATTTGATATTTGTCATTAATAAATTAACAGAAGACAAATAAATTGCGTAAGTTAGGAGAATAATTTCTAGTTGCTACAGTTCGTTGAAATTTCACATGGTATCAGAGAAGATCTAGAGTGAGATTGGTGCAGTTTAGAGGGATATCTAAAGCACTAAAGAAAAAATATGCACAGTCCAGCCAGGTAGTGCAAATTTCATAGGTAACAGTTCGATTTCCAGTCCATGGAGGTGATCCAGAGGAAGTGTGAATTGTCTCAGTGAGTAGCAGCAGACAGTGAGGTTGTCGAAAAGGGTTTATGGAGGTAGATTGGATTTCACAGAGCATATCTAACATAGAGGGTTTGTTTCAAAATTGCTTTGCAGTAGTAGATCAACACAAGGCTTGGAAGAGAAAGCACATGAGGGTTTCTACCCAGTCTATTTAATTTCACCTGTTATTTGAGTTTCTTAAAGTTTTCAGAGATGGTCGCAGCAAGATTGAGAGATCAAGACAGGTTGGATGGAGCATCCAACTTCGATATTTGGAAGGCCATGATGTTGTTTCTATTAGATGAGCATGGCCTGAAGGAGTTTTCTACAAAAATTATTGTTGTGCCAACAAATCCCGTCCAATTTCATGAATACATGAGGGACAACACCAAGGCCAAGAGGATGATCCTTGATGGAGTCAGGGATCACATCATTCTGCATATCGCAGAAAAGGGAACAACAAAGGAGATGTGGGATGCCATAGTCAAGTTGTACCAGGATCCATTAGAGAACCGAAAAATGATCCTCAAAGAGAAGCTGAGGACCGCCAAGATGAACAAGGGTGAAGATGTAACCACCTATCTCACTAGGATTCAATCTGTCAAGATGAACTTGCGATAGTTGGAGAGAAGCCAACTTATGACAATTTAGTGCGTATAACACTCAATGGGTTTTCCAAGGAGTGACATACATTCATCTAGGTGATTTCTGGGAGAGACACACTTCCAAGATGGGAATGCCTATGGAGTGAGTTCACCCAGGAGGAGCTGAGGTTCAGCTTGGTCGAGGGCACTACACGCAACAATAGCAAGGGACAAAAGGTGAAGGAGGAACAAGAGAATGTTTGTCTTGCAGGTAAAGGGAAAGTGAAGAAGGGTCCCACCAAGGGATAAGACTCAAAAGGAGAAAAGAAGAAGAAGAACCTATCGAATTTCAAGTGTTTTTCCTGTGGTGAACTTGGTAACTATGTAAGCCAATGTCCTAAGAGAAAGAAGGACAATAAGGGGAAGCATACAACTGCTTCGGAAGAAATCAAGGATTTGTCTACTAGGTTGGAGGATGAATTCGCACTGATAGCAGCAATACCTTTAGGAGGAGGAGGAGTATGACACTCTAGTATGTCAGATTAGGCATGGTTTGAGGAAGGAGCAACAAGGATATATACATCATAGCCAAGGGGGCTTGATCATAAGATTAGATGTAATTGTTGTCTACTAGGTTGGAGGATGAATTCGCACTAATAGCAGCAATACCTTTAGGAGGAGGAGGAGTATGACACTCTAGTATGTCAGATTAGGCATGGTTTGAGGAAGGAGCAACAAGGATATATACATCATAGCCAAGGGGGGCTTGATCATAAGATTAGATGTAATTGTTGTGTATGGGATTCCTTAGTTGAACCATTACCTTTGCTATGGGAACCCAAGTATTAAATTAGTAGAGAGGTAGTGTGAATTGGTCAGTTTCAAAGAGAAAGGCATAATTCCATCCAGAGAGACTCCAACATTTCATTGTTAAGGGAGACAAATATTTCCAGCAGAGAAGGCCCAACGAAGCAATGTGAGTTGCCAGAGTGATTAGATAGTCAACCAATGTGTGTTGCAGAGGCCACAGATCATGTTCAAGTGTCGAGAGGTAATATTAAAGAAGAGTGAGTAGCTTCAGTGATCAATAGGAGGTAGAATGATTTTTAGAAAGGGTTTATAGAGGCAAGATTGAATTTCCCATAGTAGTGATGTGCAGTCTAGTTAGCCAGTGCAATTGTAGGTAGGAGTGTGAATAGGAGGGAGTAGGTCGAGCTGATTTGCTAGAAGGAAAAGAGATTTCCCAATTATTTTTTAGTAGGATATCGAGACTCACTATTGCAATGATAACAACATCATATAGGTAGTGTAGGGGCATCAACAATGTGATATCATAATAACACAGATTGGTTCCAATACAACATGTAGCAGGTGCATCAGAGTATCCCAGTGATAACATGATGGATAGTGATTGTTGGAGTATTTTTATTTGCAGATATTTCCAGCTTCTCAGCAATAGAGGGAGATCTTCTTATAAAGGGAGGATGTACTCTCTCTAGGGGTGCAAGTTGATTGAGGCAGAGGAAGTTGCTAGGGCAACAAGATACTTTTCTAGTCAGATCAATTTGCAGAGGAGAAGCAATTCCCAGCTTGATGGTTTGATTTCCAATGGAGGTTGTGGTTACTTCCATCAGTGTGATTTTGTCAGAGAGGGTGCAGTAAATTGTTGGAACATAGTTACAGAGATCGATTCATGGTATTTAAGTAAGTCCGAATTGATTTGAAGGGGCCGAATAGCTTCCAGGAGGTTAGAGTAGCTAGCAAAAGTGAAGGAATAAATTTACCAAAGGTTTGCTAATTTATGGCAACCAGTTGTATCACATATGTTAGACACCAGTAGCATGGATTAGTTTGACTACAACATGTTCCCACAAATCATCATATTGGCGATATACTCACAAAGGCTTTGGTTAGGGCCGAGTTTGTATTCTTTAGAGAGAAGATGGGACTAGAAGATAACACCTTCCTTGCTAATAAGGAGTGTTAGTTTTTGGTAGCAATAGACAAGTTTCATGTCTCTATGGTGTCTAAGAGGCTAAGGAACACAAGATCTCCAAAACCCAGAAAATGTTTCATGAGAAACACCTTAGAAACAACTCAGTTAGATTAATTAAACATATTTAAATATTTCCTAAGTCTAACTTAGGAAAAGTGGTTAATTAAATCAAATTAATTGAGGGGGTCAATTTTTCTCTAGAGACTTCCGAAAAAGTTAATTGACGGATTCAAGATGGTCATAACCATCGATTAAGATGTGATCATGGTCATTGGTTGCCCAACAAAAGGTTATAAGAGCAGGGTCGATGGGGTTGGAGAAGAAACATCAAAAATCATTTTGAATAGTTTGACTACCTAGTTGGAGTGATTCAGCAAGGGCGTAGTTGAAGCTAGGGAGACACCTAGTAGTAGGGGTTTCAACAAAGATCTGGGAGTAGGATTTAGGAGGAGATCTCCAAAAAATTTCTAGTGTTAGTGTGACAAGAAGAGGAAGCTTAAATTATTTGCAGAAGGAGGTTGATTTAACAATGCGAGTTAGCTAGTTTATCTAGTGCGAGTTGCAAGAGAGACCACGTTTCAGTTTCCAGTTGTTGGAACTATTTTCTAGAGGCAGAGTGAGTGGGTCTAGTAGTTTTTGAGAGGAATTTTTACTTGTAGGGAGGTTTTCCCAAAGGTTGTACGAATTTCCTGGGACCAATAGTGCGCATTCTAGCCAGTCATTGTGAATAGCCAAAGGAAGTGTGAATTGATTGGGAGAGGGAAAATCAAATTGCAAAGGGAGATAGTGAGTCTCCAGTATATTTAGCCAGTGAAGATTAGTATTTGATGGAGGTTTTCCATTCTACGACAACTAGTTGTAATTTCTCAAATTGTTGAATAATAATAAAACCCTCATCTATTGTGTTGGTTTTCCATTTGGGTTTTTTCCAGGGACACTTGTCCAAAAATAACAATATCATATCAATGTGTGCATGTGCATTATTTTCTCAGTTCTAATATTTTATATTCTGCAACATATTTTTTATTTATGAAGAATTGCAGTGCGAGTTATTCAATATTTTCCATTAATAAATTAACAAAATACAAATAAACTGCATAAGTTAGGAGAATAATTTCCAGTTTCTACAGTTCATGGAAATTTCACATTCACAAGGCTCAAAACCAATACAACAATATTTGTAGGCACAAAGCCATTACAACAATATTTATCAAGGAATTATAACTCACCATGTTACTAGTGGGGATTTGAACCTGTGTGGGGAAAATAACAACCATTGCGCCTAACCACTCGAGATAATCCCAGTTGACTCAACTCTTTTCTTTCTACTCATTTTTGCAGTGTATTTAGCAATTTTATCTATTAATCATAACCATTATAGAAACCAATTTGTAGTTCAAATTTTATATCTTGGTTTTTTATTTTGTATTGTAATATGGTTTGGAATGTACTTCATGATAGGTGTCATAGGTCTTATACATGTGTTATGCAAGGCCACCATCCATGAACACATTTGTGGAAGGAGTGGTTGTATTACTTGAATTATCCTTAATTTGCTTGGGATTTCTTTTTCCACCCCTTACTTAGCCTTTTTGTTTGCTTTGATTTGGCTTGCTTCACAATATTTCATTTCATTTCAATCCCCTTTTAATATGGGTATTTTATTTCTCATAGGGGTTGGGATGTTTCTTTAATTCCATTTTATTTTGATAGGTGTGATATGCATGGGACTAGGGTGATAGCCTCACAAGAGAGGGTAGAGCTAAAGTTACTTTCCATTTAATCATCATCCATCTCTTGCCACTTTTTTGCATGTTAACAATTGACATATTCTTTTATCATTCTTTCTTTTTGCAACTCGTCAACCTCTAGGAATTTTCCAAGCCCCTCTTCTCCTAGGATCAGGCAAACAAGGAACCTATACAAGAAACTCAAAATAACCAACCAAAAGAAATGACAAAGTATCAAGAATAAATGACAATTGTTAAGTATGGAGGGTTGTGGACATGCTACATCAATCAATACCTCCTATTTGTGCCCCTCCTAGATAGTGAAAGAAGGTCCCAAGAGTCTGCACTTTACTAGAAAGAAGAGACACCACTAAGGTGAAATGAGACAATAAATATAACTTCCAAGCATGATGATCCATTAACTAATTTCAACCCCATGATCCTTCCTTAAATGTCAAAAGCATTAGATGTAAGAACTTCATATGAAATAATGGCTATTGTGCCTCATGGTTAGTAACCTACCTTCATTTGGTGAGCAATCAAATCAGGTGGATGAGCCAACTAATGAGTGGGCAAGAGGCATTTGAGAAGATACTATCTAAGGTTCATATGAGGCTATTGGTTGGAAATTTTCATTCTAGGAGGAAACTTTTCTCCTAGGGTCACCCCTATATATACATGCGTAATTGGGAACTCTTTTTTTTTAAGAAAGAGAATGATAATTTATATTAGAAAGATAGAGTTGAAGCATAATGAAGGTACGTCCGTAGCTTTTTGTAGCAAAATGTAGCATTTTTTTAGACACTAGACTGACCATGTTGGCTACACCCTTGTCCTATTGTTATGCTCCAAAAATATCCACAAGGGTGAAATTTAAAGAAAATGCCTAAAATATAACAAAATTTAGTAGGCATTAAGAAAATTTGAAACTAAGATGGAATTCTTGTCATCTATGATGATTAATTTTTTTACTAAGGCTACCTAGTTGAGGTTGACTAATCAAACTGGATTGGGCTAAGTTGAGTTTGTTGAAGACACTTGGTGTTCATGTCCTTGAGCTTCTCCTTACTGCAGAACCTGAGCATTTTTCTCTCAAAATTGGAGACACTAAAAATCCATACTCAATTATTCGAGTTGTTGATGATGAATGGATAATATATTAGTCTGTACATCCACCTTAATTGTTAGTCTGTCAAGCTTCTTGCTTATCAAAGTTATCTTCATTATGAAATCCTCATCTACCACCTATGTTTCCTCGCCTATGCTTTGCTTCTTTCCTTTCTTATCCTCCAATCCTGCTAGGTTGTTTATTTGTCATGTGATCTACCAACCCTTGTTTGGATTACTTCTTGCACCTTTCTTAATGACTACTCCAATTACCTTAATATCCCTACTAGTCTTAGAATGCTTTTGGGGCCAAATCCAAAGGGGTGATTGGGAACTTTTTGGGCACTAACATCAAATGAAATATTTAGAGCTCTCTAGTAGGATCATCTACATATGCTTTCAAACAATCGTGTTTCCCAATTGGTAAATTTTTCAACACACAAAAGTCTTAGAATATGAGAATATAACATTTTGTTACTCATCTACTAGGATATTTGCAAGTTACTTGCCACCATGCTCCTGCTTATCTTCTTAAAAACAAAGGGACAAGATAAAAATAAAAAAGTTGGATTTTTTAGAAAAATAATGACGATTAGATCAAGGATCAGCACCCACGAGTATCAACAAATGAATCCAATCCTCGCTTAGGGGCAAACATCAAAGATCTGGATACCAATCTTTCCTCCTTGAAGGAGTTAGCTGTTGATGGAGCTTCTTTAGGTGGAACAAAAAGACTTCATAAAACTAATTCATTTGATTCTAATAAAGATTTAATGATCTCTAATTTGCCTCCTAACTTACAATTAGTTATGGTGGGTTCTTTTTAGGGAAAAAAAAGGGGGGCGGAGGGAGAATTGATAATTATTTTTAAAATGTAAGAAATTTTTTGTACATAGAAAATTTTTGGAGCTAAGTTTTGAAGATGGGATAATTTTCTATTATTTTTTGGAAAAAAAAATCACCAATTTTTCTTTATTCCTATATGTTGTATCTCCCAGAGACAACCTTGGATTGCTTCAAGACCAGTGCTTGGGCACATCTAAAATGGTGTGCCTCAAATTATTTATAGGAAACTCGAGACAAAACTTATGATCTATGGATACATATGTACATAGGAAATAGGTTGGTTCATTAATCCAAAGAAATGAAGCATAGATTTGTGATACTTCTTGACTAGTTTATATCTCATAAATAAGCGTAAAATAGTGGAGGCCAAGAGCTTCAAGGTATTACAGCTTAATAAGATTTTGCAGAGTGGGTGAGAGAGGATAAGAGAGAAGAATAACCCATCACATAGAGCATAATGCTTCAAGACTTCTATATTCAACACACAAAACTTGGGGCAGTAAGGATTTCTATGCTTATTTGGGTTACAAGAAGAAATAATGAATGAAGGGAGAACTAAAAGCTATGATTCATGTGCTACAGATTTAAAAATATAATCTCAATAGTCCTCACAGGCATATACATAAACAATGTTCAGACAAATGAATATGTGAAACAGCTACAGGCATTTGCATTAACATATAGATACTAATGAATCTGTGAGGGAGCTTGAAACACATCTAGCAACAATAATTACATGAATTCAGGGAAGAAGCATGAACATAAAATGAGTTAGACAAAGGGGAACACATACTGTAATCCTTTGAAGAGGGAATCACCATTGTTTCCTTGATACTCTGAAATAAATAAATAAATAAATAAATAATAAATAATAATAATAATAAATAATAAATAAAATAAAATAAATAAATAAAAAATAAAAATTGTATTGCAAAGGAAGTATAGTACGAAATTATAACATGCAGTGTTTTCTCTAGAATTTATGAACCCCAATTAAGTCTTTCTTTCCCCTATTTATCAGAAGGGAGCAAGCAACATCATTACAAAAAAAAAAAAAATAATAATAATAATAATAATAAATAAATAAATATAAATATAAATAAATAATAAAAACAAAAAAAACAAAAAAAATTCTAAGTTCTGGATCAGCTGTCAGGTTGACATCTAGCAATAATAATTACATGAATTCGGGGAAGAAACATGAACATAAAATGAGTTAGACAAAGGGGAACACATACTGTAATCCTTTGAAGAGGGAATCACCATTGTTTCCTTGATATTCTGAAAAGATTTGTATTGCAAAGGAAATACAATATGAAATTATAACATGCAGTGTTTTCTCTAGAATTTATGAACCCCAATTAAGTCTTGTTTTCCCCTATTTATCAGAGGGGAGCAAGCAACTTCATTACAGAAAAAATAAATAAATAAATAAATAATAATAATAATAATAATAATTGAGGTCTAGATCAGCTGTCAGGTTGACATCTAGCAATAATAATTACATGAATTCGAGGAAGAAACATGAACATAAAATGAGTTAGACAAAGGGGAACACATATTGTAATCCTTTGAAGAGAGAATCACCATTGTTTCCTTGATATTCTGAAAAAGATTTGTATTGCAAAGGAAGTACAGTATGAAATTATAACATGCAGTGTTTTCTCTAGAATTTATGAACCCCAATTAAGTCTTGATTTCCCCTATTTATCATAGGGGAGAAAGAAACTTCATTACAGCAAAAATTTCTAAGGTCTGGATCAGCTATCAAGTTGACTAGCTATATCAATCGTGAATGGCTCTGTGGCCCAAAATGATATTACAAAAATTAAATGCCTCATTTGAAGGGAGGCATGTTACAGGACAACAAGAATGAATATCAATCAAAGAGAACATTAATTTCCTTTGTGCCAATCTCAGTCATAGCCACTGTTACAGATTGCAGTTGGCTTGTGGTATGGCCTTTTGTAGCACTCGGCTAGCTCCCATCACTTCTTCTTTTACTGCTTGAAGGCCTTCCTCTGTGGAATATTTTGTGTAGAGGGATGAGGCTCCATACTGAGCCCTTAATCCTTCTGAGTCCCTTGTACTACTCCATCGTTGTGCCATGTTCTATTAAAGTCTTCGAGCTGCCAGCCCATCCGCCCATTAAACCTCTATATTGCACCATCGATGTCTTGAAGTAGCAGGTGATATGCATTCCAATGTAATAGCAGGGACTCGCGGGCGCGGGATTTTTCTTCTCAAACAAGTGAAACGACATTTTGGATTTCCCCCTTAGCCCCTCGTGTGACTTTCCTCATATGACCGGGAGATGGAACCAGGGGGTGAGCCCTCAGGCACTAAGGCCTTTGGACTGGTGTCATGGAGGCCTTTTCCCTTGTTATCACAAATCCCACATATTAGTGCTTTAACTTTGCTTTACCCCACTCTACCCTTTTTCCTTAGCGCAGGCCGATAATCCGGACACGAGATCCTTATGGACCATGGTGTAATCCTTTATCGCATTCGAAGGGAGTGTCCGCATATCACAATCACATGTTGGAGGAGAAGGCCCCTTACCCTTTTCTTTGGAGTGGGCCGATAGTCCGGACACGAGGTCCTTATACAATAAAACACATCACCTATCGCATCGGGGGGGTCCCTTTCCTTATCGCAATCGCAGCCAGGGAGGAAACACGATGGAAGAGAATCTTTACATTGCATGATCCTTGATTGCGACGAACCTGCTGACATCATCACTGCCACATGTCACCCTCAAAACGCCACATGTGTCATCTAGAAACAGCCACATAGGACCCCTCAAAACGCCAATAACAAGTGACACATGTCCACCTGCCACGTCATCCTCCATACACACCATGTCACTGGTTCAGGTGCCATGTCATCTTGGTGGACCAATCAGAGGCTACCACGTGGCCTTCTAGAGGAGAGAGAAAAAAAGGTCAGACGGGCCCTGTTTTGCAGGCATTTCCTTTGTATTTTGGAATCGGCACTTTGGATTTTGCTGTAACTACGGGACTACATGGTCGCCGAGATGCAGGATGCGGGACCCGCAGGTAGTGTGACACGTGGCCCCTTGGAGGAGAGAGAAAGGGGGTATGCCCATCCCTATTTCGTTCAGCTTTCCTTTGTTAAATCATTTCTCTGCCTTCCCGATGATACAACACTATATCGCAATATCAGCCCCCGCGCAGTCTTACAGGTTTGGAACTTGCTGATATGCCCATCTACATGACCATTGTGATGTAGGATTGTGCCATGTGGAGGAGAGAGAAGGGAGGCGACCCGCTCTTGTTTTGTTTGCCTTTCCTGTGTTAAACTTTTTGGCCATCCCCCGACGATTTCTCATTATATTGCAAATCGACCCCCGTAAGCCTTTGAATTGAGAACCCCGCTAATCCATAGATATTGTGGGATTGAGAGATGTGGGGTCTCTAGGATGCGAAAACTCACCACGTGGAGGAGAGAGGAGGAGGGTGTCTCGTTCTTGTTTTGGTCCCACTTTCCTGTGTTGATCTCTTTCGGCCCTCCCCCAGCGGTGTAGTACTTTGTCGCAAATCAGCCCCCACATGGTCTTTGGGGTTTGCTCTAACTATGGGCCTGTGGTGATAGCCGATTTGCAGGATTTTTTTCATACTTTCCATTTTTCTTTATCTGTTGGGGATTTCCAAGGTAATCTTCAAAGTGCTTTAACTGCTGCTCCATGAGTCCATTTTTGGACTTCTATATACCATTGGAAAGATTTTTCTGAGCACTAGGAATTTGATGGGGATTGATCGAGCTCTAAGATATTCTATGGCTTGGGACGATGGCTCCAAATTTCTCTGCTCTTGGGAAACCTTTACCAATTGAAATCCACAATGCAGTGAGTGACAATATTGGCTCTAACTAGGGATAGTCCCTTGCTAGCAAGGTGTTGAGGACCTGCAGACTAGTAGCCTTTCCTTCCATTGGGCATGGATTTATTTTTAAGCAAAAAATAATTATGTGAAAAAGGACTTTTTTTATAATAAACTGAAAAACTAAAATAACAATTTCAACACACACCAGATATTTACAATGAGAAAGAGATGGGTATCTCTAATTTTGAAAATAAAAGTTTAGGAACTGACCATTTACAGGCAATTCCAGCAGTTCACCATCCAAGTTTTCAAGCATGTAAGTGTTGTTTCCCCTCTCTTCTGCAATCTTGAAGGGGCCCAACCATAGTGGATCAAATTTCCCATGCTTGCCTTTGTCTTCTCGCCTGACATCCCATCTAAGCACTAAATCTCCTTACTGAAGAGGTTTATCCTTAGCCTTCTTGTCAAACAGAGATTTCATCCTTTGTTGATAGTTTGACAGTTTGGTCCCCACCTGCTTTCTATTCTCGTTAAGCTCCACTAGCTAATTTATTCTTCTAGTCAAAGTTCTAGGCTCTTCCTCGGCTTCTTGCAACAACTTAGCTACTGGAATTGCTAATTGGATAGGGAATACATCAACCTTGACATATACTAGCTCAAAAGGAGACTTCCCAGTGGATCTTTCGGGTGTTACACGGTTAGCCCATAGAGAAAAGTTTAATTGAGAGTCCCAGTTCCTTTGATTTTCAGTGATGGTCTTCTTTAGAATTCTCACCACAGTTTAATTTGAAGACTCGTTCAAGCCATTCCCTTGAGGGTAGTATGTAGTGGAGTTTCCAATAATGATGTTGAATTTGTGGCAAAAGTTGGTGAACTTGGCAGATTTTAAGACTTGTGCATTATCAATGATGATTTTAAAAGGACACCCAAAGCGGGACAATACGTTCCCCTCCATGAATTTTATCACCACTAAATCAGTAGCATTCCTAGCTAGGATATCCCCTACCCATTTGGTAAATAGTTAGTGGCTGTTAAAATCCACTTGTGTTGGTGCTAGAAGGTGGGTTGATTTCTCCAATGAAGTCCAATCCCCACTGTCTAAAGGGTTCGTCTACATGCACAGGAATCAAGGGGAGAGGAGCAAACAACTGGAATTTTTGGGATGAACTAACTTGAGAATGAACATCTCCAAACAACGTGGGTTAGTAAAATATTGCAATGAGGATTTTGTGTGTTGTTTCCTTCCAACTGTAGTGTCCTCCACAGACTCCCCCATGGAAAACCTCAATCACTTCACGAGTTTCTCCCTCAACCACACATAGCAGCAATACCCCCACCGGGTCCTTCCAATAAAGCAATCCATTAGATATAATGTGTTTCTTTGTTTAAAATCTCAAACTCCGGTATTTAGATCTATCCAGTCCCAACGGGCATCTTAGGAATAAAAGGTAATGAACAATGTTCTTATATCTAGGCAATCCCTCATATTTGAAATAGATCTTCTGCTCAACCGCTTTTATTCTGCTCTGTTCATCCTCTGGGCTGCCCTCCTCTGTGATCAGGCTTATTCCTAGAGCTTAGCAGTTGGATTCAAACAAGATCATGGCCAACCAGTGGCCTTTGATGAGCTTGGTAGGATTGATTTCCAGCTCATATTCCTGTATTTTAGTTATCCATCTGCCCCTCTTCCCTTCATTGTCTCCCTGCACCAGAATGTCTTTGACTGTCGTCGTTGGGACAAACACTATGATTTTGGATTGCATCACATACATACAAAATGACTTCAACGCCTTGACCAGTGAATAAGCCTGTTTCTCCAATATATCATACTTCAGCTCAGTGTCCCTCAAGACTTGTTTAAAAAAGGAAATAGGTTGCTCATAACCATCTTTATTTTTCTGTAATAGCACAACAGCAATGGTATGTGGAGAGGTGAAAGAAAAGATGTAAAAAGGTACTGAATAATCTAGGTTGGCTGGCACTAGGGCCTCAGCCAAAGCTTGCTTGGTCCTAGTGAAAGAATCACGAGGGGCGGAGCTCCACTTAACTTCGTTCTCCTTCTTTATCATATCTTTGATACCTCTAACTATCTCAACATAGTTGGGTACGAATCACCTCAAGAAATTTATCCTCCCCAAAAAGGCTTGGACTTCTTTCTTATTTATGGGCAAGGGAATGAGGCTTATGGATTTGACTTGTTCATGATCAATCTTTACTCCTACCTATGCTACTATGTGCCCAAGCAGATTCCCCTCACTTAGGGCGAACTAAGACTTCTTCAGATTCGGAGAGAGACCATATCTTCTACACTTCTCGAAAATAAGCTTTAGATGGAGGATATGCTCCTCATCAGTCTTAGAAAAGACTGTGATGTCGTCTAAGTAAACTACCACAAATTTATCTTGCTCGCCCACAAAAGCTATGTCCATAGCTCTTTGGAATGTGGCTCCTGCATTTATAAACCCAAATGGCATGTGGGCATAGATGAAAGTCCCCCATGAGGTGGTGAAAGCAGTCTTTTTTTGGTCCTCTAGGTGGACCGCCACTCAGTTATATCCTGAGAATTCATCCATCATGGACATTTTGGCCGCACCCACTACCTTATGCAATATATTATCCATCTTGTGCAGAGGGTAGTTGTCCTTTAGGGACTCCCTGTTTAAATTTTAGAAGTCCACGCACAGCCTTATCTCTCCGTTCTTCTTCTAGACAGGGACCAAATTAGCCACACACTCAGAGTATCTTAGAGGGACTATGATTTTGGCTTGCAACAACTTCCTTACCTCCTTTTCAATGGAGGGGAGTAAGAGTGGGTTTATTTGTCTGAGTTTCTATTTACATGGCTTTATCCCACTCTTCAGAGGAATCTTATGTTGAATAATATTCGTGTCCAATGATTCCAAATCATTATAAGACCAAGAAAATACATCTTTGTAAGTTTTGAACGGATCTAAATACCTTTGTCTGTATCGCGGGGGGGGACTCCTTTGGACAACCTGATCTTCTGGGGTTCCTCCTCTGATCCGATGTTGCAGTCTTTGACTTGCTCATCCTTCTCTGGGGCTATTTGCTTGGACGCTATATCATATTTATTGAAAGGTCTTTCTAGTGGAACAAGTCCACGACGGATGGTGTTCCCTTTTAGTTGCAAAATTTTTTGCCCAGCGGTTATGTCTTTCCATGGAGTGGCTTCTTGTTCTACTTCTTCTTCTTCTTCTTGATCGATGGTGGAGTGGGAAAACTCCCCAATGAATTCTATGAATCTTCTTACTTGCTCATCATCTTCGAATACCTGCCAGTGTTTGACATTATCAGGTATTGAAGGCATTTGTCTGACTTCTATCTCATATCTAAGGAGTGGATTCTGTGGGGGCCTGAAAGTGCTTGCAGCTACCGCAAGAGAGTTAGCCATCATATTTTCTTCCCTAGGAAGAAACTGGATGTTAAAGGCCAGGAAGAAATTGTCGATTAAGTCCCACACTTCATTTCAGTACGTCCTCAGCCTAGGGTGTTTGGCTTGGAATTGGTCTCGGATCTTCTTCACGACTAGCTCAGAATCTCCATAGACCGATATGCATTTAATGTTCATATTTCTCATTGTTTTTAACCCCACAAGCAATGCCTCGTACTCTGCTACATTGTTGGTTGCCTCAAATTTGAGCTTGAAAGAGAGGGGTATCATACTGCCTTCTGGAGACACCAACAATGTTCCAGCTCCATTCCCATATTTTGAGTTTGTTCCATCGAAGAAGTTGAACTTATAGGAGAACTAAAAATTTTGTGTGTAAAAATACCTCTCCTCCAAGCCATAAAGGATGTTCCCTTTTTAATGAAATCATCAAATAATAATGTCTTGGAAGTCCTCGAAGGAAGACAAGGGATTTCCCTACCATCAATGTTATTGGGAAGATAAGTGACCTTATCCTTGGGTGAGTAATCATCCCTAAGTATTATTTGGCATGTTTGTGCTACCATTGATGTCACCTATTGAAGTCATGTACTCATAAGTCTATATGTCAAGCCTTGAGTCTATAGTGTACTTGTTGAAGGTTGTCATGCTGATATAAAATGTTGTCATATTTGTCATGCTGATATAAAATGTTGTAATATGTCTCGGAAGCTCTATAGGATAGGTATCATGAGGTACTAAGGCCTCATATAAAGATGAGCTACACTTGTTCTAGAGGTCTTGTTGATGTTGAGTGTGAAGTCTTATTGAAATTATGCAGTTGGGTTCCTAACGTCAAGATGAGTTTGGAAGGATAGTTTACAAAACATTTCACTCCCCTAAAGCTCTATTGCAAGTTTGGGGGTTGGATCCTTTCTTTAAGTTAATATTTTCCCCAATCGCATGGAAGGAGGCTCATCAGAGCAACTAGAACAATCCAGTCGCTTGCAAGACAAGCCCATGCGAGCAACCAACCTTCCAGTCAAATTTTTCCAGTATTGTGCATGCGACTGGGAGGTTTTATGATAATTTCTCTAGATTTCCCGTGCTCCTGTGGAATTAAATTATTTTTTGTGGATCTTATTGACGTAATTTTTGAAAAAAATGTTGGGATGAGTTGTGGGACCTCCATAAATTGATCAAGTTTGAAATTATCAAAAAGCTAGTGGAAGGAGTGGTTTGATATGGTCAAGATGCCAATCTCAATCATTTCTAAAGTGTGTGAAAAGGTTTTGTGTGAGCTCCATCATCTGAAAAATTAATTGACTTAACCATCTCTAGATTCTACAAATATGAGAAGGAAATAAGTTCATTTATTGGTTCTTTAGCAGTGTGAATGTGTGAGTGTGCATGTAACTAAAGTGCAAAAACCAGTGATTGCAGGAGTGAGTTCAGAGTTCCAAAATTGCAGAGTGTGCTTCAGAATTATCTTTCAGTTGTTTTTTCCAAAGTTGTGTGCATAAATTGAAGATCATATTGGAGTGTGTGTGTTGAGAGAATTATTCTCTCATTTGGAGTGTGGATTTGAGGCTGCATGAGTGTGTTTATTTGTTGTGTGTCTTGTTTATGCAGCAGTATTTTCAGTTCAGGATTTCCTTATCATATTTCATAATTGTTTGTACTTGGAGTGGGGGCTTCAAGCTAAGTGCATGTTGATTGTATGTTGTAGGAGTGGGTGCTCCAAGTTGGTTGTAGCCAACATTTCACATTTCAGTCACGGAGTGGGTGATCCATTCCTAGTGGTGGCTAGTTGATGTAATGTAAATGAGAATAATTGTGAAGCAATAGATAATAAGAAGAAGCAAGAAATTCGGTGGTTTTTTTCCCTGGAGGGGGGGTTTTCCACCTAAAATCTATGTGTCTACATGTGATGATTGATGATGTGTTTCATGTACATGATATTATTATATTTTTTGAAGTGAATTTTTGAATAATTTTTTAATTTCATAAATTTTATAATATTATTGTAATATTGATTCACCCCCCCCAACCCTCTAAGTATTACTTTTGTCTAACATTTGGTATTAGAGTCAGCTCCTTTATTGCATCTTGACTGCTGAAAGGAGAATTCAAGAAGGGGTAGTGGTTGGCCATGATGTGAAAGTTCCATTTTTTATGTTGAAAACTACAACTTATGGAAGATAAGAATGGAGGGCACCTCATGAGTTTAGGTGTTGATCTTTTCTCTATTGTGGTGACTGGTTATACTATTCCTGGTGTTCTTCCTTCAGACCTTGATGGAAAGAATATTTTTCAAAACAATGTAAAAGCAAGAAATGCCATTATTGCAACACTTAGTGAGAATGAGTTGATAAAAGTCATGCATTGTAAATCAACCAAAGAAGTTTGGGACAAACTTGAGAATAGCTATGAATGTGATAAGAAGGTGAAGAAAGTGAAGCTCCAAACCTATAGGATGAGGTTTGAGAGCTTGAAAATGAAGGAAGATGAAACTATTGCAAAATATTTTTAAAGAGTTGAAACAGTGACCAATCTGATCAAGAGCATAGATGAAAATTTTGAAGATGAAATCATTATTGAGAAAACCTTGAGGTCTTTACCAGAAATATTTAATCCAAAGGTTTTTTTCTATTGAGGAGATGTCTGATTTGAGAAATCTTACTATGGAGCAATTTCTTGAATACTTACATCTTATGAGATTTGCATGGTAGAAGAGAAATATGAATCTAGTGAAGTTTCTTTCAAAGCCTCCAAGAAGGTCAAGGCTATCACCAAAAAGCTCAAGAAACTTCCAAAGAAAATCAAGGAAGAGGAAGAGTATTCTAGTAGTGAATCTGATGATTAATTTTCTCAGTTTGCCAACAGATTAGAAAGAGGTTCTGGAAAGTTGAAGGGCAAGTTTCCTTTCAAATGCTTCAAATGTGGAGAAGTTGGACATTTTGCTGCAAAATGTCCTCACAAAAGAAGTGAAAAGGAAGGAAAGAAGAAGGTTATGAAGAGCAAGGATAAAACTCTGAAATTTCGGAAAGTTAAAGCCCAAAAGAGAAGTATTTTCTACTCAAAATAAGGAAGAGATATTTCAGATGAAAGTAGTGAGAAATATTCATCAAAAGAAGCAAAGAAAAATGAATGTGTTCTCATGGATTTTGATTGTAAAAATTAATTAGAACTTGAGGATGGAGAGATTGATTATGAAAGTGAGCTCATTACTACACTTGATGAGCTAAGAAAAGCTAGAAACAAAAATAAGATGTTGAAAGAAGAAATACGCAAGTTAAAGGAGAATAAATCTTCTTTGGTTGAAAATTATTTGAAGCCTCAGTTCCATGATATTGAGAAATTCAAATAAAATTTGTTGCAAAAAATTGTGATTCGGCAAAATAATTTGGCCAAGTTGGAGAAAGAAAATGAATCTTTGAAGTAGAATATTGAAGGAGCTCCTATTGCATGCACTCATGAAGAAGACATCATCTTCTTAAAGAGAGAATTGGAAGAAGAAAAAATGAGAGAAAATGTGCTCACCGATAAGCTGGAAGAATGGAAAGAAAATTGTCACAAACTTGAAGAAAAAATTGTTGCTTTAAGGGCCAATCTTTCAAAAGAAGAAACTAAAGCATGTTTAAATCAGAATTTTATCAAGGGATCTGAAACCTTGCAAAATATTCTCAACATGCAAAGGTCACCGGAGGAAAAAAATGGTTTGGGATACAAGCCTCCTCTATAAAATGCCAAAGATCGACCAAGTACCAGTTATGCAGATGCTTTGAAAGGAAAATAAAATCAATCAAATATTGTTGGAACTATGAAGTTGAAATCAAATCGGCAAAAAATCAGCAAGTTGAGCAAGCAAGGTCCTTAAATTTCATTCCCCCATCATGGAAACAAAAAGTAAGGTATCCTACATTATTTTATGGTTATTTCTTTGCATGTAATAATTTTGGACACAAAACCATAAATTGTAGGTTGAAGATGTTTCCTAGAAGAAATGTTGATAGATCAAGAATTTCTCAAGGGCCAAATATTTTGCATGCTAATGGAAATAATTCTTTTTCTCCACTAATGAATGAGATCGAGTGTTTCAGATGCAATAAATTTGGTCACAAAGCTAGTGAGTGCAAATCTAGCCTTCCAAATTCCTCCATGCATCATACTCAAGAGAAATCTAATCAGTAGAAAGTTGAGAAAAGATGGAAGAAAAAGGTTGAAAATTGTGAGCTTGCTTTGATAGCTCATGATCAACATGAGAAATGGTTGATTGATAGCGGTTTTTCAAAGCATATGACCGTGATAAGAGAAAATTATTGCAGCTAAAAGAGTATGAAAAGGCAATGCCAATTTTGGAAATGATGCAGTAGTTCCCATCAGAGGCAAAGGAACAGTTAGATTGGACAAGAAGATCAAAGCTCAAAATGTGCTTTATGTTGATGGATTGAAGCACAATATCCTCAATGTGATTCAGATGTGTGATAATGGGCATGAGGTGACTTTCATATCTAAAGAATATGAGATTACAAATGCAAATTTATGGAAGTTGGTGGCAAAGACTATCAGAAGTGACAGCAACATGTATGTTTTTATGACACTACACACAATTGTTTCATGAGAAAAAAAGAAGAGTATTGGCTATGGCATAGAAGAGTGGGACATGTTAATTTTGATAATATAATCAAATCTAGCAAGAGTGGAGTAGTTAGAGGTTTACCAAGATTGGCCAAATACGAAAGAACAATATGCAAGTCATGCCAATTTGGGAAGCAAACAAGAGCGCATTTCAAATCCAGGGAGTTCACTACAAACAGGCCACTGGAGCTAGCGCACACAAATGTATGTGGCCCAACAAGGAAGCAACATCCAAGAGGTGAGAAGTAATTTATATTATTTTTTGATGATTTCACTAGAGCCACCTGGATTATGCTTATGAAAGAAAAATCTGAAGCTTTCAGCAAATTTAAATATTTTAAGGCACTTGTTGCAAATGAAGTTGATTTGAAGATAAAGTGTCTTATATCTGATAGAGGAGGTGAGTTCATGTCCAAAGAATTTGATGATTTTGTGAAGAGCATGGGATTAAGAGGAAATACTCCATATCTAGAACACCACAACAAAATGGAGTAGTGGAAAGGAAAAACAGGTTGGTCCAAAACATGGCACGAGAAATGTTAGATGAAGTTGGTGTATCAGATACTTTTTGGGGAGAAGCATCTCAAACAACAATATATTTGGCCAAAAGAGTTCTTCTTAGGCCTAACAGTGACAAAACTCCATATGATTTTTGGAAAGGAAGACCAGCAAAATTTAATCACTTCAAAATATTTGGGAGCAAGTGCTACATAAATAAGATTGACGACAAGCTTGGGAAGTTCGAACCAAGAGTTGAAGAGGGCACATTCCTTGGTTATTCCTTCAAGAGCAAGGGATACAAACACTACAACAAGAGAACCAAAAAAGTAATTGAAGGTATTCATATTATTGTTGATGAAAATTTTTCTAAATCTAATTATTCCAAAGATGTTGTAGTAGATCATGATTTCATAGAATATGAGGACCAAGAATTTTCTGAAGAAGAGGAAGAAGAGAGGAAAACCTCCACTACAAAGAAGGCTCCACCAAGTCACATTCAAAAGAAGCATCTGGAAATTCAAATTCTTGAAAGCAAGAATCTTGGAGTCAAACAAGGAGAAAGTTGTTGGATAGCTTCAATCGAGCATATTTTGCACTTTTGTCTCAAGTAGAGCCCAAAAGCTTCAGTGAGGCTAAAGAAGATCATTTTTGGGACAAAGAAATGAATGAAAATTTAGATCACATTGAGAAGAACAACACATGGGATTTTGTGCCAAGGCCAAAGGATAAAAACATCATTGGAACTAAGTGGGTGTTCAAGAACAAACTAGATGAAGAAGGCAAAGCGGTAAGGAACAAAGCAAGAATTGTGTGCAAAGGGTATGCTCAGGTAGAAGGTATTGATTTTGATGAAACTTTTGCAACTGTAACTAGATTAAATGCCATAAGAATTTTTTTGGCCTTTGCATGTTACAAGAAAATTAAAGTTGATCAAATGGATGTAAAATCATCTTTCTTGAATGGTGAATTAGAAAAGGAAGTGTATATAGAGCAGCCTGAAGGTTTCTTATCAGGAAATGATGAGGATCTAGTGTGCAGGTTGAAAAAGGCTCTTTATGGCTTGAAACAAGCTCCAAGATCATGGTATACAAAGGTAGACAAACATCTACAACAACAAGGCTTCAAAAAGGGAAATACGGACAACAATTTATATGTAAAATTTGAGGATGATCATTTTCTAATAATTGTTGTGTATGTAGATGATATTATCTTTGGGAGCGATTTGGAGATGATGGGCCAAAATTTTGCACAAGAAATGCAAAAAGAATTTGAGATGTCAATGTTGGGTGAGCTTACTTTTTTTCTTGGTTTGCAAGTTATTCAAGATGAAAAAGGAATTTTTATTTTTCAATCAAAGTATCTTAGAGAGAAACTAAAACAATTTGGCATGGAAGATTGCAAACCTGTGTGCACTCCTATGGTTACCAATTGTAAGCTGAGTAAAGATGATGAATCACTAGAAGTAAATCAGTCCATGTATCGTTCCATGATTGTCAGCTTATTGTATCTAACTACATCTAGACCTGATATCATGCAAGCTATAGGATTGGTCTCAAGATCTCAAGCTAATCCCAAGGAGACTCATCTTAATGCAGTAAAGAGGATATTCAAGTACCTTCATGGCACTCTTGACTATGGATTATGGTATCTCAAAGGTATAAAATTCAATTTGATTACTTTTACTAATGTTGAATGGGTTGGTATTATAAATGACGGGAAAAGAAATTTAGGAGCAACTCACTTTTTAGTGGATTGTTTGGTTTCTTGGGTGAGCAAGAAACAAATTTCTATCTCTTTGTCCATAGCTGAAGTTGAATATATATCAACAACCACTTGTTGTACACACATATTATGGATGAATCAAACTCTTCAAGACATGCATGTTGGGTATGAAGAGCCTCTTCCCATCATGTTAGACAACACAAGTGCAATAAGCATCTCCAAGAATTTGGTTCTTCATTCCAAGACCAAGCACATATCGATCAAATATCACTTTCTAAGAGAACAAGTGGTCAACAAAGTTGTGAAGTTGGAATATATTGCTTCAAAAGAACAAATTTCATATATCTTCACCAAGCCACTTCCAAGAGACAAATTTGAATATCTTAGAGAGCATATGGGTGTTGCGCCTTATCGAAGGAATTGAGGAGTTTTTCATGGAGTTTATTGTTGTCATATGGCTTCCACCAAGAGCACTTTTAGCTGCAAAATTTGGAGAATGAGTGGTGATTGGTTGTTTGCGTGATTTTCAAGGTATTATGAATTGTTTGTTTGCTTCTTCTTGCTTCATTTCAAGATGGGTTGCTTCTTCATGCATATTACTTCTTGAAGATGGTGTGGTCTCATATATATTCAGGGGTAGAATTTTCGACAGCTTAGGGGGATTATTTGTTGCAACTCTTCAGGGGGGGTACTTCATTTTTGGCCTTGTATCACATTGTTGTTATGTAATTTTTCTTGCCATGTAAAACCCCTTGCCATTGATGTCAAAGGGGGGGGGGGGGGGGGGGGGGGGGGGGGCGGTGGTTGAGAGAGTGAGTTGTGTACATAATCAGCTTCATATTGTTGTATGTAAATTTAATATTTCTTTTCAAAAGATACAGGTTGACATCATTGGAAAAGGGAGAGTTTGTTGGCATGTTTTTGTTTCCATTGATGTCACCTGTTAAAGTCATGTACTCATGAGTATATAAGTCAAGTCTTGAGTTCGTTGTATACTTGTTGAAGGTTGTCATGTTGATGTAAAATGTTGTCATATGTCTGAGAAGGTCTACAGGAGAGGTGTCATGAGGTAATAAGGTCTCATTTGAAGCTCATCTACACTTGTTCTAGAGGTCT
The DNA here is from genome assembly GCA_031772625.1 of Pinus tabuliformis. NCBI lineage: Eukaryota > Viridiplantae > Streptophyta > Pinopsida > Pinales > Pinaceae > Pinus > Pinus tabuliformis. Next base: position 723,343,420 of record CM062817.1, read on the forward strand.
ATTTGATGTTGAGTCTGAAGTCTTATTGAAATTATGTAGTTGGCTTCCTGATGTCAATATGTGATCCAAGAGGATCTCGTCAGATCAGTTGCACAGGTGTTCAGTGTCATAGTCAGTGTTTCGTGTCATCATCAGCATTCAATTCAGTTTTGATAGAGTTGATTATGGTTCAGGTTATCCAGGTGATGTTCATGGTTTTTCATGGTGTTCAGTTGATGTGGTGTTGCAACTGGCTGTCGACATGTGTTTATCATCAGTTTCGCCAGGATTTGGTCGACAACATGTGTTAGTCATTCGTCTCGCAGGATTTTGGTTTTCATCCACTTTACAGCATTGGTCATCAACATGTGTGTCATCCATTGCAAGGGTTCGATATGGTTCATCATTATGGAAGTCGTCGCAAAAGAAGCTTTGTCGACAATATGTATTTGGGTTTTATGTCACATTGTGACAATATGTTGTACATGGGTTTTTAAAAACAAAATGTTGTAACCCTAAAACCTAATACACATAATCCTAAACCTAAATATCTAAACCTAAACCTAAGTTCGAAACCCTAACCAATTACAAATCTATGTGCTATTCACATTACACATTAAATGTCATAATCCTAACCTACCAAACCTATCGCATTAAAAACTATGTGTTTAAAGTCCTAAACATAAGTCAAAACCCATATAATAGCTCTCAGCATTAAACAAATAACTATAACACAGACCCTAACCGTTGATTGACCGCGCGAGGTTCTAAACCACAATGGATTAACGTGTGAATGGGAGGTTACATCACCGCGCGGGATATGAGCATCAAACAGTCAGCGGTCTGGTCATGTGAAAGGAGATCACCACAACGTTAATGTAACCACAGTGGAGACCATGGCCTTTCATGTGAACAAACAGATAGTTAACTGTCTGCAAAGTTTAGGCTAACCGCATCGGAGTTGTCGCATGTGAACGTTGCTCCTAGGAACCGTTAACCGTAACTGTTGCGATAGTCGCCAAATGTCACATCACGATTAGACCACCCCGTTCACATGCGGGCGGTTAATCTCCTCCGCCCAATTAGTAAGTCACCAATGGTTCTGTGTTTATCATATGGTTATTTATGGGTTTTGTTAACAGTTTTGTTAGAACAATTAATCTGATGACCATGTAAGCCATCCTAAGTGTCGCTCTATGACTAGACCGAGGCTCAAACTCATCTAGAAGCAACCAAGTTCATCTCAAATTCAGCCAAGGAGGTATTGATGTACCTACAAGCCTATAAGAGGTGATTTTTCTTCATTGAAGGAAGGGGGAGAGTGGTTTTGGAGTTTTTGTATGCAGATTCTGGAAGTGAGAGGTTGTTTTGTTTTCAGTGTAGCAGGAGCATCGGGAGTTAGAATTAGGAACCGTGACAAGTGTTGGAAAGCTGGTTCATAGAGATTCCTTTTGATAGTGATCAGAAGTGCCTACGTGGACATTTAGTCTGGTATATTCTCTGTGTAATCGAACTCCTTGGTTTCGATCCTAATAAAGTGGTCGCCCATCTTGAAAGCAGACCTAGAGACGTAGTCCATTAGGGACGAACTTTGTAATCAACTTTGTTGTCTAGTATCGTTGTGTTTTTACTATTCTCACTTCTGTTATGCATCTTAATTATGTTTAATCAGCTATCTAAAGTCTTTCTTCTCAAGCAGTTTCCTCGATTTCTATGCTTTTAGCTAACATTCAATTCATTAATGGTTAATCAATTCTACCTCAGTTTTAGTCTATGATCATTTCAAATTAAGATGAGTTTGGAAGGATGGTTAATAGAACATTTCACTACCCTAAAGCTCTATTGTAAGTTTGAAGTTGGATCCTTGTTTTAAGTTATGCTTTGCCCCAGTCGAGCGACCAACCTTCCATTTGAATTTGTCTAGGATTGTGCATGCAACTAGGAGGTTTTACCTGATTTTCTCCAGATTTCTCACGCTCCTATGGAAATAAATTATTTTTGGCTGAGCTTATTGACGTAATTTTCTCGAAAAAAAGGTTGGGACAAGTTGTGGGGCCTTTGGAAATTGATCAAGTTTGAAATTATCAAAAAGTTAGTAGGAGTGCTTTGATATGGTCAAGCTGCCAATCTCAATCATTTCTGAAGTGTGTGAAAAGATTTTGTGTGAGCTCCATCATCTAAAAAATTAATTGACTTAACCATCTCCAGATTCTACAAATATGAGAAGGAAAGAAGCTCATTTGTTGGTTCTTTAGCAGTGTGAGTGTGTGAGTGTGCATGTAAAGAAAGTGCACAAACCAGTGATTGCAGGAGTGTGTTCAGAGTTTTAGAATTGCGGAGCGTGCTTCAGAATTATCTTTCAACTGTGTTTTTCAAAGTTGTATGCAAAAATTGATGATCAGATTGGAGAGTGTGTTTTGAGAGACTATTCTCTCATTTGGAGTGTAGATTTGAGGCTGCATGAGTGTGTTTATTTGTTGCATGTATTGTTTATGCAGTAGTATATTCAGTTCTGAATTTCCTTATCATATTGCATAATTGTTTGTACTTGGAGAGGGGGATTCAATCTAAGTGCATGTTGATTGTCTATTGTAGGAGTGGGTGCTTCAAGTTGGTTTTAGCCAACATTTCTCATTTCGGTCACGAAGTGGGTGATCCATTGCTAGTGATGGCTAGTTGATGTAATATAAATGAGAATAATTTTGAATCAATAGATAATAACAAGCAGTAAACTATTCGGTGGTTTTTTCCCTGGAGAGGGGGTTTTCCACCTAAAATATATGTGTCTACATGTGATGATTGATTATGTGTTTCATGTGCATGATATTATTATATTTGTTGAAGTGAATTTCTAAATAAGTTTTTAATTGCATAAATTTTATAATATTCTTGTAATATTGATTCACCCCCCCTCTCAGTATTACTTTTGTCTAACAATATTTAGATCTTGGAAGTCAAGTGGTAGATGTGCATATAAACAATATTATGGTTCCAAACACTCTCAGTTATCTCGGGGCTGGAATCAATGTCATGACACATGAAACTATGTTTAAGCTTAACCTCCAAGAGCCCTTAAAAACTACCACTATTGTGTTACATCTTGTTGAAAAATCCACAGTAGAGCCAAATCCATAGTAGACTCCTAAGAATATCCCACATATGTCCTCGTCGTCCAACCCAAAACCAAGTTCAATGGCTATCTTCTCATTCTAGGGAGACCATAGTCAACTACTGTTGATACATATATTACTTATAGGGTTGGAAACATGACAATTACTAATGGGCAGTCTTGAGAATAGCTTGTACTATATCCCCAAACTCAACCTATGGTTGAGGTTGATTTTACTACACGAGTAGAAGAAGAAGAAGAAGATTATGAACTCTCATCACCCTATCCTATTTGTACCATAGAAGCAGCCTCGGTAATAAGCAGGATGATGAATATGAATTAATTGACAATTTTCTACAAAATCAATATCCTGCTACTATTAAAATTGATGGGTTAAAGGAGGATTTATCCCCATGATAACCTAGCTATTACAAGGATAGTATATGGGTGGAATTATTGATTGTTTATTCTAATCAAAATAGCTTAAATGTGGTGGAAATCAACCCCTACAAACTATTAAAAATCAACTCCTCACTTTCAGTTGATCAAGAGGATCAATTGCTCACTGTCATGAGGGATCAATTACTCATTGTCATGAGGCAGCACATTAGTGCATTTTCATGCGATTACAAGGGTATGAAGGGTGTTCTTAGGCCTCTATACATGATCTCCCATTTGTAACATGAGTTAGACGAGATGAGTTATGAGGCGAGATGTCCATCACACATTTTGTGATGATATTTGTGATATTTTGGGTGTTGTGGCAAGAGGATACCAAGTGTGCCCAAGTCATCATGAGAATGCTGACACAAGGTGCCTGAGTGAACATGATCATGCTTTTAATTCAGCACCCATGAATTTGAACGAGCCCGCTTGAGACATTTGAATTGCGAAGGAAGGTGCTCGGACCAACCCGAAATGCACCCACATGATGGCGCCCAAGTTGGCCCAACTATGCCCAATGTGGTCCCAAAGCACCCAAAATGGAATGGAGACACTCACTAGACCATTCCTGAGGTGGAAAAAGTGTAACAAGTGTGCCCAAACACCAAAATGAGTTGGTTAAGGCCGCATGAACTACCCACACAAGACAGAACAAGTCAACCCAACTAAAATTTGAGGCTTCTACATGATGAAGGGATGGAATGAACATTGGACTCATCGACCAATGCTCTCCTAAGTGGAACGATTGAACTGTACATATAGATGAAAAAATGAAGTGGGATGGAGCAAAATAGGAAGCATAAAGTGGCACGACTAAGGAAGTCACATGAGGGACTTGGAATGAGGGTGCAATACTAAATGGAAGTTGCACGATGAATTAAGTGAACGGACCGAATGGAGGGGCAGGACCAAACGAACCAAACAGAGGTGCAAGACTGAATAGATTAAATGGAGTGAATGGAGGTGCAAGCTTGAACATAATGAATGAAGATTAAATAATGAATGAACCAAAAAGAGGTGCATGACTGAACGAACCAAAACAAAGGTGCAAGATCAAACAAATCGAATAAAGGTGCAGACCTAAATAGATGAAACAAACTTAAGGGAGACGAAATGAACATACGTTAGGTTTTCCAACCGAGTTTTTGGGCCAGTTCGAACAGACCAAGTTGAGAGGAGCCATGCACTCCCAAAATTGTGCGAGAGGTGCCTTAGACGAGGGTGTGAGATTTTTGTTGTTGGGTTTTGTACTTGGTTTGAGGAATCGAGATTTGTCTCCCTTGTATTTTGAGAAAGCCTTAAGGGCCTATTTTTCTATAAGTTGTCATCTTAATAAATTGCAATATAATTTTTTGAGAGGATTGAAGTGTCTCGTCATACAAATTTGGCTCTCTATTTTGGAGAATTAGATATTTCATATATGTGATGAAGTTATGTCCCTATGTGACGAAATAATGTAGCATATGCATATGTGATGATGTTATGAATGTGGATTTTACAGTGGACATGAATTTGTAGTTGGTAATTATGCTTGTGTTAAGATTGAATGTTGGATTTCACACACGTAATATATCTTACATGTGAATAAGAAGTATAATTGCTAGAGGCATAGTTTGGGAGTTAAGTACTCATAAGTTGGTCACAACCATTATGAGGAACTTCGTTGGTGCCACATGCTCAGAGGGCCTTTACATGCCTTAACTCAAGGAGTGTTCTGTGGGAATGACAGTTGGTATCAAATCCAAAGAATCATAGAAGTGAGTGTAATTCTCTTCACCACACTACCCTTGAGGTGACTAGTGGTATCAAAGCTAAAAGAAGAAAGGGCATTTGTAATAATGGTGCAAATCTTCACCAACTAAGAGTTAGTATTAGAGCTAATTGATAGTAGTTTGGTTACCTTTCCCATACTATCCCTGGCATGACAAAACCAATTCAAGAGGAGAAATGGTAGTTTTCTATAATGAAGTGGCAAAGGAGTCATCATGGAAGACATTGATGTAGGATCACGTCATTGAGATTCGAGCTATCCTAAGAAGTTGGGAATTCTTGGGAGAAAATATGGTGGAGCTGCATGTCGATGCTAAAGCATTTGGTGAGAAAGTAAAGGGAGTTGTGGTAGAATACTCATATACCCATAAACGTACTAATGTGTGTTCGAGAGAGAAGCCTAAGCCTAGCCATATGAATGCATGGTTTGGAGCTTGCTCAAGGATTTCAGTTGAGATGAGATATGAGGTGGCATACCTTGCTTCGATGAGGGAAACACATTATGAGCAAGTTGATTCCATAAAGAAGCAACTAAGGAAAAAGTTTGGTGGAAGGAAGAACAATTCATTTACCAAGGTCAAGTCTGATTTGAAATATTCATAGGAACAAACGTCGAATGAAGAGGAAGAGTCTTATCTTGAAGGAACTAGAGTTTGAGATTACTACCATAGAGGTGCATGTCATGGAGAAAATATATCTTGAGTCGATGTCAAGAGAGGATATTGATGTGTTTAGTAGGGTTATTTCAATAATGTAGGATGAAAGGACGAACTCCTTGGAAGCGAAGAAGGATTTGGGACTTAGTTTTGTTCATGTGACCATAATTGGAAAGAAGTTGGCAAGTTTGGTTGATAATGGGGCTACACATAGCTTAATTTGTGAGAGGACAGTTAATTCCTTGTAGCAACAGAAGAAGAAAGAGGTTGAGTTGAGCACCTACAAAGTAGTGAAATCTGAGATGAGGTCAAAATTTGGTATTCTTAAGATGCATTCATGAGAGTAGGATCATGACTTGGAAGGATGGATTTGAGAGTTATATCATTGGATGATTATGAGATGATTTTGGGCTTGAATTTTATGAGGATAGCTCAAGTATTTCCTTTTTTGGAGAAGGATCAACTTTTGATCATCAGAGACCATAGAGTTGAGATAGTGTCATTGGTGAAGAAGAGCAATGTGGGATCATTCAAGGGTGTCGGTAGTTGTGTTGTATGAGAGATATCCCAAGTTACGAAAGCTCAAGAAGGGGGCATACATATCTCATGCTTAGCAGGAAAGGGAGATTTTGGACATGCATAAACAAGCATATTTTGGAAGTATGAGTTAGATTGGAGGTTGGGTAAGAGAAGATGAATCTTCTCCCAATCTGGAGTAGCATCAAGATACTTCATTTGAGTGCCTTCAACAATGATGTGATACTAGAGTGGGAGTCCTTAATGCTTCTTCTAATGAGGTTGTTGTCAGTAGAGATGAAAGAGATCATATGGATATTGTGGATTGTCGCATATATGAACTAGGAGTATAAGTTTTTTCAGTTGATAGAGAAACATCTTGCAAAGTTGGGTTGTTCAAAAAAAATCAAAATATCACATAGACAATTAAAGATGAGGCATCAGTCAGATACCTTGGTTTCTTGTAGCAAAGGAGTGACTTTCGAGCTTTCTTATCTTAGCAGACCCTTCTATGTGATGGGCGAGTTCATACCTTAGTAGGAGGGGGGGTGCACCACCTAAAGGAGGGGTCTCGGTTGGAGGGGTTGTGATGTATGAATGCATGTAGATATGTGTATACATTTGTATGGTGCTTTGGTAGGAGAAGAATCACATTTTTTGGGGATGTCTGGAAGAGAGATCATTTTATGTGACAATGTGATTGTGATTATGTAAGTTAGTTTAGACCTATGATAGAGAGATATGGCGAAGTTTTTCTATTGCATGAAGATGTACATTCTCATTGATCAGGCATGAAGATTGGATTATCTACCCAATTAGTTTGTGATATGGGGTAGCTCAATGTGTAGAGGCATGTATGGGGGAATCTACTTCTACAACCACGGATGTATGTTAGAGATGAGATATATTCTACGTCACACGTACTTTTTGAATGAGTGGATGGGAAAAACTTAGATGTGTTTATGGAGAAGTGCGTTAGAGAATTGTTTTGGGGAGATGATCATTCTTCACATCATTCATGCAATTGGGAGGTGGTTCAATGGCATGGCGTGTCAGCATCATGAGCAATATTCTTGAGGATGAAGTACCTTTGGTGATGGATGGATTTCAAGGGGAGGTTCATTGTCAAGGGTGAAAACATTTCTTTGGTGGGGGATGATGTTAGGACTTCGTGCATGAGCACCCATGGGCAACATGAGTTATACAAGATGATTCACAAGGCAAGACGAGATCACACCTTTTGTGATGATATTTGTGACATTTTGGGTGTTGTGGAATGAGGACACCAAGTGTGCCTGAGTCGACACAAGAGTGTCTGCACAAGGTGCCCGAGTCGACACAAAAGTACCCACATGAGGGGCTTGAGTCAGCACGTCCATGCCTGGAATTTGGTGTGCATGACTTGGAACAAGCCTGCCTAAGATGGATGAATTGGGAAGGATGATGCTTGAACTAAACCAGAACACACCTACACAATGGCACCTAAGCTACGTTTCCTATGCCTTATGTGGTTCCAAGGTTCCCATAACGGAATGGAGATGCCCACCTAAACATGCCCAAGGTGGCATGAACACGCCTAGAATAAGTACGTCTAAATACCAAATGAGTTGGCCTTAGACTGCATGAAGCATTTGCCTGAGAGAGAATAGGTTGACCCACTTAAGATTTGAGGTTTCTTGCATGACGGATGAATGTAACAAATTTCAACCCGATCGATTGATGCCCACTCGAGTGGAACAATGGAACCTTATATATAGATTATGGAATGAAGTGGAATAGAGTATAATGGGAAACATGAAGTGGTGTGACGAAGGAAATCACACGAGGACTTGGCACAAAGGTGCAAGACCAAACAAAATTCGCATGATGGAGTAAGTGAATGGACTGAACGTAATGAACAAAGGTGCAAGACCAAATTAACCAAATGAAGGTGCAGGAATGAAAAAATTGAATGGAATGAATGGAGGTATAGGCCCAAAAAAATCAACATAGTTGGAGGATTGAATGGATCAAACAGAGGTGTAGGACCAAATGAATCAAATGAAGGTGCATAACCAAACAGACCAAACATACTTGAGAGAGCTTAATTGAAAAAATGTGAGGTCATTCCAACCAAGTTATTCAGTGAGTTGCAATAGACTGAAGTGTCTCGTTGTACAAATTTAGTGTTCTATTTTGGGGAAATTCCATAATGCATATATGTGATGAAGTAATGTCCATATGTGATGAAATAATGTAGCATATGCATATGTGATGATGTTATGAATGTGTATTTTCTGGTGGATATGAATTTGTGGTTGGGAATTATACTTATGTTAAGATTGAATTTTGGATTCCGCGAATGTAATATATCTTAAACATGAATAAGAAGTATAATTTCTAGAGACATAGTCCTAGATTCAAGTATTAATAAGTTGGTCGCAACCATTATGAGGAACCTTGTTGATGTTGCATGATCAAAGGGCCTCGACACGCCTTAACTCGAGGATAACTCTGGGATTGTCACAAGTATACATCCTTCTCTATGCACCCATCACATATACATAAATGAAGATCACAAGCCCATTTTCCAACCTCAAAAGCAAATGAATCCTGATTGAAAGGATATTGTGAAATAAGAACTATAAAAATTACTTGATGTGGGATTCATCTATCAAATTTCAGATAGTGAATTGGTATCTCCTTTGGTTATTGTTCCCAAAAATAATGGCAAATGGATAATTTGTGTCGATTACAGGGAACTTCATAAATCCATAAGGAAATATCATTTTCCCTTGCCCTTCATTAACCAGTTCCTTGATGTGCTTGTTGGGAAAAACTTATTTTCTGTCTTGGATGCATTTAGTGGATATAATCAAATTGAAATCAATCCTAAATATCATGATAAGACTACTTTCACTTGTCCTTGGGGGATTTTTACTTATAAGGTCCTCTCATTCGACTTATGTAATTCCCCTACCACTTTCCACAGGGTTATTCTTAGCATATTTTTTGATCTTGTACATTATTCAGGAGAAATTTATATGGATGACTTCACACCCTATGGGAATGAATCTCAAGAAGGTCTCCCAATCTTAGCAAGGTATTGCAAATATGTTGGGAGATGAACCTCTCCATAATCCATGAAAAATGCTTATTCCTAATGAACGAGGGGTTTTTTCTAGGAAATTTCCTCTCCTCAAAAGAGATTCAAGTGAATCCCAGTAAGGTAGCAATCATCAAACACATAATTTTTAGTTTTTAACCCTATATGGAAATTACCTATACATAAATTCTAAAAAACAGAAAATAAACAAATACGAGAGTATAAAACATAAAATATATATACATAGAGATTTTCCCCTAGATCCCAAAAGCGGGACTACTAGATTGATTTTTCATTATATTCCTTTCAATGTTACAATACATATATATACATGCCGAAGCATCCATAAACTCCAATCCATTAACCTTGGATTAGAACATAACCGTAGTTCCCTTTACCAGATCTACAAAATACCATGGACAGAAAACCATCATTCCCAAAACCATGTGCGAAAACCATGCATAAAACCATAGGTAGGTCCGCCCACCTAATATAGGGTCCAAAAAAAAATTCCCAGGGTGCTACCCCGAACCCCGTGCAAGGTGGCTACTGCCCCCCCCCCCCCGGTGACCCCCCGCGTGTGGGGTAGTTGTGGAAAGAATATAACACAACCCAACATTCTCTTGCTTATTGTTTTCTTTCCACATGAGAGCTTAGTCATTGATCAAGCCCTGCAATGCCCATTGTTTCTCTACACCAAGAGAACTTCTCAGTGCTCACAGACTTTGTCAATGCATCTGCAGTATTCTTCAAAGTGTCCACCTTTACCAGAAACACATTTTTGTCCTCAACCATATCCCTCTCAAAGTGATACTAAACATCATTGTGCTTTGTCTTTGAATGATAAGCAGGGTTTTTTTGCCAAGAAAATTGCACTTTAGATATCACAATATATCCTTATAGCACGTTGTACTAACCCCATACTTGAACACAACCTCTGCAACCAAATTACTTCCTTGCTTGCATGAGTGGTTGCCATGTATTCTACCTTTGTAGTTGAAAGTGCCACTACAGACTGGCTCTTACTCATCCAACTGACTGCACCTCCAGATAGGTTAAACACATACCCACTTGTATATCTTATCTAATCCAGATTGCTAGCCAAATTTGCATCAACAAATCCATGGATGTCCAAAACTTTGTCCAATCTTGGTCTTCCTTGGTAACACAAACCATAATCACTAGTGCCACGCAAATACCTGAAAAACCCACTTCACTGTTGTCCAATGCTCCTTCCCTGGTTTTGACATAAACCTACTCAATACTCCCACTGCATGTGCAATGTTTGGTCTAGTACAAAACATTGCATACATCAGGCTACCGACTGCACTTGCACATAGAACATGGGACATGTTTTCTTCCTCTTCTTATGTCTTGGGACACTTCTCAACAGATAACTTTACACCTAAATGAATAGGAACCTTCACCAGTTTACTATCCTGCATATTAAACCTCTGCAGTATTGTCTCGACATACTTCCTCTGGTTTAACCAGAGTTTCCTCTTTGCACGATCTTGTTTAATTTCCATGCCCAAAATATAGTTTGCAGCACCAATATTTTTTATGTCAGATTTGGAGGACAATTGGGTCTTAAAATCCTAGATAATTTCTTTGTCATTTCCAACGAGCAACATATCATCGACATACAAGACCAGATAAATAACACAGTCACCAATTAATTTAAAATACACACAATGATCTTCTTTTCTTCTGGTGAAGCCAAGTACCCGTATAAATGTATCAAATTTATGATACCACATCCTTAGTGACTGTTTTAACCCATACAAAGACTTTTTAACCTGCATACCATTTATTTCTTACCCTTCACAGTAAAGCCTTCAGGTTGCTTCATGTAGATCTCTTCTTCCAGATCCCCATGAAGAAATGTTGTCTTCACATCCATCTGTTCTACCTCAAAATCAAAAGCAACAACAATAGATAAAAGTAATCTAATATAAGTTACCTTGGAAACAAGAGAAAAAATATCACCAAAATCAATTCTCGACACCTGGGAATAACCTTTTTCTACCAACCGAGATTTTTATTTCTTCACATTTCCTTCTGCATTTGTCTTCTTCTTAAACACCCATTTGTTGCTAATGGGTTTCCTTCCAGCCGGAAACTCCACCAGATCCCAAGCCTCATTTTTGTGCAAAGATGCCATTTCATCAACCATGGCCTCTTTCCAAAGTTTTCCATCCTCTAAATCTACTGCTTCCCTCACAATTCTAGGATCATCATCAGTAATAGATAAAGAAAAATTTGAACAGAAATCATATGGACTCTACCTTTTCGGCTGCCTTCTTTCTCAAATTGATCTTCTCACAGCCAGATTTTGTGGCTCTTCATCTTCTGATTCCTCTTATGTTGTAGATTCTGATTCTTCCTCCTCTAGCTCAAACTCTATCTTCTCAAGTTCCTTTGGTAGGACTTCATGTTTAATAACATCTTTCACCTCTCTAAATACCACATCTCGGCTATACACAACCTTCCTTGTTTCTGGGTTCCAAAGCTTATAACCTTTTAAACCATCCTTATACCCAATAAAGATGCACTTTTTAGATTTACTATCCAACTTTGTTCTTTTCTCCTTTGGAACATGTACATATGCATCACATCCAAATACCCTCATATGTGAAAGAGAAGGTTTATTACCAGTCCATACCTCTTGTGGAGTCTTATCCTCTAACATTGATGAAGGTAATCTGTTGACTAGGTAACATGTAGTCTCCACTGCCTCTGCCCAGAATTCCTATCCTAACCTAGCACCACTGAGCATGCTCCTTGCCCTTTCCATCAACATCTTGTTCATTTTTTCTACAACTTCATTTTTCTCAGGTGTGTAGGGAGTAGTATTCTATCGTGCTATACCACACTTCTTATAGAACTCTTCAAATTCCTTCTTGCAAAACTCCCCACCGTTATCTGTCCTTAGCATCTTTATCTTCTTCTCTATCTAGATTTCCATTAGAGCCTTAAATTCTTTAAACCTATCAAAGAATTTAGATTTCTTCTTGAGGAAATATATCCATGTATTCCTTAATAATTCATCTATAAATGATACAAAGTACATAGAGTTTCCTAGTGATGGAACCGACACAGGTCCAAACACATCATTATGCACAAGCTTTAATATCAATTTCGCCCTCTTAGCACCAGAGGGGAAACTCACCCGATTCTGCTTCCCATATACACAAATTTCACAGAAATCAAAATCAAGAGAGCAATTAGACATACCTTCTACCATACCATTATGATGAAGTATTCGAAGGCCCTTCTCTCCAATATGTCCAAGCCTTTGATGCCATAACATGGTCTTTTCACCAGAGACCCCTAGATTTTCTGCTCCACTTTCAGGAACCACAGAACTATTGCACCCATCAATAACAGTGCTACCTTGAAGCTTGTAAAGAGTTCCAATCCTAACTCCCTGCATCAATACTAGTGTTCCCTGAACCATCTTGCAGGTATCTTTCTTGAACACTATTTTTACACCTACATCATCCAGCTTGCTTACAAAAATCAGATTTCTGGCCAATGTAGAAATATGCCGAACACCCGGAAGTGTTCTAATCCTTCCACCTTGCAACTTCAACTTGACTTTTCCACAACCAACGATTCTAGCCTTCATGTCATCCCCTAAGAAGACATCACCACCATTATATTTCTCATACTCGCAGAACCAATCTCTATCGGGAGTGAAGTGAAAGGATGCACCTAATTCAATCAACCATGCCTCATGATCTACATGTGTACTTGAAGAAGAAGCCAAGTACACATCCCCAACATCTGAGGTGGTTTTCACCTCTACAAAAGGATCATCATCAGATCCCTTTCCTTTCTCAAGAGATTTAGATTTATAGTCCCTTTTGAAGTGCTCTTCCTTTCCGCATTTCCAACACACTTTTACAGGTTTTCCTGGAGATTTATATATCCCACTCGAGGACCTATTTTTGTTTATGTTCTGGGACCATCCTCGTACAGACAAGGCATCACCATTCTAACCCTCCATGTTTTTCTATCTCATCTCCTCCGACAGCAAGGATGAGACTATTTCATCAAACTACAAGGTAGTTGCATTGCTACCTATTGCAACAACCAGACTATCGCACGAATCGGTATGGAACACAACAAAATGATGCACTTATCTTCATCTAAAATTTTAATATCAACAGATAATAACTAGCTTACCATAGTATTAAATGTGTTTAGATGCTCTCTCACTGAGTCTCCATATTTCATCCTCAGGTTATAAATCTTTTTCTGTAGGAATATTTTATTCACCAAAGACTTATATTGGTACAAAGTCCCTACCTTGTCCCACAAAGCCTTTGCTAAAGCTTCCCTTAATACATTTAGCAATATTTAATCTGAGACACACAATCATATTGTGCTCTTTGCCTTCCGATCCAACTTCGCCCAGTCTTCAGCTGACATTTTTGTTGGTTTAGTACCCTAACCTACTGTGATCCACTGATATTTATCCACCAACAGATCCTCCATCTTGAATTTCCACAACTCAAAACTCTGACAATTAAATTCCTGGATCTCTATCTTCCAACTACTTGCCATCTTATTTCTCCACAAGAATCGATCCTACAAATATCCCACTAAATAGGGTCTACCACATGCCCGAGCAAAAACCCCTTAGCAACAAAGGCATCCCCTTGAAGCCAAAACAATTCTGATACCAAATGTAGGTTTTAACCCTGTACAGAAATTACCTGCATACGAATTCTAAAAAATAGAAAATAGACAATGGCAAGAGCATAAATAATAAAACAGATATACACAAATATTTTCCCTTGGATCCCAAAACCGGGACTACCAAATTGATTTTTCATTATATTCTTTTCAATGTTACAATACATATATATATACATGTCGAATCATCCATAAACCTCAATCCATTAACCATCGATAACCGTAGTTCCCTTGACTGGATCAACAAAATACCATGGACTGAAAACCATCATGCCCAAAACCATGTGTGAAATCCATGCACAAAACCATAGGTAGGTCCGCTCACCTAATATAGGGTCCAAAAAAAAATTCACGGGGTGTTACCCCGAACCCCGTACAGGGGGGCTACCACCCCCCCTGTGACCCCCCCCCCCCCCTCCACGTGGGGTAGTGGTGGAAAGAATATAACACAACCCAACATAATTATACCTAAGAAAAAGAGATGCTATAATCCTCTTAGGCCTTGAAGGATATTATAAGAGGTTTATAAAGGATTTTAATAAAGCGCCTCTTCTTTGTTTTCCTTGCTAACCAAAGATGTTGAGTTTTGTTGGACATATCCATGCCAATAAGCATTTGAGAGCATAAAGGAAAATTAAATTACAAAACCTATTCTTAGAGGTCGTTGTAATTTGACCTTTCCCTTCCACACTCACATAGATGCATCTGACATGGAAATTGGAGAAACTATAGATCAACTTGAGGGTAAAATTCCTTATGCAATCTACTTCATTAGTAATAATCTGTCGAAGGCTAAATTGAATTACACTATTGCAGAAAAAGGGTTCCTCATTATGCATTCTTTGAATAAGTTTAGACATTATATTATTGGTTACCATGTTTTTGTACATACAAAACATGTAGCAATTAAATATTTTTTGAACAAACTATATGTAAATTCGAGGTTAATCGGGTGGCTATTTCTTTTACAACAATTTGACTTAACCATTGTTGAAAAACCGGGAAAGAAAATGTTGTTGCATATTCCTTATCAAGATTAACCTTTTTTGTAGATGAAGGGTTGGTTAATGATCAGCTTCCAGATGGGCATATTTTTTCCATCTCACTTCTTTCTTCATGTCTTGTTAACATTTCCAACTATATAACAACTGGAAAACTCTCTCCTCACTTGTCTTCAAGGAAGAAATGCAAGATCATTAGACAAAGTTCCTCTTATACTTGGATTAGGGGAAGCCTCTTCAAATTGGGACTTGATCAAGTTTTAAGAAGATGTGTGAGGGGGGATGAGGTCTATGATATCCTCTAATCTTGTCATGATGGTCCTTGTGGAGGTCATTTTTCCACAAGATGGAAATATAGTCAGATCCGACAAATAGGATACTTTTGGCCAACTCTTCATAAAGATGCCCAAATATACATTGCAAAATGTGATCAATGCTAGAGAATGGGGAAGCCTGCAAGGAAGGATGAAATTCCTCTTCAAACCCAAATGTCTTCTGAGTCATTTGAGAAATGTGGAATGGGATTCATTGGTCCTATTACTTATTACTGATTACTGGGAATAGAAAATTTGCATCATTGTATTCACTGATTACTTAACTAAATGGGATGAAGTAAAAGTAATTAAGGAAGACACAAAGAAAAAGGTAGTTAAGTTATTAAGAGAAAATATTTTCTAAAGTTTTGGTTTTCAAAGAGAGTTGGTGACAAATCAAGGAACCCAGTTTACTTCCAACCTATTTGAACAAAAAATGAAGCAGCACCCCATTCACCATTGAAAAGCTAATGCCTACCACCCCTAAGCAAATTGGTAGGTAGAGATCACTAATAGATCCTTGGAGAACACTCTTACTAAAACAATTAGTGGTAGAGAGAAAGATTGGGTAGAAAGTCTTGTTGAAGCCACTTGGGCATACATTACTGCTCCGAAAACAACCGCTAATTTCACCCCCTATGAACTAGTTTATGGGAAGAAGGTTTTGTTACTAATTGAGTTTGAATGGCACAATTTGAGTTTGGAATCTCAGCTATATATTGACCAAGGAAGAGACTGAAAGAATATAGAAACTAAATGCCTTGTGTGAGTACCAAATGCAAGCCTTGATGCATACTGAGGTAGTCCAAATAAAAAGGAAAGTTTGGCATGATAGATACATCAAAAACAAAGCCTTCCAAGAGGGTGATTGGGATATCTTATATGATTCTAAGTTCGAGGACTTTAAAGGAAAAATCATGATCAAATGGTTGGGACCTTACCTAGTGGAAAAAATGTATGACATTGGATCTATAGGAATCAAAACCATATATGAGGAAACCCCATTATTAGTGAACAGTCATAGACTGAAAGTTTACAGGAAGCCCCTTTCCAAGGCTGAATTTTCAAGTTTCAATAGGTAAGGAACTGAATGTGATTTAGAGCACTAGTTCTCCCAACCTATCTAACACCTAACTAACAAAAAAATAAGAAAAAACAAATAATGTCTAAAGTGAAAACCTCCTTTGAGGCTCTTAAGATAGGCTTAGTGGTTAAAAATCTCCATGAGGCAGTCATTGAGTTGGGAAAAAAATGAAACTCTAGGTGAATACCTCTTCTGAGGTGCCCAAAGTAGGTTCAATGAATGAAAACCTCCATGAGGTAGCCAATGAGCCCAAAAAAAGAGAAAAAAATTGAAGAAAAAGGGAAAAAACATATTGATATCTCACATTGATTTTTTTACAGGAGAATTTCGCCTACAACAGAAGGAGAAAAAACAAGTAGGTAAACCAAAATGGACATTCTGCAAAAATAAGAAAGAGAACAGTCTTCCACCCATTTCAAGCCATCAACACATATTGCCTCAAGGTTGTCCCAATTGGCATCCCTATATAATTTTACATTCCCTTACATCATTCCCGATATCATCCACCTCATGCTCCTCACCTTCCATAGGTTTTCTGCAACATTCCTAGAATTCTAGAAAAAATTCCATAACTACTACAAGAAATACCTATCTCTAAAAAAGCTACATATCCAAGTTTTTTTAGCATCTTGTCCATGTCCAAACTTCACAAATGTGCTCCCCTCACCTTGTTCAACCTAGTCCACCCTATAGATATCCATTTCCTTCACTTTTTCATCACATTCAAAATCAAAACCTTCTCCATCCACATTTCCTTCATCCCTTTGAATTATCAAGTCATCTACATCACTTAAGGAATTTTTTCTCTAAGATTGAAAGGCGTTTATGCCTACTACATGAAACTACATAGTTATGTAGAAAGTTTCAAATGCCCTGCAAACTCAACTTTTTTAGCATATAAGGATCCCTATGAGGGAATTGTGTTTTCCAATAACTTTGTAGCTCCAGAAGCAACCTCTAGGATTGATAAAGAAGTGCTAAGCATCTACAGGATCCCCTACATATTGTTACAGGATGAAACATACACAACTACTAGAATCAAGCCAGTCTCTGAAAGAATCTGCGACCATGGAATTCATTAACACCAAGTGTCCAAAAGGTAAAAATGGAGCCCAAAAGTCTCTCTGAATTCATCTAAAGCATAGTGAAAATCTCCTGTTTGTGCAAATCAAGGCTCAAATAGGCTAGCAACTGAAATCTAACTAACATTCCAAAAACCATGTTTATAAGGTAATCTTCCCACATATAAGAGACAAGTAAGACAAACGGGATTATCTCCTTGACTCATTTGAAAATGTGGCCATTGTCTTTTTATGATGAAACAGTTGAAGTGGAGAATACATTCAATGGTTACATTGGGGAGTGGAGTGGTAGATGGGACATATAAACATTTTGCATTGAATCCCATCCATGCCACCCCTTAACTATGTTATACTTTGTATCCATTTTGAAAATGAAATAGTAGTAATCTCCCCGTCGATGAAGTGCATGCAATAGTAATAAATCATATGTTGTTACAAAAATTGTCACGGTTCGCTATAGGAATTATTGCATGCTACTACAAGAACTATTACAAATAGTTATAGGTTTTCAAGTGGTTTGCTACATGATAGTGTAAAGACTACCAGATTTTCCTCACCGCACATCAAAAACTCTTTGCATGCATTAAAAACATCGGTACCTAAAAACAAACCCTAAATTTTTTACCAAGTCCTCTTCCCAAGAAGTTATTTGATGACAACAAAGCTGCATCTTTAGATAATTTGCGGACCTGTGGGTTATGGGCCCACGTATACATCGAGAGAATTCCAATTAGCGGAATCATAACAAAACCTGACCAATCACCAACGAACGGTCTTGATGGCCAGAACTCAATGAGGTTTGAATCTCGTTGTATAAAAACTTATCACGTCTGAATCAAATGTTAACCTGTGCGCACTTTTGGAAGCAATATGCGTCTGATTACCCATTAAACAGACGGTCCGATCACTCTGAACCGTAAACTCTTTTTAATGAGTTTATCGGGTCTGCTAACTGAGGTAACGTGCTTGCAAGTTCCCACGCAATCACCGTGGATCTTCTTCCATCGGACGGTTATCGCGTCATCCACTCGCCAACTAACTCGAACAATCTCCACCGTCGATGTGACCCCGCTCGATCCAATGGCTATCGCGCAGATTCTTGCACGATCATTATCAAGTCACGAGCACACGATAAAAATAGTTTTCTCGTGCTACGTGTCAATTGCTAAGCTTAATCGCATGAATTTTAGAAATATCATTTACTACCTTGAGGGCATGTGAGATACCATTTACCATTTGTGAAGACCACTCCATCCCTCTTTGGACACGTGGTTTTAATCTCCACCATTCCTCTTCCGTCGATATTATTCGTCGATCTGGCTGATCCAACAGTTTCCGCTCTGCTATTCAATCGAATCTAGTTTCGATTGAATACTCTCCTCCGTTGATCTGTTCTCAAATCCAACAGATCTCTCATTCGCTTGTTGGTGGAATTCGCATTTCAACACAAGTCTATCTCTGCCATACTTTGTCTAAGGCGAAGTTCATAGGAACTTCGTCCTTTACACTCACACACATATATTTATTAACTTACAGTAAAGAACAATACTTAAACCATACACAGACACACAAAATTCAGATAACACGCATATTTCAATTATATACAGAACTTTATTACAGGCTAAGGCCTCACGGCCCGAACTCACGAATTTCCCTGTGGCTACATTGTGTACTCTCTATCTATATTCCACACAACACAGACTCTCTTATATAGGAAATTACAAAAGCATGGATCATCTAGGATCCATGATTTCCTCCCACAAATCGCTCAGAATCACTCAATCAAACCCCTAAATCTCTCTATTTGCATATATGGCAGATAATTACATTTAATCAAGCCTTCTAGAGACTTATCAATTCCATCAATTTAGCTCTATTTAAACAGAATTTGCCCTGGTTTACAATGATTTTCCACGTTTCCCCTTTCACATCTTTAAATTTAAATTTTGATTAAGCGTGGTCAGATGCTCCTACATCATTATTCAACCTGCATAGTTTGTTTTGTGTCAAAATAGGATATATATATATATATATATATATATATATATAGATAGATAGATAGATATATAGATATATATAGTTTTGTGCCAAACTATAAGTAGGAGGATAGGAGATTCATAATTTTCCTTTTTTATATTTGTTGCCCACTTTGTTGAAGGTATAAGATCAAAATTGTGCTAATAATTGGAACTTTGTCCATTTAAAAAAAAAACATATGGGCTCTCCAATAGGAAATCATGTTCCAAGTAGCAGCAAGGCCACACCAACTCCTCTCAAAATTGTTATTACCACAGAGAAACAAACCATTTAATTAGATTAATCTTATATGAGTTATAAGAAGGAAATTTTCTAGTGTGGTTGTAAATTAGTATCCAAAATCTGGTTGAAGGAATCCTGTGAGAGGACAGAATGAGAGGCAGTTTTAACAAAAGGGATCCCACCGACACCAACAGAATTTACCAATGCCTTGGAGTTGTTAACATCTTTGAAAATTGACAATGGTTAGGGTTCTTTGAAAAATCAATGGCTTTGATGATGAAGTGGCAAAGGAGTTTTCCATGAATTTTTAGAACCCTGAGGGGCATGAGTTTTTCATTGCAGTCAAGGGACTAGTGATTTAATTCAATGAGGACTCTGTGAGAATCATCACAACTCTTCCTACTTTATTGTAGAAGGAAGAGAGGTAGGAGGACATCACTTCCAAAAAATGTTCTTTCTTACAAAATGAAAAACCTAATTAGGAAGAGAGGTAGGAGTCCATCACTTCCAAAAAAGGTTCTTTCTTACAAAATGAAAAACCTAATTAGGACAAAAATGGGGTGAAGAGGGAAATCTTGATTGATCCCTGGGGTGAGGTAACCTACCATATCATCAAGCCACATCTATTGTGAGGGTAGGTTGAACATAGTCTATGCTTACCAATTCAAGTTTTTATATCAGCTAAGATTGCAATCCCACTTCCCAACCTCTTAATCACTGAGCATCTTATTCTTTCTCCTACAATCTCTAAAGGAGATGAGCACTAAAGTATATGGAAAGCATAAGTACTTGGACCATCATGGCATGATTAAACTAATTGTGATTGATACATTGGAAGGCTTACACATCCTATTACTTGGGCCAAATTTTTGGATATGGATAGATAGGCATTTCTAGAAGCACAAGAAGAACTCAATAGGCCTAAAAATATTACAACTAAAAAGAGGAATGGGAAGGAAAGAGCCAGCCCCTCAAAACAAAATAAAAAACACACCTTGGTGGAGGAAGAAAAAGGAGATATTAGCCACCCTTGCAGGTTTAAGTACCCCTACCAAGCCCAAAGTAAGTAAACATGTCCAACAAATTTTCTATGCAAGGAGGAAAAGCAATAAAATTAGATTCATTGAAAAGCATCAACCTCCTTCTACTACTCCTATTGCAATAGAGGAAACACCTACACCGAAGAGAAATGGTAGTAGGAAGGAGAAGTGTAGGTCTTGCAAGAGATTTAGGAACTAGAAACTGAGGTGCAATGTGGAAAAATGGTATTACTTCCCAAAGGAAACAGAGCAGAAATAAGATCAGTCTTCCTGGCTACAGGAACAACACATAGAGTTACTAGAGGCAGAAAAAAAAAAAAAAAAAAACAAAAAAACAAAAAAAAAAAAAATGTAGCATGCACCAAGGAAGCAATCTTCCTTCTTTTCTTTTCCATTAAGGGATGATCCTCTTGCTACAGGGACATCAGGTGCATTGATGTCTACACATATAATACCCCATCCAATGATTGAGGTGGAGAAAATCAAAGTAAAATCCTAAAGGTCGAAAAGAATTTCCCAAGAGGGGTGGCAGATATTGCTAGAATGGGGGATGACAATAAAAAAGTAAGGAAGGAAATGTACTTCTTGAAAATATAATAATCCAACAAAAGATAACATCTTCAGAAAAAAAATCAATACCTAAGGAGTCAACTGCAACAAGCACAAGGATTGTTAAGAGACAAATATGCTTGTATTGCAGCAATGGAAACATCATTAGAAACTATGACACATCTTTCCCTAAAGGTGGTAAACTATAGGAAACCATCCAAAGCATATTCATTGTTCCTAAAAGAGAAATGATGTAGATTCCAATTTAATCAAAAATCTCAAAGAGTCACATGAAATTGCAAGAGACCAAACACTTCATAGATTTTTCCCAAGATTGTATCATGGAGGACAAAACAAAACAAGTTGAATTTTATATGCATAACCTTGTTCTCTTTGATATGCTTGTTTGGGACCCCAATCCTTACATGGGGGATGTATAGTTATTGGCATTATCATCTTCGCTAAGGCATGAGGAGATTAGAGCAGAAGAAGTGAGCAGAGCCATGGAGAGGGAGTTGAAGGAGTCTTTATGGATCAGACCAGAACAACCATATCCTTCAGTGCTTGTTCAAGCCCATGTAATTTTTTCACAGGACCCTGAAATAGAAGCTATTTGGAAGAAAAATAAATTAGAATCCATATTTCACTTTGAGGAGACATTGAAGCTATTGGGAGAGTTCATGAGCTGACAAAATAAGATGGCAAGGCTTATCTTACAGCGTGAAGATGAGGGAGTATCACTCTCTTGATAAAATTCAAGCAACATTAGTCACAAAACTCATCTTTATAAGAAATCATCTACAAGCTTAGGATTCAATGGATAGGAATCAAATTTAATCCACCTCTACTACTCTGGATAAAGGAGCATCATATCCAAGAAGAGGAAGCCAAGTGTGGAAGGACATATAAGAGAATGTAGGATTTTATCTAGTAGGGAGATCCACAACCAGCTCAGCTTGAGACATCAATTAGACAATCAGAGAGATAAATGAATAGGAGAAGAGAAGAGAGGAAGATTAAGTTTCTCAAGGATGAGAAAAAGTTCGAGTAGGGGGATATGATGGCCATCCAAAATAGGTAAATCATAATTCCCATCAATCCACTCCTAGGTGCATAAAACAATGTTTGACCCCACATTTTGCACTTAATGGTATGTTTTCCTAGCTTAATGAGTTCCTATAGGATCGATGTGGGTTGTGTAGGATTTATAAATATATTGAGCATATTCTTAGGAATCTAGCACTAGATAAATTCTAGGGACTTGCTCCTTGTAGCAAGAAGACTCAAACTCGATTGGCTTGGGGTATTTAGTGCATGCCCCTATTGTTGACAGTTATACCCAGGGTAGGATCCATTCTTTTTAGGTTCTTTGCGTGGGGAATGTATCCCTACCTCAAGGAGGATTTTCGCCCAAATAATGTGTAAATAGGATATTTGAATTGGATTTTGAGGCAATAAAGAAGGAATAGATTGGGCTTTTGGATATTTTCGAGCAAGTTTTTCAACATTGTAATTTATGATGTAAGACATATTTTCAGTTAATGGAAGTAATTCCTCATTTCATATTTTATCTTAGTTCTTATTTAAGGACTTTGAGCATCCTTGGGCTGGTCTCACCCAAAGAGATTCAAAGACCTCTTCTATTTATATTGCTATTATTTCAATGCTTGTATTTTACTTGTTTATCTTTTGAATCAACATTTCTAGAAATTACAATTTGATAGATTCGTGCTTTGTTAAGTAGGTAGTTTTATTATCTAACCTTATTCAAAAGTCATTTTTACAATTTGTTAGGCTCTTAGATTACCCATATCACTTAACATTGAAAATTTTAAGTCTTTTTCTATTTCATTTCAATTGTTGTTACAATTTCTGCAATTTTTTGTTTTATAGTGCAGCGAAGATTATGGTTACAGAGGTTGAACAAAGTTTGGTTTCATAGTGTTAAAGCTTAGACTTAATTGTCCATTGCATTTACTAGATGAATAAAATAATTTCACATCATTCCTACCCCCTTCTCTCACTTTAGGTTTGCATTTCAGCCATTTTTTTGGGTTATTGGTCGTTTCCTATAACAAAACAGGTAATCTTTTAACTACAAGAAAATAGTCGATTTTATTTTCCAAGTTCTGAAATAAACTCATGATTTAGTTTCCTTAACATATTAAGACATGTTTGGGATGTTGAGGTTGGAATTTGGAATAATAAAAATCTCATGAAGTTTCCTTTAGATGTTTTTACTATTTGCTTTACGAGTGTTGTTTTTGGCTTATGCGCTATCGATTCAGGTTTACTTTACAAGTGTTTTATTTTCAAGAAAAAAGTGCTTTCCATTTCCTGCAATCAACATAGTTGTGTGCCATTTTATTTCTTCGAGTTATTTTTTCAATTTCACTTTCTTGTAGTATAGTTAGCTCAACAGCTTGACTAAATTTTGTCCCTTTATCCCACAATCCAACATTTTTCACCTACATAAGGATTGGAAGAGGAAATAGATATTTTTTGTTGCACATATAGTGCCAACCCTCTTAATTTTATACGAACCCTATGTTGATAATTAAAGCTATCAATCATGGGAGTTAAAACATTATTGTTGTGATACTGAGTGCCATAAATGGTCAAAAGTATATTCTACCTTCACCTTAGGAGAAAAAATTCAAGGAGGCTATAACATAGCAAGGAAAGTCTTCCCAATATGTTTTCTCTTAGTACATCCATGTATTCCATGTTGGTTGTGATCTAGAGGTAAAGTGAAGCACTTTCTATAATGATGACCTGGTGTCAAAACCCAACAAAGGTAATCCTAGGTTAGAGAAGTTAACTAAGTCTTTTGAAAGTGTTAGTAATGTTAATGTAGCAGTGCAAGTTCCATGTTAATGTATAAAAGTTGTTAATGATAGTATTCTAAGCTAATGTAGTATATGGGAATGAGACTAGGTACAAGTGAAGGGTATAGATAGAGTTCCTATGGTTGTAAAGATGATACTATGGACTCTCTAGTCAAATACATAAATAAAATGTTAGGTATGGAGCCTGATTATCTTCCATATTATTTAGAGGTTTTTGTTTTAGCCACGTTGGATTCTTTTCGTAATGAGGTGGCAGCGCCGCCCATTTAAACGTCATTAGGGGGGTCTGGGGGGGCGGCGACAACTCTTATGAGACCCCCCTGGTGGTGGTTCGAGGTCAGCGCCCCCAAAGCTAAAAATAGATTAAAATTTTCCTTGTAAAATATTGTAATTTGTAGTCAATCTGGGTTGTTCATTAGGCGAATGATATGATAATAGAAGTTATGTTAATTTAGGGTTTGTTTCCCTAGAAGGAAACCCTTGGTTTATACTAGGGAATTATATTGCGGTTGTGTATTATTATTTTGAACGAGAGAGAGAGAGGAGACTGTGAGTGAAGAGGAAATTATAGTGGATCTATTGTAGGTTGTATCTCTTCATTTTTCTAGATAATATAAAAGGAAGGACTAGTTGTTTCTCCCTGGACGTAGCCCAAATTGGGTGAACCACGTATATTTATGTCTCTCTTGTTTTATGTATTTATATATTTGTGTTTCCCCAATATTTTATGTATTTCATTGCTCCATTAATTAATTTCTAACAACTGGTACTAAAGCCGAAGGTTTATTTGGCTAATAAAATTGGAGGAGAGAATGGTTCCTAGTTCGAGTGGGAGCAATGGCAGAAGATGGTAGGTTTAGGGTCAAGAAATTTAACGACCAAAACTACCAGTTGTGGAAGATGAAAATGGAAGATTATCTGTATCTAAATGATCTATACCTACCATTGAGCAGAAAAACAAAGAAGCTGACGAGTATGATAGACGCAGAATGGGAGATTCTTGAGAGAAAATCCCTAAGAACAATACGGTTGTGTCTGGTAGCGTTGGTGGCATTTAACATTTCAAAGGAAACAACAACAAAAGGTTTAATGATGACATTGGCCAAACTATTTGAAAAACCCTTAGACTCAAATAAGGTATTTCTTATGAAGCATCTATTTAATATGAAGAAGTCAGAAGGCAAATCTGTTGTTGATCATTTAAATGAATTTAACACTATTACTAGTCATCTAAGTTTTCTAGGGGTAAATTTTGATGATGAAGTTAGGGCTCTATTGTTTCTGTGCTCATTTCCAGAAATTTAGAATGGATAATTTATGGATTTCAATAACTATGTCTCTAGAC
This sequence comes from Pinus tabuliformis, assembly GCA_031772625.1. Lineage (NCBI taxonomy): Eukaryota > Viridiplantae > Streptophyta > Pinopsida > Pinales > Pinaceae > Pinus > Pinus tabuliformis. The sequence continues at coordinate 723,369,206 of CM062817.1, forward strand.
CTAGTACTTTAAAGTTTGATGATGTTGTTGGTGCCATCCTTAGTGAGCAAATGCGACGGAAAAGTTTCCATGAGCCATTAGGTAATGCTTTGGCTGTAGATACTAGGGGAAGAAAAATGGAAAGATGAAGGAGCCCAGGAAATCACAGTAAGTCAAGAAAATGCATATCCAAATCCAGATCATGGATAGTGTGCTGTAAAGGTGGGAAGAAAGGACACCTGAAGAAAGACTGTAAATCTCAGAAAGAAAAAGAAGGGGATGGACAACAAGAGAAAAATCACGAATTGAATGTGACAGGTGATTTATTGCAAGATGATTTGATTCTTTCATTAGAAAATATAATTGATACCTGGGTGGTTGATTCAGGGGCCTCATTCCATGCCACACCTGATAGGAAACATTTTCATGACTATGTTCAAGGAAATTTTGGACAAGTTCGTCTGGGTGATGATAAACCCTATAAAATTGTTAGAATGGGTAAGGTTTTTATAAATAAATATAATGGAAACCAATTACTATTAAAGGAGGTAAATCATGTTCTATATCTAAAAAAAAAATCTAATCTCAACTTGGCAATTTGGAGGTGAAGGTTGTGGAACTACTTTTACAGACAAAACATGGAAGGTCACTAAAAGAGTCGTGGCAATAGAAAAAGGAGAAAAGTTTGGTACATTGTATTTATGCAATATTATTTCTAATTTCGTTAATGCTTTAACCTCCACATGAGAATATATGACATTATCGCATTATAGGCTCAAACACATGAGCGAGAAGGGGATGTAGATTCCTCACTCAAGAAATTTGTTGCCAGGTTTGAAGCATGTTGATTTGGATTTTTGTGAGAATTGTATTTATGGAAAGCACAAGAGAGTCATATTTATCAGAGTTGGGAAAGAAAAGGAGAGAAAAAATAGAACTTGTGCATACAGATGTATGGGGGCCTGCTCAAGTATCATCTCTTGGTGGCTCTCACTATTATGTTACATTTATTGATGATGCAACTAGGAAAACCTGGATTTATTGTATTCGAAATAAATCTTATGTATTTGATACTTTAAAGAAATGGAAAGCTTTGGTTTAGAATGAGACAGGAAAGAAGTTTAATTGTCTCAGATAAGATAATGGAGGTGAATATTGCAACAAATATTTTGATAACTACTATTCAAAGCATGGAATTCACAGAGAGAAGATAGCTCCAGGAACACCATAGGGAAATGGTGTGTTAGAAAGGATGACTAGGACAATCATGGAGTGTTGGGTTCTGTTATATTCTTTCCATTACTAGACCTCCTCTAAGGGGTCCTGGGCAGCGCCCCAGGAAAAAAAAAAATTGGACCCTATATTAGGTGGGCGGACCTACCTATGGTTTTGTGCATGGTTTTGTGCATGGTTTTCGCACATGGTTTTGGGTGCGATGGTTTTCGGTCCATGGTATTTTGTAGATCCGGTCAAGGGAACTACGGTTATGTTCTAATCCAGGGTTAATGGATTGGGGTTTATAGATGCTTTGGCATCTATATATATGTATTGTAACATTGAAAGGAACATAATGAAAAATCAATCTGATAGTCCCGGTTTTGGGATCCAGGGGAAAATCTTTGTGTATATGTGTTTTATGTGTTATGCTCTCGCCATTGTTTATTTTATGTTTTTAGAATTCATATGCAAGTAATTTCTGTACGGGCTTAAAACCTACATGGAGTGTGCAAGGTGCATGAGATTTCATGCAGGATTGCCCTTACCATTTTAGGCAGATATTGTAGACTCACTATTGTTTATCAAATAAACAGAGGGCCTTCAAGTTCCTTAGATGGCGGTATTCCAGAGGAGGCATGGACAGGTAAAAAGGTAAACTACTCATTTTTAAAGAATTTTGATTGTGGAGCTTTTGTCCACATTAATAAATAAAATATAACAAATCTTGATGAAAAAATAAAGAAATGTAACTTTATTATATATGGTGTAAATGATTTTGGTTATCGTTTATATGATTATGAAAATAATTAGGAGATGAGATGTCATATTCAATGAAAAGGTCTTGTATAAGGATTAGATGAAGGAAAAGAAATAGGAAAAGGAAAACAAAGAATACACAGTGCTTGATGATATCACAGAAAAAAGTAAAGGTGCCTGAAAATTATAATGATCAGCAACCACAACAACAATAGGCACCTCAAACACCTGAGAGTGGTGTTAGAAGATCTACTAGGATAAGTAGACCCCCTGAACGATACTCTCCTTCATTATATTATGTATTGTTGACTGAGTTTGGTGCTCTGGAAATGTATGAAGCAGCAATGCAGGTAGAAACCAGGAAGAAGTGGGAGAAATCCATGAAAGAAGAGATGGACTCCTTGATTCATAACCAGACTTGGGACTTATTCAAGTTTCCTGCAGGTAAAACAGAATTTTAGAATAAATGTGTTTAAAAGTTGAAGGAAGAAGATGGAGGAAAACAAAGGTATAAGGCTAGACTTGTGGTGAAGGGGTTTGCACAAAAGAAAGGTATAGACTTTGATGGAATTTTTTCTCTTGTTGTTAAAATGACGTCAATCAGAACTATTTTAATTCTAGTGGCAGCAGAAGATTTGCATCTTGAGTAGTTAGATGTAAAGATGGTCTTTCTCCATGGGGATTTGGAGGAAGAAATATATATGCAGCAGCCACAAGGGTATGAGGTCAAAGGGAAGGAGAAGTTAGTGTACAAATTGAAGAAGAGCTTGTATGGCTTAAAACAAGCTCCAAGGCAATGGTATCCAAAATTTGACAGCTTTGTGTCTGAACAAGGCTATACTAGATGTCACTCTAACCATTGTCTTTATATTAAAAATAAAAATTATGGCAACTATATTATATTGTTATTGTATGTAGATGACATCTAACATGTAGGAAATAAATGTGCTCAAAGGAAAATTGGAAAATTCATTTGCAATGAAGGATTTGGATGTTGCAAAATAAACCCTTGGTATGAGAATAACTAGAGACGGTAGAAATCGAAAATTAACATTGTCTTGGAGTGAGTACATAGAAAAGGTGTTGGAAAGATTTAATATGCAGAATGCAAAACTAGTTAGTACACCTTTAGATATCCATTTCAAACCAAGTAGGGAGATGTGTCTGAAGACTCAAGAAGAGATGAATTATTTGTGTAAAGTTCCATATGCATCAACAATTGGAAGCTTAATGTATGAAATGGTCTACACAAGGCCTAATATTGCATATGCAGTGGGAGTTGTAAACAGGGATATGAAAAATCTAGGAAAAGAGCATTGGATGGAAGTGAAGTGGATTCTTAGGTATTTGAGAGCTACCACAAATCAAGCATTATGCTATGGTGGTTCAAATATTGCTCTACAGGGATATGGTGATGCATATATGGCAGGTGATGGAGATAACATGAGGAGAACCACAGGGTATGTGTTTACTGTAGGTGGAACAACTATCAGTTGGGTTTCAAAATTGCCAAACATTATTGCACTTTCAACAACAGAAGCAGAGTATGTTGCTTCTATAGAGGATAATAAAGAAATGATTTTGCTACAAAGGTTTGTGGATGAAGTGGGAAAAAAGCAGGAAATGGCCAAGTTATACAATGACGAAACATATACAACTCAAGTATTGTTTCATATAGTTAGTGTTGGAAGATGGACAGCTGAAGCTAGAAAAGATACACACTAGCCATAATCCTACATATATGTTAACAAAAGTTGTAACCAATGAGAAACTGAGATTTTGCTCAGTTTTAATTGGTCTTCAAGTATTATGGTGATAATGACAAACAAATAGGTCCAAGTGGAGTCATTATCCATCTAGTGAAGCAACTAAGTGGGAGATTGTTGGGTGTGGAGCCTGATTATCTTCATGATTGTTCATAGGTTTTTGTTTCATCCATGTTGTATTCTTGTTCCTAAGCCACCCGTTTAAACATTGTCAAGGGGGTCTAGGTGGGAGAGACAATGACTTTTATGAAACAACCCCCCCCCCCCCCCGGTCGTGGTGGGGATTCGGGGGCAGTACCCTCAAAGCTAAAAATGGATGAAAATGGACTTATAAAATATTGTAATTTCGTAGTCAATCTAGGTCGTTCATTAGGCAAAAGATCTGACGGTAGAAGATATGTTAATTTATAGGTTTTTTCCCTAGAAGGCAACCCTTGGTATATATGATGGAATTTTATTGTGGTTGTGTATTATTATTCTGAGAGAGAGATAAAGGAGAATATGTGAGAGCAAAGAGGAAATTACACAGATATGTTGTATGTTGTATCTCTTCATTTTATTGGATAATATAAAAGGAAGAATTGGTTGTTTCTTCGTGGACATAGCCCAAATTGGGTGAACCATGTATATTTTTGTCTCTCTTGTTTTATGTGTTTCTGTATTTGTGTTTCCACAATATTTTGTGTATTTCATAGCTCTGTTAATTAATTTCTAACATAAAAATGCAACATTCAAAGATTTTTTTACTAGGTAAATTTATATATGTATTATATTATTTTACTATCAACCTAATTTTCCATTCCTTTCTTCATTGAATATATTATCCTTCTTCGAATCAATCGTAAGAGATCCTAGCTCCACAAAATGAACTACTTTTCCTATTATGTGTTGGTTACTTTACTACAAAAAAAATGTATCGTCAATAATGGAGATGATTGTACAAGAGAATAAATGTACCATTGCTACCTAAAAGTATAATTAAGACTTAAGAAATTTGTGAAAGGGTAATAAACCAACCCAATTATAAATATTGTAGTAGCATTATAATTGCCCCCATTTTAAGATTGTATTGCATGTGTTTTACACACCTTCATGATGAAGGGCCTTAATGTTATAGGTTTAAAGAACCATATAGGGAAAAAGCAAAGAATATTGTAAATAAACAATGAAATGAATACTACCCCTAAAGCATGATTGTAAAAAAACTAAACTTCCAAAGTTATACCCATCAATAGAGGTGATATGATATGCCTTTGATACCAGCATGATCTAAGATCTTCTCTTCAATTAATGTTAGCACTAGCATTTGTAGCTCATGTTGCAAAGGAAACACCGTAAGGCATAGAGTGTGGAAGAATAGGGACATGTGAATGGGCATTGTTGAAAGCAAGGGTGGATGATAAAGAGTTTCAATTGAAATTGTTAGTTATGTGTATGCTGAATATAAATATTTTATAAATAATAGTGTGTAGAAGAATAGTGACATGTGAATGGACATTGTTGAACGCAAGGGTGGATGATATTGAGTTACACTTGAAACTATTAGTTATGTGTGTTTTGAATATGGATAAGTAATAGTAGTGTGTGGAAGAATAGCAACATGTGAATGGACATTCTTGAAAGCAAGGGTGGATGATAATGAGTTATAGTTAATGTCATATAGAGGTTATCCATTATTCATGTAGCAGTTGTTGTTTATGTGAACATATTTTTGTACATTATTTTAAGTTTTTTTTTTGTATTTGGAGATTTTGTTTTTCCATATGTTACATATTTAAGAATGAATTGTTACTTTTAAAGAGGGCACACAAGGTTGCTAGCTGTCACAAACCATCATGAGAGTAAAAATTAAATGTCCTTTTCCTACTACATGGTTCTGTCAACTAGGTGTTTCGAAAAATACAAGTGAAAGCCATCAAACTCCTTGCTGAAATCAAACTCTTAGTGAAATTTTCGTAAATATAGGGATGCACAAATTCCTTAACTTGCCAGAACTCTATTAAAATGACATTTTTCACTACTAACTTCATATGAGATGTCATGAACTTTGGTATTCTTCTTCTACAATGCCAAGATTTCAAATCATGATTCATACGTAGATAATCTACCATAAATTTAAAAATGAATGCATATTTAAAACATGGTAATTTTTTAGTTTAAGTTATTCATCGCGCGCTGCCCCCCCTGCGCTCTGCAAGCTAGGGTTCTGGGAGCCATTCAGCGCCGCCCTGGCTACTGCGCCCCTGCGCACAGCCTCACCCTCCCCTCTCGCAGCTAGATGGAGATTCTTGAGGGCTCTGCCCCCCCTGCTGATCCGCCTCCCGAAGTCTCTGCCTTCAGATCTTAGATTGCATCCGGGACAAAACGCCCTCCTTCTGCATTCCAGCAGAAATTTATCAAAGTAATGGATACGATTCCTTCAGTTGCCCTACCAGAGGAGGATACCTGCAAAGCGGCATTGAACCTGGCAGAAAGAGGTCTCATAGGCCAATTTACAGGCTTATGGCCTTCCCCCAAATCCGTGGAGGAATGGACACAAAGAAACTGGAAACCTCTGATACAAGACGGAGTTAAGAGCTACTTTGTGGGCAAAGGGTACTTTGTTTTTGTGTTTGAAAACACGGAAGAAAGAAGCTTAATATTCAGAAATGGCCCCTACTTCATGGGGCCGCATGGCCTGTATTTAAACAAATGGACTCCAGATTTCGATCCCTCCCAAGACGTCCCATCTGCCGTGCCAGTGTGGGTGAGACTCCCTCATCTGCCTCTTCACTGCTGGAATCAAAAATCGCTCCAGATCATCGGGAACGCGCTAGGCAAATACATAGATCAGGCTGTAAGAAAAGACCAATACTCATGCGCCCGAATCTGTGTTGAAGTGGACCTCGAGGAAGGATTGCCTGAAGCGATCAAGCTCACGATGGCAGGTTGGACGCACGTCCAAGAGCTCGACTATGAACAGCTCCCCTTTAAATGCAGACACTGCCACAGTCACGGACACTTTGCGAAGCACTGTAAGAAGAGAGCAGAGGAGCAATCTGAAAAACATATCGGGGACCAATGGACCCTAGTCCAGAGAACAGCCCATGCAAAAAAAGATGCAGGAAAAAGCGCAGCAACAGGAGCTAGGAACATTCCCATTCCAACTCAGGAAACGGTAGAAATCTCAAAAGGAACAGAGGGTGTACAGACTGATCCACCGAACAAAGCTCAGGAAAACGAGGATCATGTAGAAGCCCCTCCTCCAAGCAAAGAGGGAGGGCTCGCCATCCAGATTGAAGCCTCCCAAGGCAGCCCCCCTAACCCCACCTATGCAGAAGTCACAAAGAAAAAGGTAGTCGAAAGCTCAGAGTCCTCAGAGGAAGAATTCTTTCAGCGCCCATTAAAAAGAGCCGGAAGGAAATCCCGCAAGGAAAAAAGAGAAGAAGAAGCAAAAAGGCTCAAAACACAAGGAAGCCAGTCCACAATAGAAATGACAATCGGAAGAAATAGCAGGCCCAGGTCATCCAAGGGTGGCTCCACCCCGCTCACAGGTAAATAATGAAGCTAGTCTCTTGGAATTGCAGAGGTCTGGGGAACCTCGCAAAAATAGAAGCAATAAAGGACCTATTAAAGTCGGAACCTGCAGAAATCCTCTTGCTCCAAGAGACAAAGATAGCAGGACAAGCTCTGCTAGAAATCAGCAAGTCAAAATGGAAGAAAAGCTCAGGCATAGCGGTCAGCGCTCGGGGCTCTTCGGGAGGACTGGCAACTCTCTGGACCGAAGATAAATATCAGCTGATCAAAACTCACGAGACCCTACATTGGATATTCACAGAAATAATCCACCTCGCAAGTAAGTTGGCTATCTCTCTTGTCAATCTTTATGTTCCTGTCAATTATTCTGAAAAAAGAGACTGCTGGAACTCTCTGGCAGCGTTTCTAGAGCAGGAAACCCCCAACAATATCATTCTTGTTGGAGATCTCAACATCGTTTTGAAAGCCAAAGAGAAAAGAGGAGGCACCAATTCCAAGGATCCCATGGTTGCCGTAGTGGAAGAGCTCGCTCAGCAATGGGATCTGCAAGATTTCAACCCAATTCAAGGACTTTTCACCTGGTCAAACAATCAAACTGGGACAGAACACATTTCTGCCCGTTTGGATCTCTTTCTAGTGCAAAACTCTCTCCTCATGAATAAGAAGATCATAACAACAAAAATTTTGCCCAAGTTGTCCTCTGACCACAAGCCAATACAGCTCTGTCTAGAAGATGAAGAGGACTTGGGTCCCATTCCATTTCGCTTTTCTCCTCAATGGATCGAAAGGGAGGGCTTCTTTGAGACGGTGAAAGCAGCTTGGGCCACCTCCATTTCAGGTTCTCCAAGCTTCGTTTGGGAGCAAAAGCTGAAACTCACCAAAAAAGCTCTGAAGGTCTGGATCAAGAAACCAGCCCCCAACCCCACCTCCCAAAGAGTTGTTGCAGTCCTGGCACTGCACACCCTTCAAAACGACATGGAAAGCAAAAACATTAATGAAGAACTACTGGACATGGAAATAAAAGCTTAGAGAGCAGCCTTCCAATCCTTCAGAAAGGAGGAAGAGTACTGGAGATTAAAGTCTAGAAGCTTGTGGCTAAAAGCTGGGGATCGCAATACCTCTTTCTTCCACCAGCAGTACCGAGCCAGATTGTCAAGGAACTATATAGCAGAAATAAAGACATCGGAGGGCCAAACCTGCAAGGGATTCGAACAAGTCAAAGAAGCAGCTGAAATACACTTCCAAAATCTTTTCAGCTTGGATGCCCAAGGTGAAGAAGCGGATGAAGCAGAATTTCTCACTCACATCCCTTCCCTCATCTCTCCGGAGGACAACTCTGATCTTTGCAAACCGGTTTCGGAGGAAGAGATAATCAAAGTTATTTGGTCCATGGAATCCGACAAAGCCCCCGGACCTGACGGATTCACCATTCATTTCTACAAAGCATGCTGGGACATCATTAAATATGATCTACAAAAGATGATACGGGGATTCTTGAAAAAAGCTAAAGTAGGTGACAGCTCCAACTCAACCTATTTAGCTTTGATTCCCAAAGACTCCAACCCGGAAACTTTCGCTAGATTCAGGCCAATATCGTTATGTAATGCCTCCTACAAGATCTTGGAAAAACTGTTGGCTAACAGATTAAAGCCCTTGCTCCCTCGGATTATTTCTAGTTCCCAAGGAGGTTTCGTGGAAGGCAGGCACATTCTGGACAACGTCATTCAAGTGCAAGAGACCATACATTCAAGCAAGCAGAGAAAAGAGAAAGGTATGCTCATAAAGTTAGACATGGCAAATGCGTTTGACAGAGTCAACAGAACATTTCTCAGCAAAGTTTTGCTCTCCTTTGGCTTTTCTCCTCAGTTTGTTAATCTCATAAAAGCCTGCACGAATAACCCATGGATAGCACCCCTCATTAATGGCAGACCAGTCAACTTCTTCCAAGCTAAGAGAGGCATCAGGCAGGGATGCCCGCTCTCCCCCTTTCTATACATCTTAATGGCTGAATCTTTAAGTCGAAAACTTGAAGCCGAAAGAATGTCAGGATCCCTTCCGGGCCTCAAACCCACCAGCAGAGTAAACCCTCTGAATCATGCACTCTTTGCAGATGACTCGATTCTTTTGGGAGGTGCCTCAACCAGAATAGCTAAGGCCTTCGACACGGTCATCAGAAACTACTGCAAAGTCTCAGGAGCTTTGGTAAATGAAAGAAAAAGCGAAGTCTTCAGCTGGAACACTGATCAACAAGAGCTCAACAATATAGCTAATATTCTTGGATTCAAAGGGCACTCCCAATGGGACAGGATCAGATATCTTGGGCTTCCCATAATCTCAGGAGTGAACAAGAGGTCGCTTTGGAGCGACATAATAAGCAAATTCAAAACCAAAATATCGAAATGGGGAGGATTCTGGTTAACTAAAGGAGGCAAGGTCATTTTAATAAAATCTCAACTGTCTGCCTTAATAATTTAGCAAGCAGCATTCTTGCTCACCCCTAGAAATGTTATGGATCAAATCTCCTCTCTCCTCAGAGACTTCCTCTGGCAAGGAGGCAGGGGCAATGACAAGAAACAGCACCTGGTAAACTGGGATACTGTCAAAAAATCCATCGATGAAGGAGGATTGCAAATACGTGACCCCTCCCTGGTCAACCTTGCCCTCGGTAGCAAAATCTTGTAGAAGATGATGAAAGAACCAAAGCATCCTGTTAGTGCCATTTTGAGATCAAAATACATTAACAAAGTTGATTTCAGAAACCTCCATCTGGGATATACTGCCAACAGTACGCTGCTGTGGAAACTCTGTTACAAGAGCAGCAATTTCTTCAACCGAAATGCATATAGGATACCAGGGAATGGTAAGCACACTCGCCTCTGGCATGATCGTATAATGGGGCGAAATCCGCTAATTGACAACGAGGAGATCTCCGATTTAAGAGACTGGCTTGTATCAGTCGGCAAGCTAAGCGTTTTTGACATTTCGGCTTGGGATCAAAGAGATGAATGGGCCGGTTGGGCAATCCATCCCCCTTCCCACCTGCAAACACAATTAAACAGTCTGCTCAATCTGATGGAAGACGCAGCACCGATTCACCGCTCCATGCAAGATCAATGGGGCTGGGGTCATTCTGGGGAATATACAACAGCAGAAGGTTACAAAGTGTGCCAGACAACAGGAAACAGCAAGCATAGTGCTGCATTTTGGAAAAATGTATGGGAGCCTCTAGCACTCCCAAAAGTCAACTTTTTCTTCTGGACGTTGATTCATAACAAGATTCTTACCGGTGACAATCTGGCAAAAAGAAAGTTTGCTGGCCCTCACAGGTGCGCTCTTTGCAGGTGCAATGCTGAGACTACTCAGCATCTATTCATTGATTGTCTGTTCGCCAAGGAAGTTTGGGATCTCATGCTCCAAGAATTCCACATGAACTCTCCCACTCAGATCTCTGTCTCAGATCTTTTTGCAGATTGGAGTCACCTTTACCCATATCGAATTCCTCATAAATCTTTCTGGCGCAAAGTCTGGAATGCCCTGCCCAAGTTCGTTTGCTGGCAGATTTGGTTGGCTCGCAACCAGAAGATTTTTAATGACCTGAATCACACTCCCTTGCAAGTAGCAGCAAAAGCCAGAACTTTCCTCCTAGAAGCGGCCCAGCTGCAGTATCACAAAGAGGACACAACGCTTCAGCCGGTTGAGAAGAGGTGGCTCGGATCTCTTGAACCTCAAAGCAGAAAGAACCTCCTCTCTCCTCAAACAGAGCATCCAATCTGGAAAAAGAGAGACTCTGATGAAACATTTCAGCACTGGTGGAGAGCTCAAAAAACTCACACAATCTTCTTCGATGGGGCGTCCAAAGGAAACCCCGGTCCCTCTGGTGCCGGAGGGATCATCTATTCCCCAGATGGTGTTTCCCGTGACTCTTTCTACTGGGGCCTTGGCCTGAAGACCAATAATCAAGCGGAGCTTCTCAGTCTCCTCAAAGCATGTCAAATTGCTAGAGAGAAAGGGATCAAAGATATACAGGTATTTGGAGACTCGGAGATTCTCATAAATAAGCTGAACACGGAAGAGCAATTCAGAAACGCAGGCCTCAACAGAACGTTGGAAAGACTGAAAAGAGTCCTCTTTGCCTTTGCTTCCTACAAATTTTATCATATCCTCAGAAGCTCAAATAGTGAAGCGGATTCGATGGCCAACAAAGGGAGCGCAATGGATAAAGGGCTGCTCTTCATAAACGAGGACAGATTTGTAGAAATCCCATGCTAATGTCAAGATTGAAAAGCAGTTTCTGCTGAACAAGTATGATGTAATTAGGGCTGCTCAGGCAAAGCCCCACTCTCTCTTTTCCACATAAATAAAAAAAAAACATACCCGTTAAAGTTAAAATAAAAAAAAACATGGTAAATGCTTAGAATTTTCATTATATACTAAATATCAGTACATTATGATATAAGGCAACATTTTTCATCCCTGTGGTGGAAAATAAGCTCGAGGGAAGTAGCTAAGAGCCATGGACTGTTTTATGATTGAGAATGTTGTTGTAATCAATGCTTGACTGGCTACAATAGCTGCTAAAGTGGCAACAATGAACATTGACCAATACACAGGCTGTGGTATTGCTTTGTAAAATGTAAAGCCTATGTCCCCTGGGTTTTTTAATCAAATAAGCCGCTTGTCTCGTATATGTGATAAGCAGAGATGGGTAAACCAACACACAGAAAGCAAGCTGCAACAAACAACCCAAATTTCTCATTATGGTACTAAAACTTGAGGATGAAGCACGCAGGTATGATGAAATACTAATAATTCTGTCCTTGACATATAGCTTGGACCTGGATTGATTTCCTGTTGAAATGGCCCAAGTCTGCAAACATGGCCTCGGCACCTGGATCCAGTCAGAACAAAGAACTGATGTTAGTGTTTCTATTTGTATAGCTTTAACATAAATAATTGGGATGAAGTTATGAATTTTGTTTGAGAAAATCATTGGTATGGATTTATCAATTGAGTTAGAAAACAGTTCCAAGTATACTATATGATAAAATGAGACACATATCATCATGCGAATAATCAATACCTATTATACATAAGACTACACCTCCAAGCATCACCCATCCTTATTAGTGATATTCATGAAAGTAATAGTATATATAATATGGGTTGAATGCCTTGAATGCTCCAGGATAATATTTCACAATATTATATTGTCCTATCATGATGTACTGTTCTGAAACCAAAGAGACCTCAAAAGGCTCAGTTGCATGGAAGCAACTTGGAAGGGGGGAAAGAGACTCACAGGTCAACCACAGGTGCAGTTCAAACCAAAGGGTCAAAGTTTGCAGCTGCACATAGCAATGCTAGAGTCCACATGCCAACACATTCCAAGTCAATCTTTCTCAAAAATCTACCGAAGTATAACACGATCTTTCAACTCCTTCATAGGAAGAGGATCAACAGATGAAAGATGTAAGCACCCCAAAGAAAACCTGTTTCTTTTTGGGTCTTACATCCAAAATGGGGGACAAATTTCAAGCTGAGAGTAGAAAATCAGCAATGTATATCAAAGAAGTCCATGACTACTTGCCATCCATCTATACTTTTATGCTCTTCGGAGAGTAGTTTCCATTGTGTGGTATTTCAAAAACATATCATATAATTATTTTTTACTGGGAAAAGCGCTTGAAGGAATTGGTTACCATATTAATTCATTTCATCCTCCTTCACCGCAAGAAATAAGAATGGAATGATAGTTCTTAAGCTGGAATAAGTAATCTTTGGTAATTATGTCCATATTAATATAACAAGTTGTCATCCTTGTGAAAGAAAGTCATTGTCCTGGGCATCCTCTGAAATCTGAGATATGGGGGCATCCCCTAATTCCCAAATGGTTTCCCAACCAACCCTTCAACTGCCATTAACATTGAGAAAAATGGCATCAAAAGGGAAACTTATTTTGTCATCCTAAAGACAATCCGGACTCTCTTATGTCAAATATTCTTATAACCCACCCCCTCAAAAAACCATCAACTCCATCCTCCCATCTGGGCCTTATTATTTCTAAATATGCTTACAACCCACACCCCTCCCAAAACCATCATGCCATACAAGTGAAGACTTTCAAGAACGGCATTCCCTTGCTAGTCACTACATTTTATGAAAGACTTACCCTAAAATTTCCATTGTTATTGCAAGCACAATCAAGGGTATTAAGACACTAGATCATCATGCACATAACCCTAAATTGGGATCGTAGCAAATATTATCCATGTGTCATAGTCACAAAGAGCAGTGATTTGTCCAGAGAAAACAGTGTAAATTTTCCAGCCATACCATACTCATCCAGAAAATTGAAAATAAATAAATAAATAGTTTGAAAGCTGGTCAAATTTTGACTTGTTCACCAAGAGCAGTTTATTGATAGTCCCATGGACTATAGTCTAACTTGTCTTGCCTCCGAATCCATGCCAGCCTTGCATTTACATGTTGGTTTCGTCATCACTCATTTGTGGTGGAAGTAGATGAAAATAGCCATTTGACAGAATAATGTGGAACATCAAAAGCTCAAGTCTCCAATTTCAACTCAGCTGAGCATTGAATATTAACATAATGTTGCACTTTTTTTTGAACTAATTCATAAACATGCTTCAAGAACTGCACAAAAAGGAGTGCACTTCCTTGTGATCAATCACCCATAATCACCAGAGATATATTCCGCTATAATCACCCATGACTTGCAACCAACCTCATCGTTTTCAAATGCATGCCATCTACCACGGTGATAATGGACCTTTTGTGGATGGCACAACAACTCAACATCATCAGTGAACCAATAATGCCCTGTTTTGACATAAATTTGATTGTGAAATTGTGTTGTGTATCAAACATTCTTTACTGTCCTTTTGCAACAAACCACAAAATAGGTAATCCGAATAATGTATGGGACTACTTCCTCACGGCACGTTGTAGGCAATAAAAATCTGGAGCAAAAGCACAAGCATGCACTTCAGATAGGCCCGGCATTGCCCTACCATAAAACTCTGGCAAAAACTGAAAACCAAGCTAAAAAGCATCCCACTCACAATGCAACAAAAACGATCACGGCACCTACCTTGGACAGGATCTGATCAATATTTGCAAGATGGCTATGGCATGATCGACAGTAGTAAATCCACCTGCTTAACTGAACCAAATATAACCTCCCCTTTTGAGATGCTGATTTCCCAACAATTTTCTCTCGGTACTTAATTTTAGCCAGACAATTCTCCTATGCCATAATTCACAATATATGATAACCCCAATCAATCTACCAAGCACAAAATAGAATTCAATTACAAAACAATAAAACCAAAAACCCATGATAACAACATAAATCCCACTGTCCAAAACGATATTCACATGCAAATAAAGCCACTCCATTCATAGAAAGAACCTCGAAAGCGATGAACGCCAGGACCCTGAAATTACACCAAAAGGCCCATAAGATCGGTTAAAAAACTATATAACCATCCAGAATTCACTATCCAACAACCGTTAAAACCATTTAGTCTCATAGATCATTAAACCACATTAATGGCACCACTTAGTCATCAAAAACTGCGAGGATTTACTCTCGTACCTTAACACCTCCTGAAGAATGAAGAAAAGGGTTTCAACGAATGAATTTATATAAGCAATCCATTGACATGGGTAGGAAAAAATCTACCGAAAGTTAACAAAAAACCCCATGAATTCCCACACGACATGTTTTGATCAATTGGGATTTATTATAGGACCCCGGCGCGCACAGATGCCAGCCATATTCAATAGTGACATTGGCAAGCCCGGTTTCTCTGGTTGTCTATGCAACAGATTTTCTGCAACTAATTTTAGTTATTTCTATATTTTGCAATACCCTGCCATTTTTAATACAAAGACATGCATGAATATATGATCGAGGGATGCTAGACAGATGTCAATAGGAAGATGAAAGTGTTGACGAAGAAATTGATGCATTTTTCATATTTAAATTTTTAGTGAAAAATAAGAGTTGATTGAAATGGTTTCTAAAAGGGCCACAATCAACACAGGGGCCTCTCAAATAGAATACCTGGTGGTCTCTAAAGAAAAAGGGAAGTTATCTCGGCACCTAAAATCATTGGGCCTTCATGTGCACAAAGCCCCGGTGATTGTATTAAAGGCATAGCCACTTACAGTCTTACATATCCTACTGACAATCTTTGAAGTCCAGATTTGATCTATTTATTCATGGGCATTTAGCCATTAGTTGAAACTTGGGACTATGTGCAAATGGAATAAACAAAACTAGAAAGTGCAAAATAGCTTATTCAACTATCTTGAGAGGGCACTTAATATTGGTTTTCCCTCTGAACCCTAGAGATAAAGAATGAGATAGAGTGTTTGAAAGGGGGTTGCTGGATGGCAAGATGATTAGGACTTACATAAAACTTTGGACCATGAGCTTCAACACTTTTTCACAGGTAGGAAACCATTTGGCACATATGTGCCCAAATCAATATAAATTGTTGGGCAGCATTCTCAAAACTTATGGAAAAAATAATTATCATCCATAACTTAAAAAACAAGGGGAAACTTATTTTGTCATCCTAAAGATAATCCAGACTCTCTTATGTCAAATATGCTTATAACCCACCCCCTCAAAAAACCATCAACCACATCCTCCCATCTGGGCCCTATTATTTCTAAATATGCTTACAACCCACACCCCTCCCAAAACCATCATCCCATACAAGTGAAGACTTTCAAGAACGGCATTCCCTTGCTAGTCACTACATTTTATGAAAGACTTACCCTAAAGTTTCCACTGTTATTGCAAGCACAATCAAGGGTATTAAGACACTAGATCATCATGCACATAACCCTAAATTTGGATCGTAGCAAATATTTTCCACGTGTCATAGTCACAAAGAGTAGTCATCCAGAAAATTGAAAATAAATAAATAAATAGTTTGAAAGCTGGTCAAATTTTGACTTGTTCACCAAGAGTAGTTTATTGATAGTCCCGTGGACTATAGTCTAACTTGTCTTGCCTCCGAATCCATGCCAGCCTTGAATTTACATGTTGGTTTCGTCATAACTCATTTGCAGTGGAAGTAGATGAAAATAGCCATTTGACATAATAATGTGGAACATCAAAAGCTCAAGTCTCCAATTTCAACTCAGCTGAGCATTGAATATTAACATAATGTTGCACTCTTTTTGGAACTGATTCAAGAAACATGCTTTAGGAATTGCACAAAAAGGAGTGCACTTCCTTGTGATCAATCACCCATAATCACCAGAGATATATTGCGCTATAATCACCCATGACTTGCAACCAACCTCATCGTTTTCAAACGCATGCCATCTACCACGGTGATAATGGACCTTTTGTGGATGGCACAACAACTCAACATCATCAGTGAACCAATAATGCCCTATTTTGACATAAATTTGATGGTGAAATTGTGTTTTGTATCAAACATTCTTTACTGTCCTTTTTCAACAAACCACAAAATAGGTAATCCAAATAATGTATGGGACTACTTCCTCGCAGCACGTTGTAGGTAATAAAAGTCTGGATCAAAAGCACAAGCATGCACTTCAGATAGGCTCGGCATTGCTCTACCATAAAACTCTGGCAAAAACTGAAAACCAAGCTAAAAAGCATCCCACTCACACTGCAACAAAAATGATCACGGCACCTACCTTGGACAGGATCTGATCAATATTTGCAAGATGGCTATGGCATGATCAGCAGCAGTAAATCCGCCCGCTTAAATGAACCAAATATAACCTTCCCATTTGAGATGTTGCTTTCCCAACAATTTTCTCTCGATACTTAATGTTAGCCAGACAATTCTCCTCTGCCAGAATTCACAATATATATAACCCCAATCAATCTGCCAAGCACAAAACAGAATTCAATTAAAAAACAAGAAAACCAAAAACCCATCATAACAACATAAAACCCACTGCCCAAAACGGTATTCACATGCAAATAAAGCCACTCCATTCATAGAAAGAACCTCGAAAGCGATGAACCCCAGGACCCTGAAATTACACCAAAAAGCCCATAAGATCGGTTAAAAAACTATATAACCATCCAGAATTCACTATCCAACAACTGTTAAAACCCTTTAGTCTCATAGATCATTAAACCACATTAATGGCACCACTTAGTCATCCAAAACTGCGAGGATTTACTCTCATACCTTAACGCCTCCTGAAGAATGAAGAAAAGGGTTTCAACAAATGAATTTATATAAGCAATCCATTGACATGGGCCGGAAGAAATCTGCCGAAAGTTAACAGAAAACCCCATGAATTCCCACACGGCATGTTTTGATCAATTGGGATTTATTATAGGACCCCGGCGCGCATAGATGCCAGCCATATTCAACAGTGACATTGGCAAGCCCGGTTTCTCTGGCTGTCTGTGCAACAGATTTTCTGCAACTATTTTTAGTTATTTCTATATTTTGCAATATGCTGCCATTTTGAATACAAATACGTGCATGAATATATGATCGAGGGATGCTGGACAGATGTCAATAGGAAAATGAAAGTGTTGACGAAGAAATTGATGCATTTTTCATATTTAAATTTTTAGTGAAAAATAACAGTTGATTGAAATGGTTGCTAAAAGGGCCACAACCAACACAGGGGCCTCTCAAATAGAATACCTGGTGGTCTCTGAAGAAAAAAGGAAGCTATCTCGGCACCTAAAAGCATTGGGCCTTCATGTGCACAAAGCCCCGGTGATTGTATTAAAGCCATAGCCACTTACAGTCTTACATATCCTACTGACAATCTTCGAAGTCCAGATTTGATCTATTTATTCATGGGCATTTAGCCATTGGTTGAAACTTGGGACTATGTGCAAATGGAATAAACAAAACTAGAAAGTGCAAAATGGCTTATTCAACTATCTTGAGAGGGCACTTAATATTGGTTTTTCCTCTGAACCCTAGAGATAAAGAATGAGATAGAGTGTTTGAAAGGGGGTTGTTGGATGGCAAGATGATTAGGACTTACATAAAACTTTGGACCATGAGCTTCAACACTTTTTCACAGGTAGGAAACCATTTGGCACATATGTGCCCAAATCAATATAAATTGTTGGGCAGCATTCTCAAAACTTATGGAAAAAAAAAAATTATCATCCATAACTTAAAAAACAAGCAGCAGCTTCCTCAGATTGGTAGGAACGAAGGAATAAGTCTTCAAAAGCTCTAAGGGAGCCAGCAAAAAAGACTACTGCAAACAAAGCTCTTGGTGGGCCACACAGCCCAAACTGTTCTGAAAACAAGAAAACCAAAAACCCATGATAACAACATAAATCCCACTGCCCAAAACGGTATTCACATGCAAATAAAGCCACTCCATTCATAGAAAGAACCTCGAAAGCGATGAACCCCAGGACCCTGAAATTACCCCAAAAAGCCCATAAGATCGGTTAAAAAACTATATAACCATCCAGAATTCACTATCCAACACTGTTAAAACCCTTTAGTCTCATAGATCATTAAACCACATTAATGGCACCACTTAGTCATCCAAAACTGCGAGGATTTACTCTCGTACCTTAACGCCTCCTGAAGAATGAAGAAAAGGGTTTCAAAAACATTTCTTATGAATCACATCAAAATTTTCGAAATTCAACCCTACATAATATTTAATTCCAGCATGTTAAAAAACATTTCTTATGAATCTCCAGGGATTTCTGTTCTGCAATCCTGAAGTGTCTCAACTGTCACAAAACCTTAAAGAAAATTTTGAAATCTAATGTCCACGAAACCTAAAACACAAACCACTTTATGCTCAATAGGTAGAAAGCTTGGAACATTTAATCTGCCCCTTCATCTTGAGCTTTGACAAAGGCTTCTTCCTCAACTTTGCGACCAGCAACACTTTCTGTCTCACCATAGACTGGTAAATGGGCTTCAGAATTTCCATCCTCTGTAAGCTGGGCATGGGTAGCATCTCCTTTATGTAACTTGTGGCGTTTCTTGGATGGCATATCTCTTTCTTCCTTCATTGAATCATCTTTTCTTTTTCCAAGAACATTGTCTTTGCCAGTCTCTGTTGTCTCCTGCTCCTTTGTCTTTGCCATTCCTAACATGCATATTGAATTTATATTTTTCTTAAATGCTCAAGACAAGAAAGGCCTGAGCAGAAGGTTGGAAAAAATAAAAAATAAAAAAATCAAAAACCACTTTAGCCTTGAGTGATTTAAAAAGTATTGGAAGGAAAAAATTGAAAAAATAAAAAACTTCTTTAAACAAGATCAAAATAATCTGGTTTCTCTGCAAAATCCTTTCAGAATTCGAGTCTGGAATTTAACTATACATAAACTATGACCAGTATAGTAAACTATGACCAATACAAACACGATTTTCTGCAATTCCTTGAAGCAAGCTCTGAAGCAGTGCATTATCGTCTAAATGTATAAAATATTGCCCTGTTTTGTAAATTTTCGAGCAGCGAGAAAACACACAGAATAAAACCCTAACCTTACTCGGCCTGTCTCCGATCACTTCAGAAAATAGCTCAAATTGGAAGGCTGAAACAACAAACAGGCTGTCAAAACAACCATGTCATACCCTGCCATGGCCTAGACACCTCCTGGACTCTGTTTCCATAATCAGTGCGACGGACCGCTTCTTTGTTCAATTCTTCTCAATGACAGCTTTGAGGAATCAAGGGGCCGACCTGACTGAACAAACCCTTGGCCCTAAAAATTTGACAGATGAAAGAAATGCTCACTGTGGAGAGCTAATGATCCTCTGTTCCATTAGTATTGTTTTCGCTTGTGAAAGCTTCTTGGATCTTGTGATCGTTGTCCCAGAAAGGAGGAAATACAAGCATGGAAGGGCAATTGCTGTGCGGGTAAAAGGGGCATTCGATAACAGTGAAAGCGTCCCATTTATCAACACATACATACAACTGATATAGTTGATGCTCTCCCTCCTCGCTTCTGTTGCATTCGATTCTTGGCAGTTGTCTAGTGCTTTCTCTAATGGCTTCTTTGATATTCCTCAAATTGTATTCTCTTCCGTCAGGTTTAATACCTACAAACAAACTACCAATTACTATTACAAATCTAAATACTGATTTTGTATGAAAGAATTAATTTGGAAGCAGTCTCGTGGTATCTGATCACCTGCTTCTTTAAGCGCCCTGAGAATGTCCATATTTTCTCTCAAGGAAAGAGCCAACTCAAAGTATGAATGCTCATCAAGATTGAGAGAGCAAGTGTCGTGCTTCTCCCATTCGTGCCCCCAGAATTTGTGTCCATCACTGCTAGGACAGCTTAAAGAATCCCAATATTTGTTCAGCTCTTCCTTCAGATCTGAAATCTGCAAATTCTCTCACAATACATAAAATCCGGCCATGATCATATAAGTCAAACATTATATTTTATTACCACGCATGGAAAAGTATAGAGTGAGCAGCACCTTTGAGTAATCGAATTCTCTGGAAGAATCACAAAACTGTGGACATTTCCCGTCGCTATAATTGGGCCAGAGACCATGAATGGAAAAGTCAGAAGCAGGCTTTCCTGTGCGAGGGTAACAGCATCCTCTACGCGTATCACAGTATGAACCAGGCCACTGCATTTACAAGCAATTGATTTCCATTAACATACACTACGAGAAAGAATACTGAAGCAGAAAAGGAATTTGATGTTCAGAATCACTTCTTGAAAATGATTAGCAGGTATAATGAATATATACCTGTTGCACGAAATAATAGAAATCCAAGGATCTCGCAATAACACCAGTGAAATAGCACTCAAATATGATGAGCACCAAAATTATACTTCAGAGGAAAACCAGGTCGGGCATTTGAAATCCCCCTTCAGATCTTCTAATACATCACTATCAGATTCGCATCTGGAAAGGCAGGTAGCCCGCCAGGAGCACGAACTCTGCAGGGCCAGATGTTGGCCTTGGCTGCGTCGTATCCCTTCTGGGTAATCACCTGCAGTGAAACGTATGACAGCGCGCCGCACGCGGTGTGGAGAAGGTCCTCCGGTATGAACTGTTCTCACAGCGCACTGAGGCTAAGGTCGGTGACCTTCATATCGCCATTTTCGTCTACTGGTTCTCCGACTTCCGGTGACATGAACCCTGGTTCTCCGACTTCCGGTGACATGTGATCCAACGGTTCAACCTTTCTCAATCGTCTAACATATAATCTAACGGTATTTAAGGGTGACAGATAGACAACAAGGGGAGTTCATTTCAGAGGGAACGCCTTACGGCGTAATAATTGCATGAAAGATCATGTAAAAACCATGTATGAAAACACTTAAAGAAGAAGTAACATAAAGAAGACCATAAATACAATGCACACAAACGTTTGATAATGGAGCTCTTCCAGTGTGGACTGTGTCCCTAGGCCCTGCTTCAATAGTGGGGAGGCCGCTTCATTCATCTTAGCAAAAATGCAAATGAGTACCTGTTATAATATATTAGTATAACCCCATTTCTAAGGATGACCTGAAAATGGGCTGGTCATATGCAAAAACATACTGAACCAATGAAATCGTGGTGAATTTTTTATTAAAATGAGTATAAACTCGGCTACATTTCTCCTCTATCAACTTTGGACCCCCTAGAAAATATCCAGATTCCATAGTAGGATCTTTGCAGGTATATTTTGAGAATATTCCTTTGTAACCACACCCTCAGGCTTTCACTTCAAGATTCTGGACTCTGGGTTTAGCTGGCCTTCAACAACGTTCCACTCTTCCGCGTTGTTCCATTAGTCAGTCCTCCTTTGCTTGAATGGAAATAGGTTAGGTTTAAATGTTTTGGGTGGTGGACTTTACAAAGTCTGCATGCCTGTCATGACGGTTGACGCATTGTTTGTAGTTCGTTATGGTGATAGGATGTTGTGGGTTCAACTCCGCGAACTCCCAATGACATATATGTTTTATTATATGTAATGGCAAAAGGTTTAAAACTGTTTTTTCCCCTATCATGAAAACCGTTACATCATAAACCTCAATCCATTAACCATGGATTAGGACATAACCGTAGTTCCCTTGACCGGACCAACAAAATACCATGGACTGAAAACCATCATGCCCAAAACCATGTGTGAAATCCATGCACAAAACCATAGCTAGGTCCGCCCACCTAATATAGGGTCCAAAAAAAAATTCACGAGGTGCTGCCCCGAACCCCATGCAGGGGGGCCCACCCCTACGCGTGGGGTAGTGGTGGAAAGAATATAACACAACCCAACATAATTATACCTAAGAAAAAGAGATGTTATAATCTTCTTAGGCCTTGAAGGATATTATAAGAGGTTTATAAAGGATTTTAATAAATCGCCTCTCCTTTATTTTCCTTGCTAACCAAAGATGTTGAGTTTTGTTGGACATATCCATGCCAATAAGCATTTGAGAGCATAAAGGAAAATTAAATTACAACACCTATTCTTAGAGGTCATTGTAATTTGACCTTTCCCTTTCACACTCACATAGATTCTTCTGATAGGGAAATTGGAGAAACTATAGGTCAACTTGAGGGTAAAATTCCTTATGCAATCTACTTCATTAGTAATAATTTGTCGAAGGCTAAATTGAATTACACTATAACAGAAAAAGGGTTCCTCATTATTATGCATTCTTTGAATAAGTTTAGACATTATATTATTGGTTACCATGTTTTTGTACATACTGAACATGTAACAATTACATATTTTTTGAACAAACTATATGTAAATTCTAGGATAATCGGGTGGCTATTTCTTTTACAACAATTTGACTTAACCACTATTGAAAAACCGGGGAAAGAAAATGTTGTTGCATATTCCTTATCAAGATTAACCTTTTTTTGTAGATGAAGGGTTGGTTGATGATCAACTTCCAAATGGGCATATTTTTTCCATCTCACTTCTTTCTTCATGTCTTGTTAACATTTCCATCTATATAACAACTGGAAAACTCTCTCCTCACTTGTCTTCAAGGGAGAAATGCAAGATCATTAGACAAAATTCCTCTTATACCTGGATTAGGGGAAGCCTCTTCAAATTGGGACTTGATCAAGTTTTAAGAAGATGTGTGAGGGGGGATGAGGTCTATGATATCCTCTCATCTTGTCATGATGGTACTTGTGGAGGTCATTTTTCCACAAGATGGTAATATTGTCAGATCATACAAATAGGATACTTTTGGCCAACTCTTCATAAAGATGCCCAAATATACATTGCAAAATGTGATCAACGCTAGAGAATGGGGAAGCCTGCAAGGAAGGATAAAATTTCTCTTCAAACCCCAATGTCTTCTGAGTCATTTGAGAAATGGGGAATGGGATTCATTGGTCCTATTGATCCCCCATCCTAATAGAAAATTTGCATCATGTATTCACTGATTAATTAACTAAATGGGATGAAGTAAAAGTAATTAAGGAAGACACAAAGAAAAAGGTAGTTAAGTTATTAAGAGAAAATATTTTCTAAAGTTTTTGTTTTCCAAAAGAGTTGGTAACAAATCAAGGAACCCAGTTTACTTCCAACCTATTTGAAAGAATAATGAAGCAGCACCCCATTCACCATTGAAAAGCTAATGCCTACCACCCCTAAGCAAATTGGTAGGTAGAGGTCACTAATAGATCCTTGGAGAACACTCTTACTAAAACAATTAGTGGTAGAGAGAAAGACTGGGTAGAAAGTCTTGTTGAAGCCACTTGGGCCTACATTACTGCTCCGAAAACAACCGCTAATTTCACCCCCTGTGAGCTAGTTTATGGGAAGAAGTTTTTGTTACCAACTGAGTTTGAATGGCACACTTTGAGTTTGGAATCTCAGCTATATATTGACCAAGGAAGAGACTGAAAGAATATAGAAACTAAATGCCCTGTGTTAGTACTAGATGCAGGCCTTGATGCATACTGAGGTAGTCCAAATAAAAAGGAAAGTTTGGCATGATAGATACATCAAAAACAGAGCCTTCCAAGAGGGTGATTGGGATATCTTATATGATTCTATTTCGAGGACTTTAAAGGAAAAATCATGATCAAATGGTTGGGACCTTACCTAGTGGAAAAATTGTATGACATTGGATCTATAGGAATCAAAACCATATATGAGGAAACCCCATTATTAGTGAACGGTCACAGACTAAAAGTTTATAGGAAGCCCCTTTCCAAGGCTGAATTTTCAAGTTTCAATAGGTAAGGAATTGAATGTGATTTAGAGCACTAGTGCTCCCAACCTATCTAACACCTAACTAACAAAAAAAGAAGAAAAAACAAATAAAGTCTAAAGTGAAAACCTTCTTTGAGGCTCTTAAGATAGGCTTAGTGGTTAAAAATCTCCATGAGGTAGTCACTGAGTTGGGGAAAAAAAATGAAACTCTAGGTGAATACCTCTTCTGAGGTGCCCGAAGTAGGTTCAATGAAAGAAAACCTCCATGAGGTAGCCAATGAGCCCAAAAAAAGAGAAAAAAATGAAGAAAAAGGGAAAAAACATATTGATATCTCACATTGATTTTTTTACAGGAGAATTTCACCTAAAATGGGCATTCTGCAAAAATAAGAAATAGAACAGTCTTGCACCCATTTCAAGCCATCAGTACATATTGCCTCAAGGTTGGCCCAGTTGGTATCCCTATACCATTTTACATTCCCTTACATCATTCCCGATATCATCCACCTCATGCTCCTTACTTTCCATAGGTTTTTAACAACATTCCTAAAATTCTAGAAAAAATTCCATAACTACTAAAAGAAATACCTATCTCTAAAAAATCTACATATCCAAGTTTTTTTAGCATCTTTTCCATGTCCAAGCTTCACAAATGTCCTCCCCTCACCCTGTTCACCCTATTCCACCCTATAGATATCCATTTCCTTCACTTTTTCATCATAGTCAAAATCAAAACCTTCTCCATCCACATTTCCTTCATCCCTTTGAATTATCAAGTCATCTACATCACTTAAGGATATTTTTCACTAAGATTGAAAGGCGTTTATGCCTACTACAGGAACCTACATGGTTATGTAGAAAGTTTCAAATGCCCTGCAAACTCAACTTTTTTAGCATATAAGGATCCCTATGAGAGAATTGTGTTTTCCAATAACTCTATAGCTCCAGAAGCAACCTCTAGGATTGATAAAAAAGTACTAAGCATCTATAGGATCCCCTACATATTGTTACAAGATGAAACATACACAACTACTAGAATCAAGCCAGTCTCTGAAAGAATCTGCGACCATGGAATTCATTAACACCAAGTGTCCAAAAGGTAAAAATGGAGCCCCAAAGTCTCTCTGAAATCATCTAAAGCATAGTGAAAATCTCCTGTTTGTGCAAATCAAGGCTCAAATAGGATAGCAACTAAAATCTAACTAACATTCTAAAAACCATGTTTATAAGGTAATCTTCCCACATATAAGAGACAAGTAAGATAAGCAGGATTATCTCCCTGACTCATTTGAAAAGTTAGCCATTATCTTTTTATGATGAAACAGTTGAAGTGGAGAATACATTCAATGGTTACATTGGGGAGTGGAGTGGTAGATGGGACAGATAAACATTTTGCATTGAATCCCATCAATTCCACCCCTTAACTATGTTATACTTTGTATCCATTTTGAAAACGAAATAGTAGTAATCTCCCCGTCGATGAAGTGCATGCAATAGTAATAAATCATATGTTGTTACAAAAATTGTCACGGGTTGATATAGGAATTACCGCATGCTACTACAAGAGCTATTACAAATAGTTATAGGTTTGCAAGTGGTTTGCTACATGATAGTGTAAAGACTACTAGATTTTCCTCACCGCACATCAAAAACTCTTTGCATTCATTAAAAACATCGGTACCTAAAAACAAACCCTGAATTTTTTACCAAGTCCTCTTCCCCAGAAGTTATTTGATGACAGCAAAGTTGCATCTTTAGATAATTCGCGGACCTGTGGGTTATGGGCCCACATATACATCGGGAGCATTCCAATTAGCAGAATCATAACAAAACCCGACCAATCACCAACGAACGGTCTTGATGGCCGGAACTCAACGAGGTTTGAATCTCGTTGTATAAAACCTTATCACGTCTGAATCAAATGTTAACCTCTGCACACTTTCGGAAGCGATATGCGTGCGATTACCCAATAAACGGATGGTCCAATCACCCTAAACCGTAAACTCTTTTTAATGAGTTTATCAGGACCGCTAACTGAGGTAACGTGCTTGCAAGTTTCCATGCAATCACTGTGGATCTTTTTCCATCGGACAGTTATCACGTCGTCCGCTCGCCAACTAACCCAGAAAATTTCCACCGTCGATGTGACCCCACTCGATCCAACGGCTATCGCGCAATCTTGTGCAGATTTTTGCACGGTCATTATCGAGTTGCGAGCACACAATAAAAATAGTTTTCTCGTGCTACGTGTCAATCGCTAAGCTTAATCGCGTGAATTTTAGAAATATTGTTTACTAACTTGAGGGCGTGCGAGATACCATTTACCATTTGCGAAGACCGCTCCATCCTTCTTTGGACACGTGGTTTTAATCTCCACCATTCCTCTTCCATAAATATTATCAGTCGATCTGTCCGATCCAACGGTTTCCGCTATGCTATTCAATTGACTCTAGTTTCGATTGAATACTCTCCTCCGTTGATCTGTTCCCAAATCCAACAGATCTCTCATTCACTTGTTGGTGGAATTTGCATTTCAACACAAGTCTATCTCTGCCATACTTTGTCTAAGGCGAAATTCATAGGAACTTCGTCCTTTACACTCACACACGTATATTTATCAACTTACAGTAAAGAACAATACTTAAACCATACACAGACACACAAAATTCAGATAACATGCATATTTCGATTATATACAGAACTCGATTACAGGCTAAGGCCTCACGGCCCGAACTCACGAATTGCCCTGTGGCTACATTGTGTACTCTCTATCTATATTCCACACAACACAGACTCTCTTATATAAGAAATTACAAAAGCGTGGATCATCTAGGATCCACGATTTCCTCCCACAAATCACCTAGAACCACTCAATCAAACCCCTAAATCTCTCTATTCGCATGTATGGCAGATAATTACATTTAATCAAGCCTTCTAGAGACTTATCAATTCCATCAATTTAGCTCTATTTAAACAGAATTTGCCCTGGTTTACAATGATTTTCCACGTTTCCCCTTTCACAGCTTTAAATTTAAATTTTGATTAAGCGTGGTCAAATGCTCCTGCATCATTATTCAACCTGCATAGTTTGTTTTGTGTCAAAATAGGCACACAATCTGTATATATATATATCTATATATATATATATATATATATATATATAGAGAGAGAGAGAGAGAGAGAGAGAGAGAGAGAGAGAGAGATATATATATAGTTTTGTGCCAAACTATAAGTAGGAGGATAGGAGATTCATAATTTTCCTTTTTTATATTTGTTGCCCACTTTGTTGAAGGTATAAGATCAAAATTGTGCTAATATTTGGAATTGTGTCCATTTAAAAAAAAACATATGGGCTCTCCAATAGGAAATCATGTTCCAAGTAGCAGCAGAGCCACACCAACTCCTCTCAAAATTGTTATTACCACAGAGAAACAAACCATTTAATTAGATTAATATTATAGGAGTTATAAGAAGGAAATTTTCTAGTGTGGTTGCAAATTAGCATCCAAAATCTGGTTGAAGGAATCCTATGAGAGGACAGAATGAGAGGTAGTTTTAACAAAAGGGATCCCACCGACACCAACAGAATTTACCAACGCCTTGGAGTTGTTAACATCTTTGAAAATTGACAATGGTTAGGGTTCTTTGAAAAATCAATGGCTTTGATGATGAAATGGCAAAGGCGTTTTCCATGAATTTTTAGAACCCTGAGGGGCATGAGTTTTTCATTGTAGTCAAGGGACTAGTGATTTGATTCAATGAGGACTCTCTGAGAATCATCACAACTCTTCCTACTTTATTGTAGAAGGAAGAGAGGTAGGAGGACATCACTTCCAAAAAAGGTTCTTTCTTACAAAATGAAAAACCTAATTAGGAAGAGAGGTAGGAGGCCATCACTTCCAAAAAAGGTTCTTTCTTACAAAATGAAAAACCTAATTAGGACAAAAATGGGGTGAAGAGGGAAATCTTGATTGATCCCTAGGGTGGGGTAACCTACCATATCATCAAGCCACATCTATTGTGAGGGTAGGTTGAACATAGTCTATGCTTACCAATTCAAGTTTTTATATCAGCTAAGATTGCAATCCCACTTCCCAACCTCTTAATCATTGAGCATCTTATTCTTTCTCCTACAATCTCTAAAGGAGATGAGCACTAAAGTAGATGGAAAGCATAAGTACTTGGACCATCATGGCATGATTAAACTAATTATGATTGATTCATTGGAAGGCTTACACATCCTATTACTTGAGCCAAATTTTTGGATATGGATAGATAGGCATTTCTAGAAGCACAAGAAGAACTCAATAGGCCTAAAAATATTACAACTAAAAAGAGGAATGGGAAGGAAAGAGCCAGCCCCTCAAAACAAAATAAGAAATACACCTTGGTGGAGGAAGAAAAAGGAGATATTAGCCACCTTCGCAGGTTTAAGTACCCCTACCAAGCCCAAAGTAAGTAAACATGTCCAAAAAATTGTCTATGTAAGGAGGAAAAGCAATAAAATTAGATTCATTGGAAAGCATCAACCTCCTTCTACTACTCCTATTGCAATAGAGGAAACACCTACCCCGAAGAGAAATTGTAGTAGGAAGGATAAATGTAGGTCTTGCTAGAGATTTAGGAACTAGAAACTGAGGTGCAATGTAGAAAAATGGTATTACTTCCCAAAGGAAATAGAGCAGAAATAAGATCAGTCTTCCCAGCTACAAGAACAACACATAGAGTTACTAGAGGCAGAAAAAAACAAAGTAGCATGCACCAAGGAAGCAATCTTCCTTCTTTTCTTTTCCATTAAGGGATGATCCTCTTGCTACAGGGACATCAGGTGTATTGATGCCTACACATATAATACCCCATCCAATGATTGAGGTGGAGAAAACCAAAGTAAAATCCTAAAGGTCGAAAAGAATTTCCCAAGAGGGGTGGCAGATATTGCTAGAATGGAGGATGAAGTTAAAAAAGTAAGGAAGGAAATGTACCTCTTGAAAATATAATAATCCAACAGAAGATAACACTTTGAGAAAAAAATAAATACCTAAGGAGTCAACTGAAACAAGCACAAGGATTGTTAAGAGACAAATATGCTTGTATTGCAGCGATGGAAACATTATTAGAAACCATGACGCATCTTTCCCTAAAGGTGGTAAACTATAGGAAACCATCCAAAGCATATTCATTTTTCCTAAAAGAGCAATGATGTAGATTCCAAATTAATCAAACATCTCAAAGAGGCACATGAAATTGCAAGAGACCAAACACTTCATAGATTTTTGCCAAGATTGTATCATGGAGGACAAAACAAAACTAGCTGAATTTTATATGCATAACCTTGTTCTCTATGATATGCTTGTTTGGGACCCTAATCCTTACTTGGGGGATGTATAGTTATTTGCATTATCATCTTCGCTAAGGAATGAGGAGATTAGAGCAAAAGAAGTGAGCAGAGCCATGGAGAGGGAGTTGAAGGAGTCTTTATGGATCAGACCAGAGCAACCGTATGCTTCAGTGCTTGTTCAAGCACATGTAATTTTTGCACAGGACCCTGAAATAGAAGCTATTTGGAAGAAAAATAAATTAGAATCCATATTTCACTTTGAGGAGACATTGAAGCTATTGGGAGAGTTCACGAGCTGACAAAATAAGATGGCAAGGCTTATCTTACAGCGTGAAGATGAGGGAGTATCACTCTCTTGATAAAATTCAAGCAACATTAGTCACAAAACTCATCTTTATAAGAAATCATCTAAAAGCTTTGGATTCAATGGATAGGAATCAAATTTAATCCACCTCTACTACTCTGGATAAAGGAGCATCAAATCCAAGAAGAGGAAGCCAAGTGTGGAAGGACATATAAAAGAATGTAGGATTTTATCTAGTAGGGAGATCCACAACTAGCTCAGCTTGAGACATCAAGTAGACAATCAGAGAGATAAATGAGTAGAAGAAGAGAAGAGAGGAAGATTGAGTTTCCCAAGGA
This sequence comes from Pinus tabuliformis, assembly GCA_031772625.1. Classification (NCBI taxonomy): domain Eukaryota; kingdom Viridiplantae; phylum Streptophyta; class Pinopsida; order Pinales; family Pinaceae; genus Pinus; species Pinus tabuliformis. Next base: position 723,399,584 of record CM062817.1, read on the forward strand.
TGAGAAAAAGTTCGAGTAGGGGGATATGATGGCCATCCAAAATAGGTAAATCATAATTCCTGTCAATCCGCTCCTAGGTGCATAAAATAATGTTTGACCCCACATTTTGCACTTAATGGTATGGTTTCCTAGCTTAATGAGTTCCTATAAGATCGATGTGGGTTGTGTAGGATTTATAAATATATTGAGCATATTCTTAGGAATCTAGAATTGGATAAATTCTAGGGACTTTCTCCTTGTAGCAAGAAGATTGAAACTCAATTGGCTCGGGGTATTTAATGCATGCTCCCATTGTTGACAGTTATACCCAGGGCAGGATCCATTCTTTTTAGGTTCTTTGCGTGTGGAATGTTTCCCTACCTCAAGGAGGATTTTCGCCCACCTAATGTATAAATAGGATATTTGAATTGGATTTTGAGGCAATAAAGAAGGAATAGGGCTTTTGAATTTTCAAGCAAGTTTTTCAACATTGTAATTTATGATGTAAGACATATTTTTAGTTAATGGAAGTAATTCCTCATTTCATATTTTTATCTTGGTTCTTATTTAAGGACTTTGAGCATCCTTGGGCTGGTCTCACCCAAAGAGATTCAAATACCTCTTCTATTTATATTTCTATTATTTCAATGGATGTATTTTACTTGTTTATCTTTTGAATCAACATTTCTAGAAATTACAATTTGATAGCTTCATGCTTTGTTAAGTAGGTAGTTTTATTATCTAACCTTATTTAAAAGTCATTTTTACAATTTGTTAGCCTCTTAGATTACCCATATCACTTAACATTGCAATTTTAAGACTTTTTCCATTTCATTTCAATTGTTGTTACAATTTCTGCAATTTTTTGTTTTACAGTGCAGCGAAGATTATGGTTACAGAGGTTGAACAAAGTTTGGTTTCATAGTGTTAAATCTTAGACTTAATTGTCCATTGCATTTACTAGTTGAATAACATAATTTCACATCATTCCTACCCCCTTCTCTCACTTTAGGTTTTCATTTCAGCCATTTTGTTGGCTTATTGGTTTTTTCCTATAACAAAACAGGTAATCTTTTAACTGCAAGCAAATAGTCGGTTTTATTTGTCGAGTTCTGCAATAAACTCATGATTTAGTTTCCTTAACATATTAAGACATGTCTGGGATGTTGAGGTTGGAGTTTGGAATAATAAAAATCTCATGAAGTTTCCTTTAGATGTTTTTATTATATGCTTTATGAGTGTTGTTTTTAGCTTATGCACCATAGATTCAGGTTTACTTTACAAGTATTTTATTTTCAAGAAAAAAGTTCTTTCCATTTCCTCCAATCAACATAGTTGTGTGCCATTTTATTTCTTCAAGTTATTTTTTCAATTTCACTTTCTTGTAGTATAGTTAGCTCAACAGCTTGACTAAATTTTTGTCCCTTTATCCCACAATCCAACATTTGTCACCTACATAAGGATTGGAAGAGGAAATAGATAGTTTTTGTTGCACATATAGTGCCAACCCTCTAAATTTTATATGAACCCTGTGTTGATAATTAAAGCTATCAATCATGGGAGTTACAACATTATTGTTGCAATACTGAGGGCCATAAATGGTCAAAAGTATATTCTACCTTCACCTTAGGAGAAAATTTTCAAGGAGGCTATAACATAGCAAGGAAAGTCTTCCCAATATGTTTTCTCTTAGTACATCCATGTATTCCATGTTGGTTGTGATCTAGAGGTAAAGTGAAGCACTTTCTATAATGATGACCTGGTGTCAAAACCCAACAAAGGTAATCCTAGGTTAGAGCAGTTAACTAAGTCTTTTGAAGGTGTTAGTAATGTTAATGTAGCAGTGCAAGTTCCATGTTAATGTATAAAAGTTGTTAATGATAGTATTCTAAGCTAATGCAGTATATGCGAATGAGACTAGGTACAAGTGAAGGGTATAGATAGAGTTCCTATGGTTGTAAAGATGATACTATGGACTCTCTAGTCAAATAAATAAATAAAATGTTAGGTATGGAGCCTGATTATCTTCCATATTGTTCAAAGGTTTTTGTTTTAGCCACGTTGGATTCCTTTCGTATCGAGGTGGCAGCACCGCCCATTTAAACGTCATCAGGGGGGTCTGGGTGGGCGGCGGCAACTTTAATGAGACCCCCCTGGTGGTGGTTTGAGGTTAGCGCCCCCAAAGCTAAAAATAGATTAAAATTTGCCTTGTAAAATATTGTAATTCGTAGTCAATCTGGGTCGTTCATTAGGCGAATGATATGACAATAGAAGTTATGTTAATTTAGGGTTTTTTTTCCCTAGAAGGAAACCCTTGGTTTATATGAGGGAATTGTATTGCGGTTGTGTATTATTATTTTGACCGAAAGAGAGAGAGAGGAGACTGTGTGAGTGCAGATGAAATTATAGTGGATCTATTGTAGGTTGTATCTCTTCATTTTGCTGGATAATATAAAAGAAAGGACTAGTTGTTTCTCTGTGGACGTAGCCCAAATTGGGTGAACCACGTATATTTATGTCTCTCTTGTTTTATGTATTTCTATATTTTTGTTTCCACAATATTTTATGTATTTCATTGCTCCATTAATTAATTTCTAACAACTGGTATTAAAGCAAAAGGTTTATTTGGCTAATAAACTTGCAGGAGAGAAGGGTTCCTATTTAGAGTGGGAGCAATGGCAGAAGATGGTAGGTTTAGGGTCGAGAAATTTAACGACCAAAACTACTAGTTGTGGAAGATGAAAATGGAAGATTATCTGTATCTAAATGATCTATACCTACCATTAAGCAGAAAAACAAAGAAGCTAACGACTATGATAGACACAGAATGGGAGATTCTTGACAGAAAATCCCTAGGAACAATACAGCTCTGTTTGGTAGCGTTGGTGGCATTTAACATTTCAAAGGAAACAACAACAAAAGGTTTAATGACGACATTAGCCAAACTATATGAAAAAACCTCAGAGCCAAATAAGGTATTTCTTATGAAGCATCTATTTAATATGAAGATGTCAGAAGGCAAATTTGTTGTTAATCATTTAAATGAATTTAACACAGTTACTAGTCATCTAAGTTTCTAGGGGTAAATTTTGATGATGAAGTTAGGGCTCTATTTTTTCTATGCTCATTTCCAAAAATTTAGAATGGCTAATTTATGGATATCAGTAACTATGTCTCTAGACCTGGTACTTTAAAGTTTGATGATGTTGTTGGTGCCATCCTTAGTGAGCAAATGCGACGGAAAAGTTCCGGTGAGACATTAGGTAATGCTTTGGCTGTAGATACTAGGGGAAGAAAAATGGAAAGATGAAGGAGCCCAGGAAATCACAGTAAGTCAAGAAAATGCATATCCAAATCCAGGTCATGGATAGTGCATTGGAAAGGTGGGAAGAAAGGACACCTGAAGAAAGACTGTAAATCTCAGAAAGAAAAAGAAGGGGATGGACAGCAAGAGAACAATCATGAATCGAATGTGACAGGTGATGTATTGCAAGATGATTTGATTCTTTAATTAGAAAATATAATTGATACCTGGGTGGTTGATTCAGGGGCCTCATTCCATGCCACACCTGATAGGAAACATTTGCGTGACTATGTTCAAGGAAATTTTGGACAAGTTCGTCTGGGTGATGATAAACCCTGTAAAATTGTTATAATAGGTAAGGTTTTTATAAAGAAACATAACGGAAACCAATTACTATTAAAGGAGGTAAATCATGTTCTAGATCTTAAAAAAAAAAAAAAAAAAATCAACTAGGCAATTTGGAGGTGAAGGTTGTGGAACTACCTTTACAGACAAAACATGGAAGGTCACTAAAGGAGTTGTGGCAATAGCAAAAGGAGAAAAGGTTGGTACATTGTATTTAGGCAATAGTATTTTTAATTTCATTAATGATTTAACCTCTACATGAGAATATATGACATTATCGCATTATAGGCTCAAACACATGAGCGAGAAGGGGATGTAGATTCTTCACTCAAGAAATTTGTTGCCAGGTTTGAAGCATGTTGATTTGGATTTTTGTGAGAATTGCATTTATGGAAAGCACAAGAGAGTCATATTTATCAGAGTTGGGAAAGAAAAGGAGAGAAAAAATAGAACTTGTGCATACAGATGTATGGGGGCCTGCTCAAGTATCATCTCTTGGTGGCTCTCGCTATTATGTTACATTTATTGATGATGCAACTAGGAAAACCTAGATTTATTGTATTCGAAATAAATCTTATGTATTTGATACTTTAAATAAATGGAAAGCTTTGGTTGAGAATGAAACAGGAAAGAAACTGAATTGTCTCATATAAGACAATGGAGGTGAATATTGCAACAAATATTTTGATAACTACTATTCAAAGCATGGAATTCATAGAGAAGGCACTTCCAGGAACACCACAGTGAAATGGTGTGTTAGAAAGGATGACTAGGACAATCATGGAGTGTTGGGTTGTGTTATATTCTTTCCATGACTAGACCCCCTCTAAGGGATCCTGGGTAGCACCCAAGGAAAAAAAAAAATTGGACCCTATATTAGGTGGGTGGACCTACCTATGGTTTTGTGCATGGTTTCTGCACATGGTTTTGGGTGCGATGGTTTTCGGTCCATGGTATTTTGTAGATCCGGTCAAGGGAACTACGGTTATGTTCTAATCCAGGGTTAATGGATTGGGGTTTATGAATGCTCCGGCATCTATATATATGTATTGTAACGTTGAAAGGAACATAATGAAAAATCAATCTGGTAGTCCCGGTTTTGGGATCCATGGGAAAATATTTGTGTATATGTGTTTTATGTGTTATGCTCTCGCCATTGTTTATTTTCTATTTTAGAATTCATATGCAAGTAATTTCTGTACGGGGTTAAAGCCTACATGGAGTGTGCAAGGTGCATGATATTTCATGCAGGATTGCCCTTACCATTTTAGGCAAATGTTGTAGACGCACTATTGTTTATCAAATAAATACAGGGCCTTCAAGTTTCTTACATGGCGGTATTCCAGAGGAGGCATGGACAGGTAAAAAGGTAAACTACTCATTTTTAAAGAATTTCGATTGTGGAGCTTTTGTCCACATGAATAAAGAAAATATATCAAATTTTGATGAAAAAACAAAGAAATGTAACTTTATTATATATGGTGTAAATGATTTTGGTTATCGTTTATATGATTATGAAAATAATTAGGAGATGAGATGTCATATTCAATGAAATGATCTTGTATAAGGATTAGATGAAGGAAAAGAAATAGGAAAAGGAAAACAAAGAATACACAGTGCTTGATGATATCACAGAAAAAAGTAAAGGTGCCAGAAAATTATAATGATCAACAACCACAACAACAATAGGCACCTCAAACACCTGAGAGTGGTGTTATAAGATCTACTAGGATAAGTAGACCCCCTGAATGGTACTCTCCTTCATTATATTATGTATTGTTGACTAATTTTGGTGCTCTGGAAAGGTATGAAGAAGCAATGCAGGTAGAAACTAGGAAGAAGTGGGAGAAATCCATGAAAGAAGAGATGGTCTCCTTGATGCATAACTAGCCTTGGGACTTATTCAAGTTGCCTGCAAGTAAAACAGAATTGTAGAATAAATGGGTTTACAAGTTGAAGGAAGAAAATGGAGGAAAACAGAGGTATAAGGCTAGACTTGTGGTGAAGGGGTTTGCACAAAAGAAAGGTATAGACTTTGATGGAATTTTTTCTCTTGTTGTTAAAATGACGTCAATCAGAACTATTTTAATTCTAGTGGCAGAAAAAGATTTGCATCTTGAGTAGTTAGATGTAAAGACGATCTTTATACATGGGGATTTGGAGGAAGCAATATATATGCAGCAGCCACAAGGGTATGAGGTCAAAGGGAAGGAGAAGTTAGTGTACAAATTGAAGAAGAGCTTGTATGGCTTAAAACAAGCTCCAAGGCAGTGGTATCCAAAATTTGACAGCTTTGTGTCTGAACAAGGCTATACTAGATGTCATTCTGACCATTGTCTTTATATTAAAAATAAAAATTATGGCAACTATATTATATTGTTATTGTATGTAAATGACATCTAACATGTAGGAAATAAATGTGCTCAAAGGAAAATTGGAAAATTCATTTGCAATGAAGGATTTGGATGTTGCAAAATAAACCCTTGGTATGAGAATAACTAGAGACAGTATAAATCGAAAATTAACATTGTCTCGGAGTGAGTACATAGAAAAGGTGTTGGAAAGATTTAATATGCAGAATGCAAAACTAGTTAGTACACCTTTATATATCTATTTCAAACCAAGTAAGGAGATGTGTCCGAAGACTCGGGAAGAGATGAATTATTTGTGTAAAGTTCCATATGCATCAGCAATTGGAAGCTTAATGTATGGAATGGTCTACACAAGGCCTAATATTGCATATGCAGTGGGATTTGTAAACAGGTATATGAAAAATCTAGGAAAAGAGCATTGGATGGAAGTGATGTGGATTCTTAGGTATTTGAGAGCTACCACAAATCAAGCATTATGCTATGGTGGTTCAAATATTGCTCTACAGGGATATGGTGATGCATATATGGAAGGTGATAGAGATAACATGAGGAGAACCACAGGGCATGTGTTTACTGTAGGTGGAACAACTGTCAGTTGGGTTTCAAAATTGCCAAACATTGTTGCCCTCTCAACAACGGAAGAAGAGTATGTTGCTTCTATAGAGGATAATAAAGAAATGATTTTGCTACAAAGGTTTGTGGATGAAGTGGGCAAGAAGTAGGGAATGGGCAAGTTATACAATGACAGCAAAGTGCCATTCATCTTGCAAATAACTCAACATTTCATTCCAAGAATAAACATATACAACTCAAGTACTGTTTCATACAGTTAGTGTTGGAAGATGGACAGCTGAAGCTAGAAAATATACACACTAGCCATAATCCTACATATATGTTAACGAAAGTTGTAACCAGTGAGAAACTCAAATTTTGCTCAGTTTTAATTGGTCTTCAAGTATTATGGTGACAATGACAAACAAATAGGTCCAGGTGGAGTCATTATCCATCAAGTAAAGCAACTAAGTAGGAGATTGTTGGGTGTGGAGCCTGATTATCTTCGTGATTGTTCATTGGTTTTTGTTTCATCCATGTTAGATTCTTGTTCCAAAGCCACCCATTTAAACACTGTCAAGGGGGTCTAGGTGGGAGAGACAATGACTTTTACGATCCCCCCCCCCATTGTGGTGGGGGTTTTGGGGCAGCACCCTCAAAGCTAAAAATAGATGAAAATGGCCTTGTAAAATATTGTAATTTCGTAGTCAATCTAGGTCATTCATTAGGCGAAAGATCTAACGGTATAAGATATGTTGATTTAGAGTTTTTTTCCCTAGAAGGCAACCCTTGGTCTATATGAGGGAATTTTATTGTGTTTGTGTATTATTATTCTAAGTGAGAGAGAGAGAAAGGAGAATATGTGAGAGCGAAGAGGAAATTACAATAGATCTATTGTATGTTGTATCTCTTCATTTTACTGGATAATATAAAAGGAAGAATTGGTTGTTTCTTCATGGACATAGCCCAAATTGGGTGAACCATGTATACTTTTGTCTCTCTTGTTTTATGTGTTTCTATATTTGTGTTTCCACAATATTTTGTGTATTTCATAGCTTTGTTAATTAATTTCTAACATAAAAATGCAACATTCAAAGATTTTTTACTAGGTAAATTTATATATGTATTATATTATTTTACTATCAACCTAATTTTCCATTCCTTTCTTCATTGAATATGTTATCCTTCTTTGAATCAATCGTAAGAGATCCTAGCTCCACAAAATGAACTACTTTTCCTATTATGTGTTGGTTACTTTACTACAAAAAAATTGTATCGTCAATAATGGAGATGATTGATACAAGAGAATAAATGTACCGTTGCTACCTAAAAGTATAATTAAGACTTAAGAAATTTTTGAAAGGGTAATAAACCAACCCAATTATAAATATTTTAGTAGCATTATAATCACCCCCATTTTAAGATTGTATTGCATGTGTTTTACACACCTTCATGATGAAGGGCCTTAATGTTATAGGTTTAAAGAACCATATAGGGACAAAGCAAAGAATATTGTAAATAAACAATGAAATGAATACTACCCCTAAAGCATGATTGTAAAAAAACTGAACCTCCAAAGTTATACCCATCAATAGAGGTGATATGATGTGCCTTTGATACCAACATGATCTAAGATCTTCTCTTCGATTGATGTTAGCATAATTGCATGAAAGATCATGTAAAAACCATGTATGAAAACACTTAAAGAAGAAGAAACATAAAGGAGACCATAAAGACAATGCACACAAACGTTTTATAATAGAGATCTTCCAGTGTGGACTGTGACCCCGGGCCCTGCTTCAATAGTGGGGAGGCCGCTTCATTCATCTTAGCAAAAATGCAAATGAGTACTTGTCAAAATATATTAGTATAACCCCATTTCTAAGGATGACCTGAAAATGGGCTGCTCATATGCAAAAACATACTGAACCAATGAAATCGTGGCGAATTTTTTATTAAAATGACTATAAACTCAGCTATATTTTTCCTCTATCAACTTTGGACCCCCTAGAAAATCTCTAGATTCCATAGTAGGATCTTTGCAGGTATATTTTGAGAATATTCCTTTGGAACCGCACCCTCAAGCTTTCGCTTGAAGATTCTGGACTCTGGGTTTAGCTTGCCTTCGACAACGTTCCACTCCTTCGCATTGTTCCATTAGTCGGTCCTCCTTTGCTTTAATGGAAATAGGTTAGGTTTAAAATGTTTTGGGCGGTGGACTTTACAAAGTCTGCCTGCCTGTCATGACGGTTGACGCATTGTTTGTAGTTCGTTATGGTGATAGGATGTTGTGGGTTCAACCCTGCGAACTCCCAATGACATATATGTTTTATTATATATAATGACAAAAGGTTTAAAACTGTTTTGTCCCCTATCATGGAAACCATTATATCATTCATCGATTGTTAACTTTGACCACCGATAACAATATTAAAACCATGTGTTATATTGAACCTCCACTCATTTAACTATTTTTTGTTACAACATATATATAGATATGTGTGTGTGTGTGTGTTGTTGATTGCCCGCTTATCAAACCGTCACATACCATTGTTTATATTAGGAGTTCCACCATGTTTGGAACTGTGACCCCATCGTTCAGTTCAAATTGTTGTTAAATATATTACAAAATCCACCGAATATGAAACTCTCGATATTTTAATCCGTCAAATTGGTTGGTTAGGGACCAATTTGGCCACCCATTGGGTGCCACATAACACCATTTGCTTAGGCCTTATGGCCCCATATCATTGGGCCACCTAACTTCCAACATGTTTGGTGGGGCGTCACCAGATTTGGTGGTGTCCCTATATTTAACCATGACTAAGGCATTTGTCAGATTTAGCAAGGCTTCGTGAACTTTAGCTATTGATTTGGCGGGACCTCCAATTTGGCGAGGCTCCAAATTATCTAGTGACAACTAAATCTTGTCCTTTTTCCCAAGTTTGACAACGACTTTCACTGAGAATAACTTCTACATACGAAGTCAGATTTAGATGTTGTTTGCGCCATTGGATTTCTTGTGATGATATCTTCGATGCGGTCCTAGTTTCACTACAATATGCAAAATTTTATTTTTGATACAATAGGGATCCACATGTATCATTCCTCCCCATTGAAGGAATTTTGGTCCTCCAAAAGTATAAGTAGTACTGCAATCTCGTTTTCCATAACAAATGTCTCTTACAGGTCACCTTTCCTTTCCTTCACCTCTGTACTTCAGAATGAGGAATGATGAAGTTGACACCTATATCCATATGCAAATTTGTAGCTACCAATACATGTCCAACTTGCAAGATTCCAAACAAGACCATACTTGCCAAGAGTTTCTAGAACACGCATGGTCAATTTTTACAACAGAAACCATACCCTTTGCTATTTAACTAAAGGCCAAAATATCACTATGTTGCATATACAAGTTATGTTATACATTCATCAATTTTACAAACATTTTTTGCAACATGTGATTTACAATGGTGGACATGCTCAAACTACTTAAAAAGTCTACCCAACTCTTACCTAATGAGGCTAATGGGCTTTTTTCTTGTAGTTGGATTCCTTGTTGAATTGCTTCCTTAGTCGATTCCTTCTCAGGTGCTTTCATATGCTCCATGTCCTTCTTTAGGCGTAGCTCTGGACCAAACATGATCTGATATGCCTCTGATGCTAGCATGATCCAAGATCTTTTCTTTGGTTGATGTTAGTATATTTTCATGAAAAAACCTATAAAAATCATGTATGCAAGCACTTAAAAAAGAAGCAACATAAAGGAGACCATAAACACAATGAACACAAAATTTTGATAACAAAGTTCGTCCAGTGTGGACTACATCTCTGAGACCTACTTCAATAGTGGGGAGGTTGCTTCATTCATCTCAGCAAAAATGTAAATGAGTACATGGAAAAATACATCATTATACTTCTATTTCTAAGGATGACCTAAAAATGCAGTGCTTAGATGCAAAAACAGAATACGCTAGTGAAATTGTGGCAAAATTCTAGTTAAAATGAGTATAAACTCAGTTATACTCCACCTCTGTCAACTCTAGACCCCCCAACGAATCCTCAGATTCCACAATATGATCTTTGTGGAATATATTGAGAATATTCCTCTAGAACCGTGCCCTCATGGTTCTGCTTCAAGGTTCCATACTCTAGGTTTTGCTTTCCCTTGGCAATGTAGAAAAGTTGTGATAGGTTAACCCGATAATGCAATATAGATCAAAGCAGAATACTATAACCTACTTCTACTATTAATTGGCGGAAGCTTAAAGATCGAGCTGAACAATATAACCAGAAGAAGAAGAATCAATGGCACAATACACATGAAAATACTTTGGGGAAAGCCTCGGTTAAAAATCCCATACTATTGTATTATCATACATGGTGGAAATACATAGGAATTATACAAAGCCTTAGCTCTCACAGCTAGCCAGCTCTCAGTACAATCCTCACAGATGCTCACAGGAAATCTTGGCTTCTCTCCAGCCTTCCTCTCTGCCCTCCAAGCTCCTATTTTCTTATGCTATTCCTTGTGGATGATTTGCCTTTTACCAAGTGGAAAACCAAGCCTTCAAAACTGTGCAATCCTCAAGGATGAATCCTTGATTGCATGCATGAGTTTTCTCCATGAGAAAACACATGTAGCTAATAGTACACTATCCTTGAACATTAATCTCAACTAGGTCTTTCTCAGAATAGACATGCATGAGTTTCTGATGAGGGAATCTTCAGTTCACTGGAGTAGCACTAGTTCAGTGCATTAATGCATCAATTGACTATTAACTCACTATTAGTTCCTCAAATAGTTTGGAACTAATTTAACTGGACTTAACCCAGTAAAATGTGTTAACTAATTACAACTCAAATATAACTCAATCTTATCCCCTTAATTTAAGGGATAACTCTTGCATGATTTCAGAAAGACTTCTAACTTGAATTTCTCCAACTAATTAATTTAAAATAAATTAATTAATTAATTCCAAGTAGCGGTTAAGACTAAATTCGATTTTAATTCACAATTTAATTCAAAGACAAATTAAATTGGAATATTCGTGTTGCCATATTACAACACTCCCTCTCAACAAGAAAGGGATTTAAGTATTGGAGGGTTTATGCAGTGCATTATATTAGATATCATTTTGGGATTCAATTGCGTTAAGTAAGTCATTCTTGCATGACCATTTCCATGAGAGGTAGTCATAACTGACTAATTTCTCATGATTTTTGAATAGTTCACTTAGCACTCATTGCATCGGGTGATGCTCACAGGGGTGAAGAAGTGGGATTGAAACTAGTGAAATGAATCACATAGAGTCAATCATCACTTCCGGGGCTTGCACCTGGTAACCAGGACTTCCCGGGAGGTCACCCATCCCAGATCACCTCTGGATCAAGTGCAGTTAACTATGGAGTTTTCCCCACAATCCACCCTGATCCTATCTCTATGGAACTTTAATTTACACTTTGACAATGCCTTTGTCAAAATGTCAGCATCTTGCTCCTCTGTCGAAATATACTGCAGCAACATGATCCTCCTCGCTACACAGTCTCTAAGATGATGATACCGGATGTCGATGTGCTTGGACCTATCATGAAATATTGGATTCTCAGAGAGTTTGATACAACTCTGATTATCACAATAGATCACAGTTGGATCCATCCTCTAATCAAACAAACCAACTAGGATTTTCCGCATCCAGATGGCCTCACATGCTGCCTGACTTGTAGCCATGTATTCTACCTCTGCCGAGCTGAGTGCAACTGACCTCTATTTCCTGTTGTACCAAGAAACTTCCGCTGACCTAAGGTTGAAAATCCCTCCTGATGTGCTCTTCCAATCTAATTGACTCCCTTCCCAATCTACATCAGTGAACCCCTGTAGCTTCACTCCCTCTATCTCTCTATACCATAATCCATACTAAGATGTGCCTCTGAGGTATCTCAATACATGCTTTGCCGCCTTCCAAAACATCTTGGTAGGTTGAACCATCGCTTGACTCAGCTGGTTCAACGCATAGCACAAATATGGTCATGTGTTCATTAAGTACATCAGTGAACCCACAAGTTGCCTGTACACAGTAGCCTCTACCACTTCTCTTGAAGTAGCAACCTCCTTCCTCTAGTTACCTACTAGAGGAGTCTACATGGGCTTGCACTTATCCATGTGGAATCTCCTGAGTATCTCGTTGGCATACTTGCCCTAAGACACAAACAACTCCCCATCCTTCTGCCACACTTCCATGCCAAGGAATTAATGCATGAGACCCATGTCTTTCATCTCGAATTCTCTTGCAAGGTCCTCCTTGCAAGACACGATCAACTAATCATCACCAGTCAATATGAGATCATCATCATAAAGTATGATGATAAATAGTGTACCTTTCACCACGATGTGGTACAGGTTCGCATCCGCTTCACTCTTTATGAAGCCCAGCCCAGTGAAGTAGTTGTCTATCCTGGTGTACCAAGCACGAGGTGCTTACTTCAGCCTGTACAACACTCTCTTGAGTCGACACACATGTGACTCACGATCAAAGGTATCAAAACCTTCTGGTTGCTCCATGTACACCTCTTCCTTAATGTGGCCATTGAGGAATGCAATCTTCACATCCATCTAATGGATCTTCCAACCCATCTGTGTTTATAGTGCTAACATAGATCTGATAGATGAGTACCTTGCGACAGGAGAAAAAGTCTCATCATAGTCATTCCCCTTGACCTTTGAAAATCCACGGGCAACAAATCTTACCTTATTCTTCTCCACACTACCATCAACAGCTTGCTTTACCTTGTAAAGCCAACAGGAACTCACAACTGACTTGTTCTCTGGTCTCAGAACCACGTCCCAAACACTGTTACGAACTATGGAGTCATACTCCTCCACCATAACATCAACCCAAATCGGCTATTGCACTACTTCCTCAAAGGAAGATGGCTCGGTCTCAACACATTCCCCAGCAAGGGCCATGTATCCAGTGTACCTCTCAGGTGACCTCCTTTGTCTGTGCAGAGAAGATGGCGCTCCCACATTCTCTCTCGCATCCTCCAACAATTTGCCATCTTCTCTTGTGTGCTTCTGTCCATCTCTGGAAGACCCTGCTTGAGTGGATGTCTCCACTCCTGGTACCTCTGCATGCGGCTGCTCTGCATCAATCTGAGGCTCCTCCTCCTTAGGAACCAATAGTTCCTCCACAGCCTGTAGTTGGAGCTCCCTCTCAAGGGAAACTTGCATGGCCTCCTACTCATCGAACTTGAGATCTCTGTGAACCATTATCCTCTGACTGGTAGGTAAGTACATTCAATAGTTGTGAGGTGTATCAGTGTACCCCACAAATATTCCAAACTCTGTCACCGGCTCAAGCTTCTTCCGTGCATCCTTTGTCACATGGCAATATACCGATGAGCCAAAGATCCTGAAGTGACCCACCTTTGGTCTCTTACCGGAGAAAGCTTCCTATGGTGTCTTGATCCCAAGTATGTGATGTGAGCTTCTATTCTGCAAATAGACCGTTGTGTTGCATGCCTCAGCCCACAAGTGAAGTGGTGGGCCTTAGTCATGCAGCATTGCCCGTGCAGCCCCTACAATAGTTTTGTTCTTCCTCTTGGTTACCCCATTCTACTATGGGTTATGAGGTGCCGTCAACTTTCGTTTAATTCCTTCCACTGCACAGAAGTCCTTAAACTCTTGAGAGACATATTCTCCACTATTGTCGCTTCTCAAGGCCTTGCTCTTCTTCCCTGGCTCTTTCTCGACTAAAGCTTTGAACTCAAAAAACTTTGTGAAGGTTTGGTCCTTCTTCTGCATCAAATAAATCCAGTGTTTACTAGAATAGTCATCAATGAACATCACATAATACCTTTGCTTCGTTGTGGATTCCATTAAGAATGGTCCACACAAATAAGTATGAACTTGCTCTAAGATAGCCTCTACTTGATTGTCTCGATCATGAAAGAAAGGCTTGGTGTACTTTCGCAAGGTACAACCTTTGCATGTGTCAACTTGCTCAAGTTTACCTTTTGGAAGTCCTATAGATATCTGATGCATTATCTTCAAAGCCCCGTGATGCAAATGGCCCAACCGCTTGTGCCACAACTCACCAATGTCTTGGCTTTGCACCAATTCTTCTTTCGTACTCAATGTTGCACAATCATCTACCTCTAGTTTATAGAGATTCTTCACCTGAATCCCTATCCTCTTGGTCTGACCCGTGGCTATGTGTCTTAGGAACGCCTTTCCTTTACTGAAGACAACATCATAGCATTTTTCCTCCAACATCGCGACCGATACCAAGTTCTTCTTCAGTCCAGGCACATACATCACATCTGTCAAGGTGAGAGGAGCTCCATGCTCCCTCTGAAAAGCAACCATGCCCACTCCTAAAACACTATACCTTCCATCGTCACCCATCTTTATGTGCATCTTGAGGTATTTCTCCTCCAAGGCACTGAATAAATTTTTATCACCGGTCATGTGGAATGAGGCTCCACTATCAAGATACCAGACACAACCCATCATTGATGACACCATGCATGCGATGAGGGTAAAGTCCATTTCGAACTGAGAGGCTAATGCCTCACCTTCCAATCCTTCTGAGGATCCCTTCTTGGACTTCTTCGATGGGCAATTAGTCGCATAATGTCCCATCTTGTGACAATTAAAGCATCTTACTTTAGACATGTCACCCTTCTTCCCTCCATGAGAAGAATTCGATTTGAAATGGGAAGCCTTCCCCTTTCCTTTCCTTGCCTTACTTGCTAAGGCCAGATTTTCTTCATCATCATTCTTGGATGAAGAACCATCTTGTGTGCTCCTCTTGATCTCCTCCTGCATAAGATCTGACCACAGTCGTTCCCAATCCGGCAGTTTCTCCCTTCCATTCACAGAGTCCTAGTAGCTATTCCAACTCTTTGGAAGGCCAAGGAGAGTGAGGCTCACCATATCATCATCGGCAGTAGTTATTCCCACACTGCCAAGCTCATCTCTGCAGGTGGTGAGCTTGTTCAGATATGTGGAAATAGTATCGCCCTTCTCCATCTTGATTCTTTGAAGCTTATCCTTGAGCGCCAATTTCCTCTGGTCACTACTGTTCTGGTAGAGGTCCTTCAATGTCTTCCACATTGAAAATGGAGTATCCTTCCCATGGAGACTCAAGACAATATGGTCTCAAACTCCCTCAAGGATGATCTGTATTTTCTTCGCCACACACTTCTTCCATTCAGCCAACTCTTGTGCATTAGTTGAAGTTGGCTTTGGGATTTCTTGATCAATGAATTCCTTCAAGCCATTGTCTTCTAATACAGCGTCCATTCTATCTTTCCATGCTATGTAATTCGAGCTAAATTCCAAGGCATACTCAAGTCTCAAGCCATAGAATGCCATTGGCCAACCTTGAAGTATGATATGAATTCGATTTGCACCTGCAACTCGAACTTCAAACTTCGAATTCTCTTCTCAGTATATTGTTCACAGCTCTAATACCATGTAGAAAATTTGTGATAGGTTAACCCAATAATGTAATATAAATCAAAGCAGAACATTATAACCTACTTCTACTATCAATTTGTGGAAGCTTAAAGATCGAGTTGAAAAATATAACCAGAAGAAGAAGAATCAATGGCACAATGCACATGAAAATACTTTGGGGAAAGCCTCAGCTAAAAACCCCACACTATTGTCTTATCATACATGGTGGAAATACATAGGAATTATATAAAGCCTTAGCTCTCATAGCTAGCCAGCTCTCAGTACAATCCTCACAGATGCTCACACGCAATCTTGGCTTCTCTCCAGCCTTCCTCTCTGCCCTCCAAGCTCCTATTTCCTTGTGATGTTCATTGTGGATGATTTTCCTTTTACCAGGTGGAAAACCAAGCCTTCAAAACTGCGGAATCCTCAAGGATGAATCCTTGACTGCATGCATGAGTTTTCTCCATGAGAAGACACATGCAACTGATAGTACACTGTCCTTGAACATTAATCTCAACTGGGTCTTTCTTAGAATAGACATGCATGAGTTTTTGATGAGGGAATTTTCAGTTAACTAGAGTAGTACTAGTTGAGTGCATTAATGTAACAACTGACTGTTAACTCACTATTAGTTCCTCAAACAGTTTGGAACTAATTTAACCAGACTTAACTCAGTAAACTGAGCTAACTAATTACAACTCAAATATAACTCAATCTTATCTCCTTAATTTAAGGGATAACTCTTGCATGACTTCAAAAAGACTTCTAACTTGAATTTCTCCAACTAATTAATTTAAAATTAATTAATTAATTATTTCCAAGTAGTTGTTAAGACTAAATTCGATTTTAATTCACAATTTAATTCAAGGACAAATTAAATTGGAATATTCTTGTTGTCATATTTCAACAGGCAACATTCTGCTCCTTCATGTAGTTTCATCAGTCAGTCCTCCTCTACTCAAATGGAAATAGGCTAGGTTTAAAATGTTTTGGGCAGCGAAATTTACAAAGTTTACCCACCTGTCATGACTGTCGGTGCGTGGTTTGTAGTGGGTTCAACTTCCCAAACTCCCAACGATATATATGTTTTATTATATATAATGATAAATGATTTAAAACCATTTGGTCCTCCCTCATGGAAACCATTACATCAATTGTCGATTGTTAACTCTAACTGTCGATAACAATATTAAAACTGTGTTATATTGAACCTCCACTCATTTAACTATTTTTCAATACAACATATATATATATAGAGAGAGAGAGAGAGAGAGATATAGATATATGTTGATTGTTGATCGCCAATCAAAATGCTACATATCGTAGTCTATATTTGGAGTTCCATCATGTTTGGAACCGTGACCCCACTATTCAGTTCAAACCGTAGTCAAATATATATAAAAATCTGTCGAATATGAAACTGATGATATTTTAATCCATCAAGTTGGTTGGTTGGGGGATAATTTGGCCACCCCTTGGATGCCATGTGGCACCATTTGGTTGGGACACCTGACCACCGCCGAGTTTGGCGGGGTGTCGCCAAGTTTGTTGGTGCCACTATATTTAACCATGACTAAAGCCTCCTCCATATTTAGCAAGGATCCACCAACTTCAGTTATTGATTTTGTCAGACCGCCAATTTTGCAAAGCTACAAATTTATCTGGTGACAACTAAACCTTGTCCTTTTTGCCAAGATTGACCACAACTTTAACTGAGCATAACTTCTGCATACGAAGTCAGATTGAGGCGTTATTTTCATCAATGGATTTCTTGTGACGAGCTCTTTGATATGGTCCTATTTTTGTTGCAATTTGAGGACTTTGATTTTTTAGACATTAGGGATCCACCTAGATCAAGAGGACACCATAAAGGTTGTGATTGTATATAAGCCTTTAAATGAGTTGGAGACATGATGCCCCAAGAAAAATAGAATATTGAAAGAAACATCTATGCATTAATACTAAGAATTGTCCATAGTTCCCCAGAAGTGCCTTAAAAATATTTAGTATCTACCAATGGTAAAATAGGCCATATTCTTTGTAAAGTTCAATCAAGGCTCAATTTTGGACTTGAAGAGGCAAAAGTAGTGTCAAAGATCCAATTTTTCAGACATAAGGAGGGAAAGCAAGGAAACAAGCACAATAAAATAATGTGGCTGGATATATATGAAAAATATCCTTCCAAGCACATTAATAACAACTTCAATTGAGGTCAACAATAATACAAACTTTAATAATCATCAAAATCTTGCTTGTGCCAAAATCAATCAAAGTGAAAAAACATTCATATCTCAAAAATAAATAACATTTGAGTATGCTAATAAGATCCATGAGGGACTTACTACATGAGGACATACTAATGAAGTTAATAATTTTTATCATTAGTACCAACATGAGTTGTACAATGTATCATACATTAGTGATATACAATGTCCTAAAAGTAGGCTACTCATTTTCCATGCTTCTGATGAGATAAGCATTTTTTGCATACTCCAACAAGAATCATTGTTGGAAACATGCATACCAAAGTTTATAGTTAGCAATGCTTCATATTAACCTTGAGATATATAATAATAAGTCAAGTGAGTAGAAATTCTAATCATGTTGTGATTTTCCTACTTCCCAACAATTAATTGTGGCATTCAAGGCTATAAGGGAAACAACCAATTTTTATGTAGAGGACGAGATACTTATGTGACATAATTTAGAGAGACCTT
Organism: Pinus tabuliformis; assembly: GCA_031772625.1. Classification (NCBI taxonomy): domain Eukaryota; kingdom Viridiplantae; phylum Streptophyta; class Pinopsida; order Pinales; family Pinaceae; genus Pinus; species Pinus tabuliformis. The sequence goes on from CM062817.1 coordinate 723,418,322, forward strand.
GATATTCATATGTACATGTTAGCTCTACATAGGTGTCAAAATTTGGTGATACATTGATATGCATACACACATCTTATCTTTACCCAGTTGCTCTAAAGGTGTTCATTTAAGAGTTCAACATTTTGTTGCAATAGATCCAATTTAGTGTTGATTCATGTATAGCAGTAGTGATGGATCTTTGGATAAAGGTGTAGTAGTAAGAGAAGCCTTCACGAAGGTGAAACACTATTTAGATGGTAGCCTATGTGTTTTCTACCTTTGGTTTAGCCAACTTTAGCATTGGCTTATTTTAGAAGAGTTGTTTTAGATTCAAAATAGTGCATGTCTTTTCATATTTAAATTAGGAAATATGTGTATTAAGGAGTTGTTGCTTTATATTTCAATAAGTTATTTTCCAAATTAGAAAAAAATGTTTGGTAGTGAAGGAGTGTTCTAGACTTAGAGTAGACATTTTGTTTAAGATATTTTCCAAATTTAGACGATGGGTATTCTATCCCAGGTATTCTCTCATGAAGGATTGATGCTTTGGATATTTGTGTGTTGCATTATAATTCAATTTATCTAAGGATTAGAAAGTAAGGAGTGACTATGTTGCAATTTTTGTGCTATCATAAATTCCAAAGCTCTGTTTTATGTTATTTAATTAAACACAATATGTTGTTTTGTTTTTCCTATAGCATGTAGTGTTTGCATTTTTTAATAGACTATATACTATTTTAGTAGATGGAAGTATGAAGTTTTAATAGGAATAAATTAAGTTGGATATAAATAGCTTCAATCGATCCCTGCTCCTAGAGCAAATATTTCCAAGGTTTTGAGTTTTCAAGGAAATCAAATATAGGTATTTTGATCTTCCCTTTTCTATGCAAAACAAATCATATTGTTTTTCTTGTTAAAGCCCTAGAAATATTAAATACTTAAAAATGGTGAGGGTAAAGGACCCCTTTTGGGTACAATGTGAAGATCTTGTTGGGGGTATCTATTATAAAGTTTAGAGCCTAAAGCATTGTAATAAACTATGTTCCATTTTTGGCTTTATGTTGTTGGGCATGTATTATATTCTTTGCATGAATATACCCATGTGTTGTACAATGCACGACGTGTGGTGGGGTTGTTCGGGGGTAGTGCCCTTGAAAAAAAATTGGGAATTTTTTTGCATATATTTTTTGGCGGTTTTCAACATATAGTTTTGTTAAAAGCAATTTTGTGGTGCATGGTGGTTTTTCCCATGGTTTTGTAGTTCCACTTAAGCAACTATGGTTGTATTCTAGTACAAGGTAAATTCATTGGTGATTCATAGATGCCACGAAATATATATGTTGTATTGTAACAGTGAACAGATGAATATATATAGAAAAATCTTGCTAGTTTTCTCTTTTTTTGCTTTACATGGTTAAAACCTACATTTGATACCAAAGAAATTTTGGCTTCAATGGAACACCATTATGGCTAAGGGGGTTGGATTGGGTTTATGGTGGACCCTATTATAGTGGGATATCTATAGATGTGATTCTTGTGATGAAATGGGAAAGGCGAGCAATTCAAAGATAGAGATCGAGAAATTTGGTGCGCAGAGTTTTGAGCTATGGAAGCTCAAAATGGAAGATTTATTGGTGGATAGATATCAATGGATCATTGTGGCTATGGGTACTGCACCAATAGGGATGTCAATAAAATACTGGAAAAAGTTGGATCGAAAGGTGAAGAGCACAATCTTATTGTATCCCTTAGATTCATTATTACTGAATTTTTATGGAAGCTACAACAAAGAATTTAGGACAAGTTAGGGGCTTTGTATCAACCTATTAATGGTCCTAAATGACTGCGTCAACATTGGGGAAAACCATCCAGTCGGAACCTTACAACAGATCCTTTCCCGTTTGGGATGATGGTTCTGACTGGAATTATGGGACTAGTTTCCCTTCCTATAAAACTATATGAAATGGAGTAAATAAGGATATAATGCTCTAATATGACTAGAGACTGAAATAAATATTAATATACTACTATTTATCCCAGGTAAGCTGATGGTATATTTGATTACAAATATTTCACAATTATCATAACAATGTAGATCATCATGTTATTATGAAGTTAACGGAAAGAAAGATAACTAATTTAATTAAATTAGTTTGTCAAATCGCATATACTGAGATATGGTTGTTCACATATAATTTGTAATTTCAATCAGACACATCAATAGTGATAATGAAATATTGCTTTAACACATATATTATGAACACAATTAGAATTCTATTCTACTCTAAGAAAATAAACAATGAAAGGATAATAGTACATGATATATCATTGATCTTCTCATCATAGAGAGACAATGGTTCAACTTGATACTAAGAAAAACCTTAGATAGAATAGTGCATCTTAAGCCTTCTATTCCAAAAATTCAGAACCCTTTCTTCTATCTGAGAGAGGGGATTTATAGTTTCATAACAAAAGATAAAGATAGAAAATACAATAACAACTTCAAGCGATCTCAAATAAAATTAACTAAAAGGAACATAAATGGAATCAATTACAGCATATTGTCTATGCTTGGGAGGAAGCATATCATTTGATGCGTTGTTGCAAATCATAGATATAAGTCAAATTCTTCAGTTCAAGTGGAGACTTGAGCTGTATCCGCATCTAGCTCGTGAAGATAACATCTCTCAACGCTGGAAACATTTGTGTGGTAGTGTTTGATAAGCATCAGAGCATAAGCCATTGACTATGTGGTTTCTCTAAGAACTTCCAATGACTCTCTAAGTTAGTCTTGGTTAGTTGATCAATAATCTCGGCTCGTTTCTTGGAGGATCCTTGCCATGTCTTAGTCATCGATTTGATATCGGGTAACGTTCCCTCTGGACAACTTGAGATGAGATTAGCTTGGAGAAAATTATCACTGACTGCTTAAATGATATTACTTGAAATATTTTGTGCCTGATAAATTGTTGCTTCCACCTGCTTAATGTGAATTTCCCACTCTCTGAAAACAATATCTTTATGGGACTCTTCGATTTTAGGAAGATTGGTTAATCTTCCATCTGCACTTCCCTGCCAAGTCGAGAAACGACCATTTTTCTCCTCTATATATTCAAAGTAATTTTTAATATCTGATAGTTGGTCTACCAGGGAGCCAGTTGTCTTGCACTGATCTTGAATAATTGCCAATTTCTAGCAAAAGACTATATGTTGTTGGTCAAGAAGAGTACTCAACTCTTTAGCCTCTTTCTTAAATTCAGTCAATTCTAGATTGAGACTCAAATGTTCAATCCTTCTCTGTAGCTCTTGAATTTTTGAATGTCGAACCTATGTATCAACATCATATTGGACTCTGAGAGAGTCGAACCTGTGTTGAAGCATTGTCACCTGTGCTTGCCATTGTTCTGTTATATTTTTCTTTTCAATTTCAATGCTTTGTTCTAATGGTGAAATTCTCTCTTATTTCTCCTTGAGCAATTGTTGAACCTTTGTGGCTTTATCAACAGTAGTTGAGGTATAGGCGTCTGTAAATTGAGTAAGCCTACCCAATTCCTCTGTAGGAGTTTTGTGGAGCATTTCCATAACACTTCAAAAGATGCATTTCCATGAACTAATTCTTGGGATTGGTCGAGCTTTCTTTTCTTACTCTCCCTCTTTACTACAGCTTTGCATTGAGGGTTGTAGAAAATATCCAGTGGATGAATCTACTCAATCCTTAAAACAACTTCGGAAGAAGGGAATGTTGGTATTATTTCTACATATTTATCATACAAAGGATTCTCAAGAACCTTTTTTGTTATCGAAGTCTGTTCAGGATTCTTTAGAGTGTCCTAAACCTTCATTTGTGGAGGAGTATTAACAACCTGAGACTCATCAGCCTTCAAATTAAGCTTGATTGTATTCTTCCCAAATTTCTTCTAACCTAGCATCAAGAATAAATCCCTCTGTCTAAGAAGAAGAAGATGCAATTGTTACTATTTGTTGAGAAGGATCAACAGATTGTGTAGAACAAATAATTTCAACATCATCATGAACAGTCTTCTCTTGAGGAATCTGTAATGAATCTATAGGAAGTTTTGCTAGCCTTGAGGCTCTGAATTGAGTAAACTTATTCATTTCCTCAGGGGTTAATTGTTGCTCTACTCTTTGTGCCACCATCAAATAAGAGAATCTCCCTCAAATAAATCATCAAATTTATCAGGATCATGAACAAATTGTTTGATACTTGATGCAGTTGTAATCTTTTTAACCACTTGATTATGATCATACTGTCTGTTGGGTATACTAGGAAGACCAAGACCCTCAATAGCCTTTATTTCAATCAATGCATTCTTATAATTATCTAAAGCAAATATACCAAATTGGATTGGAAAGGCAGGCCGCATCTTTTTGTGTGATTCCTTCAAAACTTTCGAAATACCATTACACACAGTTTGATAGGCTATCTCTCTAGTCAGAAGTTTATCGGGAATGAATAAAGGTAAAACATGAGGATTGGATAGACTTCCATATACCCTGATATAAGTGAATGATTCTTCACCAAAACAATTCCCTACTCGGAGAAGATTAGATTCAGCCTCTGGAGACATCTGAGGAACCCTTTTATCAAAGATAACCTGATATGTTAGTAACATGACCCCATGGAAGATTTTATAGAAATGTTGTTGATATTTTGATTCCCATAAAATATCATGGTAGATATGAATAGGATTTGGGCCTTGCAGAGTCCACTTCCATCCTATAGATGAAAATTCCATAGAAACGCATAAAGCATCCATGATATAAGCACTCATATAGAAAGGAGGGATTATATTCTTAGAAACTTTGTGTTTACTCCTAAAAGATAAAATATGGGCAGCTAAATTATCTGAAAATATAGTGGCCCAATCAAATATAAACCCTTCTAAATCCCTGTCTATAAGAGGTACCCATTGGTCAAGAAATTTTTGTACATTATGGAGTGCATGTAGCCTACACATCATAGCAATTATGTGAGAATAAGGACCAGTGGGAGAATCTACAACATACTTACCGCTCTCTTCTCTCTTGTGTTTGTTTGAGTCCATTCTCCACCCTTTAATTGGCTATGATGGATGTCCATTCTATTTAAGAAATGCCTCAATGTATTCCTTATCATATTTGCACTATGGTTTAGGAAGATGATACATCCTCCTCAAATCCTCACTGGAAAAAGACTCGATGAATGTGTGCTTGTTCGTAATAATTCGCTTATCATAAATACTCAAATTATCCATGACCCACTGAACCATATCGATATAGGGAATAATTCTCAGTATGGCTGCAATTTTGTGTAGAAAAGAATTTGTCACATTGCTGAAGGTTGTATTTGAAACTGGGGTAGAATCATCAGTAATCATTATTCTCTTAGTAACCCTGGGTCCTTCATCTTCAAATAATTTGTACATCTCTTCCCATGAAGAATGCCCATAATATTTAGTAAAAACTATATCGGAAAACAACCCCAACATAACAGTCTTTTCTTCAATACTTTCTATAGAAGGAGTGGCGAATTGTTGTTGTGCTGCAATTTTCTTCTTTCCCTTTCATGCCTTCGACATCTCTTCGTTATTATGGTAATCAGATCTTACCTAAACAGAAAACACAAATATGAGAAAAATACTTCTCTTCAGAGGGGACTTAGCGCAAACAATGCAATTATACAATACTAATCTTTTATTTAAAGTGAATCTTCACAATATCGAGGTGGAATGAATGAAGGCATTGAAAATTTCAAAAACCATAAATCCCCATTATCAAACATTAAGTGTGCGAGTGTGAAATCGTGTGGGATTACCATGGCTACACATCGCAGGAATTATATCAAAGAAATATATTGGAGGACTGTATTAGAGAGTTACGATAATCTAAATGTTCGATGTGGAAAGGTTTTGATATAATAACAGTCATGAAGGATATCAGATGAAAAAATCTGATGAAACAGGCGTGAGGCATATCGAGAGAATTATATCGGGGGTTTCATATCTGTGGTTTTAATAAAATACTTTCGATAAAATAGTTCTAATGAAAATATCAGAGATATTAGATATCAAAGGAAGAGGATATCGGAGGTGCACTATGTCAATTTACGATGTGAACTATGTCAATATAATAAATAAAAGTTGTGGGGCCAGCGGATGATTATAATATTACTTTACGTAGAAGTGTACATGCCTTTTATGAATATTAATAAGATCCTTTTATATGATTCTTTTAATAAAGCAAACATCGAGGAGTTAGGAATCGGGGAGGAGCTTTATCGTAACATTCTTTAATGGAAAGTTACGATATAATAGAGTTCTAATAGAGACCTTCCGATATAGATTAAAATTCAAGAGGAGGGCCCATCGGAGCTTTGGTTTATCGTAAGATATTTTAAAGTGTAGCTCCGATATGTGATGTTCTGATAAGGATAATACCTAAATCTTATTAAACCTCATAACTAATTCAAATATGTTCCAATTTTATTAAAATCAATAACTTTATTAAAATAAATTAAAATATAAAAAGTAAAGGGTCCCAATTATTTATTGATAACTAAGTATAAAAATGGGGGTTGTTGAATGCTACAACAATTGGCGAGATACTGGGTGAAACTGTTATCTCTCTTATAATAGATGAATTTTTAATAACTAAAAGAATAAAACTAAGAATGATTAGAATATTGAAATTTAGATTGATTGAAATTACTCTGAATAGACCACAACTCATTATTTTGAAAACTTCATAACTTGTTATTTATAAGAACCTACATTATCTTTGTCAGTGATTTTATCAGTTTAAAATATGAAATAAAGAACTATTGAAGCTTTGCATTAAGATAAACTTACTTGCCATTGTTGCCAGTAGACGTCCATAACCTCGACAGGGTTACCATTTAACCGAGTAACACCAGTATCCCATCCACTATAATAAATCTTAGAGGTATTGAAAAACTTTTCTTTTAATTTCTTGAAATCCATTGTCTTGGTTTGGTATCTAGATGTTGACAATGTCATTCACAGGTTATAATGATATTGAACAAGTCGGCTCGTGATGAGACCTCTTGGCTTACAATTTTGCAACCATAAGCCATTATCCTCGCTTGGTGACCAGTTGTGATATTATCAATGTCATTATTTCTCAATAATCATGGTAAGCTGGCTCATAATGAGACCCTGTATCTTTCAAGTTTAAATATTTTTTAATTACACTCTAAAACATGTAAAATCAGTGGATGGGGAGGTAAAACTACTCCTTAAGAGTTATGGATGACAATTGAAGTCATAAGGTGCTAAACTTTGAAATGGCATTTATTTTTAAAATAAACTGTACATGACAAGTTAAAGGACAATAGGATCTTTTAATGTTTCAAGTTATGAAAAATTCACAAGTTAATGGAAATAAAGATATCAGAGATTAGAATAGATGCAATACTAAACTTCAATGTGATAACTTATTTCTAAATAATTCTTCTTTAATTCTTAAATTCCATCTTAATGATGATATAACCCAATACGAAGTCAAAAGAGTATTATTTAAGAACCCAGTACGATATGTACATATTATTCTCAAGAAAAATATTTCTTTAAAACTAGCCCATTTACGAGAAGATAGTCTCTCTTACCCTGTAAATATTGGAGGATAAAAGTTGATGGGCCTAGCTATTCAACGATTTGAAATGGGTCAAGCCAAAGTTTTTGGACCTTTGTATGTTTTTCCCTTTTCTTCATCCACTTTATCCCATTTCAAAACCAAGTCACCAATTTCAAAAATTTTATTGCTTACGGAACTTGCATCAAACCAAGACTTGATTGTATGTTGATGTTGAGTATCAGTATGTTTGGCTTTATCTCTTCCTTCTTCTAGCTTTAGAATTTGAGATATTCTTAATTGTAAATAAGAGCAGGGTTGTTCCTTGACGAATTGCACTAAGGCTAGTGAAGGTAAAGCTAGATTAGGAGGCAAGACAACCTTTTCATATACTAAGTAATAGGGAGAAGTTCCTAAATAAGCTCTGTGAGTAGTCTTATCAGACCATAGAGAAAAAATTAAAGCCTTATGCCAGTTCTTTTGGTTTTCATCAATAGTTTTGTTGTAGCAGCTGCAACACCCTCCAAACATTTTCCCTGCACCCAAGTTTTGGAGCCTACTTTGGATCCTATGATCGGTTGTTCCTTAGTCACTTATCGATAAGCTAATGATCTCAATTTCCCCTCTTCGATCTTAAGATCTGTTCACGCTTTTATCTTTATATGATATGTGTCATATTTGGGCATGGGTGTTGGGTTGTGTTATATTCTTTCCACGAATAGCCCACATAGTTAACGGGGGGGTTAGAAGGGGGGTGGAGCCCCCCCTTCATTGCGTTGATTGCATAGCGGGGGGTCACAGGGGTTTGAGAGGTGCAAGTAACCCCACTCTATGGGGTCTGGGGCAGCGCCCAGAAAATTTTGGTTTTGGACCCTATGTTAGGTTGGGCGGACCCACCTATGATTTTGTGCATGATTTTCGCACATGGTTTTGGACGCGATGGTTTTCGGTCCATGGTTTTGGACGCGATGGTTTTCAGTCCATGGTATTGGATGCTACAGCATGTATAAATATGTATTGTAACATTGAAAGGAAAATAATGAAAAATCAAGCTGGTAGTCCCGGTTTTGGGATCCAGGTGAAAAACTTTGTGTATATGTGTTTTTTATGTATTATGCTCTCGCATTGTTTATTTTCTATGTTTTAAAATTCGTATGCAGGTAATTTCTGTATGGGGTTAAAACCTACATTTGGTATTAGAGTTGTTTTGGCTTCAAGGGGACGCCTTTGTTGCTGAGGGGTTTCGCTCAGGCCTATGGTAGACCCTGTTCAGTGGGAGATCTGCGGGATCAATTCTGGTGGTGAAAGAAGATGGCGAGCAGTGGAAAGATAAAGATCGAGAAATTTAATGGTCAAAGTTTTGAGTTGTGGAAACTCAAGATGGAGGATAAATTGGTGGATAAAGATCAGAGGATCGCTGTAGATCCGGGTACTAAACCAACAAGAGTGTCCGATGAAGAATGGAAGAAGTTGGATCAGAAGGCAAAGAGCACAATACGGTTTTATGTCTCAGATTCAGTATTGCTGAATGTATCAGGGGAAGCTACGGCGAAGGCTTTGTGGAACAAGTTAGGGACTTTGTACCAATCTAAGTCTCTGGTGAATAAACTGTTCCTACGGAAAAAGTTGTATAACCTGAGGATGAAAGATGGAGACTCGATGACAGAGCATCTGAACGCATTTAATACTGTGGTAAGTCAGTTAGCATCTGTTGATATTAAAATTTCAAATGAAGATAAGTGCATCAGTTTGTTGTGTTCTCTACCAAATTCGTGGGATAGTCTAGTTATTGCAATAGGTAGCAATGCAACTGCCTTGCAATTTGACGAAATAGTCTCATCCTTGCTGATGGAGGAGATGAGACAGAAAAATATGGAGAATGGTGATGCCTTATATGTACGAGGATGGTCCTAGAACAGAAACAAAAATAATTCATTGAGTGGGAGATCTAAATCTAGAGGGAGATTTAAATCTCCAGGAAAACCTATAAAGGTGGTGTGCTAGAAATGCGGAGAGGAAGGGCACTACAAAAGGGACTGTAAATCTAAAGCTCCTGATAAAGGAAAGGGATCTAATGATGCTCCTTCTGCAGAGGTGAAAACCACCTCAAATGAAGGTGGGGATGTGTACTTGGCTTCTTCAAGTACACATGTAGATCATGAGGCATGGTTGATTGACTGGGGTGCATCCTTTCACTTCACTCCCCATAGAGAGTGGTTTTGCGAGTATGATAAATATGATGGTGGTGATGTCTTCTTGGGGGATAACAGGAAGGCTAGAATCGTTGGTCGCAGAAAAGTAAATTTGAATTTGCAAGGTGGAAGGGTTAGAACACTTACGGGTGTTCTGCATATTCCTGCATTAGCCAGAAATCTGATTTCTATAAGAAAGTTGGATGATGCAGGTGTAAAAACAGTGTTCGAGAAGGATACCTGCAAAATGGTTTGGGAAGCACTGGTATTGATGTGGGGAGTTCGGATTGGAACTCTGTACAAGCTGCAAGGTAGCATTGTTATTGATGGGTGCAACAGTTCTGTGGTTCCTGAAAGTGGAGCAGAAAATCTAGTGGTCTCTGGAGAGAAGACCATGTTGTGGCATAAAAGGCTTGGACATATTGGAGAGAAGGGCCTTCGAATACTTCATGGTAAATGTATGGTAGAAGGTATGAGTAATAGCTCTCTGGATTTTGATTTCTGTGAAAAATGTGTATATGGGAAGCAGAATCGGGTGAGTTTCCCCTCTGGTAGTAAGAAAGCGAAACAAATATTAGAGCTTGTGCACAGTGATGTGTTTGGACCTGTGAAGGTTCCATCACTGGGTAAGTCTGTGTACTATGTATCATTTATAGATGGCTTCTCAAGGAATACATGGATATATTTCCTTAAGAAGAAATCTGAAGTCTTTGACAAGTTTAAAGAATTTAAGGCTCTCGTGGAAAATCAGATAGAGAAGAAGATAAAGTTGTTGAGGACAGATAATGGTGGAGAGTTTTGCAGCAAGGAATTTGAAGAATTCTGTAAGAAGTGTGGTATAGCATGGCATAAGACTACTCCATATACACCTCAGAAAAATGGAGTTGCAGAAAGAATGAACAAGACGTTGATGGAAAGGGAAAGAAGCATGCTAAGTGGTGCCGGGTTAGGACAGGAATTCTAGGTAGAGGCAGTGGATACTGCATGTTACCTGGTCAACAGGTCACCTTCATCAGCGTTGGAGAATAGGACTCCACAAGGGGTATGGACTGGTAATAAACCCTCTCTTTCACATCTGAGGGTATTTGGATGTGATGCATATGTACATGTTCCAAAGGAGAAAAGAACCAAGTTGGATAGTAAATCTGAAAAGTGCATCTTTATTGGGTATAAGGATGGTTTAAAGGGTTATAAGCTTTGGAACCCAATATCAAGGAAGGTTGTGTACAGCCGAGATGTGGTGTTCAGAGAGGTAAAAGATGTTATAAAATATGAAGTCCAACCAAAGGAACTTGAGAAGATAGAGTTTGAGCTTAAGGAGGAAGAATCAGACTCTACAACAGAGGAGGAATCAGAAGATGAAGAGCCACAAACTCTGGGTGTGAGAAGATCAGTTCGAGAAAGAAGGTAGCCAGAAAGGTATAGTCCATCTGCTTTCTGTTCAAATTTTGCTTTATCTATTACTGACGATGATCCCAAAACTATGAAGGAAGCAGTAGATTCAGAGGATGGAAAACTCTGGAAAGAGGCCATGGTTGATGAAATGGCATCTTTGCACAAAAATGAGGCATGGGATCTGGTGGAGTTGCCGGCTGGAAGGAAACCCATTAGCACCAAATGGGTGTTCAAGAAGAAGACAAATGCAGAAGGAAAGGTGGAGAAATACAAAGCTCGGTTGGTAGCAAAAGGTTATTCCCAGGTGCCGGGAATTGATTTTGGTGATATTTTTTCTCCTATTGCCAAGGTAGCTTCTATTAGATTGTTGTTATCTATTGTTGTTGCTTTTGATTATGAGGTAGAACAGATGGATGTGAAGACAGCATTTCTTCATGGGGATCTGGAAGAGGAGATCTACATGAAGCAACCTGAAGGCTTTGCGGTGAAGGGTAAGAAATAACCGGTATGCAAGTTAAATAAGTCTCTGTATGGGTTAAAACAGTCACCAAGGATGTGGTATCAGAAATTTGATACATTTATACGGGGACTTGGTTTCACAAGAAGCAAAGCAAATCACTGTGTGTATTTTAAATTAATTTGTGACCATGTTATTTATCTGGTCTTGTATGTGGATGATATGTTGTTGGTTGGAAATGACGAAGAATTATCAAGGATTTGAAGACCCAATTATCCTCCAAATTCAACGTGAAAGATCTTGGTGTTGCAAACTATATTTTGGGAATGGAAATTAAAAGAGATTGGGCAAAGAGGAAGCTCTGGTTAAACCAGAGGAAGTATGTCGAGACAATATTGCAGAGGTTTAATATGCAGGATAGTAAACCGGTGAAGGTTCCTATTCTTGTAGGTGTGAAGTTATCTATTGAACAGTGTCCCAAGACACAAGAAGAGGAAGAGGACATGTCCTGTGTTCCATATGCAAGTGTAGTCAGTAGCCTGATGTATGTAATGGTCTGTACTAGACCAGACATTGCACATGCAGTGGGAGTATTGAGCAGGTTTATGTCAAAACCAAGGAAGGAGCATTGCACAGTAGTGAAGCGGGTTTTCAGGTATTTGTGTGGCACTAGTGATTATGGTTTGTGCTACCAGGGAATACCAGGATTGGACAGAGTGTTGGATATTCGTGGCTTTGTTGATGCAGACTGGGCTGGAGATCTGGATCAGAGAATATCTACAAGTGGGTATATGTTTAACCTATTTGGAGGTGCAGTCAGTTGGATGAGTAAGAAACAATCTGTAGTGGCACTATCAACTACATAGGCAGAATACATGGCAGCCACTCACGCAAGCAAGGGAGTAGTTTGGTTGCAGACTATGACAGCTAAAGTGCAATTTTCTTGGCAAAGAACCCTGCATATCATTCAAAGACAAAGCACATTGATGTTCAATATCAATTTGTGAGGGATATGATAGAAGACAAAAAGGTGTTACTGGTAAAGGTGGACACTTTGAAGAATACTGCAGATGCATTGACAAAATATGTGAGCTCTGAGAAGTTCTCTTAGTGTAGAGAAACAATGGGCATTGTAGGGCTAGATAAATGACTAAGCTCTCTTGTGGCCCCCTGTGGAAGGAAAACAACAAGTGGGAGAATGTTGGTTTGTGGTATATTCTTTCCACGACTAGCCCACATAGTTAACTGGGGCTTAGAAGGGGGGCGGAGCCCCCCCTTCGTTGCGTCAATTGCATAGCAGGGGGTCCTAGGGGGTTTGAGGGGTGCAGGTAACACCACTCTATGGGGTCTGGGGCAACGCCCCAGAAAATTTTGATTTTGGACCCTATGTTAGGTTGGGCGGACCCACCTATGATTTTGTGCATGATTTTCGCACGTGGTTTTGGATGCGATGATTTTCGGTCCATGGTTTTGGACGTGATGGTTTTTGGTCCATGGTATTGGATGCTTCAGCATGTATAAATATGTATTGTAACATTGAAAGGAAAATAAGGAAAAATCAAGCTGGTAGTACCGGTTTTGGGATCCAGGGGAAAATCTCTGTGTATATGTGTTTTTTATGTGTTATGCTCTCGCATTGTTTATTTTCTATGTTTTAGAATTCGTATGCAGGTAATTTCTATACAGGGTTAAAACCTACAATGGGGATTATTGCTTGTCATGTAAAGGGAAGTTTGTTTCGCTTCAAGGGGAAATATTTGTGTGAATGGGTTTTTCTCATCACATAAACATGTTTCACACTCTTGAACAAGTGTCGCCCTTATCCTCCCAAAGTCTATCATCGGAGCCGCACTTGTCGTAAGCTGCCAGAATGGGTTGTTGCATTAAGCAAAGTATGTTTTTATATGTTCTGTATGGTCTATGTTGTATGGCTAAGTGTTCAAGCGTGTGATCGTAGTCAATTCTATCACTGTTCACATCAATTCTACTTATCCCACACTCAACCAAAATATGGAGTTTCCCTAGCAACCTAGCCTCATCTAGATTTCCTGAACTGCGCACCTCGCATCTGAAACCCTCAAGTTTTTTCCTTGTCTGTTGGAATTGCGTAATGTGTAGAAATCCCAGCCTCCCTTGTCATCTAAAACTGTGTAGTCTCTTCCTCTGATGTCCATCCCTCGGCCGGAACCCATTGTCTCCAAAAAATGCACAGTTTTGTCCCTCAGGCATCTCAGCTGCCCAGTTTGCCTTGCATCCTAAAATTGTGCAGATGTGTCCTCCCAAGGCCTCATACCACAGTATTCACTGCATCCTGAAACTGCGCAGATGTTTCCTCCCAAGGCCTCATCCCGTAGTAGTCACTGCCTGCTTAAACTGCATAGTTGTGTTTCTCAGTGGCCATGAAGAAGGTTGACATTCTAGATGACTCCCAAGGAGCTGATGAGAAAGATAAGTAGACCAAGGAACCCAAGGTATGATATAATATCAGGACCACATGAAGATTTCATCTGATGCATAACCCTTTGGAGGGTAGATATGGAAAATGAAACATATCTTTTGAAATTCACCTCTTAGTGTAGCATGAAGGACTACTTGTCATTGTCATATCATTATGTCTTCAATGACATGCATGGTTTCAAGCACCGATAGTCATTCCATGTGTTTCTTCTAAGTGTCTTTCTCCCTTTCACTTGTTGGATCAATTGTCTTCTTTTGACATGTTTGGTTGTTATGCCATGTTTGTGAGCCTTTCTTGTGACCTTGAAGGTTGGTCTTTGTGTATACAAGTTGTCCTAGCCATGTCAACACCTATTGCACTCATAAAGTTTTAAGCATTGTCGCACAAGTGTTGTCACAGTCATCCCAAGGCCCATCTCAAGTGTTGCACATGTCGCTTTTAGTTCTAGACAATCTTACAAAGGGTAATACTTTGTCTTGTTGATCTGGTGGTCCATGTTTTCGTCTCATTGAAGTATGCTAAGTGTGTGATCTCAATGTCAAGTCCCTCACAAGTTCACTTGCCTCCTACACATAGCCATTTTCCTTAAAATCCTTCCGACTAGACAACTTCGCTTCACGGGACCCCAATTGAGTTGCACTACATAGTCTCAGCCCTCATTGATGTTGCTATGCTACCTAGAACTACGCATTGCATAGATACTATCCTCCAGGACAGCTGCACTACGCAATCCCATAGTTGAGTAGCCTACTTTCCTTCCCAGAATTACGCAAAAGTTACCTCAAACCTAACCTGAACTGCACATTTATCAGGATCAATCATCAATCCTCCTCCCTAATTGATGGAACCCCGCAATGCACAAAGACCTGAGCCTGCTTTGCCTCCCAGAACTACAAAGAAGTGTCCCCCCAGTGTCCTCCCCATGTAGGGACTCACTCCTCCCAAAAATTGCGCAAAACTGCCCTATCTGGTCCCTCTGCTTCCCGGTCTTGTCTTCCCTCAGAAAACTACGCATACCTACCTCCCAGGTTTTCACCTTGAAGCTGCCACTAATGATCTCAACTGTGAAATCCTGTCTCCGAGTGGCCTCTGCACAATTTTCCCTGGAAGTGAAAACTGTGCTCAAGAGTTCCTCAGCCAAGCCTGATCTGCGCTCTGCGCAGTCTTAGTGACTAGTCTCCCTCCCTATCACCTGGAACTATGTAATGCATAGTTATTGTGCCCTCTCTCCCATCTTATCACCTATCCCAGGCTCAGTCGATGGATAATAATGCATCATCTTAGACTAGGGAGTTTTGGATTTGATGTTGTCCCGTCATGAGTGAACCGTAGGAATAGGTACACTGTTAAATCATGGAGAGATGATGAAGAAGGAGAAGGAGGAGCAGACATCCTAGAAGACTCACTTATAGGTGGACAGAAAAAGAAGCTTATCAAGCATAAGAAAAGGGAACACATGAATGCAACCACCTCTCAAGACCAAAGATCATTGAAGACCTCGCATCATCAAGCTATGCGGAGGAGAATAGAGAGCACATCCAAGAACACATCTATCACTCAGTAGCAATAGCGGCTTGACATTGCCACCTCAGTAAGCTCATCCATTTCGGTCTTGTCATGTCAAGTCGTGTCATGATTTTTCAAAGGCAACATCACTATTATGATCCATGTCTATTGTAAATCGAATGTAATGTAAAGTGGAATTCCAATGGACACACGTGAATATGAAGAGTCGTGTTGGTTGAAAAATCATGAGGGTAGTCGAAGAGTCACAAGGGTCAAGCATCATCCTTGGTTATATATAACCCCTCATTGTATGAGCAAAGGACTTTTCACCTTGGCTCCTTCCACAAAGCAGAGAGAGTTTTCAGTTAGTTCTTTGAGGAGCGAGGAGTTGCTCCAATGTCCCACCACTAGGGCTAGTGATGTATGATGTAAATATGTGTCTTGGAACTTTTTCTTAGTACATAAGCATGTTCAAGCCAACGTGTTTTCATGCATGTCTTGTGGATGTTTGTAAGACTGTTCTTTCAGCATTTGTAATTCATGGTTGTGTCACATGTACTAAGATAGTTGAACTATTTCGGTTGTTTTAGTAATTACCTTGTTGGGAATGTGTTGTATTGGTTATCACTGTTGTCTCATCCTTGTGGACGACTTTGCAAGATACTAGACAGACCTTCCTCTCTTACTAGTTATAACAATCGTCACATCCATTGTGGACTACTCTACTGGATGGTCGACTTGTACTTTGGTTTTAACGGCTGCCACATCCACTGTGGACTATTCCACTGGATGCTAGATAGACCTTCCAGGTTCACTTGTCTCTCTTCCTGGGTGGTACTATTACCTCTCACTTAGAGGCTCACTTTTATCCCCCCTTTTTGCAATAAGATAACCTTGACACAATTACATTACGCACTCACCAGGCAAACTTACCTTGTTGTTTGAAGATACCAGCATAACACTCTCATGTGTTAACAGCTAGAGTCGAGGCAGATCTCTAAGTATATGGAAACTGAGCCTTTATACTGGATGGGACTCCTACACCAAACAATGTGAGGTCTAGTTGGGACTTCATATCTATGAGATCCCCTTGGTTGACGGATTTCCATCACCGTCAACAAAATGGTGCTAGAAGGAGGGCCAAATGACAGGTTGTGCCCACAGAGTCTAGTTTGAATCTCTTATTTAAAATGGCTCTTCCTAAAATCATAATCCTGAGATGTGTTTCTAAAGAGATTAATTGTACCATCCCTGTAGAGGTTATTCATGACTTTTCTGAGTTCAAGTTCAATGGTGAGGTTGAATCATCTTTTTGTGTACATCTGCTCCAATGTCCCACTTTTTGCCATTGTCACCAAATAGAGTCTAAAGATGTCTGGGATATATTACTCACCCTCACATTCAAAGGTCATGTTAAACAATGGTGTCATACATTACCGATTTCTTCTATCAGTTCATTCGGTCAGCTTGCCGAGATGATGGTTAAAGCTTTCGATAAAGATAGCTACCAGGATGTCTATGAAAGAATCTATCGGTTAAGAATGGAGCCTAAAAAATAATTTGAGGATTTTTCGGATTGGTTCCTTCACATCTGTTGCGAAATTCCTGAGAAAATAAATAAATGAATAATATATATATATATATATATATATATATATATATATATATATATATATATATATATATATATATATATATATATATATATATATATATATATATATATATATATATATATATATATTTGAACCCAGATTTCTTGAGACAAGAGTTTAAATGCTTGGTTCATGTTTCCCAATATGGTGAACCTCTTGTTTTCCCTTCCTCCCCAACTCTTGCAGATCATGAGGCACCTTGGATTGCAGAGGAAGAACCCACTACCCCGTTTGTTCCTTGTCTTCCTCCTTTTCCGGTCCCAATGTGGGTGCCTCCTTGCAGTGATCATGAAACTAGGAAATCTACGAATCAAATATCCAGTCCATCTTCTCATTCATCTCTAGCTTCAAAGAAGGAAATTCTAGAATGGGTCATCAAGCCTATGATGAAGTCTCACTCCTTACATCTGCAAGAATATGTCACTATTCACAACTCTAATCTCAAGACTTATCTAGATTTATGTTTTCTTGTATCTTCTTCACATCATGACTCCTTGTACCATGACTCACTTGATCAATCTGCTTCACCAACCAGTTCTTCACCTTCTCTTGATTCTCGAGCTACTAGCTCAAATTGCGATTAGGTACAAAGCAG
Source organism: Pinus tabuliformis (assembly GCA_031772625.1). Classification (NCBI taxonomy): domain Eukaryota; kingdom Viridiplantae; phylum Streptophyta; class Pinopsida; order Pinales; family Pinaceae; genus Pinus; species Pinus tabuliformis. The sequence goes on from CM062817.1 coordinate 723,436,149, forward strand.
CCACATCACACAAGTAAAGGAGAAGAAAGGTGGGGATACTTTCAATATTTCCTCTATGTTTCAAAATTTTCTGTATCAAACCAATGATTTTCCATTCTTGAACGATTCTCAATTTTCTAATCACAATGGAAAATCCAATGCAATCAAGTCTTTCAATCAACCCCCAACCTTGGGCGGTAGTCATCCCAATGATGATAACTCTATTTATGTATGTCATAACGAACACCCAAGCGCATCAGGTGATCTTCCAGTTTCTCATGAAGACTCTAATTTAGATCTAGAATCTACTTTGGTCAAAGAAGATGTTCACGTCAAAACTTCCTCTTCACCTCACTCTCCCTTATGTCCTACCATTCACATCGCATCCACTTGTGATGGAGATAATACATGTTCTTTTGTTTCTTCATACGATGAGTTATCTCCTCGACTGACACAAGGCATTGAGGCTATCCATGATGAAATTGAAAACAATCAAATCATAAAGAACTCTTCCCACCCCTCATCATCTCTTCTTTTGCATGAAGACAACCTCTCAAATCAGCTTACTCATGAGATATCACCAATGCATTTATCTTTGAATGTGATATCAGAAGAGCCTCTTCAATTGAGTAATCTGATTGTTGTTGAAGCTGCAAAATCTGGTGAAACCTGTGAAAGAAATAGCTACCATCCGAAGAGCATTTTTGAAATTAGCAACAACAGCCACCCTCAAACCATGCATGATCTGGTTCAAGCTTCAAAATGTGATTCTATAATTCTAGAAAGTTTTGGGGCCTGCCAGGGAGTTGAGGTACTTCAACTTTTATTGATGCTTATGTCAGGATCTTGCGACTCTGGTAAGCCCCCAGAACTAAATCAGATCTGGTTTCTCTCACACAATCCATCTATCTGCATGATTTGACTCGATGTGGATTCCTGTGTGAAAAATGTTTGCTATTACGGGTGTGATCTCTCAAATTTTAAAATTTGCACTTATGACCAAATTCACAAATCTGTTGCAGTTCATTCGTCTTCATGCACATCTCTCATATCAAACTCAGGTTGGGAATGCCCATCCCTCATGAAGTCATGGAAGTGTGAAGTTGATCATCTCAAAAACTATCTTTTCCCACAATCATACTTATCAAATTTCCCCCTTAATAGTCAACTCCTCGGTCTTCTTGCAAATATTGTACTACAAATTTGTCCTCTCATCACACCTGAAATATCCCTGTGTGGTGATGAACACACAAGTTGTCACATGAATCAAGTTCTTCTCCATTCACCATGCTTCAACTAGATTCATGCATTCATGGTGCTAGCATCCTTTTTAAACTCTTTTGATGATTCTGATGCTTGTACAATTGGTCACTAGTTGCAGGAAGGTGGTTTGTCATATCTGGCTCGCAAGGAACTTGGTTCAATTGTTCTAAGCATTCACAAGATTGTTAAAATTGATTTTTCTTCATTCATTCCAAACTGGGAATTTGACATTTCAATCAGCTCATCTGACAAATCCCCTGTCTTTGATGACTGTCATTCGATTTATCATTTTCCCATCAGCACATCCAATGAAAATTGTTTCACTCTCTTTGATCTTCACTATTCAACATCTTTCTATTCATACTTTTGTCAAACAGGTGAGGCACTTCAGCCTTCACTGATGGTTATGGAAGGTCCTCACTATCTTGACATGACCATCGAGGATGATCAAATCTATTTTTCCTTACAATATTCCCATCGTGATCTTGCTTCTCGAATAAAAAATTCACCTTTTCAAAGATCACGAGGCTTTCAAGATGACCATCATGAATTTTATGATCCAATCGTTGAATGGCTAGAACAATCTTACTTGGAAAGCTCTGTTGCAGACAGTGAGTTTCAATCCTTCCTCGTGCTTGCTAAGAAGCTCAGTGCAGATGAGGACACACTCACAAGAGGCTTTCGAGGTTTGTTGAATAATAGTATTCATTGAAAAGGTAAGCATGTGGATTTGGTGAAAGTAGTGGTTGTGACCCATCTTTCTGCCCACATGCAAGACCTTCCTTTTCCTGTGCAAGTTTTACAAGCTTTTATATCTTATGTTACACATCACATTTTATCGGTTTTAATTGATCATATCTTTATGGATGCAGGTCGGGAACAACTATGGTGGCTTCACTGGAAATTTCATTACACGTAACCTCGATCTTCTAATTGTTAGGATAGGAGTAGGATTAGTTGCATCTTAGTTTTCCTTCCATGCATTCATTCCCTATAGTTTGTCTTGGTTTTCTTATTATGGATCTGCATCATGTTTGTTTAATCATTTTTTTATCTTGATTTTATTTTCTAGTTTTGTGTCTTCTTTCTTTTCGCTTTGTTTCCTTCCTTGTTGAGTTTTCCTTTCGTTTCCATTAAATGAATAAGTGTTGTGTCTGGACATGTTTGGCTTCCAAGTGTGTATGTGGCTGAAGTTCAAAGAGTCTTGTGATAGTTCAACATTTGACCAGTCCTGTGTCTGCCTTCCTTCTAATTGGTTGCATCTTTTGGCCCATGAATTTCTGACAGAAAATACGATCCATTTGTAAAGAGAGCTTTGGTCAAACCATGAACCTGTGTCCAAGCTGGGAAACCTCATGCCTATACTTAGTTTTCTGCTTTGGTGTTTCAAGCTTATCCAACTAGTAGAAATGGAGAAGGGGAAAATATAAACGAGCAAACCTATATCAGAGGTCTTTATATGCTTCTCTGAAGTAACAACCTCTCCTACTCTCAATAAGTCGAGATACCTCTTCTGACCCAAAATAAATAAGTGTCGATGCAAAATTCTCTTTAAAAATAAAAAAGGAAAAATAAGAGAAATGCTCCCTACACAGAGAGGTGAAGCAGGCAACTCCACTGCAGTATTGTCTAGGCTTGCTGGCATTGGAGTAATGCTTGTGTTCCTGTGTGACTTCGTCGGGGTACTGTTCAAGCCTGCTGGTAGCGGAGCAATACCAAAGATGAAAAACTATACTATGAAAATCTTAAGCTCACGACCTAAACTACCCTTCACAATTTGAAACACTATGATCTGGTTGAATCTTATGTTGTGTTCAAACTGAGAAGGTACAAAGGGGACCATGCCTACCCATGAGGTAAGTGGGGAAGCCAAAGTAATCGACACGATGAATCAATACTCCCTGAAGGACCAAGGCCCTGGACTAAAATGAACCAAGACAGAGAAGTTGGTATTCAACCAGTGTGTCACCAAGTGTTGTAGCGGCTGCAACACCCTCCAAAATTTTAGCCTGCACCCAAATTTCGGAGCCTACTATGGATCCTATGATCGGTTGTTCCTTAGTCACTTATTGGTAAGCTGATGATCTCAATTTCCCCTCTTCGATCTTAAGAGTCATTCATGCTTTTATCTTTATATAGTATGTGTCATCTTTGGGCATGGGGATTATCACTTGTCATGCAAAGGGAAGTTTGTTTTACTTCAAGGGGAAATCTTTGTGAGAATGGGTTGTTCTCATCACATAGACATGTTTCACACTCATTTCACGCACTCTTGCACAAGTGTCGCCTTTATCCTCCCAAAGTCTATCATCGAAGCCGCACTTGTCGTAAGATGCCACAAAGGTTGTTGCATTAAGTGAAGTATGTTTTTATATGTTTTGGATGGTCTATGTTGTATCACTAAGTGTTCAAGTGTGTGATCATAGTCAAGTTCTATCACTGTTCACATCGGTTCCACTGATCCCACACTTAACCAAATTCTAGAGTTTCCCTAGCAACCTAGCCTCATCCAGCTTTCTTGAACTACGCACTTCACATCTGCAACCCTCAAGATTTTCCCTTGCCTACTGGAACTATGCAATGCACAGAAATCCCAACCTCCCTTGGCATCCAAAACTACACAGTGGTTCCTCTAGTGTCCTTCCCTCAGCCAGAACCCACTGTCTCCAAAAAATGTGCAGTTTTGTCCCTCAGGCATCTCAGCTGCCCAGTCTTCCTTGCATCCTGAAACTACGTAGATGTTTCCTCCCAGGACCTCATCCCACAGCAGTCACTGCATCCTGAAACTATACATATGTGTCCTCCCAAGGCGTCATCCCACAACAGTCATTGCCTGCTTAAACTACGCAGTTGTGTTTCTTAGTGGCCACGAAGAAGGATGACATTTTAGATGACTCCCAAGGAGCTGAGGAGAAACATAAGCTGACCAACGAACCCAATGCATGATAGAAGATCGAGACCGCATGAAGACTTCATCTTATGCATAACCCTTTGGAGGGTAGATATGGAAAACGAAACACATCTTTTGTAATTCGCCTCTTAGTGTAGCATAAAGGGCTGCTTATCATTGTCATATCATTATGTCTTCAATGACATGCATGGTTGCAAGCACCGACAGTCATTCCATGTGTTTCCTCTAACTGTCTTGCTCCCTTTCACTTGTTGGATCAATTTTCATATTTTGATATGTTTGGTTGTTATGTCATGTTTGCAAACCTTTCTGGCGACCTTGAAGGTTGGTCTTTATGTATAAAAGTTGTCATGTCCATGTAAACACCTATCGCACTCATACACAAAGTTATAAGCACTGTCACACAAGTGTCGTCACAGTCATCCCAAGGTACATCTCAAGTGTCGCACTTGTCGCTTTTAGTTATAGACAGTCTCACAGAGGGTAATGCTTTATCTTGTTGATCTGGTGGTCAATGTTGTCATGTCGTCGAAATATGCTAAGTGTGTGGTCATAATGTCAAATTCCTCACAAGTTTACTTGCCTCCTACACATCCATTTTCCTGAAAATCCTTCCGACCAGACAACTACGCTTCACCAGACCCCAACTGAGCTACATTGCGTAGTCTTAGTCGTCAAGGATGCTGCTCTGCTACCTAGAACTGCGTAGTGTGCAGAGACTGTCCTCCAGAACAAGTGCATTGCACAATCCCAGAGTTGAGCAACCTGCCTTCCTTCCCAGAATTGCACAGAAGTTGCCTCAAGCCTAACCTAAACTGTGCATTTCTCAGGATCAGTCATCAAGCCTCCTCCCTTACTGTTGGAACCCCGCAATGCACAGAGACCTGAGCCTTCTTTGCCTCCCAGAACTGCATAGAGGTGTCCCCCCAATGTCCTCCCTTAGTCAGGACTCACTGCTCCCAGAAACTGCAGAGAACTGCCCTATTTGGTCCCTCTTCTACCCAGTCCTCTCTTCCATCATAAAATTACGTAGACCTGCATCCTAGGGCCCCACCTTGTAGCTACCACTAATGATCTAAACTATGCAATCCTATCTCTCAGTGGCCTCTGCACAATTTTCCCCGATAGTGACGATTGTTCTCAGGAGTTCCTCAGCCAAGCATGAGTTGTGCTCTGCGCAGTCTCAGTGACCGGTCTCCCTCCCTGTCACTTGGAACTACATAATGCACAGCTACAGGGCCCTCTTTCCTAGCATATCACTTGTCCCAGGCTCATTCCATGGATAATAATGCATCATCTTAGACTAGGGAGATTTGGATTTGATGTCATCCCATAATGAGTGAATCACAGGAACAAGTACACTGTTAGATCATGGTGAGATGATGAAGAAGGAGAAGGAGGAGCAGATATGCTAGAAGACTCACTTACAACGGAACAGACAAAGAATCTTATCATGTTCAAGCAAAGGGAACACATGCATGCAACCACCTCTCAAGACCAAAGATCATTGAAGACCTCGCATCATCAAGTTATGTGGAGGAGAAGAAAGATCACATTCAAGAACACATCTATGACTCTGCAGTAATAGTGGATTGACATTTCCACCTCAACAAGCTAGTCCATGTCGACAGTTTCATGCCAAGTCGTGTCATGAGTTGTCAAAGGCCACATCACTATTATGAGCCATGTCTAGTGTAAATTGAATGTAATGTAAGGTGGAAGTCCAATGGACACACATGAATATGAAGAGTCATGTCAGTTGAAAATTCATAGGAAATTGAAAAGTCATGAGGGTAGTCAAAGAGTCACAAGGGTCAAGCATCACCCTTGGTTATATATACCCCCTACATTGTATGAGCAAAGGAATTTTCACCTTGGCTCCTACCACAAAGCATGGATATTTTTCAATCAGTTCTTTGAGGAGCAACGAGTGGCTGCAATGTCCCACTACTGGGTCTAGTGATGTATGATGTACATATGTGTCTTGGAAATTTTTCTTAATACAAAAGCATGTTCAAGCCATCACGTTTTCATGCATGTCTTGTGGATGTTTGTAAGACTATTCTTTCGGTATTTGTAATTCATGTTTGTTTCACATGTACTAAGATAGTTGAACTATTTCAATTGTTTTAGTACATACCTTGTTGGGAATGTGTTGTATTGGTTATCACTGTTATCTCATCCTTGTGGACTACTTCATAGGATACTAGACAGACGTTCCTCGCTTACTTCTTATAACGATCGTCACATTCGTTGTGGACTACTCTGTTGGATGGTGGAGGGATTTTCCTAACTCCTCTCTAAATAAGGAATTTCATAACTATTGGGAAAGGAACAATCACTTTTATATGTGATTTCAAGAGAAAAGGTCTAAAGTTTTTTACTATCTTAAAGACTACAAAAGCCTGTTTTATCTACTTCTGAATAATTCAACTCTACTCCCTGTAGATTAGAACTAAAGAAGGAAATAGGATCTTCAATTTGTTCTTCATTTGGTTGAGTTAAAACTTTTGCATGGGACTGTTCAGAAGCAAAAGTATATAGGACAAATTCTTTAGAAAAATCAAGAAATGATAATGAAGGAGCCTATATTATGGCTCGCTTTATTGAGTCAAAAGTTGATCTTTCAGTTTGTCCACATTTGTAGATTGTTTTCCTTTTTATCATATTCTGTAAAGGCGTGACGATCTGTGAAAAACCAGGGATAAAGCGTTTAACAAAATTGATTTGGCCAAGAAAGGATTGCATAGATTTTTTGTTATGAGGTAAGGAGATTTTTGAAATAGCCTTAACTCTTCCTTCTTTTGAAACAATAAAGCCTTAAATCTTTCCTTCACTAAGAGCAAAGAATGATTTCTTAGGATTCAGGGAAATCCCAAACTTTCTGCATCTTTCAAAATTTTGTTTTAAATCATTAAGATGATTATTCCTTTCTTTTGAGTAAATTGTAATATCATCCAAATACACAACAACTGATTTGTTAATCAAATCTTTGAAAGCAATGTCCATAGCTCTTTGGAATGTAGCTCCAACATTTATCAATCCAAAGGGCATCTTCTAATAGACGTATGTTCCCCATTTAGTTCTAAATGTGGTTTTTAATCTGTCTTTAGGATGTACAATAATCTGGTTATATCCTAAAAAACCATCTAAAAATGACATCAATTCAGAACCTGCAACAGATTGTAAGATTTGTTCCATTGGTGGTAAAGGAAAATTGTCCTTTTCACATGCTCTATTCAAATTTCTAAAATCAATGCAAATTCGGATGTCTCCATTCTTCTTTCTAACAGGAACAAAATTTAAAACCCACTTTGAGTGTCTAACCAGGAAAATAATCTTGGCTTTGAGTAATTTATTTAACTCGGTCTTCATTTGAGCTTCAAGATTAGGATGGATTTTCCTAAGTTTTTGTTGGACAGGTTTTACATCAGGCAGCATGGGTATAGTATGTTGAATGATAGATGTGTCATATGTTTTTAATCCATCATAACTCCAGGCAAAAACTTCCTTGTAACACCTTAACAAATGAATGAAAGCAGATCTCTCATTAGGTGAAAGTCCAAGGCCTAAATTGATATTTTCGGATTTTTCATCAGACCCTAGATTAACCAGTTCAAATCTTAAGGTACTACTCTGGAGTTTATAATTAGTAGCTTTCTTGAATCTATCTTTCAAATCATATAAATTTTCTAATTTTACTACATGTTTCAGCAAGGAATTTTCCTTAGAAGACTTATTAAGTTTCTTATCATGTTCATCTTCATCAATAATTTGATTTGAATAAGAACCTTCAAAAGTTAAAAAACTAGAATATCATTATCATCATTGAATGCACACCAATTAGTTATGTTATAAGGAATTGAGGGGCGAAAAATCAACTCTATTGAAAATCTATCAGGATTGAAAGCTTCTAGAGGAATGAGCTTTGAAGCAACATTAGCTAAGAGATAAGCACTAGCATTCTACATTCTTGGAATTGTAGTTATATTAAATGCAATGAAATGAGTAGTTAAATCTTGAATCAAGGATTGATAATGCTTAAGATGATTAGAAACACAATGAATATTGTTCCTTACTTGTTTGATAACAATTTCTGAATCACCATAAACTTTAAGATGCTTGACATCAAGACTAATTGCTTTTTTAAACCCTGAACCAATGCTTCATATTCAACAATGTTATTAGTACAATCAAATTCCAATTTGCATGCAAGCATGGTTTTCTCTCTGTTCGGATTAATTAAAATTCATCCAACTCCTGCACCACCACTAGACTTCGATCCGTCAAAATAAAGAATCCAAAACAATTCATCACACTTATTTACAGTATTATCTACAATAATAATACATTTTGATGAATATGTTTGGGAGCAATTTTCTATTTGTGACAAAACAGAATCATCAGGAAAAGGAGAATTCTGAGAAGGGAAACTACCAAAGAAGGATCTTGAATAATAATTTCCCAAAATATTGTTTGTGAACACCACTCGTTCGTTCTCTTCATCTAAATCGATCACAAAATATTTCATGTGTTTTTCCCTATCAACACGAATTTGATTAGGTTTTCCATTGTAAGGGAGCCAAAGATGTGACCAATCAGTTGTGAAATAACCATGTAGTTTCTTAGACCAATCCCTGCTTAAAATGAGGCCATAAAATTTAGGATTTTAGCAACCAATATATCAATTATTTGACAAAATTTTGGGTTTGAAGATAGTCTGATTAAAACAACATTCATTTCTCCTAAGACTTTGACTTTTGTTCTCTCTAATTTGACAATTTGCATAACAGACTTGTGAGGTGTAACGTTCAATTTAAGACATACGGAATAAGCCATCATATTGGAGGATGCGCCTGAATCTAGTAAACAATTGTGAACATTTTTGTTGAATATTTCAAAAGTCAACAGAAATGGAGGAGTGTGAGAATTTGATCTATCTCCAATCAAGATGCCATAGGAAGGATCGATTTTATCTATAGGGACATATGGGTGTTTATGTTTTCCTTTTGAGGCTTTTGCAATGACAAAAGTAAAAGGTAATGGGGATGTAGGAACATCATTCAATTCATTGAGTAACAATTTTTGTTGTTGTTTCAGTTTACTAACCTCATACAAAGAAATATTAGCTTTAGTCTTTTTCATGTCCTCTACAATATTATATTCAATGTTATCTAAAACTATCAAAGTTTTAGATGATGAAGTAGATGGATAAAAGACTTAGAAGTACTTGGAGAGGAATGAGAAGGCTAAGTAGGAGTCTTTTTAATCGTACCTTTCTCATTAGTTGGAGTAGAAGTTTTTTTTTTTTTTTTTTGCTCGATGAAGTGGTATCAACAAGTCCCTTGCTTCTAGTACTTACTGGAAAAACTTATTCTTCTTCTTCATTCTCTGAAGTGGTCAGGATAAAGTACCATAAGCCATGAGCTTCAACTATCTCCTCTTCTTGTGCTTCATTGGTAGATAGAGATGTTTCTTCCTCTTCTTTGTCATCATCAGATTTTGCATTTGATATTTCAGCAGGTGGTTCTGATTGTGAAGGTTGATTCCTTTTAAAAGGTCGATAGGATTTCCTTGAGGATTCAACAACTTGTTTCTTGATTTCAACCATCTCATTTCACATTGTTTTCAACACTCTTTGTAATCCTTCCAAATCAAAAGGATCTTTAGAAACCTTTTTCTTGGTCTCTTTTCTTTCTTTAATGGCATATTTCTTTTCAAGTGCTAGAACTCTTTTCTCAACAAATAAAGATTCTTTCATGTTATCTAGAAGTACTGGAATTGATATATCATTTAATTTGTACATCAACGTCAGGTCTGGAGGTATCTAGGATTTTATTTAATAATTTGTTGAATCTTGAATTAAAGTCTTTGATTTTCTCATTTTGGTTAGATTTGAGATCTGATAAATCATTGATTAAGGTAGTTGTTGTTCGATCATCCCCAAATTTTAACAAGAACTGTTCTTCAATTATGTCCCAGCTTGTGATTGATCCAATGAGTAAAGAGAAATACCAGGACCTTGAAGATACTTCAAATGTGTAAGGGAATAGTCCAAAAACTGCATCTTCTTCTGAAATCCCATTGAGATTGATTACTAGCATAAAATTATGAAGGTATTCCTCTCCTGGTAAACCATCATCTGAATTATATTTGGGTAACCATCTTTCTCAGTGTTTAGATAGAGGATGTAAAGGTGGTGTCATTGCAACTACACCTCGGTTATTCCATGGTCTGTTTTCCATTTTTGGAGTATTAGGACCAGAAGAAGTTGTACTTGATGAAGAGGCTATGGGAGATTGGATAGTTGAAGAGATTTCCCTTACAGTGCTATTGATTACAATATCACTAGTCTACTATGGAAGAGGAATGTGAATGGAAGAAGAAGATAAAGGATGATAGGAGGAAGGCAAAGGAGAATGAGAAGAAGCGGGATCGATAGGAGTATGAGGTGGAGAAGATGATATAATCCCACTAGCTAAAGATTCAGTATTTGGAGTATTTTTTATTTTTCCGATGAGTGGGCAATGGAAATTCAAAAGGCTTGATTCCAAGTTTCTCACTCTAAGATCTAGTTAAAACTCCAAAAGATTGAAGAGATGAAGTGACACTTCCTTCAGATAAATCAGTCTGAGAAACTTTTTCTCCAGAAATTGAAATTCCTTCCAACCTCTAAATTAAAGTCTGCACTTCAGGAGATTCTACAGGTGATTCTGATGAAGTTTGATTGATTGGTTTTAGAAGTGAGCTAGGAGATTTAGTGGTTGGTTCAACAACTTCAGATCTAGAACTAGGAGATTTAGAATGGAAACTTGATTTTGGTGGAAACTTTGAGGGATATTGACTCTTAGAATGACTTTTAGTTTTAGGGTGAGACTTTGTTGTCATTCATAGTCTGGTTTCCCTCCTTCTAGAACCAAAAATGTTGATGGTCATGAATGACTGCATCAACATTGGGGAAAACCATCCGGTTAGTGATCCGAATTTAAACAAGAACACAACAAATTACAAATATAACTATAAACACATAGATGCAGCAGAAATAAAACTTCATTTGATTGATATCAAAGAACTGAAATATGCTTACATACAAAATGGAAATAAAGTAGCTCGAGTGATGGTAGCTTATCTTTGAGAAGAGATGTGGCAGCTACATGCCTCTGAACTGTGTTACAATGAGGCTTGAGGGCCTATTTATTATTGAGAAGCAATGGAAAACCCCAAACATCCAAAAATTTAACCCTAGGAGATGAAACACCAAACTATGGGTTCTGTTAGGGTAAATTGGTACATCAACTTCCCGGGGTCATAACTTTGGCATACGATCTTCGTTTGACGCACACAATACCTTGCTAGAAAGATCTATCTGAGGAATACAACTGCTAACAATGAACATCGAATTAAAACTATAGATTTTTTGCTTGTGATTTTCCCAAAAACCTTCGTTTATGGCCTCAAAACGGCTCTAGAAGTTCAGGACCCGAAAAAACTACCAAAAATAGTAAACTATGCTACAATTAAGGAAACTGAAAAACTGAAAGAAACAATGGTGAGGGTCCAATTGGAATAGGTGGGTGGGCACCAATATCCACCTGGATCATTCTTCCCCCTTAGGAAGAAATGGTCCCCATTGCGTTGAGTTCCTCCATGAGATGAGGAAACTTCTGTTGAACTTGGTCCCTGGTGACCCACTTGCCCTTGTGAAGGAGTTGGCATACTTTGACAACTCAATATAGTTGGATCCTTTGTTGTCGGGTGTTCTTGATTTGTGCATCCATGACCTACTTAGTTGTGGCTTATTCCATGCAGTCTTGATTTAACTCTGTAGGTGTGAGTTGTTCTGCCATGTATGATGTGTCCAACAATGGTGGGAAGTATGGTCGAAGGCGGTCCACATTGAACACTAGGTGTGCAGGCCAAGGAGTGGGAGGATGCTGAGCTCAAATGCATTGTCTCCCACAACCTTGGTAATGGTTTACGGGCCATATGGGAGTGGTTTGAGTTTCCGATAGGCTCTGGTAAGGTGTTCCTTATACAAATGCAACCAGACTTTGTCACCCACCTAGAACTTGTGTGGCACCCGATGTTGATCATGTCGTTGCTTGTACTTAGCATTGGCTCTATCCAATATGTCATGGACCTATTGGTGGATGTGTTGAATGTGCTCAATGAAGCTATTTTCCTTGTCGGCTTCGGACTAGACATGAGTTGAATCTGCTTAAGTAGCTACAAATGGTATGGCCACATCAAAAGGACATAGTGGTTGGAATCCCAAGCCCACCTAAAAAGGGATGTGGCCAGTAGAGCTGTGGAGAGCTCGGTTATAGTTGTGTTGGACATAGGGGATTCTCTCATCTCATGTGGATGAATGCTTTGAGTTGTACATGTGAAGAATGTGTACGATCATCCTGTTGATGACCTCTGTCTGGCCATGAGTTTAGGGATGGAAAGTTATGGACTTAGTGAGCTTGGTGTCCAACATCGACTAGAGACTAGACCAAAATGTACTGAGGAACATGTTGTCCCGATCTAAGATGTATATTGTGAGATCCCAAAGTGTATGCACACTCATTCAAAGAAGAGTTTAGAAGTGGCTTATGTTGTGATATTCTTCTTGCAGGCTGCCATAATGGCCATCTTTGAGAATTTGTTGATGACCAAAAAAGCACAGTCGTTGCCATGCTTAGTAGAAGGAAGGCCCAACATGTAATCCATGGACATGGATTCCCATGGTCAACTAGGGGTAGGCAACAAAGTATAAAGGCCTTGCTTCTTGATGGCCAGTTTGGCAATTGCAAAGGCAATGTAGGATATGATGTACTTCCTGACATCTTGTCGAAGATTCAGCCAATAGAAATACTTTTGCAGTACTGCCACTATTTTCTCGACCCCAAAATGCCCAACGACCCGACTGTAGTGTGCTTCCCAAATCATCTTGGCATGCTTGCTTGAAGCAACACAAAGGTGTCCCAGGTGGCATAACAGTGCATCCTAGAGGTGAGAATCTAGAACTTGTGGACCCTCCAAGAGCATCTGGTATGTGTGGCAAAATTCTGGGTCGCTTTTGTAGAGAAGTGGCCAATCAAAAGTCTCGTGCCCATAAGAGTTGAGCATGGTGGTTAACGCCATGATCGTTGGTCAACTGAGACAGTTTTCAACATTATTGGTCATGCCCTTCTTGTACTTGATATTCAAATGGAACTGTTGTAGGTATGTGGACCAATTCTGATGGCGATCATTCTGCAACTTCCCTTACATCCGTATGAACTGCAGGGGTCGGAGGTCTTTGTGGATGACCATTTCCTTCCCCAAGATGTAATACATCTCTTTGTCATAAGTGGGATACTTTCGGCCTGTGTCTAAAAGTTATCACTATGATATTCCATTGGACACCCATGTTGAGTAAGGACTTCCCTAATAGCATAGTCAGAGGCATTTGTTTCGATCTCAAATGGTTGTTGCAAGTCTGGTAATGTGAGCATTGGTGCAGAGCAGAGGCGATGTTTCAACTCTGCAAACGCCTTTTGTTGAGATTCTTACCAAAAGAATTTTTCTTTTACTCCTCCCTTGGTGACTTGACTTAAGGGACAAGTGATATGACAAAACCCCAACACGAACCTATGGTAGAAATTGGCAAGACCCATAAAGCTGCGGAGCCCTGTCAAAGTGGTTGGGGCTAGTCAATCCTGAATGACTTGGATCATGGCTGGATCCACATGCACCCCTCGTTCATCAATAATGTATCCCAAATACTGAACCTGGGTCATGCCAAAAGTGTATTTCTCCAAATTGGCACACAATTTGTGTTGTCATAGTGTTTGGAGAACCTGTCGGATGTGGTGGAGGTTCTCTTCCCAACTCTGGCTGGGGATCAGGATGTCATCCAAGTATACCACTACAAATGAGTTGGTGAATGGCCGCAATATGTCATCCATCAGCCTCATGAAGGTTGCAACAGCATTCATCGACCCGAAAGGCATAACCAGTCACTCGAAAAGGCCCTCCATGGCTTTGAAGGCAGTATTCTACACATCAAAGGGTTAGATTGGTACCTGGTGATATCCAAACTTCAAGTCGATCTTTCTAAAATATTTTCCCCCCTTGAGTTGGTCCAAAAGGTCATCAATCCGTGGGATCAGGTACCTATTCTAGACAATTATCTTGTTCAGCGCCCGATAGTCAATACAAAGTCTCCAAGTCTCATCCTTCTTCTGTACAAACATGATCGGGTTCCCACAGGGCGATGAATTTGGCTGAATGTGACCTTTTTGCAGTAGCTCCCAAATCTGCCTCTTGATTTTGTCGTTCTCCATAATAGAGCGTCGATAGATTGGTCCATTGGGAAATGGCGCCTCTGGGATCAAATCAGTGGAGTGCTTGACTTGATAGTCAGGCACCCCTGCAGGGGAGGTGAAGATATCCTTGTACTCCTCCACAGCCTTGTCCATCTGTTGTTGTCGTGTGGAGGGGCCTTGCCTAGAGGTCATGGCCACCATATTCTTCTTCCCCCGAGGACGTATCATCAAGAAAAAAAATTTCCCGGTTTTGGAAATGAGCTTACTAAATTGTTTTGTAGTAACCAAAGAGATGGCAGTAGGCGGTTCTACCTCCGGTATCCTGTAAAACTTATTTCCCAAGGTAACAATAACAATGCGAGGCCTTGACTCATACACAACATGTCACTTCCACGAGTATGGTTGGCCTAATAATACATCACAAACATCAAGAGGAGCAACGTCACATAATACCTCATCCGTAAAGGGCTTGATGCTGTATGGAAGGTGGCACTACTGGCTAACGCAAAGATCATGTCCTTGGTGAAGCCACCCTATGGTGTACAGTTGTGGTCAATAAGCCCGGTTTGTTCACAAACTCTGCTGAAATGAGGTTCTTTTGTCTCGCATTGTCGACAATGAACTGTAGCGGGGAACCCTTTACCAACATCTCAAAGTGGAAGAAGCTCTCCTCCTTTATATCTTCAGGTTCCTCCTTCTAGATCTTTGTGGTGGCAACGGTAGCATTGGGCTCCTCATCGATAATCTTCTTCCCTTTTTCATTCCCCTTGCTGGGTTCTGACTCAGATTCAGAACATGCATCTGATTCAGAAGCCTTCATCTTGGCCACTAGTGACTGCTTAGCCCAACACTCACTTGTGTTGTGACTGGAGCTCTTATGGAACTCACACCACTTCCCCGTGTCCTTCTTCGGCTTCGCAGTGTTGTTCTTTGATTGTGGCTTTGGTAGGTTGTCCTGGGTCGCCTCGCCTTAGCTTTGTCCTTTGTTTTGCGCTTCGGGGGTACCTTTCCCTTGCTTCGAATTCGCAAATCCAAAGTCTCACTTTTTCTGTTTAAGCTTCTACTTGATCTTGACAGCGTATCGATACGTCGTGCTGAGTGAGGGGATGTCCAAGAACTCCACCTCATCCTGGATGTACCTATGTAAGCAGTCACGGTACTTGAGTACCAAATTTTCTCAGAATCCTTGATACCCAACTTCGTGCGAAGGGTATGAAAAACATTGGTAAAGTCTGGCACGTCTTGGTCTCTTCCCTGTCACAGTGTGGTCCACTTTATGTATTTATCCTCATAGCTCCCGACAGGGTAGTATTGCTCCTTAATGGTGTCCTGGAACGAATTCCAAGTGGGTGCGGCTGAAAATAGTGAGGGCGTACTTTCATCCTTCTACTCACAGTAGGTTTCCCACCAGTCCTTGACGTGGGGGGCAACTTTGAGAAGAGAAAAAGTAATATTTTCCCAGTTGGAAAAATCATGAACAGAAAAATATCCTTCTAGAAGATTTAACCATTTATCTACGACGTCTGCATCTATTTGGCCCTCAAATATGGGAATGTCAAAGTTTACCTGTACCTTAAAAGGAGTGGCGCCTCCAGAGTGGCTACTGGACGTGGATACGTCATTGGTGAGCAACCATTGAAGGATCAGGGAAAAGTTATCCATCATCGCATTCCTTTGTTTCTCAAGGGCCTCCTCAAGCAATATTTTGATAGGATCTCTTACTCCCTCATCTTTCTTTTCTTCCCCCATGGGCAGTCGTCGGGGTTTGCGAGGCTGATCTTGCAAAGGTTCAACCAAATCAAGCCCTAAATCCTTATACCCTGACCTCATTTGGGACATGTAAAGAAGGATCAAGAAAGAGAAGATCGCTCTAATACCATTGATATGAATTTAAACAAGAATGCAACAAATTACAGATATAACCATAAACACAGAGATGCAGTAGAAATAAAACTTCATTTGATTAATATCAAAGAACTGAAATATGCTTACATACAAAATAGAAATAAACTAGCTCAGGTGATGGTAGCTTATCTATGAGAAGAGATGTGGTGGCTACATGCCTCTAAACTATGTTACAATGAGGCTTGAAGGCCTATTTATTATTGAGAAACAATGGAAAACCCCAAACATCCAAAAACCTAACCCTAGGAGATGAAACGTCAAACTATGGGCCCCGTTGGGGTAAATTGGTTCATCAACTTCTCGAGGTCGTAACTTTGGCATACGATCTTTGGTTGATACACACGATACCCCGTTAGAAAGATCTATCTGAGGACTAAAACTGCTAACAAGAAATATTTAAGTTGAAAACCCATATTCACCACTCGTGATTTTCATAACAACAAAAAAACGTCGTTTAAGGCCTTAAAATGGCTCTGGAAGTTCAAGACCCGAAAACCTGCCAAAAATAGTAAATGTGCTACAATTAGGGAAACAGAAAGAAACAATGGTGGGGGTCCAAGTGCAATAGGCGGGTGGCCACCAATATCCACCTGGATCAGTTGGGACCTTAGAACAAATCCTTTTGCGTTTTGGATGATGGTTTCGACTGGAATTATGGGACTAGTTTCCCTTTCTATAAAACTATATGAAATGGAGTGAATAAGGCTATAATGCTCTAATATGACTAGAGACTAAAATAAAGAATACTACTATTTATCTCTAGTAAGTTGATGGTATATGTGATTACAAAGATTTCACAATTATCATAACAATGTAGATCATTATGTAATTATGAAGTAAAGCAAAGAAAGATAACTAATTTAATTAAATAGTTAATTAAATTAGTCTGTCAAATCGCCACATATACTGAGATCTCGTTGTTCACATATAATTTGTAATTTTAATCAGACACGTCAATAGTGATAATGAAAGATTTGTTTAACACATATATTATGAACAAAATTAGAATTCCATTCTACTCTAAGCAAATAAACAGCTAAAGGATAATAGTCCCTGATATATCATTGATCTACTCATCATAGAAAGGCAATGGTTCAACGTGATATTAAGAAAAACCTTAGTTACGATGGTGTAGCTTAAGATTTCTCTTTCAAAAATTCAGAACCCTTTCTCTTATCTAAGAAAGAATATTTATAGTTTCTTAACAAAAGATAAAGATAGAAAATACAATAACAACTTCAAGCAGTCTCAAATAAAAGTAACTAAAAGGAACATATTTGGAATCAGTTACAACATTGTCTATGCTTGGAAGGAAGACTGTCCTTTGATGCATTGTTGCAACTTGTATACATAAGTCAAATTCTTCAATTAAAGTGGAGACTTGAGTTGTATCTACATCTGGCTTGTGGAGATCACATCTCTCAACATTGGCAGCATTTGTGTGGTAGTGTTTGATAAGCATCGGAGCATAAGCCATTGACTGTGTGGTTTCACTAAGAACTGCCAATGACTCTCTAAGTTAGTATTGGTCAGTTGATCAATAATATCAGCTCGTTTCCTGGAGGATTCTTGCCATGTCTTAGTCATCAGTTTGATATCGGGTAACGTTCCCTCGTGACAACTCGAGATGAGATTAGCTTGGAGCAAATTATCATTGACTGCTTCAATGATATTACTTGAAATATCCCACGCCTGATAAATTGTTGCCTCCACTTGCTTAATGTGAATTTCCCACTCACTAAAAACAATCTCTTTATGGAACTCTATGATTTTAGGAAGATTGGCTAATCTTCCATCTGCACTTTCCTGCCAAGTCAAGAAACCAACAATTTTCTCCTTTATATCTTCAAAGTAATTTTTAATATCTGATAGTTGGTCTACCAGGGAGCCAGTTATCCTGTATTGATAATGAATAATTGCCAATTTCTGGAAAAATACTATTTGTTGTTGGGCAAGAAGAGTATTCAACTCTTTACCCTCTTTATTAAATTCAGTAAATTCTGGATTGACACTCAGATGTTCAATCCTTCTCTGCAGCTCTTGAATTTATGAATCTTAGGCATGTGTATCAACATCATATTGGACTTTGAGAGAGTCGAACCTATGTTGAAGCTCTGTCACATGTGCCTGCCAGTGTTTTGGTATCTTTTTTTTCTTTTTTTTTCAGTTTCAATGATTTGCTCTAACATTGAAATTCTCTCTTCTTTCTCCTTGGGCAGTTGATGAATATTTGTGGCTTTATCAATAGTAACTGAGGCATAGGCACATGTAATTTGGGGAAAACGGTATTGTTGTTCCTAGTTTGGGTTATTTTAAGCCAATCAGGGCTCAGCCGTAGTTGTTCTTGCTGTAACTGGTTTGTCTATTCCTGTAGGAACTTAGACTTTAAGTCTGAGCAGTTTCTTCAAACCTCTTTTTTTATTTTTCTTGTGAACTATTATATATGCAGTTTTGTTAGGTTACAGTAGCGTATGTATGCAAGTTTCCCCATATGAACCCGCGTATACGCAGGTTTCTTTGGGCTGAGTCACGTATACACGCAACTGTGTATTGACACAGTCACGTATACCCTAATTTTCCAAGATTTTGTCAAGACTTTCTGTTTTTGAAGATTTGTTTGCTGGTCTGAGGGTTTCCTGAGCAGTCAATTTTTGTTGTCAGTCTTTGGTTTTGCAGCAAGTTTCCGGTTTCGAATTCTCTCTTATTGTGGAAAGTTTTGGTCTTGTTTTGTTTTGTCGCAAGTATCATCATTTGTGTTTGAGCACACGAGATTTCTTTCTAGGAATCTTGGTTGTTCTGGTCTTCCAGAGTAGAAATATTGGTTTCAATATTTGTGACAAACTTTATCTTTCTGATCTTCTTGATTTGTGTCAAAATGCATCTTGTGTCCATTTGCTTTTCTCACTTTTTGAAAGTTGTTTAGTGACGATTTTGAAAGTTGTCTTTCTTGGTCTTTTGATCATTGTCACCGAACTCTTTTTGCTGCTTTTTGGTCGTTAAGAGCATCCTGAAACACCTATTTTGTTGAGTTTTCACCCATTTTGAGTTCATAACCTGCAAAGTGTTTTTGTTGCCTATTTTTCGGTCTCAAAGTTTTCAATAGTATTTGGAGCACTTTTGAAAAGTTGTTTTTTTTTTTTTGCTTTTGAAGAAAACTTCTTGAAAACTTGGTTTTTTCTTTCTTTTGCCTTGTTTTGATTTGGTTTCTTTTTGCGAGTGAAAGTGCATTTTGTTTGTCTTAAGATTTGCTTTTAGTGTTTGGACGAAAATGAGCATTAGCAACTTATATTCTATCTAAACATCTTAAGTGGCTATTTAGAAGTGATAAACAAGTTACTTTCATTCTTTGCTTTAGAGTAGTCTTAAGTTTTTGCATCAGCATATACTCATTGCATTAGGATAGTTTGTGCATCTTTTAGGGCATCCATAGTTTTTGTTAGTTTTTGTGAGTGTGAAGCTTGTTAAAAGAAAAGAAAAGAGAAATTTATTGCTTTCTTAGAAGTTCCTTAGAACCTGGTAGAAATTTCTTTCATCGAAGAACAAAACAATTGCATTTGCATATAGTTTGGTTTTTATTAATTTCTTTTGCATCGAAAAACACCACAAGTTTCATTTCCATTTATCCCTTGACTTAAGAACAGCCCATTTAAAAACAAGCACTAACTAAAATATACTAGAACTTTTTTATATTGTCAATTTAGACACACCAACAAGTTTTAGGATATTTAGGGCCTTGGATTAGGCGAGTGGAGAGAAAACTCTCCAAGGCCACTTTAAACTGTCAAACATAGAAGTCTGAATAGCGAGTGCAAATCCAATAGCATTAGGGAGACCAGGAAAGCTTCGGATCTAGGAGTTAAGCACGAGGGTTTTTGAAGATAAGGAAGAGAGATACCCCCTCTCCTACTTGTCGGATCTTACCTCAAGATTGTTCCGCCTGGCTTCTGACACGAGTTGGTAACCTTAGTTGCTTCTCCTAGGGATCTACACAGGTGGCTGCGGAGGGGAATCCCGTGGCACCTAAGGTCGACATTGTATCACTCTCAGTAGTACTTCTGGAGGGCACCCTTGCGAAGCTTGGGGGCTTGCACTGGCACAGGCTATTGTTTGGAGGTCAGCGTAACTTCCTCTGATACCTTTGCTGGTAGGCCTGGGCCGTCATTATCCCAGACTATCTTCGGAAGGCCCCTACTTCACTTTCTTGTATTTTGGTGTCCGTTCCTCATCACCCGGAGCGAAAATACTTGAAAGTTGTTTAATTGGCTGATATCTTTTAGGGACTTTTTTTAGTGTGTGCTATGTGCTCTTAGTTGGCCTAGCTTTCATTTTTTCTTGAGTCTTTAATTAGATCTTAATAAAAAATTCAAAGTGGTTAACCGATCGCCTAGACGGTCTTAAAGACTTTGTGGTCTTTCACCACCAAGTTTAGAGCCTTCTACAGGCCTGGTACTACCACAGAGCCAGAGAGGAACACTCTAGTTCTCTCTTGAGTCCTCTTCCAGTCGGAAGATAACATTGAGGTAGAAGAACTCTCAGAGTCGTTAGTGGCTCCAAATTCTCCTCTGCCTCCTGATCATCTAGACATAGTAGTATACATTGGGACTCCAACACATAGACCTTCAAGTCCAGGTCACATCACACACATCCCTTCGATGACCACTGCTGGGAGCATGGCATCTACCATGAGTGCTACAGGCACGCAGACTCCTATATTAGTACAAGGGGGAGGAACAATTTCCATCCCTTCTACATCTTTATTTGGGTCTACTACTAACACATCTTTGTTTGGATTTACTTCCATTTCGTCGACGAGTGGAAGTTCCCAAGCGAATACATCCAGTTCTGGATTCTTCCCATTTGGCACCGAGTCACAGGGTATTATGTCAGTTTCGTTCAGTGCCTCCACATCCATGATGAGTGGATCAGCTTCATTCCAAGGTTTTCCTTTGGGAAGTGGTCATATACCACATTCCAACCCGATAATAGGATCTATGCCTTTTTCTTCTATAGGTCAAGGCAGTAATCCCTTTCAAGGTTGGACTAACCCTGCGATTAGTGGCATAGGAACTAGGAATCTGTTTTTTGGCCAACAAGGGAATATGCCATACTCCACAGTTAGTTCATTTTGAAGTATTCCTCCTTTAGCTACCGCTTGGAATCCTTATCAAGGGTTATCGACTCCTTATAATGCTTTAGGAGGGAACTTCACTGGTTTTGGAGGTGTTTCGGCTGGAGTTGGTCAAACTCCAAGTTTTGCTGGACCACAAGGGTCACCTTTTGGTTCAGCGGGTTCTACTAGTTACTTTGGGCAGCCTGGTGCCTTTCAAAATCCAGGCCAATCTTTTCAGAACTTTGGGAACTCTGCCCAATCTGGGTGGAATCCCCAAGGTCCTCCTAGGCTTCCTTTTCTGGCAATGTTGAATTTGCCAGATCTCATGAAATTAACAAATGATCCAATCAGATACAATTCGGCCTGGCCTCTGGTCCCAACCAAACTCCCATCGGATATTCCAAAGTTCGAGGGGAAGGGTGGTGAAGACCCGGGCGACCATGTAACCACATTCCATTTGTGGTGCTCATCAAACTCCCTCATCGATGACTCGGTTAGGTTGAGACTTTTTCAACGCACCTTAACTGGCAATGCGGCCAAGTGGTATATAGAGTTGCCAGGGGGTAGCTTCACATCTTTTGCCAATTTGGCTAACATTTTTCTAAACCATTTCCAATTTCCCATCCGTTATGATGTCAGAACTAAACTTCTGGCCAATTTCCGTTAGGATACGGCAACTCACATCTCTGATCATATTCAGGAATGGAGATGGAGAAAGAGGCTCAGTAAAGCCGAAATTCCTCCTAAATATCGTCTCGAATGGTTTTTTAAATCCTTACAGATTGAGATCTCTAAGGATGTCTCTCTGTCCGGAGTCTATTCTAAAGAGCAAGCTATTTTTCAAGCCTAGCAGTTAGAATTGATTTACTCTCAGTTTGAGATTCTCCAGAAAATCTTGCCTGACGCTCCTAGGACTAAGGTTGATATAGCCAAGTCGAAGCCAGGTCCCCATGAGAACAGTATTGTTGGATCCATAGACACCAATGCGGTGAACCTGTTGAGCCAATTGTAGCAGTTGTCTTTACAAACTGCTCCTACCAATCAGGTCACATCGTCTAACCCTTCGCCTTCTCAACCCTCTTCCGTTAACGCCGTCCAATCTTCTAACCCCAATGGAAATCAAAATTCCAATGGGAAGAAGAAAGGACGAGGTAAGAAGAAGAGTCAAGATGGGAAGGCTAACGCAAATAAACCTAGCAATAATGCTGGTGGGGGTGGAAATGAGTCTAGAAAGAAAGTTAAGTTTCCATGCAAGCTATGCAGTGGAGACCATTTGACTCATCTCTGCCCAAAAATTCAAGATGCTCAGCGCTTGTTAGGGCAGCAAGGGACTTCTAGCTCTCAAGTTGTGTTAACCAACCCTTTTCCCCAAGGGCAGCAGCTGCTTGCTGGTGCGAATTCAAATCCTGGTACCTCTGCAGGGGGCAACCAGGAAGGGGATAAATCATCAAATGTTTTCATGATGGGTTCCCATGCTAATGTGGCCACACGGTCACGTGATTATGGTGAAGGTGAAACATCCAAGGATAAATCAGTTCCCAAAACTACCAACCCACTTCATATTGAGCGACCCTCTGTCGAGACTATACCTCGGATACCGAAAGGTTCCGCTAAACGCGCGACTATCAACCCTAATGTTAGGGCAGCCCAGAATTACTCCATTGTTGAGGATCTAGCTCAGAGTCCATGTGCTATGTCCGCTTTAGAGGTGCTCCAGTTGTGTCCTGCTCAAATAAGTGCCTTGCTTTCGGCAATGGGGGCAGTGGATCCAAATGATTCTTTAGCTCTCAATTTTGATATGTGTAATGTCAAAAAGAGACTTCCTCATCATATGGCTTTCCAGATAAATTCTACTTACCGAAAAACCAATATTTTTCGGACGGTTATAGATGAGGGAGATTCCACGTGTGTCATGTCTATGTCATGTTGGAAGGCCATTGGATCACCTTCGGTTGTTCCTTCACCTACCCTCTTGACAGCGTTTGATGGTCATTCTCATAGGCCATACGGGATTATCCCAGCCTTTCCTATATGTGTTGGAGGAAAGGTCGTTAATATCGAAGTAGAAGTCATCGATGCTAACCTAGATTACAATCTCCTCTTAGGAAGGAATTGGATATACGAAATGGATGTCGTTGTTTCGACTCTGTTTCGTGTCATTTGCTTTCCTCATGAGGGGAAAATTGTTAAGGTTGATCAATTGGATTATTCTCCAGTCGATCCTCAAGCAACTTCGGACTCTATTGTTCCCTTGGTGGATAACCCTCATCCGCCTACTGAGAATCTAGGAGTCGGGATGTACTCTTCATTGATGGGTACTTTTGATCTTCCCTCTCCTATTGCTAGAATAGATACAATTTCATCCTCCAAGGAGCCTATACGGAAAGAGTTTGTTCAAACTCACTATTTTTCGGATCCTGGGACCTTACCTTCTTCTGTGACCACATCAGATGAAGGGAAGGTGGGTGGAATAGAATCTCCTATGTCTGTAGCAGAGCTTGGATATGAATTTATCAATAACTCTACAGACGACCATCTCGCTCCTTCTTCGGAAAAAGAGTTAGATGGTGATGTGGCTCATTCTCGGACCCTTGATTCCACTTCTGCTTTGGATTGCTTGGATATTTTTTTTCCATCTGATGAAGCGATATTCAAAGCAATGATGGTTGTAGATCGACCATTGGAAGATTTACATCATCATTTATTCGTCTGTCATCATTTGCATGAAATCGAGTCTAGGTCCTCCAGTCTACTTACTAGTGATGTTTGTACAGTTCCTTTGGCTCCAACACAAATGTCTGCCGAAGGTAATATATTGATTGGTTCAATGACTGTACCTATAAACATCCCTAGGAGCAAGTTGGTGGAGCCCCTGATCGGCTCTACCTTAAGAAGTACTTTGCTTAAGTAGCAGCTAGGCAATGGCTTCTTTGTACATTTTTTATTTTTGTACATATCTCATAGGGAGTTTTTGATATCAACACTTTTTGGTCTACTGTGGCAGGTGTTGATGGATGACTTGGTCTATTATGGATTCACCGATGGTGCTAGTCGGCACACTCGGAATCTCGCTTCCGCAACTTGGGTGATCTACTATCCAACTGGTCAGTTGATGGTATCAAGGGGAGTATGCATTGGTCCTGCATCAAATAATATGGCTGAGTATACTGCCATCATTAATTTACTATCCGAAGCTATTTCTTATGGAATCAATTCGTTGGTAGTCTATCTTGATTCACAACTGATAGTGTCACAATTGAATAACATTTATCGGGTAAGGGATCCATGTTTATATCGCCAGTATTTAAGGGTGAGATTGTTGCAAAGATCATTTACTTACATTAATTATTTGCACATTCCAAGATCTCATAATTGGTTAGTAGATTCTATCACTAATCAAGCTTTAGACTAGAACATCATTCATTCATCACAATAAAATCAAGCATCAAAAAGTCAAACCTGTATATATATATCATAAAACACCCCGAGTGTACATAAGTGTGTCCAAAATAATATACAAAAATTGGGACTCAAATGCCCATAATCATGTCCAATACATCTAATGCCCCGGCTCAGGATGAGCGGCTAAGTATGCAACTACTGCTTTGGCCACATGTCTAAGAGTTCGAACCCTGTCCCGTGGCATTCCAACCATGTGACGCTGCATGTCTATAGGGAGATCGTCTACTGCCTCCATCAGTACTCGATGAGTTAATCTCACCAAGTGTCATTGAACTGTGTGTAGGAGTCGCTCTGTATTGACAGCCACCTCTTCGGCACCTCGGCCGCGACGTCCATGCCATGGGAATCCATCTGGTCGTACTGGCCCAATATCTGGAATATGATCATTATATTAGTCATTTGAATCCCATCAAAAATATTTTTCAAGTTCATTTTCATATTTGAAAAATCATAAAAATCATAAAATCAAAAACATTTGTTACCTATATTGCCCCATGTCGCGGCTGGTGGTAATGCTAGATCTGGATCTCCCCGGAAGTCCAAGCCAGCATAGGGGTAATCATCCACTGCGATGATCTGTTGCTCCCACCAAGAGAAGAAATCATCGTCAAAAGTTGTTCGCGGTACGTCCCCACCGCCTAATCGTTTCATCAGATTAGCCCACCTGCCCATCCGTGGATCTCGCAGGCTACTGATCGGAACTGGTACTCTAGGGCGTAGCGCTGGGACCCTCTCAAAAAGGAAGGAGCACAGAATGGTCCCATACCCAAAGTTTTTGGTCTCGCCCTTTTTGATAGACTATAGATGGCTCTTTAAGTTGGTGAGAAAAGGAGTACACCAATCAAATATTGTGGTGAGATAGTCTACCGCCAAGCTCATGGCAAGCCGTGAAGCCTGGTGTAGGGAAGCTGATCCATTCACTCTGGCTATAGTCAATAGGATGATCCTTAATGATAAACTCTCCACGTGCTTGATTGGAATTTGGCTTCCAATCTTTTTTGGATGACCCATGCAATATATATGCACATAGTCCTCGATAGAGAGGCTACCTCGTGATCTGCCCATGGAATGTACTACCTCTCCCCTCCGGGAAAGGCCTGTGATGAAATAGATATCCTCAATCTCTATCCTCAGTGGCATTTGATCAATCATGAATGAGTCATCCTTGATGCTCCAGTAGTGAATGAGCATTTCGAGCAAGCAAGTATTTGCCTTCATATTTGGCATTTTGAAGAACTTTAGCAAACCGCATCCTCTTAAGGCATCCAAGGCCTGTGGATCATTCATAACCTCATCATCTATTGTGGCATGCTCCCTTTCCCTCCAAGTGACTGGCATCCTGAGGAAAAAACAAGTTTGGACCGTTAGTTTTTTGTTTTGAAGTTTAAACAGCGTATACACAGGTCTGCTCATACACAGTCGCGTCTAGGGCCTGTGTATATGCAGGTTTCATATAGCCAACCCGCGTATATGCCACGACAAAATTTTTGACATAAATTCAACAGTGAAACTTGAATTAAAATTCTTAAAACCAATCACAAATTAATACAAGATAAGTTTAAGGGTTACCTGGTGATTTTGGGAAGATTTGAATGGTCGAATTCGGCAAATGGCAAAGCTTGCTTCTTTTTCTCCACTCCTTGTGCTCTCAACTCAAACGGTAACAATGGTGAGTCAAAAAACTATTTTATAAGCTTTGAAAATGTCAAATTTTTTCAAAACTTGATTTTGTTTTGTCTCATGTAACTTTTAACTTGGGAGCTTGGAATGTCGAGAATGGTTTGTTTTTCAGGACATTTTGGACGCTTTTTCGACAGTTTCGAGTCGGTTCCATGACTGCAGACCCGTCATGGCAGGTATCGTTTTCTCACTGGCATATAGGTTAGGGAAGCCATTTTTCCATTGCATTTTGCATACTAGCCTCCATTTGTCGATACACTTGCCATAGGGTCGATCCCATCATGTTATGGTTCGTAAACCATCTTCACTCGCCGATTTTTTAAACCATGGCACGATGGTAGAGCCATCCTTTTCATGGGCATCGTAGTTAGCACCTCACTGACATTTGTTGCCCATGCTGCTTCGATTTGAGTAGGCTCGGGAGTCCTCTGTAGTCCTGCCATGACTTATGCGATGAAGACTCATTCCTCTTTGCTTCTTCGCTTCGTTCTGGCCTTATACCCTAGAGGCTCCTTTGTGTTGAGTTGTACTACTGCATTGCATTTTGACCATTTGCACCTTTTGGCCTTGAGCCGGCTTCACTTGGACTCGTGTTTAAGCCACTTTTTGACCATGTCATCTACAAAATCAAACTTGCAATCCCTTAGCTTCTGCAACTCAACACCCTATGACCCGTGGAAGGAACATACCTTTGAGTGTCTTTGACCAGTTTTCGCCTCCCTGCATTGAGCATAGGATTGTTCCAATCCCAAGAACTAGATCATATGTTTCACTGACACTTGTTCTTTCCACTGTACTATAGCATTCTTTTATTCTTTTTCCAGCTTAAAGAAAAAGACAAAAAAATTATATATTCCAAAAAAGAGCGGGAACGGGACAATATTTCCATTTATTGTTGGCAGCTAGAGTCAGTCGTGTCGCCCTTGAACAAAGCACTCAAAACAAAGTCTCCTCCATTTGGGCGAGATTTAGTTTGACTTAGGTACGCCTCAACCTTGTTATTGAGTCAGTTCTCCTCCGATTGGTTATCTCTTCCAATCATATGGAGAGTTCGTTCGTGCCTCCTGCATGACGAACTTATACAGAGTCATCATATGTTGCCACATAGTCATCATTGAGTCATGCTTTTGTTCAAGGGAAGTTAACCTAAGTCGGCCTCTCTACGATGTCTCTTGACTCATTTTTCAGTCGGCCATCCCTGGTTGTCAATGTCTTGTCTATCATCACATCAGTTATATTGGTCCTTTACTCATGCCGTTTGAGAAGGTCTCCATTGACTTCTTGCTGACAGATCTTGTCCTTATCGATGACAACATCTTGCTCTGAGGACAGGCCTAGAGCCGCACCCTGGCCCTATTTTCATTATTGATAGGTCACCTTGTGCTCAACATCAATCAGTATCATGGGTCTTTGATTGAGTGGTTTCCCTTGTGTTCGACATCAGCTTACACTATCACACATTGGGATTCATGTAGTACCTTGGTTTCCATTTGACCCTATTGGTGGATACCTCGCCTCTGTGTCAGCTTTCATTATTGGTTGGTTCAGAGGGTTTATGTCGTGTGCTAGCTACATCTTGTGTACACTGGACACGTGCTTTGGTCGGATTACTACATTTTTTTCATCTGATTCCTTCCACATTATTGGCTTGCGGGTTACACTCGCACTATATTAATGAAGGATGCCTTAATGCCTTCCTTCTAGCGGATCTTTCCCCATCGACTACGACTCATTGCTCTAGGGAAAAGGTCTAGAGTCCATTTGGCAATACCTTGGGGTTTGCAGTCATTAGTGGTAGATCCTTCACTATCAACAGTGGGAAACCATCATTGTCTCCTGATTGATAGATTCTTACAGGTGTTCGACTCTAGCTCATCTATTCGCACTTGTTAGATTGTACTGGGTACCTTGACTCTCATTATCATTATCGGTGAGTAGTCTCGCGTTTGTTAATGGTATACATCAATGACCAGTAATCAAACGATTTCTCACATGGTCGACTTCAGATCATTTATTCCCATTATGTAGAAATGTACCATGACGGTCGGTGAAGACCTTGGGTTGCATCAGCATTCATTGGTTCACTTGACAGTTGCTCCTGTTGCTGCTAGTTGATACCATTCCACCTTATATGTTGCAGTCATTCATGGCGACATCCTATATGCTGGCACCCGAGTTTGTAGTGTAGTACCATCTTATTCCATCATGTTCATTTGGTACTATTGGGATCAGTCTTTGATATCAGTGATCAGCTTCATCTTTCAACATCATTGACATTCTTATATGTGATATTCAGACATGTACTTGTTCGATCGTGATCAGATGATCCATTATGTATTTCCAGTCTTCTATACTTATATACTTAGTGGATCCACTTGTACTTGATATGCGAACATGCTTTACCTTCTCTGAGCATGGGTATGCTTGCCTCAGACAGTGTTTCTTTCTGATCTCCTTTTGTGGCTTGGCAGGCTGAAATCTGGTGAAGTCCTCCACGGTTTTTGACAGGTTTCCTTTCCATGTACTTAATACATTTCGGCCATCATGTACCCCTTCTGACCTCATGTATTAGGGGGCATTTGTTATAGCTCCAAATCTCACCCTTGATATTTGTGATGTTGCACTTATGGCCTAAGGCAACCCCTCCTTCCAAACCTGGTCCAAATACTTAAAAAATAGTTTTTTACTCCCTATACACGACATTGCCCTGAGCTAAACGTGTGTGTATGCGGGTCCGGGTATACCCAACCCGCGTATATGTCTTAAAACACTTTAAAAAATTAAATCTCCTTAATTTCGAGCAGAGATCACGGTTTTTACTTGTTGATTACCTATTAGTGCCCATGGCCCAACTGTTCCCAACGAATTCCCAACTAAAAAACTACTTTGGGAGAAGTATAAAAAGGCTTCAATGGGAAGGCCTAAGGAGGAGAGAATAGAGAGAAAATTACTCTGCTGAGATTATCCCTGATCAGGTCTGAAGATCCTTGTGCTTCCAGCACTCCCCCCATTACAGGAAACCCTTGTTTCCTTGAGCTTTGATGTTATTTCACTAGTTGAGATATCTTTGTATGAGTCATGGAAGGAGCCTTTTGAAGACTTGGGATTGGACGGATCCGGAGGACGGTTCCGCTTGGAGCCAGCGAGAGGAAGATTTAGGTGATATCATTCCTTGCTTTGTTTTAGTTATCTGCAATAAAGAAACATTTGTCTTGTTCCCAAAATCAATCTTCTTCATGCATATGATGTTAATGTTATGGTTTACATATGAATAATTGTTTCAATTGTATAACTAACTACCTTTCAATATGTTATGAAGTTGATTTCTATATGATACTTGGTCCATATATTGTTATGCTTCTTTGAATTGGTTGTTTTGCAGGTTCAAGGATCGAAAGGAACTACAAGAGGGTTTGGACCCTGGTTGGAACTACCCAAATGAAGAACCCCCAGGTGCACCTCTCTTCACGTAGTTTGCTTATTTAAGTATCATCGCTGTGTGGAATGCTTGTTTCTTACTGTAGATAACCCCCACTCTGCTAGGGTGTTGACCCAAAACCCTAGGGGACTTTGTCCCTCAACACTATCCAATTCCTCTGTAGGATTTGTTGTGGAGCCTTTCCATAACACTTCAAAAGATGCATTGGCAGGAACTAATGCCTAGGGTTGGTTGAGATTTCTTTTCTTTCTCTCCATCTTTACTACAACTTTGTATTGAGGGCCGTAGAAAATATCCAGTGGAGGAATCTCCTTGATCCTTAAAACAACTTCATAAGAAGGGAATGATAGTATAATTTCTACATCTTTATCATCCAAAGGCTTCTCAGGAACCTTTGTTGTTATCAAAGTCTGTTCAAGATTCTTTAGAGTGTCCTGAACCTTCATTTGTGGAGGAGTCTTAGCAGCTTGAGACTCATCAGCCTTAGAATTAAGAGCTTGATTGTATTCTTCCCAAATTTATTCTAACCTAGCATCAAGCACAAATCCCTCTGCCTGAGAAGAAGAAGAGGCAATTGTTACTCTTGGTTGAGAAGGATCAATAGATTGTGTAGAACCAATAATTTCAACATCATCATGAACAATCTTCTCTTGAGGAATATGTAATGAATCCATAGGAAGTTTTGCTATCCTTGAGGCTCTGTATTGAGTAAACTTATTTGTTTCCTTAGGGGTTAATTTTTGCTCTGCTCTTTGTGCCACCATCGAATAAGAAGAAGCTCCCTTAAATAAATAATCAAATTTATCGATCCCATAAACAAATTGTTTGATACTTGATGCATCTATCATATTTTTAACCACTTGATGAGGATCATACTGTATGTTGGGTATAGTAGGAAAATGAAGACCTTGAATAGCCTTTATTTCAATCAGTGCATGCTTATAATTATCTAAAGCAAATACACCAAATTGGGTTGGAAAAGGAGGCCACATATTTTTGTTTGATTCCTTCAAGACTTTAGAAATACCATTACACACAGTTTGATAGGTTATCTCTCTAGTCAAAAGTTTATCGAGAATGAACAATGGTAAAACATGAGTATTGGCTAGACTTCCATATACCCTGATATAGGTGAATGATTCTTCACCAAACCAATTCCCTACTCGGAGAAGATTAGATTCAACCTCTAGAGACATCCGAGGAGCCCTTTTATCAAAGATAACCTGATATGTTGGTAACATGACCCCATGGCAGATTTTATAGAAATGTTGTTGATATTTGGAGTCCCATAGAATATCATGATAAATATGAATAGGAGTTGGGTCTTGTAGAGTCCACTTCCATCCCATAGATGAAAAGTCCATAGAAAAACATAAAGCATCCATGATATAAGAACTCATATAGAAAGGAGGGATTATATTCTCAGAAACTTTGTGTTTACTCCTAAAAGCTAAAATATGGGCAGCTAAATTGTCTGAAAGTATAGTGGCCCAATCAAATATAAACCCTTCTGAAGCCCCATCTATAAGAGGTACCCATTGGTCAAGAAATTTATGTACATTAAGGAGTTCATGAAGCCTACACATCATACCAACTATCTAAGAATAAGAACCAGTGAGAGATTTTACAATATACTTACCACTTTATTCTCTCTTGTGTTTGTTTGAGTCCTATCTCCACCCTTTAATTGGTTCTTATGCATGTCCATGCTCTTTAAGAAATGCCTCGATGTATTCCTTATCATATTTTCATTGTGGTTCATGCAAATGATACATCCTCTGCAAATCCTCACTGGAAAAATACCTGATGATTGTGTGCTTGTTTGTAACAATTCACCTATTGGCAATACTCAGATGATCCATGACCCACCGAACCATATCGGTATGGGGAAGAAGTCTCGGTTTGGCTACAATTCTATGCAGAAAAGAATTCACCACATTGTTGAAGGTTGTATTTGAAACTAGGGTAGAATCATCAACAATCATTATTCTCTAAGTAACCCTGTGTCCTTTAACTTCAAATAATTTCTACATCGCTTCCCATGAAGAATGGCCATAATCTTTAGTACAAACTGTATTGGAAAATAACCCCAACAAAGCAATCTTTTCTTCAATACTTTCAATTGAAGGAGCGACAGGTTGTTGTGTGCTGTAATTTTATTCTTTCCCCTTCCTACCTTCGACATCTCTTCGTTATTACAGTAGTCGGAGCTTGCCTAAATAGAAAACACAAAGATGAGCAAAATACTTCTCTTCAGAGGGGACATTAGCGCAAACAATGCAATTATACAATACTAACCTTTTCTTTAAAGCGAATATTCACAATATTGGGGTGGAATGAATGAAGGCATTTAAAATTTCGAAAACCATAAATCCCCATTATCAAACATTAAGTGCGCAAGTGTAAAATCACGTGGGCTTACCATGTGAGCAAGTTGAAGGAATTATATCGGAGAAATATATCGGGGGACTGTATTAGAAAGTTACAATAATCTAAACTTCTAATGTGGAAAGATTCTGATATAATAATGGTCATGAAGGATATCAGATGAAAAACTTCGATGAAAGAGGTGCGAAGCATATCGGAGAATTATATCGAGGGTTTTAATCAAATGGTTTCTATGGAAATATCAAAGATATTAGATATTGGAGGAAGAGGATATCGGAGGTGAAATGTGATAGAACTTATGAAGTGAATTGTGTCGATATAATAAATAATAGTTATGGGGCCAGTGGATGATTATAATATTACGTTACTTAAAAGCACATAAGCTTGTTATGAATATTAATAAGATCCTTTTATACGATTCTCTTAATAAAGCAAACACCAAGGAGTTAGGAATCGGGGAGGAGCTTTATCGTAACATTCTTTAAAGGAAAGTTATGATATAATAGAGTGATTATAGAGACCTTCCGATATAGTTTTAACTTCAAGAGTAGGGCCCATCAGAGCTTTGGTTTATCGTAAGATATTATAAAGTGCAGCTTTGATATGTGATGTTCTGATAAGGATAAGACCTCAAGCTTATTAAACCTCATAACTAATTCAAATATGCTCCAATTTTATTAAAATCAAACACTTTATTAAAATAAATTAAAATATAAAAAGTAAGGGTCCCTATTATTTATTGATAACTAAGTATAAAAATGGGGGGGTTTTGACCCAAGCATGAAACCCGTGCTTTAATAAGTCAATTTCTTTTATAATAAAATTTATTTTTCTTTCTTT
The DNA here is from genome assembly GCA_031772625.1 of Pinus tabuliformis. Lineage (NCBI taxonomy): Eukaryota > Viridiplantae > Streptophyta > Pinopsida > Pinales > Pinaceae > Pinus > Pinus tabuliformis. Next base: position 723,469,421 of record CM062817.1, read on the forward strand.
TGATAAATAAATTACATCATGACTTAAATACAATTACGAAGTCCGATACCTAATTACATTTTTCAACGCTCCTCTTAACTAGGGAGGTATTCATAATTACATATATATAAAGGCACATGGAAGATCTCAAAGTGATATACTCTATGAAGATTCAGAACACACGCAATGCTACAGATTAGATACGTGACCAGGGCACTCTAACAGGTGGGACTAAGGTGTACTCAAGCTTTAGCCATCCTAGGTACCATCAAAATTTTAAGCTCTAACACCAACCTAGGGATGTAGGTGTGTATCCAAGTCAGAGATCCATGACCAATGCCACCCTCCCTATTTTTGGATCTAGATATCAACACATAGGTCGGCCATATGTTCTCCTGAGCATATTGTTGCCACAAGATGATTCATCTCTCCTTATCAACTAAATTAGATATATATCCACTACTCCAAGCATGTTTCAAATGTTCAATCTTTTTACGAAGATATCCTGCACAATCACAACCCCAATCAGTAATAAACCTTAAAATATCTATACAAGTAAACACAAACCTTTTGGGTCCTTAATTATTCTAATGCTACTTATATCATCATCAAGTTATCCAAATACAACTTGTCATAAGCTTTCTTCTTCTTTCATTTCTTCAGTAACACCAAATACATCCTCAATACTTCTCAAACATTTTGTTTGAAAATCCAATTGTAGTACTTTCATTCATTCTTTCATAAGGTTATTCACTATGATTGTCATAATATCCCCTCCCTCTCAACAGTGGAGATGTGCCTTTTCTTCTATCCAAGCTCCCTCTCAACTTAGGGAGAACAACAACATCGAATATACTTCATTCTTTCTCATGTCGTCAAGGTCATCTTGTTCATAATCATTCTTATAACTTTCTTCATCATGCTCACCATTATTATCACCTTCAATTATGAACATCCTTAATGTCTTGAAGACTATGTACTTACAAAAATTTAATAGCAAGTATAACCAAATACAAGTATACAGAGGCATGAAGTCAACTATATCAAAATCATGTTATTACAATGTAAGCATCAAAAGACAGACCTTTCATAGATCTTCATATGCCACAGGGGATATAAGCACATTGTTTATATTTTTTGTCTCTCTAGTATTATGTATGTTGTTTTAATTTGAACATATAGTCCTGCAAAGTTCTCTTTCCAAAGAGACAGTTTACTCTTTCGAAGGTTTATAGCTATAACTGTTAAGTGACAGTTCATTTTTGAGATTTTCAAATGTACTCCCTGCGTGGAGATCAAGATTTCTTGTTTTTTTTTAAACAGATGGTGAGGTCAACCAGCCTCAATATGCATATGCTACGGCATCTACAGAATGTAATTTCTTATCATTAATAGAAATTACGACTTTTTCCAAGGGGAAAAAAAAAATGGAAGCATCAAAATAAACAACTTTAGACATCAAATACCTAAACCTAGTTACGTCCAAAATCAACGAGGGTCATATATTTTGTATTTTAGACTTCAACAACTTGTCAGGGTTATATCACAAACCCTAGACTCCATCTTCGAGACACAAAGCCTTAGATATTAGCAACTCAATAAAAATATCAATTCAATCATAGTATTATACATCTAAGGTTTCCAACAATATGCTTTTAGAATTACATGTCACACTCTACTAGGGTTTGTTGCAAACTCAAAACTAAATCATATCAATAATTGAAAATAATATACTTCTAGGGTATCATTATCATGCCCTAGAATATCAATGTCCACTAAACCCTAGATTTCTAAAACATGAATATCAACAATTAAGTTAGCATACCAACATTTCATCTCTAGGGTTTCATTCCTTATATCAATTTCTTTCTATGTTGTAAACCCTAGATTGAAACATCAAATTCCAAAATTAGATAACACTTTGACCAAGCTAGGGTTTCGATCATGCAGAAGAATATACATCTAGGTTTTCATTCCTAGGATCTTACTATAACTATTACAAGGGCTTTGGTTCATAAACCCTAATTCACCAAACCCTAAAGATCTAGTGTTTCAATTATAACCTAGATATTAACAACAAACCCTAAAGGACTAGGGTTTTTACCACAACATTATCAAAAGCTTAAACTTCAAAATAATAGGATTTCATTATATGTTCTATACTTTATAAACAACCCCTAAATAGACTAGGGTTTCATAATCCACATTGACATATCCTTAGCATTAAGAGGCTAGGGTTTTACATTGAACCCTGAAAGTTAGGGTTTCAACAAAAATGATCAAATAAGTGATAATATGAAAGAGGTAGATTCAATATAATAATCAATCACCCTAACAAGAATCTTTTATGATTCAAAAACCTTAGACATAAATATGTTAGTAGTGTAAAGAAAATTTCAAAACAAGAATGATCATACCTTTTGTGTGAAGAGAACCTTGTAAGAAAACTTGTAGTCTAAGACATGCCTTGAGTTGTTCTTTAACAAACCTTATAGGACTTCAGTTCTTGAAGGGATTCCTTTGCAACGAGACTTCTTTCATGATTCAAGTCTTTCCTTTGAAGTCTCCTCCATAACCTTTGTGTACTCTATAAGCTTTTCCTATCAAGGAAAAAAAGGTTATGAGTATATAACACTAACAAATCTCGAAGTGAGGAGGAAACCAAGCATGACAGATAAAACAAAGAACAATATACTTATATTTCGTAAAATGGTGAAGGCTCCCTCTTAATCCAGTCTTTTCTAAGAATAACTACAACTTATTAAAAACTCTTAAAAGATTCTAACAAGATATATTGATGAAATTTCCCGTGTTCATGTGGGATTCCCTACATTGGGGAAATTGGTCGCTCCATTAACAAAAGAATCCAAGAACATGCAACAGATATTATGCACAATCGTTCTCGTTCCTCAGCTTTAGCTGAACATGTGGTGAAATCCAAACACCATATGTGCATTTAGGATTCTTTGGTCATCGCTCGGGTTGATCACTTCCATCATAGGAAGATTAGAGAAGCCATTGAAATTGAAAAGCACGCTATTAGTCTTAACAGGGACGATGGTTGAAAGTTAAGTAGAAGTTAGATCCTTGCCCTCTCTCCGTAAAAAAATTATTTATTTATTTTTTATTTTTTTAATTATATATATATAAGAAATGAATATTTGTTAATGTATAATCATAATTAAAAATAAGTTTAATATATTTTTACCAAATAGTTTTTAAATAAAATTAATAATATTCAACAATTAGATTCAAAAATTAAAATATTGGAGAATATTTTAATAAGAAATTCAAAGAGGATATATATATATATATATCCTCTTTGAATTTCTTATTAAAATATTCTCCAATATTTTAATTTTTGAATCTAATTGTTGAATATTATTAATTTTATTTAAAAACTATTTGATAAAAATATATTAAACTTATTTTTAATTATGATTATACATTTACAAATATTCATTTCTTATTCTATTATTATTAATTTAATTTAACTAATTTGAATTCAATTTTATTTTAATTAAAAACAAAAATAAAACAAAACAAAACAAAATGGTATTAAATATATAAATTTATTCAACAACTAATTTTTAATGGGTAATTCCTAACAGTTATTTTCTAACAGCTAACTCTGGAACCATATGCATCTTCGTTATTTAAACATTCTGATTGATTGATTTTTTCACCTTTGTCCTAAGGATGAACCACATTAGATGGTTCAAAATGTCGACCAACAACTTATGATGTGATTAATCTGAAAGACATTATCAAAATAAGATATATTTGTTATGAAACCAGCTCACAAAAAGAAAGAAAAGATAGATCAACGCCTTAGAAATAAGCCTCTTCAAGGGGCAACCTCCTTTACATTACACAAATGAACAATTCTTAGATGATTCAAATGAAAAAACCTCCTTTCTATATATAGGAGTCTAAGGGGTCACAATATAACCAAAGCCGACCTAACAATAATAATATAAAGGCACAAAAATAATAATAGTGGGATTCTATGGGGCACAATAATAACAATATGGGGACAATAGGGGCACAACAATAACAATAAGGGATACAACGATAATAGTAATGGGGGAATCACTAGTATTATAGGGACCTAACATGCCCCTCTCCTTCAAAAAAGTGTTGTCCTCAACGCTTGAGTAGTTCTGGATGCTTCTGTATAAAATTCTCATCCTCCCATGTGGAATCTTTAATGGGTAAGTTTTTCCACTTGATGAGATACTCTGAAATTGATCAATTTCGTAGCTGTCGAGTTCTTGTTTCTTTGACTGCTTCAGGCTCCAATATGATTTTTCCTTCCTCGTCAAGTTCTGGCAATATTGTTTGAACTGGAAGCTTGTCACCTATAACCTTATTTAAATATGAAACATGGAAAACTGGGTGCACTCGGGAAGCTGCAGGAAGCTCCAATTTGTATGCCATAGTACCTATCTTTTGCAATACCTTGTACACACCATAATACTTTGGTGATAATTTATTATCCTTCTTAGCTTACTTGAGGGACATTTGTTTATATGGTTGTGACCGTCGAAATACCCGATCACCTACATCAAAACTTCTTTCGCTACGATTTTGATCTACCTGTTGTTTCATTCTATTCTGCACCAAGGTGAGGTTATCCATTAAGAGTTGGAGAACTTGTTGTTGATGCTCGATGTGATCTTCCACTGCTTGAACCTTATAATTTCCTCTTAAATATGATGTGATGGATGGTGGATGATATCCATAAAGTGCCATAAATGGGGTCATTTTTGTTGAAGTATAGAAGGAAGTGTTATACCACCATTCAGCAAGAGGCAACCATTTGACCCATTGTGTTTATTTATCAAATACAAAGCAACGAAGATATCCTTCCAAACATTTGTTTACTATCTCAGTTTGCCCATCAGATTGAGGATGATAAGATGAGCTATGAGCTAACTGAGTACCAAGACAAGAAAATAATTTTGTCCAAAAATTTCCAGTGAAAATGGGATCTTTGTCGCTTACAATAATCTTTGGGTTTCCATGTAGCTTTTGAATTGTTTCCATAAATGCAGTAGAAACTGTACTCGCTTTAAATGGATGAGATAATGCACAAAAGTGTGCATACTTGGTAAGTCTGTCAACTACCACCATGATAACACTCTTTCCTTCGGACATGGGTAAACCTGTGATAAAATCCATTGAAACCTCCTCCCAATGTTGGCTTGGAATGGATAAAGGTTGTAATAGTCCTAGGGTCTTAATTGTTTCAACTTTATTTTGTTGGCAAACCAAACATTCCGCCACAAAATTTTGAATATCCGATTTAAGGCCATCCCAAAAAAAATTCTTCTTAACCCTGTGGTAGGTTTTTAGAAATCCTAAGTGCCCTCCTAAGGGAGAGGTGTGCAATTCCCTAAGAATATTTTATTTGAGTTGTGAATTCTTACATAGGTATAACCGATCCTTGTACCATAACGAATCATTTTTCCAACTAAATGTATCAGATGTACTGGGATATTGTTGTATCTTTTGAATGAGTGGCCACACTTCCTCGTCATTCTTCCATTCATCCCTTGCTTTGTTTATCCAATCTGGTTGGATAATAGAAATGGCGCAAAGAAATGCTTCCACATCCTCATCCTTCCTTGATAGTGCATCTGCCACAACATTTTGCTTCCCCTTTTTGTAGATGATTACAAAGTCATAACCAACATATTTATGACCCATTTTTGTTGCTCTTCTGAAGATAATATTTGTTCTAAAAATTATTTAAGACTATCATGATCTATTTTTACCTTGAAGTGTCTACCCATTAGGTAGGGTCACCATTCTTAAGTGCATGTAGTATTGCCAACATTTCATTCTCATAAATAGCTTTGTGTAAATACTTTCCTTTGATTGGACGACTTTCGAAAGCAATGGGTCTTTCTTATTGCATTAAAACAACACCAATTCCATTTCCTAAGGCATCACATTCCACAATAAAGGCTTTTGTGAAGTCTGGTGTAGCTAAGACTGGTGCTTAACACATTGCCTCTTTAAGATATTCAAAAGCCTTCATTGCTTCTAGAGTCCATGAAAATGCATCTTTCTTCAATAATGTTGTTAGAGGTGTTGCTATTCTCCCATAATTCTTAACAAACTTGTGATAATACCCTGTCAACCCGAGAAATCCTCGTAGATGCTTTATGGATGTGGGGATTTTCCATTCCTTAATGGTTTTAATTTTGCTAGGGTCTACCTTAACACCTTCATGAGATACAATATGACCCAGATATTCCACCTCTTGTAATCCAAAGAAACATTTGGAGATTTTTGCATATAATTGTTTCTCCTCCAATATTTTGAACACCATGTCAACATGTTGGACATGATCCTTCCAAGACTTGTTATATATTAGTATATCATCAAAAAATACTAACGCAAATTTTCTAAGGAATGGTTTGAAATTGGAATTCATCAAACCTTGAAATGTAGAAGGCGCATTAGTAAGGCCAAAAGGCATGACCAAAAATTCATAATGACCCTCATGAGTTATAAATTTTGTTTTTGGAATGTCTTCAGTCTTCATTCTGATTTGATGATATCCTAAACGAAGATCCAACTTGGTGAAGTAAATTGATCCATGTAATTCATCCAATAATTCATCAATGACACGAATGGAAATTTATCTTTAATAGTGAGTTTTTTGAGCTCCCTATAATCTAGACACATGCACCATGATCCATCCTTCTTGTGAACCAATACTACTAGAGCAAAGAAAGAACTTTGACTAGGTTGAATTATACCAGCCTCCAGCATTTCTACAGCCATACGTTCAATTTCACTCTTTTTGACATAGGGATATCTGTAAGGCCTGATGTTTGGAGGAACACTTCCTGGAATCAAACTAATAGCATGATCATGGTCACGAATAGGTGGGAGGCCTTTGGGAGTCTCAAATACCTTGGAATGATTGTCTAAGGCTTTTTGGAGATCTGGAGAAATGGATGATTTCGATGTGGGAACCTCTAGTGAACATAATTGTGCAATTATGCCTCTTTGTTCTTTCTTTAGAAGCTTTGTCATTCCGTTAGAGCTGATTATCTTTCCCTGTTTCCCTACGATACCACTTAATTCAACTTCCTTTCCTTCTGAAGAGACTTTCATGAAAACTTCTTGAAAATTATAAGCTATTGTACCCAAGGATTGTAGCCATTGGACACCTAGTATAACATCAGCACCACCCATTGGAATGGAAAGCATTGGGCTATTCAATACATATTCTCCCATGGATAGCTTGATATTATGGCACTTCCTGAGCAATTTATGGTTCCTCCACTTACAACAATCACTTGACACTATGGTGCTGGATATAGGAAGCAATTCAATTCCTTGGCTATCTTACAATGAATAAAATTATGGGTACTTCCCGAATCAATCAACACTATTACCTTTTTCTTCTTGATATGCCCTTCTATCTTGATAGTTTGAGGAGTGGTAATTCCAGCCAATGCATTACAAGATATGGTCGGATTCATTTCTTCTTTTTCTAGAGTTTGTTCTTGGTGTATATCCTCTTCTTTTGACATTTCTTGTTCCTTTTCTTCCTCCTCTTCACAATCTATGTAAAGTAATTTCTTCTTGGCACACTTATGACCTTTAGTGTATTTGCTATCACAACTGTAACAAATCCCTTTTGCTCTTTTTTATTACAATTGTTGTGGTGTCAACCTTGTAGGTTGTGGATGGCTAGGGGCAACAACACTTCCATCTTTATGATTGTGAGTGGTAGGCTTCCTTGTTGCCATAATTTTTCTTTCCATTTTTCTTGCCAACCTGAATGCCTTCTCCAATGAATCTCGTTCCCAAAGGCGAACCTCATGTTGGATGTTATCTTTTAAAGTCCCTATGAATACATCAATCCTATGCTCCTCTAGAATATCTTTTACCCTTATATTCAATTTTTGGGAGTCCTAAATGTGCTCCATCATTGAACCCTTTTGTTTGAGATTTATCAATTGGCTAAAAAAAGTGTTGCTTTTTGCATCCTCATAATGTGCTATCATTTCATCCGTAAATATAGCCCAAGTGACAATTTGTTTACAAGATAAAAGACATCGATACCATACAAACTAATTTGGTTCCAAATATAAAGTTACAATGCGTACCTTTTGCGTGTTTTGCACATTATGGAGATCGAAAAATTGCTCCATCTGTAGTATCCATGTTCCGAGATCCTTGCCATCAAACTTCCTCATATCAATCTTTGGAACATGGTGGTTCTTCGATCCAACGTTAGAGTCTATGAAATCATGATTAACATTTATTTTGTTCTCATCATGAGTTTCCTTTACTACCCTTTCGCCATTAGTAAGCATTTCTTGTAGAAACTTTGTCAAATATGTCTTCAAATCTTCCATGCCTTTCTTTAAATCATCCATCTTAGCTTCCACGCCATCCATCTTAGCTTCCACACCGTCCATCTTAGCTTCCACGTCATTCATATTAGATTTTACGCCTTTCTTTAAACCATCCATCTTAGCTTCTGTTACTTTTGTGCGAGTGAAATTTGTTGCATTTGGTCTCGTAATTTTGATATATCATGTTTCATTTCTTCCTCTTCTTCATGAGTCATGCTAGAGCTTTGGAGTTGCTTACTAGGTGTTTCCATTTTCTTTCTTCGGGGCATCAATTATCAATAATAATGCTTCACTATTCCCTTTTAATTCCTTCAAACTAATTTTTCAAACCAAGCTTATGCAAAAATTTAAAAAAAACTACACACCTTTTTTCACTTTGTAGGAGCTCGATATTGAATCTGATGTATCTCTGTAATTGTGGATCTCCAAGGTCTAAAATTTCTTCCTGTGGTAACCCTCTGAGTAATATTTCTAACCTCGCAAGTCTTATCAAGATTGGATTCTCCAATGAAGAGTTATGCCAAATCTCCCACGATGACCTGAGTATAGACTGGTTCAGTAGAGTGAACTTGTACGACATGTCACGGGTCACTGTTTCAACCTTAGGTTTTGAAAATGATACCAAAAAAAACTATAGTCCGTCCTCTTTCTGTAACTTCTTACGAAAATTCAATCTGATGCTCAGAACGAAAGTTATGACGATTTTCCCAAGGTCACCTGTTTGGAATGTAATTCGGAGGTCTGCAAAAACCCTAACTTCCTCAGATTATATCTCCGCAAATATAGCAATACAAGATCTGAAATTTAGGCCCGAGATTCAGCGAGATTTCATCTCAAATGATTTTTTTTAGCTTCTGAAACGTCACACACACACACACACAAAAGAAAAAGTTATAGCGAAAATGCCAATATGACTTGTTTGGAGCAGCAAAACCCTAGAATCCAAAGCTCTGATACCAAATGTTATGAAAACAACTCACAAAAAGATAGATCAACGCCTTAGAAATAAGCCTCTTCAAGGAGGAAACCTCCTTTACATTACACAAATGAACAATTCTTAGATGATTCAAATGACAAAACCTTCTTTCTATATATAGGAGTCTAAGGGGTCACAATATAACCAAAGCGACCTACAATAATAATATAAAGGCACAAAAATAATAATATTGGTATTCTATGGGGCATAATATTAACAATATGGGGACAATAGGGGCACAACAATAACTAATCCGAATCTTGGGGAGAGGCCCTCAAGATCTAAAAGATTGAAATGGATCTTGGGGGAAGTCCCCAAGATCTGAAAAATTGAAATTGCTAGAAGAAAAAGAGTAGCATGCCCAATAAACAAAACCACAAAGATTTTTTTTATTAAAACAGATAATAACTTTAAGGAATACATTGTAGTGGAAAAGCTGTCCTTTTACAAAATGCGACTTGTTACTTATAGTGTTTTTCAATTACAATAACACGGGTCAATTCCATGGTTGAATGAATACTATGGGTGGATATCACAATACCACGGGTCAATTCCACAGTGAATGAATACCATGGGTGGATGTCACAATACCACGGGTCAATTCCATGGGTGAATGAATACCATGGGTGGATGTCACAATACCATGGGAAAATACCATGGGTGGATGTCACTTACAATACCATGGGTGGATTCCACTTACAATACCATGGGTAAATTCCATGGGTGGATGAATACCATGGGTTGATGCCATTTTCCATTCGGATCATTCCTCCCTCCTTAAGAAGAAATGGTCCCCATTGCATGAAGTTCCCTCCTGCGAAGCCTTTGTTGAATATGAAGAGCCACTAAAGAGAAGGGTTTTATGTGGTTAACCCATAACCATGATGAATGAAGATTCGAGGATAGAGATACCCTGTAATGCTTATGACCAACTGTGATACTGAAAGTTTGCGGCCTAGCAAATGGACTTCGATGAAGTGTGGGTTTGTGGATGACCCATAACCGTGATAAACGAAGATCCAAGGATAGAGATACCCTGTAATGCTTGTGACCAACTGTGATACTGATAGTGTGCGGCCTAGCAAATGGACTTCGATGAAGTGTGGGTTTGTGGATGACCCATAACCATGACAAATGAAGATCTGAGGATAGAGATACCCTGTAATGCTTGTGACCAACTGTGATACTAACAGTGTGCGACCTAGCAAATGGACTTCGATGACAAGGATTTTGTGCGGTTGACCCATAACCGTGATGTTGGTTGTTGATGAAGTAGCAGGTGCCTACATAGCTTGGGGTGGGAGGGCACATCTCCAAATAACCCAAGCTGAATATTGCTATGCTGAAACTGAAGAATGTGGAGCAGGCGCCTATTAAAGTGGGGTGGGAGGGCACATCTCCAATGGGAACCCGCTCTGAATGCTGCTTCAGAATTAAAATGGACATAACTTGGTAACTCAAAATATTTATTATAGCCTATTTTTGGAAGTAGAAGGACCATTTTGCATCTTCCCATGTGTTGGAAATCCTTATCTGGACACTCTAGAATCTCATATTCGCGCTGCAATTTTTCCGCCATCACAAAAGTTCTGAAAAAATAGTTGATTTTAAATCAATGATATCTCCCACATCTGAACTCCGATTCGACCCATTTTTTTTGAAATTGGGTGATTTTTCAAGAGGAGCTCAGATCTACAATCATTTTTTTGAAATTTTGCACAAAAACTTCAAAAAATGATAGGAGAGTCACTGTCCACCAATTGTCGTCAGAAAAACATTCTACAACATAGCTAATTTTAAATCAGCGATATCTCCCTCATCTAGACTCTGATTCGACTGATTTTTTTTTTAATTTTGGTATTTTTTTCACAAGGAATCTAGATATGTTATTTATTTATTTTTTGTAAATATTACACCAAATGTTTCATATCTGATCTGCAAACTCGCCGCCCAAAAAAATTCCTGCAAAAAAATGAAAAAAGAAAAATTCTTCCTGCTTGGCCCAAGAAAGTGCTCTGTGGAGGTCGCAGCACGTGCCTGAAGTTTGTTGAATATTGCTGCAAAAATTTGAAACTAAAATATGCATGAAACCCTCATTCCCATGGAATCATAACCTGCTCTGATACCATTGATCCAGATCTTGGGGGGAGGCCTTCAAGATCTAAAAGATTGAAATGGATCTTGGTTGGGGGGAGGCCCCCATGATCTGAAAATTTGAAATTGCCAGAAGAAAAAGAGTAGCATGCCCAATAAACAAAACCACAAAGAATTTGTTTATTAAAATAGATAATAACTGTAAGGACTACATTGGAGTGAACAATCTGTCCTTTTACAAAATGCGACTTGTTACTTATAGTATTTTTCAGTTACAATACCACGAGTCAATTCCATGGTTGAATGAATACCATGGGTGGATATCACAATACCACAAGTCAATTCCACGGTGAATGAATACCATAGGTGGATGTCACAATACCATGGGAAAATACCATGGGTGGATGTCACTTACAATACCATGGGTGGATGCCACTTACAATACCATGTGTTAAGAAATTTACTGCATAACATAAATATATATATATATATATATATATATTTGCATGTGGTTCATGAGCACCCTGGTCAGTGAGGGATCGCTACGTCCACAGAAAAATCTGGGCGATAGCTAGGCTAAATCGCCCCTCAGCCTACTGCAAGACCTAACCCCAAGGGCTTCGGGTGGATTCGACCCTGTGACCTCCCGATGGCGAGGCACATTTTTTGACCAACTGAGCTAACCCTTGGGGCTTACTGCATAACATAAATAATTACTAAGAGGAATAAATATAAAAATAACCAGCAACAACCATAAACACATAAACAAAAATGTTTATCCGGGAAAACCCCAAATCCGGGAAAAACCCAACTTAATAAGATCTCATTAGCATTGGCCAAAACCCTGGCCAATTCGACCAAGTGAGCCTTCACCGCTCACCTCCAAGTCTTGCATTACAATGAAGTCCTTCCAGCCTTTTATAAGCTCCATTACATATAATACCACGGGCAGAATACCATGGGTGCACAATACCATGTGCCCCAAAACCATCATTGTTTAACCTGGTCAACTTTGACTCTATCCTTAGTCAAGTTTACCTAACACCATGGTTAAATTCCATGGGTGGATGAATACCACGGGTTGATGCCATTTTCCATTCGGATCAATAACAATAAGGGATACAACGACAATAGTAATGGGAGAATCACTAGTATTATAGGGACCTAACGATATTGAATCTATGAACTATGAAAATCAAAACATAAAGGAAAACATTGAAAAACTTAAAGTAGGATATGCAAGGGATAGTATCCCTAAGAGTCTAGCAAATAAGTCTTTGAATTTGGATTCTTTTGTCTTGTTCTTCTTTGGTGGAGCTTCATCAACAACATTCACATGTTCTCTTTCTCTCTTCTTATTCCTTGGATTTTTGGGACAATGACTTTTGTAATGGCCCATCTTATGACAATTGTAGCATTCAGTCTTGGATAGGTCAAGTTTCTTCTTAGGTCCTTTAAACTTTTTGAATACGCCTTCTTCTTGTGTTGAGCAATGTAGGCATTTGAAATGTTGTCTTCTTCATCAACCTTCTTGTTATTTACTAATGAGATGCAAGCTTATTTTTTAGTGCATGCATTCCACATTTGTTCAAAAGTAGGTGTGTCTTTCCAACTACTAATTCCTGATGCAAATGAGCTCCATGATTTTGGTAGACCTAGTAGTGCAGCAATCATGAGTTCTTTCTCTGATACAACTTCATCAATTGATTAGAGTTCATCTCTTATTCTATATATCCTTACAAAATATGATGACACAATATCATCTTTTTTCATCTTTATTATCCTTAGCTCATTCTTAAGGCTAGCTATCTTACGAATGTTCTTGATGGTAAATAACTTGGAGAGTGATTCATACATTTATTGAGCGAAATCCATATTGGATATGTATGGGATTAGATTGTCCTTTGCTCCATCTACTATGATATTCATAGCCAAGATGTCAGTTTCCCTGAATTTCTCCTTTCCTACATCATTTGTAGGTTTCTTAACTTTTCCTTAAACAAAATCCAAAACTTTATGCTTAGCGAGAGTAAGATCTATCCTCTTTTTCCATGCCCTGTAGTTGGAGGTTTCTTCTAGCTTGTTTTTTGTCTTCATTGAGGTTTTCATTGTTTCTATAAACAGTAAGCTTCTCTTCTTATACGATCCTTTCCTTAATGATATTATTTTTCTCATTCCTCCGTAACCCTTCTTTCAAATGACCTTCAAGCTGCCTTTTCCTTCCTTCTTCACCTTAGCTCTGAAACCATGTTAGAAAATTAGAAGGAAAAAAAATTCTCTTATATTGATAATTACTTGTGATATTCTTGTAGTCTTATTATCTTCTCTTTATGTTATTCTTTTATATTTGTTTCATCAAGTAATCATCAAATCAAAACATGAATATCAATGACACCAAATGTAGGCACTCAGTCAACCCTAAAACCCCTCTCTAGGGGAAAACCCAGTCAAACTCTTCCGTTGTTCAAATTGAGATAGACCAAGACCTTAGACCCACAAGACCTTCCTCCTCCACCAAGTCAACCTTTAAAAATGATTCATCAAACTGAAGTAGTCTCTTCTTGCCCAACAACTTCAACCCACCAACAATCCATAATTTTGACCCTCAGCAACTTCAGAATTTTGGCCCAACAACAATCTAGCAACTTAGCACGTGTGAGACAAGGAGATAGAAAATTAGACTTCTTTTTGCTTGACAAAGCCTTCCTTCTTCTTCACTAGGGTTTTCTTCCTCTTCCTTGAACTTTGCACCCTTTTTCTGCCTCCAACAACTATAGATCAAACTTTTTGAGTTGACGTTCCAAATGAGGTTGAATTGTTGCCTTTATGTAGTGTTTGTGTGAGGCCAAATTCCCTTGATGAGGCCGACTTGGTGGAAGAGGCCTATATGACTTATTTTACACAAAAATAAATTTCTTGATTGATTAACAAAGCCTGAGAAGGGTCTTTTGCATTATGACATGGACAAGGACACTTGACATAAACCCTAGAAGCCTACAATGGAGCCTTTAACCTATTAACATTGACCCAAGCATGAAACCCGTGCATTAATAAGTCAATTTCTTTCATAATAAAATTCCTTTTTCTTTATTTTGACAAATACATTACATCATGACTTAAATACAATTATGAAGATTGATATTAGTTACATTTTTCAACACTTATCCATATCAAACTCCATGTTATATACAATATGCAAGAATACCATTCAATTCATGAATTATAAAAGCCAAACCACGCATGTATCATATTCCAACTCTAAGGTTCACCCGAAAGGTCCCATACCTTCATATCACTTTAACTGTAGCTTTTATTATATAACTTATTTGTCAAACCTTGGTTCACTCAAGACTTTATCCCAACCTTTGTTATTAAAGAATCCGTGTCACCATATTACACCAATTGAAACCACTCCTATCCATTATGGAGGTGTTAATGGTGGTTTTCAAATTTGATTTTTTCATTCCACAATTAACCAAATAATACCATGTGTTTAAGGTGGTTTTCTGGATTGCCAAGCTCCTTTACTTTATTCCTCATAATTGATAACAACCATTGATTGCTTATGGATTTGGATGCATGGATGGTGGAATAAATATGGTATTTCGTGTTCCCAAGAATTTGAATAATTTGTTGGTCTTCTTATTGGATCTCTTTGTAGCTTGTCTTACTTTTTCGTTGAAGATATGAATAACTTATTCCTTCTCTTCCATTTACATATATAATTAAGGTCATCTCATATTTGAAGTTGGAAAATAAGAGTAATTGCAATATTTATCCATTTCAATCACTATTGCGAGAAGGTATTACCATAATTTGCTACACAAGTGGCATAGTTAGAACTTCAAAGGGAGATATATTAACCCATGGGAATCTTATTGATAATATTATTGGATCCATTCAGTCCATCAAACTTTTCTCTACATATGCTTATATCTCTTATCTTCCATTTGCATGCATTTACGAAAGGTGAATCACCTTAGGTATGACATACAATGAAGCTACTACAAGGCTTTACCAAGGGGACAATGTGAAGTTAATGGATGACATCGCAGTCTTGAGAATAGTAGTATTTGCCACTATACACAAACTTTACAATAAATTGTATTAAATAATTTTGAGTGTTGTGAAGATGTTTGGTCCTCTCTGAGAAATTCTATTCAATATCACCTTAACTACCAAGAAACATGAAATTATCAATGGGAATATCCATCATCTAGATGAGACAAGATCATTTTTAATAAAATAAAGGCAAAGTTGGGGGTCCATGTTTACATGATGGTGTATAGAGCATCACCTATATTTGTTGAAGTTGTCAGCTTTTTGAAAGTTTGTTTTGTTGGTAGAGCTTTTTAGGCTTATAGTATGATGGAGAAATCATGCATCATTTACCTTTGTGAGAAGGATGTCAATTTCATGTTGGACCACCTCATCTTGCCAATGAGGTAAACCTAGAAGATGCTCATGAAATGAACTATACTTCTAATAACAAATCATATCCTTTGGGAGAACTTATGTGGGGAACCCATTATTTTAAAGGGACACTTCAAAAATGATGTGAAAATGTAGGAGATATGGGGGATTAACTTCTAGGAAGAATGCAATCTTCCTAGGAAAATTGAAAATATTTCATACAAGATGTAAACTTATTGGGCACGAGCCCTAGCTAAGAGATCTTTAATTTGGAAAAGTAAGTGCATTAGTTGCAAACCTTTATCCTAGAAGATGATTGCTTACTCCAACATTTAAGATTAAAAGACCACAAGAAAAGGGTCATTTTGAAAAATTAATATTAGACATGTACTTTGATCTTACTATTCAAGAAAGGTCTCTTTCACGAAGTATTTTGTGAATGCGCAAAAGCAAATTGTAAATGGAAAATAATTCCTAAATTGCCACACATCTATGATCTGAGTTAATTGATTTGGTAATAGAGAATAAAAAGATTGATTCCACAAGTTTCTCTAAGGACGCAGACTCCTACAAGGCCTTTTAGGCACAAGGAATATGAAAGGTTAGTAAAAGCTACCTATCCATATTATGTAAATGAATCCCTCATGATGACATCCTCTATAATGATTTGAAGGATGGAAGTAAAAGACTTGCAGATACAAGGGCCATGGATGAAATGTGATAACATCTAAATATGACAATCAATATATTATTATAATAACAATGCTAGGTTGAAGTTGTATGGCGCCAGATTTTCCATATTTCAAAAAAATAATTGAATAACTAATTAGAATTCAAATGAGCTACCTCAAACTAACTCATCTCTTTTCCTAAATTAATAATTTGGTTGTGCAAAATAGCCATAAACTCAACATTCTAGTAGGAATAAAGGGGCAACTTGGAGGACTTGGGAAGGGCTGGAATTTTGGGTAGCCTGAAGGTGTTGATAGGTAGGGAAATTCTTGCTTGCAACGGGGACTTACCACCATATTAGGGCCCCAATTAGACCCTTACTTGTTTGGTGTGGCGATACTCACCGGTATATAGGCCTAATTGCCTCTACCTAAACTAACTGACATTAATTACCTAAACTAATGCAAATGACAAAACTAACACTAATATAATTTGATTTTCCTAAATATATAATTCTACCTAAATCTACTCCAATTGTTGATGTATAGAAAACGTGTTGTAACTAGTAGTTAAGGAGAGTAGTGGCTACTCACACGTAAACCTGTGAAAGAGCTACGAATGTTTAAAATGGTAGTCCTTATGACTGAAATGTGAGCTCAACCAACCACTTGAGAAGTTTATGCTCTGATGAGATAGGAAAAATTTGTGTTTTATATGATTTTAACATGTTTATATGCAACTCTAATCTAATATGCAATAAAATGAATTAACCTATCTCAATAACGAGAATAAATTTATAAGCCACAACATGAATATCATATAAAAGAAAATTAATCTAAGAACTTAGAAATAATTTGAAACTTAAATAATTTTAAAGAACAAATACCTATCTCGATTATAAAACTAAAATAAATACTTTGATATTCATAACAAAAAATAATTCATTGAATTCATATCTTGAGTCAAATAAAAATAGGAATGCATACAATAATATATTACATACACACTTTCATGGCACAAAATGGACTCTCTGAAATTTTTGATCTAAAAATAACTGATAGAGAATATTAGTTTTTATAACATTAATTATCAATATACTTTAAAATTCTAATTGATAATAAAAAATTTATAATTTTCACAGTTTATTGTCAGCTCTTTATTATCACTTCCTTTATCTATTTATTACAAACCTTGGTGAATTAGTCTTTCACATCTCTCTTTTTCATCCTGAAGATGAACCACAGTTATTGGTTCAAAACATCGATTAAAAATTATTATGAGTGCGACATGGATCCATAAACTTGTTTGCAGCTAGAGAATATTAGTCCTTTTTAATACAAATCCATCTGACCGACCTCGTTCCCATCGAGGAGAGTCGTATATATAGGGTAAAATTCCATAATAGATACATATTACTTCATATTCTTTATAAATTATTTCATACAAATAAACAACAATAACAACAAAATAATAAATTTGTTTAAATTGATGAACTTCCTCTTCCCAATTAACACTTCGTTGTTGAGGTTGTTGTTGATGGTTGCCATGATTGGTGATTATTCAATCTCGTCATCCAACGGAATTGAATCAGCTCTAGTTCTTGAGGGATCTATTTCACTTTATTTACTTCTAAGGAATTCTATCCAGCTAGCGAAAATCTTTGGGATCTAAGTCAGGTAGAATGAATGGATGGTATTCAAACTAATCTAGCATTATTCATTTCTTTTTAATACATATATTTTCTTTATGCTATATTTCTGAGCAAACTTGGAAATGGAATTCATACATTCATATGGGCCTTGAAAGAACTTCTCAATGTATGTGACAGTTCATTTAGGAAGGGCTTCAATCTGTTCTTTATCCTTATCTCTATGTTCTTCCACGTCTTGTAAGCATGTAACTAGAGGTAATGTTTGTTCAATATCTCTGGGATAAGGCACGTTGTAATATCCCACAATATCCAATGCATTGTTCCAAACCTTGTTACACTAGTCGGTAGACTCCTTAACCTACTATTTTATAATTGAAACACTATATTTCCTCATGTCTAAGTAAATTTCCATCATCCTTTATCAATTTTGGAAATCTTATTGACGTTTACAATTTTCACTCTCCTCTCACATGAAATTTTTCCCAAATTGATTTGATATCATTGCATCCTCTTTCATCAAGATCTCGACCTTGTCGAAAATTTGTAGGAGATTATGATAAAGACTATAAATTTTGTAAGTTCCACTATAAAACTTATCTTGGACCTGCTTCGGCTGACTGTTCATAGTGATGGCACGATTCTTTAAAATGGATGCATTTAAGATTTCCCTTTTTAATGTCTCCAATATTTCAATATGTGTTTGTTTCAACTCCTCTATTTCTTTGCCATAACTTATTTCTACTTCAGCTAATAGATTTTTAAGTTGAGTTTCAGCTTGATGTTTTTCATTATTATAGTTTTCCTCTTTATTTGCTAAAGTAACTTCAAAGCCTTCCTATATTTTTGGCATTGAATTGCAGTTCTTGATTTTGGCTATTTTTAAATCTTGCAATTCATGTTCAAGAGCAATGATCCTATTTTTTGATTGACCCAACTTCTTAGACAATTCATCAGTAAACCATTTACTAGATGTAACAAAATCTCCTAAGGTAGATGCAGTCTCCTTTGCAAATTCTACTAGTTCTACAGTAGGATAACAGGTTGCTAATGTAATCTCTTGCAAGGATGCATTTTCTTTTATTTTCCTATATATTTTAACTATAACCTTTAGTTGATCTTAACAATCAATATAGTTCCATAAATTTCACCATAGAATTTGAAAGTAATGGTAGTCTGCCCTTTCTTGACGCCCTCCTCTCAAGGAATGATGATGGCTCTTTTTCTCATTAGGTATTTCGTAAGAAAACTCATACGAAACAATATCTTCATGCCAATTCTCATCATTTCCCAACTCAAAAGCTTGGTTTTCTCAACATCTTAGCGTCTAAAGCTTTAAGAGTTTCTAATGACAACCATCTCAATGAAGAGAAAACACATCTCCTAAGTGTTTTCTTTAATAATGGGTATAGTAGACACCAATGTACTAAGGCATTCCTCAAAGCTGAAAAAGATTCTAGTGCTAAGAAAGATACCAAGGATCGATTTTCTAGTGTTCATCTTCCTTTTATCCAAGGGACCACTGACAAGACTGCGAGGATCCTAAGGAAGCATAAGGTAGCTTCAACCTTTAGGCCTTTAAATACCATTCAGATCTCCCTTAGATCTATAAAAGACCCAGTGGACCCCAACAATATGAAGGGTGTTTACGTTATCCCATGCTCTTGTGGGACTCCCTACGTTGGTGAGACTAGTCACTCGATTAATCAAAGGATTCGTGAGCATGTCGCTAACATCAAGCATGGTAGGACCCACTCCTCTGCTTTGGTAGAGCATACAGATAAATTTAAGCATCACATATGCATTGAGGAGGCCCAAGTTGTTGCTAGGGTTCATCATTTCCATCATCGCAAATTGAGGGAGGCCCTAGAAATCGAAAAAATACCCAATAATTTGAATAGAGATGATGGTTGGATTATTAATAGAAGTTGGGTCTCTCTCCTATCCTCCTAGTTTTTTAGGTTTCTTTTTGGGATTTATTTTGTTTGTTTCTTTATCTATGTAGGCATTGGTGTTCTTTTTATAGTATTTGTTGTTGATTTATTCTTCTTTAGAGTTTATATTCTTGATCCTTCGCGTTTTATTAAATATTTTATCCTATTTGTTCTTAACTCCTTTTATTATTTTTGTTATTTGTTTAATGGGCCTCATCCCCGTATTTGATTGTTGACCCTGTTTTATTTATTTATTACTTTTCTTTGAATATATATATATAGTTGTGTTTAGTGCGACTTTTTGGACTTTCTGGTGCCGGAATCTGGCATAAAAATTTGAAGTGAAATCTTGATTTGTGTTATTTAAAATGGTTTTTTTGACTGTATAAATGGATTCAGTACCCTGAAAAACCCCTAGGGCACTTGGGTGCAGGGGTTACCCATCAAACTTGTGATTTCAATAAATTTATGTAGGATTTTAGACAAATTAGACCAGAAAAAACCCACTGGAAAAGCTTCCAAAAAGACGCACTAAAGACAACTCGTATATATATATATATATATATATATATATTGACTTGTATATATTTTTGTTTTGTTTTATTTATTTTCCATTAATTATTTCTATTTTAGTTTATTTTATTTCCATTAATTATTTTTATTTATTAAATGATCTTGTCTCAATTAGGGTCTTGACTACTTTTTATAATTTTTGACTTCCATCCTTGTTTGGAGTTTGACTTTTTTTTCTTTTTTCTTTTTCTTTTTTTCCTCGATTATTTCCTAGTAATATAATTTTTTAATAATATTTGATTTTAGTAAATTAATTTAAATATTATTTTTCAAGAACTGGCTGTTTAATATAGTTATTACTTATTAATATTTGTTTTTAATAAATTAATAAATTCTTATGATAATTTAAATATTATTTTTCAAAAACTAGTCGCTTAATATAGTCGTTACTTAACAATATTTGTTTTTAATATATTAATAAATTAATATCATAATGTAAATATTATTGTTCAAATATAGTCATTATTTGAAGTTATTGTCTCTACATTGCTATCTATTTAAGCCTTTGCCATGGTCTGCCTCTTCATCTGGTCCTGGTGATGAACCACACTTGTTGGTTCATAATGCGTCAACCAAACATTTCTCTTATGTGATTTCTACAGAAAGATTTTTCTTAATTCATTATGGATCACAGAAGTCTGAATTCATAAACTTAAATAATAATTTTCCAATGAAATTACAGACTCATCGACTCGTTCCACTTGATCAATATTGGCAAATAAAGAGGCAAAGTGCTCTTGATTTACTGTTAGTGGGGTTACAATACTTGTAGGAGAAACAACTTGTGTCATTTGAGCTGAGTTGATTTGACTTTTAACATTGTGATCATTCAAATCTTGACCTGTATTTTGAGCTTTAGTCATGGTTTCATTTGTATGCTCTATAACCTTTTTTTGTTCAATAATGGGTTTTGTATCTGATTATTGTTGTTGCTATCATTGCTCTAATTCCAAACGATTTCCTTCCTCAACTTCTAAAATTTGTTCATGATATGATCTTTCTCCTAGTTGATTTTGTTCCTTTTCTTATTCTATATGTGCTAGATTCAAACCACTTATAGTCCTTAGAGACCTATATTTTGAAGTATCATCATCATCAATTCATATTACAACAACATCTCCTTCAAATTCATATTAAAGAATCAAAGAACTAGTGATTTTTCTAGCTCAAAGTTTAGTAAGAGGAATAACCAAGATTATGCCCCTTTCTTGGAGGAAAGATATTGACAAGTTTTCCTTGTAGGCTGGGAAGTTTTCCTTAACCACATGGTCATTCAATGTAAACATTCTAAGGCTAACCTCTTCAAAAGGAAAATATTTTCTTAGTAAATGGTTAAAATGGGGATCTTGATGATCGTAACTTTTAGAATACATAATTTCCTTTAAATGTACACTCACTATATCATAAGGATCATATCTATAAAAGGGGATTGAACAAAGCCATACTTCCTTTAGACCCTTTGCTTCATACACAACATGGCCTCTATCAAGAAGAGAATAGAGACCAATTTTGATATGGAAGATTGACCATAACTTCTTGTAGTTTTTTTTATAGTAGCTTCGTTATTCCATGCATAGTTATCTGATTAGTTATTTCCTTTAGTGCTAATCTATCAAGAATTTATGTAGGGAGTAAGTGAGGAACACTGTCGCATCCAAAAAATTTGAAGTAGTTGTACCTCTCTTCAATAAACCAATGTCCAATGCCCTGTAATGCACTCTAAAGATCACTACTAATTCTGACAAGGGGTTTACCATGCAACAACTGGTATGGTCGTGCCATGAAATGATCACAAATGTCATACATATCGTTTGCATACTAACTACTTGAAATAATAGAATATTATTGAGGGAAAGATTGTTCTTTTCCTAACAAGATCCATTTTAATGAAGGAAATGGTGAGACAACTATTATAGCATCCAAGAGATAGACAAATATGAAAAAGGGTGGGTTAAAACCTAGTGGATAAGGAAATGATACCTTGATTGCATTGGTCATATTATGAGATAAGATATCTGCCCAATTAAATATCTTGGCCTTTTGAATAATGCCATGGAACAAAGGAACCCATTCCTCCCTAAAATGATCTGGATTTGGTTGACTGTATAACCTGGAAAACATAACTATTAGAAGGGAATGTGGAGACTTGACTATCCTAATAGGATATACTTTATTCATTTTGGATTTAGAACCTTGAGAATCAACTATCCAGTTTTTTATGCATTGGGTTGGATCAATCTGTTGCTTAATTAATAACTTATTTTCAAATTCAACCATATATTTTTCGTTAAGATAGACTTAAGGAGCATCTAACTTATATATCATTTTCCAACATCATTAACAACAATACACATTTCAAGTTTAACATGGGAAATAATCCACAATATAATGTCATAGTATGGCAACATGGGTGGCCTGATTGCAACTTTATGAAGCCTGGTTCTTTGAATGTTGATGTAATTGTCTCTATCTAAAACCGAACCTACTTTTGAAATATCTGCCTCAACTGGGCTCTCAATTCTGCTTTTGAAGAAGTTGAAGATTTCTTCCCAAGACATGGCTCCCTACATCCCTGTTTTATAAGTGGTATTTGTATAAAATGTTGCATTTGTATTTTTCTCCTCTGCACTGGTTTCTTTAATTTTGGGTTTCCCTTTCAAATCTTAGGAAACAAGTTTTAACTTCTTGGCTTGCCCCTTTTCCCCATTTTACCTGCATATACCAATTTAGCAACTATAAGTGCTACAAATATCGAAAAGACACCTAAAATAGAGAATTCGTAAAATTGCAAACCAAACTTATTTTGAATACTCTTAGGAACTTGTCTTGGTCTAGGTAATAGCTTGTTAATGCAATACAATGGGATATAAGCATGATAGAACGCTTTAGTGCATGATCAGAGCAAATGATTTGGTTTTACACGGATATCAAAAAACTTAAGTGTTTCCTTAATGAAGGTAGCCTTCCTCATAAATATTTGCATAACGAAAATCTGTCAAGTCATTTTGGTATTAAATTCATTGTCTAATAATTCATTAATGACTAGCGAATAAAGCTATTAATCTAGACATCTAGGATCTGGCAAGGTTTTCGAGCTTGGTTCACTTCTTTGGCCCAAATCTTGGATTTGGGTGTTTAAACTATAATCCATGATAAATCAGAGTTAAACCTGCTTATTACAATTAACCGTGTTTATATTTAATCGCAAATTTAAGATATCATTCAATCATCCAGGGTTTGTTAGTTACAAGGGGTATCAAATAGCACAATGACCCAAATACCAAACTTTCTTCATTATTTCTTAATCACAATTAACTACCTTGATTAACCTAATCATGTGATTAACTGAGATGAATACAAAATCTGGTCATCTAGGTTGTGGGGAATACAAAGTGTTCATGTTCAAATAAAAGACCAGATGGACAGATTCTTAACTACTCATCAATTAATCAATATTTAAGATTGATTAAGTTAATCATTTGCAATTATAGAACTCAACATGTTATCCAGTCATCTGAAGGGGAGGAGTGTGTAAGGCATTCTAGGCATAGTGCTAGCCTAGATGGATGAATACACAAGAAAAAATCTAAATAACATAAAATATAACATAATTAGTGACAAATCTATATTGTTTAATGCATATCTAGACCTCCAGGGTGGCCAAGGAACATCTTGTTTTGGGACAAGATGGATGTCAAATGGGTGGAATAGTATTGCGACTCAAGTGATATTTAATATTTTTCTTGGCTATTTGCTCCAAAAGGTGATCCATATATAGATACATATTTTCAATAGAGTTCAAACAAAGCTATACAAAATCAAATTTAAACATGGATATTTCATAAGAAAACCATTGCAAGCAACTTATCGATAACTAAATAAGGAATAAAGCAAGCCAAAACAAGAAATTTTAGTAGGGTTCCCATTTATTTTAGAAACAAATGGGAGTTTGTTGTATACACCACAATAGAAGGATAAGCTTCTTAAGGACTCAATGGGCTATTGATTTTAGGTACAAACGAAGGAATCTACCATAGAATTCACTACACTTTTTGTTTAACTTGTTTTTATTGGCTTTTGTATACTTCTTTGTCTTTTACAACTCTTTTTTCTTTTTTTATAGAGGAAAGAAATCAATCTTCCTCTCAGCCCAGGGGATAGAGTGAGGTTTCTACTACCAGGCCACCCACAATTATACTCACTTAAGAGTAAAATTGTTAGTTTTTGGTAGCAATGGACATGTGTTATAGTCTTTGTGGTTTCTAAGAGCCTAAGGAACACGAGATCTCCAAAACCCATAAAAGGTTTCTCAAGAAACACCTTAGAAACACCTCAATTAGATTAATTAGCCATAATTAAATATTTCCTAAGTCTAACTTACGAAAAGTGGTTAATTAAATCAGATCAATTGAGGGAGGTCAATTTTTCTCTAGAGACTTCCGAAAAAGTTAAATGACAAAGTCAAGATTAGCATAGCCATCAATTAGTATGTGATCATGGTTGTTGGTTGCCTAAAAGAAGGTCATAAGAGCAAGGTCGATGGGGTTGGAGAAGAAACATTGGAAATCATTTTGAGCAGTTCGAATACCTAGTTGCAGTGATTCAACAAGGGCACAGTTGAAGCTAGGGAAACACTGAGCAATGGGGGATTCAATAAATATTTGGGAGCAGTATTTGTTGAAATTTCTAAGTCTGACACATTAGAAATCCCTACTGCATTATCTAGTTTAATTTCTCATACTTGTTCATTCCTTTAACAAATTATTTATAAATATAAATATTGAAATAAACACAAATGCAGCCTTAACTCATATACAGATCAACAACTAAAATACTGAGACAAACACACAAGGGACACTATTATTTTTGGACAATCGTCCCCGGAAAACCCAATGCGGGAAAACCGGCGCAAAAATTCTGAGGGTTTTATTACTATGCAAATTCTTGTGTACAACTAGGGTGCTAGAAATGGTTCACCCAACAGAGATTGTTACATGGCAGTAATACCTCTTCTCGAAGATAGATATTCAACCTCTCAGCTCTAGTCTGCCCCACGAAAATCCTTTCGATGCTTCCTCTTGGCCCTGTGTCAACCCTGCTAGCTTCAGCGTAGCTCTTGAAGCCTTTGCGTCAGCCTCCTGGCTCTCTGCGTCAGTTCTCAGCCCCTCTGTGTCACCCACGCAGGCCTCTCTGCCTCTACGCAATCCCTAGCTACCTCTATGTAGATCCTACTGCCTCTGCGTCAGCCTCTTCAATTTCTGTGCTGACCCTCTAGCACTATCCCTGCCTCTCTACTATGTACTCACTGCCCTCACTGCAACAGACCACTAGCTTGAATTTTCTTAGCAAACCCCGCTCATAAAATTGAACTGATTGATCAATTTGGTGTATCTCTAACTGACCCTCAAGCATCCTCTTATACTTTTCCCATTGAGTCTTCAATGGCCGAGATTAAGTCTCTAATCAACGACTAAGATTAGATTTGGCTTGATCCATGTCATTTAGAACATTCTCACCTAGTTTTATATTAATACCCATTAATATTTTAATTTCCGTAAGTTTAGACTTAGGAACCCCATCAAAATTATTAATTATTTTAATATCTCTCCAACCGAGTGGAATTTCCCCAAACCATTTCTAGGTCTTGGAGATCTTATGTGCCTTAGCCTCTCCACCAATTTTCATGGCTAGAGCACATCTGATGATACCACAAATCAACACTCCCTCTTAGCGAGGAAAGTGCTCTAGTAATGCTCCACCATTGAAACATCACACTAATCCTTTCGCACCGGTACATATGTTGATGCTTGGCCTGCTGCCTCACATCATCTACACTGTTGCTTCCTATACAACTCCCCATGACACTGCCACTACCACTGCTACATTTGTATTGCAGCTCCCTCTTAATATGCTGCCCATGCTACCCCTAACACTGCCACTGTTAACTACTGCACTGCAACTCAGTTACCGAGAAGTAAGTAACTGATCTACCCAAATATTGACATCTCGATCAATCTGGAAGCCTCATGAAACTGAAGTTGCCTCTGTTGCTATCATGTGCTCCCTTTGTTGCCACTGCACTACTACATACACCTATGTGCCTCTCGCATTGCTGCAACCTCCACTGCGTTGCCTCAGATTTCTGCACCCAAGCACTGCCTTGCTGCTCCACTACACTTTGCTCCACCCGACCTCTGTCATCCTGCTACTGTCATTAAGGGCTCCCGTAGCTGAATATGATCCAAGAGTTTGGGTACCTCAAGGAACCTGCCCCTAGTATGTATTCCTCTTGACTACAACTCGATGTCTCCCCACCTCTTCTCTAGAGGTGCATGAGCACTCATGGCACAGTCATCATCAGTCTCGACTTCTTTCTCCGCCTTAGTCGGAGCTGCCTTGGAGTCGGAAGCCTCTCCCTTGTTTTTCTTCTTGGGACACTGGGATGCATAATGTCCCAGCTCCCCACAATGGAAGCACTTCACCTTGGAGATATCCTTCTTCTTCCTCTTCCCTTGTTGTCCCGCAAATGCTAGAGCCGCATCCTCCTCCTCCTCTTTCTTGATTCGACCTCCTTTGCCACTACTCCCTGCCTTGGTCAACCGTCTGATCTCTTCTTGGCAAAGAGCTGCCCACATCTCTTCCCATCCTAGAAGAATAGCTCTGCCCAAAATGCCTTGGACAAATGTCTCCCACTCCTCGGAGACTGCATTCAGGGTGGTCCTCACCATGAATTCTAGATCCAGTGTAGACCCTATGGAAGTAAGTTGGTCACGAATCTCCTACAATATAAGGAGGAATAGATCTATCTTCTCCCCCTTTTGCATGTGATACAACCACAACTGATTCTTTAATAGCATCTTTCGCTGCATGGAAATTCCCTGATACAAGGTCGTCAAAGTATCCCACATCTCCTTTGTTGTGTTCTTTTCAGCAATATGTGGTACGACATGACCCTTGACCCCGTCAAGAATTATGTACTTTGCCCTTGCCATTGCATATTCATACTTTGCATTATCAACTAGGTCGAACGGGATAGCCACAGTTCTCAAGGCAAAGCCTTTGATGCGATGTCGATCTAGGACTATGAGGATCCTAGCCTTCCAGATGACAAAGTTGGAAGCCCTGTCCAACTTGTCTTGATCCCTCAGTCCATTCACTGCCATTTCCGCTCCTCTTCTGGACTCCCTCTGAGTTTCGACTTCCCTCCTGGAAATCTCCCTCTAAGTCCTGATTTCCCTGCTGGAAATCTTCCCGCCAAATGTTGAACTGCTCCTCTCCAATCCTCCTTGCAACTGCAACTCAGATCTGGATTTCCTGGCTAGAAATCCATCAAGGTAGTGACTCCCTCTACCTTGGTTTTGTCCCCTTAGGTATTACTCTGCACCGACAGAAACATCACCCCACCAACTTCTCAATCACAATCTGCCCACGCCTCCCCAAGCCTTAGCAACTGAAGAAACTGATCCTTTCAAGCTCTGCGCAATCCCAACAACGACAGAATATGCTCCTCCTGGCCATAACGTTAATCCTTCCTGGCTGAGAAAGATGATTTGGAACTGCGTAGGTCTGATCTTCCCCTCTCTGCCTCTGCGCTGACCCTCCTTTTGACTCGAAATGATGACGCAGGCCCTCTGCGTCACTTCTTCTCTGCTGCTTCTGCTCTGGAACAGTGTTGTCTCTCGGGACAACTGCTACTGCTGCAAATTCTCCATATTACTATTGGTGCCTTCAGTTCTCCTGTGATCTGCAGTGCTCTCATACCATGTTGAAATTTCTAAGTTTGACACGTTAGAAATCCCTACTACCTTATCTAGTTTAATTTCTCCTACTTGTTCATTCCTTTAACAAGTTATTTATAAATATAAATACTGAAATAAACACAAATTCAGCCTTAACGCATATACAGATCAACAATTGAAATAATGAGACAAACACACAAGGGACACTATTTATTTTGGACAATCGTCCCCAAAAAAACCTAATGCGGGAAAACCGGTGCAGCAGTTCTGAGGGTTTGCGGATTCTTGAGTACAACCAGGGTGCCAGAAATGGCTCACCCAACAGAGATTGTTACACAACAGTAATAACTCTTCTTGGATACAGATATTTAGCCTCTCAACTCTAGTCTGCCCCACAAAAATCTTTATGGCACTTCCTCTTGGCCCTACGTCAGCCCTGCTAGCTTCAGCGTAGCTCCTGAAGCCTCTGCGTCAGCCTCCTAGCTCTTTGTGTCAGCTATTGGCCCCTCTGCATCACCCACACAGGCCTCTCTTCCACTGTGTAGTCCCCAGCTGCCTCTATGTAGCTCCTACTGCCTCTCTGTAGCTCTAGTTGCCTCTGCGTCAACCTCTTCGATTCTACGTTGACCCTTTAGCACTATACCTACCTCTCTACTATGTACTCACTGCCCCTCGCTGTAATAGACCACTAGCTCTAATTTTCTCAGCAAGCCCCGCCTCCTCTTATACTTTTCCTGTTGAGTCTTCAACAGCCGTGATTAAGTCTCTAATCAATGGCTAAGATTAGACTTGTATTGATCCATGTCATTTAGAACATTCTCACCCAATTTTATATTAATACCCATTAATTTTTTTAATTTTCCTAAGTTTAGACTGAGGAACCCCATTAAAAATATTAATTATTTTAATATCTCTCCAACCGGGTGGAATTTCCCCAAACCATTTCTGTGTCTTGGAGATCTTATGTGCCTTAGCCTCTCCACCAAATTTCATGGCTAGATCACATCCGATGCTATCACAAATCAACATTATTCTAGAGGAGTTTCGTATTCCAGTGTCAAAGTGACAAGAAAATGGGTCCAAAATTATCTACAGAAGGAGGTTGATTTAATAGTGCGAGTTAGCGAGTTTATCAAGTTCGAGTTTCAGGAGAGACAACGTTTCAGTTGCCAATTGTCAGAACTATTTCTCATAGGCAAAGTGAGTGGGTCTAACAACTCTTGAGAGGTAGTTTTACTTGTAGGGAGGTTTTCCCAGAGGATGTAGGAATTTCTCGGGACCAGTAGTGTGCATTCCATCCAGGAAGTGCAGATAGCCATAGGAAGTGAAAATCGGTTAGGAGAGGCCATATTGAGTTGCAGAAGGAGATAATGAGTCTCCAATATATTTAGTCAGTGAAGATAAATATTTGTCAGAGGTTTGCATCCTACAACAACCATTTGTAATTTCTCAAAGTGTTGAATAATAATAAAACCCTCATATGTTGCACTAGTTTTCCCTTCAAGATTTTTCCAGGGATGTTTGTCTAAAAATAACGGTGTCATATTATTGTGTATATGTGCATTATTTTCTCAGTTATGGTATTTTATATTCCACAACGTGTTTTTTATTATGAATAATTACAGTGTGATTTATTCGATATTTGTAATTAATAAATTAACAAAAGACAAATAAATTGCATAAGTTAGGAGAATAATTTCTAGTTGCTGCAGTTCGTTGAAATTTCACATGGTATCAGAGAAGATCTAGAGTGATATTGGTGCAGTTCAGAGGGAGATCTGAAGCACTAAAGAACAAATATGCACAGTCCAGCCAGGCAGTGCGAATTTCATAGGTAACAGTTTGATTTCCAATCCATGGAGGTGATGCAGAGGAAGTGTGAATTGTCTCAGTGAGTAGCAGTAGATAGTGAGGTTGTCGGAAAGGGTTTCTGGAGGTAGATTGGATTTCGCAGAGCATATCTAACATAGAG
Source organism: Pinus tabuliformis (assembly GCA_031772625.1). Lineage (NCBI taxonomy): Eukaryota > Viridiplantae > Streptophyta > Pinopsida > Pinales > Pinaceae > Pinus > Pinus tabuliformis. The sequence goes on from CM062817.1 coordinate 723,499,808, forward strand.
GGTTTGTTACAAAAGTGCTTTACAATAGTAGACCAACACAAGGCTTGGAAGAGAAATCACATGAGGGTTTCTACCGAATCTATTTAATTTCTCATGTTATTTGAGTTTCTCAAAGTTTTCTTAGATGGTCACAGCAGGATTGAGAGATTAAGACAGGTTGGATGGAGCCTCCAACTTCGGTATTTGGAAGGCCATGATGTTGTTTATGTTAGATAGTCAACCAATGTGTGTTGCAGAGGCTACAGATCGTGTGTCAGTGTCAAGAGGTAATATTAAGGAAGAGTGAGTAGCTTCAGTGAGAAATAAGAGGTAGAATGATTGTTAGAAAGGGTTTATAGAGGCAAGATTGAATTTCCCAGAGTAGTGCTGCGCAATCTAGTTAGCCAGTGTAGTTGTAGGTAGGAGTGTGAATAGGAGGGAGTAGGTCGAGTTGATTTGCTAAAAGGAAAAGATATTTCCCAATTATTTTTTAGTAGGCGATCGAGACTCACTATTGCAGTGATAACAACATCATATAGGTAGTGTAGGGGCATCAACAATGTGAGATCATAGCAACACAGATTGGTTCAAATACAACATGTAGCAGGTGAATTAGAGTATCCCGGTGATAACATGATGGATAGTGATTGTTGGAGTATTTTTATTTGCAGATATTTCCAGCTTCTCAGTGGTAGAGGGAGATTTTCTTACAAAGGGAGGATGTACTCTCTCCAGGAGTGCGAGATGATTGAGGCAGAGGAAGTTTCCAAGGCAACGAAATACTTTGCTAGTCATATCAATTTGCAGAGGAGAAGCAATTCCCAGTTTGATGGTTTGATTTCCAATGGAGGTTGTGGTTATTTCCAACAGTGTGATTTTGTCAAAGAGGATGCAGTAAATTGTTGGAACTTAGTTGCAAAGATCGATTCATGACCTTTAAGGAAGGCCGAATTGATTTGAAGGGGATGAGTAGCTTCCAGGAGGTTAGAGTAGCTAGCAAAAGTGAAGGAATAAATTTACCAGAGGTTTGTTAATTTATGGCAACAAGTTGTATCACATATGTTAGACACCAGTAGCATGGATTAGTTCGACTACAACATGTTCCCACAAATCATCATATTGGCGATATACTCACAATGGCTTTGGGTAGGGCCGAGTTTGTATTCTTTAGAGAGAATATGGGACTAGTGGATAACACCTTCCTTGCTAATAAGGAGTGTTAGTTTTTGGTAACAGTAGACAAGTTTCATGTACCTTTGGTATCTAAGAGGCTAAGGAACACAAGATATCCAAAACCCAGAAAAGGTTTCACGAGAAACACCTTAGAAACACCTCAATTAGATTAATTAAGCATATTTAAATATTTCCTAACTTAGGAAAAGTGGTTAATTAAATCAAATTAATTAAGGGGGTTTGATTTTGCTCTAGAGACTTCCGAAAAAGTTAATTGACGGATTCAAGATGGTCATAACCATCAATTAAGATGTGATCATGGTCATTGGTTGCCCAACAAAAGGTTATAAGAGCAGGGTCAATGGGGTTGGAGAAGAAACATCAAAAATCATTTTGAGTAGTTTGACTACCTAGTGTTAGTGATTTAGCAAGGGCATAGTTGAAGCTAGGGAAACACTGAGTAGCAGGGGTTTCAACAAAGATATAGGAGTAGGATTTCGGAGGAGATCTCCAAAGTTTTTCTAGAGTTAGAGTGACAAGAAGAGGAAGCTGAAATTATTTGCAAAAGGAGGTTGATTTAGCAATGCAAGTTAGCTAGTTTATCTAGTGCGAGTTGCAGGAGAGACCACATTTCAGGTTCCAGTTGTTGGAAATATTTTCCAGAGGCAAAGTGAGTGGGTCTAGTAGCTGTTGAGAGGAACTTTTACTTGAAGGGAGGTTTTCCTAAAGGCTGTACGAATTTCCTGGGACCAATAGTGCGCATTCTAGCCAGTGATTGTGAATAGCCAGAGGAAGTGTGAATTGGTTGGGAGAGGGCAAATCAAATTGCATAGGGAGATAGTGAGTCTCCAATATATTTAGCCAGTGAAGATTAGTATTTGATGGAGGTTTTCCATTCTATGACAAACAGTTGTAAATTCTCAAATTGTTGAATAATAATAAAACCCTCATCTACTGCGTTGGTTTTCCCTTTGGGGTTTTTCCAGGGACAGTTGCCCTAAAATAACAGTATCATATCAATGTGTGTGTGTGCATTATTTTCTCAGTTCTAATATTTTATATTTCGCAACATATTTTTTATTTATGAAGAATTGTAGTGCGAGTTATTCAATATTTTCCATTAATAAATTAATAGAAGACAAATAAATTGCATAAGTTAGGAGAATAATTTCCAGTTGCTACATTTCGTGGAAATTTCACATTCATAAGGCTCGAAGCCAACACAACAATATTTGTAGGCACAAAGCCATTACAACAATATTTATCAAGGAATTATAACTCACCATGTCACTAGTGGGGATTTGAACCTAGGTGGGGAAAATAACAACCATTCCGGCTAACCACTCGAGATAATCCCAATTGACTCAACTCTTTTGTTTCTACTCATTTTTGTAGTGTATTTAGCAATTTTATCTATTAATCATAGCCATTATAGAAACCAATTTGTAGTTCAAATTGTATATCTTGGTTGTTGATTTTGTATTGTAATATGGTTAGGAATGTACTTCATGAGAGGTGTCATAGGACTTATACATGTGTTATGCAAGACCACCATCCATGAACACATTTGTGGAAGGAGTGGTTGTATCACTTGAGTTATCCTTAATTTGCTTGGGATTTCTTTTTCCAACCCTTACTTAGCCTTTTTGTTTGCTTTGATTTGCCTTGCTTCACAATCTTTCATTTCATTTCAATCCCCTTTTAATATGGGTAGTTTATTGCTCATAGGGGTTGGGATGTTTCTTTAAGTCCCTTTTATTTTGATATGTGTGATATGCATGGGACTAGGGTGATAGCCTCACAAGAGAGGGTAGAGCTAAAGTTACTTTCCATTTAATCATCATTCATCCCTTGCCACTTTTTTGCATTTTAACAATTGACATATGCTTTTATCATTCTTTATTTTTGCAACTCGTCAACCTCTAGGAATTTTCCAAGCCCCTCTTCTCTTAGGATGAGGCAAACAAGGAACCTATACAAGAAACTCACAATAACCAACCAAAAGAAATGACAAAGTATCAAGAATAAATGACAACTATTAAGTATGGAGGGTTGTGGACATGCTACATCATTGAACACCTCCTATTTGTGCCCCTCCTAGATAGTGAAAGAAGGTCCCAAGAGTCTGCACTTTACTAGAAGGAAGAGACACCACTAAGGTGAAATGAGGCAATAAATATAACTTCCAAGCATGATGATCCATTAAATAATTTCAACCCCATGATCCTTCCTTAAATGTCAAAAGCATTAGATGTAAGAACTTCATATGAAATAATGGCTATTGTGCCTCATGGTTAGTAACCTACCTTCATTGGTGAGAAATCAAATCAAGTGGATGAGCCAACTAATGAGTGGGCAAGAGGCATTTGAGAAGATACTATCTAAGGTTCATATGAGGCTATTGGTTGGATATTTTCATTCTAGGAGGAAAAGTTTCTCCTAGGGTCACCCCTATATATACATGGGTAACTCGGAACTCTTTTTTTTTAAGAAAGAGCAAGATAATTTATATTAGCAAAATGGCATTGAAGCACAATGAAGGTACGTCCACAACTTTTTGTAGCAAAATGTAGCATTTTTTTAGACACTAGACTGTTTTGACCATGTTGGCTACACCCTTGTCTTATTGCTATGCTCCAAAAATAAACACAAGGGTGCAATTTAAAGAAAATGCCTAAAATATAAAAACATTTAGTAGGTGTAGAAATTCGCACTGTAGATCAACAGATTATGCAATATACTAAAGCAAAATACAAGATCTACTTCTACAACAAACTTGCGGAAGCTTAATCGAATATGAGCAAGATCAATTAGAACACATATAACAGAAGAAGAGAAATCAATCACACATGAACACAGAAGAATACTCTGAGGAAAACCACAGCTAAAAACCCCGATCTCTGTATTATCATACAAGTGGAAATATGTCCAGATTACACAAAGCTTTAGCTCACAGGCTATCCAACTCTCAGTACAATCCCTCTGCTGCTCATAGACAATCAAAGGATTCTCACAAACCCTCTCCTCTGCCCTCCAAGCCTCCTATTTCCTTGCGCAATTTTTCCTAGGGTCCAGTGCTTCCACTTGTGTGAATTACCACCTCACACTGCTCACTTGGCTCAGTAGTAACTATGCAATCCTAAAGGAGATAATTACTTCTGCATGGATGAGTTTCCTATATAGGAAAAATCCTCCAACTGGTAGTATACTGTCCCTTCCTCTGATCTCAACTGGGTCTCTGACTGAACTGACATGCATGAGTAATTTATGAGAGAATATTCAGTTATCTGAAGTGCAACAGTTATATGCATGCATGCATTAACTAACTGAACTCACAATTAGTTCAACAAACTATTTGAACTAATCTAACTGGACTTAACTCAGTTAACTGAGCTAACTAATTACAACTCATCCTCATCTCCTTAACTAAGGGATAAATTCCTCAATCAATGGAGAAACTGTTGCATGTCTTCACATAGGCTTCATGTTTGATTTTCTACAACTAATTAACTCAAGATGAAATAATTAATTATTTTACAAACAGCTGCTAAGATCAAATTCGAATTTTAATTCTCAATTTTAGTTCAGGGACTAACTAAAATTGGAATCCATCTCGAAATGCTATTTTTAGCACTTCCATTTTTCATTCCTTGTTGCTATGTCCAACACTGGTACTCAAACTGCTATTTATATCATTTCTTGTTGCCATTTTCAACACTCCCTCTCAACAAGAAAGGCATTCAACTCAAACCCAATCCTGAACCTTTGGAATGTTCTGCATGCAACACTTCTCCCAAGTGTTATTGCTCCAGCAACTCTAGAAACAAAAAATTCTCCCAATTGACCTCTCTATTGGGCTAGAAACACCCTCTGATGCTGAAGCTCCCTCTGTCGCTGGCAAGTGCTCCCTCTCTAACCTCTGAGCTGCTGCAACACTCCATGCATATCGCACCGTTGCACACCTCTATGTGCCATCCTGCACTGGTGAAACACTCATATGCCTCTCGCATTGTTGCAGCCTGCTAGCTCTGCACTGTCTTGGGATTCCTACACTATAGCTCTCTCTATCACTCCATCTGCATCTGCCTATACCCACTCAGCCAGTCCTACTACTCCTCGTCGGGGCTCCCATAGCAAGGTCTAATCAAAGAGGTTGGGTACCTCAATGATCCAGCCCTTATTCCAGCATTCTTGGGAATGTCACTCCACATCGCCCCACCTCCGACCTGGAGGTATGGATTCATGTGATCCCTCTGCCCACTTGGCTCGATATTTCGCCCTACTATAGGTCTCTGCATGAGTAGATGTCTCTACTCGATCTCCTCTCAGCTTCTCTAGTTGTGGCTACTCCACAACCTCCTGAAGTTGCTTCACCAATTGTGGCTCCTCCACAATTGTCTCAGACTTCTTCTGGCGTTGCATGTTGAGAGGTAATTTACTCTCCCTCTCAACCACCAAGTCTCCATCAGTTGCCTTGCTCCTCAAGGATTTGCATGCATCTTGAACCTCAAGAGCATACAGGTTCTTGACTCATGAACCGATCTGCTTCACCTGTCTCGTGGTGATGTGTTGAAGGAAAACCTTTCCCTTACTGAACACTACATCATAGCCTTTGTCTTCCAGCATTGCGATCAATACCAAGTTTTTCTTCAGTCCTGACACATACTTCACATCAGTCAAGGTAATGCGAGCTCCATGCTCCCTCTGAAAAACAACTGTGCCTACTCCTAAGACACTATACTTTTCATCATTACCCATAGTTATGAGTATCTGGAGATCTTTCTCCTCCAAGGTACTGAACAAACTCTTATCGCCGGTCATGTGGAATGAAGCTCCACTATCAAGAAACCAACCACATCCCACCATGGATGAAACCATGAATGCAAAGAGGGTGAAATCCAACTCAAACTATGAGGCCAATGCCTCACCTTCAGATCCTTCCTTAGATCCCATCTTGGATTTCTTCAGTGGACAATTTGTAGAAATATGGCCCACCTCATGACAATGAAAGCATTGCACTTTCGATTTGTCAAACTTATTCCCACCATGGGAAGAACTCGATTTGGGATGAGAAACCTTCTCCTTCCCTTTCTTTTCCTTACTCCCTAAGGCACAATTTTCTTCATCCTCATTGGATGAAGAACCATCTCTGGTGCTTCTTCTTATCTCCTCCTGCATCAAATCCAACCAAAGTCGTTCCCAATCTGGCAGTTTCTCTCTTCCATTTACCGAGTCTTGGCAGCTATGCCAACTCTTAGGAAGATTGAGAAGAGCAAAACTCACCATGTCATCATCGACTGTCGTGATCCCTACACTTCCAAGCTCATCCCTGTAGGTGGTGAGCTTGTTCAGATATGTAGAGATTGTGTCGCCCTTTTCACACTTGATTTTCTAAAGCTTGTCTTTCAGCACTAGCTTCCTCTGGTCGTTGTTATTCTGATATATATATTTCAATGTTTTCCACATCGAAAATGGTGTCTCCTTGCCATGGAGACTCGAGACTATGTGGTCTCAAACCCCCTCCAGAAGGATTCTCCTTGCTCTAGCCACACATTTCTTCCATTCCGCCAATTCAGTAGCATTAGCCGTTGCGGGCTTGGGGACTTCTTGATCAATGAAGTCCTTTAGACCGTTATCCTCTAATACTGCTTCCATGCGATCCTTCCAGGCTATATAATTCGAGCTGCCATCAAGGGCATACTCGAGTCTTAAACCATTGAACGCCATTGGTAAAAATGAGACGTGATAAGAACTCGATTTCTATATTCAAGAACCTCAACTTCAAACTTCTCCCTTCTTGTATATTGTTCTCTCCTTTGATCACCTTTGCTTCGATACCATGTAGAAATTCCCATTGTAGATCAACAGATTATGCAATATACTAAAGCAAAATACAAGATCTACTTCTACAACAAACTTGCGGAAGCTTAATCGAATATGAGCAAGATCAATTAGAACACATATAACAAATGAAGAGAAATCAATCACACATGAACACAGAAGAATACTCTGGGGAAAGCCTCAGCTAAAAACCTCGATCTCTGTATTATCATACAAGTGGAAATATGTTCGGATTACACAAAGCTTTAGCTCACAAGCTATCCAGCTCTCAATACAATCCCTCTGCTACTCATAGACAATCAAAGGCTTCTCACAAACCTTCTCCTCTGCCCTCCAAGCCTCCTATTTCCTTGCGCAGTTTTTCTTGGGGTCCAGTGCTTCCACTTGTGTGAATTCCCACCTCACACTGCTCACTTGGCTCAGTAGTAACTGCGCAATCCTGAAGGAGATAATTCCTTCTGCATGGATGAGTTTCCTATATAGGAAAAATCCTCCAACTGATAGTACATTGTCCCTTCCTCTAATCTCAACTGGGTCTCTGACTGAACTGACATGCATGAGTTATTTATGAGCGAATATTCAATTATCTGAAGTGCAGCAGTTACATGCATGCATGCAATAACTAACGGAACTCACAATTAGTTCAACAAACTATTTGAACTAATCTAACTGGACTAAACTCAATTAACTGAGCTAACTAATTACAACTCAAATTACAACTCATCTTCATCTCCTTAACTAAGGGATAAATTCCTTAATTAATGGATAAACTGTTGCATGTCTTCACATAGACTTCATGTTTGATTTTCTACAACTAATTAACTCAATATGAATTAATTAATTATTTTACAAACAGCTGCTAAGATCAAATTCGAATTTTAATTCTCAATTTTAGTTCAAGGACTAACTAAAATTGGAATCCATCCCGAAATGTTATTTATAGCAATGTTATTTTTAGCACTTCCATTTTTCATTCCTTGTTGCTATGTCCAACATTGGTACTCGAACTGCTATTTATAGCAATGCTATTTTTAGCATTTCTTGTTGCCATTTTCAACAATAGGCATTAAGAAAAATTGAAACTAAGATGGATTCCTTGTCATCTATGATGATTAATTTTTTTACTAAGGCTACCTAGTTGAGGTCGACTAATCCAACTCGATTGGGCTAAGTTGAGTTTGTTGAAGACACTTGGTGTTCATGTCCTTGAGCTTCTCCCTACTGCAAAACCTGAGCATTTTTCTCTCGAAATTGGAGACACTAAAAATCCATACTCAATTATTGGAGTTGTTGATGATGAATGGATAATATATTAGTTTGCACATCCACCTTAATTGTTAGTCTATCAACCTTCTTTCTTATTAAAGCTATCTTCGTTATGAAGTCCTCATCTACCACCTATGTTTCCTCGCATATGCTTTGCTTCTTTCCTTTTTTATCCTCCATTCCTGCTAGGTTGTTTATTTGTCATGTGATCTACCAACCCTTGTTTGGATTACTTCTTGCACCTTTGTTGATGACTACTCCAATTACCTTAATATCCCTACTAGTCTTAAAATGCTTTTGGGGCCAAATCCAAAGGGGTGATTGGGAACTTTTTGGGCACTAACATTAGATGAAATATTGAGAGCGCTCTAGTAGGATCATGTACATATGCTTGCAAACAATTGTGTTTCTCAATCGGTAAATTTTTCAACACACAGAAGTCTTAGAATATGAGAATATAACATTTTTTTACTGGATATGTCATATACTAGGATATTTGTAAGTTACTTGTCACCATGCTCCTGCTTATCTTCTTAAAAACAAAGGTACAAGATCAAAATAAAAAAGTTGGATTTTTTAGAAAAATAATGACGATTAGATCGAGGATCAACACCCATGAGTATTAACAAATGAATCCAATCCTCCTTTAGCAGCAAACATTAAAGATCTGGATACCAATCTTTCTTCCTTGAAGGAGTTAGTTGTTGATGGAGCTTCTTTAGGTGGAACAAAAAGACTCCATAAAACTAATTCATTTGATTCTAATAAGGATTTAATGACCTCTAATTTGCCTCCTAACTTATAATTAGTTATGGTGGATTCTTTTTAAGAAAAAAAAGGAGGGAAAGAATTGATAATTATTTTTAAAATGTAAGAAATGTTTTGTACGTAGAAAATTTTAGGAGCTAAGTTTTGAAGATGGGATAATTTTCTATTATTTTTTGAAAAAAAAATCACCATTTTTTCTTTATTTCTATATGTTGTATCTCCCATAGACAACCTTGGATTGCTTCAAGACCAATGCCTGGGCACATCTAAAATGGTGTGTCTCAAATTATTTACAGGAAACTGGAGACAAAACTTATGATCTATGGATACATATGTACATAGGAAATAGGTTGGTTCATTAATCCAAAGAAATGAAACATAGATTTGTGATACTTCTTCACTAGTTCAGATCTCATAAATAAGCATAAAAATAGTGGAGGCCAAGAGCTTCAAGGTCTTACAACTTAATAATATTTTGCAGAGTGGGTGAGAGAGGATAAGGGAGAAGAATAACCCATCACATAGAGCATAATGCTTCAAGAATTCTATATTCAACACACAGAACTTGAGGCAGTAAGGATTTCTATGCTTATTTGGGTTACAAGAAGAAATAATGAGTGAAGGGAGAAAAGAAAGCTATGATTCATGTGCTGCAGATTTAAAAATCTAATCTCAATAGTCCTCACAGGCATATACATAAACAATGTTCAGACAAATGAATATGTGAAACAACTACATGCATTTGCATTAACATATAGATACTAATGAATCTGTGAGGGAGCTTGAAACACATCTAGCAACAATAATTACATGAATTCGAGGAAGAAACACGAACATAAAATGAGTTAGAAAAAGGGGAATTGTTGGCTTGTTGGGGCGTGACCCAGGTTCAGAAGTGATTTAGCCAAACAAATCCTGCACTACTGGCCCTTTCAGCAACAGTCCGCAGAGCGCGGACTGAAGTCTCACCCGAGGTAGTAGGGGAGGGTGTTGGAACCAGGTTTCCGCACCCTTGGGATGTCTTGATGTGGTCTGGAGGGGTCGCGAACTGATCTGCGCCCTCGCGTCGCTCTATACTACAGTCAGGATTTCGCGTAGATCCGGGCCGTTGCGTTTTATTATTAACGAGTTTATACTAGATCAGATCTACTTCTTAAGGTCTTTAAGCAAACATTTAACAATTATAACCAGCACGCACCATCATAACTCTTAAGGACATGCATAAAATCATAGATCATAACAGATGCATAAACCAGAACATAAACAGATCCAATATTTCAGAACCAACACGATAATTCAGAACCAACTTATCTTTATTAATGTCTTTGTTTCAGTACAATCCACTTTTCGACCCTGCGCACACAGCTACAGGGGTCCGTGCACACAGTTGCAGACTCTACCAGGCCTCCACACACACAGCTGCGGAGCCTCTATCTAACTACTAACCTTCACAACTCGCACTTACAGACTCAGAGCGAATATTTCTTTCACAAACCCATAACACATCAGATCTCCCAAAAAGCTACCTTCTATCCTTAGAGCCTCGCTCTATTTAAACATTCCCATGGTCCGCGGACCATGGGCAGGCCGACTCACTTCCTATTAATTTACATTATTTTTGGGCGGATAACCCTTTGACTCGACCTATTACATTTCACGCTCTGCGCACTTCACAGAACTTTTTACAATATCATTACCCTGACTTATGGGCTTTAAGCCCCAAAACTGTTACGCGGGGCCTCCGCTACCCAACAGGCCCCCAACACAATCATCGTGACTCGTCCCGAGTCACTCGTCGGTGCGGCGATACGCGCTGCCAAGGCTTCGCGGTCCACCATCCTTGTGAGTGACGCACTATGTTCTGTTGCTCCCTCTTTGTCTCTTGCAACTCTTCTTCAAGCTCCTGCTCCATTGCCTCTACTAATTCACGCAACAGATGATGCTCATTCTACTCTACTTGGTTAACACAAAGCACCCCCTCATAAGACGTTAGCTCAAGCTGGGGTGCCGCATGCAGGAACTCTTCATGCCAATGCAGCAAGTTTCCAATTTCCGGTCTACTATACGCACTGTCTGCTGCAGCTTGTGTTGCATTTTTGCAAGAAAGATGTTGCTGTCCGCGAGATCCCAATCTTCAAGGTGCATCATAGATGAACTGTTAACTGCAATTCCTTCATTTGTCTCCCTATTCATGGTCTTTGCCTTATCTTTCATGGGTCGCTGGCTAGCCCGTGGTTTAGGCAGCAGCATCCGGACCAGTTCTGCTTCGTGTATAAGGATTTCCAGTACCTCCCCTACCATTGGTGTTGAACTCACCGCAGCATCCGTGGTCGTCGACACCACACCATCCAGAAGGTCCCGCATCTCCAATGGCCATATTACAACCCCGGGGCTTATTCCTTTGGCAACAATGATCAATAGTTCCATACCGGTGGGAAGGCACAATAGCTCACTTTTCTCAATACCACAGATCATGTGATGGCTGCCCCCTGCGATTTATAGGCATGTTGAGATTCAAATTCAGTCATTCCCTCCTTTTATGGTGCTTTAACATTACATCTACGGTAGATTGTTCCAAATCTAGCTCATACTTTGTATCTTAATTGCCCGTCGCCTGCTCCTTTTCGCCTTAACTCATACATCCTGTCATGAACAGTGACAGCAACGGTCACCTCTATGAGTATCCACGCAGCAGTGCAGCCCCTTCTGCGCAACCACGACCCTTGTGACATACCGATTCTACGCGCACCCTTGTTGTTGCGCAGCTCCCTCACAGACTGCTTTATTGTCTCGCGCTCTCTTTCAACTGTTTGGAGCGGTGAGACTGTATGTCGGTCGATTAGTCAGGTCATTGGCCCACCCATGTAGAGCTTCAGGCGACTGCCATTTACTCTGCCTGGGAAGGGCTCTCCATTAAGCTTGTCGAGCTGGACCGTGCCTCCATCTGTGACTTCTTTGACTACATAGGGTCCCAACCAATGCATTCGTAGCTTTCCAGGGAATTTCTCGAACTTGTTGTCATATAGTAATACTAGATCATTTTCTTTGAACGTGCACAACTTGATATGGTGATCATGCCAAGCTTTTTCCCACTGCTTCTGTACCTGTTGATGGAATCCTGCCAGAAACCATTCCTCCTCAAGTTCTTCTAGTTGCGTGAGCCTTTCTTCCAAAGCCCCACGGTCTGCCATGCTTGTCATCGCTGCTATTCACAAACTAGGTACAATATATTCCATTGGCATAACGACTTCCTTACCATAGACTAACCAGAAAGGTGTCTGACCCATCAACTTCTTGCATGTGGTTCAGTATGCCATGTAGTCCTTAACCGGCTGTGCGTCCGCCCATCGAGTCAAGTATTCTGCCGCGGTGATGATATAGCGCGCACCCGTCCTGCCTTGACATATAATAGGCCCCACAAAGTCGATCGCCCATTTTTCGAACGGTTGCAGCGTCATCTGTGGCTTGAACGGCATTTTGTCCCTCCGCGATGGTTTCCCAGTCTATTGACATATGTCGCAGGCCCGACAGTATGCTTTTGAGTCTTGATGTAGAGTTGGCCACCATAGTCCAACGCAAAGAATCTTTTGTGTTGTGGCGCGTCCCGCATAATGTCCTCCTGCAACCCCCCCATGTGCTTCGGCAAGGATCTGTCCTCGCTCAAATTCAGGTACATACCTTTGTAATATTTCATCATTGCCCATTTTGTAGAGGTGCCCTGCAATAACAATAAAGTCTGTTGCATGTATCACCAGTTCTTTCTTCTGTTGAACTGAATACCCCTACGGCGCGGTCCCTGTGGTTAAGTAGTGGATTATGTCCTCAAAGTGGCCATCCGCGACGCGCACTGCATAAAGTTGTGCATCAAGTAGTCCTTCTTCTAAATTTGTGGGCTCTTCACCATTCTCAATTCAGGACAGGTGATCTGGGCCTACATTTAGATGTCCCAGCTTCATGATGACTTCGAAATCATATTCTTGAAACAATAACAACCATATACAAATACACCCCCCCAACACAGGCTTATTCACTAAGTATTTCAATGCGGAATGATCAATATACATTTTAAAGTGCCCACCCAGCAGATAGTGGCAGTGTTTCTAGAGTGCGTATACCATCGCCAATCCTTCGCCTTCAGTAGTAGAATAGTTCTTTTCAGCTTTTGACAGCCACCAGCTCGCGAACGCGATCGGGTGATCAACACCTTCCTGCGTAAGTACAACGCCCAACGCAATACACGACGCATCAACATGTACATGAAATTCGATGTCCCACTTTGGAAAGACCAGAATGGGCGCGGATGCCATTTTTTCCTTGAGAACCTCCAAACTCTTCTTACATTCCTCATTCCAACAATATGTAGCGTCCTTTTTCAACAATTGTTCCATTGGTGCCGTGATTTGTGCATAGCTCTTAATGAACTTTCAGTAGTACCCAGTGTGTCCCAATGTGGCGCGCAGTTGTTTGACACTTCGCGACGCCTCCAGATTGAGTATGATAGCAACCTTCGTGGGATCCACCATCAAGCCTTGTCGGCATACCACATGACCGAGCAAGTTTCCGAAGGGGACGAGGAAAGTGCATTTCTTAAGGTTCAGCGCAATTTGGTGTCGTCGGCACGTATCCAACATCAATCGTAAGCTCGCGATATGTTTCTTGACTAGCCCAAATACAGTCCAATCATCAAAATAAACTTCCAGAAACTTATGGATGAATTCCTTGAATGCAACCACTACTACGCGTGAAAATATCGTTGGGGCATTTTTTAATCCAAAGGGCATAATTGTGTACTGAAAACATCCCCATTCGGTCGCGAAGGTGGTCTTGCTTCTATCTTCTGGCGCGATCTTGATCTGATGGTACCCTGAGAACCCATCTGTAAATGAGTATGCTTCTTGTCCACCAACATTCTCCAGAACTTCATCTGTAAACGACGTCGAGAACGGGTCATGAACACAGGCATCATTTAGTTTTCGGAGGTCCACGTAGATTCGAATTTCGCCCTTCTGTTTCTTCTCCTGCACTATCATAGGACTCACCCAGTCAGATTCTTCCACTGGTTCAATAATTCCTGCTACCAGCATTTTTTCCAATTCCTCACGGACCTTTTCCTTATACTTCGGATTCAGGCGGTACAGACGCTGTTTAGTTGGATTCTCGTCAAGTTTCAGAGTTATTTTCATCACTCCTAGGTCGCCAAAGATCCCTTTTAACTTCGTGATTTTGGTCAGGAATAAGTCTTGATATTCTCGAAGTAACTCGACGACCTTATCCACCATGGCATCATCCCAATAGTCTCCTAGCGTCGCATACTTTGGCTCCTCATCTGTACCAATATTTACTTGTTTCGTTTTCAGTGGCATGGTGATGTCAAGGTCTTCGATCACTGGTCCACGAACCTCGCAAATCCCCTTTGTTTCCAAAATATTGATGTTTCTGGGATCGTCATCGTCATCTTCTACCTGCACGTTGTAACATTCTAGGGCCTGGTTCAACTGATGCAACCACTCTGGCTGCACTATTTCTTCTGGTTCCAGTGGTATTTTGAAAATAGCGGCCTTCACAACTTGCAACGCATCGTCAACAGTATCCATCCATTGGTCCTCAAATAAGAATGTTAATAAAAACCCTTCACGCAAGATATCCCATTCGCCTGTACCATGTCGGAGTTTTGTTTCAGTATACCAGTTCCTTGGGATGACATCCAGGGTATGATAAAATAAGTGTACCCACTCTGGTTGGGGTTCTTCTCCATAGGCCTTGATCCATTTGGTGAGATGCATGCGCGGGTCATCACATCCATCATATTTCTTGATTATTCGTAGTTCCAGCTTCCCAAACCTTATCTGCATCATCCTTCTACAGTCGCGCCAGTCTTCAAAGGTCCCTTCATGTGTTCCCCACCAATGCGTAGGTGTCGCGCGCAACGCCCACTTTAATGCATCAAACCTCTGGTGCTCTGGTACCACGTTCTCAAATTTGTTCAGGAATTCGTCCACTGTTGTCAACCCATCATACATCGGTAGATCTCGATCCTGAATTGATACACAACGCAGTGATTTAGTCATCATATTATAGTTTAGTGTTGTTACCTAGCTCAACCGATTATGCCAGTGTTCGTCTTCTTCTTCTAAATCTGAGGAATTTGCGCGCACCCACGGTAGTCGTCCCTTTGTAGTCGGATTTACCCAATCCTGATCTTGCGCAGTTATTTTGTAGATAAAATCCAAATCTTCATCACTTCCATCGTCGCGTATAGGTTCAGTGTAGCACGCTTCTTTAGCTGGATCTAGCGGGATAACTACGCGTAGGGACTTTTTTTTGAATATCATCTTCTGTTTCTTTAAGTTAATGACTCCATTCATATCTGTGGCCCAGTCTATCCCTAACAATGCGGGGTAAGGGTTACTGTCATCCACAATTTCTATTACCTCAAAGTCTGTTTGCGTGCTCGCGCCTTCTATATCCACTGTGACTCCTTGCAATCTCCCCATGGGCAAGATCTTTTGTTGGTTTGCCATCCGTAATTGAATAGGAGACCATTGTAATGTGGGCCTGCCCATGCGTTCCCATGTCTATTTAGGTAGCACGTTTGCATCCAAGCCTAAGTCCAGAATGATCTGATCCATCTCATAGTCGCCAATCTGCGCCGTTAATCGCATTTCCCGTCTAGTGCGCAAAACATGTTTTCCTAGTTTCCGGACCACGCGAGGTTCACCTGACCCTGCGCACCTAGTTATCAGCTCTTGTAATCCTTTAACTGCCTTATTGTCACGTAGCAACTTCATACATGTCTCTAAAAAGGTAGTTAGCATCGAGGGATCCATTTCCGGCTCAGGTTGATCCTTACTACCTGAAGTAGAGATCCCCGCGAAGCTCTTCTTAGCTTCCATAAATGTCTTCTTCGCGCATTCCAAGTCGAACTCAGACTGCTTTGTAGGGGTCTTGCGAACCCCTGGGTCTTCCTCGGTTAGTTTCCCCTTATCTTCCCCTGTGGCCGCGCCACTTCTGAGCATCATGTTCATGTTGGGGTCTTCCTCGCGTGGTTCGGACCTCATCATTTGGACGTTCTGCGTTGGCATAGGTTGTGCTGCCCTTTTCTCATGTATTTGCGCTATCAGCATGGGGCAATCTATCATTTCATGATCGAACTGCTCGCAGTAGGGGCACGATATTCTAGTCGGGTTGGTACAATCACGCGCGTAGTGCCCTGGTCCTCCACAATTATAACAGATTAGCTGCCCACAGCCCCTTCCTGGCCCCATTCCTCCCCATCCTCGTCCTCGCCCCTGGAAACCACTGCGCGCTATCGCTACAGCTGGATCTTGACCTCGCGCCTCAGTCTGCATCCTGTAGGCAGGTGTTCGATCCATCAACAATTCATAACTGCGGCAGTCTCGTTCATCGTGGCCCACCGATCTACAAAAATTGCAAAATAGCTGCTGGGGGGTCTGGGTAAACTTTTGCAGCAGGTGGCAGTTGTCCATGGTGTGCTTTCCTCCCACCTGACAAATCGTGCACCAGAGTGAGGGCGCCGCACTTGGCCCCACTTGTGCCTCTGGTCGCAACGGCATTGGTCCCCCTCTGCAAAATAGTTTGCAAATACCAGACAATGATCCTTATCGTGGCCCTGGCTTCTACATTTTATGCACCATACTTCTTTGCGCACTTCTGGGCGGGAAGCCTTCTCTTATTTCAAATTCTGCATCTCCAAGCATAGGTTTTGTAGTTGTGCGTGGATATGCTAAACTCCCAACCTAGGATCCTGTATTGGAGTCTCATGCAACCTCATCGCTATCTCTAATGCTTCAGCCTGGGTCGAGATCTTCTGCTGTGACAACGCCGTCCTCAGATGTGGCATTAAAGACACCACAAACCACGCACAGTGTTGCGCATCTGTTAGTGTCATGTTAGCCTCTCGGATTGTACTCTTTAATCTCTGATCCAAATCCCAAGGGGTTTCACCTGGCAGCATCACGATCTCCTTGAACCTGATGATCGACTGCATCTCTGATTTCAGCCGGCTAAACTCTTTGTTCAATGCATCCCAGATCTCCGCTATTCCAGCATTTGGGTGATCGCTAGAGTGCTTGATATACCACGTTAGCGCGCAATCCTGTAGTGCACTCACCAAGGTAGCCTTTTTAATGTTATCGTCTGTAACTCTGTGCGCTTCCCATACTGCCCTTACTACGAACCAAAACTGTTCTAGATCTTCGCTCCCTACTCCTTTGAATACAGGCAACTTGATCGCGCTTGCCATGTTAAACTTCTGGTTTGGCGAAGGTGGTGTGCGCATGTGTGCTGAGGCCAACCACGAACTCGTACAACTTCTGATCCAACCAATCTTCAATCTTTCTCTTTGTAGGGTTCCAACGTTCTGACGTCAGACATCCCTTAGGTAGATCCCGGTCCCGGCAACAGAACCATTTGTTGGCTTGTTGGGGCCTGACCCAGGTTCAGAAGTGATTTATCTAAACGAATCCTACACTACCGGTACTTTTGGCAACAGTCCGCGGAGCGCGCACTGAAGTCTCACCCGAGGTAGTAGGGGAGGGTGTTGGAACCAGGTTTCTGCACCCTTTGGATGTCTTGATGTGGTCTGGAGGGGTCGCGAACCGATCTGCGCCCTCGCGCCACTCTGTACTACAGTCAAGCTTCCGCGTAGATCCGGGCCGTTGCGTTTTATTATTAACAAGTTTATACTAGATCAGATCTACTTCTTAAGGTCTTTAAGCAAACATTTAACAATTATAACCAGCGCGCACCATCATAACTCTTAAGGATAGGCATAAAATCATAGATCATAACATATGCATAAACCAGAACATAAACAGATCCACAGTATTTCAGAACCAACACGATAATTCAAAACCAACTTATCTTTATCAATGTCTTTGTTTTAGTACAATCCACTTTTCGGCCCTGCGCACGCAGCTGCAGGGTTCGCGCACATAGCTGCGGACTCTACCAGGCCTCCACGCACACAGCTGCGGAGCCTCTATCTAACTACTAACCTTCACGACTCGCACTTACAGACTCAGAGCGAATATTTCTTTCACAAACCCATAACACATCAAATCTCCCAAAAAGCTACCTTCTATCCTTAGAGCCACGCTCTATTTAAACATTCCCATGGTCCGCGAACCATGGGCAGGCCGACTCACTTGCTATTAATTTACATTATTTTCAGGCGGACAACCCTTTGACTCGACCTATTACATTTCATGCTCCGCGCACTTCACAGAACTTTTTACAATATCATTACCCTGACTTATGGGCTTTAAGCCCCAAAACCGTTACACGGGGCCTCCGCTACCCAACGGGAATACATACTGTAATCCTTTGAAGAGGGAATCACCACTGTTTCCTTGATATTCTAAAAAGATTTGTATTGCAAAGGAAGTACAATATGAAATTATAACATACAATGTTTTCTCTAGAATTTATGAACCCCAATTAAGTCTTGCTTTCCCCTATTTATCAGAGGGGAGCAAGCAACTTCATTACAACAAAAATTTCTAAGGTCTGGATCAGTTGTCAGGTTGACATCTAGCAACAATAATTACATGAATTCGGGGAAGAAACATGAACATAAAATGAGTTAGACAAAGGGGAACACATATTGTAATCCTTTGAAGAGGGAATCACCATTGTTTCCTTGATATTCAGAAAAGATTTGTATTGCAAAGGAAGTACAGTATGAAATTATAACATGCAGTGTTTTCTCTAGAATTTATGAACCCCAATTAAGTCTTGCTTTCCCCTATTTATCAGATGGGAGCAAGCAACTTCATTACAACAAAAATTTCTAAGGTCTGGATCAGCTGTCAAGTTGACTAGTTGTATCAATCGTGAATGGCTATGTGGCCCAAAATGATATTACAAAAATTAAATGCCTCATTTAAAGGGAGGCATGTCACAGGACAACAAGAATGAGTATCAGTCAAAGAGAACATTAATTTCCTTTGTGCCCATCCCGGTCATAGCCACGGTTACAGATTGCGGTTGGCTTGTGGTATGGCCTTTCGTGGTGCTCGGTCGGCTACCATCACTTCTGCATTTACTGCTTGAAGGCCTTCCTTTGTGGAGTATGTTGTGTAGAGGGATGAGGCTCCATATTGAGACCTTAATCCTTCTAAGTCCCTTGTACTGCTTCATTGTTGTGCCATGCTCTATTAAAGTCTTCGAGATGCCGGTCCATCCGCCCATTAAACCTCTGTATTGCACCATCGAGGTCTTGAAGCAGCAGGTGATATGCATTCCAATGTAACAACACGAACTCACAGGCACGGGCTTTTTCTTCTGAAACAAGCGAAACAGACATTTTGGATTTCCCCCTTAGCCCTTCGTGTGACTTTCCTCATATGACAGGGAGATGGAACCAGGGGGTGAGCCCTTAGGCACTAAGGCCTTCGGACCGATGTCATGGAGGCCTTTTCCCTTATTATCACAAATCCCACATATCAACGCTTTAACTTTGCTTTACCCCGCTCTACCCTTTTTCCTTAGCGCGGGCCGATAATCCGGACGCGAGATCCTTATGGACCATGCCGTAATCCTTTATTGCATCCGAAGGGAGTGTTCGCATATCGCAATCACATGATGGAGGAGAAGGCCCCTTACCCTTTTCTTTGGAGTGGGTCGATAGTCTGTACGCGAGGTCCTTATACAATAAAATACATCACCTATCGCATCTGGGGGGTCCCTTTCCTTATCACAATCACAGCCAGGGAGGAAACACAGCAAAAGAGAATCTTTACATTGCGTGATCGCCGATTGCAATGAACTTGCTGACGTCATCACTTCCACATGTCACCCTGTGAGTGGTGACATGTGGCATCCAGAAACAGCCACATAGGACCCTTCAAAACCGCAAAAACAAGTGACATGTGTCCACCTGCCACGTCATCCTCCGTATGTGCCAGGGCACTGGTGAGGTTAGCTGCCATGTCAGCTCGGTGGACCAATCAAAGGATACCATGTGGCCTCCTAGAGGAGAGAGAAAAAAAGAGTCGATCGGGCCCTGTTTTGCAGGCATTTCCTTTGTATTTCAGAATCGGCACTTGGGATTTTGTTGTAACTGCGGGACTGCGGGGTTGTCGAGATGCAGGATGAGGGACTCATGGGTAGTGTGACACGTGGCCCCTCGGAGGAGAGAGAAAGGGGGTATTCCCATCCCTGTTTTGTTCAGTTTTCCTTTGTTAAATCATTTCTCTGCCTTCCTGACAATACAACGCTACATCGCAATATCGTCCCCTGCGCAATCTTTCAGGTTTGGAACCTCCTAATACATATGCGGGACTGCTGTGATGCAGGATTGCGCCACGTGGAGGAGAGAGAAGGGAGGTAGCCCGCTCCTGTTTTGTTCACCTTTCCTGTGTTAAACTTTTTCGGCCCTCCCCCGACGATTTCTCATTATATCGCAAATCGCCCCTCACAAAGTCTTTGAAGTCAGAACCCCGCTGATCCATAGATATTGCGGGATGTGGGGTCGCCAAAATGCGGGAGCCTGCCATGTGGAGGAGAGAAGAGGAGGGCGTCCCATTCTTGTTTTGGTCCCGCTTTCCTATGTTGAGCTCTTTTGGCCCTCCCCCGATGGTGTAGTACTTTGTCGTAAATCGGCCCCTACACGATCTTTTGGGTTTGTTGTGACTACGGGCCTATGGTGACAACCGCTGGGTTTTTCCAAGGTAATCTTCAAAGTGCTTTAATTGTTGCTCTAGGAGTCCATTTTTGGACTTCTATATACCATTGGAAAGATTTTTCTAAGCACTAGGCATTGGAGGGGGGCTGATCGAGCTCTGAGATCTTCTGTGGCCTGGGACAATGGCTCCAAATTTCACTGCTCTTGGGCAACCTTGACCAATTGAAATCCACAATGCAGTGAGTGACAACATTGGCTCCAACTGGGGACAATGCCTTGCTAGCAAGGTGTTGAGGACCTGCAGACCAGTAGCCTTTCCTTCCATTGGGCATGGAGTTATTCTTAAACAAAATATAATTATGTGAAAAAGGACTTTTTTATAATAAACTAAAAAACTCAAATAACAATTTCAACACACACTGGATATTTACAATGAGCAAGAGATAGATATCTCTAATTTTGAAAATAAAATTTTAGGAACTGACCATTTACAGGCAGTTCCAGCAGTTCACCATCCAAGTTTTCAAGCATGTAAGTGTTGTTTCCCCTCTCTTCTGCAATCTTGAAGGGGCCCAACCATAGTGGATCAAATTTCCCATGCTTGCCTTTGTCTTCTCGCCTGACATCCCATCTGAGCACTAAATCTCCTTGCTAAAGAGGTCTATCCTTAGCCTTCTTGTCAAACAAAGATTTCATCCTTTGTTGATAGTTTGACAGTTTGGTCCCCACCTACTCTCTATTCTCGTGAAGCTCCACCAGCTGATTTATTCTTCTAGTCAAGGCTCTAGGCTCTTCCTCAGCTTCTTGCAACAACTTAGCTATTGGCATTGCTAATTGGATAGGGAAGACATCAACCTTGACATATACTGGCTCAAAAGGAGACTTCCTAGTGGATCTTTTGGGTGCTACACGGTTAGCCCACATAGCAAATTTTAGTTGAGAGTCCCAGTTCCTTTGATTTTCAGTGATGGTATTCTTTAGAATTCTCACCACAATTTTATTTGAAGACTTGGTCAAGCCATTCCCTTGAGGGTAGTATGTAGTGGAGTGTCCAATAATGATGTTGAATTTGTGGCAGAAGTTGGTGAACTTGGCAGATTTGAAGACTTGTGCATTATCAGTGATGATTTTAAAAGGACACCCAAAGCGGGACAGTATGTTCTCCTCCATGAATTTTATCACCACTGAATCAGTAGCATTCCTAGCTGGGATAACCTCTACCCACTTGGTAAAATAGTTAGTGGTTGTTAAAATCCACTTGTGTTGGCTGCTAGAAGGTGGGTTGATTTCTCCAATGAAGTCCAATCCCCACTGTCTAAAGGGTTCCTCTACATGCACAAGAATCAAAGGGAGAGGAGCAAACTTCTGTCTTTCAACAAACAATTGGCATTTTTGGCATGACCTGACTTGAGAATAAACATCTCCAAACAACGTGGGCCAGTAAAATCCTGCCTTGAGGATTTTGTGTGTT
The DNA here is from genome assembly GCA_031772625.1 of Pinus tabuliformis. Taxonomy (NCBI): domain Eukaryota; kingdom Viridiplantae; phylum Streptophyta; class Pinopsida; order Pinales; family Pinaceae; genus Pinus; species Pinus tabuliformis. The sequence goes on from CM062817.1 coordinate 723,521,953, forward strand.
GTTGCCTTCCAACTATAGTGTCCTCCACAGACTCCCCCATGGAAAACCTCAATCACTTCACGAGTTTCTCCCTCAACGACACATAGCAACAATACCCCCACCGGGTCCTTCCAATAGAGCAGTCCATTAGATATAATGTATTTTTGTGCCTGCAATCTCAGACTCCGGTATTTAGATCTATCCAGTCCCAACGGGAATCTTAGGAATAAGAGGTAATGAACAATGTTCTTATACCTGGGCGATCCCTCATATTTGGAATAGATCTTCTGCTCAACCATTTTTATTCTACTTTGTTCATCCTCTAGGCTGCCCTCCTTTGCGATCAGGCTTATTCCTAGAGCTTGGCAGTTGGATTCAGACAAAATCTTGGCCAACCCCTGGCCTTTGATGAGCTTGGTAGGCTTGATTTCCAACTCATATTCCTGTATTTTAGCTATCCATCTGCCCCTCTTCCCTTCGTTGTCTCCCTGCACTAGAATGTCTTTGACTGTTATCGTTGGGACAAACACTGTGATTTTGGATTGTAGCACATACATACGAAATGACTTCAACACCTTGACCAGTGCATAAGCCTATTTCTCCAATATATCATACTTCAGCTCAGTGTCCCTCAGGACTTGGCTAAAAAAGGCAATAGGTTGCTTGTAACCATCTTTATTTTTCTGTAACAACACAACAACAATGGTATGTGGAGAGGCGAAAGAAAAGATGTAAAAGGGCACTGAATAATCGGGGTTGGCTAGCACTGGGGCCTCAACCAAAGCTTGCTTGATCCTAGTGAAAGAATCATGGGGGCGGAGCTCCACTTAACTTCGTTCTCCTTCTTGAGCATATCTGTGATACCTTTAACTATCTCAGCATAGTTGGGTACGAATCACCTTAAGAAATTTATCCTCCCCAAAAAGGCTTGGACTTCTTTCTTATTTCTGGGCAAGGGAATGAGGCTGATGGCTTTGACTTGTTTAGGATCAATCTTTACTCCTACTTGCGCTACTATGTGCCCAAGCAGCTTCCCCTCACTTAGGGTGAATTGAGACTTCTTCATATTCAGAGAGAGACCATACCTTCTGCACTTCTCAAAAACGAGCTTTAGATGGAGGATATGCTCCTCATCAGTCTTAGAAAAGACTATGGTGTCATCTAAGTAAACTACCACAAATTTATCTTGCTCTCCCACAAAAGTTATGTCCATAGATCTTTGGAATGTGGCTCCTGCATTTATCAATCCAAATGGCATGCGGGCATAGATTAAAGTCCCCCACAGGGTGGTGAAAGCAGTATTTTTCTGGTCCTCTGGGTGGACTGCCACTCGGTTATATCCTGAGAATTCATCCATCATGGACATTCTGACCGCACCCACTACCTTATGCAATATATTATCCATCTTGGGCAGAGGGTAGTTGTCCTTTAGGGACACCCTGTTTAAATTTCAGAAGTCCATGCACAACCTTATCTCTTCGTTCTTCTTCTGGACAGGGACCAAATTAGCCACACACTTAGAGTATCTTAGAGGGACTATGATTGTGGCCTACAACAACTTCCTTACCTCCTTTTCATTGGAGGGGAGTAAGAGTGGGTTTATTGGTCTGAGTTTCTGTTTACATGGCTTTATCCCACTCTTCAGAGGAATCTTATGTTGAATAATATTTGTGTCCAACAATTTCAAATCATCATAAGACCAAGCAAATACGTCTTTGTAAGTTTTGAACAGATATAAATACCTCTGTCTGTATCGCGGGGGAACTCCTTTGGACAACCTAATCTTCTGGGGTTCCTCCTCTGATCCGATGTCGCAGTCTTCGACCTTCTCATCCTTCTTTGGGGCTATTTGCTTGGACGCTATATCGTCTTTATTGAAAAGTCTTTCTAGTGGAACAAGTCCACGAGGGATGGTGTTCCCTTTTAGTTGCAATTTTTTTTCCCAACCTGTGTCTTTCCAATGAGTGGCTTCTTGTTCTGCTTCTTCTTCTTCTTCTTGATCAATGGTGGAGTGGGCAAACTCCCCAACAACTTCTATGAATCTTCTTACTTTCTCATCATCTTCAAATACTTGCCAGTGTTTGACATTATCAGGTATCGAAGGCATATGTCTGACTTCTATCTCATATCTGAGGAGTGGATTCTGTGGGGGCCTGAAAGTGCTTGCAGCTACTACAAGAGAGTCAACCATCCTATTTTCTTCCCTAGGCAGAAACTGCATGTTAAAGGCCAGGAAGAAATTGTCAATTAAGTCCCACACTTCATTTCATACATCCTCAGCCTGGGGTGTTTGGCTTAGCATTGGTCTTGGATCTGCTTCACGACTAGCTCAGAATCTCCATAGACCGATAGGCATTCAATGTTCATCTTTCTCGTTGTTTTTAACCCTAGGAGCAATGCCTCGTACTCTTCTACATTGTTGGTCGCCTCAAATTCGAGCTTGAAAGAGAGGGGTATCATGCTGCCTTCTGGAGATACCAACAATGTTCCATCGAAGTATAACCTCCATACCTCGTTTTCATTTAAATGTTGGTATTTCAACTACCTTGTCAAGTGTACTGATGCTTCTTCTAAGAGGTTCTCATCCTCTTCTAAGAATAGGTAGGAGATGTCACTATCTTTCCCATGCACTGGGGAGTTCTCTGAGCCTTTAGCTGGGGTCACAGTTTTCACAAACCGAGATTCTCTGTACAACCTTCTTTGCTCACCTCCAAAAGTGGGAATGGTGGCATAAGTAAGATCTAGCTTGATAGAGCCACCCACCTTGGAACCCCAAGATTTGGATAAGAGCATTCCAAAGCGAGGAGGTATGTCTGCCACCACTATATCCATGAACACACTCTTCACTGGGATCTGATGTTGTAGCTCCGATACCACTTGTTATAGCTCTAACCCAGAAATATATGATAATGGAAATAAACCCAGAAATAATATGAAATGATTCTTTATAGATCAAACCCTTAAGGTAGGGCAACACCATACATTCACTCCTTAAGGAAGGAGAACACTCCACAAGCCATATGGCTGTTCATACAATATTCCTTCTCTATATTCCTTGACATGGAGTATCTAGCCTCTATATAGGTCTCGTACATACAATACCATGGGTCATTACCATGGTTCCCTCATACCATCAACTAATACCATGGGCCCATTACATTATTATTAACTACTTGTGGTCCCACATGACATGGGTTAACCACCTTATTTATTACTATGGCCCATCCCATTATTACATTATTACCTTGGGTACCTCCCTTGGTACCCCATATTATCCCCCCTAGGTATATAACATTCCACCCCCCTAAGCATGTTTCGTCCCCGAAACATGGGAAGAACATAAATAATAAGATCTACTCAAAAGAGTAGTCCACTGGTACCATGCACGTGCATCTAGCCATCCAAAAGAAAGGTGAACCCTCGATCTCGCTGGTGCCTCGCTCGTTTGAGATGGAAGTTGACCGTCGCAGCTCTTCTGTGTTGATGTGTAGTGGATGGATCTTCTCTCCTCGCTATCCGTCATGTGACTACTTGGTTTCCATCTTGATGGTTGTCTTGTGGGGTGATGTGGGTGATGATATGTTGAAGTTTTAACCCACGATGTATTTTTCTTTGATTCACCCTGCTGTGGTGCCTGTTGTGGTGTCTTCTTTTCCAATATGACTTCAACCACTGAACCCTCATCAAATGTGTCAGCACCTGTTACCTTTTCGGCTTCAGCCTCTGTTTGTGTTTGATTGTCCACCATCATATGGTCATCATCTGATATGTCAGTCCCTAGAACATCTTCTGCGTCAACCTCCGTGGACTCTACCTGTTTATTGATGGAAATATCCTGTAATGAAATTTTCTTCTTTTTATACCAGAGCTTCAGGAATTTCTTCTGCACATTAATATTGACCCACAGATTCCATCCAAGGATATCCCAAAACAACATCCATATTATCCAGATCTGAAGCATAAAAGTCACTATGAAACACATACTTATCCATAGAAAGCTTCAAATCCTTATAAATTTGAACATCCTTATCATCAACCTGTGTATGTTCAATTTGTTTTGCTGGGACTTGCAATTTTTTTGCCAAATTAACATTGATAAAATTATGTTTACAACTAGGATTGATAGAAACAATGATCTTCTCTTTCTGAATCAATCCATGAACCTGCAGTAAGGATATACCAGTAGAACATAACCCCTGACGTGTCTCATTCTTTTTTCTAGCACAAGACCATTTGTCCATAAAGAGTTTTTCAAATTCTTTATCTGACAAGTCGTCCAACTGTTTGATGCCAAGTGATTTCCACTATTTGTCAGCCTCTTCTGTCAAATTAAGCCGTACTATAGCTTTCCAACATATCCCATATTTGGACTTTATTCTTTGTATGAATTCTTCAATAGTAGGACCATTATCTTTCCCTGTAAAATATAGCTTCTCCATGAAGAGGGTTTGAGAAAAATTCACTTACTTGGCGAAAATTTGAAATTGTCACAGTTTTGTCAATATTGCTCAGAATCTCTATTATAACCTGTTTTTAGAAATGGAACAATCATTCTGCATCTGCCCATGTGGTAGAAATCTTGATCCAGGCACTTGAAATTTCAGATCTGTGCTGCTACTCTCCCGCCGTCACCAAAATTTCTGCAAAAAGAGCTGATTTTAAATCAGCGATATCTCCCTCATCCGGACTCCGATTCGACTGATTTTTTTTTTTGAAATTGGGTATTTTTCCCAAAGAATCCAGATCTGCAATTAGATTTTACAGATCTTGTGTTAGGACATCCAGATCTGCGCCACAATTTCGCTGCCCCAAAAAATTATCTGCAACCCCACTGATTTTTAAATCAGTGATATCTCCTTCATCCGGACTCCGATTCGACCGATTTTTTTTGTTGAAATCGGCTATTTTTTCACAAAGAATACAGATCTGCAATTAGATTTTGCAGATCTTGCACCAAAACATACAGATCTGATCTGCAAACTCGCCGCCCCCGAAATCCTGCAAAAAATTAAAAAAAAAAAATTCCACTTTTGTGCCCAAGAAAGTGCTCTGATACCACTTGTTGTAGCTCTAACCCAGAAATATTATAGATCTGATATGAAAATATAAGATAATGCAAAGAAACCCAGAAATAATATGAAATGATTCTTTATAGATCAACACCCTTAAGGTAGGGCAACACCATACATTCACTCCTTAAGGAAGGAGAACACTCCACAAGCCATATGCCTGTTCATACAATAATCCTTCACTATATTCCTTGACATGGAGTATCTAGCCTCTATATAGGCCTCATACATACAATACCATGGGTCATTACCATGGTTCCCTCATACCATCAACTAATACCATGGGCCCATTACATTATTATTAACTACTTGTGGTCCCTTACATGACATGGGTTAACCACCTTATTTATTACTATGGCCCATCCCATTATTACATTATTACCTTGGGTACCTCCCTTGGTACCCCATATTATCCCCCCTAGGTATATAACATCTGAGCCAAGTTCACCAGCAGATCCTTTATCATACCTAAGCACTTGACCCTCTTGGAGTCAAAGGAGTATATGTCTTTGTATGGTCTGGTGATCTCCAAACCCAGCTATTCCATTACTGATAATAGCATGAGGTTGTGTGAAGCTCCTGAATTGAGCATGCAGTTATACAACAAAAGGTCATGGATCACCAGAGTCACATAAAATGATGCAGTAGAGGGATCCAACTCTCGCACATGGGGTCAAAAAACAACCATTAGCCTCTCCTCCTAGAGGTTCAAACTATCATGGGGTGGTGTTGAGCCAGTTGGGTGCATGAATTTGGAGACTTGAGCTTTGTAATGAGGCTTCTTTAAAAGCTCAGCCAGAGGAACAAGAATTTTTACCTTTTCCATCTCTTTTGGAGATTGAACGTGTGTTGGGCCTTTCTTGCATCTCCATGCTCTATTCCTTCTCCCTTCTTGCTGGAAGTTGTCAACGGAGCAGGTGCCTCTTTTTCTGTGTGTCCCTTAGGACCATTTCTCTCTTTATTTGCAGAGACTCCTATCTTGGGTGGGTCAAGATGTAGCTTACCCTTCCCTTTGTCTGGGGCTGGAGGAACCACTTGGGGAGCAACTTCCCCTTGTTGTTCTGGTTCTCTTGTCCTCTTCTTCGAAGATCTTAGATTATACTTACGTTGTGGTTGTGTTTGCATGAACTCTGCAAATTGTTTGCAATAATAATCCATATCTTCTTCCTTTGCTGCTGCTTCTCTGTGATGACTGGCCTCCTGGTGAGCCATATTCTCATGTTCCTCTTCAGCAAAACCAACATATATATTGCCCTGCATCTCCTGAGTATCCAACGATTGTTCGTTGGGACTATCTTCCAAGTATAAGGGGTGAGGAATCTGATCCAGCTACTCCTTTCTTTCCCTTGGAAGTAGTTGCAGTGGAGGCCTTCTATATTGTTGGTTATAGCCCCGGTTGTTGACTTGAGCATTCTGCCTGGAGAGGTTCTTGTTCTTGATTTCAAGCTTCCCAACCTTTTGTGATAAACTCTTGATGATTTTGTCTAGATCTTCCCACTTCGGGTTTGATGATTCCCCAACTCGACCAGAGGAGGATGCCTCCTCTTTTCCTCTTTTGGGTTCAACAGGTTCTTTCTTTGCTCTCGACTTCCCTGCCGAGGCCATATTGGCTTCCACTTCGAGAGCATCAATCTGAAGTTGGTCCAAAGTGGTAGATTTCCTTTCTCTTAGGGTAAAACCAACATCAGAGTCAAAGGCTCCCAAGAAAACCACACGAGCTACAGCTAGGGGAGGCTTTATGTCGGCTGGCAGGTTATTGAACTACTTATTGAATCTTTTGATAAATTTTGTAGTATCCTCCTTCAACTTTTTCCTTATTGCATTGAACTCAGTGAGGAGGTACTCATGGTTCCTCTTTTCTCCCCATTTTTGGGTGAAAGAGTTTTCAAGTTGCTCCCATGTAGGGATGGAGGCATTAGGCATGGATTTGAACCATTTTCTAGCCTCTCCATCGAGGGATTGTACAAACAGTCTCATAACCACATCCAATTGTTCCACATTTATGTTCTCGGCAAAAGCACTAAAGGTTTCAATGTGACTTTGTGCCGTGTTATCATCTTCCCCATTGAACCTAGGCAGATGCTTTAGGTAGTCTTGGGGCATTGCACTCAGAGGCTGGGGTAGATCAAGAGGTGCATACTTATTGAGAAAAAAGCCTGGGAGAGCCATCTGGACTAGTGGAGGGAGATTCAAATTTGCTTGAGGGACTGGGGTTAAGACCACAAGGGTTGTAGGGGAAGGAGGGTATGTCAAGGCCTTAGGAGTAAGTCTTGAACGCTGAGCAACAACATGTTGAGAACTAGAAGAGGGAACTTCGAAAGTTGATAAGATGGTAGCATAGTCTGGGGGAGTTTTCTCCTTCCAAACTTTCTTAAAAATCATTTTTTTAGGTTCAGATACAAATGGGGCTTTCTGCTGGGATGAATCTGAGCGAGTATGAGGTCATTTAAAAGCTAGGATTAAGAATGATAATGAGAGGGGTGTGGAGTTGCCAAGGTGATATGGATGTAATCATAACAGACTTTGATCACCTATTCAAAGAGTGTTTCAGCTTGTCATATCCCAGGGGAAAGAATCCTTCAATAAGCTCCCCGACAACGACACCAAAAGATGTTGTATCTCCTAGAGACAACCTTGGATTGCTTCAAGACCAGTGCCTGGGCACATCTAAAATGGTGTGTCTCAAATGATTTACAGGAAACTGGAGACAACACTTATGATCTATGGATACATATGTACATAGGAAATAGGTTGGTTCATTAATCCAAAGAAACGAAACATAGATTTGTGATACTTCTTCACTAGTTCAGATCTTAGAAATAAGCATAAAAATAGTGGAGGCCAAGAGCTTCAAGGTCTTACAGCTTAATAATCTTTTGCAGAGTGGGTGAGAGAGGATAAGAGAGAAGAGTAACCCATCACATAGAGCATAATGCTTCAAGACTTTTATATTCAACACACAAAACTTGGGGCAGTAAGGATTTCTATGCTTATTTGGGTTACAAGCATAAATAATGAATGAAGGGAGAATTGAAAACTATAATTCATATGCTACAGATTTAAAAATCTAATCTCAATAGTCCTCACAGGCATATACATAAACACTGTTTAGACAAATGAATTTGTGAAATAGCTACAAGCATTTGCATTAACATGTAGATACTAATGAATCTGTGAGGGAGCTTGAAACACATCTAGCAACAATAATTACATGAATTTGGGGAAGAAACATGAACACAAAATGAGTTAGACAAAGGGGAACACATACTGTAATCCTTTGAAGAGGGGATTACCATTGTTTCCTTGATATTATGAAAATATCTGTATTGCAAAGGAAGTACAATATGAAATTATAACATGCAGTGTTTTCTCTAGAATTTCTAAACCCCAATTAAGTCTTGCTTTCCCCTATTTATTAGAGGGGAGCAAGCAACTTCATTACAACAAAAATATCTAAGGTCTGGATCAGCTGTCAGGTCGACTAGTTGTATCAGTCGTGAATGACTCTGTGGCCCAAAATGATATTACAGAAATTAAATGCCTCATTGAAAGGGAGGCATGTTACAGGACAACAAGAATGAATATCAGTCAAAGAGAACATTAATTTCCTTTGTGCCCATCCCAGTCATAACCACTGTTATAGATTGTGGTTGGCTTGTGGTATGGCCTTTCGTGTTGCTCGACTGGCTCCCATCACTTCTGCTTTTATTGCTTGAAGGCTTTCCTCTGTGGAGTATGCTGTGTAGAGGGATGAGGCTCCATACTAAGCCCTTAATCCTTCTGAGTCCCTTGTACTGCTACATCACTGCGCCATGCTCTATTAAAGTCTTCTAGCTGTTGGCCCATCTGCCCATTAAACCTCTGTACTGCACCATCAACGTCTTGAAGTAGTAGGTGATATGCATTCCAATGTAACAACACGGACTCGTGAGCACGAGCTTTTTCTTCTCAAACAGGCGAAACGAGCATTTTGGATTTCCCCCTTAGCCCCTCGTGTGACTTTCCTCATATGACCGGGAGCTGGAACCAGGGGTTGAGCCCTCAGGCGCTAAGGCCTTCAGACCAATGTCATGGAGGCCTTTCCCTTGTTATCCCAAATCCCGCATATCGACGCTTTAACTTTGCTTTACCCCGCTCTACCCTTTTTCCTTAGCGCAGGTCGATAGTCTGGACGCGAGATCCTTATGGACCACGCCATAATCCTTTATCACATCTGGAGGGAGTGCCTGCATATCGCAATCACATGCTGGAGGAGAAGGCCCCTTACCCTTTTCTTTGGAGTGGGCCAATAGTCTGGACGCAAGGTCCTTATACAATAAAACACATCACCTATCGCATCCGTGGGGGGGGGGGGGGGGGGGTCCCTTTCCTTATCGCAATCGCAGCCGGGGAGGAAACACAGCGGAAGAGAAGCTTTACATTACGCGATCACCAATTGCGATGAACCTACTGACGTCATCACTGCCACATGTCACCCTGTGAGTGGTGACACGTGGCATCCGGAAACAACCACATAGGACCCCTAAAAACGCCAAAAATGAGTGACACATGTCCACCCGCCACGTCATCCTTCGTACGTGCCACGTCACTGGTGATGTCAACTGCCATGTCAGCTCGGTGGACCAATCAGAGGTCGCCACGTGGCCTCCTGGAGGAGAGAGAAGAAAAGGTCGGCTGGGTCCTGTTTTGTAGGCATTTCCTTCGTATTCGGAATCGGCACTTCCCCACGATTTGGCACTATATCTCAATATTGGCGCCCCGCGAAGTTTTGGATTTTGCTGTAACTGCGGGGTCGCCGAGATGTGGGATGCGGGACCCACAGGTAGTGTGACATGTGGCCCCTTGGAGGAGAGAGAAAGGGAGTTTGCCCATCCCTGATTTGTTTAGTTTTCCTTTGTTAAATCATTTCTCTGCCTTCTCGGTGATACAACACTATATCGCAATATCGGCCCCCGCGCGGTCTTTTTGGTTTGGAACCTGCCGATACGCCTATCTACGGGACTGTTATGATGCAGGACGCATGATTGCACCACATGGAGGAGAGAGAAGGGAGGCAACCCGCTCCTGTTTTGTTCGCCTTTCCTGTGTTAAACTTTTTCGGCCCTCCCCCGATGATTTCTCATTATATCGCAAATCGGCCCCCACAAAGTCTTTGAAGTCAGAACCCTGCCGATCCATAGATATTGCGGGATTGTGGGATGCGGGGTCACCGGGATGCGGGAACCCGCCACGTGGAGGAGAGAGGAGGAGGGTGTCTCGTTCTTGTTTTGGTCCCGCTTTCTTGTGTTGAGCTCTTTCGGCCCTCCCCCAACAGTGTAGTACTTTGTCACAATTTGGCCCCCGCACGATCTTTGGGGTTTGCTGTGACTGTGGGCCTGTGGTGATAGTCGATTTGCGGGATTTTTCTCATACTTAGCCATTTTTCTTCATTTGTTGGGTTTTTCCATGGTAATCTTCAAAGTGCTTTAACTGCTGCTCCAGGAGTCCATTTTTGGACTTCTATATACCATTAGAAAGCTTTTTCTGAGCACTAGGCATTTGAGGGGGGCTGATCGAGCTTTGAGATCTTCTGTGGCCTGGGACAGTGGCTCCAAATTTCACTGCTCTTGGGCAACCTTGACCAATTAAAATACACAATGCAGTGAGCGACAACACTATAAATGATTCCCCCAATTTTTTTATGGGATAAAATTATGTTAATTTAAAAATTGCCAAATTATTTTGAAGTGTGCACGTGAATCGGCTTCTTCTGACACCAACAAGGAATCTCCTTCGGTACTCAACAATAATATGCAAATTACTTTAGTTGATCCACCTTCTATTAGTTGGACCAAGCTTGAGAGAAAGAGAGGAAATAAGAGTCGCTCTGAAGACCGTCCCCAAGTCGAGTGATTTTGTTGGGTCTATCAAATCTATGGTAGTCTCCTCTTTCGGGTCTGTTCGGTCAAAGTCCTTAGATGGACAACTGCTACAACAATGTAATTCTGTTTCTGTTTCTGGTGTTTGTGATAATAGAAAGTATAATTTACCGAACAAACAAAAATTTATAGAGACCATATAAAATCATTATAAAATTGAATATTTAAAAAAAATATCACCAAACATTTTACAATTAACATATTAGAAACTAATAAAATTCTTCAATTTTGTTTACATTTCAAAATTGATTTCCATGGTTAAAATTTCCCTGATTTTATATTTTCAATATCTCTATTAATTTAAGCTTTTAATCTACTCCTATAGTTACTATAATTAATGTAAAATATCCCTATGTCAATGGAATTGGTAAACTTAACGCAGTCTTGAATCCTTTGAACTTTCTCCATTTAATTTCATAATTTGAACTTTTCAAACACCAATAGATCTTTAATTTAATACTTTAAAACACAAAGATCTTTAATTTAATTTTGTTTACTCATTATCCCAACTAATACGATTACTATTAATATGAATATTTTGCGAGTCAAACTTGTATTCACGTTTTGTTTCTTACATAAAATAGGAGTTCTGGAATGATTTAAAATGTGAAGAATTGAAGTCCAAGCTTTCTGAAAGGATGTAAGATGTGAAGAATTGAAGTCCTGTGCAGTGCGAATGTTTTTTCAGCGCAGTTCGATCCCCTACACCACATCTATAGTTAACAATCTCCAGGACTGATCGATGGCCAATAACATCAAATGTTTGGTATTGTTGGTGGCCATTAGTTATATGGTTGAGTCGATCCAGAGCCACAATGAAGCAGAAGGTGGATTTCACTGTGATTCGGGTGCCACTGCACAAATTCAAGCAGATTACATGCCTGGAATTATCACGTTGGATGGCAAATCACAGGACTGGAATAACATCCTTGGCCACTCATTTCCTCTCCGCCCAGCCCTCGATCCAGACGAGGATAAAGAATATACAGGCGGCAAAATGACTGTCAAGGTCTCTCTATTCAAAGAAAACTATTAGTGCTGTTTTCCTCTTCAATTAAATGATCAAACTTTCCAGACGGGGACAGAAATGTGCTGGAAGCTGCACAAATCTCGATTTCTGCAGTATTTTCTAATCATTACATTAGTTTGGAAGCCGGGTCTTGTTTCATGCTATTTTTTCTTTACGATATGTATTTTTAATGTTCTTTCATTTTTAGTTTTGATTTTTGGCGTGCGTGTGATGCTGCTCCAGGCCTTGCACGATGGTCACAATATTTTCTTCCTGCTAGAAGTACCGGGGGAATATCGTTATGTGCAAGGGTAAGCCGATTAAATTAGTTCAAAATCGTCAATAATATTCAATATCTGGCTTCACAAATTCTACAGAAATAAACAAGGATCAGTAATTGCAAGGGGAAAAACTACTTTAAAAGGTTGACAGAAAGGGAACCAATTTATATTTATTTAAATAAGTCCGACCTCACCATTTTTTTGGATGAGTGCTGCATATAATACTCCGTCAAACCTGGCCGATAACGTATTTTCGAGGGTTCTGTGCCCGCCCAGAGCTAATCGGTCTAGTTCTAGCAGGTGGGAAGGTGAAAGCAAGACTAGGAGGTAGGTAGTGATTCTGGCTGATTGGGACTGAAGTCTTTCGTGGGTCTGATCCCGTCCTGATACCAGCAGCATCCAAGGGAAGGTTTGTCTCCCTCTGCTTCATGGCTAAAGTTCTAAAGGTGCTAGCTCTGAAGGGTATAGTGAACACTGATAAGTAAGGGGGAGAAGGTGTAAGGATTCTAATCGAAGGCATATGGTCTTGATTCAAGGTGCTGGGTCTATTCCTAAGGGCTAAACGAAGCGATCCCATCCAGTCAGTCCAATCCGGTCTTATTCTAAGGTTTGACCCTGGGTCATTACCACGGCAACGCCCTGTGTCAGCCACTAAGCTGCAGTCCCACGTACCGGCCTTCAGAAATGAGATTGCCTATAACATTTTTATCCTAAATGGTTTGTTTTTTTTCCTAACGGAATAAACTGAAATGACATAAGAATATTTGTTCTAGTTTCATGTTAGACAAAATCGGGAGAAGCTCTCAAATGAGATTACCAACATTTCCTATCCTTAATGGTTAGGCCTTTTCTATAATAGACTAAAACTGAAATCACAGAAGAGTTAAAAACGGTCAGTGAACTGAAATGACATAAGAATTCTTGTTGTGGTTTGGTGTTAGATAGAAATAGGAGAAACTCACAAATGAGATTAACCACAACATTTCTTATACTAAAGGGTTAGGCTCTTTTTCTAATGGAATAAGTCTCAAATGACAGAAAATTCTAAAACATGTAGTGACAGACCTTGTGATACCTTAATCATAATTTATTAAAGACAGATGAAATTTGCTTGGTGTGATTTTTGGTTATTGACAATTGCCAGTCAGACAAAGAACAAGAGCGTTTAGTCCCATGATTGGTTATTACCACTTGGCAATTACACACTATTCATAATTCCAAATTGTTTGGAATATAATTGTCATGTCAAATGTAGATTTTTGTGGAAAACAAATAGATGCACAATTCATTGGTGAGTCTCTGCAAACCCTTTATTATCCTTTATCTTGTGTTGTGCTGAATGCAGAATGGAAATGAGCTGCCCTTCTGTATCACTCATGTTCCAAGTTGGCGGTAATGCAACATATCATAATGTACGTGTAGTTTTTCTAATATAAGCCGCAAATTTCACCTTTTTTAATGGATTAGATATAAGATGTAAAGCCATTCAACCAATAAAATGGATGCATCTTTCATCTTCTAGACTGTTGTTAATTACATTTATCTCCTTGGAATATCCAATCCTTGTGTTTCTAGTTTATTGCTTGAAAAACATAATTTTTTCCAACGAGGAAAATGTTCAAGAAAGCACAAAAGACAATTTACAAACTATTTCAAGCAGATGGGTGCTTGCAAAGAGACGGTTGACAGTTGTACAAGCAAAAGTTGTGGTGGTCATGAAGTGGACATAATGCACTTTTCAATAGGAACTGCAATTCCAGGTCGTTTGTACGGTGCCAACATAATTGATAATACAAATGGCACTGGAGGAGATAGGTACTTTGAGGTTTCTGTCCAGTATATTAGATTATTCCATTTGAGAAGGTAGTTCTTTGACAGTTATTTTCATTTTTTTATACGGGTTAAATGGTATGATCTTCATTTTCCTTTTACAGGTTTGGCCATTTGGTTGATCTATATGCATGGAATCCACACTGTCGGTATCTTGATGGAATGGGTCCTCAAGGTATGCCCAAAATTTCTTTTTTGGCATCCATAGCACCTTTTGGCATTGCCCTGCTATTAGTACTAGTCACTATGTAAATGCTTGAAAGTGTCAAAACCTGCTTTGATCTTTTACAATGATATTCTTGTGAATTGGTTTTGCTGGAAAAAGGTTCCTGGACTAGCACAGGTCAATCTCACCTCTGAATTTGTGATGGACTAGGAGGTATCAAGTTCCTTGAGTTAACAATCACAATGTTTTCGCATCCACTTGATATGATTATATAGGGTTAATGTGGCTAACAACATTTAATGACACCAAGTGGGTGTGAAAACATTGTGATTGCTATCTTGAGAAATTTGATACTTCCCGAAGCATAGCAGATCTAAAATTTAAGATGGATCTTTTCTAGTTATTATTATTAGAAAATTCAGATTAGTGTGAGGTTAGTCATTTTGACTTCGGGGCCTGTTTAAAAGAAAAAAAACATGCATAAACAATATGTTAGCTCCCAACATTACACACACAAAGAGGAAGTGTCGATGGATTCCCCGTTACGTGCGATGTAGAATGCACCTCTTGGTGCAATAATTATTTTTGAAATCAACAAAATATGGAAAAGAAAAGGAAAGACTATTTAACCATACCAAGTGGGTGTTGACAAATCCAGGATTGAGATGGATATGGACTAGCTATTGTTACTAACTTCATATGAGTCGACCTTCTTTTAAAAGACAAAACATACATGAACACTATGTGGGGCCCAACATTACACAAACAAACATGAAATGTTATGGATCCCCCTAGCCATCCTGTAGAATGGGCCTTTTGGTGTAATGATTGTTCTTGAAATCAATAAATATGGAAATGACAAGGAAACAAACAAGAAAATTTAAATGGTCATTAGCCCTGTCCATCAAATTGGTTGAAAAACTTGGTTTTCTGAGCGGCGCACCGGTTTTTTGGTCTAACCGGCCATAAACCGACTGGTTTATGAAGGAACCGGCCGATTTTCCCATATACTAGCCGTTTCTTTCATAAACCAGTGGGTTTATTGCCAGGCCAGCTATAGACCCCACAAAATGCAGTTTTGTGATTTTTGATGCTGTTTTGAGGGAAATTTGGGGTTGTTTCCCTCCAAAACAACCCCTCTAAGAAAAGCATGTCTCCCCTCTCATTTGCCTCACACATATCAACCCTAGCAACATTACCAATCAATGGTAATGTTAAATTCTTAAAGTAAAAGGATGAAAATGAATTTTTCATCCTTTTACTTAAATTTTTAACATTACCATGAATTGACTCAGGATGTTTGAGTGTGGTTTCAACCTCATTGGATTTCATATGGAGAAACTCACTCAAAATTCAGCAGACTTAATGGTTTTTAGGATTTCATGGTTTGGGGGTTTGCAATTTTTCCATTTAATTCTATCATGCATGAGGGTATGAGATTGGCATTTGATCAAGAGCATGAAGCCCTTTAAGAACCTTGATGTTGGTGGCATTGATTTTTGAACTTTGTTGAGGTTGATGGTATTGATTGTTGAACTCCTCTACAATGGCCTTAACAAGAATGTAACCTTCGCTCAAAGGAAAATAATTGATTAGGGATGCTAAGCTTTTTCTACCACATTATAAGGTTGAGGAGATGAACCCTTCACTCAATCCAAAATCACTAGCTAGGCATGTTAAGCTTTCTCAATTTCTATCATATTATAAGGCTGAACAATCCAAGTCTGAAGACTTTGAGCGAGATGATGTTTATGTATCTCTTGTTGATGGACCTATTTTTAGTAGCGCTAAAACAATGATGAGTTTCATGAGTGATCATGTTGATTAGTGATTTGTAGTTTTGATGTCTATTTCTGCTGCTACTACCACTACTACTAAGGATGCAGAGGAGTTTTAGAAGTCCCCAAACAGTCAGCCAGATTATTTATGTAGTTCATGTTGATGATCCCTTGTCTAGTAGTGGTGACGAGTTTGATCATGATGAGGAGTGATCACGTTGATCACTGATATGTAGACTTGTAGTAGGCCAGTGACCCCATAGCTTATAACATTGTTTTTGGACTCTAGAGGCCATTTAGAGCCTCATTGATTATGTATTCTATTGCTGATATGTATTGCACTCGGCACCAATTTGATATATGCACCTTTACCTGGTATATAAATGAGCAAACTTTGCATTTTTTATGTCTATTGGTTTGGAATCATGGTTTTAAATCTTAAAAATAGTTTTTTTCATTGAAAACTAATTATTTTATGTATTTTTTTCAAGACCGGTTCATTGAGATCTGACCAGTCCCGGTTTGATAGGTGGACTGGTCTGGTCTCCGGTTCTGGTTTTTAAAACTATGATTAAGAGATAGATGTTGACTTGAACAACGCTAGAAAATCTATAGCCTAATGATTGTTTTGGCAAGATGTTTTTTCTTAACTCAAGCGTTGAGCATCCACCACCTATCAAGAATTGGGAAGCCGTTTTCCATTGTAGGTGTGGTCCCCTGACTTGACTTAATGATCATGATGGCTTCCGCTAATCAATGGTCTCGTTGCAGGGGTGTGTTGACCCACAAGGGACAAACATGTCATTCTGGAGATTTGAACCTTGGTGGGGGCATTAACAACACCCCACGTACACTGACATTGCTCCCTCCTTTAGGCAATTTATAGCATAATGAAATCCTAATTAATAATATAACAGCTGGTCTAGTTAATAGTAAATGGACAATCCCAGTTGTAGTCACAGGTGTCTAGTCTAATGGTAGATAATTATAATCAAAACTTGAATCAAGCCCTAGTTAACATGAAGTGTTCTAGCACTTGTAGAGGAATATATTGAAAATGCTACTCAAATTGTATTTATTAGGATAAAGTTATATCGGAGTGTGATAGTGCCTATGAAGGTAGTTTGAGTGGTAACAATTCCATTTCAAATAGTGTACCATGAGGATGCACCAGTTGGAGTGGGGGACACGTTCCCTACGTTTCATATGTTTTGAGGACATGGGATGGGTAGGAAACATCCTTTGGCATCCCTAGATCATAGGAATTGTCCCACGTCATTAAGGATGCCATAATGACCCTTGTCCCCCTTGATAGACTTCTAATCATTCTCAATGCCGGGAACAACTTCTCCCAAAATCAGACAAAAGAAGTTTTATTTCTTTTTCTTTTCCTCCCCATGAAAGGATCTCATTATTCTTTACAAGCATTCTTCATGTGAAAGCCCTAAAAATTCATTTTCAAATCAAGCAAAGCAATTGCAACAAGAGGAGAAGAGTTTTGTAGCATCAACGTTTGTTTTTAATATATTTTTTTTAATTTGTTTGTAAAAATACTTCCTTTTTCCAGATGAAAAAAAACTTTATATTCATGAGAGTGAGTATACATTTTTCTGATTCCGAACAGCTATGCAAAAATATGGGACTTTGTTCTATCAGTATCTGCTGAAGACATCTACTACCTTAGCAGGCTTTTGTGCCTCTGACATAGTTAACAGGAAAAGAAACTGAGAAAAATGTGCCAGTTCTGATCTGTAGCAATGGACTGGTTATGTATCTTTAACAGCACAGAAATTGAGTCTGTAGTAGTACATCAGATTGGTAGAAATCACGAGACCATAAAAAACTTACCTGGCTGAAAAGGAGGTGTGAGATGACCTGGAGAGGTCAAAGTTATGCGTGGATGACCATTTAGTCATGTTCCTCGCCATCAATATACTCTAATGACAAATGTCCTAAAAGGTAAGTCATGAGCATCTTTGCATAGGCCATCTGCAGTAGTGTTGAGTTCTCTGAGTATGTGCGAGAAGGACAGCCAGTTGAAAGATGTGAAGGCATCCCTGATGTCCTGAAGGATAGGCTGTAGGTAGATGTTTTCGACTGAGATCTTGTTGTTAGCTCAGTCAATCACTAGTCTGGATTCTCCCCATAATCTGCAAAGTTTTGATATTTTTGAGAGAAGCAATTGCCAAGTGACTGCAAATAGCAAGAAATTCTGCTTGGTTGTTGGTGCCACACCCAGGGGCATATCTGACCTGTACACCGAGAGACTGTAATGAAAAGAACCGCACCAACCCTGCACCTGGATGGGTTGCCTTGTTCTGCGCCATCAAAGAATCCCCAGGGACAGCTCTGTGTGAGAGGGCGCATGATAGACACTCGACGTTTCTGTGTTTTTAGGTCGACCTTGTATTCCCTGCATAATTTTCTTACCAGACCTGTAGTGACCTCTGTAGGAATGTCCTGCGAGCAAAAGATGTTTGAGTTCCTGGCCCACCATAGACAGTTAATAAGGATGCATATCAGTCCTCTATAAATATCAGTGGCTTTGTTTTCCTATCCATGATTTGAAGCAGTCTTCAGAGCCTGTGTGGAACCAAGTACGTTTTATGTCCAGCGCGGCTAGAACTGAAGTGATTACCTGCACTGTGTAGGAACAAAAATGCAGAGGTGTGAGGCACATTCATATGATGTCTTGCATAATGGACAGTAACTTGGGCCCTGCCAGCCCCTTTTGATTAGATTATCCCATGCTAGTAGCTTGTTGGTAATTGCGACATTGCCAGCCAGAAGGTGAGTTTGGATTTGAGGGGGGCATTTAGTTTCCATGAAGGATCCCACCACCATTTTTTTTCTTCAGTGAACTGTTGTTCTATGTAGGCCAGTTTTGCAGTGAAATCTCCATGGCGGGGTTTTTAGACCTGACCAGATCATCCTCAATATCTTTGTGCAATCGAATAAAGTTGGAGACAAGGAGTTTGATGGAATTTTTCCATACGGCTGCATTTTGTCCCAAGGGTCCCAGATCAGTAGCTGTTTTCCGGCCAGCCATTCTCCATTCCTGTGGGGTCTAGGCCTTTGCTGTTGAAAATGTAGCAAGCAAGGTCTTCTGGCTTGTGCCTTAGCCAGTGAAGACCTTGAATTGTCTTTCTCTCAGTATGAGTGCGAGCTCATGTGTTAAATGTCAATTAGGATGAGTTATTTCCAGTTTACTGGAATAATCATCAAGTTAGCATGCGTAGAGTTGGAGCTTCAGTTAAGTGGAGTCTCCATCAGTTTGACTATAGAATGAGGTGGCAGTTACCAGTTCAAATAGAGCGAGTTAGTCTTCAATGTTGATTGGAGAGAGAATGAGTTAGCAACTCTAGTGTTGATTGGAGAAAGGACGAGAAGAACTCTCAGTTAACTCATCAGAACTCGAGTTCTAAAATTGAACTGAACCTCCTTGCATGTTCGAATTGGGTCTATAAAGAGGAGGACGAAGGGACAGGTAATCATAAGTTTTGTTCACAAGGTGTTTGTGAGAAAAGACAGATCATGTGTGAGAGTATCCTTGATTGTGGATAGCGCAGATCTTGTGTCCTAAGAAATAGGATATCACAAGTGCCCTAGAATTTAGGAGTTTGGTTGTGCGTGGTCTTAAGGAGCTGTTGTCCTGAGAAATAGGAGGCAATAAGTGTGCAAGGAACTAGGCAAATTTGTGCTAGGATTTAGGGGCCTCATGTGTACTATGAAATAGGGACCTAGTGCACAAGGATTTAGGAGGCTCCTAGTGCGCAAAGATCAAGGAGAAGACAAGCAGGGTTTGCAAAAAGTCGAGGAGGCAGTAGACGAACAATTATGTCCTAGAGGGCCGAGATCAAGCAGTGATCAAGGCAAGCCGAGATCAATTGTATTAGCTGAGATTTGTGAGAAGAAGCAAAATGCTTTCTTAGAGACAAATTGCTTTGTAATACATCAAATTGCTCAAGAACAATCAATAAAATACCACATCAAGGAAGTAGGTTTTCCTTGTTGGGTTTCCTGAGAAAACAAGTGTGTCAATTTGTGTGATGTGTTTTTATCTCTATGTTTTTATTCAACTGCTTCTAATTTATTAAGAAACTCTGTATTTTGGTGAAAGTAAACTAGCTTTTAGTTTTTAGTTCTTCATGTAAGTAGTTGCGGAGTTTCATGGAAATTTAATATTTGCATCAACTAGCAAGTATACGCGTGATTGATGTAGGCGGTCTATAAGGTTATTTGACAAAATGTATTCTTGTTCAGAGCTGAGCCATGGGTTAAGGCCTAGTTTTACTTGGTGGCTGTTTCCCACGCACCATACTGTCCAATTGCCAATGAGCGGGAAAGCAAGAACAAAAGCTTTCCAAGTGTTAGAGCCTTTAGAAGATTTTCTTAGTTGACGAAACCAATTGGCGAAGGATAAGGAGGGAAGATATTTTGCTTTGAGTGTTCTCCTCTAGAGAGGTGTTGTGCACCAGATGCCATAGACTACGGGTGGCAAGGTGTTAAAATTGGCAACTAGGGCCAAACTCCATGCGGGGCATCTTATTTATCGCGTCTGATATTTTTCTTGGATTCCTCTCGTTGAGGTGTAGGATTGATCTAAAGATCATCCGATTCCGATATGTATTCATGGAGATATGAATTTATTTGTGTTATGGGACAATGCGTCAAGGTCGGCCAGCAACCAAATTGCCCCCACATGTGCTCAAGATTTTAGTATAAAAAGAGGCGGCTTGCTAGTCATTTGTACACACTCTCCTTGCGATCTCTTCCTCTCCACTTGTCTTTGGGTTTTGGTGGGAGGAGAGATCCTAAGAGTCAATGCTACCCTAATGGAGAAGGCTCTACGCTATCTTAGGAGATGAGAAAGCTCTACGTTGTCATGGAGGACAACCCTTATCTCAGCCTCAAGAAGCCTTAACGCTGCCCCATGGAGAAGCCCTAGACGCAGTCACAATGATGCCCTAAACGCAGTCATGATTCTCAAAAGAAAGACTCGTTGGAGGAGGATTCTCTTGTGCCCTAGCCGCAACAATAATGAGGAAGGAACAACATGGTCTGAGCTTGTTGTTTTTCAGAGTCCAAGTTGCTGGGAGAGGGGCCAAGGTCCCTTGGAGGAAGGCCGAGACTGCTGAGAGTATTGCGAACTGTTTTAGGGCCAGTATGAGGGTTGTTTTGGTGGGCTATAGGAGAGCTGCAGCCAACTGAGGTAGGCCGCAGGCCTAGCCTCCCAAAACAGGCCTAAATTTGGGTTGTTAAGGGATGGCAATTGCCCAAAACAGCAGCCCACAAAGGTGTACCTCCTGGCCTATGCCGTAGCAAAGAGAGGGTTGTCAAGTTGGCTTATGATGGGAAGTTGCAGCACACACTTGCCCTAACCAGGACAACAATACTGCTAATCTAGCGTGGGCAGATTTGAGGGCTGTCTTGAGCCCTTACCTTCAACGTGGAGGAGCATCTCTCCTTGCCTAGTCCGCAGTTTTTGGAGGGTTGTTCGAGGACTGTTGAGAGGAGTTTAGGGCTGCAACAGTATGCCCAAGTGCCCTAACCAGAACAGTCAGGAACAGCAAAGTGTCAAGCAGATTTGGAGCAGTGTTAGAGGTGCTTTGGGTCTAGGATATTGACCAGATTTGGATCAGATTCAGAGCAGCCTGTGGGAGCCACGTGTTGGGTTAACATGGAGTGTTGAATACCTCAAAAGGGGTGCAACATGATGTGATGGATGCAGCAGCATGGTATATTGCAGCAACATGGTGCTGTAAGGTGCATGGAGCAACATGTTTTAGAAGCAACAGTTGGATGCTGCATGGTGTTAGAGACAACTGTGATGAGTGGTGCAGCATAGTAATGAGGTCCAACATGATGATTGGGTGCAACACAGTGAGGTGCAATACAGATAGGTACAACTAGGTGATGGAATCACCTGTGTCCAGATCAACTA
Source organism: Pinus tabuliformis (assembly GCA_031772625.1). Taxonomy (NCBI): domain Eukaryota; kingdom Viridiplantae; phylum Streptophyta; class Pinopsida; order Pinales; family Pinaceae; genus Pinus; species Pinus tabuliformis. The sequence continues at coordinate 723,543,927 of CM062817.1, forward strand.
TCTCATGTGACATCTTAGAGAATATCTCTGCTCTTATTTAGATAAGTCAAAATGTTGACTTCTGATGTATATGTACTATCTCTCTCTCCGTTGAACTATTGAAGAACATATAAGAAGAATTGATCAAGGGTTTCCCCACATTGGGGTTTGTCCCTGGCTGGCACCACATCTTGTGTCCTCTTGTCTTGGCTTGTCTTCTGCGATTTATGTTTATGTTCTATCTGCATTTTACTATCATGCTAAATGTGATTGCTAATCTGGAATTGATATTGAGCTAATATGGAAAATTGAAGTAAATTTGCTATTAGCATAGAACATACCTAAAATTAACATGGTATCAGAGTTGAGGTGAAGACAAAGCCCAAGCAAGAGTGAAAGAGCAATCACTGAAGACAGTTGGAAAGGACAAAAAGGCTCAATGGGTTCCTCATCCCTCTTCAAATTCACCAAGGGTGAAGTCGAAGTTGAGAATATTATCCGAGTGGCGCAACAGAAGCATTTGATGGCCTACCTAAAGATCACTTCAATGGGAAGTCCGGATCTAAGGGTGGAAGGAAAGGCAGATGCCTTGCTTGCAATAAGTTCAACCATTATGTGAAGGAGTGTTTGAATGGTAGGGACACATCACTTGATGATGATAACAATCATTCCAGGGACATATTCAATGATTGGAGGAATGACAGGTAATGCAGGTCATCAAGGAAATGACCGACTCTTCAAAGAAAGCAAGGAACTCCAGGTATGAAGAATCAAATGTTGTTTCTGATAAGCTAAAGAAGTATTTCTCCACTACTTCTCCTCCAGACTCTTTAGGAATCTGGCTTATTGATTGTAGTGCTTTAAGGCACTTCATCGGATAGAAGGAAGCTCTCTCTAATCTGGTAGAGATGGAAACAATCGTGGATTATACCACTTATCCCGGAAAAGGGTGTAGGGAATGTTACCCCTCAATTGAATGAGGGCAACACGATTCGTTTACAATAAGTTCTTTATGTACCTAATCTCAAGAAGAACCTGGTGTCCATTTTAGCAATGGAAGTCAAAGGTTTCAAGGTGGCATTTATCGATGGAAAGGTACATGTTTGAAAATGGAATTTTCAAAGATGCTTTTATTCTTGGGTTCAGGGTTGGCAATTTGTATCAAGTTGCAGGAAGTCCATTGGGGACCATGTTAGTTGACTCATCTCTTCTATAGCATCAAAGGTCTACTTATTATGGGGCCCTACTCGATGTGAGTCAGATGGTGACAAGGATGCCTGAATTCAAGAAGAGCATGAGGGTACATGTTTGAGATGTACGAAAGGAAAATCTTACAAGGGGACCATTCCCCTCATGTAGCAAGTCCACAGGTTTGGAACAACCCGAGGGGTTTGAGATTCATGATCAGGAATCTCATGTATGTAGGTTGAAGAAAGCTCTCTATGATTTGGAGCTAACACCCCGGGCTTGATATGAGAGGATTGATAGTTGTCTGATGAAGCTGAGATTCACTAGGCGTGAAGCCGATCCAAACGATTACTTGGGAGTTATGAATGATAGACCTCTCATACTGGCACCTTATGAGGATGACCTCTTTCTGACAGGTGCAAACCCTCTCATTTGCAAAAGTAAGAGGGAGTTGGATTCCGGATTTGGAATGGTGAACTGCAAGCCCATGACTACCTCGATGGAGCTTAACTTTAAGAAGTTATGTGGTAGTGCTGCTAGACTTGATTTGGAAAATGCCTCTGAGTTTCGTCAACTCATAACAACATTGACGTTCTTGGTAAACTCCCGTCCGGATATATGTTTTGCAGTTAGCATGTTGAGCTCATATATGGTTGAGCCTCAGTGGATTGGTGCCAAGAATCATTTGAGATATCTTTAGGGCACAATCTCTCATGGATTGAGATACACTACCTGATACCAGCCACGACTGCACCTGCTCGACGACAACATAGTCTGTCAGCACCTGTGATGGCCCTTCCATGCCCTGAGCCACGCCCCGACAGCGGGCCTTTCCCGGTGGCCGACTGCTCCATGCACAACTAGCAAAATCAGGCACGTATGGAATTGGCTCTCCTTTGGGTGCATGTCGATATGGATATGGATATCGATCGAGGCAATCAAACTTAGGAATGCTGAGAGCATCGTAAAGCATAGCGTGCAAGATGCGCACGATACTGGCCCTGTCGCTCAAGTCTCCACCCTCGAAGTAAAACACATGCACGATGCCACAAAATGTTTGGTAAAAGATTGGGAACAGTCTGTCTGGGCCAAACCCTAAAATCTCCACCTGTTTAACTATCTCATGATACAAATTTAGGGTTGCACGACTTTCATCTCCACCCTGCGAGTTTCTGATCCCTCTCATGTCAAAAAACCTGGACAACGCTCCCATGAGCATGCCGAATACATTCACAGAATGCAACAGGGATGTGTTGGCGGGACTGTTCTCGCAATGGAGGCGAAGAACATTTATACGTTTCCGAAGGGCTCTCGAGTCTTGAGGGATACGAATATCGACTCCGATCATGTCAACCAGTGAATCGAAATAGCCTGCGATGTTGAATCTGCTTTGCTCTAGAAAGCGCTCTTCTAGGCGGGGCTCAACATCACGTTCTTCTAGGCGGGGTTGTGGAAACCAAATAGCCTGCGATGTTCTGTGGAAGGTTACTATGCCATTGTAAGGGTTTTGAGAATCGGTGTACTCATCGTCCGAGGAGTCTTCTTCGTTCATGAAACTTGTTTCTCGATTCAGCCAAAACGCATCATCCGTGTATTTCTTAATGTTCCAAGGCCACTGGTCTTTATAACCACGCTTCTGCTTGATTCTTCCTACTTGGCCAATTCCTCCAAATAGATCTCTTAGTTCGTCAGAGGTCACGTCAAGAGGTAGATTGGAGATGTAAATTCGACAATTATCTCAAGTTTCTCCACAATTTTCGTCGCACTGTTTTATTGTCTCGGCCGGTGCACCATAACTACTAGTCACATTTCTCGAGTCATTTCTACCAATATTGCCCCTTGGCTCTTGATATCCACCAGAATTTTCTGCCCCGTAATTATCATATCCCACGCCTCTACCAGCACCCCCTTGTGCACTGTAATTACCAGGTGGACCACAGCTATTAGGAGGCGGATTAGGAGGCGGATAGGCATTCGACGCACCATACCCACTAGGAGGTGGAACAACAGCTCCGTAACTAGGCGTTCTGCCATATCCAGCCGCAGGTGGGTTTGCATAGCCTCCTCCAACAAGAGCTAGAGGCATCTGTGGTTCCGAGTACTAAACTGCATAACCACCAGGACCACCATAAGGAGCAGCAGGACCGGCATGGCTTCCATATCCCCCACCTCCGACATCAGCACCATATGGAGCCGCACCTTGACTGCCCTGGTTTCCATATCCCCCTCCTCTCCCATCGGTAGCACCTTTTTTCGTTTCTTCATGTGGATCTTTGTCACTACGACCAAGTTTATTTTCACCTTTATTAAAAGTAGTGTTTTGTGCCTTATTCTCATCATTTTGATCATGGTTTTCTTCCTTATTATTGGTTTCCTTTAGACATGCTTTAACTTCTACAAATGATTTTTCTAAATGCTCAAATGCTTCTTGAATTTCACTAAACTGCTCAACGCATTCAAGACATGAACGTAATGGTACATTGTGTGGCGAACAACGTTCAAAGACCCGCATGATTATATCGTGTGCCATGGCTCTCATACCACTAAAGCATAAAAACTATGGTTGAAACAAGAAAACTGATAGCTTGAAAACTTAATATGTTAAAATACATAGGTATTTGTAATAATAATTTATTAATATATATAAAATGTATAAGTTGATGATTGTTTACAATGAGGACCCGCATTTATATATCTAAGCAGGTGTTCTTTCGTGAATGGGCATGTCTTTTAGACATGCCTTTTCACTTAACTTAATGACTATTTACCCTAATTAATATTTAATTATTTAATTACTTGTTATGAATTATATTCATAACATCCTCCCAGCCAACCCTCCCAGCAGGGATTGCATAATTTTTTCCACCAACAGGCAGTTCAGCCCAGGATTTGCGCAAATCTGGGTAGCAGTCAGTTGCTGGGCCCAGAAATTGTGCAATCCCCTTGGGCAGTCAGCCCAGCTTACAGTCAAGAATGCGCATTTTTCCCAAGCAGTTGAGCATTGGCATGCATGGACAGTCCGGTTGACCAGTTCCACTCGGGACTAAGGAAACTTGACTTGCATGCATGCATGACTTGATCTTCCCGGAATAGCAAGAGGCAACATGCAAAAGGTATCCCATGATTCAGGGAGCTATTTTTAGCAGTTGGGGGTTACATGCAAAGTTGTTTTAGAAGTTTCCCTCCAAGTGTCGCTTTTTCCTAGATTTGTGGCATGCGCGTCTTGAGACCAAACTTATTTATTCGACGCATCATAGCTCATTCATTCACATCGATCTTGGAGCTCTGACATCCCACAACACATCCAGGACTCTTCGACACATCCGACTCAGCTATTCACGGGTAAGTGGCCTCAACTTGCCTTTTTCAACATTTCTGTTGCTTTTTGTGTATTCGCTTGTGTGAGTGCTGTTTGTTTGATTTCTTTGAACGACTGCTGCCGTTTACATATATTATTGCTTGTCCTAGCTCTATTTGAATTTTCGTTGCTATCTCACTGCTGTCGCATGCATGAAACTGTTTTGCACGGACGTTCGCCCAATCGGTGAACGGCCTCACCCACATGCATGTTGATCTGTTTGCTCAATCTTCCATTCATGTTTTGCATGCACTGTGTATCACTTCTGCTATCTCTTAGTGTCGCCATGCATTTCATCAACTTGCTTTCAGTTGCCCGTCGACGACTCGGGCCAACCTTGACCCAGTCTTTGCCTTCACCAAGGCTTCATTGCGCAAGCTGAAGAAGGAAGGCTCACCTTCCTCTCCAGATTTGCGCATTCTGGCCCAACACTGACCTCCTGGACTGAATTGCGCATTTCTGGAGGTCAGTGGTTGCTTGGCCCAAAAATTTGCGCAAAACTGTCCTTGGGCCAGCAGTCTGTCCCAGTTGGAATTGCGTATTGTGCAATCCCAGCAGCCAATTGCCCAACTGAATTGCACATTTTGTAGATCCAACAACCAGTGCAACACCCTAGTCAGTCCAAACTGCCTTTTGCGCAATTCTGGCAGCCAGTCACTCAGCCTCCCAGTGAAATTTGCGCAATCTTGCTCATCAGTTCCCCAGGTATGTGCTGTGACCTTCCCCAGATTTGCTTTGTTTTCACTGACATATTTCTTGCCATGCATGCTGCTTGTTTCCAGATCTTTCAGGTGTTCATCTGTCTCAATGGCTTCCAAGAGAACATGATCCCAGGACACTGATGGTGTTGCAGTTGGAACAACAGTTGAATAGGTGTCCTCTAGCATGCCGATCTACGAAGATACGAAGCTGTATCTAGACAAGGACATCAAACTGAAGTGGCAAGAGGTGAATGAAACATTCGCAGGTACTTTTGGGGAAGACCTTGAAGACCGTCAGGTGTATGTGAACATTCATAAGTCTGGCTTGTACCAGATTGCATGCAGATACCCTGCGTTCCCATGTGCGGATATGATTCACTGGATTGTCTCTCACACTGACCCCGAGACGATGACCTTGAGCAGTGTCAGTGGGATGAAGCTTGCAACCTTCTGGGCACGAGACTACGATGAGATGTATTAGATGGACGAGCCCATGACTGTCATGACCCCTCCGTTCAACTTGCCCAATAGCAGAGGCCACTCCAGAGATATTCTGAAGGATTGGGTAAAGGAGCCAGCTCGTTTCAAGATGACCCCTAATCGGATCTATAAGACAAAGATATTGAGGAAGGCATACCAATACTTGGTCATATTCGCATGTCGACTGAGTGGCCAAGCGAGCACTAAGACCCTCCCTCAGAGTTGGGTGGTCGCACTAGATCAACTGGCTAGAGAAGGAACACCATGCAACTGGTCCGACAATATTGGCTCATCAGCTGAAGGAGCAAGTCACAAAGGCTCGACAGTTGCTCGAAGGCATGCATGCAAAGATTTATATGTTCGCCTACATTCTATATGCAGTTTGTGCCCGACATGAGTTCCCAGGCTTAGAGTGGGCATGGTCAGGTGGAGACTGTTGTGAGCACATATTTCAAGCTATTCTTCGAGTGCAGCTTCAGAGGAGTGATCAAACGGCTATTCGACCATCTTGTCGCCCCAATGTACAAGTTGATATTTGAACAGGATCCACCCTGCATGTTAGAAGAAGCGATGAAGGCATTGTTAGGCATTGCAGATTGGTATGCCTCACCAGACGACACGTTCATCCGAGTGTTTAGTGCGGAGAAGCCTCTGCATGTTTTGCCAAAGTTTGCTTTGGACGTGCTGGTCATGCAGGAAGTAGCATATCATATCTCAACAGGATTAACAGCTAGGCTGCAGCAGAAGAAGAAGGCACCTTGACCCACTCTTCCATTGCGGATTGGGTTATATGAGATCAAGAGCATCAAGCAAGCGGATGTTGAAGCTGAACAAATGAAGAAGTACTCGTTCGACCTCCGAAGCTTCAACCCGTATGACCCACATTGCATTGTCAAGGATCACTGCATGAGAGTTCAGTTCAATTGGATCCATGGGGCATTTCATTGGGCCGAGGAAGACTCATGGAGGTATTGTTACCATCATTCCAGACCCAATGAACAGGTCGGTTTTGCCATAGAATGGTTAACACGACAGCATGAAGCAACACCACGGAAAACACTAGCAGTAGCAGCAACAACAGACGTAGCAGAGCCAAGCATACTTGCGTGCAACAAAGGGAAGAGAAAGATTGTCGACTGCATGGAGGAGGAACAAAGCTGCAAGTTTTGAGCAAATCCACTTGTAGAACAAGCAGCTATGGCTATTCAACATAAGAGGCAACAACGCGAAAAGCGAATCGCGCGAAGGCAGAGAGATAAGAAGAGAATGGAAGAAACAGAGAAGGAGTTGCATGAGCTGAGGGAGCAACTCCAGAAAGAACAAGAGCTGTGCCAACAGAAGAAGGAAGCACAGCAACAACAGATTCAATAGGGGGTGCATCATGTGCAGACAGACGAAGCAATGCCCATACAAGTAGTTGATTCTTCTGAACAACTGGCATCAGGTGAACAGGGTGAGCCCTCGCAGGGGCAAGACTTTGCTCATGAGATAGAACAAGCTTTCGAATAGTTGGATGCAGACATGGAGCAACCAGAATTGGAACAGGACATTGACCTCATGCCTCACCATAGAGAGGTTGACTCGCCTGCTGCAATGCATCTAGATGATGAGCAAGTCTCGAATGACCAAGGATGCACTGAGATCCTTGGTGGTTAGCCAGAAGCAGAGATGCACGACAACTCCTTTGATGAATCTCAACATAGAGTTGTGCACCCTGACAGAGTACCAACTCCGGAGGACCGAACATCCCCTGAGCAAGTTGAAGAACAAGTGATCATGACCGATGTGCACAAGGACCCAACTGCTTTGGCCGATGCAACTAGAGTGTATGCTAAAGCCACTAGCTCCAGTGTTCGCTTCCTCATAGCTGAGAATGAGCGAATGGCGAAGGAACTATAGGTGGCCAAGTAGGGAGGAGACTTGGTGACAATGTCCGCCCGAGCTGAACTGAAGAAGGCAATATTGGAGGAAGTGTTGTCCTTGGACATGGTTATGCGGGCATTGTACTCCAAGTTCAGTACCGTGCATCAAGCAGTCGTTCATCTTCACGGATGGCAGCATCCATGTGTGAGAAGAGCTCGCATCTTGAAGAACATACATGTTGCCGTTGATAACATGCGAGCATGGACGATGAAGTATAAAGGAGCCTCGCTTCATTTGCCCAAGATGATGAAGGCCAATGCGGTTGAGCTGCAAGCACGTATCCAGAGTCAGATCCGGAACTATGAAGACCTACCGCAATTCATCACTGGCATATAGGCTTCCCATGCATGAGTATTCAAGAGCATGGAGGATGTTGTGCACACATATGCGATTCCATCACTTGGGACTCTCACCCAAGCGAAGACTAAGAAGCAGGTCCAGCAGGAGCTTGACTCGTACTTTGACGAGTTGTTGCGCGTTGCCACCAGTCCAAACTTGCGTATCCGTGCAGACATCATGCACAAGTATGTTGCTAGTCTGGCCACATTGAGGATAAGTACTAAAGTACCTGTTGTCTCCTGAATTGTACACTTCAAATGCGACAACGCCTCAAACAGGGGGTTGTTATTCTGATCGTCGCTCACTCCGTTCTAGCTATTTCCTAGGCAAGCCAAGGGGGGTAGTCCCTAAAGGTGAAAGGTGAAGGATGAAGGGAAACTTGTTGGGAATCAACAAGTTCTAGGAGATGCACCCAATTATCTTGAGCAATGTGATTAGGATTAGCTGGCAAATGAGCAATGTGATATAAATTAGATTAGATTATTATGACACTTAAGATTAAATAGTTAATAGACCAGTCCGTTAAACAACAATGCTCGATCAATTACACACTTGCTCAACATTGAGAATAACCTCAAATTACAAGATAACAGTGCTGCAAGGGAAAGTCAGCTTGACAGTTAGAGCAATGAGTTATGAAGAAATGTTGAAATATCTTACAATCACGAATTTAAAACCCACAACTATAAATATCAACGATATGCAATGCAAGAATAATCTAAACCAATTATCCACCCTGCAATCAAGATGGCAAATATATCTTCCTTAGTACAAGAAATGCCAAAAACATTTAGTGACTATCTCAATGAGACAAGATCAGCAATGCAAATTTTAAGAACATCTAATGTGCTTATTAGAGTTTCTCTTTTAATTATGTTATGATATTATTAGAGATAAGAGCAATTTCTTCAAGCACAAAAGAGATGAGGACAAAGTGAGATGAGATTGCTGTCAAGAATGAAACTAACACATACAACTACCTAACATAGAGATGCAAAGATGCAAGGATGCAAGATGAGCAATGCAAGAGATGAAATATGCAATGCAAATGGGGTCTGGCTATCCTCAAGACACAAGCACAACCAATACAATCAGCTGTCCAATACATTTCTGATTTGCTATGATGATGCACCAATCATCAAAATCAGCTTATAGCTTAGCTAGATCATTTAAAATAGCTCATGGTTATGCAAGAGATACTTATTAAATTTTGTGTGCTGTATGCAATCGTTTTTAGGCCTTTGATTAGTTGTATGGTCCACCAATGTAGATGATTTTCAGATCTGAAAAACACTGATATATAAATGCAAAACCCCAATACCAGTGCCAATATGTTTCATGGTTGGAACTGTTGGGGTCCTATAATATAGGTAATCAAAGTCTGTCTGTCCAGTTATTTATTTTGAGAATCTGCTGGTAAATTTTAGCCTATAAATTCATCATGTATTATAGTCTAAATTATTTTGTACTAAGGTCTCAAATTGCTCAAGTCATTGAAAATATGTGTGTCAAAAGAGGTCCATTAGTCTTGATTTGAATTGTAAGGTCCCTAAGGGATCAATCAGTGAGTTGTCATGAGTGTCTTGTCATGAGTGAATGTTGGACAAATTGATGGTGGTTGTGCTAGTATTGTGCATGAATGTTGGCACTGATGTCAACCAGACTGGCAAGAATGTGTGCTGCAGTGCATGGCTCAGAAGGATTCCTATGGTAGCTGCAGGCTTCATGTAGAGGATCATCATGGTGGATGTGTTTTCAGCTTTCCAAAGAGCAAATAAGCAGAGAATTTTGCAGTCATTTTCCAAGCAGCAGAAGGACTCAAAGCATACATCAGACCCTCTCCATTGGAAAGTGCTCTGAACAAGCTTTCCAACGGTATGTGGAAGTCCAAAAATGGACTCTTGGATCAAAAGATATGGCATGTTGAAGTTAAAGGTTTGAAATCTTTGAAAGGAAGGAAAAAGAGCATATCGGAGGTCCAGGAGAGATCGCATATCACATATCGAAGGTTCGAAGCACATCAATGATCGGAGGTCCGGGGCAATCGACGATCGAAGATCCAGCGCACATTGCAGCATTAAGCATATCATAGTGGAGGACTATGGCGAATCGACGATCAACGAGTTCTAGGGCATATCGCATATCGCAAATTGGTGAATTAGAGGAGTGACTACATTTAAAAAGTTGCAATATGCGAAGTTGTGACATGAAAGCGTCGATAGTGTTAAACTGCTTGCGAAGCGCCAAAACAGATTAACAAAGAAATCCATTGCAAAACCAAAGCAGGACGACCTTTTTCTCTCTCCTCCAGCGGGACGTGTGGCGGAATATGATTGGTTCCGGTGAAGCTACGTAGCATCTGACATCACCATGACGTGGCAGTACAACAAACACGTGGCATGTAATTTTGGCATTTTGAGGGGCCCTAAGGGGTCAAATCAAGGTGACATGTGTCACCACTCATGATGTGCCATGTGGCAGTGATGATGTCATATCAGAGGTTGAGGGATATCGGTGCTTTGTAACATTTGCCACTTGAAAAATTTGCAATCAAAAAGAGCTCCGATATTGGGACTAGCATGCAGTCGTTAAGACTTAAAGAATCAAGGGTTGAAGCATGTAACAAAGGAAAATAACCCCCGACAGCGAGCAAAACCCCTTAGCACCTCAAGGCTAGGCCAATGGTCACAGCCCTTGGTCATATGGCGAAGAAATGCAGGAAGGGGCTAAAAGCAAAAGGGGCCAAGGGAACATCGGGACCCGCTGTTTTGTAACGTCTTTTAGTTAAAAAGTCCCAATGAAGTAAAAGCTCTGAAGTGGCATCGTGGAAATATTACAGGGCATAAAGCACTCCAGTAGTGTAATACAAGGAAGGTAAGAAGGTGAATGGGTCGGCAGCTGCAAGGAGCAAAGCACAAGGGACCGAGGAATATTGGTGAAACAATAAAGCGGAAAATTCTTCGATAAGACCATGTAGAAGTGTCAACAGATGTATGAGTCAGAAACTATTGAATCACACGAAAAGAGGGATGGTAGTTTGCAATAGACAGTTAACAAACTGGTGCAAAAACAACTACAACCACCCCAAATTTAAAGGCTGAGGATTAGCATTAATAAAACAATTTCCAATTTTAAAGGCTAAAGATTTTCCAGCAGAATTGAAGAAGAACGAAGGAGCAATTGCACAGGGACCTGTTATGATAGAAGAAATGCTAAAACTATATTTAGGGACCTATTCTACTTTGAAGGGAAGCAGTTAACCCGATATTTCTTTTCCCTGATTGCAAGCATATTTTCCTATAACTATTCTAGGACATACAAAATATTTTCTAAGTTTATCTTTTGCATACATGAACTTGAGAGATATTTGAAATATCTCTGTTTCTGTAATTATATGGTGTATTATTTTGTAAAATTGTTATGTAAAGCACTATATAAACAATTTATGAATATGTAAAAAATGTTGGAACTTGTATGAAGAAAAGAGTTGTACATTGATGTAAGTTGTGGATTGTACTCAAAGTGATCAATTTATAGAAATACAGAGAAAGTTTGTTCTAGTATTCCCGTGTCAAGCAATTGGTGATGTGTTATGTCATGGAAGATTGTTTTTTTTTTCCTCAGTTTCCAAATGTTTTTCCTTCCTTATTGTTACAAGAAGATTAAGGGCCGAATTTGCTTAAGTGTACTCTGCTCTGGCTTGTTGACAATATCAATGTTTTCTTTTTGATATTAAGTATATAATTCATATTAGTATGCTCTAGATTTAATTGAACTTAAATCATATTCATCGTCTTCACACCCTGTTTGGGTCCTATGGTTCATAGGATCAAATGATGATTAAATGTTTTTTATTTTTTAGTATGTCCAATTGTAAATAATTCCAAAAAAGGATATATAAATAAAAATAAAAAATGAAAAGAGGGTATATATATTAAAAAATGAAATAGAAAAAGAAAAATAAATGATAAAAGAACCCCACAGAAAAGGAAAAACGTGAAAGTGATGCTAGTTGAAGTGCCACTGATAGTACAATAATTTCTCAAGAATAAATTCATGAAATTGTGTGCAGCTTGTTCAAAATGCCACAATACTTCCTCTTGTTTGAAACATACTGCTTAATCATGTTCAAGCAAATTTCAATTTATGTTAATTAGATTAGAATGAATAACTTAGCCAAATAGTGTAATCTTGGCTGAGATTAGGTTAGGTAGATTAGGTGAATAAATTAATCCAACTGTATAATCTGCATTGATGTGTTTGTTAGAGTAGTTTTACATTTTGAATAGGTGTTTAGTCCTTTAAGTTGCAAAATAAATAAGGGTTCGCAGTCCTAAATTCACCTTGGTTGCTTTTAGTTAGGTTAGCTTAAGGGAAAATTGAATTTATCTTAAAGAGTGCTATATGTAATGTTATTTGGCCAAAGTTTGGACCTTATTGTAAAAAATATATATGTGCGATGTGACATTGGGTCGTGGGCATTAAACCTCGCCAATCTTCCCCGCTCTCGATCACGATCCCTTTTCATCGGACGACTCCTAGGCCTTTTCGTCCTCCCACGCCATGTTTCCCTTGGGGGGGGGGTTTCGAAAAAGCGGTTTCCCCACTGCCGCTACGTGTCCATCTCCCATCTTTTTGCACCCCCCCCTCACTTACCACTAACCACTCCTACCCCACTCCGAAAATTGCTCAGCCCACGCCCTTTCCCGCCAATGGTCCCGCGCCTCCTTTTGCCTATTGCTTGGCGCCACGTCAATTAACCATTACGCCCTCCCATTGCCACTTCCTTACATTGTAGTTTTTTCCTGTTGCAGAGTAAATGATCCTCCAAAACAACCGTTTTAGCCAAACGGTCTCGCTCCATTACGAACCTATAAATCTTCGCTTTCGCCTTCGATCACACTCTTTCCTCACACTCATTCTCTCACAGTGCAATCAATCTGATCTTTGTTTTCCCCTCATCTATTATCCATTGCTGACAGAGTAATTGCTTGCAAGTTCTTTTTCCCGCGCAATTAGCACTGCCATCCTCTGCAATTCTACCCTGTTATCACAATGGCCCCCAAAACCAAAACTGACGCCACAATGATACACTTGATGCTTCCTCCCTCTATGGATTTAGACCACATTCCCTTAGCTGACAGAGACTACAAAATCGCCGAAACACAGTGTGAATTCAACTTCTTTGAATTACACTATTGGTTTCGAGACACCTATCTAGAGCAATTAGATGAAATTGGGCTTTGGCAATCTAGACTATCCCTGTTCGTCTTTCCCCAATCCTATTATTTCCCTGAATTCTTCCTGAAGTTCCATGCCTCTTATCTCTCAAGCAAAAGAGCCATCATCTCCCCTAATGGTGAAATCCTTTTCACCATTACCCCTGAGAATATAAACTAGATGTTGCAGATCCCACACAGTGAATCCCTGACTCCTTTTCAATTGATGCTCTTAAATAAATTTACCAAAAGCTCACTTTTCCCCAGAGAGCCAGGATTTTTGAAGTCAGAGATTCATGGTTTATGGCTCTGAGCTGCCACCCTATAAACTGCCCAAATATCTTCCTATGAGGATATTTGCCTTGGAATACATCAGGAAAATAATCCAATCAGATAACATTCACTTTGTGGCAGCTAAGAAGAAGTCCTAGTTTAGAATAAAAACACAGATAGGGCCATTTATCTGTAATAGTAGAGCAACAGGAGAGGATGCAGGCCTCCTTCTAAGGCAAATGAATTTTCCCCTCAGCTTCACATGGTCTTATGACCCCTTTGGGGTAATTTCTCAGCTGAGGTTGGAACAGAAGACAACCCCCTATGTACATACCCAAAGACTAGAGATTGAGAAATATATGAATCAACAGGATTGGGTAGAGAACACATTGTAGGAGGCCGAAGAGTAGGTGTTGTCAAGAACTGCTTTAGAGACTCCTACTCCTAGAGAAAACTGAGAAAAGACCGAGAGAGGACTCACCTTCAGTAACAGAAACCTCAGCCAAAGAATTCAAGATCTATTCTAAGAAAACTAAGACAAGCTCCAAGGTAGATTTCCCACCATTGGAGGAAACACAGGGTACTATTGTACTCTCTGGCCTTCATACTTTAAAGTTTGGTAGCAGCACCACTGATTCTCCATCATCCTCAACCACTAAAGAGAATCCAACCACAACACCTCATACACCAGAGTCATTTACAGAACAGAGGCAGCTGGACATATTTTAGAGGTACAAAGAAATCAAATAGAGAAATGAAGCCCTCCATGATAACATTTACACTCAATTCAAGAAGTAGGCTTCCTCAATTCAACATAGGCTCATTTGAGCCTATGACACAGAGAAAGGGAGAATGCATATGGCATTCTTACAAGCACAAGTACCTCAACCTAAATCTGCAGTCGATTTCAAGCAGACTACATTTGAGTTTGAGGAAAAATATGTCCATCCTTTGGACTGGATGGACATGCACATGCAAACAATGAGAGATGGTGTATTCAACTTTCACATAGACTGCCCTTATTGCATCCAAGTTGCAGCTATCTTTGAACAATGTTCAATTTTAGCTCAAACTGGAGAAAATTTCCTCTTTGGCCAAAGACAACAGAATTAAATATTTAGAGGAAATGGTGATCAAAGTAGGTTTTGATCCAGGTAATTCAAAGGCCATGGAAGAGATTATTAAGAAGAGGAATGCTGATATAACATCTATGAGGAAGCAATTGAAGCTGCCTGCCTCTGAAGATCCCCAAGCAAAGGAACTAGGATAAGCAGAGATACAAAAAGAAGAAATGCTGAAGCTACTGGTGGAACAGAGTGCACAGATTAAGGAAATGGAGGCAGAGATGGATAAACTGATCAAAGAGAAAGAACAAAATTCTCAACTTGCTATGGTTTGTCTTGATGCAGTGCCTATTGCATCACTACTTCAAATAGGCATTCCTACAGCAACTACAACAGTAGGAGCATCCTCCTCTACAACACCCACAACTTCAACTGTAGATGATTCAATCTAATTGGCTCAGTCAATGGAAAACATGTCGATACAAGGAGAAGAAATTAAAAAGCCGAGAGAAGATGTAAAAGTCCTACAGAAACAAAACACCAGATATGAGAATTCTCTCCTGACAGAGCTACATAAATCCCCGAGGATTTCCCAGAGATTGTAGTAGATAGAAAAGGAAACAACCATGGGTAATACCCTAGCCCAGGTTAAGGAGAACATTTGGAAAAGGATAAATGAAGCCATGATAGAAATTTGGCCATCTATACAAATTATATTTGAGTAGAAGGAATTAATTGAGAGGTCTAATGAAGCTATTGAAGAAATCAAAAGTGCAGTTGGGTGATAAACCGGTGAAGCTATAGAGCTCATCAGGTTCCTCAATTCCAAAAACAAGCAGGAACTAGAAGCACTCGAGATTGAGGACAGAACTAAACCATACTAGAGGTAAACAAGGTGTTGACCAAGAGAAATTTGATCAGGCAGCTAGAAGAAAAATGTCAAGTTCTGGACATTGGTGTACAAAGGTTCTTCAACAAGCTGGAAGCCCTCTACAAAAAAGGACTTCCTAGTTTATTAGTGATAAATGACAAGCTCAGCGCATGGTCAGATTACAGCCAGAAATTGTTGACCAAGGCTAAAGACGGTTCTAAATTTGCAAGAGTGAAAGTCAGCATGATAGGAAAAGCATTTTTAGAAGCATTGGCATATGATTTGGACATCCAGTATGAAATCAAGCACATCTTCATTTCCAAACCAAATTTTGCCAAATATACTGAAGTGGACGAGGTCTACAGAAAGTTACTCAAGACATCTATCCCTAGTGAACAATGTTGGGATCAATTATGCGAGTTATTGGAGTAAGCAGATGACTTGATTGTACAACTCAACATCAACAACACAACAAGATTTGAAGGGCCAGATATTCAATAGTTCCACCAATCTAGTGCCACCAATTCAAGTAGTTTCAATTTTCCTAAATTTTTGTAACAGTTAGATAGATTTTGTTTAGGAATTCCTAAAATACATCCTAGTTAGTTTTGACAGGATATTTTGTAAATAATTTATAAATACTTCTCTTTTTGAAGTATCAAGGGTTGATTTTTGCATTCCAGAATGCTATTGTACTATTTCCATTTGATGGGCTGATCAATAATAAAAATGACATTCTTCACATGATTCATGTGTCAGACTATTTGGTGAAGTGTTTCTCTCATTGTCTATGTGCTTATTTCTTTGTTTCCATGCTTACGTGTTCTTAAATTTGAATTATTTTACAGAAAGTTGATGAACAGAATTTGTTGAAAGATACACTCTGATTCTGGCTATGGATAATTTAAATGTTTTCTTCTGATATCAAGTTAAAGAATTCTTAACTGCTCTTTAGCTTCAATTGAACCTATATCTTTTCTTCTATTACCTTTCATTTAATATTAAATGATCCAGTTAGTTCAACTACCTTGCCCTGTGAAAGTCTTTTGAAAATCTGAGATAGGTCCACGTTAAGTTTGTAGAGTCCATAGCCCAATGGAAATTTCAGGGATTTAATCAACCAAATCAATTTTAAAATCAAATTTCGAACTCTCTTAACTAGCCTAATATCTAAATACAACAAAGTTAAATTTGATTGAGAGATCCCTCTTTGAGTTTAGGAAGGCTAGATCCTAAGCTCCAAAGTGGTTTTGTGGTTGCCTCTGTGTTTTCTTCCGCAACCTCAAAAAATTATAGAGTGCTAGCATTCTGGCGACCATACTGGGGACAACAATCCTTCATTTCATGTTTACGAAATTAATTTCCGTAGTTCATAAAACTTTATTTCAGGAAGAGTAATGATTCAAATTTTAGAAATATAGGATTAGAGGTTGTAAACTGTGTTTTTCACATTTAATATTTGGCTCCAAAAAGAATTCATACTAGATCTCATCTTGATCTCGACCCTCCCGAAATTTTAGATGATACTGAAAAGTTTGTAAGGAAAAGAAGTTTCGCTGAAAGTCAAGGAAGTAATAGTCCCCTTTCTAGGGAAAATTCTCTTCCAGAAAAGTTTGTTACCATACAAGATCTTCAATATGACTTACCATTTGAACACATTCTATTTAGGACCGAATCTGAGAGTTTTGTCGATCAAACAATAATTGATAAATCTATTCTCCAACGTTATAAATCTATAGAACTATCCGTTGAACCTAATTTTGATCAACAAGCCCTCCAAAACTTTGACAAATGACAGGATCTTGCATCAACACTTGATCAAGTTGTACATCAGGCCTATATTCAGCAATCTGTTGAACTTTCTGCCCTCACTACTATAACATCCTCTCTTTCTTCACAATATGTTCATCTTACATCAATTAGTCCCACCCCTTCTGTAATTTCCACTACTACTCCAGTAGTATTACAGACAGTTATCCAACCAATCCCAATAAATCCTATATCTATACCTCCTATAGGATCACACATTATTCAATCCAATATGGCTGCTCGTTATGCTCCCTTGGTTTTACCTGCCCAGTTGCATCCTATGCCCCAAGATTATCAAACCAAAATTCCCCAATTCGATGCCACTGGTGTTATCAATGCACAAAAACATATAGATAAGATGAACGATTTCTTTGATCTTCAGGAAGTGGATGAAAGTGATGTAAAGATGAGACTTTTTGCCCAGAGTTTGGGTGGAGAGGTAAGAAAATGGTTTAAAAATTTGGCAACAGCTAGTATAGTTGACCTTGAGGCTTTTCATCAGTCTTTCTTAAATAGGTGGGAAACCAAAAAGAATCCTCTTCAGATTCTGAATGAATATAAAAATTTAAGGAGAGGACCTAATGAGACTATGGAAGAATATTGTGATAGGTTCAATAAAGTTTATAATGTAATTCCATCTGCTATTAAAACTCCCCCGAGCTTGGCCCTTATACATTTCCTTGAAGGATTTGTTGTTGATATGGCATATCAACTAAGAGAAAGAGTTCCTTTTACCTTAGAGGAAATGCAAGCTAATGCCCTTAAAGTCGAGGCTAATTTGTTAGCCAAAAAAGAAAAATTAAAAACTAAAAGAAGGGTTACCATCAATGAGGAACCTTCCTCTTCTTCTCCATCTGATTATAAAATAGATAGTCTACTTAGAACCATGGAGAAAATGATGGATAGGATAAGCATAATTGATAGGGCTCCTCCTAGAGAAAACCAAACTATTCCTCAAATTAGAAATCCAAATTTTAGAAGAAACCAACCCCATATCAAACAAACGGACCCAAAAAGTCCAGATCAGCAGGTAAGACCTCCTTTTCAAGAGAACTATACAGATGAGGAGGGAGAAATAGTTGAAGACATAAATGATACTCAAATCAATTTAATGCGAGTAAATGACAATGATTCTACATTTCTTACTCAAGAAGAACAAGACCTTTTTCTACTATCCCAGGATGAAATAGATCTCGAAGAGTTTGAAGAGTATAAGAAAGGTTTTGAAAATGCAATTATGGAAGTCCATAAGCAATACAATCTGAGGAGTAGGAAAACACCTAATACTCCAAATAAGAACCCAACTGATACACCTGCTAAGAAAAACCTTGAGATTCTTGCTAGAAAGAATACTGAGGTTCCAACTCAACCAACTCAAACAAATGATCTCTCCACTAGCCATCAAAGAGACATTTCCCAGAAGGACTTGGCTGAAAAACAAGAGGCCATCAATTTAAACAAAACTCAAACATTATTCAGTATAGAACATAAATTTGAAAAGCTTAAAATATCCATTCCTCTAACAGAACTGATGAGAAAAACTGCATACAAATCACATGTAATGAAAGCATTAAGCATAGGTGAAGACAATGATACAGTCAATGTATCTGATGATCAACCAAAAATATTGTTTGGACCTGAAGTCGATGGTGATCTCCAAGATGGGGATGTACTTCCTTTTTACATTAGCTTAAACATTCATGATAAAATCTTACATAACGCAATGCTTGACTCAAGGGCCTCCCGCAATCTCATGCCTAGGGTGATCATGGAAAAATTGGGACTAGATATTATTAGACGATACAAAGATCTGTATTCGTTTGATTCAGGTAAAGTAAAATACCTTGGACTTATTAAGGATTTGTGTGTCAACTTGGTGCAAATACCAGCCAAGAGTGTGGTAATGGACATAGTTGTTGCTGACATACCCCCTAAATATGGCATGCTACTGTCTCGTTCATGGGGAGCTAAACTCCAGGGAACCCTCCAAATGGATATGACCTATGCTACAATTCCAGTGTTTGGACAAAATAGGAGACTATATAGGGAAAAACTCATGAAATTTATGGTTACTACTTAGGATAAACCTCATAATTATTCCTTGTATTCAGTTCATTCAGACCTTGATTATTTTATTTTGTATAATGATGGAAATATACAGGAACAAGTTTCCAATGAAAACACTGAGTTATGTCACACTAAGGAGGAATGCCAAACAGATATGAGGGAACATGATAAACCAGACGAACCTTTATGGAATTTAAGTTTTGATGGAGTTGTTAGTAAAGAAGGATCAGGGGCAGACATATGGGTTTCAAATTCACAAACTAATCACTCAGCCGAGTATGAAGCCTTAATTTTAGGGTTACAGTTTTTAAAGAAGCTAGGTGCTAAGCGAATTGCAATACATGGAGATTCCGAACTGATAATAAAACAAATTAAAGGGGAATATTCTGCTAAACACCCAAGGATGAGGGCTTAGAGGAATGCTGTTATGGATTTTTTGGAATCATTTATTGAGTATACCTTGTCTGTGGTCCCTAGAGATCAAAACATCCTACTTGATGGTTTTGCTACTTTAGCTAGTACCTGTAAAATGCCATATCGTCCTAGTCACCAATATACTGTTGAAGTAAAGAACAGACCTATTGTACCAGACAATATTAGATACTGGCAAGTTTTTGGAAACGATGCCCAGATTGAAAGTTTTTTGCAGTCAAAAGATGAGTTTGAGTATGCTAATATAGATACAGAAGTTGACCTAGAAGATAGTGTACATAACGGTGTGACTAAATTAGAATTGAAAGAAATAGATCAAGAAAAAGAAGAATCAGAAATTTTACAGTTGAAAGACAATGTTTTGCCTAGAGGATTAGCCCCCTTAGAAGATTTGTTTGACTTTAATGACATAGCCAAAAAGCCTAAAATCGAACCTACTGGACTTGGAGTTGATGAATGTAACATTGGAACTGAACAAGAACCTAAGATGATTAAATTGTTCAAATCTATACCCCCAGCAGAAAAGCAAAAGTACATAGACTTGTTCAAAGAATTCATAGATGTGTTTGCTTGGAGTTATGAAGATTTGAAATCCTATGACACCAACATTATACATCATAATATTCCCTTAAAAGAAGACCATAAGCCTTTTAAGCATAATTTAAGGAGAATCAACCCAATGCTCATGCCTCTAATTGAAAAAGAGGTAAAAAGAATGTATGATGCTAAGATCATAGTGCCATTAAGATATTCTAAATGGGTGTCTAATCTAGTTCCAACTAGAAAAAAGACTGGAGAAATTAGACTTTGTATTGATTTCCGAAATCTTAATAAAGCCTCTTTGAAAGATAATTACCCTTTGCCTAAGATGGATCACATTTTGCAGAAAGTGGTTGGATCTAGTATAATTTCTCTTTTAGATGGCTTTTCTGGTTACAATCAAGTCCTAGTACATCTTGAAGACCAAGAAAAGACAACATTTACTACACCTTGGGGCACTTTCATGTATGTGAAGATGCCTTTTGGTCTGATGAATGCTGGTGCCACTTTCCAAAGAGCAATGGACTTTACCTTTGCAGATGAAATGGGTCGATTTATAGTCATATATCTTGATGATATCACTGTTTTTTCGAAAACAGATGAGGAACACTTACTTCACCTAAGGAGAGTCTTTGAAAAATGTAGGAGATTTGGTATTTCCCTCAACCCAAAGAAAACATTGTTTGGTTTACAAGAAGGAAAATTGTTGGGACATATTATTTCAAAGGAAGGAATCAAAATAGATCCTAGCAAAATTGAAGCTATATTAAAAATTAACCCCCCTAGAAATGTAAAAAAAGTTCAATCTTTCATTGGCTATAACAAACATGTTGAGAAAAGATACAGAGGTAAAATGGAACACTGAGGCTAAACAATCATTTGATAAAGTAAAACAAGCTTTAACCCAAGCTCTTGTGTTGATTAGCCAAGATTTTACAAAAGATTTTCTGATTTTCTCATTTGCTTCTGAGCATATTATTGATGCAGTTCTCTTACAGAAAAATAATGAAGGACATGAACAACTTGTTGCTTTCTTTAGTAAAGCCTTGAGAGATGTTGCATTGAAATACGATATCATGGAAAAACAGGATTTTGCCTTTGTAAAAGCAATAAAAGATTTTAGAGTTTATATCCTCCATTCACATATAATTGCCTTTGTTCCAAATGTTGTGGTAAAAGACATACTAACCCAAAATGATCTTGATGGGAAAATGGGTAAATGGATTGCCATTATATTAGAATATGACATTGAAACCAAACCTGCTAAACTCATTAAAGGTCAGGAGTTAGCTAAATTAATCGCTAAATCTAATTTACATGCTTTGGATATAAATTTTCTAGCTATACTCAACGAACCAGAAGAGCAGGCGACTCCATAAGTAGCAGAGGCTTTTGCTACCTATCTGTTGTAGCGGCTACAACCACCCTCCAAAATTTTGCCTTAGCTTCGTTTTGGAGCCTCCCTACCAACCTTTCATAGCAGCATGTCTTGCCTTGTCAAATACACAAGCTTCAGTGTTTTTCTTGTAGAATGATAGCCTGTCCATCAAAACTTGTTGCATCCCCCTCACAGGTTGTTTTATTGGAATTGGTCCAGCTGTAGGTTGAGCAGCGCCCTTAAGAATTTGCGCAATTCTAGAGGGGAACCAGCCTTCCCTCCAGAAATTGTGCAATTCTGTCTGGCAGCTTGTTGGGCTCTAGAATTGCAAAAATCTGCCTGTCACTGTTCACTGGAAAAATTGCACAATTCCTCCCAGCAGGGCTACTTAGCCCATAAATTGTGCAATTCTGGGCAGCAGTCAGCTGCTCTGCCCATAAATTACGCAATCCCTCTGGGCAGCCAGCCCAGCTCCCTCCTAGAAATGCACATTTTTTCCTCCCAGCTGAGCAGACTGTTGCATGTGTAGTTGAGTTGACCGGTTCCCTCTGGGACCGAGAAAAATTGATTTGCATGCATGGGCTGCTCCTCCCAAGGCAGCATGCAAAGGCATCCCTTGTTTCAAGGATCTATTTTTAGCAGTTGGAGGTTACATGCAAGGATCATTTTAGAAACCTCCCACCAAGTGTCGCTTTCCCTAGATTTGTGGCATGCGCGTCGCAACCTCGATTTTATCGAAACTCATCAACCAAACGCTGCAGAGCTCATTCCTCACATCGATCTTGCAGCTCTGACATCCCACATTGCATCTAGGATTCGTCGGCACATTCAGCTCAACTGTTTTGGGGTAAGCCTGCTTTTCATGTCTCGCGCTGCGTTTCTGGCGCTTTTTGTGTTTCGCTTTGTATGAATGTTGTTTGCTTGATTTCAGTGAGTGCTTGCTGTCATTTTGATACATATTAGCTTGTACTAGCACCGTTTCAATTTTTGTTAACATCTCACTACTGTTGCATGCATGAATTTTTTTTGCACGGACGGTCGCCGTTGCGTCGTCTTGCTTCACACACATGCATGCCTTCCTGTTTCCTGAATCCTGCACTTGCTGTTTTCATGAATGATCATTCTCTCTTGATTGCACTCATCTCATCATGCATTCACACTTCTCTTGTTTTCAGTCACCTGTCGGCCGGACTTGGCTGCCTTGACCTGGACCGTGCCTTGCCCGGCTAGCACTGTGCATTTTCGAAAGTGAAGGCTTTGCCTTCCCTCCAGAAACTGCGCAAGTCTAGCCAGGCACTGCCATCTAGGCTTGCATTGCGCAATTCTTGGAGGCAGTGTTCTGTTGGCCCCAGAAACTTTGCAATGCAGTTCGCTGGTTGCATGTCATTGCTAACTAAAATTGCGCATTGCGCAGTTTCAGTCCTCAGTAGGCCAGGCTGGACTGTGCATTGTGCAGTTCCAACAGGCCAGGCTGGACTGTGATAGCCCAGACTATGCCTTGCGCAGTTTTGGTAGTTAGTCTCCCGACCTCCCGATAGAAATTGCGCGACACCTTCATGATTAGTCACATAGGTATGTTGCAAATCAGTTCTCATGGTCCGTTTTGGTTTTCGACTGACAGATTGCTTGCCATGAGTGTTGCCATGTCTCCAGGTATCACAGGTGTTCATCTACCTCTCAGAAGTATAGGTACAATGGTTTCCAGGAGAATAGAGTTGAAGACACCGTTTAGAGCACACTTGGGATGCAGTCGATCAAGTGTCTATGAACTTGCCTACCCATGAAGACATCGAGTTGTTCGTAGACAAGGACATCAAGATATGACGGCAGCAGCATCACAGCAAGCAACACCATCAACAGCGGCTGAAGGTAGCATACTAGATGCAACGAATGCAAGAGGAAGTTTGTTGACAACACAGAGGCGGAACAAAGTTGCAAGCTCAAGCAGATCCACTTATGATAAAAGAAACTTTGGAGACTCAGGCTATGAGGTGACAATGCAACATGAAGATCGCGCGAAGGCAGAGAACGAAACAGAGAAGGAATTGCATGTGCTGAAGTAGCAACTCAAGGAAGAACAAAAGCTGCATAGATGAGAGAATGAGTTGCAGCAGGAACAGGTACAACAGGGGGCGCAACATGCACTCATAGATGAAGCTGCGCCCGTATAAGTTATAGATCCATCCCAGCGGCTGGCACGGAGCAAACAAGATGAGCAGTGTTGTTGATTGCATGCAAGGGAATGCACCAGCATGCATGTCATTGTGCGCACACATGCGATCCCACCCATTCGGCACACTTATTGAGGTGAAGACGAGAAGCAAGTCCGATTGGCGCTGAACATGTACGTCGAGAAGTTGATGTGCGCGGCCACCAGCACATGCTTGGAGAGTAGCGTAGACACTATGCATCAACATGTTGTCGGTCCGGTCGCATCAGGACGACCATGCACATACTATCAGACGAGTTGGACAGAGGAGCCATATCAGTGCACCCGGATGCAATGAAGGCAAGAGTTCGCTTCAACAAGATGTCACCATTGAGCGCACAGACACCATCATAGACAACCAAGCTTGGCATCAGCTCATCACCTTTGACCGTCACAAGCATGTCAAAGAGTTGGTCTCACCATAGCGGTCTGAATGTCAGTGATGTCTTGCATGGCTTGCTCAAGCCATTTTGTCTCACATGTGCACATGTGCATTGTAATGTAACGTCTTGTCAAGTGGAAGTTTAAGTGTTGATAATTGAATGTAATAGTCAGAGTAGTTGAAGAGTCATGAGGGTAGATGAACGATCTCAAAGGGGAATGTCAAGGGTCACCCCACCCTTTGCTATAAATAGCTCCTCATAACTCATTGTATAGGCTTTTGGTCAGCCAAGCTTCCGATAGGACTATCTTAGAGAAAGCTTGGACAGTATCGTAACGAGCCTTGGCTTCTCCACTGCTTAGAGCTACTACATCTCTTTGGAGGAGTAGGCGGTTGTGGCTGTAATGTTCCGCTGTCAGAAATAGTGGTTGGACATGGACGTATTGTATGACTGGAACTTACACTTCTTAATATAACAGGGGCAACACGTTTCATGCATATGTTGTATTGTATTCTATGCTATCTGGTTTACTCTAAATGATATATGTATTCATTTGCTTGCGCATGCATGTATGGACTATTTTGTATAAGTATGTATGAATATTTCTGAAATGTGTTGTTGGTTTAACCAGCACTTTGGATTGCTTGCTAACTTGCTTTCCAGCTTGTGATGCATCTTCGCTCGTGTGTTCCTTTCCAAGCCGCTTACTATTACAGGTTTCCAAGGGGCACACTCACTTCGCCCTCAGTGTGTTAGAACCTCTCATGCACCTTTCTTGACGTACTGCAGCTATCGCATCCTTACTACCAACAGGGACATCTTACTTGCCTCTGTGCGAAATCACGGTCAAGTCATTACCGTACGACAAATTGCTGGGACTCCTACACCAAACGGTCTGAGGTCTAATTGGGATTTCTTACCGGGTAGATCCCCTTACATGTTGGCGGGTCCAACATCGTCAACATTCTGGCGCTAGGAGTGCCGGATGACGAGCTGTGTCTTCTCATCCTGTTTTGAACCTTTGCATATCTATCATGGAGTCTTGCACTCTACTCCCTCCATGATGTTTTTCGCATGCCAAAGATGTCACCATCACGAGGGAGTTCTTTGATCTCTTGTCTACATTCACGTATGATGGTGAAGGCGAAGTGGCCTGGCCTGAGTTCTTACATGACTTCCTCTCCATGCTTCACGAGGAAGATGGATGTTCTGACGAACAGGCCAATCTGCTGCTTGCATACACACTTCGCGAATCTCCACATCGGTGGCTGTGCAGCCTACCGGTTGACAGTGTGCACTCACTTGAGCACTTCTGTGATCTCATTGAAGACAATTTCTATCATTTTGATCCAGAACATCTTGACCAAAAACTGTTGCAACAATGGAAGGCTCCACATGAATCGCCTATGGATTTTTGGCAGCGCTTCCGTGATCTGCAGTTTTAAGCTTTGAAGAGCCAGATGAAGTTTCTATATCTTTGGGATAGATTCGAGTATTGTCTTAAGAAATCTGCCCATCCCAAGAAGAAGTTCAAGCTCAAACCCCGCTCAACATTCTTTAGTGATGGAACTGCGCAATCACAGTTGTACACGGGCACTGTCACAAGTCACTGTCTGCCGTCCCCTCATCAAACATATCCACCACTGCAGAGTGATGCGGAAGATCATGCTCACACATTTGTTCAATTGTCACGACCTCCTGACATCGCTCCTTCCGATTTTCGCGCAGACTTGGTTGTGAGTCCCATACCTCGTCACATGTATTTTGTACCTCAACCTCCGTCTTCGTATTCTGATTATCCTCTGGATGACACTGTCTTGTGTTCTTCCATTCCAGACTCTACACTTGTTTTGAATGAGTATTGATCTATCGAGGGAGTTGGTGTTGCACAACCAACATGCGCTGGCATTCATGAAGAGCATTATGGGGAGCTTGAACATCCGCTGACAGTAGTGGATCATCCCTGTCTGTTCGTACCTCCCCTGTTTTTTCCTAACATCCTTGATGATCCTGCCATCCCTGATTTTTCATGTGCATCTCCATCCACGGATGCACCCATTGTTGATCATTCACAGGACACACTGGATATCAGTCCATCATCTGACAATGAAGAGGACCAATCATTCATTGAAAATCCACTTGATATTTCATCTACTTTTTCTGGAAACATTTAGGGTGAACATCCTTTCTTCTCATGTACTCGTCTGTGTGATTCATCAAATCGTGAGGATGCCAACCAACATCCTGATTTTTCTGATCTTGGCTATTGTGATCTCTTTACCTCATCATCTGATCACGATGTTGATTCACTCATTGTTAATCTGTCTAAGCCACTGGTCTACGATGATCCATCTGTCAACGAAGTCGAAACCCCGCAGACTGTCGAGGCACTTCAGCCTGAGATGATGGTTATGTCAGGTCCTCGCTGTCTTGAGGTTGGTTTCACTTCTGATCAGGAAATTGTTCAAACACTCAAGGCTCCTCATCACTCATCTGTATGCACTCAAGATCAATCTAACACTCAGATTTTACTTCCTCCACTCGAACTACACGATCCCATCGCTCATGCATTGGAGGAATCTTACATAGCAAGCACACTTGTGCAACGTAAGTGGTCTACCTTTCTCACGTTTGCTTGCATGTCACGGTCAAGGGAATGCATACACTCAACATCTGCACGCAATGTAGCACAACACCATGGCAAGTCCATAGAGTGCATGTCATGCATTTTCACTCATTTATGTTTTATGGACGCTTATAAGCTTGGAGTGTGTCTGTTTTCACTGTTGCATCTTTCACATTTGCTGGTTCGCACAACTAGGTTGCTCGCAGACCAAGCCTTCACCAACATGGATCAACTAATGCGTCGGTGGCTGTGTTGGAAATATCACTTCACGTGATCAGGCCCATGCACCGTTAGCTTAGGAGTAGGAGTAGTGTTTGCTTTCAGTTTGCTTGCTTGCATGCTTGTTTGCTTTCTTGCTTTGTTTGCTTGTTTGTTTGCTTACTCACTTTGCTTTTGCATTTACTTCTGCTTTTGCTTTACTTTGGTGTTTGTTTGCTTGTTTTCGTTCGTAGGTTAGTTTCGCATGAAACCGTGTGTGACTCTTGAAACAAGTTGGGTAAAGTACAAGAGGACTTGTACAACTATCGATACTTGGTTATCTGTCATCTTACCTCTGTATGAAGAACTTGTTGCTTTTAGTCTATGATACGTTGATGGAAAATACGTACTGTTCGAAGTGAAATTTGGTAGAAACACAATGCTTGCGCGCCAACTAGTGTCACCTATTCTAGTCATTGTTTTTTGGGTTAACCCTTGTCAGCTCAGTCAAGTAGAATAAGGTGAGGGGGAAAACCTAAACAGGGATGTCAATGGTATATAATAAACTACTTCTCTGAAGAAACAACCTCTTCTGCTCTCAATAAGCCAGGATCCCTTTTCCACCTCTGAAATGAATAAGTGCTATGCACAGTTGTGAAAAAATGAAAAAAATGAAAAGTGAAAAATGAAAAAAAAAATGAATGAGGCGAAAGAAGAGAAAGGCTTCCTGCACAGAGAGGTGATGCAAGTAACTCCGCCGAGGTACTGATCAGGCGCGTTGGTAGTAGAGCGATGCTTGTGTTCCTACGTGACTCCGCTGGGGTATTGTCCAGGCCTGCTGGCAGCGGAGCAACACTAGAGATGAAACTAAGATTTTGACGACTATACTGCTTGTGCACCAATATACTCCTCAATCCCAATTGAAACAACTATGTTGATTTGGCTTGGAATGTGTGTCAATCGACCAAGAGCTTGGCAGATGCTACATCTTACAATCAAGCAAGTGTGGAAACCAAGATGAACTGAGAACTGAACAATACTTCTGGAGGTGTTAGAATTGCTTCCCACGAACAAGGTCCATTCAGAGAGCTGGAGTTCTATTAGTGTATCACCAAGTGTTGTAGCAGCTACAACCACCCTCCAAAATTTTTCCTTAGCTTCGTTTTGGAGCCTCCCTACCAACCTTTCACAGCAACATGTCTTGCCTTGTCAAGTACACAAACTTCAATGTTTTTCTTGCAGAATGACAGCTTGTCCATCAAAACTTGTTGCATCCCCCTCACAGGCTGTTTCACCGAACTTGGTCTAGTTGTAGGCTGAGCAGCTCCCTCAAGAAATTGCGCAATTTTGGAGGGGAATCAACCTTCCCTCTAGAAATTGCGCAATTTTGGGCAGCAAGCAGCTGCTCTGCCTAGAAATTGCGCAATCCCTCTGGGCAGCTAGCCCAGCTCCCTCCCAGAAATGCGCATTTTTTCCTCCCAGCTGAGCAGACTATTGCATGTGCAGTTGAGTTGACCGGTTCCCTCCGGGACCGAGCAAAACTGATTTGCATGCATGGGCTGCTCCTCCCAAGGCAACATGCAAAGGCATCCCTTGTTTCAGGGATCTATTTTTAGCAGTTGGAGGTTACATGCAAGGATCATTTTAGAAACCTCCCACCAAGTGTCGCTTTCCCTAGATTTGTGGCATGCGCGTCGCAACCTTGATTTTATCGAAACTCATCAACCAGACGTTGCAGAGCTCATTCCTCACATCGATCTTGCAGCTTTGACATCCCACATTACATCTAGGAGTCGTCAGCACATTCAGTTCAACTGTTTTGGGGTAAGCCCACTTTTCATGTCTCGCGCTGCATTTCTGGCGATTTTTGTGTTTCGCTTCGTATGAATGCTATTTGCTTGATTTCAGTGAGCGCTTGCTGTCGTTTTAATACATACTAGCTTGTACTAGCACTGTTTCAGTTTTTGTTAACAACTCACTACTGTCGGATGCATGAAACTGTTTTTGCACGAACGATTGCCGTTGTGGCGACTTGCTTCACACACATGCATGCCTTCCCGTTTCCTGAATCCTGCACTTGTTTTTTGCATGAATGATCATTCACTCTTGTTTGCACTCATCTCATCATGCATTCACACTTCTCATGTTTTCAGTCACCCGTCAGCCGGACTGGGCTGCCTTGGCCCGAACCATGCCTTGCCCGGCTAGCACTGCGCATTTCCGGAAGCGAAGGCTTTGCCTTCCCTCCAGAAATTGCGCAAGTCTAGCCAGACACTGACCTCCAGGCTTGCATTGCGTAATTCTTGGAGGCAGTGTCCTGTTGGCCCCAGAAATTGCGCAATGCAGTTTGCTGGTTGCATGTCACTGCTAACTAAAATTGCGCATTGCGCAGTTTCAGTCCTCAGCAAGCCAAGTTGGACTGTGCATTGCGTAGTTCCAGCAGTCAGTCAGCCTCCTGACAGCCCGAACTATGCCTTGCGCAATTTTGGCAGTCAGTGTCCCGACCTCTTGGCAGAAATTGCGCGACCTTCATGATCAGTCACACAGGTATGATGCAAGTTAGTTCTCATGGTTCGTTTTGGTTTTCGACTGATAGATTGCTTGCCATGAGTGTTGCCATGTCCCCAGGTATCGCGGGTGTTCATCTGCCTCTTAGTAGTATAGGTACATTGGTTTCCAGAAGAGCAGAGTTGAAGACACCATTCATAGCACACTTGGGGATGTAGTCGATCAAGTGTCTATGAACTTGCCTATCCACAAAGACATCGAGTTGTTCATAGACAAGGACATCAAGATATGACGACAGCAACATCACAACAAACAACACCATCAACAGTAGTTGAAGGCAGCATACCAGATGCAACGAACGCAAGAGGAAGTTTGTTGACAACATAGAGGCAGAACAAAGTTGCAAGCTCAAGCAGATCCACTTATGATGAAAGCAACTTTGGAGACTCAAGTTATGAGGTGACGGCGTGACATGAAGATCGCGCGAAGGCAGAGAACGGAACAGAGAAGGAGTTGCATGCGCTGAAGCAGCAACTCAAGGAAGAACAAGAGCTGCTTAGATGAGAGAATGAGTTGCAGCAGGAACAGGTACAACAAGGGGCGCAACATGCACTCATGGATGAAGCTGAACTCGTACAAGTTGTAGATCCATCCCAGCAGTTGGTACGGAGCAGACAATGTGAGCAGTTTTGTTGATCGCATGCAAGGGAATGCAGCAGCATGCATATCATTGTGCGCACGCATGCGATCCCATCCATTCGGCACACTCACTGAGGCGAAGACAAGAAGCAAGTCTGACTAGAGCTGAACATGTACCTCGACAAGTTGATGCGCGCAACCACGAACACATGCTTGGAGAGCAACGTAGACACTATGCATCAACACGTTGCCGGTCTGGTCGCACCAGGACGACCATGCGCATACTATCATACGAGTTGGACAAGGAGACATATCAGTGCACCCGAATGCAACGAAGGCAAGAGTTCGCTTCAGCAAGGTGTCACCATTGAGTGCACGAACACCATCACTGGCAACCAAGCTTGGCATCAACTCATCACCTTCGACCATCACAAGCATGTCAAAGAGTTGGTTTCACCACAATAGTCCGAGTGTCAGTGATGCCTTGCATGGCTTGCTCAAGCCATTTTGTCTCACATGGGTACATGTGCATTGTAATGTAACGTCTTGTCAGGTGGAAGTTCAAGTGTCAATAGTTGAATGTAACAGTGATAGAGTAGTTGAAGAATCATGATGGTAGATGAACGGTCTCAAAGGGGAATGTCAAGGGTCACCCCACCCTTTATTATAAATAGCACCTCATAACTCATTGTATAGGCTTTTGGTCAGCCAAGCTTCCAATAGGACTATCTTAGAGAGAGCTTGGAAAGTATTGTAACGAGCCTTGGCTTATCCACTGCTTAGAGCTAGTACATCTCTTTAGAGGAGTAGGCGGTGTGGTTGCAACGTTCCGCTGTCAGAACTAGTGGTTGGACATGGATGTATTGTATGACTGGAACTTACACTTCTTAATATAACAGAGCCAACACATTTCATGCATATGTTGTATTATATTCTATGCTATCTGGTTTACTCTAAATGATATATATTCGTTTGCTTACGCATGTATGTATGGGCCATTCTGTATAAGTATGTATGAATCTTTCTGAAATGTGTTGTTGGTTTAACCATCACTTTGGATTGCTCTCTAACTTGATTTCCAGCTTGTGATGCATCTTCGCTTGTGTGTTCCCTTCCAAGCCACGTACTATTACAGGTTTCCAAGGGGAGCACTCTTTTCTCCCTTAGTGTGTTAGAACCTCTCATGCACCTTCCTTGACGTACTGCAGCTGTCACACCCTTGCTACCAACAAGGACATCTTACTTGCCTCTGTGCGAAATTGCGGTCAAGACATTACCGTACGACGCATTCCTGGGACTCCTACACCAAACTGTCTGAGGTCTAATTGGGACTTCTTATCGAGGAGATCCCCTAACATGTTGGCGGGTCCAACACCGTCAACACTCTCCCTGGTATGCAGACCTTATTTTTGTTCTACATCATTTACAAGCTCCTCCTGGTTTGACCAAAACGAAAGATAAATTTCTTAAACTCAAAGCTATGAAATTTTGTATTTTAGATAATAATCAGTATTGGAAAGATATTGGTGGAGTTTTACTAAATTGCTTGTTGAAAGAGGAGTCAGATAAAGTGATGCAGGAATTCCTAAGAGCAGGTTTTTATTGGCCAACCTTATTTTCTGATGTCTAGAAGAAAGTCACCTCATGCAACAAATGCCAGATATTTGAAGGCAAAAGGAAACTACTACCTTTACCCGTAAAGCCCATATCAGCGTAAACTCCTTTTCATCAATGGGGTCTGGATTTTATAAGAGAAATTCACCCTTCCTCTTCTGCCCAACATAAGTGGATCCTTACAGCCATCGATTATTTTACCAAATGGATTGAAGTCATACCTACTAGACAAGCCTCTGATGTAGTAATCATTAAATTCCTAGGGAATAGTATTCTTTCAAGATTTGGATGTCCTAGGAAAATCATTACAGATAATGCTGCAACATTCAAATCAAAGAGGATGATGGAATTTTGGAACAAATATCAAATAACTCTGGGACATTCTACAGCCTATTACCCTTAGGGAAATGGACTAGCAAAATCTTCCAACAAAAGTTTGGTAAATATTATCAAAATATTGTTGCAGGATAACAAGAAATCATGGCACAATAAACTTGTAAATGCATTATGGGCAGACATACCTACTACTAAAAAGTCAATTGGCATGTCTCCATACCAATTAGTTTATGGGATGGATGCTGTTT
Organism: Pinus tabuliformis; assembly: GCA_031772625.1. NCBI lineage: Eukaryota > Viridiplantae > Streptophyta > Pinopsida > Pinales > Pinaceae > Pinus > Pinus tabuliformis. Next base: position 723,576,309 of record CM062817.1, read on the forward strand.
TTCCAACTTTGTTGGGAGTTCTTCCTTTGAAAACGCTGCAAGAATTGGAAGTTGAACCAAATGACCTACAAAGAAGAATAAATCAAACAATTCACTTGCAGCAGTCGAGGGATGAGGTTCACAACAAAACTCAATTGATCCAGGAAAGTATTAAGAAGATATATGATAGAAGAATTAAGGCCGATGGTGTTTAGATAGACAACCATGTTTTGAAATGTGATTCAAGAAAAGAAGAAAAGGGTAAGCATGGTAAGTTCAATAATTTATGGTTGGGACCTTACATAATCCATGCTTACAGGGGAAATAATGCATTTTTTCTGAAGGACATGGATGGAACAAAGCTACCTGGAGGACCTGTCAATGGTAGCATGTTGAAACATTACGTTTCTCAGGAATAGAAGCAGTTCTCATTACATTCATTATAGATACCATTTTCTTTGTACTGTTATGATCGGGGTAGCTTATGTTAGAAAGTTGAAGCTCGTGGAGAAGGCCCTAAGCTTTTAGTCATCTTACCACCATAACTACAACAACTATAAAAAATCAGATGCAGTAAAACACTGAAGAGAAGGATTCAAGGCTACTAGTCTACTGTTCTTGACACCTCACAAGGAGAGTGTCATCCCCAGCTAGAGCCACTTTTAGGGTCCTATGGTTCATAGGATCAAATGATGATTGAATGTTTTCTTTCAGTATGTCCAATTGTAAATAATATTGTATATTGCAAATGATTTCCAAAAAAAGATATATAAATAAATAAAAAAAATGAAATGAGGGTATATATATAAAAAATGAAATAGAAAAAGAAAAAGAAACGATAAAAGAACCCCCCAAAAAAGAAAAAATGTGAAAGTGATGTTAGTTAAAGTGCCACTGATAGTACAATAATTTCTCAAGAATAAATTCATGAAATTGTGTGTAGCTTTTCAAAATGCCACAATACTTTCTCTTGTTTGAAACATACTGCTTAATCATGTTCAAGCAAATTTCAATTTATGTTAATTAGATTAGAATGGATAACTTAGCCAAACAGTGTAATCTTCGTTGAGATTAGGCTAGGTAGATTAGGCGAATAAATTAATCCAACAATATAATTTGGATTGATGTGTTTGTTAGAGTAGTTTTACATTTTGAATAGGTGTTTAGTCCTTTAAGTTGCAAAATAAATAAGGGTTTGCACTCCTAAATGCACCCTGGTTGCTTTTGGTTAGGTTAGCTTAGGGGAAAATTGAATTTATCTTAAAGAGTGATATATGTAATGTTATTTGGCCAAAGTTTGGACCTTATTGTAAAAAATATATATGCGCGATGTGACATTCGGTCGTGGGCGTTAAACCTCGCCAATCTTCCCCGCTCCCGATCACGATCCCTTTTTGTCGGATGACTCCCAGGCCTTTTTGGCCCCTCCCCCGCCATGTTTCCCTTTATCGGCAAGGGAGGGGGTGGTCTGAAAAAGCGGTTTCCCCGCCGGGACCTGCCGCTACGTGTCCATCTCCCATCTTTTCGCACCCCCGACTAACTTACCACTAACCACTCCTACCCCCCTCCGAACTCAGTCCGCGCCCTTTCCCGCCAATGGTCCTGCGCCCTCTTCCACCTATCGCTTGGTGCCATGTCAATTAACCATTATGCCCTCCCGTTACTTCCTTCTGTTGCAGTTTTTTCCCGTTGCAGAGTAAATGCTCCTCCAAAACAACCATTTTAGCCTTCGATCACGCTTTTTCCTCATTCTCATACTCTCATAGTGCTATCAATCCGATCTCTGTGTTCCCCTCATCTATTATCCATTGCTAATAGAGTAATTTCTTACAAGTTCTTTTTCCTGCGCAATTAGCACTGTCATCCTCTGCAATTCTACCCTGTTATCACAATGGCCCCCAAAACCAAAACTGACGCCACAGTGATAAACCCGATGCTTCCTCACTCTGTGGATTTAGACCACATTCCCTTAGCTGACAGAGACTACAAAATCGCTGAAACACAGTGTGAATTCGACCTCTTTGAATTACACTGCTGGTTTCAAGACACCTATTTAGACCAATCAGATGAAATTGGGCTTTGGCAATCTAGACTACCCCTGTTTGTCTTTCCCCAATCACATTATTTCCCTAAATTCTTCTTGAAGTGCCATGCCTCTTATCTCTCAAGCAAAAGAGCCATCATCTCCCCTAATGGTGAAATCCTTTTCACCATTACCCCTGAGAATATAAACTAGATGTTGCAGATCCCACATAGTGAATCCCTGACTCCCTTTTCAATTGATGCTCTTAAATAAATTTACCAAAAGCTCACTTTCCCCCAGAGAGGCAGGATTTTTGAAGTCTTCTTGCCAGAAGATTCTCAATTGCCCAAGAAAAACCCCCCTTATCCCTCTTCTATTTTCCCCCAAAGAACCAGACAGATCATCTCTGTCTTGTCTTGCTTACTTGGGTACTTCTCAGATGAATGGGTAGATGAGCCTATTTTAGGCTTTCTATCCACCCTTTCCATAGAAGAAGGACTGTCAGTCATCTTTGACTATGGTCACTTTCTTGCAGATGTAATGCATGAACAATTCCTTCAATTTCTAATTGAAGGAATGTTAAGATATTCTTCCATTCTTATGCATATGTTTATTTTCTTCCAAACAGACAGGTTTCCTTTTGCAGTTCAGAAACTCAATCAGCAAGGAGAGCCTCAGTCCATAATCTTTTGGACCTCAATTATTAGAAAACAATCACAGGAGTACAGGTTCAAAGATTTTATAGATCAGTTCATATATCCAACAACTTGTTTGCTGGGTGGCCAGCCGATTGCCAAGATCAGTGAAGATATTCAAAACGTGTTGCATTTTAGTGAGCAGGTGAAGTCAGGAGATTGGTATTTATACCAAAATTATACAGAGATCAAGGTTTATTGCTCCGAGCTGCCCTCCTATAAACTGCACAAATATCTTCCTATGAGGATATTTGCCTTGGATTACATCAGACAAATAATCCAATCAGAGAACATTCACTTTGTGGTAGCTAAGAAGAAGTCCCAGTTCAGAGTAAAAACACAGATAGGGCTGTTTATCTGTAACAGTAGAGCAGTAGGAGAGGATGCAGACCTCCTTCTAAGGCAAATGAATTTTCCCCTCAGCTTCACATGGTCTTATGACCCCTTTGGGGTAATTTCTCAGTTGAGGTTGGAACAAAAGACAACCCCCTATGTACATACCCAGAGACCAGAGATTGAGAAATATATGAATCAACAGGATTGGGTAGAGAACACATTGTAGGAGGCCGAAGAGCAGGTGCTGTCAAGAACTGCTTTAGAGACTCCTACTCCTAGAGAGAAAACTGAGAAAAGATTGAGAGAGGAGGACTCACCTTCAGTAACAGAAACCTTAGCCAAAGAATTCAAGATCTATTCTAAGAAAACAAAGACAAGCTCCAAGGTAGATTTCCCACCATTGGAGGAAACACATGGTACTATTGTACTCATTGGCCCTCATACTTTAAAGTTTGGTAGCAGCACCACTGATTCTCAATCATCCTCAGCCACTAAAGGGAATCCAACCACAACACCTCATACATGAGAGTCATTTACAGAACAGAGGCAGCTGGACATATTTCAGAGGTACAAAGAAATCAAATAGAGAAATGAAGCCCTCCATGATAACATTTACACTCAATTCAGGAAACAGTCTCCCTCAATTCAACACAGGCTCATTTCAGCCTATGACACAGAGAAAGGGAGAATGCATATGGCATTCTTATAGGCACAAGTACCTCAACCTAAATCTGCAGCTGATTTCAAGCAAACTACATTTGAGTTTGAGGAAAAAGATGTCCATCCTTTGGACCAGATGGACATGCACAAGCAAACAAGAGAGATGGTGTATTCAACTTTCACATAGACTACCCTTACTGCTTCCAAGCTACAACTATCTTTGAACAATGTTCAATCACAGCTCAAATTGGAGAAAATTTCCTCTTTGGCCAAAGACAATAGAATTAAATATTTAGAGGAAATGGTGATCAAAGCAAGTTTTGATCCAGGTAATTCAAAGGCCATGGAAGAGATTATTAAGAAGAAGAATGCTGATATAGCATCTCTGAGGAAGCAATTGAAGTTGCCTGCTCCGGAAGATCCGCAAGCAAAGGAATTAGGAGAAACAGAGATACAGAAAGAAGAAATGTTGAAGCTATTGGTGGAACAAAGTGCACAGATTAAGGAAATGGAGGCAGAGATGGATAAACTGATCAAAGAGAAAGAACAAAATTTTCAACTTGCTATGGTTCCTCTTGATGCAGTGCCTATTGCATCACTACTTCAAACATGCATTCCTACAACAGCTACAACAGTAGGAGCATCCTCCTCTACAACACCCACAACTTCAACTACAGATGATTCAATCAAATTGGCTCAATCAATGGAAAACATGTCGATACAAGGAGAAGAAATTAAAAAGCTGAGAGAAGATGTAAAAGTCCTACAGGAACAAAACACCAGATATGAGAATTCTCTCTTGACAGAGATGCAGAAATCCCAAAGGCTTTCCCAGAGAGTGCAACAAATAGAAAAGGAAACAACCATGGGTAATACCCTAGCCCAGGTTAAGGAGAACATTTGGAAAAGGATAAATGAAGCCATGATAGAAATCTGGCCATCTATACAAATTATATTTGAGCAGAAGGAATTGATTGAGAGATCTAATGAAGCTATTGAAGAAATCAAAGTGCAGTTGGGTGATAAACCCAGTGAAGCTACAGAGCTCATCAAGTTCCTCAATTCCAAAAACAAGCAGGAACTAGAAGAACTAGAGATTGAGGACAGAATTGAAACCATACTAGAGGTCAAAAAGGTGCTGACCAAGAGAAATTTGATCAGGCAGCTAGAAGAAAAGTGTCAAGTTTTGGACATTGGTGTACAAAGGTTCTTCAACAAGCTGGAAGCCCTCTACAAAAAAGGACTTCCTAGTTTATTAGTGATAAATGATAAGCTCAGTACATGGTCAGATTATAGTAAAAAATTGCTGACCAAGGCTAAAGACGGTTCTAAATTTGCAGGAGTAAGAGTCAACATGATAGGAAAAGCTTTTTTAGAATCATTGGCATATGATTTGGACATCCAATATGAAATCAAGCATATCTTTATTTCCAAACCAGCTTTTGCCAAATAAATGAGGGTTTGCACTCCTAAAACCCTGCAAGTCTTCATCTGAAATCGAACTCTTCCTCCTTGAGAATCGATTTCCCTCGGGTTACTGAGTATTTGCCTGGTGTGTCTCCAAATGACTCTCAAGTCTTCCTTTATACTTTTCCTGTTGAGATATCAATGACCACGATTTAATCTCTAATCAACGGTTAAGATTAAAATAGACTTTATCCTCGTATCTTAGAAGCTTCTCACACATATTTTCATTAATACCCATTAATATATTTTAGTTTTCCTAAGTTAGACTTAGGAACCCCATTAAAAATATTAGTTATTTTAATAAAATACAATCCGGGTGGAATTTCACCAAACGATTTATGGGTCTTGGAGATCTCATGTGTTCTAGCCCCTCCACAAAATTTCGGTGCTAGAGCACATCCAATGCTACCCAAACAGTGGTGAGTCTTGCCACTAGTGTCACGTCTTTTGGTGTGTGGTTTGTAGATAGTGGAGCTTTCTGCCATATGACTAGAGTGCGAGAGCACTTCACAATTTCAACAGAAGATGATATTGACTTAGGGGTTGTGCTTGGAGATAACTCCAACATCAGAGCAACAGGAGTGGGGATAGTATCATTTGAAAGGGAGTCATCACCTCCTCTAAAAGTGATGGATGTTCTTTATGTTCCAGGGCTGAAAAAGAACTTGATTTCAGTCTCCAGTATTGAGGATATGGGGTATGTAGTGGTGTTTCGTGAATAGGTGCTCATATATCTCAGGGGACTGTAATATTCCTAATTAGCCATGGCTAATTGGAATATTCGATTTTTGCTCAATTTTGCCTTCTATAGTTAGTTACGAATAAAAAGGTGAATAAAGGGTGGCATAACTCACTTTTAGAATAAAGTCACTCCCTAGTAGCCCAACATTGTAACTTAACTGGGAGCCAAGGGGGGGCTAAAGGACCACGTAGCGGGGGGGCCCACGTAGACACTTGTAGGCACTGCGCAAATGAATAGGAACACGTGGCAAGAAGGGGGCTACATTGGAGAAGGTTGGCTTTAGGGTTTGAGAGGGGCCAACACTATAAAGGAGAGAGAAGCCTCCTCATTTTGTCATTCGATGATGTGCATTTGAGCTAGTCTCCTCGACTTAGAGCACGCTGGCTGTTTAGCTAGTCTGCAGCATTGTTTAGTGCATTGAGTGTCTCTGTTTGGAGACTTCGAGTGCCTGCTCGGGCAAGGTATTTCCATCAGTATTTTTGCAGTAGTTTCATCAGCATTTTGGCAGGAGGATTGAGCATCTTGGATGACTGCGCAGTCTTGAGAGGGATGACGCAGTTCTTTATGGCAGGAGTTCTGGATTGAGGTTTTGCAGGGGGATTTGTGTTGGGAGATTGAGCAGGGGATCAACCCTTGCATATTGGAGGATTTTGGCTGAGTTTCAGGCAGAGTTTGGGTGGTTTTTATTCAGTGGCAGCGCAGAGCCTTGAGGGATTGCATGGGTCCTCAAGGGAGTAATTTTCGGGGGTCGGCCATTTTAGAAAAACTTTCTGGGTTTTCCTGGGTTTCTTGAGTAGAGTCCAATTCCAGAGTTTCAACATTTTCTGAGGAGGGGAACAGCTCCAAATCCTCATTTGATTTCTAGCAGCAGCAGCAGCAACACGACAGTTTTCTAGCAGCTTGGACGCAGTTCAGAGAGAGGCCATTCCTTTGCTATTTTGAGTGTATTTCTTCACTTGCCTTGTGCAAGTCGAGGTGCCATCTTTCTGATCACCTCCTGTACTCATTCTATTACTCAGTTTAATAAAATGGCTTAGCATTTCTCTCTGCATTTCTTGAGTTTCTGCTTATGTTTCATGTTTATATTATTATATGTTGCACCATTGTTATTTCCATCACTTTGAGCTTCCCGGTTATTATATCATTCGTACGTATTTGGTTGGAGTTTACTGGGGTTTGGGGAAATATCTCTGAAACAGGGTATTACAGTGGTATTAGAGCATAGATCTAGCTCAGCCTGTGGAGCTAGCTGTCTATGACACCGAGGGAGAAACCCAACATCTGTTATAGAGGTAGGAAATACAAAGACATTGAGCGTAGGTTGGAGAGCACCTACGGAGAGGGAGACTGTGTTCGGGTGGTGGACATATAACAGGAGGAGCCTGTGGTGGACACAGAACAGGGGGAGCCTGTGGTGGACGCAGAGCTGGAGGATCCGATGGCAGATGACGACGGGAAGAGATCTGTGGACATGCTCCTCAAATCAGTGCAGGATCTATCGAGGCAGATTGAGGTGATGGGGCAGAGATTCACGGCAGTGGAGGCTAGGCAGCGTGAGAGCCCACGGGTTTTCCAGGTTGGTGAGGGATCGGGTGCATCCCACCATTTGCCAGAGCAGCGTGATACTACTCAGCAGGTGGCCTCGCATGCCCCTACACGCTCTACCATGCTCACCTTCTTAGGAGTAGACACGGGGGCCGGATCCCAGCAGGAGGCAGAGCCCGGTCATATGGGCGATTATTTTGCAGAGTACCAGGCCTATGGGTAGGAGTTCAGGGAGGCTCTCTCATTCAGAGACTTTGTTCAGCTCCAGCAGGATAGTAGACCCCGCGACCATCACAGAGGATACTGACATTATCATGATGGTGACACCCACCGTGCAGCTAGTAGATTCCACTTGCCTACGTTTGATGGCTCATTAAACAGTTCGACAAAGTCTTGGGTGGAGAAGTTGGACATCTATTTCCAGCTTAACCAGATGTTGGAGACAGAGGCCATCAAGGTGGCGACATTACATTTAGATGGTGAGGCCCAGGATTGGTGGTTCCATGGGATGGTTACAATCGGACACTCCATGGTGACAACATATGCCGAGTTCACCAGGAGATTGATGGAGAGGTTTGACCGAAGGGATCCAGAGCAGCACTTTGTTGAGCTAACGAGGCTCAAACAGACTGGGAGCCCAGAGACCTACATTGCAGATTTCTTGAGGGTTTCAGTGATGGTGCCAGATGTATCCACGGCCCGGAGGATCTACATGTACGTTGAGGGGTTAGTAGAGCCACTTCGGGGTTTAGTCCGATCCATTAGATCAACCACACTCCAGGATGCTATCAACAGGACCTAGGATTTACAGGATGTCTTACCCAGGACCCGGACACTTTACCCCTAGAGACAGGCTTTCCAGCCTAAGGGGAAGGACGTGAGGATTTCGCCTCCAAAGGGGAATCCAGGACGAGCACAAATTGAGGATGATGCCAGGAGGGAGCTGAAGAAGAAGCGGTTGTGCTTTACCTGTCAGGAACCGTGGGCACCGGGACATAAATGTGCTGCTGGCAAGGCACATTTTATTGAGGTCTTCTCCGAGAGTAGCGGGGAAGAGGATGAGGAGGTTGATGTGGAGGCAGGAGATAGTCACGCTGTGCAGGATCCTTTTCCACCCCCACCAACAGCAGTAGGTGGTGCAGCTTTTGCACCTATCGGAGGGGCCCTTGCAGCATTGCGAGGAGTTCCCAAGTATTTGACGTTGCGCGTATGGGGGACAGTACGTGGCCAACGAGTATCAGTTTTGGTTGACAGTGGAGCAACCCACAACTTCATTGATGCATAGATGGTTGAGCGGAGAGGTATACAGACCGAGAGCTTCGATGGGTTTTCAGTTTTGGTCCCAGGAGATCAGACCATGATGTGTGCTCGTTATGTTCCAGAGCTATCAGTGACGATGGGCACGTATACATTGACTGATCACTTTTTCGTGGTTGATATTCCAGACACCGACATGATACTGGGTGTTCAGTGGCTTATCACTCTAGGGAAGGTCACGACAGATTGGAAGACCCTAGAGATGGAGTGGGATGATAAGAAGACAGGGAGGCATGAGAAGATACGGGGACAACACACATATCCGCCTCAGACTATTTCGGCTCATTAGATGGAGACAGTCTTTCAGAAGGGAGACGTAGAGTGGGCAGTGGAGCTGCATGCATCAAAGGTAGGGACTACAGGGCAGACGGTACATCCAGAGATATAGTCCATCCTCGACCGGTATGCCATAGTGTTTGGGGAGATTCTGCCGGGACAGCCACCGGACCGGGGGTTTGAGCACACCATCGAGCTTGAGCAGGGCATATAGGCAGTGATTACTACCACCTATAGGAATCCCAAGACCTATTGAGATGAGATTGCGCGAGCCATTCAGGAGTTGCTGGCTCTTGGGCACATTTGGTCGAGCGCGAGTCCTTTTGCTTCTTCTGTGGTGTTGGTGAAGAAGAAGGACGACACATTGAGGATGTGCATTGACTACAAGACCCCGAACAAGAAGACACTGAAGAACAGGTACCCCATACCCAGGATCGATGAGTTGATGGATGAGTTGAGAGGAGCATGGTTCTTCTCAAAGATTGATTTGAGATCTGGGTACCATCAGATTCGCGTGAGGGAGCAAAACATTCCCAAGACTGCTTTCAGGTGTCACTATGGCACTTTGAGTTCTTGGTGATGCCCTTTGGGCTAACCAACGCCCTCGCTACATTTCAGTCCTGCATGAATCACATCTTCCGTAGTCACTTAAGGAAGTTTGTGTTGGTGTTCTTTGATGATATCCTCATTTACAGCAGGACTTGGGAGGAGCATCTCCAGCACATTGAGACAGTATTGCGCATCTTGGAGGAGCAACAGTTCTATGCCAAGCTCTCCAAGTGTGAGTTTGGGTTGACGGAGATGTTATACTTGGGACACATCATAGGGCTGGACGGAGTGAGGGTCCACGAGGAGAAAATCAGGGCCATCAGAGATTGGTCGGAGCCGAGGAACGTGACAGAACTTCGGGATTCATTGGCATTTGTACTTACTACTGGAAGTTCGTCAAGAGTTTCTCATAGCTTGCTGCACCCCTGACAGATCTGACGAGGAAGGGGGCATTCAGCTGGTCGGATACAGTGCAACAAGCCTTTGACAGGCTCAAGGAGGTTATGAGCAGCTGCCCAGTGCTTGCATTGCCAGATTTCACGCAGCCATTTGTTTTGGAGTGTGATGCGTCGGGAGAGGGGATCGACGCAGTATTGATGCAGGGAGGTCACCCTATAGCCTATGAGAGCCGGAAGCTCCTTCCGCACGAGAGGTTGTATTCTATATACGACAAGGAGATGTTGGCCATCATGCATGCATTGGCCAAGTTCCGACAGTATTTAGTAGGTAACAGGTTTAGGATGAGCACTGATCACAACAACCTCAGATTCTTTTTGGAGCAAAAGCAGCTACCAGAGAGGCAGCAGAAGTGGATCAGTAAGATCCAAGCATATGACTTTGACATTGAGTATGTCAAGGGTAAGAACAACGTGGTAGCAGATGCCCTTTCACGTAGACCAACCACGTTGTCTCTTATGAGCTTGGACACAGACTGGAGGGCTCGACTCTTAGTAGAGTACTCCAAAGACAGATTTGCATGTGAGGTTCTGGATGGGCAGGTGGCGGATGACAGGTACAGGGTGGTCGATGAGATCATCTACTACAGGGATTGGATCTTCTTGACTGAGGGGTCTCAGCTCAAGAAGAAGATACTTCAGGCATCACATGATTCACCATTGGCCGACCATCAGGGGTTTACCAAAACCTACAGGGCCATTAGAGAGAGGTTCTCATGGAAGGGCCTCAAGGAGGACGTACTCTAGCATGTCCGGGAGTGCGATGTTTGCTAGAGGAACAAGGGGGAGATGAGCCATCCTGCAGGATTGTTGCAGCCTATTCCCATTCCGGAGGGGAAATGGTTCATCACAGGGTTGCCCATGGTACAGGGCAAGGATTGCATCTTTGTTGTCGTTGATCGATTGACAAGGTACGCACATTTTTTTGCCATATCTGCACACTACACAGCAACACAGGTGGCTGAGCTGTTCTTCAAAGAGGTCTTCAGGCTACATGGTCTTCCTAAGACCATCACCAGTGACAGGGACAGTCGTTTCATGGGCGGGTTTTGGCAGGAGCTTTTTCGGCTAGTGGGGATGGAGTTGACACCGAGTACCAGTTATCACCCACAGACAGACGGACAGATAGAGATAGTTAACAAGTGGCTGGAGGGCTACCTGCGTAACTATGTTAGTGGGCAGCAGAGAGCATGGCTGAAGTGGCTGCATTTGGGGGAGTATTGTTACAACACTACACATCACATGTCCATTGGTATGTCACCATTCTATGCTTTGTATGGGTATCATCCTTTATCTTTTGTTGACGTGATGTTTGGTGATAGCAAGGCTCCAAGAGCCAAGATTTGGATCCAAGAGAGTCAGGATATTCTCCGAGCTCTTAAGGATAACATGGCTACGACGCAGAACCAACAGAAGCTGTATGCTGATAGGGGTCGGGTGGAGAGACAGTCTGAGGTAGGGGACATGGTCTACCTACGATTATAGCCATATCGACAGTCGTCACTGAAGCAGAAGGGGGCTTAGAAGCTCAAGCCCTGCTTTTATGGGCCATACAGGGTGATATGCAGGATTGGACAGGTTGCATATGAGTTGGAGCTGCCCCAAGGCAGCAAGATTCATAACGTTTTCCATGTATCATGCCTGAAGAAGGCATTGGGGCAACAGGTGACAGTGACAGATGAGCTACCACCCATGGATGATGAGGGGCATTTGGTGTTGCAGCCAGAGGCTATTATTGATACTAGGGAGAGGCAGCTGCGGAGCAGGACGGTTCGGGAATTCCTGGTGAGGTGGAGGAATTTATCGGATGAGGATGCCACTTGGGAGAGCGAGAAAATTTTGCAGCATCCATCTCTTCATTTGCTTGAGGATAAACAACATTTTGCCGGGGGAGACTATAATATTCCTAATTAGCCATGGCTAATTGAAATATTAGATTTTTGCTCAATTTTGCCTTATATAGTTAGTTACGAATAAAAAGGTGAGTAAAGGGTGGCATAACTCACTTTTAGAATAAAGTCACTCCTTAGTAGCCCAACATTGTAACTTAACTGGGAGCCAAGGGGGGGCCAAAGGACCACGTAGAGGAGGGGCCCACATAGACACTTGTAGGCACTGCGCAGATGAACAGGAACACGTGGCAAGAGGGGGGGTACGTTGGAGAAGGTTGGCTTTAGGGTTTGAGAGGGGCCAACGCTATAAAGGAGAGAGGAGCCTCCTCATTTTGTCATTCGATGATGTGCATTTGAGCTAGTCTCCTCGACTTAGAGCACGCTGGCTGTTTAGCTAGTCTGCAACATTGTTTAGTGCATTGAGTGTCTCTGTTCGGAGATCTCACCCTTAGCCCCGGGGGACTTCGAGTGCCTGCTCGGGCAAGGTATTTCCATCAGTATTTTTGCAGTAGTTTCATCAGCATTTTGGCAGGAGGATTGAGCATCTTGGATGACTGCGTAGTCTTGAGAGGGATGACGCAGTTCTTTATGGCAGGAGTTCTGGATTGAGGTTTTGCAGGGGGATTTGTGCTGGGAGATTGAGCAGGGATCAGCCCTTGCATATTGGAGGATTTTGGCCGAGTTTCAGGCAGAGTTTGGGTGGGTTTTATTCAGTGGCAGCGCAGAGCCTTGAGGGATTGCGTGGGTCCTCAAGGGGGCGATTTTCGGGGGTCGGCCATTTCAGAAAAGCTTTCTGGGGTTTTCTGGGTTTCTTGAGTAGAGTCCGATTCCAGAGTTTCATCATTTTCTAAAGAGGGGAACAACTCCAAATCCTCATTTGATTTCCAGCAGCAGCAGTAGCACGACAGCTCTCCAGCAGCTTGGACGCAGTTCAGAGAGAGGTCATTCCTTTGCTATTCTGAGTGTATTTTTTCACTTGCCTTGTGCAAGTCGAGGTGCCATCTTTCTGATCACCTCCTGTACTCATTCTATTACTCAGTATAATAAAATGGCTTAGCATTTCTCGAGTTTCTGCTTATGTTTCATGTTTATATTATTATATGTTGCACCATTGTTATTTCCATCACTTTGAGCTTCCTGGTTATTATATCATTCGTACGTATTTGGTTGGAGTTTATTGGGGTTTGGGGAAATATCTTTGAAACGGGATATCATAGGGACCCAGTATCGAGCCTACTAGAGTGATTGGAGTTCGCAGTGGGAGACTCTATAGGTTTATGTTTCGACCTACTAGAGCCTTAGTGGCATAGGCCAACACCGGTGAGTTGTGCGAGATATCGCATAAGAGGATGGCCCATTTGCACCATGGAGCATTTTGGATGCTGAGGGAGATGGTTACATGTTTACCTGAGTTCAACACTGAGCATCATGATGTGTGCAGGGGGTGTGCTTTGGGAAAGTATACCAAAACACCTTTCCCAACCAGTGACAATAGAGTAGTAGGAATACTATAGTCGGGACACTCTGATGTGTGTGGTTCTATGTCTCATGTATCGTTGAGTGGACATAAGTACATGAGCATTTTGGAGACATGGGTTCCAGCTTTGTCCCCTTTTCCTTAGGGATGTGTGAATATGTAGGGCACCCAAAAAATCCTAATGTGCGCAATCTCAGGCTTCCTCCCAGAAAAAGCCTCAAGAGTCTTACTCCTCAAGACTCTATGTGGACTCTTGTTCTACAGATACACCACAGTGTTACACGCCTCGGCCCACAAAAAGAAATGTAGCCTCTGATCATGCAACATAGCTCTAGCTGCACCCACTATGGCCCTATTCTTCCTCTCCACCACCCCATTTTGTTGGGGGTTATAAGGCACTATGTACTTTGTCTTGGTGCCGACACTCCTACAGAATTCCTTGATCGCCTTGGATGTATACTCACCCCCATTGTCTGATCTCGACACCTTTATCTTCTTCCCCAACTGGTTCTCCACAAGAGCCTTAAACTCTTGGAACCTCTTGAAGACCTAATCCTTGGTCATCAGAAAGAAGATTCATGTCACATGAGCATTTTGGAGAAGTGAAAGGAGGAAACAGACAACAAGGAGGTGTATGCTGGCTGAGCAGGAGGAAATGCATAGCAAGGAGGTGTACGCTAGCTAAGCAGGAGGAAACACATAGCAAGAGACTCTACAAATCCGAGTTGGACAGCTGAGTTCCTGGCACGCAGATTTAGGAATTGAGCAGTGTGGCAGGCCGAGATTCCAGGCTAATTTTGCGTGGGGTTTTGGTGGAGAGTTGAGAGTGATTCTCAGCGAATTTTCTGGAGTATTTAAGAGCTGGTTCCAGCTCATTTCCTCTGCCAAATACACTATCTGTAGGCCTAAGTTTCAAGGTCTCAGACAACTCAAATCTCAGGTCATATTTTTGGAATACAGTCTCATAATTTCAAATATTCCAACAAGAGTTTGTAGCAGGTGATTGAGGCTGAAATTTGTGACTATCAGTCGGTTTGAAGGTGCAGTCCCATTGCTGGAATAGAGCTATCTGTGTCTCACTGATTTATGAGGTGAAGTCTATCAGGTAGCTCGAATTTTGGGGTAGCTTTTCCAGAAGACTTCAAGCGCAAGCAAAAGGGAAGAGATAAGTACCCTAAGTGTGTTTGTAAGCTGTGATTAGTTTCCTGAGAAACAAATAATAAATCCTCCTTAAACTGGTTTGACCAAGGTCATATTAGACCAAAATCACTGTGTAAAAGGTGTCTTAAATTCTGTGTGTGCTTGTAAATTTGTTTCCTTATCAGTTGGAAAGATAAATGTAGTAGAGTAGTCCTAAATGTTTCAAAAGAATTAGTGTTAAATGTTTACATATCAGCTAACTCTTTGGGGCTGTAGGCATTAAACATTATGCTAAAACCTTGAAACGAGGAGGGCTACAAAACTAAGAAAATTTCTACATTTTTCTTTGACAACATTTTGATTTCTAAATGACTCTTGACAATTAGAATATCCTTATAAGCAAAATGGACATTTTGAAAAGAAACTAGTGTTCCTTATGGATTGCGTCTTTTTGTTTTTTTCTTCGCTGCTTTTAACTCCTTAATTATTCACTTGAATATATATATATATATATATATCCCTGATCGGGGTGCGAGTAGACAGTTGGGTACTGCCGGGATCTGTGCCATGGACAAAGCTTCAATAAGAAAGGACGGTGGGCGATCATTTTACGACCCTCACACACTTGCCTTCAACCGCAAGGTGGCAATGTGCATGCAGGATATTAATGGTGACTGGAGAGGACGACGAGACATCTCCTTGTTGGGGTTTTATGCTATGAGCTCAGATTGATTTGGAGGTATTGTTATTGGAATGATTACAAGTTTGCTGGAAAGCTTTGGGTCGCATGCGAAGGTTCTTCACGAGGTCCACCATCCTGGTGCAGACGGTCTCACCCTCTTCCCTGTGGATGGAGACAACGAGTATGTACACTCAATGTGCTTCTCTTATGCCCTTAACCCTACGATTCAATTCTATCTGATATTCCGCTGAAGAAGAGTCTCTGAGATGATGTCTTGGGTTAGAAGGGCAATCTTCCATGAAATTTGGGAGGAAAGAGTTGTTTTTTCTGATGGGATGTCTGAATATAGTAGAATTGTCTCTGTCTGTTATGGAATTTTACTTTCTCGGATGGGCATGTATTTGGGGTTTGAGCACTGGAATTCAGTCTGCATGTCCTGCATGGATGATTTTGTCTATTATCTTGTTTTTTCGATGTACCTATTGGCCTTTAAGAGAAGGGGTCTCCTGCGAAAGGATACACCTGAATGGATTCTGTGTTTTGTCTCAAGAAGGCTCGGGGAGCCCTTGGTTGATGTGTTCGGCCTATCTCGGCATACCCATCTCATAATCGTGGGAAAAAGTTTGGTTTATTGCCTTAACACTCATAGTTATATGGAATTCTACTGTGGCATACCTACAAGTTTAAATTCTTAGTGTGTGCACCAGGATCTTAAGCTAGTGAGACGCCTCGAGCTGGAGGTCTTGGCTTTCCATTTCAGGGTATCATATCACCTTCATGGTTGGCAAAATTGCAGCATGGTGCGTCCTTCCTCTGCAGAGGAACCTCGGCAAGGGGAGGCCGGGGGAGGAACCGAAGCGTTGGCTAGCGGCTAGGAGGCAACCAACCCTGGCCACGTCCAGCTCAGGGTCAGCGCCGTAAATCTACTTCTGGTCTTATTTGGGATTATGTTCAGGCATATCAGACTGGCACACAACCTCAGATTTGCTAGTTAATCTTTGGCTAGGAAGCAGATTTAAATCAACAAGGAGCTTGCATGGACTTGGATGTGGAGGAATGGTGAGACCTGGTGCCAGATCCTGAACACTCAAGAGGCCGGTCTTCTCAATAAAAACATACTGTCTAACTTTACTGGTTGATGAAGAATATTGTGGCTAGAGCCTTGGTGACTCCTTCAGTTGACCCTTCTAAGACTGATCTTGGAATCCAGGAAATTCATAAGGAATTTTAGTTCATACAATTCCAAATTTAGCAACAGAATGCCCACCTCAGTTGCATAAAGAAGCATATTCCATGTCTCTCTCAGACGGAATTACCCAGTTTGAGTGCGAAAGACCAAGCACCTGTGGACTCTTTTGATGATTAGTAGCATGATTTGAATAGTGTAGCTTTTTATTTTTTCTTTGTATAGATGAAGGCTCTGCAAAATTTGATATTATGTTTTAGTTATCTAGATACTAGGAGAATTAAGGATAATCAAACATATATAGCTATGATAGACGGTTTCAAATTCTTTTGTTTTTGGATGGCTTATAATGCAGTAAGGTGGCCAATAGACCTGGTTTCCTAATGGGCTGGTTGAGGCCACCTAACCATCTGAATATGGATGTAGCCTGCCTATTTTGGATGAAAATGAATGAAAAAACTCCTGCCAAGCTTACAATATATGTATATACATGTGTGTGTGTGTGTGTTTCCTCCAATACTCTTTTTAGTGTTATTCTTTGACCTTTTATTTATTTATTTATTTATTTCCGTGAATGCCTATAATATTAATATTTCTCTTTTATATATAAAAAACTTTTTATATATGCCCTTATAAGTTTAAATTGGGCTAAGGTTTCCCTTCATGATAACTAAGTACGGTCCACTTAAAGGGTGAAGACTCAAATTTGAGTCTTATGTGCCAAACTGCGTAGCAGTCAAATCCTACCCAGGTCTACCTAAGTTTAGTTTGTTGGAATTGTAGAGGTTACCCTTGGAGGAGGGGACCTGGGTTAGGGCCTATTGCGGAAGGTAGAGACATAATTTGTCTCACGAAAACTCATGAACATGATGGTTGCAAAACTCCTGTGTTTGACGTTATTTGAAGTTAGCAGTTTGGAACAAGGTAGCAGAAAATGGCAAAGGGTATGGGGGAATACTAGTTTTAGTGAAAGAAAAAGAAGGTCGTCACATTCAGTTAATTAAAGAAGATGCAAATAAACAATATTTATGGTTCAAAATATCAGAGAATGAGAATCACATAAGAATTGCAGCATGCTATTTTGCCCCTCAAGTCTCAAAAACTTACAAAAATAAGGGGCTAGACAACAAGGATCCATATGCAGCTTTAAAGCAAGATATTGTCATGTACTCTCAACAGGGAGAAGTTCTTTTAGTGGGAGATTTCAATGCTAGAACAACAAATCATCAAGCTAGTATTCTTTGTTGTAAAGAGGATCACAATCCTATTTGGCTCACTGAAGAGGAGAATCCCCAATGGGTGAGGTGTTCAGAAGATGACAAAGTTAGCAATCATTTTGGAGAGGAGTTGCTTACACTGTGTGGGGCTTTCAACTTAATTATTTGCAATGGTCTAGATAGATGGAAAAGGTCTGGGAACTTCACTTGCAACACATACAATGGGGCAAGTGTCGTTGACTATGTGATGTGTTCACAAAGCTTGATAGAAAAGATAGATGAAGTTAAGATTGGAGAGCATATTTGGGACTTAAAATCAGACCATAACCCAATTTATATAAAGTTATCATGGTTAGAAGAAAGGCAACATAGGAGGAAAACCCAATGTTCTCGGCAATCATTATCAAGGGGCAAAATTCTTCTAACACAAGAAATTGTACTATCTTCAAGACAATGTTAGAGAGATTAATTCAGAAGGAGAAAATTGGTTTCAAAAGCTTCAACAGTCATGAGTTAACAAATATAATTCAAAGTGCACTTGAGAAGTGCAAAAAAGCAAAAAATAGGAAATCAGAATCAAATTGTTTTCTTGTAAATGCTTGGTTTGATGAGGAATGCAAAATGGCAAGGAGAACCTTGAAAAAGGTAGGCAAGGAGAAGATGAATGTAAAGTTATATAAGCAGATACTAAAAAGGAAAAAAGATGAGTTCATGCAAACAAGGCGAGAAGAGTTAATATATCTAAGCAAGAATAACCCAAAGCTTTTCTGGCAGGAACTTCAACCAAGGAAGAAGCAAATTGAAAATAATATTACAACCAATCAATGGTTTGAATATGCAAAGCAACTCTATGAGAAAGAATCAGAGGTGGAGCCTCCCTCTAGGATCAACACAACTACAAAGCTCTTCACATTATAGGATGTGGAGATTGGAATTAAGAAGCTGAAAACAGGGAAGGCAAAGGACTTGGTTGAAGTTCAAGCAGAGTATCTAAAATGGGGAATGAACACTCTTGCACCACACATCATGGAAATACTAAACAACATCATTCAACAAGGATTCCCAAGAGACTGGACAACTAGCTTAGCAATACCCCTTTTTAAAAGTGGAGACATTTATAATCCTTCCAACTATAGAACCTTTATGATCAATCCTTTGTTTGCAAAGCTTTTCGACAACATGGTAGAAAATAGAATTAGTAAGTGAGCAGAAGTAAAAGAAAAGAGTGCAAGAGGACAAGCGGGTTTTAGGCCGAAGCATTCCATAGTCGATCATGGTATCATGTTGAGACACATTGTTGAAAAGGTTTGGGAGGACAAAAAAGTATTATGCTGCTTTATTGACTTCAAAAAGGCATTTGACACAGTCCCTAGAGATAAGTTGTGCTATAGAATGGAAAAACTTGAAATTTCTTTGCATTATAGAGCCACTGTCCATAGACTTTATGAAGAGGTGAAAGTCAAAATTAGAACCTCAGCAGGTATTTCAGAAAGCTTTAGAAGTGACATTGGAGTCAAGCAAGGTTGCCCTCTATCCCCTACTCTTTTTGGTTTATATATTGATAAACTAGAAGAGTGGCTAAATCTGCAAGGTGGAGATGGTGTTCGGTTGGGGGAGTTTGTGATAAAGCTTCTTTTATATGCTGATGATCTTGTATTGATTTCTAAATCGGCCCATGGATTGCAAATGCACCTATATGCCCTTGAGCATTTTTGTAGAGTAGTGGGGATGCAAGTCAATACTAGCAAGACCAAAATAATGATTTTCTCTAATAAAAGGAAGCAGAGCCAACATATGTTCTTCTTTGAAGGCAACACTCTAGACAACAAACTTAATTGGGAGGACTGCAGAAAGAAGAGAATTTTAGGAGGGTGGAAAGCATTATATGCTCTTCAAAACAGATGTAGAGAGGTAGAGTTATGGGATTGGAAAACGACTAAAGCGCTTTTTGGACTCCTAGTTTGTCCAGTGATGCTATATGGGTGTGAATTGTGGGCTAGCAACACCCCCGTCTCAAAATGTAAACAAATCGAGAAAATCCAAAAACGCGTGATCATGAGCAAGTTCAAAATAAAAAGTTTGGTACCTTATCAGATAATGTTGAGTGAAACAGGGGCAACTCCCATCGTAGCAATTGTTATGGTGCGGCTCATAAGATATCTAAAAAGAATTGAGCAAATGGGAGTAGGTAGATGGCCTAATGTTATCTTCAATGAAGGCATGAGTGAAAGAAAGAAAGCATGGATGAAACAAAACTACACATGGATGCAAAAATGGAATATGTACCTCAATGCCCTTCCCACAAATAGCATGGAACTAAAGAATTTTGTTATGGAGAAGCTTCATAAACGGGTATGGGGAAAAGAGTTGGGTAGAAAGAAGTACTACATTGAGGAATTCAACCCTACATGTGATCTACAACAAAAATAGTTCATTGGAGTTAGCATTCCGTGGAGGGCAAAAGGTTTTTATTGCTCAATTAAGCACGAACTTGCATCAACTTCGGTGTGAAACAGGGCGGTGGAAAAGGCCTAAAGAGACTTGAGAAGAACAAGTGTTTATATTTTGCATGTCTGGGGCAGTGGAATCGGAAAAACATTTCATTCTGGAATGTGATGCATTCAGAGACATCAGAAAAAGTTATGGGAATATGTTAGCATCGATTTCTTGGCATTGTCTTTTCAGTGAGGGGATTGTTGGAAGGTTGGGCCAGCTCATCATCAATTTGAATAAGAAAATGATTGAATTGCAAAATGCAAAATGCAGGGAACTAATTGTCCCATAGACTATTTTTAGTTTTGTGGACGTTAAAATATCATTTCATTTCTTAAAATAATTTTTTTTTGAGCAATATGTTGACTATATATTAATCACTTTAGAGTCTAGACCAATCGATATGGTTAATAGGTACAACCTTTTAGATTGCTGATTTTAGTCTCTTTGAAAATGATATTGGCAGCATACAACATACGGGTGATATCCTGCAATGAACAATGTGGCAGTCTGTAGCGATAAAGTATACAAACTGTCGCGATAAGGTGTATGAATGCACAAATTCAATTATAATTGGTGGCTGTACGGCGGGCGGTGGTGTACCATAGGCCCCTACAATTTATGACTAATATATAGACAACTAATTATCAATTGACAACGGTTAATCCAGAAGTGGCTAAACTAGTAGTGTATCACTTTGGTGATTATTGCAACAGAACGATTTGCAAGGATGGCTAACAAGCTAACACTCGTGAAAAAAGTACCCTTGTTTATATATATATAACTTGCGTTGTGGTTGCAAATGCAGCGACAAATACTGTATGTACGAATGTATGGAACTGTGGTAGGGCAAAGCAGTGGCAGGGTGAAACTGTTTGACGGCCATAGTTTTTCCTTGCGGCTGGTGTTTTTTGTTTTTTTTCCTTTTCTTTTAATATATAACCCTTTTATTTTATTTTAAATATTTTTTTTTTAAACTTTTTAATTTTTTTATTTTTTGTTATAATCTTTTAATTTTTTTATTCCATATACATATAATAATTTTTTTATTCCATATACATATAATAATTTTTTTATTTTTATTTTATTATATATATATATATTTTAAAATGTTCAAGGGCTTGAATGACGAAACCAGCAAAGTCGAGAAACTCCAAAAGTTGTGTAGCGAAATGCTTCAATCGCAATTAAAAACTAAAATTATCTTTTTGTCTTGACTAGTCTTAAGAAGAAAATGAACATTGGCAAGATAAGAACTAATTCTCATGAGCTTCATGGTGAAATTGGGTGTTGGTCAATTCCAAAAATGCCTTAGGACAAAAGAGTTTGTCCCTTGTGCGATCCTAAGAGGGTTGATGATGAAAAACACTCTCTCTTAGATGGTCCATTTTATATTCATATATTCGATCTAATTTTCAAAATATTTGTCACACTATCAACCTACTTGACTTTTTAAGTCAGCAAAACTATGGTGATTTGGGGATGCTTCTCTCACTTCTTGTTGAGCCTAGAACTAAAATATTAAAGAATTCCAATTAATCTCTTAACTTCTTAAAGTCTGGTGCACCATATAGGTTTTAGTGGATGTTAATCATGAAAATGAACACTGCCAAGATAAGAACTAATTCTCATGAGCTTCATGGTGAAATTGGGTGTTGGTCAATTCCCAAAATGCCTTAGGACAAAAGAGTTTGTCCCTTGTGCAATCCTAAGAGGGTTGACGATGAAAAACACTCTCTCTTAGATGGTCCATTTTATACTCATATATTCGATCTAATTTTCAAAATATTTGTCACACCATCAACTTTCTTGACTTTTTAAGTCAGCAAAACTATGGTGATTTGGGGATGCTTCTCTCACTTCTTGTTGAGCCTAGAACTAAAATATTAAAGAACTCCAGTTAATCTCTTAACTTCTTAAAGTCTGGTACACCATATAGGTTTTAGTGGATGTTAATCATCATCATCATCACCATAATCATAATTTAAAATGAATTTATTTAAGTCATAATTAAATAAATGCATAATCACACATAATTTGTTATTTTTTGTTATATTTTATTTTAATATATATATATATATATATATGAATTTATTCGAACTTAATGGCAAACCTCGTTCAAATTTTATAAAAAATTTTGAATTTAAATCGAACTTAATTAGTGTCGAACCTGAACTCGAAACAGAGGCATGTGATATGGCTTATAATAGACCTCAAAAAATTTGTATGGACTCTGGAGTTCTAGTGCTGACAGGTGCATAATGTCTGGTTATATTTTAGAATTCTGTTCGTATTTGAGTGTCTCAAATTTGTTTTGTGAATACAGTCACTGCAAAAGTACTAATGGGTATTTGTAATTGTGCATGAAGGAAATGGAAATGGTGCTAATTTTAGTGCGCAGAATGATTGGCATGGAGCGTGGTGGCATGATTTGATTGACAATTCCTTTGGTATGTTTTATTTGTTGCTTTCAGGTTAATAGAGCATACGATATGCTTAATGTTTTGTATGAACATAAACCATCCTATGGCTGTTTAGTCTTCTTTTTGTTTTACAAATATTTGAACATTTATAATTTGTGCAGCTGTACTCATTCAAAAATCAAAACATCTCTAATGGTTTAGTTTTTCGTAGTTTGGTAGCCACAGAATGCTGGTATTTAGGTTCTGCATGCCAATCTTGTATCTGAAAGGTATATGATTAGAACTTGAGAAGTTGATCCAATTCAATAATGTGTTTTATTTTCTTAATTCTTGTTAACTAGGAATTGAGCTCTTAAAAGCATGCATAACTTGTGAAATTGTTCATATAGTCCTAGTCTCTAGATACAAGTGGAGTTGTTTCAAAGTACCACTTAGCGATTAGTGCATAAGTGCAAGGACTTCTAAATGTGACTAATGCAGCTTAAGGCCAAATGCCATTCACATATCTGATATTGATGCTAAATATTTGCACATTTATGGTTGCCTGTCCTAGATGGGATAGACTTATTTTGCAGGGGAAGTTTTGTATGATAGGATCAAATTACAGGGGATGTCTTTAATTCTTTATTATCAGATTTGTGTGCAAATAAGAGAGAAGAGACATGTAGTCCAAAATTAAGATAATTTATGCAAAAGCTATAGATCTGAAGCATGGGAAGACTGCCCACTTACCACCAGTAGAAACATGAGAACAATGGAACCCGTACATAGAACAGGAGGAATATGACTACAGCAAAAGGACAACTATTATAGATTGAGACAAATTTCCTTGCAATAACTACAGGTACTTGCAAAGGTCATCACAAGGACAAAGTAAAATCTAGGCAATGGACGTCCAAATGTTACTGGAATTGTCCTTTGATTGATGCAATCAAAAGTTATCTAATGAGCTGACCAGGTTCCTCTGCATCATATCCATTGTCATGATTCGGGAAATGAAGTGCTGTTACTGATTTTACAAATAATATAACAGCTTACAGAATTTACAATATTATGAAGCTGAAGGAGTCTATAATTTTGTGAACCAAGCTCTTTGGTTAAGATATGTCGTTAACATAGACAAAAATCTTCAAAATATAAAATAAAAATTTCTTGGAATTTTCATTCAGAACACACATATGCAAAACATTTCAATGACTTATATTGTTAGCAGCAGATTTGAGCCAGTTTCGGATGAAAATCTGTCAGTGGACACTTCGATAATCTTGGTGGACAACTAATATAGGTTTGTGGGTGAGCTCATATGTTGGAACTAGGTGAAGTAGGCTACAGTATAGGATTAACACGTTGATTGAGAATCCACCTGCATGTCAGTGGATGGGACCATAATATCACTAGAGAAAAGACAATGCTAATGGATGAACTAGGAAACTGCATAGAGTACAGGTTTAGTGGACAAAGGATTAAAAATTTGATTAACAACCAATAAGATATTTATTTTTATTAATGACGTGGTTAGTAGCATAAAACTGTAGCATAGATATAAGTTTGAAGTTGAATGGATCTGCCTAATTTAATGTAACAGATTGACCAGTTTCTGAGAAAAGCCACATCTTATGGTGTTAGAGTGAGTTATGATTACCTTAATGAGCTGAGAATCTATGTTATCCCAGGGTTCATGGGTAGAGGAACAGAGAGATGGGGGGCTGGGACAAGGTTCTGGTATGGCTGAGGAATTCCGAACCCCTAATTTTCAGGGAATAGAGAGGTCTTGGATAACAACATCAAATATTAAAAACATAGATATTAGTTTTTAAATTTCTCTCTCTCCCCCCCTCTCTCTCTATATATATATAATCATTAGACATATGCCATGAATTATTGATTTTCTTATTTGTAGTGAAAATGAAAATGCAATAAGACATCAGATTCATCATTTATGAAGATCATGATAATCTAATGTCAAGCTCATACAGAGCAATCAGTCCTTGCTCAGGAACATAGTCCTCACTGCATTGGTATTTATGAAGTTGATTTTTCAGATCCATATGTTGTGTAATGTTCCCTATGGATTAATGGCCCAACGGAGGACGGAATAGCCTATCCAAACCCATAGGCTATAGTCATTGATAAAGGGGGAACACATTATCCAATGTTTTGGGACATAATTGGGTAAATTTGGGGTAGATGGGGCAAAAATCCAAATTGGGGGCGACACTTGTAACCCCTCACATTAGATTAAGGAAGAAAGACTCCCATGAAGAATCTACAACTAAAGGGGAGATAGAATCATTTGATCATCATTGAATTGGATAGGATTATCTCTGTTTTCTTTGAGCCTGAAGCTCAAGGGTTTTAAGACCCCTTTTTCCTTTGTCTAGTTTCAGTGGAGGTGATCCCACCCTAGCTAGTCTCTACTGATTTTGGCAGTGAAAGATTCCGCCTTAGTAAACCATCTCTTGTCATCAATTGTCTATTATCAATCATCTAGGGCAAACCTTGGACTATCGATTTGGCACATCTGATCAGCTTGAAGGATTCGGTGACTCTCCATACAAGGTCTGAGGCTGTCTAAAGGCAACAAAGGAAAATTGCAAGCCAACGAAAGTCTTAAGTGAAGCTCGCTTCCCTTTTGGAAGTTGCTGTTAGGAGCTACAAAAATATCCAGGAAAAATTTAAGGTTAAGGCTGTGGTTCCCTACAGTAGGGCATACTAAATCCTCCTTAATTTGAGCCTAGGTTGCCTACGGTGTCTATTCCCAACAGGGTAGTGCATACCCTACTGCAGTTCAAGACATCGAGGTTTTTCTGTGACTAGTTGAGTTTTTGGGCAGCAGTGTTCAACACAATACACAACGGTTCACACAATGGGTAGTCGACTCTCTCTACGACAAGCGATTAAGGTCTCCACAAGATCCCCTGCGACAGATAGAGGGTAACCCTGCGGCTGGGTGAGGGTTTATTTGCGGCTCCTGTTTGATCTCCTGCTCAAAGATTAAAGAAGGTCTTGCCATCACAAATTATACAACAGGACAGTCTGATCAGTATACCCTTAGCACAAGAGCTTGTAAATAGGCCTGAGAAGTGGGACTATAAGAGAAACAAGAGGGTCAGCTCATTAGGGCATCATTAGGGTAACATTATCTTAGTCAAATTGGATTAAAGTTGTTTTTGGAATTAACACATTTAATTTGGGTTCATTGCTATTGAATATTATTGTTACAGTTGGGAATTGTTCTGGTTGTAAAGGCTTGCTGTCATTGAACAATCAGTCCTAATCTATAGTAGTGTAATGTCCTAGGGCATTTTTTTCCTCCTAGGGCTTCTTATTCCATCTAGGGTTTTCAGCAGAGATTCAAGAGTTTTCTTCATAAAACTTAAATAATTTAATAGTAATCGAGTCAATAGTAAGATGATATTTTTCAATTTCCCATTGCATAGAATTAATTCGTTCAATAACCATAAACTGCTCAACCATTATAATAGTGTCTGTCAAATAATTCAAACTACTAGTTTAATTGTATTCCTCTACAATCTATGGAACCTGTGTGCTAATTTGCTTAATTCACTATTGAAGGAGCACTGTAACTCAAAATTTCTTCTGTGGCAAGTCCACAGATGGACTGAACCTTCAGGAAAATATCCCATCGAATTATTATCCTCAGAAATACATGAGCTGCTTTAGGGATGTGGCCGAGCTACCACAAAGATTTATCAATTTCCTGGAAAGTGCCCTAAGAGAGGAGCAAATAGCCTTGGATTAGTTCAGCCCAAACCTTCTAAAGATAATTACCCAATGCTACCTCATTGTTTCAACTTTCAAGGATCCATCCAACGTTAACCTCAGAAGATAGTCGAATGGGCCTCAGGACAGGGATCGAACAACCTCAGAGTATGTCCTAACTCTCAGCCAAAATGCTATAGGGAGGTCAAATTGCCTCAGGAAAGGATGACGAGTCTACCTCAAGTGGGGGCCGAGCTGTGCCTCAAGGAGGCCAAAGTGCCTCAGAACTGCTTACTGCACATGCCAAGATACCCTCACAGAAGATAGTCGAATGGGCCTCAGGTCAGGGATTGAACAACCTCAGAGTATGTCCTAACTCTCAGCCAAAATGCTATAGGGAGGTCAAATTGCCCCAGGAAAGGATGATGAGTCTACCTCAAGTGGGGGCCGAGCTGTGCCTCAAGGAGGCCAAAGTGCCTCAGACCTGCTTACTGCACATGCCAAGATACCCTCTGCAATTCTACCTAGAATACTTGTCTGATATAGAAGAAAGCATCGAAAATAGCCCTGAACACTCCAATGAATTTAAATTCCAGTGCTTGACCATTGAACCAACTTTGATGCCCTTCAGGAATCTTTCACCATTGAAATTAGTAGAGGAAAGGGGCCTTAAAACCCTTAGAACCACAACTCAACAAAACAGATGATTCGCTGAGAGGCACATTCTACAGCCCAGTATGAAGGCGATGTGTAAGTATGTCTGTGCTCAACTTAGAGTTGACACGTGTCTTTTTAAAATGAAAAAAAAAAAAAAAAAATTAGTTAATAAAATAAATGTCCACTCTAATAAAAAGCAAAAAAGTAAATATATAAGAATACAAAATATAATTAATCATAGAACAATCCTTTGAGTTGTTAAAATCCTCAGGAGGTAGAATGGGGCCAATATGCTAAACAGGCCTGTTCGTGGTCATGGGCAGGTGATTAATATGACTGAGCTGTAGATTGTAGAAGGTGTTGATGAGGCTCCGACTCTGGAGATTTAACATCCTGATCTCTTGCATAAATTTAAATTGTGATTTTAAATTTGAACTATGATCTCTGCACAATGAAAGTACCTACCAAGCTAGATCCATCTAACACTGGATCTATCATATGCCGAGAGGGATCAAGTCCCTCGAGGTGCAAACCTTTCTTCAAGTTCTACACTCCAAAAAGAAGGTTCGTACCTCGAGGGATTTAATCCCTCTCGGTGCATGATAGATCCGGTGTTAGATGGATCTAGGCTGGTATTGATCCAATTCGATGATGATGATTTGATTCCATCTCTTCTCTATATATAGGATCTAGATCTTACCATGGGGCTCCCAAATGTGAGGGGTTGTGGGTGCAACCACCAATTTTGGGTTTTTTGCTCCAACTGACCCAAATTTTGCACAATGTTGCCCCAACACTAGAAAAGTTGGGTTTTTAGCTCTCTATCAAGACTATAGCCTACAGGGTTGGGTAGGCTATTTCGTCCTCCATTGGCCCATCAATTTGGACAAGACATTACAAG
Source organism: Pinus tabuliformis (assembly GCA_031772625.1). Lineage (NCBI taxonomy): Eukaryota > Viridiplantae > Streptophyta > Pinopsida > Pinales > Pinaceae > Pinus > Pinus tabuliformis. Next base: position 723,604,144 of record CM062817.1, read on the forward strand.
TAGTTTGTGGAAAAATTTATGATTGTTGAACTTCTTTATATCATTAAGGATATCTACTCTTATGAATATGCACTGTGTTATGATATACTATCATCTTCTTGATTTGTTGAAACCCTAGACAAATAGAATTCTAAGGGAAAAAAAGTTCCCTAAGGTTATTACAGTGGTGCTTATCCTGCTAGCTTGTGAACGTATGGGTCAATATCACTGCCTAGGATCTTCAGGGAAGGATTCAATGGAGGATAGAAAGAAGCAACTTCTACAAGAAACCATGCAAGCTATGACTACTCAATGGTAGCAACACTAACAACTGATGACTCAGCTTCTTGCCTAATTTGTGAATAATGTGGCTAGCAATTACCATCTTCCTATTCAGCCTAATACCCTCGGACATACTAGCACTGGGACAACTAGTTAGAAGGCTCTGATACCTTGGCTTCCCCAATGCCTAGATGGGTAGAAAACAAGGAATTGCAGTTTGCGGGATCAAAATAAAGATACTTTAGATTATTGGAGGGACTATCAAGCGCTAGGAGAGGGTACTCGGGCAACCTTGACCTTTGAGGAATTCTGTGACATTAAGGACAAGTTGACCGAGTTTCTTTTGGAGTTTTGTTATGAATAAAATATATTAAATATAAATAATGATGGTAATTGTAATAATGATTAGTTAATTAGTAATTAATGTTGAAGAGGCATGTCTAAATGGGACATGAATTTCCATGAAGAGGCACCTGCCTAGTATATAAGCATGCCCCTCACTCTCAATTGTAATATCACTCGTATGCATACATTTTCAATATATATTCTTGCATCCTCAATGGCGATCTACATATTCCAAGTCTTCTGGAGTATTTAACTTGAAGAACGGACTTTGTTCGTTCCATTTGGTATCAGAGCCGTTCGATTCTCTGGTTGCTTCACTGTTGCACAGAGCCACATTCTCCGATCTAGGTATTTGATCGTCAAAGTCATCAACATCGTTGTCGTTGAAGCGTTTCACTACAAGAATTTGGAGTTTTTCCATCTCGCCATTAGTGTAGGGATCTAAATAATTTAATTAGATATTTGCACTAAACAAAGTATGAAACCTGCTTTAGAGTTTAACCAGAATTCATAACATCAAAATTCATTAATTTGCTGTTGAGTACCTACCTGGTTTTTTGTGGTTGAAGATGTTATAGAATTGCTCCCGCTCTCTCTCCCATTACCAAAAGAGCAAAACCTCCCAGCCAAACTGGGTACAACTTAGGTACTCAGTTCTAGAATGCTTCTCAATTGATGCAATCCGGTCCCCCGTGCCCAAAAACCTAAGAACAATTGAGGCTCCTCTCAGTTTGTGACTTTCTCTGTAATTTTATCCTCCCTGCACTCTCTCCTTTTCTCCCAAGATTCCCCTCCTTTTATTTCTCTCCCACCACCTTCCTCCCATCTCTGTGTCCTTATTTCTGTTACGTGGAACTTTACATGAAATCAAATCTCATTTGATTTTCATAGATTTTATTGAGTACGTAGGATTTGGTTTTATTTAAGATTTATATTATTTTAATAAATTAATTTAATTTATAATTTTAATTAAATTATATTATTATTTTATTAAGTTTAATATAAATATAATTTGAAAATTTAAAATTAACTTTTTCTTTTAATTAAAGATTTATCATATATATGTATATAAGGTGGTATACGTATCAAATACCTAATGATATACTCATTATATTATGGTTAGATAGGGATTTATTTCAATAATTCATCACCTTAATTTAAACATTTCTCTGTATTAACCAGTATATATATATAGTGCAATACATGCGGGCCCATGCATACGTAGCTATCATATGGATGTCCCGTATGTATGTTAATATTTGTATTTTGTTTGTAATTGTAGGTGGGTCATTACAACTAGGCCTTTGGCCATATAAAAAAAGGTAAAAAAACAGAAATAAGTTCAAAGAAAAAAAGGGGTTGAAGGCAAAAAAAACAAAAGTTATAAAAAAAAAGCTATATAAAAGAAATATTGAAAATTTTTATATAAAAGAAATATTGAAAAATATTGTACATTATTTAATTTTTTTTTAATAAATAATTAAAACTTACTAGGTCGCCATTTGATTGGTAGTTCAACAGTCGGTCTTGTCGAGACTCGAAACCACCACTGTCGAGCAGTCATACGCACACTGCGTTGGAGCCAGCCACAACACGAAGCTACAACTACCACCGCCATAATGGCCTCTTGCCGCCATCGAACTGGTCATCGTTGTCGCTGCACTACCACTGCAACCTTCAACAAAATCTCGCGACAGAGAAAAAATAAGGGAGCCGCCATCCTCACTGAGCCCCACGGAAGCCGTCGTTTTGAAATCCGTATGACACCACTATCTTGGCTCATCAGACTTGTGCCTCACTGTTGTCATTGCCAAAATCCATACTGCTCCCATCAATAGTCTGCATTAACCTTGAACTGATCCAAGTCGAGCTGCATCTATTCTTTCGCTCCGAACGCCGGCACTAGATGTCGTTCCCGTTGCGCCACTTTGGCTGGACAATCACATTCACCCCCGACTAGACACATCAATCGCCGCCCACAGGACTCATTGTTCCAGACTTTTCGTCTAGGCGTTTTCATTGCTTATTCGTGTCACTGCCTATCCGAAAACCTCTGCTACCATCGACTCTATCCGCTCAGCTACCTCGTCGTCTCACCCTGCAGCAACCACCACCATCGCTCTACTTGCAGATAAAAAAAAAATACTTCCGTTACTCGTTGTCTGCATTCTCGATCCCCTGCACAACCACTATGCTTGCCCGACACATTTGTACGAACCATTCGACGTGTCCGTACGATGTCAACAATTTTCCAACGTTTGACTAATTAAAAGTCGCATCCATCCGGAAAAGAGCACAACCATTGACAGATAACGCTAAATCTAACTCAAACTCTTGGACAAATAGAATCTTCCAGTTTTTCAAGATCCAAGGGTCACGTTGGTCTACCACAACATTATTATTGGCGTAGAAGGACTAATCTAGGGGTAAATACAAATTGTAGAAATTGATCAAGATAATATTTAAATTACCTTTGAGTACAAAAGGAACCAAATAAAAATAGAAAGGGAATATTTGAAAATAATTAAAAGTTTTACATGTCCAATTCAATGGTTTTTAAAGGGGTATTATTAAAAGTATGTATATCTATATATATATATGTATATGTAAAGAGAAAGGAAGAAAAGTCCTAGTCAAAAACATAAAAGGAGAATTTTTAAAGGATTCGATAGAAAGGTTGAAAGGTTCCAAGGATATTCAAATTTTATTCAAGGTACTTTTTTTTAAAGAAAAAGAAGTGATTAAGAAAATGAAGAAGTAAAATGGAGACTAGCAGTGGAAGATTTTTGGAAACTTCATGTAGTTATGCTTCAGTGCTATTTAGAATTAAAGGGTCTATTGCAGGAAAAGATGTCACTATTTCTATCTCACCTGCCGAAGATAAAAATTATATAACGCCTAAAATTGCAAACCAATTAGTGATTCCTGAGTCAAATATAATAAAAAAATTTAGACTATTTTGGCAACAAAAAATATGACATAACCAATTTATAGTTAAACATTGAGGATTATACATTTATATGACAATTATCAGTTCAAACCCTATGGAAACTCTAGGATCCTTCATCTTAAATACGAAAAAAAGTTTTTAACATTTTCTTACAGGAAGAAGAAAATAACATTCCAGGATGTTACACTGAAACCAAATTCAGTAGCACCGGAAGACATACAACATATTTCAAAAATAAGTTTTCAAGAAGGAAAAAAAGTACTACAAAATATGCAAAGAGAAATTGACAAGATCACCACTGACAAAAATGAAGAAGTTTCTTGGCTTAAAGACCATAGTGAAAAATTATTGACGCAAATTAAGAAGCTTAAGAAGGACAAGAAGTCATTAGAAAACAAGGTACAACAACTTATCGAGAAGGAAGCATCAAATGTAGAAATTCAAGTTGACGAAAAAACAACAAATACCGATCCAGTCAATATCACAACTCAAGAAGAGGACAAACTAGTTGAAGTAAAGATGTACTCAGAAGTTGCAGTTCCAACAACAAAAGATTCAAGTGAAGATCCAAAAATTAACCATTCAACTTCCATAACTAAAGGAAATCAGGTACTTCAAATAAATCAAGAAAATGACACAAACAAGATAAGAGAAAATCAAATCACTAGAATTCCTTATCAACATCCGAATCACAAGAGTAGACAACTCAATCAAGCTACGTATTTAGAACAAAAACAACAAACTAATGTTCCGAAGAATACTAATGTCAGTGCAATCCACTCATGTGATAACAATTCATCACAAGTTTCTAGTCACCGCAAGATTCCATAGAAGATTAATTTAGGATGGTTTGATCCCTTCTCATTGCGACATTTTTGTTTATCAACTTGTATCAATGAATATGACAGTTTCAAAACGAGAAGGCATTCACAACAAAAAAGATCAAGCCTTTTCATCAGCTAGCTTTGAGGACAAAGCTTTTTGAAGAGGAAGGCAATGTTATGAATAAAATATATTAAATATAAATAATGATGATAATTGTAATAATGATTAGTTAATTAGTAATGTTGAAGAGGCATGTCTAAATGGGGCATGACTTTTCATGAAGAGGAACCTGCCTATATAAGCAGGCCCCTCACTCAATTGTAACATCATTCTTATTCATACATTTTCAACATATATTCTTGCATCCTCAATGGATATCTACAGATTCCAAGTCTTCTAGAGTATTTACCTTGAAGAACGAACTTTGTTCGTTTAAAGTTTGACCATTTTTCTGAGGTTTGACCGATCTTGACTTTGACTAGGTTGACCATTGACCATAGTACAAATTTGATCGCAAATTGTTGACCGCGGGTCTGAGTTGACTGCAAGGCCAAAATTTTGACTGTTGACCAGCATTAAATTTTGCTATTTTTAGCTAGTTTGACCATCGTTGACTGGTTCGTATTCGACTAGGTTTGATTGGTATCTTGGACTTGGATTTTGGCACATATTTCCAAAGTATTCTTGGAATTGTAAATATTGCTGAAAAACAATTTCTCCGCAGAAGAAAAGTTGTTGGGTTTTCCTAGGGTAGATTTGTTGTCTCTATTGTGCATAGCTGTCTCGTTATGATCTTACTTTTTTCACTGCATCATTGTTGAGATTTTCTATGTATAATTACTGAATGATATAAGTGGCATAAGATAAATTGATTGAAAATTATTAGGAAGTAATTACCAGATCGGAAGATTGGTTTTTACTATGTATCCTATTACAAAGTTCAATCCAGTATGTACCAACATAGGAGCAGATAGTAGACATTCTGACGATGGCTTTGCCAGGGACTAGATTTGTTTACCTCAGAGAGAAGTTGGGTATAGTGCAAAACACCTTCTCTAAGAGGGAGTGTTGATTGGAGTAGAGAAGTAAGGGTTTTGCTTGCCTAAGTTCTAAGGCTAGCAAAGGGACCCAATAGACAACCAACTTAGTAGAATATTAATTATTTAACTATCCCTAAAGTTAGACTTAGGAAAAACAAAAACTTCCTAAGTTAACTTATGATTTAATCTCAGCCCTTGATCATGATTTAATCTCAACCATTGAGAGGGAGATTAGGGTTGAGATCGAAATTATAAGAGGAGATAGAGCGAGTTGGTGGCAAGTCAGTTAAGCACAAGTAGTGTGTGTCAGATTAGTGAAGGAAGAGTCAAGACTTTTGTTGAATGGTGTTGTCATTGATGCCAACATCAATTTTTGAATGCTCTTAATATACATCTATGGATTACCTTGATTGGAAGCTCTAGTGGTCAAGAAGCCCTGGAAGGATGAGAAGCCCCTGTGATGTGGCCATGAGGCCCCGCTTTTGATGAAGATTTTGGATAAAAAGTTTAATGAAATTGCAAGAGAGACCATCATCAATTGATAGTGCTCATCATGTTGATTCCAACGGTAGGTGGCATGCCACATAACTCCTTATGGTCGAGGAGATATGCCTTGTCAACGTTGAAGCCCTGAAGGTTGGTCAAGGTGCCTCAAATGAGTTGAATATTAGCTCTATGATTGGTTCATGGTTGGCATTAAAAATTTATGGAAATTTATGTAGGTCTTGAGTTGACCAAGTTAGCCATCTATAAGTGAAAAGTTTATTATGAGATCAACCTCAAACGGAGAAATCTTTTATTAAGAAATAATTAAAAAAAAGGTTAAGTATATTGGTCAAATCAACCTTGATTGAAAATATTATTGAAAATTAAATTAAAAATACAGGTCGACACTAAGGGTGATTATATGGTCACATGTTGTTGGTAGGCTCCAGATTTTATGATCAGATTCTCAATCCATGGGACCACCGAACATGTATAAAAAGATTGAGATGCTCGGTCTTAAAAATAACAAAAAACTCTGATCTAAATGAATGATCTATAAAAGTGATTGCGACAAGTTTTGTTTTGTATCTGGCTTTGGTTCGGATTTGAAGGTTAAAATCTGCAGTGGAATATCGTTGGCATCACACAGTGTAATCACATGTTTGATTTTATCCTGTAGGGATCGCTTGGTTTGATCTAGACAAGGTCAAGTTTCGATTGTTGATCATTGACTCTGCTATTGATGAAATCAAAAGATTTTATGTCTCTGTTGTGTAGCGACTGCTAGTCGAATTTTGTCCTGGTAAAAGAGTGATGCGTGTACTCTTGTAGCTGCAATTTTGGTGTGCAATGTGTATGCTAGTGACCCATAATTCTATTTGATGCGTCAAAGTGACAAATGTTCTTATTTGTGCGTGCGGGCATGCTAAATACAATGGTGTGATCGGGTGCAATGCATTACAAATGGTCTAATTTCCTTGAACATTTACATGAACTCCTACATTGACTAGAGATGCACACTCGCTCGCACTTGATCTATTGAAGGTTCAACTAGCTGGTGGTTTGACTAAACTCTGTCCAACTTAGATCTCCTTTTTGTTGATCATTGTGGATTATCTGGCACAACAGAGTTTCCTTTTTGTGATACAGTTACTTCACATTCTGTGCCCTAGTCATCTGATGTTTGAAGGGAATATTTGAGTAGAGTTTCGAGTTACCAAAGTAATGTCGATTTTGACTATCAGACTCTAGCTCACACTTGAATGGCCGAGATTTCGACCATAGACAATTTGCATGACTAAGTGTACACCGACAGGAGGACTCAACTGGACTGAGCCTACTGGATGCCATCATGGTATCAACGATGTATTGACTCCTTTTTAATCAGATTAACTCACTGGTGGCTTATCTCAACTCTTGGAAGGTTCAACATGTTTTCCGAGCGTATAAGTCATCACTGTAACATAAGCCCAACAAGACATCGTGGTTACATTGCCAAATCACCGTAAGTCAGGGTGTGAATGTTCACTTGGCCACATTACAATTGGTTCGTATCTCGCCACGAAGCCAGTGATTGTGTTGACACCATTATAGCCCACCACCTTGCATTGAAGTCAATGTGATACATTGGATTCGAATGTTGTGTATGCCAATCAGTATGGAACACATATAATGTATTTGATGTCTCAAGTTAGAGGGCCTTGGTGGTAAGGTGAGAAACCTCAGTTTGTTTTTAAAAGTTCATTTTGTTGCATAATTAGCAGTTGTGGGTGGTTGATGTCGGAATCCGACAAGTCATTTGGAGGGTGCCTAAAAAGAATCAAATTGTAGAATGTTTAATTCAATACATAATGATTTGGGTTATTTAAGTCATTATTAATCCAAATTGGAATCTAGAAGAAGCCTGGCAATTGTGGCTCAAAGATAGATGTAGCTAGACATGTTGACAGTGGTTTTGCTCATGATTGATGACCAAAACCACTTGTGTATGCTTTGAAGGTCCATGTGATATCTAGGGTTTATATTATAGTGAGCTCATATTCATGTATATGCCGAGTGTAGTTTGGTGTAGTAAGACATGTATATGGCTTGAGCTGAGCTGTTGAGACAAGGTTGTGTTTGATAGAGCTATGTAGGACTTGCAAATCAGAATATGTATGTTGACAACTACTAGAGTTGCTAGGAATTTTGAGACCAGAGAAGTAATTGGCCTGGTGTGTTTATGACTGAGTATCCTAAGGCAACATTTGAGACAACTCAAGGCTGGGCATAGGATAAACTGTGGCACATCAGATTGTTCATGTGGGCAAGATCTAGCAGTGATGTGACATCACAACAATGACAATAGTGGCACTGACAACAGTATTATGATGATGATATGATAGTATAGTGATCAAACAAAAGTAGTGACAACAATGTCAATTATAACAGTATTGTGAGAGTGATATGAGAAGAGCAGAGGCAATAAAACAATGTTATTAATAGCAGTGGCTGAGCAACATATTCAGTGTAATCTATCTTATTCTTTTATCTTCTATCTTTAGGGTGGCAAGTTGGTGCAAGGTGGAGGTTAGAGTCTCCTTCAGGTTGGAACTTGAGAACACTTCAGGGTGGTCTTAGGGCAAGTTGGAGTTTGTAGGGTGTTGGAGAATCATTTCAGTTGGGATTGATAAAACTAGGGCGTTGGAGCATCCTTCTAGTCGGAGTTGGTAAACTAGGGTGTTGGAGCTGATAAATCAAGGGGTTGGAGTCTCCTTCTAGTTGTTGCTAGAGAATCTTGGAAGTTGGAGCTTCCTATTGATGTAATCTTTAAAGACCTATATTAAAAGCATTCGATAGTTTTTCTCCTTGAAGGGTTTCCACCTAAAAATCTCATGTACTTTCTTTGATGTTGTGCATTATTGAATGGTGTTGTTAATTGTTCATGTGATGTGATGCTGATTTATGTTTTGATATAATGCTAATGTTATTCAATGCCCTGAAGCTTAAAATTAACTAATTGAAGTGAAATATTGATTCACTCCCCTCTCAGTATTTCCAATAGGTTTCAGTAGATCACAGTGACTCAACATCCGAGTAGAAGAAATCGAGTGAGGGTCGAGTTCTTATAGCTCCAACGTAGTCTTTCTATTCGCACATTCACACAGAAGAGGAGACTTGCGCTCGCACATTTGGGTAGATTAGCTGATCTGCGCAAAGGTTTCGCAAATTTAGTGCGCAGGAAAGAGGATCAATCTATTTGGTGGGTGATTGAGTGCTTTTCTATGGTAGAAGGGAAGTTTCTCCCTTGTAATTCTTGAAGAAAATTCCTTTGCTGAAGAAGAAAATAAAAGACACACAATGTTGCAGGTTTTTCTCGGAGTTGGGGTTTCCTAAGTATATCTTGTGTTCTATGTGTTGATGTGTTTGTCTTTTGATTTATTTTCTGCTGTGCATGTTAAGTTAGAAAAGTTAGTGTATTTTTGTTTCATACACTTAGAAAATTCCGAATCAATTTACTAGGTTTAGGAAATCTAGTACGTTGACCAATGTTGACTTATGATTTTTGACTAGTTTGACTAAATGTTGTTTGACCAAGTTTGACTGGTATTTTGGCTTATATATTGGCACAAATTTCTACACAAATTGTTGATTTGTAAACCTTGCTGAAAAACAATTTTTCCTCAAGAAAATATTGTTGGCTTTTCTCCCGAGGTTGGGTTTCCCAGGTGAAAATTATTGTGCACTATTGTGCATGGTTATCTTTCTATGATATTTACTGTTTCCATTGCATTTATTGTTGATACTTTCTGTATATAATTATTCAATAATATCAGTGTCATGTGAAATATTGTTTGAAAATCATTAGGAAGTAATTCTCAAAGCAAAAAATTGTATTCTACTACACTTGCCATAGAATTTCACATGTATGTGGCACCATAAAAATATTGTTAATTTTCCAATGTTATATGCTGTAAGAATTGCTTATAACAATTCTTCTTCCATTAGCAATCACTTTATCCAATTATCTTCAATCTATCAATAATAGTAAGCAATTGTAGATAAAACATAAAACCATATGCACAATAGAAGATAACCAAGAACAATAGAGACACAGAGATTTGGTCAAAGACCAGGGAAAAAACCCCACAAGGGGAACACCCTTTCCAAATTCTTCCTCTATTAGATTGTCATCAAATGTTCAATAGAGAGATACATCATTCAAGTACATCAACAATATTGTCAATGGTCAAAGCCTTGACCAATCAAGTCAACTATCCAATATCCAATCAAATGAGTGCAGTATAGTCAAATATGGTCAAAAGTCAAATCTGCAATTTTTGGTCAAAGTCAACAGCAGTCAATGCTGCCCTAACTAGTCAACAGTCAATAGTGAAAGTGCTCCAAAAAGTTTGGTCAACTTGTCAAAGGATGTAACCTTCCTCGCTTGGTCAAAATCGGTCAAAACCATCCCAAAAGCCAACCCTTAGAATCCGGTCAAAGTCAAAATTTGACCTACAGAAACCCTAGCTTAGAAATTGTAGTAAATTCTAGTCAAAGTGCACAAAAAGTTTTGGTCAACGTCCCAGTCAACTCGCCCTCCCAAATAGATCCAAAAATCAGTCAAAATAAATCCAATCTCCTTAGGTCAACGCAAGTCAAACCATCCCAAAATAGAAGCCGACGCTGGTCAACATAAAACACTCTCTCTCTTTCGCATGTGTGAGCTTGGACCCAACAATTTTAGACTTGTACGAATCAATCAAGAGAAGAGATGAATGTGTGATGATGCCTCCAAGTGATGCCAAGTGATGTTTATTTGTATGTGGTCTTGGGGGTCGAATTTCCTCCTCCAGGGCGACTTGTAATTTTTCATGTGACATGGTCCAACATTAAAATATTGATTTTCCCATGTGCAAATTAAATTCTTCCAAGGGCTAGTAGGGTCTCTAGAGCGTGAGGAATTACCGACTGCATCACAAGTCTCATCTCATAAGTCTCGTCATCATCATTGTTGTATCATATCATATCTCGTCTCTGCGTATCTCTGCTCATCTGCTAAACATTCTCGACCTAAAATAGAACAATCATCATAGGGGAGATCAATTTACCTCTGGGTGCAAATGACATTGACATATTGTTGATGGACAATGGTGCCTCATGGCTAAGAAGGATGCATGATCAAGAGGGAGTTGATAACTTCCAACAATCCTCATTAAAGACAATTACTTTCAAGTCTTATGCTATTTCTTTGTGACATTGTTCTTGTTGATTTATCTTTTTAGATTATTGTTTATTCTTCTTGCATGAGTGATTGGCTAACCAAATGCTTCTTTCCCTGACTTCTTGAATGAGGTTGTGTCCAAGGAAAGTAGATATATCTTGAGGGTCATCAAGATGAAGAATAATGCAGGAAGAGTTAGCTCCAAGAGGGAGCTGGTGCAGGAGAATAAATGAGCTACTCTCATATCTAGAGAAGAAAGACAAAAATGTCTTCATGATGAAGCTTGCCACCGATGTTGACAACATGTGGAGGTTTCTCTTGCCAGGAAGATTGGACTGTGCAAAGTTCTACGTCATCATTAGGTATACTTTCATTATGTTTATTTAATTTTCTATTATTACTCTTGCTCTTGTTATGGTGTCAACAGGTGCATTAGATGGATGTAAGGACCTAGTCCTCAATATTGAGATTGAGGGTGCAGAGCCATTCCATGATTAAGAGTGGCACTTGAAAATGGACAAAGACCTTGAAGGAAGGATTGCAGTCTCCCTGGTTAATGACTATGACTGAAGAGGCTTCCTATTCACATGGAGTAGTCTTTTAGATTGGATGAGATGCTCTAAGACAAGAAGTCTCTAAGAGCAATATGACCTTCATGAAAGGTCCATTCTAGATGAAAAAGATGTTGCAGTGTCAGAGAGTTCAACAGTGATATGCTCTCTAAGAGAGAGTACTATGATAAGGTCCTAGCACCTGTTACTAGATGCACTTTTCTCAGATGTATATGAAGTTGGCTTCCTCCATGTTGTACTTAAGGAAGAAGCATACTTGGAACTACCTTAGGGCTTTGAGGCACATGAGAAGGAGACTCATTATGGCAGACTGAAGAAAGTCCCATATGGACTTTTGCAAGTCCCTTGTGTTTGGTATGCTTGGATTGATGGAAATCTGATGTGGACTCCAACCTCTCTTCAAGGTTGAAGGTATGTCTTTGATATTTGATTTTATGTGCTAATAATTTATTTCTGACAGGGTCAAATCATCTCATCGTTCAACCCAAGGTGATCCACATCTTGAGACTAGAAGTGTAACAGTGAGATGATGAGGACTTCCTTGTCAAGGGAAGTATGCTGTCGGAGACTTGGCATGATGGATTACATTAAGTAGTCATGAGAATCCTCTTTAGATTCAGTGGATCCCACGATAAGCAAGAAGCCAGATGGATCCTTACTTTCCAGTGCATACCTTGAGCCATATAGAACTTGGATATGTATATGGGAGGCTGCAAAGCTGGTATTGAGATACCTACATGGATTGAGACAGTGCTATGACTTAAGTGCCTATGAAAAATGAACCAGGAGTGCTGTGAACAGGAAGAACACATTGAGATGTTGCTTCATTATGGGTCTTGCTTTGATTTCTTGGATGAGCAGGCAGAAGATGTCCATTGCACTCAGTCCTGCAATGGCCGATCATATTGCGAGCAGTATGGCTTCAAAAGCTATCCATAGGATTGGAGACATGGCACCACTGATGGAGCATTGAGGCTCCAACACAGAGGGAGCAATGAGGCTTCAACAACAAGGGAGCAGTGAGGCTCCGCCAGTGATTTGTTGCGGTGCTATAGTGAGGCTTTAGTAGATGAGCAAGTTGTAGACATTCTCACCAAGCCATTGAAGTTCATATTCCTCAGAGAGCAGCTTGGAGAGCAGGAGAATGTATCAATCCCTGAGAGGGGACATTGCTAATCTAGACATTGAGCTATGATCAGGCCCCCAGTCTTTTAACTAGCCATGGATTTGGTGAGGGGGAAAAGCGAGATAGCTCTTGGGTGAGGGTACTCCTTAAAGCCATGGACTTGGCTGAGTACATACTACGTACCCTGGTTTGCATCCTACCCACAAGTCACCCTTATATAGGGGTTGTGGACTTGGTTAAGCTTGTTGGGATTACCTCCCGTCTTGGCCACATGAGAGAGGAAACTTAGGTGTGTGTAATCATTACCAAGGGCGGAAGCCCTTGCCATGGACTTGGTTGTGGTAAATTGATCTCCCCTAAGTATTGGATGTAGGTGTTCTACCGCTTGATCGATGAGGATCAAGTTGGGAGAGGGTTGGTCAGTGGACATAGGGTGTGTGATCTCTACCTTAGTTTTTAAAACGGGCCGATTCAACTCGAACTTGGCCTAGTCAACCGATCATAACCCCCCACCGGTCTGACTCGACCCTTGATTCGGTTCGGGGACTTTTTTGGTAACAGACTAGTCAGATTGACCGAGTCCGATATGACCTGGACCACCGCGACCGCGACAAAAAAAGGCGGGTCTGCAGACTTGATTTTGTTTTGTTTTGTTTGGTTTTTCTAAATCCTAGCCCCTCTGATCAATGTGATAGTATTATGTATTAGTGACATGTAGTCCTGCAATTGTATTGTTTTGCTGTAGAGGCCATTTAGAGCCTCCTTGGTTATGTGTTTTTGTTCTTATCTCCATATATTACATGTATTGGATAGTGCATTGGGTGCCATTTTGATATAATAGATATAATCATGAGCATACTTTGATCATATGTTGTCTTCTCTCTATTACTCTAATGCTTTGAGTTTGGAAAGATGAATGAAACTCTTAAAAAATATGTTTTTTTGTTAAAAATTAAATATTTAATGTACTTTTCACAAGACCGAGTCATAGGAATCAACTAGTGCGAGTCGATTCTAAGTCAGAATTAACCCTCGGTCGGTTCTGAGTCCAAGTCCAAGTTATAAAACATTGATCTCTACCAAGGTCATTTATGACCACCATGGACTTGGTTATGGTAGATTGATCTCCCCTATTATCAGTGTGGAACATTCTTCTTCTTCTATGGATCGAGTCATCATTGTTTAGCTGAGATGATGTCATGGAGCTTGACTTGGAGACCAGTAAGGTGCGTACGATCTTTACCAATGTCATTTGTGACTGCCATGGACTTGGTTGTGGTAAATCGATCTCCCCTACCATTGGTTGTGGATTATTCTTCTTCTATGAGATGAGATGAGCTTCTTTTATGACAAGACGTACATCCGAGATGAGACAGATAGTGCAACTGAAAGTTCCTCCCTAGCTGAGAGGGAGTGTTGAAATTTGGGGCAGCTTCGAGATGAATTTGCCCAAGAGAAATCCAATTACCCTAAGGAGAAACTCTCGCCCCAAAGAGAATTCAAAATTTGATAAAAGGAAATCATTATTTGGCACTCCTCTCATTAATATTTGACGTGACAAATTTTATTTGGGCAAGCAATCCCCAAGGCATTTATTAGCAAATTCAATTTATGTTTTCCCTCCATATTTACAAGTCGGCCTCATAAATTTCAAGTCGGTTTGCCCCAAAGGATGTGACCCTTCGCATGGAGAAACAACTACAAAATAACACTTATCCTTTATCATTTTGCATTCAATTTAGACTTCTCTGTGGCATCCATCTATGACATATCTGAGGCATCTCTGCAGTCTTGTGTGGCATCCATCTGCGGCCTATTATGGCATCTCCCTGTGTCCCATTATGGCATCTCTATATGGCCTCTTCTGTGGATCATCTGCGGACTAATGTGCCCTATCTCAATCACTATTTGCGGCCTTCTTTGTGGCCTTTCTCTATGGTATACATGCAGCCTAATCTCAGTCACAATGCAACCTTCTTTATGGGCTTTCTCTGTCGTATATGTGCAGCCTAATTTCAGTCACAATTAGACCTTTCTCTGTGGTAAATTCTCTGGTTATACAGGTCGAAAATATCAGTGTTTTAGAGGTAGGGCCTAGCCCCTTATGTACTTTGTTTGGAGGGCAAAACAATCAAACATATAGCTGATGTGAGGCCGAGTTTGCCTCAAGGAAACACACAAAATTTGAGGTGGTTTTGAGGTTAGAATGAGGGATCATGTACCATCTTCAAGAAGCCCTAACCAGGGCAAAATCTTCAAAGATAATATGTGCACAGGTTGAAGTGTTATCAAGGGCAGATTCGCAGAATCATGACGTCCCTCAAAGGTATGTATGTCTTTTGTATTGATGAACTTGCAAGTTGTTGAGGTCCTGTTTGAGGCAGTTTGTATAGCAGTTCATGGACAAGTGTAATGGGTTGATAAAAGTTGTTTGGAAAGCCCTAAGTTCAGTCCCTTGTGAAAGACAACATGAACTGTTAGTGGGCAGTCCTGAGATGTCCTAAGAATTGACATTTGAAGAGCCCTAGTTGCAGTGATGTATGGTAGTGTTTTTATGATAGTGATGTATGGCATCATCAAGTGATGTATGGCCGTGAAAGACAACATGAACTGTTAGTGGGTAGTCTTGAGATGTCCTAAGAATTGACATTTGAAGAGCCCTAGTTGCAGTGATTTATGGTAGTGTTTTTATGATAGTGATGTATGGCATCATCAAGTGATGTATGGCCGTGTCTTTATGACAGTGATGTATGGCTTGATAGTGATGTATGGCCGTGTCTTTATGACTATGATGTATGGCTTGACAATGATGTATGGCAATGTCTTTATAACAGTGTGATATATGGCAGTGATATCTTCAATGTGATGCATGGTAGTGATACTTATGCTCTTGATAGTATTACGACTGTGACACATGCTCTTACTTGAGTAAGAGATCTATGCTCTTGTGACAGTATATGGAGGTAACCTTTATGGTTTCATTTATCGATCAAAGGTTTTGTGGAGGGCTTGTTGATACCTCCATGATAGGCTTGTCAGTTGCCATCTTATGAGGATCTTGTATGATCCAAGGTTGGACCTAGGAGGCCTAATGTAATTGATGATGAAAGACTTGTGTCTTATTCTTATTGTACTTTGTATCTCAGCTAAAGACTTGTGTCTTATTCTTATTGTACTTCGTATTTTTGGGTTTTCCCCCTTGTGGGGATTTCCCTTGGTCTCTGACCTAAATCCTGGTGTTTCTATTGTGTAAGCAGTTCTTCTAATGTGGAAGGTCTATGTGTTGTGTTTCCGTCGATTCCATTTCCTTGAGGTCACATAGGGGGTTGAATCTGATCATAGCAGCCTCTCGTCACATGTTTACCCCGGTTGGCCGGTTACTTGGGTAAATGTGGGAGGAGGGTGTTACAAAGTGGTATCAGAGTGGTATTATAGCATGGTTCACCCCTCAGAGTAGATGGGTTGTGTGTTAGTCATGCATGCATGTCGGTTGCATGTGTCTCTTATACTTGCATTCCATGTGCTTGTTGCATTTCATGGTGTTGATCATGGTTGTGGTTATGTCGCCATGTGGAAGTTGAGGTTGTTGTTGTTGGATGCATCGTCATGAGTGTATGACTAGTTACATGTTGTTATATGTCGCTTACATGTATCATTTTGTACACTTGATTACATTATTGTATGCTTGGTTGCATGTATCATTCTTGTAAGCTTGGTTTCAAGTATTGTTCATTTATGCTTGATTATATGCGTTCATGTGTGTGTGGTTGATTACGCATTGCTTATGCATGTTAATGTTTGCATGTGGTCAAGTGTATAGTGATGTAATGGTTGTTGTCATGCATGTGGTCATGGTATGTGTAATTGATATGGTCATGCATTGATGAATGGACTCTAGCTAGAATGATGCTTATGTGTTGATGCACTTATTTGTATATGTCTATATGTTGTTATGATTATGTTATACATGTATCACGCTGATTTGATGATCTTGCAGAAAAGGTATCCTCCCCGAGCTATGCTAAGGTACGTTGATTTATTGTGATTTTGTTTAGCTGACATAGTATGCCTTGTAGGAAAGAGATCAAATGAATGGCAAGATGGTAGACTACAAAGACTCTCCCTATGAGTCAGATGAGTAGCGTGGTGTTGGGCACTCTTCTGATTTGACAGACACATTGAGAAGCTTGAAGGAAGAAATAAGGAGTTGTAAGGCAGACAATGACAGGATCATACAGGCACAAGAGAAACAAGTAGAGGTAAATGCTATACTTCTTCAGAGTTTGTTAGAATTGCAGTGACAAGGGCCACTTCGGATCAGCCATGGACAGGAGGACAAAACTAATGGGGCATATGGCAGTAGGTCTCATGGTGGTTATAGGTCGGATAAAGATGACACTATTAGAGATGGAAGGTTGTTGGATACTTCGGATAGGAGAGGTGATGGATACAAGTACTATTCTAGTTTTGGTTCTGATAGACATCATGATCGTCATTGTTATCATCCTTACAGGAGGAGTGATAGGGGATACTTGCCAGATGAGTTTAAGAAAGCGAAGCCACCTACTTTTGATGGAGATGTGAAGAAGCCGAAATATGCAAAGGCTTGGATACTTGGGATGAACAAATTCTTTTAATTGCATAATTACATAGATAACATGAAGGTTAGAGTAGCGATTTTCAGTCTAAAAGGTAAAGCAGACATTTGGTGGGAATATGTGAAGCGGGTCAGAGACATTAGGACAGATGACTTGAGTTGGCATGAGTTCAAGAGGCTTTTCAAGAAGAAATACTTGTCAGAAAGGTACTACGACAGTAAGGCCAAAGAATTCTATGAGCTAAAGATGGGATCAATGACAGATGAAGAGTACACGACTAAGTTTTTGGAGCTATTAAGGTATGTACCGTATCTTAAAGATGAAAAGGCTAAACAACGATTTGTCAGTGGATTGCCATTAGCGTTTAGAGATCGGATTGAGTATGATGAGCCTTGGTCACTTGAGGAAGTTATTGGGAAATTGAAGCATTGCTATGAGCAGTGTGTTAGCGCTTGAAATTTCACCTCAGGGTGAGAAAGGTAAACCTCAAGGCTACATCAAACCATTTAGCCTCGTAGCTAGCCCTACGGGGCAGGAGAAGGCTCTCTCCGGTCTATCTCGTAAAATCTTCAATAGATGAGATGACCAATAAGGTAACACTGATATTAGGCTAGTAAACTGATCAAAGAGTTTGGTTTTGGGGTTTTTTAGGTTTTTGGTGGCAAATTGAGGAGAGGGCAATTTTGGGTGCAGGGATTGGACACAGTTTCTGCAGGGGGTTCCTTGGGGCGAGGTAGGAGACAGTGTTGATGCCTTTAACTGAGGTGGATGGTCAGGAAAGGTGGATGGTCAGGAAAGAAAGATGAAGAGCTAAAGAGAGCAAACAATAACTTTGAATTCTCTTTAGACAGTAGAAAACATTGAAATTAAACAAACTTAAAAGCAGAGCATGGCAAGCATGAATTCTTACTTTAACACTTCATTTGTTTAATGTGCAGAAGTAAAAGAAAGGAAATGAGTCACATAACAAGCTTACAAGTACATTGAGAAACACACCATCAACACATGAGTCCACAAGAATCCCAAAGAGGACTGCAAAACCCTGGTCTTCCTTAGCCAAAAATTGCAGAGATACAGTGAATAATACAATGATAGCTTCTCCCTCAAGAGTCCAACCTTCCAACCATGAAAATGATTGAGAAAATACATAATATAGGCAAGCCAACCTCTTCCCTTGCCTCTAGGGGTCGAGCTCATCCTTCTAGGAGCTGTTTCAACCAATTCTAAACTAAGCACTACAAACTAGGCAGTCAAAACAACTTGCCTCTATAAGCTAGGAAACCAATTCATTCATTTAATATTTACCCTTTTCATGAATGAATCTTCTAGAAGTGTTCCATAAGAGTAAAAGTGTCTTACAAGTACAATAATTACATCAAAGAGAATCATAATTCACCCCAAAAAGTCAAACTGAGTCAAATCTGCGTTTTCTGGGCTGTAGAGTGCATTTTTGAAAAAACTGCCTGATGGGTCGCACGCCCCTGCCTGACGGGTCGCGCGCCTTTGGAGCGATGTTTGAGGCACTTGCAGGTGTCCAAATTGAGCAAAAGTGGGCTTGTTGGAAAGGTATGTGAGTCTACTTTCCAACCCAACTGGAATTTTTGAATTTGGAGGTCATTTGCCCTGTCAAAACTTAATTCTCCCAAGACTGGTTTCTGTAACTCAAAAAAGGGCCAGAAAGTCATTTTTTGGTAGTTTTTTGACCTTTTGGGGGACCAAAACTGCACAAAATCTCAAGTCCATCCATGGGCATATGTAACTTTGCATGACAAATATAGAAATGCTGAGTTTTTACCAAACTGAGTTGCCATGATGTAGGGTCGCGCGCGGGGTGAGACCCGTTAATGGGAAAAAACCTGTGTTTGGCATAAAAAATTCATAATTGACAAAATTTTCTCCAAATTTCTTGAAATTTGGGCTGAGAGTCCCCAATAAAGTACCATGCTCAGTCAAAGAGGCTTTGGCCAAAATTTGGAGTGGATCGGGCCTTTTCCGTCGTTTTAGTGCCTTGGCCAACCTCCTTGGATCCGGCGATTGTAATTTTGACATTTCTATAAAACCATGACACCTGTGCAAAAAGTGAAGGAGGTTTTTCTTCCTTGGCATGTTTTGGACAAAAACCTCTCTCAGTTTTCCAAAATTCATCTTTTATTGCTCTGGAACATCATTTGAGTGCGACTTGTCCCGATGTGTGAAACAAGGAATTTTGTCGAAATGGAGCGAAATGAAGGGAATAGGGGGATTCTAAATTCTTGGGGAAATTTTTGGAAGTGGGGAGGGATGTTAGGAAGCAGGGGAAAGTGGAATCTCAGAGATTGAGTGAGGGGAAGGGGTCCAAAAGGGCAAAACACAGGCCCAACCTAGAAAATTGCCAGGTTGTAGCTGGAAACTAGGGTTTATGCAAAAATGAGGAATTTGGGGGATCTCAGTGATGGGAAGCATTTGGTAGGGTATTTTAAGGATAGGGGAAGGTGTATGAACATCTGGATACAAGTTTTGCCGGTGATTTGACCATCCAAGAGAAATTGCCTTCAAAACCATATGAGAGGGAAATGACCTTGCCTAGGCGCAACTGAAGCATGAATAAGCTGTAGAATGACCCCATGGAACTTGACATGATGATGACAACCCTCTGAATGATGATAGACTCAGCTAAATGGTGACATGAATTGGCATTTGGGCAACTTTAGAAGGAGTGAAAGCAAACCCTAGATCTAATGCCTAGTGACCAAATTTTGCGTGAAAACTCTTTGAAATGACAAAATTTGACTTGGAAACTCCGAGACCAATTTGTAAGAGCATATTTGATCACTGGAGGAAGGCTGGAAAGATTGACACTAACATTGGCTCCAATGGGGATGGTAGCTCCTTGGAGGTGTCAAGAACCTCAGACCTCTGGGAGAGCAGACCAGTGTCTTATCTATTGGGCAATGGAGTCAAAAACTCAAACTACAATGCATGACTGAAAACCGACACAAACTAACTTAACAACAAGACTGAAAATTGACTCACAAAGGACTCATGACTCAACTAAAAACTGACTCGATACTTAAACACAATCGACCAACTGGAAATGATGCTCAAAGGGGAGCTTATTCATCAAAACCTACTCTAACAGCTTCGTTCATCACCTGATCAAGTGAAATGAAACAACCAATGCAACCAAGTAAGTATCCCATCTGCTGTTCGAATTCTCCACGAGTGTTTGCTTATGAACAACAAGAGAGAACTACTGAAAGGCAACTCCCATGACAACTTAGAAACAGATCCATTGAATGATATGGCTTCTCTATCCACCTCCAAAAACACTGCATAAGGATCTTGAAATTCAAGCACACTGGAACTTAGCTCATCCAATGGATTACTTCTCGTTTCCTCATACCATGAATGCAAATTGTGATCTGAGCCTTGTGACGAGACCCCTGCTGAAAATGACAAAGAAACCGGCTGCCGGATCAAATTCATATCAGCACATGTTTCAAGCTCACATGTAGACAATGGAGAAAAACTTTGACTGCAAACCTCATCCAAAACATCAGCTATTGGATCATGAAAAACTTGAAAAGACTGCTGCAATCCCATTTCTATTGGTTCCATTGTGATTACATGATTGCCTACACGCTGCTCATTCTTCACTGAAGATGGACTATGCAAATTTCCCTTCAAATACTGAAATGATTCAAAATAGAATGGTAGGGAACCTTCTTGTATCATTTGATCAAATATGTCAGCTTCCATGCCTTCATCTGCAACTTGACAACCAATGGCATTTGGGGGCTGCAAATCTGAATATGAGAAGTTTGGAACAAGGTTTTTATTTCCTTCAAGATGGTCTAGATCAGGACTTGTTGACAGCTGATTTCTAAGTTCATGGAAGTTGTCTCTAATGAACTGACATGAATCAAAACAAAAAGGTAAAGATCCTTCACTTACTTCAAACTTTGATGCACTTTCCTCATCACTGTCATAGCTGATATGTGATGGCTGAACATTGTATTCGAGCTGCTGAAAATGAACTTTTTCCTCCCACAAACTAGCTGCTGATTTGTCTACAAGATTAGCTTATTTTTGGAGAACATAATCATCATCATACTGATCATACTTAGGCAAATCATCGGTATAAAACATATCATCAAGCATGCAGGTCATATCAACAGATCTCTCTTCTCCAAAATGATCTACAAAACAATCATTATCAGATCTATGACAACTAGGATAAGAAACAAAATGTTTTGGATCAGCAACTTGTTCTTCTTCAATCAGCGAGCCATGAGCTGGAACATCACAATCATTCCTTGTGTTGATCTTGTCCATCATCTTTTCCACGGCACTTACCAAAATGTCAAGCTTTACCTCTAGAGATGTCGATTTTTCCGGATCTATGTTTTTCATCTCTTCTTCCTTCAACCTTGCCCTTCGGATCAGCAGATGAGCTTCTACATTTACTGCACTGTTTTGCATCTCGTGAAGTGTTGCAATATCCCTTTCTCTCAGCTGAAACTCCATCTCCGGATCAAAGGCACCCGGATAGTGCAAGAGAGCAGATCTAGGGGTAGGCCTTATATCAACTGGCATCGAATAATAAACTTGGTTAAATCTGGCTGAAAATTGTTGTACTGTCTCCCCTGGTAGTCTTTTCAGCTGGTTATACTCTTCTACAATCAAGAAAAGGTTCTGCCCGATCATCCACCTGTCGAGAAAAACTTTGACAAACTGCTGGAAATCTGAGATGCTCGCATCAGGCAGGGCTTTGAACCAACTCTTCACTTTGGCTTGCAAAGAAAGAGCAAAAAGCCTTATACTAACATCTTCTTCATCAACTTCAAAAAGATCTAGAAAAGTCTCAACATTTTGCACATGTTGCTCAGCGTTGATATTCTTACTTTCACCGTCAAACCTCGGCAAGTATAGATCATAGTTTTTGGGGAAAGGATGAAGAAGAGAAGGTAGAACAAGAGGTTTATACCGATCTGGAATTTTACAAGGTATAGGGGTATGTACAGCAGGTATAAGTTCATCACAAAATTTGGAAAAAGGATCTTGATCAAGCTCAAAGGCATGCAAATCTTTGGCATTCACACTTTTCAAAGGGAAAGAGTCAACTGCAGGCCTGGGATCTTTTCTCAAATACAATATGCTTTGCAAAGCCTTCTTGGCATTCTTGGGAAAAGAGAAGAAATAATTTATGACAAAGAACAAAATGTCTTGGATGAAATTCCAACTTGAATACCTGATCTGTTCATGTTGTCCTTTCATGTTTTTGCTGGTTGGGATCATCATCCAGTGGAGTCTTTGGATCTGATCTCGAAAATGATTTAGAGTCGCCAAGTGAATGATTTCAGCCTTTCAAGTGTCTGATCGTTGTCCACAATCAACAATCAGATCTGATCTTGATACATGTACTGGGGTTAAATGCAAATGAAGTGCTGTATTTACAAGCTCACGGAGATGGACTGAAGCAGCGTTTATCTACTTCCGCTAATGCAAAGCAAAAGCGTTTCAAAGGCTACCTGGCATAACTTCAGGCTCCGTCTGTAGCTTATAAAACAAACACATCAACCGACAAACAAGTATGTTCTCCCCAGTATGGTCGCCAGTATGTTAGCGCTTGAAATTTCACCTCAGGCTGAGAAAGGTAAACCTCAAGGCTACATCAAACCATTTAGCCTCGTAGCTAGCCCTACGGGGCAGGAGAAGGCTCTCTCCGGTCTATCTCGTAAAATCTTCAATAGATGAGATGACCAATAAGGTAACACTGATATTAGGCTAGTAAACTGATCAAAGAGTTTGGTTTTGGGGTTTTTTAGGTTTTTGGTGGCAAATTGAGGAGAGGGCAATTTTGGGTGCGGGGATTGGACACAGTTTCTACAGGGGGTTCCTTGGGGCGAGGTAGGAGACAGTGTTGATGCCTTTAACTGAGGTGGATGGTCAGGAAAGGTGGATGGTCAGGAAAGAAAGATGAAGAGCTAAAGAGAGCAAACAATAACTTTGAATTCTCTTTAGACAGTAGAAAACATTGAAATTAAACAAACTTAAAAGCAGAGCATGGCAAGCATGAATTCTTACTTTAACACTTCATTTGTTTAATGTGCAGAATTAAAAGAAAGGAAATGAGTCACATAACAAGCTTACAAGTACATTGAGAAACACACCATCAACACATGAGTCCACAAGAATCCCAAAGAGGACTGCAAAACCCTGGTCTTCCTTAGCCAAAAATTGCAGAGATACAGTGAATAATACAATGATAGCTTCTCCCTCAAGAGTCCAACCTTCCAACCATGAAAATGATTGAGAAAATACATAATATAGGCAAGCCAACCTCTTCCCTTGCCTCTAGGGGTCGAGCTCATCCTTCTAGGAGCTGTTTCAACCAATTCTAAACTAAGCACTACAAACTAGGCAGTCAAAACAACTTGCCTCTATAAGCTAGGAAACCAATTCATTCATTTAATATTTACCCTTTTCATGAATGAATCTTCTAGAAGTGTTACATAAGAGTAAAAGTGTCTTACAAGTACAATAATTACATCAAAGAGAATCATAATTCACCCCAAAAAGTCAAACTGAGTCAAATCTGCGTTTTTTGGGCTGTAGAGTGCATTTTTGAAAAAACTGCCTGACGGGTCGCGCGCCCCTGCCTGACGGGTCGCGCGCCTTTGGAGCGATGTTTGAGGCACTTGCAGGTGTCCAAATTGAGCAAAAGTGGGCTTGTTGGAAAGGTATGTGAGTCTACTTTCCAACCCAACTGGAATTTTTGAATTTGGAGGTCATTTGCCCTGTCAAAACTTAATTCTCCCAAGACTGGTTTCTGCAACTCAAAAAAGGGCCAAAAAGTCATTTTTTGGTAGTTTTTTGACCTTTTGGGGGACCAAAACCGCACAAAATCTCAAGTCCATCCATGGGCATATGTAACTTTGCATGACAAATATAGAAATGCTGAGTTTTTACCAAACTGAGTTGCCATGATGTAGGGTCGCGCGCGGGGTGAGACCCGTTAATGGGAAAAAACCTGTGTTTGGCATAAAAAATTCACAATTGACAAAATTTTCTCCAAATTTCATGAAATTTGGGCTGAGAGTCCCCAATAAAGTACCATGCTCAGTCAA
Organism: Pinus tabuliformis; assembly: GCA_031772625.1. NCBI lineage: Eukaryota > Viridiplantae > Streptophyta > Pinopsida > Pinales > Pinaceae > Pinus > Pinus tabuliformis. The sequence goes on from CM062817.1 coordinate 723,628,659, forward strand.
AGAGGCTTTGGCCAAAATTTGGAGTGGATCGGGCCTTTTCCGTCGTTTTAGTGCTTTGGCCAACCTCCTTGGATCCGGAGATTGTAATTTTGACATTTCTATAAAACCATGACACTTGTGCAAAAAGTGAAAGAGGTTTTTCTTCCTTGGCATGTTTTGGACAAAAACCTCTCTCAGTTTTCCAAAATTCATCTTTTATTGCTCTGGAACATCATTTGAGTGCGACTTGTCCCGATGTGTGAAACAAGGAATTTTGTCGAAATGGAGCGAAATGAAGGGAATAGGGGGCTTCTAAATTTTTGGGGAAATTTTTGGAAGTGGGGAGGGATGTTAGGAAGCAGGGGAAAGTGGAATCTCAGAGATTGAGTGAGGGGAAGGGGTCCAAAAGGGCAAAACACAGGCCCAACCTAGAAAATTGCCAGGTTGTAGCTGGAAACTAGGGTTTATGCAAAAATGAGGAATTTGGGGGATCTCAGTGATGGGAAGCATTTGGTAGGGTATTTTAAGGATAGGGGAAGGTGTATGAACATCTGGATACAAGTTTTGCCGGTGATTTGACCATCCAAGAGAAATTGCCTTCAAAACCCTAGGAGAGGGAAATGACCTTGCATAGGCGCAACTGAAGCATGAATAAGCTGTAGAATGACCCCATGGAACTTGACATGATGATGACAACCCTCTGAATGATGATAGACTCAGCTAAATGGTGACATGAATTGGCATTTGGGCAACTTTAGAAGGAGTGAAAGCAAACCCTAGATCTAATGCCTAGTGACCAAATTTTGCGTGAAAACTCTTTGAAATGACAAAATTTGACTTGGAAACTCCGAGACCAATTTGTAAGAGCATATTTGATCACTGGAGGAAGGCTGGAAAGACTGACACTAACATTGGCTCCAATGGGGATGGTAGCTCCTTGGAGGTGTCAAGAACCTCAGACCTCTGGGAGAGCAGACCAGTGTCTTATCTATTGGGCAATGGAGTCAAAAACTCAAACTACAATGCATGACTGAAAACCGACACAAACTAACTTAACAACAAGACTGAAAATTGACTCACAAAGGACTCATGACTCAACTAAAAACTGACTCGATACTTAAACACAATCGACCAACTGGAAATGATGCTCAAAGGGGAGCTTATTCATCAAAACCTACTCTAACAGCTTCGTTCATCACCTGATCAAGTGAAATGAAACAACCAATGCAACCAAGTAAGTATCCCATCTGCTGTTCGAATTCTCCACGAGTGTTTGCTTATGAACAACAAGAGAGAACTACTGAAAGGCAACTCCCATGACAACTTAGAAACAGATCCATTGAATGATATGGCTTCTCTATCCACCTCCAAAAACACTGCATAAGGATCTTGAAATTCAAGCACACTGGAACTTAGCTCATCCAATGGATTACTTCTCGTTTCCTCATACCATGAATGCAAATTGTGATCTGAGCCTTGTGACGAGACCCCTGCTGAAAATGACAAAGAAACCGGCTGCCGGATCAAATTCATATCAGCACATGTTTCAAGCTCACATGTAGACAATGGAGAAAAACTTTGACTGCAAACCTCATCCAAAACATCAGCTATTGGATCATGAAAAACTTGAAAAGACTGCTGCAATCCCATTTCTATTGGTTCCATTGTGATTACATGATTGCCTACACGCTGCTCATTCTTCACTGAAGATGGACTATGCAAATTTCCCTTCAAATACTGAAATGATTCAAAATAGAATGGTAGGGAACCTTCTTGTATCATTTGATCAAATATGTCAGCTTCCATGCCTTCATCTGCAACTTGACAACCAATGGCATTTGGGGGCTGCAAATCTGAATATGAGAAGTCTGGAACAAGGTTTTTATTGCCTTCAAGATGGTCTAGATCAAAACTTGTTGACAGCTGATTTCTAAGTTCATGGAAGTTGTCTTTAATGAACTGACATGAATCAAAACAAAAAGGTAAAGATCCTTCACTTACTTCAAACTTTGATGCACTTTCCTCATCACTGTCATAGCTGATATGTGATGGCTGAACATTGTATTCGCGCTGCTGAAAATGAACTTTTTCCTCCCACAAACTAGCTGCTGATTTGTCTACAAGATTAGCTTCTTTTTGGAGAACATAATCATCATCATACTGATCATACTTAGGCAAATCATCGGTATAATACATATCATCAAGCATGCAGGTCATATCAACAGATCTCTCTTCTCCAAAATGATCTACAAAACAATCATTATCAGATCTATGACAACTAGGATAAGAAACAAAATGTTTTGGATCAGCAACTTGTTCTTCTTCAATCAGCGAGCCATGAGCTGGCACATCACAATCATTCCTTGTGTTGATCTTGTCCATCATCTTTTCCACGGCACTTACCAAAATGTCAAGCTTTACCTCTAGAGATGTCGATTTTTCCGGATCTATGTTTTTCATCTCTTCTTCCTTCAACCTTGCCCTTCGGATCAGCAGATGAGCTTCTACATTTACTGCACTGTTTTGCATCTCGTGAAGTGTTGCAATATCCCTTTCTCTCAGCTGAAACTCCATCTCCGGATCAAAGGCACCCAGATAGTGCAAGAGAGCAGATCTAGGGGTAGGCCTTATATCAACTGGCATCGAATAATAAACTTGGTTAAATCTGGCTGAAAATTGTTGTACTGTCTCCCCTGGTAGTCTTTTCAGCTGGTTATACTCTTCTACAATCAAGAAAAGGTTCTGCCCGATCATCCACCTGTCGAGAAAAACTTTGACAAACTGCTGGAAATCTGAGATGCTCGCATCAGGCAGGGCTTTGAACCAACTCTTCACTTTGGCTTGCAAAGAAAGAGCAAAAAGCCTTATACTAACATCTTCTTCATCAACTTCAAAAAGATCTAGAAAAGTCTCAACATTCTGCACATGTTGCTCAGCATTGATATTCTTACTTTCACCGTCAAACCTCGGCAAGTATAGATCATAGTTTTTGGGGAAAGGATGAAGAAGAGAAGGTAGAACAAGAGGTTTATACCGATCTGGAAGTTTACAAGGTATAGGGGTATGTACAGCAGGTATAAGTTCATCACAAAATTCGGAAAAAGGATCTTGATCAAGCTCAAAGGCATGCAAATCTTTGGCATTCACACTTTTCAAAGGGAAAGAGTCAACTGCAGGCCTGGGATCTTTTCTCAAATACAATATGCTTTGCAAAGCCTTTTTGGCATTCTTGGGAAAAGAGAAGAAATAATTTATGACAAAGAACAAAATGTCTTGGATGAAATTCCAACTTGAATACCTGATCTGTTCATGTTGTCCTTTCATGTTTTTGCTGGTTGGGATCATCATCCAGTGGAGTCTTTGGATCTGATCTCGAAAATGATTTAGAGTCGACAAGTGTATGATTTCAGCCTTTCAAGTGTCTGATCGTTGTCCACAATAAACAATCAGATCTGATTTTGATACATGTACTGGGGTTAAATGCAAATGAAGTGCTGTATTCACAAGCTCACAGAGATGGACTGAAGCAGCGTTTATCTACTTCCGCTAATGCAAAGCAAAAGCGTTTCGAAGGCTACCTGGCATAACTTCAGGCTCCGTCTGTAGCTTATAAAACAAACACATCAACCCACAAACAAGTTTGTTCTCCCCAGTATGGTCGCCAGTATGTTAGCGCTTGAAATTTCACCTCAGGCTGAGAAAGGTAAACCTCAAGGCTACATCAAACCATTTAGCCTCGTAGCTAGCCCTACGGGGCAGGAGAAGGCTCTCTCCGGTCTATCTCGTAAAATCTTCAATAGATGAGATGACCAATAAGGTAACACTGATATTAGGCTAGTAAACTGATCAAAGAGTTTGGTTTTGGGGTTTTTTAGGTTTTTGGTGGCAAATTGAGGAGAGGGCAATTTTGGGTGCGGGGATTGGACACAGTTTCTGCGGGGGGTTCCTTGGGGCGAGGTAGGAGACAATGTTGATGCCTTTAACTGAGGTGGATGGTCAGGAAAGGTGGATGGTCAGGAAAGAAAGATGAAGAGCTAAAGAGAGCAAACAATAACTTTGAATTCTCTTTAGACAGTAGAAAACATTGAAATTAAACAAACATAAAAGCAGAGCATGGCAAGCATGAATTCTTACTTTAACACTTCATTTGTTTAATGTGCAGAAGTAAAAGAAAGGAAATGAGTCACATAACAAGCTTACAAGTACATTGAGAAACACACCATCAACACATGAGTCCACAAGAATCCCAAAGAGGACTGCAAAACCCTGGTTTTCCGTAGCCAAAAATTGCAGAGATACAGTGAATAATACAATGATAGCTTCTCCCTCAAGAGTCCAACCTTCCAACCATGAAAATGATTGAGAAAATACATAATATAGGCAAGCCAACCTCTTCCCTTGCCTCTAGGGGTCGAGCTCATCCTTCTAGGAGCTGTTTCAACCAATTCTAAACTAAGCACTACAAACTAGGCAGTCAAAACAACTTGCCTCTATAAGCTAGGAAACCAATTCATTCATTTAATATTTACCTTTTTCATGAATGAATCTTCTAGAAGTGTTACATAAGAGTAAAAGTGTCTTACAAGTACAATAATTACATCAAAGAGAATCATAATTCACCCCAAAAAGTCAAACTGAGTCAAATCTGCGTTTTTTGGGCTGTAGAGTGCATTTTTGAAAAAACTGCCTGACGGGTCGCGTGCCCCTGCCTGACGGGTCGCGCGCCTTTGGAGCGATGTTTGAGGCACTTGCAGGTGTCCAAATTGAGCAAAAGTGGGCTTGTTGGAAAGGTATGTGAGTCTACTTTCCAACCCAACTGGAATTTTTGAATTTGGAGGTCATTTGCCCTGTCAAAACTTAATTCTCCCAAGACTGGTTTCTGCAACTCAAAAGAGGGCCAAAAAGTCATTTTTTGGTAGTTTTTTGACCTTTTGGGGGACCAAAACTGCACAAAATCTCAAGTCCATCCATGGGCATATGTAACTTTGCATGACAAATCTAGAAATGCTGAGTTTTTACCAAACTGAGTTGCCATGATGTAGGGTCGTGTGCGGGGTGAGACCCGTTAATGGGAAAAAACCTGTGTTTGGCATAAAAAATTCACAATTGACAAAATTTTCTCCAAATTTCTTGAAATTTGGGCTGAGAGTCCCCAATAAAGTACCATGCTCAGTCAAAGAGGCTTTGGCCAAAATTTGGAGTGGATCGGGCCTTTTCCGTCGTTTTAGTGCTTTGGCCAACCTCCTTGGATCCGGCGATTGTAATTTTGACATTTCTATAAAACCATGACACCTGTGCAAAAAGTGAAGGAGGTTTTTCTTCCTTGGCATGTTTTGGACAAAAACCTCTCTCAGTTTTCCAAAATTAATCTTTTATTGCTCTGGAACATCATTTGAGTGCGACTTGTCCCGATGTGTGAAACATGGAATTTTGTCGAAATGGAGCGAAATGAAGGGAATAGGGGGCTTCTAAATTCTTGGGGAAATTTTTGGAAGTGGGGAGGGATGTTAGGAAGCAGGGGAAAGTGGAATCTCAGAGATTGAGTGAGGGGAAGGGGTCCAAAAGGGCAAAACACAGGCCCAACCTAGAAAATTGCCAAGTTGTAGCTGGAAACTAGGGTTTATGCAAAAATGAGGAATTTGGGGGATCTCAGTGATGGGAAGCATTTGGTAGGGTATTTTAAGGATAGGGGAAGGTGTATGAACATCTGGATACAAGTTTTGCCGGTGATTTAACCATCCAAGAGAAATTGCCTTCAAAACCCTAGGAGAGGGAAATGACCTTGCCTAGGTGCAACTGAAGCATGAATATGCTGTAGAATGACCCCATGGAACTTGACATGATGATGACAACCCTCTGAATGATGATAGACTCAGCTAAATGGTGACATGAATTGGCATTTGGGCAACTTTAGGAGTGAAAGCAAACCCTAGATCTAATGCCTAGTGACCAAATTTTGCGTGAAAACTCTTTGAAATAACAAAATTTGACTTGGAAACTCTGAGACCAATTTGTAAGAGCATATTTGATCACTGGAGGAAGGCTGGAAAGACTGACACTAACATAGGGGTACTTGCCAGATGAGTTTAAGAAAGCGAAGCCACCTACTTTTGATGGAGATGTGAAGAAGCCGAAAGATGCAAAGGCTTGGATACTTGGGATGAACAAATTCTTTTAATTGCATAATTACATAGATAAAATGAAGGTTAGAGTAGCGATTTTCAGTCTAAAAGGTAAAGCAGACATTTGGTGGGAATATGTGAAGCGGGTCAGAGACATTAGGACAGATGACTTGAGTTGGCATGAGTTCAAGAGGCTTTTCAAGAAGAAATACTTGTCAGAAAGGTACTACGACAGTAAGGCCAAGGAATTCTATGAGCTAAAGATGGGATCAATGACAGATGAAGAGTACACGACTAAGTTTTTGGAGCTATTGAGGTATGTATCGTATCTTAAAGACGAAAAGGCTAAACAACGATTTGTCAGTGGATTGCCATTAGCGTTTAGAGATCGGATTGAGTATGATGAGCCTTGGTCACTTGAGGAAGTTATTGGGAAATTGAAGCATTGCTATGAGCAGTGAAAATGTAAGAATGAATCTCAGCAAGGATGGAAAGGGAAAGACAAAGGTAAAGGTAAATGGTAGCTGAACAGAACAAGGCCTTAGAATGCAGATGAGAAAGAAAATGTGGCACTGTAAAAGAGGTTCAATGCAGCTAGACATGGACATGGGTCACAACAACAACAACAACATAGAGGTGAGGGCACTGGTTGGTTGGAGTGTTGGACATGCAGTAAGGAGCACCTTAAGAGAGATTGTCCACAGAATCAGGGTGGTAGGTCTCAGATATATAGTGCGTAGGAGGCATAGATTGTTAGGGATGTTGGTCAGAGCATTCCTCGTATGTATGCAACATTGGATAACAAATCGGCAGACCATCATGCATCTATCATTGAGATGGACGATAAGATTTGTGATCAAGTTATTTCTATTTTGATTGACCCTATATCTAATTATAGCTATGTTAGTCCTGACTTGGTGGATAAGTGTGATTTGAGCAAGGAATTGCATGCAAAATCTTGGTTAGTGTAGTTGGCTACAGGTACAAAGAAGCGAGTTCATCATTGGGTAAGAGCTTGTGCATTTGATTTGAATGGTATGCCTACCGCAACACATTTCAATGTATTACTGTTGGGATCATACAATATTTTGTTGGGCATGGATTGATTGTATCTTCATAGAACCAAGGTAGATTGTTATGACAAAGCCATTGAATGTGTTGATGACAATGGGAACCAAGAGTCTTACAGGGTAAGAAGAAAACCACATCAGCGAGGATGGTGATAGCTATGTAGGCAAAGCATAGTCGCAAGAAAGGGTGTATGTTATTTGCAGTGCATATTTCCTGTGACAAGGGTAAGGAAGTTGAGGATGCAGATGTTTTGAGTAGGTACCCAGGTCTACAATAGTTTCAGGATGTGTTTTCTGAGGACATTTCAGAGTTGCCACCTCACAAGAAAGTAGACTTTTCTATTGAGTGAGTGCCAGGGGTAGCTCCAACATCAAAGACACCTTACAGGATGAACACTCTAGAGTTGGTTGAGTTGAAGTTGCAGTTAAAGGAAATGTTGGGCAAAGGATACAATAGACCAAGTGTATCACCTTGGGGTGCATCGGTATTATTCGTGAAAAAGAAAGATGGAACTCTCAGATTATGCATTGACTACATGCATCTAAACAAAGTGACTATTAAGAACAGGTACCCATTACCGAGGATTGATGACTTGTTTGATCATCTAAAGGGAGAAACAATGTTCTCTAAGATCGACTTGAGGTCGGGATATCATCAGGTACGCATCAAAGAGGAAGACATTTACAAGACAACTTTCAGGACTAGGTATGGGCATTATGAGTTTGTTGTAGTTCCATTTGGCTTAACCAATGCTCCAACTACATTTATGTGCTTGATGAATAGTGTGTTGTGTCCGTATTTGGATAAGTTTGTTATTGTATTCATTGATGACATATTGGTGTATTCTAAAAATGAGGAAGAAGAGTATGCCGAGCATTTAGCAGCAGTGTTGAGGTTGTTGAGATAGCATCAGTTGTATGCCAAGCTCAGCAAGTGTAGTTTCTTTCAGACTGAGGTACACTACTTGGGACGTGTTTCCATGGAGGGCATTGCAATAGATCCAGAAAAGAAAGGGCCATCATAGAGTGGGTAGCTCCTAAGAATGTAGATGAGGTGAGATCTTTCATGGGATTGATAGGTTATTACAGGAGCTTCATCAGGAACTTCTCACGGATTGGTTATCCTATCACATCATTGCAGAGGAAAGGTAAGATGTTTGAATGGACAAAGGAGTGTGAGGCTAGTTTTGAGCAACTTAAGCAGTGGTTGACACATGCACCAATTCTACAGATTGTAGATCCGGACAAGGAGTTTGTAGTGTGCACAGATGCTTGCAAGAGAGGATTGGGGGAGTCCTTATGCAGGATGGTAGGTGGTATGCTACGAGTCACGAAAACTAAACGAGCATGAGTAGAACTACCCGACGCATGATTTGGAGTTAGCAACGATATACATGCATTGAAGATCTGGAGGCACTATCTTCTTGGCAGGAGGTTTATACTGATGAATGATCACGTTGGGTTGAGGTATTTGTTTGACCAACCGAATTTGAATGCCAGGAAAGCTAGATGGTTGGCCACGATCAGTGAGTTTGACTTCGAGATCAGGTATATCAAAGGAAAGAAGAACAGGGTGGCAAATGTTCTCAATAGGCGGATACAGGTAAATCACTTAGCAGTTATGAGCTCCTATGGGACAGACTTACAGGAGAGGATCTTGTAGACATGTTAGTAGGATGCCAGGTATATGGAGATTGTGCACAGATTGCAGCAGAGTACTGGTACAGGTACATGTGATAGTACAGGTACACGTATAGGTGGTATTACAAGTACATGTATAGGTGGTATTACAAGTACATGTACATGTGGTAGTACAGGTGCAGGTACAGGTACATGTGACAATACATGTACAGGTGCAAGTACATGTGACAATACATATATAGGTGCAGGTGCACAGGGTGTGGATTATTGTCTTATGGCAGACAGATTGGTTAGATTAAGAGACATGATATATGTGCCAGATAGTAGTGAACTCAAGAAGGTGATCTTGAGAGAGTTTCATGTGAAACCATATTCAGGTAACCTAGGTTATCAGAAGACATTGACTACAATGATTTTTTTTTATTATTGGCCAAATTTGAAGAGGGATGTAGCAGAGTTTGTGGCTAGGTGTTTTGATTGTCAGCGTCTGGAGGCAGAGTGTAGGCATCCAGGTGGACTACTACAACTGATTGTGATTCTAGAGTGGAAATGGGAAGTCTACATTCTCAGGGAGCGATGTAGCACATTCTCAGCGAGCGACGTAGCACAGGTATTCATCAGAGATGTGGTCAGATTGCATGGTGTTCCAAAGAAGATTGTGTTAGACAGGGATGCAAAGTTCACTTCCAAGTTTTGGAAGGAGTTATTTGCAGGTTTGGGCACAAAGTTGGCCTTCAGTACAACTTATCATCTGCAGATAGATGGACAGACAGAGAGGGTCAACAGGATATTGGAGGACATGTTGAGGATGTATGTGATGCATCAGCAATGGAAATGGGAGGAGTATCTTCCTTTGGTTGAGTTCGCATACAACAATGTTTATCAAGAGTCATTCAGGATGGATCCTTTCGAGGCATTGTATGGACGAAGTTGTAATACTCCCATCAGTTGGAGTGATCCAGTGAACAGGTTACTTATTGGACCAGATATGTTGGCAGACATTGAACAAGAAATGTGGGTAATCAAGAAGAATCTAAAGGCAACATAGAATAGGCAGAAGAGCTATGCTGATCAGAATAGGTTATTCAAAGAGTTTTAGGCTGGGGAATAGGTGTACTTGCACATCAAACCAAAGAAGAGCTCCTTACTTATTGGATCATGTGCCAAGATCGCACCACGATTTTTTGGACCCTTCTGTATTATAGAGGATTGGGCTGGTAGCCTATTGATTTGCACTGCCTCCGACAGTGAAAGTCCATGATGTTTTCCATGTGTCATTGTTTAAGAAGTATGTTAAAGATGTTGATCATGTGATTGACTGGTCTGTATTGCAGGTGGAACCAAATGGATAATTCCAGCCTGAGCTTCAGTGTATATTGCAAAAAAGCTGCTCATGCTCTGGAACCAAGCATTCGAGCAAGTTAAAGTGAAGTGGAAGCACTTTGGGTTTGATGAAGCTACATGGGAGATGGCAGATTTGATGCGGGCGGGCTATGTATCCTTCTTTGTTTGCCGGTTAAGGCAACACAATTTTGGTATATGTCTTGATATATGTTTTGGTACATATTTGATGATGTTTTGGTATATGTACATATGTATATGGATGTAAATGCCGCCATGAGCTATGTTATAAAGCTCCGATAAGTGGTATGGGTGTCATGTCATTATGTTGTCATGTTGTTATGATGTCATGTTGGTTTGCTTTTCAGTAGGGTGATCATCGTAAGTACTGCGTTGAGCTATGTTATAAAGCTCCATTGGAAGTATGTTTGTTTTTTAGTGGTTTTGCTGAGGTATAGGTGTGGTTGAACACAGAGGATGGTGTCCCCTAAGAGGGAGGGTTCTGTAATAGCCCTGGTGAAAATTCCATGTAATAAAAGTTAATAAAGACATAAATAATAACCACGGTTGATGCGACACTTATTCCAAGCTGAATGTTGGGCAAGACATCCTAGTGTGGGTGTTCATTTGGTTTATTATAGCCAAGGAAATTGGCAAATGCAATGGCTAAAGCTTTGGAAAGACAAAATGACATTTTTGGCACCTTTATTTATGAAAATAATAGAAATTAGGAAAAAAAGGAGGTGAAAGGTCACAGGTTGCATGTGAGGAGGAAAATGAAGAAAATAGAGGCCTCATTCATAAAAAGGCTTCCAGATCAGTTGTTAACCTTTTGTCAGTTCAGTTTTGGAGCTCTCTCATTATTCTTTCTCTCTCTCACTCTTGGACACTTAGAGTTTTCTTGGAGCATTTTGGCATTGGATCAAGAAAGACAAAGAAGGTAAGAGGAAGCAAGGATCAAGTAGAGAAAGGCAGGATCAAGCAACTACAACAGGATTCTTTGCAGGTATCGATTTGCATGTGTATTTTCCTTGCTAAATTTGGCATGCATGGTATTGCATGTGGTTCTTTTGCTGTTATGGCATGGGTTTTGCCAAGTGTAACAGTGTTTTCAGCCTAGCCTTGTCATTTCTGGATAGCCATGGTGTGATAGGGTTCTCATGTTTTGGTTGAGCTGGATTGCCAGATGGATTCGAAACTGAGTGAGGTGGATCTCCGAATGATAGAGCACATGGCCTAGTGATCCCTGAACCGGACTGTGGATCATGGTAAAGCCACTGGCCTAGTGATCCCTGAACCGGACTGTCGATCATGGTAAAGCCACTGGCCTAGTGACTCCTGATCTATACTATGGGTTGCGGTAAAGTCAAGATTGTGTTGCCTCGATGGGCCTAGGAATCCTTGCCAATGAATGGCAAAATATATGCTAAAGCCAAGAGGTGGTTTGTTCTCCATTGGGCCTCGTAATCTTGAGTTTGGGATATGCGGTAAAGCTTGGAGAGTGGGTCTCGGTTTAGGGCTTAGTGATCCGGGTTTGGGTTGGGGTAAAGCTTAAGGGACTAGGATATAGGAAAATTCCTCACGGTGTAGGTGGAGAAATCCGGTGGCATCCATGTTTGTGTGGCCTAGTGATTGGGTGGAGATCATGGTAAGCTTGTTATGACATGTTTATTGTGTTGGCCTAGTGATCCGACATGGATTACGATAAAGCTTGGTTTTCATTGATGAGGGTGAGGTGGTTTAGCCTCGGGAAGCCTTGGTCGGTTCTTTTGGTTTGAGTCCCACATTCATGTTTGGAATATGGCACGGGGGTGAATGGCTGAAGAGAGATTTGGCTCAGCCATTCTATGGTCGGGTGGAATGTGGTAGTCCCATCCCGGTTTGGATTTTGCATCATTAATGAAAGGTTATTTCTCTTTGTATTTCTATGAGTATTATACTTGTTTATATGTGGATCATATGGCTATGATTTCGTTGGTATTTCTGCTGCTATTATGCTGGTTATGTACGTGTTTCATGACAATGGCTATGTATGGGTCTCATCATGTTTTTATTTGTAAGTGAATGGACAATGTATCTATGGCCTAATAGATGATAATTCAACAAATGATAAGAGGGAACAATGGTTCTTAGCAATTCCCAGATAAGTATGAGATCTCTATGCTTAAATCTGTTGTTTACACCTGTAGATTACATATTTGTGATATGTTTGACGAAATGCCTGTCATGGCTAGTAGGGGTCTGGTTAAGAGCTTGTTCAACTATTTGCTTTTGCATCATTGTTTTCGTATTATTTTACTGTTTTGAAGATGTCATTCAATTCTGGGCAGTGACTTGGGCCTGAAAAGTGGCTTAAATCTCGGGGACACTGGCACAAAACTGGACAAAATAGTCCTTGGACGCTGGCATGCCTATAGCATGAGAGCATCTAGAGCCTCTTGGACGCTGACAAACCTATAGCATTAGAGCGTCCAGAGGTCAAGTGATAAAAAACTTCAGTGGGACCCAGGGGCTAGTTGCCTGAAGTGTTGGGATGGTTCTCAAGGGTCCTGTAGCTGATGTGGAAGGTTTGTATGTTGTGTTTCCGTCGATTCCATTTCCTTAAGGTCACATAGGAGGTTAAATGTGATCATAATAGCCTCTCGTTGCATGTCTAGCCCGGTTGGCTGGTTACTTGGGTAGATGTGGGAGGAGGTTGTTACATGGACAATTGCAATAAATTGAGTACGAAGAAAGAATGGGCAAGAGTAAGAGAGGAGAAAAAATACAAACAAGAATGACAAGAAAATGAGAGAGCTAATTGGGGTTTGCACTTACCCTTTATTTCTTGATAAGTTGAAAACTTGAGGTAGATGGTAGTCCTCCTCCACCCGTCCAAGCTCCTCCTCCACCCCCCAAGCTCCTTTTTTCTCTATCCTCAAACCTCTCGCAAATCTGGTATCAAAAGCTTGCTATCTCCTCTCTTCCCCAAGCTCAAGCCAAAGATGCAAGAATGAGAAAAAGAGAGGGGGAAGAGGCCTTCCTCTAACTCACCCTAGGTCGCACTTAAACCAAAGGTCAAAGAAAAAAAAAGTTACTGCTAGAACCGTGTGGGCGAGTTCCGTAATCGCTTGGAAATTGTGGTGGAACTGCGAATGGAACCGCCATGGTTCAACAGGTCCAAGAAGCGCATTTTTTTGAGTGAATCGTGGTTTCAAAATTCCTGTTTGTGGTTTTGCCTGCAGTTTGCCCACGGATCCGCACGGGATACAGTTTTGGGGTCTAATATGTGGGGGGGGGGGGTAACGGTTCCTGCAACACTGATCAGATAAAAAAATACAAAGTTACTTGTGCACTAGTGATTGATTCTCACTTGTTCAAAAACTGAGTAATGAGTAAAGGAAGAGGTTTTAAAACATATTTTGGATGCATCCTATGGCCTCGGTGCCCCCCCTGCAATGCTCCAAGACCTTTAGTGCTAAGGCCTTGTATTTTCCAATATTCATGAAGTCTAAATTATTTAGCCTAGCACAGGTCTACATATCCAACTGTTGGATAGACGTTTTGGACGAGGATTTCATACGAGGGGTATACCAAGTACAACCCATAAACACCTAGTATGTTGGGTACTTTATGGTCTGCCATGAGGTACACAAAGAATGGCAAAATTCACATCTCTTGTGTTCAAGTATGCAGCATGCACAAGGCACCTTATGCCCTCGAGGAATGTGAAGAAGTACCTACCTGTGGCACTCTTTTTTAGGATTTTCTTTCAAAACCTAAGTTCTAGTTTCCTGCCCTTTTTCACTTAGTCTCACCAATCTTCCAAGACTATATAAACCCTAAACAAACACAGAAGGCAGCCAAAATGCTCATTTGCTAGTGTTGGGCTGTCATTTTGTTGTTGCTAGGCAGTCATTTGGTGTTGGGTAGTGGTTTGGTAGTTGAAAACTTGTAACTGTGGATTTTCAACGTGTTTTCATGGCACTGAACAACCATTGGTATATGTCAGCATTCACGTATGTATCATGTATTCATTGTTAATAATTATTTTAAAAGTTTAAAAATTAATGTATTTTTAATATCTGTATATTTGGGGCAGGGTCCCCTGTGTCCTAACCCATTGTACGCTGTTGTTCCTTGACATTTGTAGTGGGGTGTCTCTACACATACTGGTTATGCATCCCATGTATACTGGAAACTGTGTAACATAGAAATGATCCCTCCAAAAAGTTGTAATGGCCACAAGTTATTCCCAAGCATGCCAGTGTCATTGTTGGGTCAGTACATAGCCGGCAAGATGGTACAATGATGAACGATCACTCCTATGACTCTCCCTTCAATTCAATGGCAACCTCATCAATTTAACCATGCAGGGATCTCTGTGACCTTTCTTCCTATGTTTCATAGGTGGTTTGTCTTGTACTGCAATCTGGATTTTAGTACAATGGCAGAATCCTCAGTTCATAGAGGAAGAGGGAGACCCAGGAGGCAGGTCCATTCTACAGGAGTCAAAGGTTTGCCAGGTTCAAGGCAGGGGTTAGGGGGGGAGGGGTAATCTTAGTCCTCCAACCCTTTCTTCATGCAAGAGTAGTTCCAGAATTTTATGGTGCAGCAAAGCCTTGGGGTCGACATCCCTGCCTATAGTAGAAAGAGCCGAAGCAGAGTTTCAAATGAACAAATACTTGACGCCTTACTAAACCTGGTGAATAAATTGAATAAAACAGAACACACACTTGTTCAAATACATCACTTTTGAGCAGATGTTCATGCAATCTCTGGGCCAGTTGATTGCAGCAGGTCAGTGTCCAGACGCCAATTACTCCTGGCAAGTGGATGGGGCTTTCAAAATGGGTTATTCACATTGTGAGAATATGCTGATCCCCCATCCACCAGTATACATTGAGCAAAAACGTGGTCTGAGTTAGCATGGCAGAATGATGCATGGCAAGTTGCACTCCCTCTGTCTATATGGGCTTCTATATGACCCCCGTTTCTCCTTCTGTGAATTCGGTGTTATCTTTAGTCTGGTTTCTTGGTTTGAGCTGGTATGGATATGAATGAAAGATCTTTTGTAATGGATCTATAGATGCCGAAATAATTGAAAATGTGAGTGACATAGAGAGGCGTACTACTCTTGCAGATATACTGTGAAATGAATGAAATTGTTTTCAAGTATATTTAAAAAGTAAAAAACTAATGCATTGGTTATTGGACATTAGTGGCTATTGTTCAACTAAAACTTGTCAGAAATCGTGATTGCTTCCATCTTTCAATTAACAACAGGAAAAGCGTGCAAGTACAGGGGTTGCAAATAGGAGTTTTCGGGAATATGCAGACCAATCTCCCCATGCTCCTGATTGGACTTCCATCTTAAACTTGCCAATCTTCTTGCTAAGGTCATTTTAGAGAACACACAGGCCAATATCAAGTTTACTCATGTTCTTGCAAAGATCAGAGACAAGTTTGTTGATGTGGCAAACAGAACAGTTGATTCAAAAGGCTAGTAAATAATAAAAAAAATAAAAAAACTAACAGTACTTTAATATAAGTTTACATTTTATTAAAACCAAGGCTCAGCTCAATCAGTTGAACCATCCGCCTAAGGCATGTTGCCAATGGGGAGGAGGCCATAGGTCATTAGTTCAAACTTAGTTGGATTGCTTGGGGTTACCAGTCACTATTATGGCTGGTGGTTTAGCCACCTTCCATCTGGATATTCTGGAGAAGAGTGGAGGATCCCTCAAGGTTTTCCTTGGACCAAAAAAATGTTTATGTTGTATTAACATCACATAAACCATCGAAAGTTGCCTGCCAAATGCAGTTATATGATGTAGCAGAATTCAGACTACAGAAGCAAGTTTTGGGGAAAATGGTCCCATATGTTGTGTATTGTAACTTGTATTCACTCAATTTCAAACTTCTTACGCAAAATTGCTGATTTTTCAAAGATAATTTATTTATCCTTTGGAACATGGTCGTGAAATTGACTTATATATATATATATTTTGGACTTATACTCAATACTCGATGTCAAAATCTAATTTGTTAGTAGGATTCAGTACAATTCCGTTTTTAATTTTTCAGGTCTTCTGGAGAATGCAAGCCCATATGCATCAACTGGTAGCAAAGGGACTTACACTTTTGAGTTTTCCAGGCCCCTGCGCACATCTGATCGTCTTCAACAGGTATTTTTGTTGTTTTTCTTGAATAGTGCATAGTTTTATAGTGTTGGTTGGTGAACATTTTTCTCTACTGATTCAAAAACAACTTCTGAAACTTCTATCTTTGTACCTGGGTAACTGCAGGATGTTCAATTTGTTATAGGACAGACACACAATTTCTCGGCTGCATTTTGGTACCCTGTAAATGGGAATCCTTGGACTAAAAGTGGCCATTATTCTGTTAGCTGTGATTGGGTAACCTTAGAGATCATTTCAGCGGAGAAAGAAAGTCATGTGGTCTCATCAACCAGGGCTGTCGATACTGTAAATATTTTTTCACTTGTCTTATCACTCTCAGCTTTTGGTGTATCTATTTTTGTAGGTTGGTGGGTTAGGAAAGGTAAGTCGATGACTTTCACACCTATAGATCACCTTTAGGATTATACAGCTAAATGTCAAACATATAAGCCATTGCCATTTAATGCACTGTATGAGTTCATTTTTGAGGTCTACTTTAGTAAGAGTTCAATCATCGTTATGTTTAATGCAATTTTTTTTATTCGAATTAGATTCTGAACTTCCAAGTATTGTAGGGACTGAAAGCTTTTTGTCTCAAAAGAGTTTTTTGGAGCATTCGATGGGTTGTTAGATACTACCCTTCTCCACGATGACTGATGCTTCTTCACAAATGATTTGAAAAAAGAAGGTAATTAAATTGCTCATCACCATATATATATAAAGAGGGAAATTACTGGAGTTGAAAACCCAGGGACTAAGTTGGCCTCAACACAAGCTAAGGTGAGAAGAGAGTGCCATTACAAACCTGACAAATGTCACATTAATTGTGGCCAACACAGCTCATATAGATAGAGACAAGAATGGCAATTAACAAAATTGACCCTCTTGATCAGGAGGACCATAATGACTATTAAGCCACGATCGATAGTAACATTATGTAGGGCGGGAGCATGCTTGCTAGGATTTGATCGCTTGAAGCTGCTGCTAGAACAAAACATGAAAGAAACTATAATTTTTTTTCCAAGAAAAACCTCACAGGGTCTGCCTTTTGCTGCAGAATATTTAGATGGAGGACAGCTCTAATGCCATCAACAATAGTTGTTGGTAACCCTGAGAGTGGTATTTGAACATGTCACTAGTGGCCTCTTCATCAGTGACATGCCTTGGGCAGATGGTTCAGTTGATTCAGCTAATCCTTGGACACACGCACACATATATTTCATGAAACAATCCTTTAGGGAAACCCAGGGACACGTTCCCACATTTTGTGGACTGTGTGCACAGTGATCAATTTGGTGTTTGGCTTGGCTATGATCTCAAAATTATATTACTATTATTACTTGTATTAGTAGTAAATTTGTCAATGTACATTGCTACATCTCATACCTCAAGACCCAAATGTGGACTTTGCTTACACACACCCCTGGCTGAGGATCCCATTGATAATAAGGTGGAATGACAAGTGAAGACAGCTCATGTGTCAAAATATTACAAAACAATTAAAAAAGGGTCATAGCTCACCAGTCATAATCGTCTTGATCAATATTGAGCTCAATAGCTCATAGATCATCCAGTCATAATCGTCTTGATCAAAGGGGAAGACCTATTTGTGTTTTGTATTTAATATTGAGCTTAAACAAGAAGGCAAATCTTATATGAATTTTGAAACAAATATGGAAAGTGTTCTTTGGCCTATGCATTTTCCAGTCCTCGTTGATTTTGAGTGTGTGGGTTACATTGATACATGTTGATATCATCATTATCCACATATATTGGAAGTAATTCACATTTATAACATAGTAAAGAAGACCTATTTGCTATTTGTATTTAATATTGAGGTTAAACAAGAAGGTAAATCTTATATGAATTTTGAAACAAATATGGAGAGTATTCTCCGGCCTATGCATTTTCCAGTCCTCGTTGATTTTGAGTGTGTGGGTTACATTGATACATGTTGATATCATCATTATTCCCATATATTGGAAGTAATTCATATTTATAACGTAGTAAAGAAATATCATATAATGTGTCCATATATTGGAAATAACTAATATTTACTATATAGAAAGGAAACATCATATAATGTCTCTGCACGGAGGAATTATTGAGAAACGAGAGGGCCCATGCTTTATTCCAAAGTTTGAGTTGCAAAGGAGACATTTTGTGAAACAATGCGATAGGTTTATGTTTTAATTATCATATATATTAGTGGAAGAATCCTTTAGGAATCCTAGATGTGGTTTTTATTGTCATCAATGCTCATTGATTAATTTGTTATTTCTCACAAAACCTTGGACCAAATTATCTGGAGTATAGAGCTTGAAGTGCTTTGGTGGGGCAAGTCATTCTTTTGTAAACATCAAATTTTATACAGTTTTGTATAAGATTTTGCGATAGAAGAAAGGGCTTGAACAATCCAAGGTTGTTTTGTTATATCTGTTTTAGTGGTTTTTTTTTTTTGGAAATTATTCATGAATACATAACATATGTAGGGAAATTTATTTTGTGATAGACGTTATTGTTTATATAATTATGTACAAGGTCTGCAATAGAAGAAAGGGTTTGGAACAATTCATGCTGTTTTTATTTGTTTTAGTGGGTTTTTTTTGCGGAAATTATTCATGAATATATAACATAAGTGGTTTCATAGCAAGAGCATGTTTGGAGAAGGACAAGATAAATGTTGATAAATGTTTATTGGAGTTTTACTCTATAGCATGGGTTCACGGACTTGTCCTAGGTTTTCATCCCCACAAACCAGGTGCTGGAGCGGGTACTTCCCAGACGCACCCATACGAATTGGGTTCTTCCCATAAGAACCCGTTACTCAATACTTGTGGCTTGGGTTTGTTTGCTTAAATGGGTTCGCCGAACCCCAAAAATAGGTGCGTTAATGGTTCTTATGTGGTGTTGGGTAAGAAAAAAAAATTCCTATATTAGTAAAACATTTCAAATTTAAAGTTCTAAGGTCTTATAGTCCCATCATTTCGAAAGAAGTACAATTTTTTTTTTTAATTTCTTTGCCATGATTTTTATCAAAATTCTTTATTAAAACATTTCAAATCTAAAGTTCTGAGGTCTTAAAGTCCCATTATTTCAGAAGTACTGTTTTTTAAATTTCTTTGCCATGAATTAGTTCCTGGATTTTATTTCTTAAGGATATAATCACTAATTAGTAATGCATGCCTCTAACTGAAATACAACATTTGTTCACAAAAATGCCATTAAGTACAGTTCATCTTAAGAAGGATATATGCATTTTAAAAAATGGAGAAATACCATTAAGTACAACTTATCTAAAGCCTGAAGGATATATGCACTTAAAAAAGTATGTTTTTCTATATTAAGCGTTCGCTAATTTTCTTGTGTTTTTTCTGTTTTGATAAATTTCTCCACAATGTCAATACCTATATAATATAAATGTTTCATCATACTCAACACAACACTTCGATAGTAAGTTTTTTTATTTACTCTGTAGTATCCATATGTCAATGTGTTTTTATGGTTTAAAGTTCTTTAAATAGATATATTAATTTTATAATCTACTTTGGTTTTCTTCTTGAAGGGAGTTATTGTCATCATTTCAATATGTAAAGTGCCATTTCCACTTGATATCAAATTTGAAATTTCAAAGTGAATGTTCATGTTTAAGTCTTTAAATGATTTATTTTTCTTGTTGTAAGTTGGAATATTTCAAAATTCATATATACTATAATTTATAAAATATATAGAAATTATAATATACCCCCGACAAACCCACATACCTTGTTTCAAAAAGTGACGCACTCCTCCCCGAACCCATTTAGATATTTTCAAAATATTTTAATACATATTTGATGATATGCAAATCTTTGTAGAACATAAACCACGTCTTCATTGGCCACAATTTTTAAGTCTCGTAGTCATAACTTTAAATAATTCATTTTTAAACTAGTATTTGGTAAACATCCTTACATCAAAGTGCATCAAGGTTCATTTTGTAATCTCTTGTTTGCAAACCTTCATGTCTCATCAATTTGTGTTACCTTTTTATGCGTCATAAGTTTGTGGTAAGGGTAGCCCTCCTTTTAGGTTTCAAATATTCCAAAGGAATTTGACGATGATGTGGAAATTAAGATAAAAGTTTGTATGGTTGCTTCAAAGTTAAGAAATAATTTTATAGGGGCAAAATGACTTTGGACCAGTGAGGTAATGGAGAAGGGAGGCTAAACTAGAATAAAAGAAATATTGAAATTTGATAAGAAAAGGGTGCAGGATGAAGTGTATTGGTTGTTAATGTCAAATTGATTAAAAATTGTATTTATGTTTTATTATGCTATTTTAACTTATTAATGTTGCTTTAAAAAAGATATATTTGATGCATCTAACATCCTTAAATTATGAGCACAAGCAAACACTTGATTTCTCTTGAACCAAGGATTTAAGAGAGCTGTGACCATAGTCCACACCTAAGTAAAACCATCTCTATCATATTGTAGTTTATTGTTAGTTGCAAGTTTCTTGAAAAGGTTGAATATAATAGATTATATATTACTTAGAAATCCCAATAAAAGGAGTTCAAATAGTAGAGATTCCAATAAGAAGAGTCTGATATTAAATTTAACAAGGTTCTACACATTAGAGATCCTAGTGAATAGGGCTTATATTCAAATTTTACAAGAAGGTTCCAAAGATAAGTGTGAATAATAAATATTTATTATGCACTTGTCATCAATTTTTTGAATAAATGTTTCACTATTAATAAACAATATAGTACATGCTTTTTGTATAGAAACGAATGTTTGTGTAGCCTTTATAATGTTGTGATTATAACCAAGTGTCCAGATCAACTCTTCAAAATATTGCCACAATAGTGTGAAAAAGAGTGTTTGTTCTTAGGTTGTATGGCTATCAAACCACATATCTAAAGAAAAATTAGAAAGAGTACTTGAGTCAATTAGATAGCGTAAGACATCATACTACGTTGTTGTGGACATAACACTTACATTAGGAGGAGGATCTTGATTGTGAGTGGTGGGTCTCATCTATAAGCCATTTGCGTCTAATCAACTTGAATAAATGGCCATCTCTTGTTGTCTTGGTTAAGTTTTATAGGTTACTCTAGCTTCAAAAAGGCCAAAGCCATAGTGGAAAACTTACCAAGCCAAGGAAAATTGGGAAGCCATCAAACTTGCTATTGGATATAAAAGGATGACTACAAATCTAATTTCAATGTAAACCTTCTAGGGAAACACTCTCTATATATATTCCAATGAACCTTGAAAGCATTGGCATGTTGAATAACAAAGGAAATTCTCCATTGTATAAAATATGCTATTAGAATGTAAATTGTCTCATATTAATGAAATTGTATGTTAGGTCCTTGTACTACTAGTGTAACCCCTTATTGTTATTAGTGAAATCCCCCTTATTGTATTGTTGTGCCCATCTAGTTCCCACATTGTTATTATTGTGCCCCATAGAAGCCCACTATTGTTATTGTTGTGCCCTTACAATATTATTGTTATGTAGACTTTGATTATATTGGAACCCCTTAGGCTCCTATATAAAGAAAGGAGGTATTATCATTTGTATCATCCAAGAATTGTTCATTTGTGTAATGTAAAGGAGGTTGCTCCTTCGAAGAGGTCGATTTTGAAGTTGTTGATCTATCTTTTCTATCTTTTTGTGAGTTGGTTGCTTAACATTTGGTTTCAGAGCTTTGGATTCAAGGGTTTCGCTCCTTCAAACAGGTCATCGTGGCATTTTCGTTATAACTTTTTTCTACGAAGCTTTAGAAGCTGGAATTAAAACCCATTCGAGCCGAAATTGTGGTAAACCTCGTGACCAAATTTTAGATCTTGTCTCGCTATAGTTTCAGTGATATGAATTGAGGAAGTTAGGGTTTTTGTAGGCTCCTGAATTCCATTTCAAATAGGTGACCTTGGGAATAACGTCATAACTTTCTCTCTGAACATTGGATTCACATTTCGTAAAAAGTGATAGAAAGAGGACAGAGTGTAGTTTGTTGGGTATCGTTTCCAGGGCCGAAGGTTGAAACATCGACACATGGCACGTCGTACAAGCTCGCTCTATTGAATCAGTCTATAATCAAGTCATCATGGGAGATTGGACGTAACTCTTTTTTGGAGAATCAAATCTCGATCAGACTTGTGGGGTTGGAAAGAGAACTCAGAGGGCTACCACAGGCCGAAATTCCCGAACTTGTAGATTTGAAATTACAAAGTTATAATTGTTTAAATATCAAGCTCCTAAAAGCAAGAAAAAGAACGACTCAAATCAAGAAAATAGAAACACCTAGTAAGCAAAATTGGATGGATGATTTGAAGAATGTGATTGAAGCTAAGATAAATAGTTTTATCTATGCCATGGAAGCTAATATCAATGATATGGAAGCAATTTTGAAGAAATGCATGGAAGATTTGAAAAAGACATTTGAAGGAAGGTGGGACAACGTTGCTACAAGAAAGACCTCCTAATGGAAAAAATGTAGTAGAGGAAATTCATGATGAGAACAAAATAAATGTTAATCATGATTTCATAAAATCTAACGTTGGATTGAAGACCACCATATTCCAAAGATCGATATGATGAAGTTTGATGGCAAGGACCCCGTAACATGGATACTACAGATCGAGAAATTTTTTGTTCTCCATAATGTGCAAAACACACGAAAGGTACGTATTACAACTTTATATTTAGAACCCAGTCAGTGTTCATGGTATTGATCGCTTTGCTCTTGTGAAAAAATGGCCAATTGGTCCATTTTTATTGAAGAAATGATAACGCATTATGAGGATACAAAGAGCAACACCTTATTTAGCCAATTGATAAATCTCAAACAAAAGGATTCAATGAAAAAACACATTGAGGACATGATATTCCAAAGGAGCACATGATTGATGTCTTCACAGGGACATTAAAAGATAACATCCAACATGAGGTTTGCATTTGGGAACTTGATTCATTAGAAAAGACATTTAGGTTGGAAAGAAAAATTGAAAGCAAAATTATGGCAACAAGGAATCCTACCACTCACAACTATAAAGATGGAAATGTTATTGCTCTTTACTTTCCACAACCTACAAGGTTGACACCACAACAATTGGAAGCAAAAAGAGAAAAGAGCTTGGTTATAGTTGTGATAACAAATACACTAAATGTCATAAGTGTGTTGAGAATAAATTATTTTACATAGATTGTGAAGAGGAGGAAGAAAATGATCAAGAAACGTTAAAAGAAGAGGATATACACTAGGAACCAACCCTAGAGAAAGAAAAAAAGAACCCGACCATATCTTGTACTGCATTGATAGGAATTACCATTCCTCGAACTTTCAAGATAGAAGGACATATCAAGAAGAAAAATGTTCAAGTAGTGGAAGATCACATCGAGCATCAACAACAAGTTCTCCAACTCTTAAAGGATAACCTCACTTTGGCACAAAATAGAATGAAACAACAGGCATATCAACATCGCAGTGAAAGAAGTTTTGATGTAGGTGATTGGGTATTTCTACGACTACAACCATACAAACAAATGTCCTTCAAGCAAGCTAAGAAGGATAATGAATGACCACCAAAGTATTATGGTCTATACATAGTGTTGCAAAAGATTGGTACTATGGCATACAAATTGGAGCTTTCTACATCTTCCTGAGTGCACCCAATTTTCCATGTTTCATGCTTAAAAAAGGTTATAGGTGACAAGCTACCAATTTAAACAATATTGCCGGAACTTGATGAGAAAGGAAAATTCATATTAGAACCTGAAGCAGTCACAGAAACAAGAACCCGACAGCTACAAAATTGATTATATTGGGACTCCTTCGACTCCTATATATAGAAAGAAGGCCTTGTCATTTGTATCATCCAAGAATTGTTCATTTGTATAATGTAAAGGAGGTTGCCCCCTCGAAGATGCTGATTTTGAAGTCATTGATATATATTTTCTATCTTTTTGTGAGTTGGTTGCTTAACATTATAATTATTGCAATTTATTCAAATATAAAAAGTAATTTTGATGTTGATTTTCAATTCTGAGACCCCATGTATAATTCACCTTGCAATGAAAAACTGTAAATACATTTCAATGAACTTTGAATGCATTGGTGTGTTGATTCACAAATG
Organism: Pinus tabuliformis; assembly: GCA_031772625.1. NCBI lineage: Eukaryota > Viridiplantae > Streptophyta > Pinopsida > Pinales > Pinaceae > Pinus > Pinus tabuliformis. The sequence continues at coordinate 723,653,102 of CM062817.1, forward strand.
AAATTTTCCATTGTATAGAAGATGTTAATAATGGCGACAAATCTAATTTCAATGTAAACCTTGCAGGAAAACACTCCAAATACATTCCAATGATCTTTAAAAGCATTGGTATGTTGATTAATAGATGAGGTTTTGCATTTTTTTTTTTTTTTTACCATGTGGTTCACGGGGCACCGGAGGTGGGCCACTACGTCCACGTAGAGAAGCACGGCCATCAGGCCTAACCCCGAGGGCGTCGAGGAGATTTGACCCCGTGACCTCCCAAACCGGGAGAGTACTATCAACGGGAACTCGACCATTTGAGCTATCCCTCGGGGCGATGAGGTTTTGCATTGTAGAAGATATTGATTGTATTATGTTAATGAAATTATAATAATTGTGATTTATTCAAATATAGAAAGTAATTTTCATTTTGATTTTCAATTGCAAAGCCCCATGTATAATTCATCCTTGCAATGAAAAGCTGTAAATACATTTCAATGAACTTTGACTACATTGGTGTGTTGATTCACAAATAAAATTTTCCATTGTATAAAAGGTGCCATTAGAGTGTAGATTGTATTATGTTCATGAAATCAGTTATTGTTATTTATTCAAATATAGAAAGTAATTTGAAGTTAATTTTTCAATTCCAAGATTTTATGTATAATTTATAAATTGACTATGTACACATAAGTATACTAATTCTTGTTAGATGTAAACCATTTTATGTTTAACTATCTCTTACATGGAGAAGCTCTTATATATAGAGTGGAATTAGGATGGGATGGGGAAGTAAGTCACCCCAAGCAAAGATAGAGGTTAAGACATCTTAGGTGAGGCACCTTGATGTAGGAGCATCCATGAATAGTAAAGCATGAGTGACCCAGAGGATTCCCACAAGCAATTCAATTTGATGTTTTTAAATTTTGATTAAAATAGATTCACATCGAAGAGTTTGTCAAGAGTTTCCAACACAATTTTAACTAGGTCAAATGGACATCATATGCAAATTTTATGGCTTTCAGACGTTGAACACAAATACGGGCCCATGTTGACACATGGGCCAATGGCAAACTGAAATGTGGATCAATAACACGAGCTTGACAAGTGGACTAATCAATAATCGACACATGGACGAATAAGAATATTCTTAAGTGACAAGTGAAGGTTATTGAGATTAAAAATTATATTTATCGTGTCAAATCCCAACAGACATGGGACTCAAAATATTATTAAATATTTTTCTTTGTGGTACATACCCTCATAAATGCAACAGCCCATGAAGTCAACATAGCTCCAACAAGCATTGCCATACGTAGTATGGAATGCATATTACATTTCTTTAATTTTGTGCCATACAAGTATTTTGGATGATATTATATCTATGTAAGAGAGAGTAGGAGGATTTCATGTGATTTGAATTATCGTGTCATCCTGAAAACTATAACAACTTATTATTATACCATAAGCCATTACATTGCTACATAATGGAGTGTTTTTTTTGGGAAGAAAAGACAACAATGCTTTGTAGAGGAAGTAGGCAAGATATATATTTTTTTAAGCAGGAAGAGGCTAAAGAGGGTTCTGATACTAGTGCCATTGTTTTCTGTGGAGAACATTGAAGGATCGTAACAATAAGATGGGTTTATTGCTGGTAGAATTGTGCTTGGACATTTTCTAAGTACGACAAAAAAGGAAGACTATGGCTCAATCCGAGACCGGGTTCTAAGGGTCAATAGCTAGATGAATTAGCATTAGTTGTCCCTCTTTTGTAGGATGGAGGCCATTTTGATTTAAAGAAGACATTTTCATGTAATTTTCATAATTTTTAATAGATCAGTGCCTTGATTGAAGTAGACTTGGAGACATAGCCTAGGAGGGGGGAACTCTGTTAGCAAATTTGCAGAGTATTTTCTATATTTCATTATTGTTCTCTTCTCAATTGCATTTATTTACTTAGTTCACTTTATTAAGCCATTTTTAATGAATTTGTGGGAAAATAAGAAGTTGTGTTTAAGAATTCCATTTACTGTAATGAAGTGGTTTCTATTGGAAAATGTAACTAGTTTCGATACTCATAATTGTCATTTTACTCATGTCATTATGTATATCTTATGTTACAAGAAAAAGAAAGAAACATATTATTTTTAAACATGGGTTTCATGCTCCATTTTTGTTGGTCAACTAGGTCAAGCATGCATTTCATGCTCCTAGGGTTTGTTGAGTCAAAAGAATACTTTTTCTTGAGTCTAGAGAGTCTTAATCAATTGTATAATACCCGATTAGGCAAGTTGTAACATGTAAAACATATTATTTTTTTAGTCTAGAAAGTCAAATTTGACCTCCAAGGCCAAATCGACCCTACCAAAGGAAGTTATCCCAATTTGAGGTAATTCAACCTCATAAGAAGGCTATATAAAGGAAGCAAGTTTGATTCATTTGGACACACTTATGCAATTTGATCTCAAGCAAGATAAGAAGGCATTTCAAGAGCAAAAGTCAAGGAAAAAGAAGAAATCAAGAGCAAAGGAAGAAGACCTCAAAATCGTATCATTTCTGTCCACATGTGCGAGTAGATTAGGGTTTTTGTGTGAGTTACAGGGCTGGAGATTGCAGGTTGAGTTGCATACTTGAAGTTGCAGGACCAAGAATTTATCTAGGGCATATTTTGGAGAGTTTTACTTCCGTTAAATTTGAAGGATCTTGACTTGTTTAGAAGAGATCTTATTGGAGGGCTGACTTGGTGCTTGGGAAGAATCTTGACTTTGGTCTTTGGGTCTTGGATTTTCATTTGAACTGATTATAAGAAGATTCTTTCTAGGTTTTCCCCTTTAGAGGGTTTTTTCCCTGTCTTGAAGCCTATGTCTTGTGTTCTATTTGTCTTTGTCGTCTTCATGTTTTTGGTAATTGCTTGATGAAGAAGAACTAAATGTAATAAAAGGCCAACTAAACATAACAAGTAATTATCATGTAAGGAAAATCAAATATAATCTACAAATACATTGATTTTCCAACATGGTATCAAAGCTAAGGATGGCAGAAGAAGGCAACTTGAAGATCACATTATTGTTGGCATATAATATATTCTTGAAGGATCTCTCTATTGGACGAGCTCTTGTGAAATTACTAGGAATTGAACGAAGTCCTGGATCTCCTGTGGGTACAATTTGGTTTCTGTAACTTGAACAAAAAATACATGGTCTATGGCTTGCACTACCATGGAAGCACTGGTGGCTTATCCTCCACACCTATAGCTTGTATGAAATTCAGAGGATTATAAAAGCATTGCATACAATATTAGAATCATGGCATACAATAAGATTGCACTGTAGTTCTGAGGTTTTTGTATGGAATTAAACAATACTTATATCAGTATTGCATTATAATGTCTCAGTGGTTCTTTGTGACAAGACTCATTATTCCTGTAGATCGCAATGTTCCCATGACTCATATCAACGTTTTTGTAATAAACCTGGTGTTCTATATAACTGTAATGAAGATAATAATGCGAAGACTATTGAGGCAAGTATACCATGGTTGATACGAGCTTCCACTGTTGATCGATGTAAGGCTTTGGTTTGATTGTAATGCAAATCCAAGTTGTTTGGATTATAATGCAAGATGTGTTTTTTATCTAATTGTGGTACGAGTTTTGGAAGGGTCATCTCATGGTGAGACTACTATTCGAGCTAATCTAAAAGTTCTCTGAAGCCTGCGAGTCTTTGTGAGTGATCAAAGACAGTATGGAAGAAAAAGATTCATCAAGATATGAATCAATGGAGAATCAAAAGTTTATTAAGATGGAATACATAACAGTGACTTGGATATATAACCTTGTCACATGGCGTAATTATGACCCTTCTTTAGTAAAGAATGATAGACCAAGACTCCTGAAGCAAAGACAAAAGATTTAAGGAATATTTCCCCAAAAGGTTAATTCGAGCTTGAAGGAATTTATATAGATCAAAATCTAGAAGCATCTCTGGTGAAAGAAGATAAAATAACAGAGCATGTCTTTGAAGAAGACATAAAGGACACAATGCTTTGAAGTTTGAATACCTTTTCATTGCAGCTCCGGTAATCATGGAAGACTAAGATATGTAGTCTTTGCATTTGAGGTATGTCTATGATATGGTTAGGGTTTTTGTAGTTAACTTGTAGGGTTTTGTAATTCCTTTGCAATATGTCTTGATGAGTAGGAAAGTTGCTAGGAGCATTGAAAAACTCCTGATAATTAGAGTTTCTGAATTAACTCTAGAAAGGAATATGCTAGAAAACCTTAAACCTAGCTATCTAATTCCACTAAAAGAAAAACCCTAGCTCTTGGGAAATGGTATCTAGGGTTTGTAGATTCCTTGATATTAAAACCCTAGTCTTGAAGGTATAAATTTTAGGGTATGTGTCAAATCATAGCAAGGGTTGGATTGAAATAGTTTGGAGTCAAAATCCTAGAACCAGGTGGTTCGTAAAATCCCTTAAGGATGGATCAAGGAATGTTTAGGGTTTATGAACTCTAGTAAATCATAGAAAAAACCTAGATTGACAAAATTAATATTAGATTGTCTTTGGATATTTTTCTTGTTTGCTCTTGCTAGTAAGAATTGCAGGTATAAAATGAAATCCATCAAGGACATGATAACAAGAGAAGGATAAATGAATAAGAGAAAAGCTTATAATGATTCTTTGATGACAAAAAGGCTAGATCAAAAAAAGCAATTTGACATATGAAGAAGCTGATTAAATGAAGAAAGAGATGTGAATATCCTTAAGAAATTTTCATTAGAAAATAAGTCATCTAGTTGGTAAGAATGAGAATAATTGGACCATCCTGCATATCTTAGTTCATCCAAGCATTTTTAAACATAATGTTAGAAGTAGTCATCTTGCCGAAAGGATCATCAAGATCATCCTGTGAGAACCATCATTTAGAGAAGCTTCTTGATATTTGGAAGAAGCCTTATGACTTGATTACATTCCACTTAGTATGGAAATAATATTCTTGAAGGATGAAGACATGTGGATGGTCAACTTGCAGTGAGAACGACATAATTTAAGTCTTGCTCCTAGGAAGGGAAGCTTATCTTTAATAAGGATAGAAGCAAGCTCGTTTAAAGGAAGGATGGCTAGATGATTGTATGAAATAAAATGCATGCATGTTTTAAGTAACTCTTCTCTAGAAGGTAGAATTCATGTCTACAGGAATCTTGCAAGAGTTAGTCATAAAAAAGTATGGAAGAATTCCATATGATTACTTGATGCTTGAAAGAAGGAATTTGGTATGTATTGAAATGGCTAAAGATCAAGACTCTTCCATAAGATAGCTGACTTGGACATCATGATATTGATAAACATCAAATATGGCCTCCTAAAGAAAGAAAATGAGTTAATAATGAAAACTCCAAGGAAGCAGATATTGTAGCTTGCTCCATGGGTACTTTGATTGAAAAGTGAAAGTTGGAGAAACATGCAGAAGGATGTTGATTTCAAAGGAAACAAGTAAGCATATTCTGACATTTGGAAAAAAGGGCCATCGTGATGAGCGAACTATGACTTTTATGTTTTGTTATTGGTTATCTGGTTGGTACATGGTTTTTCTACTAGGAAGAATATTGCAGGAATACATAATGGTAGTTAAGGCAAGTGTATCTGCAACTGTTTGTTTTGAACTCAATTCATACATGGATTGAGTGGATGGCTTTGGTAATCCTTGAAGGATGATATGATCAAAATGTATGCATCATCTTGTGATTGAGAAGTAGCAAAAATATGTCCAGATGTTTATGTTTCAATGACAATGAAGATCACTTTCATGATTAGAGGAGCTGCGACTAGCTCTACTTTGATTGGCTCAATATAATGCCTTTGTTGATGATGACTAAAATAAAGTGATATGAAAGGTTGATGGCCTAAACCATGTCAAAAATTAAAAGGTTTGGCTCCATAATATCTTGGAAGGTAAAATCTCAATACGATGAGATGCAAAGGAATGGAGGATCCATGTAGCTACTACTTGAAGATCTTCATGAAAAGCTAGTAGCTGATGCATTTATAAAGACAAGCTAAAGAGCTTGTGGCTATGACTTACCAATTGAAATGCTTGAGAGGGAGTGATGATGGACATCATATTCATATTATTTTCTTCATGTGTCATGCACTAAGCCAAGACTAACGACCATACATCTAGTGAAGGCCATGGAACGAGTATGGAGAATGGAGAATTGTATAAGCATATGAGATTGATACTCGAGGATAAAAAATCCAATATAGGAAGTAGTTTGACACTCTTTTAGGATTGGACATGTATCAAAGACAAGAGTGTTCGAAGAGGATCAATATTCTTTGAGGATTATGAATCCAAGATAAGAATAGTCATAAAAGGACATACCTAGTGAGCATCCAAATGGGGTATGTGATTTAAGAGGTAGTGTAGTGTCTCACGTGAGGCCTCCCAACATTATGCTCTGATATAACAAAGAGCTTGTCAATTAAAGGCCTTATGGTGTTGATGCTTGAGAATGTCTTATCAATCTGTCTCTTCTTATGAGAATATTTCAGTTTAAGTGAATCCTTGTACCGGTTGTACAATTATGAATACCTCCCTAGTTAAGAGGGAGTGTTGGAAAATGTAACTAGTTTCAATCTTCATAATTGTCATTTTACTCATGTCATTATGTATATCTTATGTTACAAGAAAAATAAGAAAGAAAAATATTATTTTTAATTATGGGTTTCATGTTCCATTTTTATTGGTCAACTAGGTCAAGCATGCATTTCATGCTCCTAGGGTTTGTCAAGTCAAAAGAATATTTTTCTTGAGTCAAGAGAGTCTTTATCATTTGTAGAAGACCCTATTGGGCAAGTTGTAACATGTAAACGATATTATTTTTGAGTCTATAAAGTCAAATTTGACCTCTAAGACTAAGTCATCCCTACTAGAGGAAGTTAGCCTAATTTGAGGTAATCTGACAACATAAAAGGCTATATAAAGGAAGCAAGTTTGATTCATTTGTACACACTTATGTAGTTCGATCTCAAACAAGATAAGAAGGCATTTCAAGAGAAAAAGTCAAGTAGAAAAGAAGAAATCAAGAGTGAAGGAAGAAGACCTCAAATTTAGATCATTTTTTTGCACACGTGCGAGCAAATTAGGGCTTCTATGTGAGTTGTAGGGCCGAAGATTGCAGGCCGAGTTGCAGACTTGAAGTTGCTGGACTAATACTTTGTCTAGGGAAGATTTTTGAGAGATTGACCTTCGTTGACTTTAAAGGATCTTGACTTTTTAAGAAGAGATCTTATTGGAGGGTTGACTTGGTGCTTAGGGGGAATATTGACTTTGGTCTTTGGGTCTTGGATTTCTCATTTGATTTGATTCTATATGAAGATTCTTTCTGTGTTTTCCCTTTTGGAGGGGTTTTTCCCTGGCTTGGAGCCTGTATCTTGTGTTATATGTGTCTTTGTCATCTTCATTTTTTTGGTAGTTGCTTTATGAAGAACAAAAATGTAATAAAATACCAACTAAACATCATAAGTAATTGTCAACTAAGGAAAGTCAAATATAACCTAAAAATACATTGATTTTCCAACTATTTTCACACTAATTCAAATCAATGAGAGTGAGAAACGTGTGTCAAAAATAACTAAATTGAGTTAGGAATAAAGAGCGAAGACAAGGCAGTAAAAAATAATGCAAGCATGATGTAGCATATATGCATAGAAATTATCTACAGGATACCACAATTTGATGCTTGTGGGGAGTTGGTACATCATTTTGAAGGAAATGTATGGAACATTAGATGAGGAGACACAAGTTTAAGATAGAAGTGCACTTGGAGATGAGTCAAATGGAGTTAGTATAGAAATGGAACAAAGTATACAAAGATAATGTGGCTTAGAAATGGTAAGCAACATGTGCATTGAGTGGTGAAAAATAAACAACATGAGATAGATAATTAAGGAGGTTCATGTGACATGCACTATAGTGGAAGATGAATAGTCAAGGAAATATTGAAAGAGCTAGATGAAAATAATAGAGTTAGGAAGTGAACCATAACTAACTTTTCAAGCTTGAGGGTGGCTGTGTGGATTTCAGACTCATCTTTTGAGCTTTGCATAATTTGTTCCATAGATTTGAAGAGACATTTTAACTAAATTTAATTCCTTTTTGGAATTTGACCTCTTGAGTCAATATTTTTTTCCTTTTTGAGGGGTTTTCATTGCTTGAAAAATTGAGAACTGATGTGACATTGCATGCTATTTGATATTATTTGTGGGGATCCAAATAAATTTTAAAGAGTAAACATGATGAAAACATGTCTTACAAAATTACCTTAAGCCATAACATGACACCTTGTGGCTTTAGTGAAGGAGGATACATAGCTTGTGAACATGATAGATGCAAAAAATGTATGTGACATGGATTAATCACATAAGGATACATGGAAATGTATCCATTGCCATGTATCCACTGGAAAATCATTAGTGGTGAAGTCATCACATGACCATTGAGCAATCTCATGTCCAATTAGAGCTTGCCACTTGTAGGACGAGGTTAGCATTTTAGAGGTTAACATGGTATGTAGAAGTTCTAGGAGATGAGATGTGGAATTTTTAGGAGATGGATCCCTTAGAGATTTTAAAGACATTCACTTTTCAAGGTTTGGCTAAGTGTTGATATCAAATTCCAAGAGGGGTTGTGAGATACATTATATAGAGGTAGATTTCGTAAAGGATATTGAAATTTAAGTTTCACACTTACATGTTTTTCCAAATGGGCTCAACAATATAGTTAATGGAATTTGATAATTAGTTTGAAATCTAGGTGTCTAGAGGAATAAGAAGGTCATTGCATTATACTATGCACACCTTGTAAAATTGACTCAATGCTAGTGGTTAAATGGAGATTATAAGACTGAGTCAATAGTTGGGTGGATTTCACAATTCATGCATCATGATTTGCACAAAAGCCTACTTGTAATTGATCATATACAAGGTGAAATATATTCATAACTCAAATCTACAGGGGAGACTTAAGATTGGCATTGACTTGAGAATGGAAGAAAACATGTGGAAATTCAACTAACTTCCCAAGATCAAAGAGGGGATAATGAAATGAAAAATGATGAAAAAGGGGTAAATGTGAGGTTTATACAAGGAAAATCTAACTTGGACATGTAGCAGTTCTTCATTGGTCCATGTGGTAGACTTGATTGGTCACATGTTCCAAATAAAATCTATGTAAGGTCAATAATGTAGTATTATGTTCTATTTCTTTTTAAAATGTACTAAATTATAAGGGTGTGGATTGATATGACAATTGAGTTCAAGGTGTTTAATATTTAAAAGGTTTGAAGATTTGGATCTTACCCATTTCTTGAGAATTCCTTTCATCTGGCATTGAATTGTTCAAGATTTTCCCCAAATTTCAACATTGCTGCACGTTTCCTACCATTCTTGAGTTTTTAGAACTCCATTAACAATGTGACCATTCTCCCCTATTTACTAATTTTCCTACACTCAATCCTTAAGATGCCATCCATCATGTGAAAGAATGGAGAGTTGTTCATGGTTGACCTAGAATACCAAAGTGTAGTGTAACATTAAATATGATTGAATTAGTTATTATTTAAGCCAACAAATGAACCAATAGAACATTTCTTGTGACTTATGACTTGTCATAATGATTTGCATCCTATATGTCTTTAATTGTAGGGAAGTAGTCTATTATTGCAGCAAAAGCTACATTGCTGTACACTAAATCATCCCAATGAAGTTTATGGGTAACCTTTTCATCTTATTGTGGTTGATTTAATCCAATTCTTTCTTCACTAGTACCAAGAGATGATATGACTTTCATGTAGGAAAAATATAATTAAAAAGATACAAGGGTGGATGCAAATTGTTGGACCTATGCAGGGAAATCCCATTGAAAGATGTATTTTTTATTTTCTTGAATTATGAAACAGGGATCCTTTCTTAGTGACACCAAAATATAGCATGATTATTGGGCCTATAAAACACCAAGGATTTTCGAAGTTAATTTTGTTTGACTAGACAACAATTATATCAAGTGCAATAGTCTACCAATTGAAACATTTAAGGGATATCCAACACTTTGTTGTAATTTTACAACCACATGATGCACATATGTGCACTCAAAGAATTTGTCCTACAATCGAACAAAAAGATTGAAACACCAATAAAAGCTTAAGATATACATAAAAAAAGTGTTCAATGGAAAATTGAGACCACCACATATCAAGAAATGATATCATTGCTGCAAAAGTTGAAATTGATGTACATAAATGACACGTATGTAGTGGGTTTTAAGCTGAAAATGTATCACAACAATCAACATTTCTCCGTTAAAACCTTCACACTCTCATTATATTTTCACACACCTCACATGTATGAATATACAAAATTAAGTAATGTACCCTCAACATCTAGTCAAACTTGACAAAGAGGGAAAATCAACTGAAAAAATTAATTGCTAATAATATACTTCAAAAAGAGTGCCATAAATACAAGAGAATCTCTCCCAAGAAGTGTGTCCTACCTATGCCAGAATAAATCTTACACATTTGTCCATAAAATAAATTTGTCATAAATGTCATAATTGTGTAAGAAATACATCATAACAATGTCAAAATTGTACAAGAGGAATATGTCATAATTGTGTAAAGGGAATTTATCATAACCTTGCCTTGAACACAAACATAAATTTTTGAGCGTTGGAAGTGTAAAAAATGTAGCAAAGGAATGTAACTTAATATCTTCCACATGGCAAACACATCCTACAAGTAGTCCCCTTGAACACTCATGTATGCTCTTGCTAGGAGAACAACTTGGAGCAATTGAAAAATAAAACTCCCTCTTTATGAGGAAGGTGTTCTCCACCAGGTTGAACATTCCTCTTAGAATCTTGAACTTGCAATTTGTTAGGGGGTTTCATTAGAATATTAGCAACTTTCAAATCAATGGGAACACAATAAAGAGAAATAGCTTCAATTTGTACTCTATCTCTTAGGAAATTGTACCTAACATCCATGTCCTTGGATTGATCATGCAAAATTGGATTCTTAGAGAGCCCGTTCCAACCTTAATTATCATAAGAAACAACCATGAGATCCAAAATTTGATTGGTCAACTTGCAAATCTAAAGGGAATCCTAATACATCGATGATATTGTTATATGCTTTACTTTGGTTGCACTGGATTCCATTGTTGCTTACTTCCTACTAAGCCAATAAATTATTCCCATTCCCATTCCCAAGTTGAAGTAGTAATTGGACACACTCTTCCTTGTGCTTGCATCTCCTATTCAATTTGAATCTAAAAATCCATGTAACAATGAATCTCCATCTCCAAAACACCTCATGCTATAATGAACCGTGCCCTTCATATATTAAAGCACATGTTTGATAACTTTCCAATTTATTTCCTTGGTTCAACCATGCATTGAATTAAGCCATTCATTGCAAAACAAGTACTAGGCTTGTAATATCAAGATATATAATGGATCCAATCAATTTCCTATACAAATATGGATATTCCAAATCAAAATATATATATGTAGATAAATTTTTACTTGGAACCGTAGGAGTTGCAAAGGGTTTGTAGAGTAGCATTTAAAATATTTCTAGAATCTCTAATGTGTAATTCACTTGCCAAAGGAAGACTTCCCTTGCACCTTGCCAAACCTCTAGGCCCAATTTTTTTTGCATAAAATTAATTTCCTTGATATCATTCACTTGCCAACTTCTTCTTGCCTTGTCTAATGATCTTCTTAGAACTCCCTATAATAATCACACAATCTACATATATGACCTGTCAGCACTTAAATTGATCTCAGTTATTTTCCACAAGATTTTATAGGCCTTTGGGTGTAAGTATCAAGAGACCAATCTACACTGTTAGCTTTGGGCTAGTGTTTTTAGCCTCAAGGGGGTGTCCCTATCAATCTATAAGTCAAAATAACAAACTCTATATATTAGATCAAGGCTTAAATAATCAAATCAACTTGATACCATGCTTCAAAATATGACTTTAATATTGAATTGATGAACTAAAATGTAGAGTGTTGATCAGTGTGTTGTCATTGAAGTCAGAGGAAGATTAGGAATCAGTAAGAAGGAAACATTGGTTGTCAAAAGAGAAATGAGTTTGATGCGGAGGAGAAAAAGGGGCGAACCTCGAATTTCCTATTTTGTATGCATGTTTTGAAAGACTCATAGGTGCATCGTGAAGAGCAAGTAGATCAGTGGTTAGTAGTTGTCAAACTTATTAGAACGTTAAGCCCCACCCATATCGTGTTGAGCATGTAGATCAATGCCTAGCAATATTTAAAGTTGTGAGAATGTTAAGCCATACCCATCGGATAAATGATCAACATGTATGAGTGGCCAATCACCGTCCAATAATTTTGGCCTGTGATCAAACGATGCTTGTTAATCACAACCGCGCCCCCCCCCCCCCCACCCACCCTTGATGTCAAAGGTTAATATGAAAGGGTGGGGGGGGGGAGGGGTCCATGAAGTGGATTTTCACTATAACGCCTAATGGAGATCGATGACCCAAATCTATCGCATCCCCCTCTCGAAGCACAAAATTTCTATTGGGGGGGGTGTCCATGAAACTATTGGTGTTTTTCAAAGGGTTTTGACATGGATTACAACATGACAGTGCGTGACATATGGCAGGTTAAGTCAGGTAACAATATGGAAATATAATTAGCACTGATATGGTAGGTGACTCAATAAGATGACATGGAAATAAACACTTGGCACCTTCTAGAGGATGACAAGTGGCACAATGGCATCACCATGATGATAACATGACTTGGTAGAGGAAACATGACATGAATCCGATGATTATGTGGCAACACATGAGGGTGACACATGGTAGGTGGAAATGACACTTTTGGCCAACCAAGTGGATGTTGGCATGTGACACGTGGCAGGTGACCTGGTGAGATGCATGTCAGAACATGGTGGGTCCCATATCGGGATACTGGGGTGCCGAGTTCTCAAGTGCATTTTCATTTGTAAATGTTGAAGTCAATATCATAGTGTGACATGGTAGGCATGATGTTGCAGATTAGGTGGTAGAAGTGCCACATGGAAATTAAAGATTAGTTCACCGTGGAATGACATAGTAGACCCCAAGGTCTTTGCATTTGCACTAGGGTTGTGTTTGGTGACAACTGAAAACATCAGAGTATCAGGGCATTGGAGTATCAGGGTATCGTGACAATTGCACATCAACACAGTTCGATATGGTGAATTCTGAAGTGAAAGGTCACATCCCCTGACTATAGGTGTTAGATGAGCAAGCGCTTAAAGGCATATCGTCTTGTAAATTATTGGCAGTTAGAGCAACACTGGTGTAAAAAAAGGTCAACAAGTGGTGGGTCGATGAAGAAGTAGCCCTCAATCATGGCCCTTGGTTATCTTGGGTTGAGTAAGCACCCAGGGAGCCTATCAGCCATCAGGCCATCAAGCTACAAAAACATTGTAAAGCATTTTTTGCGACAAAATTGGAGGTTTGAGCACAGGATATGCACATCGTTAGAGTTGTGATTCCTATGAGGAGTTAAGATAAGGCACTAACAACACTGTTCCGTTGATCGAGGAACTGATCCATACTCTTGATTAAGAATCAAATGAATAAAGAATGTGAAATGTTGGAATCCTCATGGTTATTGATAGAGTCAAATAACTTGGGTATTGATACAATATAACACGATTTCCATGGGTAAACACGATGGATGTATACCCATGGTAATTGAAGGGCCAGTCCTATAAAACAAGTAGAAAACCAACGCAAGAATGTAAGTTGTCCTGATGAGTAATTGAGGCTAAGTGAGAAAGAGTGATGGTGATGTAAAATTTGGATTGTGAGGAATATGAATAGAAAATATGAAGTTGCTGAATGAGATTGTGTGGGTTGCATGAGTGCAGTAAAGTGGGACTACGAGTATGAGAGAATAATTCAGTAAGTAGAAGTGATAGGTTGAGAAGAAGAATTGTAGAAAATATAGTTGTTTTAAATTTTTGGTTTGAGCATGTCCATATTGCAACATAATATATATGTGATTGAGAGTTGAAGTAGTGAGAGACACAAATAATTTTGAAGACTAAAACAAGAAAATATTGTGGGTTTGAGTCTAAAAATGAATGAAAGAGGGATCTGTTAGGAAAAGTAGGTTGTTGCTTGCATATTAGGGAGTGGGTGCTTCCTTCAGATTGGTGCTTGTAAACAATAGGGAGTTGTGCTTCCTTCAAGTGGGTGCTTCCTTCAGATTGGTGCTTGTAAACAACAGGGAGTTGGTGCTTCCTTCAAGTGGGTGCTTGTAAATATTGGGATGCGTGTCTTCTTCTAGTTGGTGCTAGAAAATATGATGTAATAGTAGGTTGCAACCTACAACAATATTCAAACACATTTTTTGTGGTTTTCTCCCTTTATGGGTTTCCACTTAAATATTTGTGTCGCATATGTGCATGTTGTTTGATTAATTGTGTTGTGGTGTAATTGATTTGTGATAACATAAACACTCTTAAAGATTGTTAAAATTTATATAATATTGATTCACCCCCCTCTTAGTATTATCCTGGTTTCTAAAAATTGGTATCAAAGCGGGTCCCTTCAGCGATAATATAACAATTCAAAGGTATATCTGAGACAATGACTAACCAGTATGGACATTGTACCAACAAGGCTCCCATGTTCATTGAAACACATTATGAATTCTAAAAGGTAAGAATGAGAACCTACATAATGTATCTTAGTTTAGATGTCTAGGATACAATACAAAAATGGTTATAAAAAGGCAGATACATTGGTTAGTAAAGATGAAAATTTTGGGTTCACTAATAATTCTAAAGCAGTGAATGTAATCCTAAGTGGTTTCCCTGAATCCAAGTTGGTTAAAGTCATGCACTGCACAAAAACCAAATATATACAAGATTAAATGACGAATTTTTATGAAGGTGATAGTAAAGTAAAGAAAGCTAGGCTATAAGGATACATAATGAAATTTGAAGCATTAAACATGAAATAGGATGAGGAAATAACCAAATTCTTTCTTTGAGAGGATGATATAGTTAACACAGTAAGATGACTTGATGAACCCATGGATGACTCCTTTATAGTTAGAAAGGTGTTGCGATATCTTCCAACTAGATTCGATGGAAAAGTCAACTATTGAGGAGATGGAAGATCTCAATCCATTGACATTGGACCAATTGCATGGAACAATGATAACCTATGAAATGTGAACTTAAAATGGAAAATATACATCAAGGGAGGTCACCTTCAAAGTTGATAGGAAGAGGAAATAAGATATAGAAGGCCGGAGCTGTGAATTTGATGAAGAAGAGGCAAGTTCGTAAGAAGGTTGAAGAGAGGATATGGAAAGTACAAAGGTAATTACCCTTCAAATGCTTTATTTGTGGAAAAGTATGTCATTATGCATCTCAGTGTCCATACAAGGAAGAAAAGAATGAACACAATCATAAAGAGAAGAATAAATATAGGAAAGTAAAGAAGGAAAATAAGAGTTTCTATACTAAAGAAGGAAATAATTCCTCATAAGGTGAAGATGAGAAATTTTTTGACAAATAAATAACAAAAGAAACAATGAAGGATTTATGCTCATGGCTTTAGAAACTCTATATGAAGAAAAAAATGAACTTGATGAAGAAGAGGTTGAAGTATACCTGGAGGGTGAAGTGATTAGTGCCTTATAAAAAATTCAAAGGATCAAGAAAAAGTATAAGAAGCAGAAGGAGATGCTAGCAAAATTTGGAGATGAAAAGGATAAACTTGAAGATTCATCACTTCTTATAAAATTTGAGTTGGAAGAAGCAAAGTAAATTGAAGATACCCTATTACAACAACTAAAAGTGAAGAGCAAGGAGTGTGAAAAATGAGAAGAAGAAAGTCACCTTATAAAGGAATTAGAAAAACACAAGACTCAACTGAACTAGAATTTAAAGTTTATTGAAGGATGTAACAAGCTAGATGAGGTTTTGAGTATTTAGAGATTTATTCCCATCAAAACTGGTCTGGGCTATGAAGAAGAGTTAGGCTCTAAGAAATTTGAAGATAAAACACTAATCAACTATGTTGAAGTAGTGAGATGACCTAAAAACACTATAGCTAAAGGTAATCAACAACAACAAGGAAAAGTTTATAAAAACCATTCAAACAATCACATAGATAAAGTGAAAAATTAACAAAAAAGAAAAGAAAAGGATAGAAATACAACTCAACAACAACAATGGAAAATTCATAACAACAATTCAGACAACCATAGAAAATGAGTGAAAAATTAATAGAGACCAAGTTATCAAATAATAAGTAGATCACATCCTCAAAGGAAATTTACTCCCAACCACCATAATATTTATAGTGGCTGTTATTTTTCTTGTAAAATTTTTGGACTTAAAGCTGTAGACTGTAGAGGATATATTAGAAACAATTAGATAAGAAATAAAACAAATGAATCTTGTTAGTCAAATAGAGATAAAAAATTTGTAATTTCACAAAGAAATAATTTTAGGGAGAACAATCCTTTTTCTCCCTTATTTGATGGCGTTGAATGCTATAACTATTATAATTTTGGATATAAAGCGACTAAGTGTAAAACCAACAAACTCAAATCAACTTCCTTGGTTAAAAAAACATAAGAAGAATGCAAGACCTAGAGGAAGAGAAAGGAAGAAAAGAAAGAAGAGTGAGGATTTTTCTTCTATGTTCAAAACTAGGGAGCCATTGGTATGTGGAAAGTGGATGCTCTAAGCATATGACTAGTGATAAAAGAAATTTGTTGTCACTGAATGAAAGCAAGAGAGGAAGTGTCATTTTTGGCAATGATGCCCCAAACAACACTAGGGGAAATTAATAGTGAGTTTGGACAATGGAAAAGGTAAATCTCATAATGTTCTCTTTGTAGAAGGGCTCAAGAAAAATCTATTAAGTGTAAGCCAAATGTGTGATCAACTATATGATGCCACCTTTTGATCCAAAGGTTGTGAGATAAAATCAAAAAACATAAGGAAGGTAATAACAAAGGGTGTGAGAACCTCAAATAATGTTTACATACTTAAATAAGAAAATAATAACTATTATTTGGGGAAACTTGATGAGAGATGATTATGACATAAAATACTGGGACACTTGAATTTCAACCATATTGTGAAGCTCAACAAAAAGGGTGATGTAAGAGACTTACCAAAAATTTCTAAGCCAAACAACACAATCTGTAAATCATGTCAAATTGGTCAGAAAATCCGAGTGTCTTTCAAGACCAAAGAAAATCCATCCACTAGGCCATTACAACTATTTCACACAAATGTGTGTGGACCCACAAGAATTGAGACTCAAATTGGAGAGATATACTTCATGTCATCACCCAAAAAATTTCACCTAGCCATTTCTTACTAGGTTGATCGAAATACATGCAGGATAAGTTTTACCATGGTAAACCCACTTTCACAATAGGAAACAATTTAGTAAACCATTTTTCTAAATTATTTTCATTAAAATCCAAAAAAACCCATGAGAATAATTAAATCAATCATTATTTATTTAATATTCTCTAAAAATAATTATTAAATCATTATTTGATGATTATTTCTTATCACTTTTGACTTAATCACCTTGGAATAATTAAATAAATAATTATTTATTTATTATTCCTTATTTATCCCTTATTTTCCTTTTGAGATAATTGTTAAATCATTATTTAATAATTATTTCAAATTCATATTTTTTTTTAATTCTCACAAAGTGATTAATAAATCATTTTTATTTGTTAATTACTTCAACTACTTTCTAAATAAATATATTTGACCATTTTGAATATTTTTTCCCTCTTAAAAAATATGATAAAATATTCACAATGGGTAGATTTTGATTTAGTCAATAATATTTTATTATTTTCTATTTCTCAATATATTCCAATATTTTGTTACAAATAGAGGGTTTTCTCTCAATTCTTCACCATGACCATTTTAATCGTCCCCATTATCATCTCATAGTGTTGGAGCTCCCACTTGATTTCAAACATCTTCTTTTTTGTTTTGTTTTGTTTTTTGTTTTCCCATTGCATACCACATATTGAGAGAGAGAAACACATCGCTGAAGCACAAGGTCAAGAATGACACATCTAATGGAGGGGGATCTACAAACCCAATTTTGTAATCACTCATCACCAGGTGTATTGTTCTTGATTAATAAAAATTATCATTCATATTCTCCATTGGGTTGATGCACTTATATATCTACTGTTATATGTTTATATTTGCATGCTATATTTTTCTGTAGGGTTTTTCTAACAATTTGTTACAGATTTGAAGTATAGACATAACCATCTTCTGTTGTTTGGGTTATAATTCACCTATAACTTAAGTGAATGGATTTTCGCTCACTTGCATAAATACTTCACACTAACAAATAGCGAATCCGCTGGTGTAGCTATTCAGAACCTTGGTTACTGTTGTTTCAACTATTTTTAGTGTTTTTCTAACTTTTTTATTTCTCTCAATTTCTATTTTTTGTTTTCTTTTATTTTCTAGAAATTTCTTGCTTCTGTTGGGTTTCCACAACTTTTTCGTAGGTTACAGGTAGCAACCGCACATGAAACGACACGATATGGAGCAGATCTTCCAAGTGGAAGAGTCGGGAACATATCACATTCTTTGGCCCAGTATTTGCCCCCCTTGACACACTTTTCAGGCCAATACATACATCTGGGCACACTTTTTAGGTAAGAAATTGTACCCTGCATTTTTTCAAGAATTTATTGTATTTTATTTATTTTTTTCCAAGGCTGTTGCCTATGCATTGGGAAGGGCTTCTATTGTTTTCCAATTCACCTATAGGCCTGTATACACTTAGCATTTTTCTCATTGAGGAAGGAAAAAGCCCCCAAGAGTTTAGAGTACACCTATATCATTTAGGAATAGAATTGCTAAGTTGAGGAGTTTAATGTGCAACATTTTCAACCATTGTTTTTAGTACTTTTCCCACTATTTTGCAGTATTTTTAGACATGTTTTTACAACATTTGATTCCATTTAGAATCTTGTGTTGTTTTCCCTCTTTAGGATCCCCTTGAGCATCCCCCCATTTGCAGCTTTTTTTTTTTCCATTTGCTGCCATTTTCACTTATGTTTTTTGTTGGTTTTCTACACCACTTTTAGTAGCATTTTTCCTTTAGATCCCTTTCCCTTAGACAATAGATCTTTTGGCCATTTTTGTGTCTTTGAGTTGTTTGTTTTCCATCATTTTTCTTGCTGCCTGATTACCTTCTTGGGCGGGGGTATGTGTGCTTGCATTTGCTATTTATTTTACTTCTAATTTTCAGTACTATTTGCAGTTTATGCATTTTATATTCAACAACATTGGCATCATCAAAATATGCATAATTAACTCATCCACTTGACATATTTTTCACACGCGCACACCCTAAGCGAACGTGATTTTGGTTACAACCACCAAGCCAAGAATTGAAGCACTCCACCATAATAATAACTTAACTCACATGGATTAAGCCCACTTGGGAACCGGGGCCAAAACAATGGGATAAGATTCCAATAACACCCATTGATCGCTTACATTGAGACATAAAAAGTTGAAATTTTAGGGAGCTTAAAATCTTTCACCATCCCACGATCCAAAAACAAAGCGTGTCGGAAATCTGATTCAGAAGGAGTTAGGCTAGGTCACGGTGCGAGCGATTCTCCTCGAGGCTACCTAACTTGTGGTAAGGAATCCTATGTCATGGCTGATCACCAAGAAGCTCAAGACTTGACCATACTTGTGGGATGAAGGTAATCTTAGTGGCCGATCTTAGGAAAATGCCTGTGATAGCCCCACCCAAGGTTCTCGTGTTAGCCACATTGTAAAAATGATGTAAAAGTCATGCAATGTTTGAAATCAAAGAAAAAGGGGTCTGAGTCTAAGGGACACAGATTCCAGAGCTGGGGATGGAGAATTTCTACTTGGGATGTTGTGGTTTCTTGTGCCAAGAGTAAACTTGGTTTGACAAGGCAACCATTGATGGCTGGCTAGTGCAAGGAGTTAATGAAATGGCTCTTGAAATTAAATGGGTTGAAGGAAAGTACTCAGACCCATGCTTACTTTAGAAAATACAACAATAAAGGAGGACAAATATTTAGGAAGAGATGCAAACAACAAGAAGACAATAGTGAATAACGTTGGAGTACCGTAGGCTAAGCAGGGGGGTATTCAAATAGGAGAGACAAACCCATTCGAGACACACACAGAGGAAGGGAAGGAGAGACCTTTTCATTTTGGGGAGAAGACTAAGGAGAGGACATAAATCGTACCTTCAGAAGAAGCTTCCAACGGATAGCTTGAATAGAAGAGAAGAGAAGGGATCAATTCTCTATCCCTAGAGGTTGTGGGTTGGGTGACAGTCTCTGGAGCCTTATAACAACTTGGTTTCCTTGGAGGTTGCGGTTTGAGATAGGATTCCTGGAACTCTGTAATAACTTGGGTCCCTGGAGGCTACAGGTTGAGACGAGAGGTCTTTAGATCCATGTAACAAATTGTCCCTAGAGGCTATGGGTGGAATGAAATCTCTAGAGCCCTGTAACAGCTTGGGTTCCATGGAGGTTGTGGGTTGAGATAGCCACTATGGAGCCTTGTAACAGCATGGGAGGACAACATCCTAAATCCGAAAACAATGAAAAGCTTGATCATAGTTCTTGGTTACTGCCCTGATTGGTACAATGGTTTCTGGACTCCCTAGGAGGGGGTGAAACAATGTAAGTGCACTTGAGGGTGAGGTTGGGAACATCTAGACTCCCTATGAAGGCAAGAAAGAGGTAAATACTTGTGGAGATTGAGGCAAAAGGTCCTCTGGAGTCCCTGACGTAACTTGAAGCTTGTGTGTGGTCCTGTTGATGCCCCGAAATTCTTTGCAACAACATCGGGGAAACCACCCGGTCCGGAACTTAGTGCAGCTCCTTTTCCGTTTGGAATAGTGGCTCCGACTGGGGATAATGGGACCAGTTTCCCAAAGATTATAAGTAAACGGGATGGATGAATGATTTACGATGTAAGGTGATAATAAATAAATAACTAAACTACAAAAGAAATATAATAACTATAAGCTAATCCCGGGACTTATCGATTCATTTGAATACAGCGTTTGATAATTTAGGCTTACTGGCAGGCATATAGATGACATTAACAATAAGCATAAATGTTTAAATCATTTAAGATTGCTCTGCATAAGTAGTTATGCAGAGCGATAATAACAAATTACTGTACTCAGTCATTTATATCATTGTTACACGCATGATTAAAAGAGATAACAAATCACAAAACATTCAATAGTGATATGAAATGCAGACTTGCTGTTATATCGCATACATGTAATCAACAATAGCAAAAGTAATAACACAGCAATTCATATAATAGAAAAGAGAACAGATACAGATAATAGTACCATGCAAGCTGTTTGATCAATCCAATATATTAATCGCTATGTCGCGGTTCTTCCTTCAGACCAGAAAGCATTCCAAGCAAACGACAATAGTGCACAATTTACTTAAAACAACCTTCCAAGTAAAATTAAGAACCAGTGGTCGAGTTTCAAAAAAGAATATAGACTGAAGCACAATAGTGCAAACTTCAGCCTTTAAGTCTTTTACAAAATTTTACGACCCTTTCCAAAACAATGAAAGGATCTATAAATACTATGCTAATCTAAAATATCTAAATATCTAAAACTGAAAAACAACTAAATCGGCATTAACAAATATCATTTTGTATTTTGGTGATTCGGCAGTCGGCGGCGATGTTTCAGTCAGAGGTCTCTTTGCCTTTACTCCTTTGCTGACATATCGCCAGCATTGGCTCTACTTCTGGTGGAGTATTGAGGCGTGAAGTCAGCTGTGCATCATATGTGGCATCTCGAATATCGGCAATCAGGTATCGGAGAGCATCTGTTAGACAATTAAGAGCCGACCTTTGAGAATGTGGTTTAATCAGGAAAAGCCAGTATGAATCGGCGGTCAAGGTATTTACTCCAGTAATTAACCGCCCTTGTTTCTCCAGATCAGGGTAATTCCTGAGCTCCAGCATATTTGCCGTTGTTATGTTTCCAGGTGTGCATTGTGAAATCATGTTTGCCAGATACAATGTATCATTGACTAGATTGATCATGTTACTGGCAATCATTTTGCATCTGGAGGCTGCTCTTTCTGCTTTCATCATCTGTGTGTTCCATTCCATGAAGAGTATGTCCTTGTATGTTACACAGATTCGGGAGAAATTTGCGGCTTGCCCTTCTGGAGAGTCTTGCCATTCAATATATTCTGTTATATCGTCTTCAGCCTGATCCAACTTACTTCTGGCTTTCTCGATTTGTTGACACACTGCTGTAGATGTTTCACACAGTGACTCAGCTTCAACAAGTTGTTGGCATAAGATCCTGATTTGAGATATCAGTGCGCTGTTTATTCGAGTTGCCTCTGCTCTGAAATCATTGATACTCTTGGCGCTCTTAATACCTTCAAGCTGAGCTGATAGCTGAATTATTTGCTCGTCTTTAGCTTGTATCATAAGCTCATTCGATGTCTTCAACTGGGATAATGCCTCTGACAATTCTTTTGCTTTCTGAATGTCACTTTGGTCTATCCTTAGTTGTTCAATTTGCTGGGTTAACAAATGATTCTCTTGTTGTTGGGCCAGCAATTGTTCCTCTGCCTGTGCTGCCTTATTCCTTGCCTCTATCACTTCTGCTTGTAATGCGTATATCTCATGCTCTTTAGTCTTCAAAAGTGACTTACTTCGGATGCTTTGTCAATAGTTGCCGCTGAATAAGCTCCCGCAAATTGCGATAACTTTGTCAGATCTTCAGAGGGATCCAATTCTCCCTTCCAGACCACATTTCCCGTGATTGTTTGCTCAGGCAAAATAGAAGGTTGATCAAGCCTTCGCCTTTTCCTCGAGCGCCTTACAACGGCTCTATGCTTTGGGCTGTAGAAAATGTCTAGAGGAGGAATTTCCTCCACCTGAAGATCAATTTGATCGGATGGGTCTTGAGTGATTACCTCTACATTCTGTACCATGGGTGAGCCGCTGGTTCCCTCTAGAACGGAGAAGAAGTAGTATTGGGAGTCTTAGAGGCGTCTGAGTCTTTGGAGGCTTCCTTACCACTTATGATGGAATCGAATTGGTTCCATTCTTTAATTAATTCAGGATCAGTAGAGATTTGCTCACTTTGTCTTTTTATCCCGTTCAATCCTCTGCTGTTCCTCCAATGCCTTCCGCTGTTGCTCCTCATGTGCTCTTTGCTGCTGTTCCTCCAATTCCCTTTCTGCCTATCTTCCAGTTCCTTCTTTGCTTTCTCTTCTTCTTCTCTTTTCCTCTGTTCTTCTAACTCCTTTTGCTTTCTTTGCTCTTGTTCAATTTGTGCTTTTTGCTGCCTTTCTATCTGCTCTCTTCTTTGCTTCTCTGCTTGCAGCTTGTTTTGCCTTTCCTCTCTGTTGTCTATCATATTCTTTAGTTGTAACAGGAGATAGGTGTATTTGCTGCTAACCAGGCTCGCTTGAGGAGGATGTTGGGCTGTGGATAATAAATCTAGAGGCAAAGTTTGCAACCTTTGCTTTCTAAGTTTATTAAATTCAGTTAACTCCTCATCTTCATAACTCAATTTAGCAAGTTGTCTGACTTGGCTTATTGAATCGGCACTCATGAACAGGTCGTCAAACTGGTCTTCTTGATGAACAACCTTTGACAGTTTGGCCTGTTCCAAGGCAATGAAAGCAGTCTTTTTTGGATCATAGAGTCTATTTGGAATAGAAGCCAGGGATATCAATTGGAGTTTTGCTGCTTCCTTCTCTGCATGCTTGTAATTCAGCAGCGTATAAACTCCAATTCTTAAAGGAAAAGAGGGCCATCCTCTCTTTTTCTCCTCTTTGAGAGTTTGTGTGACACCCTCAGACATAATCTGGTAGGAGATTTCCCGGGCTAACAATTTATCTGGGACGTACAGGGGGAGGACATGTGGCTTAGCTTTGCTTCCAAAAACTCTAATATAGGTAAAATGTTCTTCGCCGAACCAATGGGCTACGGCTGGGAGATCAAAAGAAGCTTCATAGGAAATTCTAGGGATAGGTCTGTCAAAAATAGAATAGTGAACGGGAACCATAAAACCATTGCAGATTTGATATAAATGGTCTTTGTGAGAGGGTTTCCACAATTTCCGATGGTACAAGTGAATGGGTGTTGGGTCATGGGTTGTCCATCTCCAACCAAGGACAGGAAACTCAGAATTAAAACAAAGGGTATCCATAATGTAAGCAGAGTAATAGAATGGTGGGATTTTTCTCTCAGTGACTCTGGTTTTGGCCCTAAACTCACGAATAGCCATGACCAATTTATCAGACAAAATAGTGGCCCAATCCATGATTATACTATTGACGGCTGCTTCCATTAAAGGAACCATATCAATATGAATATTTGCAGAGTCATGAAATCCCCACAATCTACACATCATAATCCCGGCGTAGCAATAAGGTGAAGCCAAAGAAGCATTGGAGTACTTACCCGACATATCATGCTTGTGTTTAGTTGGATTTTGCCTCCACTCTCGGAGAGGTTCGGATGGCGATTCATTCTCCTTCGCGAATTTCTCCAAAAAGGCTCTATTATAGACTAGCTCGGGTTGAGGCAAATGATACATCCGTCTCAAGTCATCAGGCTTGAAGGAACCGAAAATCCTTCCATCCTTAGTATGGAAGGTTCTATCAGTGAGAGTAATTTCTTCAATTTCCCAACGTACCACATCAGTATAAGGCAAGACTTGTTCTCTGGCTGCTATTCTGTGCAGAAAGGAGTCAGCCAAATCTTTAAGAGTTGCCTCAGACTTTCTTAGTTCATCCACACTAGCCTCCGTTACTGTCTGTTCTGGTTGTTCTGCTTCTAGCAAATTGTATGTACCTTGCCATGTAGTACCAGGAAGACCAGTGCATGTAGTATCTGAGATTAAGCCTTTCTTTGAAACCATAGCAGCTTGGCCTGAGACAGGTGTTGGAGTAGAACCTGCCACCTTTTTGAACTTCTTTCCCATCATATTCAGACTCCTCTCGGTTGAATTCTACACAAATGCAAGAGAAATCGTAACAAAGAAATAACAATGACCATCCATAACGGGATAGATATATAACTTGAAGCGTGGTGAGATTAATTCTAAAAGTGGCTGCGGATCTAATGATTTGAGAGGGCACCGCAGATGCAATGATGGTGATTTTACGGCTGCAGCTTCATAAATGACCATTACTTAAGTTATTAAACCGAATGACCCCTTAAACGTGCAATAGATTTCTTCAAAGGTCTAATCGTAATTGCTCGTTAATTCGAAGGGGCAAAGCTTTAAATACGCATGCATTACCTTATCCCTTTACTTAACGGCATTTTGAAATTTGTGCTTTTGTCAAATCGGATTTAAATATAACTTTAATGCTTTGAAATAATCTCCTTTTATTAGGAGTTCTGGTCATCATTAAGCGTCATCGCATCGCATCGGGAGTGTGAGTGACAATATCATTTGGGAGAGATCTTGGCGAATGCCGATTGCGACATTGTATCATATTAGCGCGCGAACATAATCCCTAAATGCATATCAATTGATTTACCGACTACCGATAGCGATATCACATCGCATCGGGAAAAAGATCTGAACGTCTTATGAAGATGTATGGGATTCTGCCGACTACCGATAGCGATATCGCATCGGGGAAAAGATGTGTGCTTTTTCTGTGTGTGCATTGGCTATCGCCGATGGCCGATAGCGATATCGCATCGGAAAGAACTAAGGTAGCAAACGGTCTTGCGATTGCCTTTTCGGACTTAACCAAAAATTGCTTATTATTTGTTCAAAAAGGCTTTTGTTAGCAAATTCATTTGATTATCATACCTTTTTCGAACAAATTCATTAATGCCAATTAAAATTTTTAAAAGGGACCCATTTCATATGTTAATTGTTTGTGATAAAAATATTATGAAATGGGGGGTTGTTGTAGGGCACAACAATTGGCGATTCGCTGGTAGAACCAGTTATCTCTGGACTAATAAATATACTTACACCTTTTCAAATAGAATCTTTATAAAGAAAGGAAACTTCTAATATAACTAGATGTCTATTGATTCTGAATAAAACAGGTTTCTTCATTTGACTTCCTCTTTTTATAAACACACTTTGAGTTTTGAAACAAGTCCTTATTGGTTCATAAAAGTAAAATAGAAAACTTCTCCATATCAGCTTTTTAAAATAAACTCCTCTGTCACAGGTAGAGCCTCTGCTGCCAGCAAACGTTCATAGTCTCGGCAGGGTTACCTTTTAACCATGTCATTGTCCATTGTTCCATTCACTTAAGAGTGTGACTAAACAGAATGAATTCAAAAGATATTTTTGTATTTTTTGAATTTCACTTTCTTCTTTGCTTAAGATAAAAGCCATTGTCCTAGTTTGGTGGCCAGATAACGACAATGCCATTCACGGGTAGTAATCAAACTGAACAAGCTGGCTCGTGATGAGACCCCTTGTCTTGAAATTTCAAGCCATTACCCTGTTTGGTATGCAGTTTTGGTAATGTCAGTTAAATTATTTTCCTATGAACATGGTAAGCAGGCTTGTAATAAGACCTCTTATCTTTGATCTTTTATATTTTAGAATTACACTCTGAGAAATCATAAACTTTTAGTGAATGGGATGAACAACTATCTTCTTAAGAGTAAACGGATGACAGGTTTAAGAGTTAAAGATGCTGAAGATGGATTAGCTCCTCTTTTAATATAGATAAACTTTGGAGACTTATTTTGAAAACTCAAGATGACTCATAGAACTTCGTTCAGAGTGAAGTTTACAAAAGTTAGACTGTGATGTTCAGAATAAAAAGATGTCTAATTTCCTAGAAATGATCTTTCTTGGTTTAAGACGCTATTATCTAAAAGTAAATATTAATAGTGTAGTGGCAAGACAACTTTTAATTACAGCAAAAGGTCAATGGAAGATGTCCCACGTCCTTATTTCTACAAATCCTACAAACTATATAAAAACTATCAAACTACATAGAGAAGGGGTTACCTCCTCAATTAAAGAATTTCTTCAAGATCAGACCATTGACAGGGAGAGAATCCCTCACCCCTGATAGATTTTGCAGTATAAAAGTGGAATGGCCTACTTTTTCACAGATCTGAAATGGTCCGAGCCACATCTTTTGAAATTTGGAATGTTTACCTTTGTCTTCATGGGCTTTGTCCCATTTCAGGACTAGATCTCCGACTTGGAATTGTTTAGGACTAGATGAGGCCAGATCAAAAGCTGCTTTAATGACTTGCTGATGTTTAGCGTGTGTAACCTTGGCTTTTTCCCTTTCTTCTTCAAGTTTAAGAATTTGATCATATCTAAATTGGATAGAGGAAGAAGGAGTTTCGTCAATAAATTGCACTAGGGCTAGAGATGGAAAAAGAAGATTGGTTGGTACGATTGCTTCTTTTCCATAGACAAGATTAAACGGAGAGGTCCCTATGGAAGCTTTCTGTGTTATCCTATCAGCCCATAATGCAAATACCAAGGATTTATGCCAATTCTTATGATTCTCTTCGATTGTTCGCTTAATGATTTTGATTAGGTTTTTATTTGTTGATTCTGCTAGGCCATTACCCTGAGGATAGTGATTAGCAGAATACTTTAATTTAAATCCCCTTTTGATAGCGAAATCAATCATTGCATTACCTGAGAAGTAAGAAGCATTATCAAAGACGAGAGCGTTTGGAACACCAAACCTGGTAATGATGAACTGATCTATAAATTCAATGATCGCCTCAGAGTTTGTTGTTTTTAACGGAACTGCTTCTACCCACTTTGTAAAGTAATCAGTTGCTGTAAGAATATATTTGTGCTGCTTGGAAGAAGAAGGATGAATTTCTCCAATGATGTCCAATCCCCATTGTTCAAAAGGCTGCTCAATGTTGATTGGTTGCAAAGGGAAAGCTGGTTTTTGTTGTCTTCCACTGGCAGTTTGGCATTTGATGCATTTCCTTACATATTCGTGAGCGTCTTTAAACAAAGTAGGCCAATAGTATCCAGCATGAATGATTTTATGAGCTGTTGTATCAGCTCCGAAATGTCCTCCTGCTGGTCCGTCGTGTAGCTCCTGCAAAACCTTTTGAGCTTCAGGTTTCTCAAGGCATCTTAATAGGACAGAATCATAGTTTCTTTTGAAGAGCACATCGCCAATAATGGAAAAATTCTTAGCTTTCAATCTAATGGCTCTTTTGTTTTTGTAGGACAAATTGGTAGGTGCATAACCATTCTTTAAATAGAAGATCAGATCTGCATATTGAGATTCGGATTCAGGAATACTTAGCTGATTAACTTCTTGGGTTTGCTCTGTATCACTTGATTCCGGAATGTTTGATGCACCTGCTAATATCCTGCAAAAACCTTGACCTTTAACAAACTTTGCTGGCTTTATTTCTAGATCATATTCTTGGAGAGTTGCGACCCAATTTGCCCTCTTTTCTCCCAATTCCTTTTGGATTAATAGTTGCCTAACTGCTGAGAAAGGAACTATCACTTTAGTATGGGTTTTTAAAAGGAAGGGTCGATAATGTTTGACTGCTTTAAAGACAGCAAAAGCTTGTTTCTCAATATCGGAATAGTTTAATTCGGCGCCTTGAAAGTTTGAACTGAAGAACGAGATGGGCGCTTCCAAATTGTCATCATTCAACTGGGTGAGCACTGCTGCGTAAGATAAGTCGGATGCAATGGTATATAATATAAAATGATTAGAAAGATTTGGAGTATTCAGAGCTGGGACATTGATTATTGATTGCTTAATATCATTAAAAGCTTGCTTTTCCTCTATTCCCCATCTGAAGGTTGAATTCTTTTTAATCATCGTTTGTAGTGGTAGTACAATCTGTGAAAAATCTGGAACGAATCGTTTAACGAAATTAATCTGCCCTAGAAACGACTGCATCGATTTTTTGTTGTGCGGAAAAGGAATTTCAGAAATTTCCTTAATTCGATCAGGATCTACATAAATGCCATCTTTAGATACAATAAACCCTAGAAGCTTACCCTGGTTGAGAGCAAAGAAAGACTTTTTCGGGTTGAGAGAGATACCATATGTTTTGCATCGTTGAAAAATCTGTTTTAAATCATGCAAGTGGTTATATCTCTTTTTAGAATACACAGTAATATCATCGAGGTAGACGACTACTGTGCGATTAATTAACCCTCTAAAGGCTGTATCCATGGCTCTTTGGAATGTCGCTCCTGCATTTATGAGTCCAAAAGGCATCTTTTGATATGCATAAGTTCCCCATTTTGTCCTGAATGTAGTCTTTAGTTGGTCATCAGGATGGACCAACACTTGATTATATCCTGAGAAACCGTCGAGAAAGGACATTAATTCAGATCCTGCTACCGATTGGAGGATTTGTTCCATGGTAGGCAGTGGGGAATTATCTTTCAAGCTTGCCTTATTCAAGTTTCTGAAATCAATACAGATTCGAATGTCGCCGTTTTTCTTCCTAACTGGGACCATATTGGAGACCCAGTTTGAGTGTCGGACAGGGAAGATAATCTTAGCTTTTAGGAGCTTATTAAGTTCCGACTTTATTTGGCTCTCCAAATTCGGGTGTATTTTTCTTAACTTCTGCTGGATAGGTTTTTGATCGGGAAGCATAGGAATAGTATGTTGTATGATAGATGTATCATATGTCTTGAGGTCGTCATACTTCCAAGCAAAAACTTGCTTGTTTTTCCTTAAGAGTTTGATGAATGCTTCCTTTTCTTCTATAGAAAGTCCTAGTCCTAAGTTGATATTTTGAGGAGCTTGATCTGTTCCCAAATTGATTGATTCAAACCTAAGAGTAGAGCTTTGGAGTTTTGCATTAATTACAGGTTTGAACCTATCTTTAATGTCATAAAGGTCTTCGAGCTTTACTACAGGCTTAGGAATCGCGTTATCTTGAGATGTTTCTTTCATTTGAGAATCATGGTCATGTTCTTCAATGATTTGATTGTCATAAGACTTTTCAGAGGTTAAGAATTGCAGGATGTCCTCGTCATGGTTGAAAACCCTCCAGTTAGTGATGTTATCGGGAACTGAAGGTCTGAAAATTAATTCTATAGAAAATCTATCAAGGCTATAGTCTTCGGAAGGGAGGAGTTTGGAAGCTACGTTGGCTAGTAAATCAGCTGCCGAGTTTTGTGATCTTGGAATTGAAGAAATGTTGAATGCTGAGAAATGCAAAGTAAGATCTTGCACTAGCGATTGATAATGCTTAAGGTGGCTTGAAAGGCAATGAATTGTATTTCTTACCTGTTTAACAATGATCTCACTATCACCGAATACTTTTATATATTGGACTTTAAGGTCAATTGCCTTATATAGTCCCTGCACTAGATCTTCGTATTCGGCCGTGTTATTGGTGCATTCAAATTCTAATCGACAGGATAGCATTGTTTTTTCGCCTTGCGGACTAACCAAGATGCAACCTGCTCCTGATCCCTCACTGGACTTAGAGCCATCAAAATACAAAGACCAAAATAAAGAAGAATCAACAAAAGTATTTACATCTTTTTGATTTTCGTTGAAGCATTTGGATAAATTGGTTTGTGAAAAATTTTCTACTTGAGATGTACAATGGTTAACTAAAAAAGGGGAAGATTGGGCAACAAAGTTGCCAAAGAATGATTCTGAGGAATAATTTCCCAAAATGTTGTTGTTGAAGGCCACAGGCTGGTTTTCTTGTTCGAAGTCGGTTACTGTGTGAGTCATGTGTTTCTCACGGTCGATCCTTATTTGATTTGGCTTACCCTTATAGGGGAGCCACATATGTGACCAATCTGTGGAAATGTATCCATGCAGTTTCTCAGACCAATCTCTGCTCAAAATTAAACCATAGAATTCAGGTATGTCAGCAATCAAAATATCTATTCTCTGTACTATTCTGGGATCAGCAGACAACCTGATAGTCACGGAATTAATTTCTCCAATAACCTGTACTTTGGTTCTGTCTAACTGTACAATATGAATTGCGGACTTCTGGGGTTCTATGTTCAGTTTAGAACAAACTGAAGCTGGCATAATATTAGATGAAGCCCCTGAATCAATTAAACAGTTATGCAGATTTCGATTATAGATTTCATAGGTGAGCAAGAAAGGTGGGGTATGAGAATTGGATCTATCTCCGATCAGAACCGAATCGGTAGCTTCGACCATATCTGGAGGGGGTTGTCCTGAATCATTAGCAGCTTTTGAACTGGGAAGAGGAGAGGAGGGGACAACGTTAAATTCTCTTAGGAGCAATTTCTGCTGATGTTTTAACTTACTTAGTTCAAACATGGTTATGTTCGCCTTAGTCTTTTTCATATCATCAACAATATTATACTCCATGGAGTCAGATACCACTAGTGTCTTGGATGTTGAAGGAGAGTTAGAAATCGGAGGCTGGTTTTGAGGGGCTGCTACCGGAGACTTCTTGGGAAGAACTTTTTCTTTTGGTGTGGCAGCACCTGCACTCCTCTTTTTTGTAGTTGTTTGAGTAGGTTCAGAAGCGGTTTTACTTCTTGTAGTAACAGGAAAAGCTTCTTCTTGATTCTCGGTGTCAGAATTTGGGAGTATGAAATCCCACATGCCGTGACACTCAACTACTTCTTCTTCATCATCCGTTTGAGAGGTTGATTCCTCTTCTTCTTCTTCGTGTTCAGAGTCTGCATTAGATATAACATTGGGTGGCTTTGTTTCAGTTTTCTTGAAAGTTCTAAATGGTCTTTTGTTCGAAGTTTCGGCCACCTGTTTTTTAATTTCAACCATTTCATTAGACAATGTTTTAAGGACCTTTTGTAAACCTTCCATGTCGTATGGGTCCTTTGGGGTCTTTTTCTTAGAATCTTCTTTAAATGAAACTTTTTTGGATTTTCTATCCTCCAAGGCAGCTTTCTTCTCTAGAGCATTAATACGCTTTTCAACTGCAAGTGCTTCCTTCATGTTTTCAGCTAAGGTAGGTTTGCCAGCCCTGTCAACAAAAATAGCTATATTGGAAGGGAGGGCAGTAATGTACCATTCGCTCCTAATTTGTTCACTTGGTTTCGAAGCGGTGGGGATTTTATTTAGGAGTTTGTTGAATCGAGCATTAAACTCCTTTATTGGTTCCCTATGCTCTATTCTCAAATTGGAGAGGTCGTTTATTAAAGTCGCTAGAGACCTGTCATCTCCATATTTGGTAAGGAATTGCTCTTGGCATGTGGTCCAGCTGGTAATAGAACCAGAAGGTAATGAGAAGTACCAGGATCCTGCCGATCCTTGCAGGGTATAAGGGAAAAGTCTGACAACAACATCTTGTTCTGTCACTCCTTTTAAGTTAACTGCTAACATGAAATTGTTAATATGCTCTTCAGCTTGTGTTCCGTTATCTGGATTAAATTTAGGCAACCATTTTTCGGGAGCATCAGGTAGATCATGTAATGGTTCGGGCATATTGACTGCACCTGGCGTAGTCCATGGATCTGCCATTATGCTGGCGATAATAGTTGTTACTACTATTGGTATTCCAGATGACTGAGGAGAAGAAGTTGTTGGAGCGAGAGTAGCTTGAGATGCTGTAGTACTTATTCCCTGATGAACAACAATGTGTAATGGAGGAGTGGACGATTGACTTCGCAGAGGAGGAATTGAGATGGAAGATATGGAAGAAAGATCTTCACTATCAGATACTTCAGTAATCTTCTTAGCCTTTTTCCTTTTCGGTAAAGGGAACTCAGTAGGTTCGATACCGAGTTTTTCGCTCTGAAGTCTGGTAAGTGGATGGGATAAGTTTAACTGCGAGGTCACACTGCTTTGTGATACTTCAGATTTCTGAGGTGAAATCGAGAAGCTCTGAAGTTTATGGATAAGAGACTGAACTTCAGGGGATTCAAGACTTAAATGTTCTGAAATATGATGGGTATGAGGAGTGGTGGTTGATTCCTCTTTTTCTCGATTGTGTGCCGGAGAACCAGCATGTGATTGAGAAGGTGAAGAGGATTTGGAGGGAGAATTACTCTTAGAATGGTTTGCAGATTTGGACCTACTTGCCATTCACAGTCGATGGCCCTCCTTCTAGCGCCAAAAATGTTGATGCCCCGAAATTCGTTGCAACAACATCGGGGAAACCACCCGGTCCGGAACTTAGTGCAGCTCCTTTTCCGTTTGGAATAGTGGCTCCGACTGGGGATAATGGGACCAGTTTCCCAAAGATTATAAGTAAACGGGATGGATGAATGATTTACGATGTAAGGTGATAATAAATAAATAACTAAACTACAAAAGAAATATAATAACTATAAGCTAATCCCGGGACTTATCGATTCATTTGAATACAGCGTTTGATAATTTAGGCTTACTGGCAGGCATATAGATGACATTAACAATAAGCATAAATGTTTAAATCATTTAAGATTGCTCTGCATAAGTAGTTATGCAGAGCGATAATAGCGAATTACTGTACTCAGTCATTTATATCATTGTTACACGCATGATTAAAAGAGATAACAAATCACAAAACATTCAATAGTGATATGAAATGCAGACTTGCTGTTATATCGCATACATGTAATCAACAATAGCAAAAGTAATAACACAACAATTCATATAATAGAAAAGAGAACAGATACAGATAATAGTACCATGCAAGCTGTTTGATCAATCCAATATATTAATCGCTATGTCGCGGTTCTTCCTTCAGACCAGAAAGCATTCCAAGCAAACGACAATAGTGCACAATTTACTTAAAACAGCCTTCCAAGTAAAATTAAGAACCAGTGGTCGAGTTTCAAAAAAGAATATAGACTGAAGCACAATAGTGCAAACTTCAGCCTTTAAGTCTTTTACAAAATTTTACGACCCTTTCCAAAACAATGAAAGGATCTATAAATACTATGCTAATCTAAAATATCTAAATATCTAAAACTGAAAAACAACTAAATCGGCATTAACAAATATCATTTTGTATTTTGGTGATTCGGCAGTCGGCGGCGATGTTTCAGTCAGAGGTCTCTTTGCCTTTACTCCTTTGCTGACATATCGCCAGCATTGGCTCTACTTCTGGTGGAGTATTGAGGCGTGAAGTCAGCTGTGCATCATATGTGGCATCTCGAATATCGGCAATCAGGTATCGGAGAGCATCTGTTAGACAATTAAGAGCCGACCTTTGAGAATGTGGTTTAATCAGGAAAAGCCAGTATGAATCGGCGGTCAAGGTATTTACTCCAGTAATTAACCGCCCTTGTTTCTCCAGATCAGGGTAATTCCTGAGCTCCAGCATATTTGCCGTTGTTATGTTTCCAGGTGTGCATTGTGAAATCATGTTTGCCAGATACAATGTATCATTGACTAGATTGATCATGTTACTGGCAATCATTTTGCATCTGGAGGCTGCTCTTTCTGCTTTCATCATCTGTGTGTTCCATTCCATGAAGAGTATGTCCTTGTATGTTACACAGATTCGGGAGAAATTTGCGGCTTGCCCTTCTGGAGAGTCTTGCCATTCAATATATTCTGTTATATCGTCTTCAGCCTGATCCAACTTACTTCTGGCTTTCTCGATTTGTTGACACACTGCTGTAGATGTTTCACACAGTGACTCAGCTTCAACAAGTTGTTGGCATAAGATCCTGATTTGAGATATCAGTGCGCTGTTTATTCGAGTTGCCTCTGCTCTGAAATCATTGATACTCTTGGCGCTCTTAATACCTTCAAGCTGAGCTGATAGCTGAATTATTTGCTCGTCTTTAGCTTGTATCATCAGCTCATTCGATGTCTTCAACTGGGATAATGCCTCTGACAATTCTTTTGCTTTCTGAATGTCACTTTGGTCTATCCTTAGTTGTTCAATTTGCTGGGTTAACAAATGATTCTCTTGTTGTTGGGCCAGCAATTGTTCCTCTGCCTGTGCTGCCTTATTCCTTGCCTCTATCACTTCTGCTTGTAATGTGTATATCTCATGCTCTTTAGTCTCCAAAAGAAGACTTACTTCGGATGCTTTGTCAATAGTTGCCGCTGAATAAGCTCCCGCAAATTGCGATAACTTTGTCAGATCTTCAGAGGGATCCAATTCTCCCTTCCAGACCACATTGCCCGTGATTGTTTGCTCAGGCAAAATAGAAGGTTGATCAAGCCTTCGCCTTTTCCTCGAGCGCCTTACAACGGCTCTATGCTTTGGGCTGTAGAAAATGTCTAGAGGAGGAATTTCCTCCACCTGAAGATCAATTTGATCGGATGGGTCTTGAGTGATTACCTCTACATTCTGTACCATGGGTGAGCCGCTGGTTCCCTCTAGAACCGGAGAAGAAGTAGTATTGGGAGTCTTAGAGGCGTCTGAGTCTTTGGAGGCTTCCTTACCACTTATGATGGAATCGAATTGGTTCCATTCTTTAATTAATTCAGGATCAGTAGAGATTTGCTCACTTTGTTCTTTATCCCGTTCAATCCTCTGCTGTTCCTCCAATGCCTTCCGCTGTTGCTCCTCATGTGCTCTTTGCTGCTGTTCCTCCAATTCCCTTTTCTGCCTATCTTCCAGTTCCTTCTTTGCTTTCTCTTCTTCTTCTCTTTTCCTCTGTTCTTCTAACTCCTTTTGCTTTCTTTGCTCTTGTTCAATTTGTGCTTTTTGCTGCCTTTCTATCTGCTCTCTTCTTTGCTTCTCTGCTTGCAGCTTGTTTTGCCTTTCCTCCTGTTGTCTATCATATTCTTTAGTTGTAACAGGAGATAGGTGTATTTGCTGCTGACCAGGCTCGCTTGAGGAGGATGTTTGGGCTGTGGATAATAAATCTAGAGGCAAAGTTTGCAACCTTTGCTTTCTAAGTTTATTAAATTCAGTTAACTCCTCATCTTCATAACTCAATTTAGCAAGTTGTCTGACTTGGCTTATTGAATCGGCACTCATGAACAGGTCGTCAAACTGGTCTTCTTGATGAACAACCTTTGACAGTTTGGCCTGTTCCAAGGCAATGAAAGCAGTCTTTTTTGGATCATAGAGTCTATTTGGAATAGAAGTCAGGGATATCAATTGGAGTTTTGCTGCTTCCTTCTCTGCATGCTTGTAATTCAGCAGCGTATAAACTCCAATTCTTAAAGGAAAAGAGGGCCATCCTCTCTTTTTCTCCTCTTCGAGAGTTTGTGTGACACCCTCAGACATAATCAGGTAGGAGATTTCCCGGGCTAACAATTTATCTGGGACGTACAGGGGGAGGACATGTGGCTTAGCTTTGCTTCCAAAAACTCTAATATAGGTAAAATGTTCTTCGCCGAACCAATGGGCTACGGCTGGGAGATCAAAAGAAGCTTCATAGGAAATTCTAGGGATAGGTCTGTCAAAAATAGAATAGTGAACGGGAACCATAAAACCATTGCAGATTTGATATAAATGGTCTTTGTGAGAGGGTTTCCACAATTTCCGATGGTACAAGTGAATGGGTGTTGGGTCATGGGTTGTCCATCTCCAACCAAGGATAGGAAACTCAGAATTAAAACAAAGGGTATCCATAATGTAAGCAGAGTAATAGAATGGTGGGATTTTTCTCTCAGTGACTCTGGTTTTGGCCCTAAACTCACGAATAGCCATGACCAATTTATCAGACAAAATAGTGGCCCAATCCATGATTATACTATTGACGGCTGCTTCCATTAAAGGAACCATATCAATATGAATATTTGCAGAGTCATGAAATCCCCACAATCTACACATCATAATCCCGGCGTAGCAATAAGGTGAAGCCAAAGAAGCATTGGAGTACTTACCCAACATATCATGCTTGTGTTTAGTTGGATTTTGCTTCCACTCTCGGAGAGGTTCGGATGGCGATTCATTCTCCTTCGCAAATTTCTCCAAAAAGGCTCTATTATAGACTAGCTCGGGTTGAGGCAAATGATACATCCGTCTCAAGTCATCAGGCTTGAAGGAACCGAAAATCCTTCCATCCTTAGTATGGAAGGTTCTATCAGTGAGAGTAATTTCTTCAATTGCCCAACGTACCACATCAGTATAAGGAAAGACTTGTTCTCTGGCTGCTATTCTGTGCAGAAAGGAGTCAGCCAAATCTTTAAGAGTTGCCTCAGACTTTCTTAGTTCATCCACACTAGCCTCCGTTACTGTCTGTTCTGGTTGTTCTGCTTCTAGAAAATTGTATGTACCTTGCCATGTAGTACCAGGAAGACCAGTGCATGTAGTATCTGAGATTAAGCCTTTCTTTGAAACCATAGCAGCTTGGCCTGAGACAGGTGTTGGAGTAGAACCTGCCACCTTTTTGAACTTCTTTCCCATCATATTCAGACTCCTCTCGGTTGAATTCTACACAAATGCAAGAGAAATCGTAACAAAGAAATAACAATGACCATCCATAACGGGATAGATATATAACTTGAAGCGTGGTGAGATTAATTCTAAAAGTGGCTGTGGATCTAATGATTTGAGAGGGCACCGCAGATGCAATGATGGTGATTTTACGGCCTGCAGCTTCATAAATGACCATTACTTAAGTTATTAAACCGAATGACCCCTTAAAACGTGCAATAGATTTCTTCAAAGGTCTAATCGTAATTGCTCGTTAATTCGAAGGGGCAAAGCTTTAAATACGCATGCATTACCTTATCCCTTTACTTAACGGCATTTTGAAATTTGTGCTTTTGTCAAATCGGATTTAAATATAACTTTAATGCTTTGAAATAATCATCCTTTTATTAGGAGTTCTGGTCATCATTAAGCGTCATCGCATCGCATCGGGAGTGTGAGTGACAATATCATTTGGGAGAGATCTTGGCGAATGCCGATTGCGACATTGTATCATATTAGCGCGCGAACATAATCCCTAAATGCATATCAATTGATTTACCGACTACCGATAGCGATATCACATCGCATCGGGAAAAAGATCTGAACGTCTTATGAAGATGTATGGGATTCTGCCGACTACCGATAGCGATATCGCATCGGGGAAAAGATGTGTGCTTTTTCTGGGTGTGCATTGGCTATCGCCGATGGCCGATAGCGATATCGCATCGGAAAGAACCAAGGTAGCAAACGGTCTTGCGATTGCCTTTTCGGACTTAACCAAAAATTGCTTATTATTTGTTCAAAAAGGCTTTTGTTAGCAAATTCATTTGATTATCATACCTTTTTCGAACAAATTCATTAATGCCAATTAAAATTTTTAAAAGGGACCCATTTCATATGTTAATTGTTTGTGGTAAAAATATTATGAAATGGGGGGTTGTTGTAGGGCACAACAGGTCCCAGAAGAAAACATTTCCCCCTCAAAATTTGGAATT
Organism: Pinus tabuliformis; assembly: GCA_031772625.1. Classification (NCBI taxonomy): domain Eukaryota; kingdom Viridiplantae; phylum Streptophyta; class Pinopsida; order Pinales; family Pinaceae; genus Pinus; species Pinus tabuliformis. Next base: position 723,691,443 of record CM062817.1, read on the forward strand.
TGGCTCTGGTGTGGTAGCTGCAAGAAACAATGGATGCATCTGTCTATGTTTGGGTGGAGAGTCATAGTCTCAGACCCAGTTTCCCTACAAACTAAGGGATAAGTATTTGTGAATACTTCTTGCATTTAATGGATGGTGTTGCATTGTTTTCTGTAATAGGTATGGAAAATAGGGACTGAAATTATTCTATTGTGCATATACTTTTGGTGCAATCATGAAGGGATATATCCTTGACTTGTATGCTGAATATGTCTATGTATATGTATGTGTACATGTGTACTTGTGCTTACACTTAGTAGTAAATATGTTTAATAGCCTAAGTATTGGCAACCACAACGTATTTGATGCTTAAGACGTGAAATGAGCTCCATAACAATGATGCCTAAGCTATAGAGCAGAGGTGGACTCCTACTTTAAATAAAATGTTTATGTATGTCTAGGAATAATCCAATAGCTAATATTAATGAAATTAATGATCTATTTAAGGCCCAAACCATGAATAGTTAAAAGAAGTTGGTTATGAGACCCTTTTTTATTAATTAACAATTTATATGGAAGACCCTCTGTTGGCTAGAGTTGATCATTATATACATGGAGGTAATTGCTTATACGCTGTTGTGTAAAAAAAAAGTAGTGCATGAAGGATGAGGGGATTTTTCCTGGGGCTGGTTGTGCCCGATGACCTTACTGCAATAGCCTTTAACCTTTCATTTACAACAACCTCCATTCCCAACACAAGTATTTTGGCTATGAGGACTACAGGTCCCTTCCAATAGCCAAATTCCCCAATAACCCATGAGTGATTCCAAGAAATTGCTTGCAAAGTTTGTGTAGACTCTGGAACTATTCACGTGTAGTAGGAGAGGTGGTAGCCTCTTGTAATCTCACACTAGGCCTATGATAGATATTAGACATTGGAGCGCCTATGCTGCAATGTGAGGAATTCCCTACTCAAAGGTAGGGAAGGATCGTGGGATAGGAATCTCTCAATGTAGCTATCACCCAAGTTTAGAATGGGTAACGCAGTGGAACACTTTAATTTGAGCCCAATGGAGTGGCGAGATCTAGAGGCTAACCAGACCTTTGAGACCGAGCCACAATCAAGAATACTAGCTCGAGGAAGCCTACATAGTGGTACATCTAGTCTCTGGGGAGAGCGCAAAGATCACTGCTGAAGGCATTGTATGAGGCAAAGTCGAAGTCCCTTGATCGAGCCATTGTATAAATGGTAAGGGAAAATAATTTGTTGTGGCTTAAGGGAGTGAAGTCCTAACCTTATAGGAAAAATTAGTTAGAACCTTAGGCGAGAAGGCTTCTAATTGGAGTGGTCAGAATCTACCTTCATGCGATTGGGTAGAGGAAATCAACGTGGGCTATCTCTTGGGCCCACGCAGCCATACGTACAACCCAGAGGTTAGAGATCAGAACCGATGCCTTAGTGGTAACAAAAGGAGAGCGATGTCGACCTCGACTAGTCGGAGTTCAGGTCATGTGTTAACGAAAGGGAATGCGGTTGATAGGAAAACCCGACTAGGTTGGAGGTCATGGGTTGTGTAGTTGGGAGGAAGGAAAGCCCCTAGTTCTTAGAATGGACCAACCTAGACTTAGTCAGAGGTCGGGAGGTTGGGATGTGCCATGACATTTTGAATAGGGAGATGTGTATGTCCTGACCATTCCGCTCACCTGTTGGTGGGTGAGCCCATGGTGGACCACTGCGTGGCAATAGGAGAAAGGTGACCATCGTTCCCTATAGGTGGGAGAGAAAAGGAAGGACAATTAAAAGTGAATAAAAAAACCAGGAGTTAGAGCCTCGTAATCTCATTTCCATGACCGGACAATGGGGACCGAATCCACCGATGACGACTCTCTTACCTATGGGTGGGTAAGGGGGTATGTTACAGAGAGGTATCAGAGTCTCCAGGTTCAAAACTGGACTGGATGGGCTTTCATCATGAGCCAGTGATGGTAAAAAAAAACTAAATGAAATGAAGAAAAATAATTATCTAAGTGTTAAAAGTCAAGTTGCTTTCTTGATTACCGATTAGGGAAGAGAAAGAGAAACCAATATTATGGAAAATTGTCTTAGACTAGACCAGGGAAAATTTTAAGAACCCCCCCAAAGTTACATGTATAATAAATGGGCAAATCTCCATGGTATATAGGAAAAATGGAAGGCGATTTTATCAATAATATGATATGTATATATAAGTTTTTGGCGAATCTCTCACTAGGCATGGTGAATATTTTACTTAATTATAAAATCTTGTGTTTATTGAATACACAAATGAAATCATTGCATTTCTTTAAAACATATTTTGAAATCAAAATTACTGAAATTACATATCGATAACCTAGTGGGTGTAGGATAAAATTCACTCGTGCCATCCACAGAAAGCATGAGAAAAAACCTAATACTATATATAAAACCAAGAAAAATTCAAATTCATCACTTCTAGGGACCTCGTAACCACCCTGCCAATACACAAGTATGTTCTTGTTTGCAATTAGAAAAATTACCCAATTACAATCTGTTTACTCCAACATATGTTGGAAAGTTATAGAAGGATGACTAGTGCAATCAATCCATTCCTTTTAGCCCTGGATTTGTTTCAGTTTAAAACAGAAGTATACAAATATACTTGTCCAATGTCTATGCTTTAACCATTCACCTTAAGATGTTTTTACAATATAATTTCCTAAGTCTATTTAATATCTTCATTATCATAAAAACCAACCTATGTCCATCTTAACTCCACATCTACCACTCTTAGGGGGATGAAATCTATTTATCCCTCTGAGCACTTGGTAGACCCAGAATTAAGATGGATCTAAGATGATAGAATTCCCCCTTTAAATAGTCTATGCTCACATGAATACCATGGTATTACCATGGGTCAATACCATGGGTTATCATAAACTTGGAGCTTAAAAATTACTATTAGTAATTTATAAAAATAATAAAATTAATAGTTGATTTTTATTTTATTTTTTCTTTTAACCAAGCTAAAATGTTTAACATACATTAAATTACAACATCCATTTTACTCTTGATCGAATCAAATATTTTTTCACTCTATGCTAGTTTGCATATCACGATATTCTCGGGGGTTACTAGATCCAGAGTAAAGATGGATCTATGCTGGTTTAATTCCCCCATTTAAATAGGCTACATTCCAGGTGAATACCATGGGTCAATACCATGTGCCATTTTGGTGAATACCATGGGTCAATACCATGTGCCATTTTGGTGAATACCATGGGTCAATACCATGTGCCATTTTTATTTTTATTAATACTAATATTAGGGTTAATAATGTTTTTTTGCATGGTATTAATAAAAATCTAGTCCATGGTATTTGTCCCATAGTATTTTTCCCATAGGTTTCACCTAAATATAACGCATTTTTTGAGTGTTCGTAAATATAAGGTGAATTATAGAGTAAATATAAAAAAAATGTTTTATTTGTTTACCATACCTCGTTTATTTATATTTTTATTAATTTACCATACCTCTTTTACAAATATGGTATTTGGCCCATAGGATTCACTTAAATAAAACCTCTTTCTTGAGCCTTCATAAATAGAATGAGGGTTATGGACTAAATATAAAAAGAGGTTTTATTTATTTACTATGCATCTAGTTTATTTATATTTTTATTTATTTACCATACTTTTTGAGTAAGTATAAAAAGACGTTTTATTTATTTACCATACCTCCACTTTACTTATATTTTTATTTGTTTACACCCTTGCATGTATATAAGGTGACTTATGGAGTAAATATAAAAAATATTTTATTTATTTACCATACCTCTCATTTATTTATATTTTTATTAATTTACCATACCTCTTTTATAAATATGGTATTTGGGCCTTTGGCCCATAGGATTCACTTAAATAAAACCTATTCTTGAAAATGGGCCAATGGATTCACTTAAATAAAACCTATTCTTGAAAATGGGCGAATGGAAGGTTTTAACTCCTAATTTCAAGGGCTAAATTTACCTTTTTTACCCTCTCCCTTAAAATAAGGTGGACTATTTGAGGTGATTTGTAAAAATGTACTATGATACAAAATATTTGCCCACTAAAAATCTAAAACCCCTTAATTTCGTCAAAGGGCGAACATTCGCCCCTAAAATTTTCTATGGACTAGAACTATGGTTGTGCTGTGTGTTTGATGGTTGTAAATCATGAATATGCTGATCATTTTGTCATGATTTAGATGTAACCTGATTATCATATTGAAGGGAATGAATGATTGATGCATATGATTTGTAAGTACAAATGACACACTAACATGACTGTTTTGTCAAAACAAAATTTCCATGGTAAAATGTTGATCCTGAGTTTGCATTGTTATTTTGAAATGTCTAACAATGTGTGTGACTGACAACACATCACAAGTAGCATTAAAAAAAATAAGTCAAACTGATGGGGACCAAAATGGCTGAATACAGTTCCGATTAGTCACAACACGGAAGTCATGTGGTTAGAGAAAATGATGGAGAGAGATCAGTTGGCCAAAGGGGAGGGAATCATTCTCCAGACTGGATGGACATCTTGAGAATTGTAATGAACGAGGTGAGAATATTTAAGACCAACAATGAGAGTCCGGTAAGAGCTCAAGAAAGGAAAGGAGAGATAAATGCAGTCATCCTATAAAGTCTCTCAGATTGGCAGAGGCATAGGCATTTTGAGAGGAGGGTGGGTCACAAAGATAAGAAAATCCTTCAGGAAACTGAAGAAAACACCAATGGAGCAGATGGTGGTAGGTATAGGAAAAGGCATAGGCAAGGGAGTGAGACACTTTTTTAGGAGGAAAACCTTTGAGCACTCCAAGAAGAGAAACTAGTACGCAAGTGCAGTGCTCAAGCAAACGTTTTAATTCAAAGCATCTACATACTCGCCATCGCCATCATTCAACAAGCGAAGAAAAGGAGCACATGCCTGAAGGATTTAAGAAGGAAAAGACACCTAAATTTGATGGGGATGTAAAGAAAGCAGAGGATGCAGAAGCATGGTTGTTAGGAATGAAGAATTTTTTCAGAATACATGACTATTATGAGAATATGAAGGCTAGAGTTACCTTGTACATCTTAAAAGGGAAAGTCGATATATGGTGGGAAGATGAATAAGAATCTTAGAGCCATTTATGAGAAGGAGTTGACCTAGGGAGAGTTTGAGAAGCTCTTTAGAGAGCAATACATTACTGAGCAATACTATGATAATAAGGAAAAAGAGTTTTTTGAACTCAAAATGGGTCAGTTAACTAGTGATGAGTATTTCACCAAGTTTTTGGAACTGTTGAGTTATGTACTATATCTCAAGGATGAGAAATTCAAGATTCAAAGGTTCATAAATGGGCTTCCCTTGGTATTCAGAGATAAAATCGAACTGCTGTAACCCTAAACCCTGAATGATGTTATCAAGAAATTAGAGTACTACTGTGAATAAGCAGAGCGCAAGCTTGAAATCAGGAGTAAGTGGCAGGTCAAGAGCAATGCTAGACATTATATGAATTGGACCAAAAGAAACCTAGATAGGAGGGAAGTGAAGCACCCATCTCAGGCATGGTAGTTTCAACAAAGACCTAATGTTGTTGTTAAGAAAAATGTGCAACAAACGGTGCCAACAAAACCCAAGCTTGAATGCCGAGAACCACTAAAGTGCTAGACTTGTGGTAGGGATCATAGGAGGAGATATTGAGCATATCAGCAGAATGTTGGAAAAAATATTTACAATTCTCAAGAGGAAAGTACAATGGTTGAAGTGGCTTAGAGTATACCAAGGATCTATGCAATAGTGGACAATCATAAAGCAGATCCCTAGACATCCATCAGCGAGATGGAAGGTAAGCTACAACAACAAGTAATTTGTATTTTAATTGATCCAGGTTATAATTATAGCTACATCAGCCCAAAACTTGTTGAGAAGTGTGGATTGGGAAATGAATTGCATCAAGAACCTTGGTTGGTCAAAATGGCCTTGGGAATAAGGAGAAGAATAAGCCATTGGGTAAAGTCACGTGCAAGTGAGCTCAATGGCATGCCCACAAAAACCCACTTGAATGTGTTGCCATTGGGTGGGTATGGCATATTATTAGGCATGGATTGGTTGTACTCTCACCAGACCAAGGTAGATTCCTATGAGAAATCTATGGAACGTGTTGTCGCTTACTCCAAAATGTGTTTTCATCTCTCCAAAGAGTAAATGAGTAGAGAAGTTTGTAGTCATATTCTAAGCCTCAAAAAGACCCAAATCCTACATCATATCATCTCCATTGGAAATTTATCTGAACAAGATTTCCAATGATATGCGACAGCCCAAAAATGGACTCCTGGATCAAAAGATATGGTTTGCAGAAGTTCAAGAATTAAAGCCATAGGGAGGAATATCAAAGATCGCATATCAGAGGTCCAGAGATATCGGCGATCACAACATCAGATCATTAGGAATATTAACGATCACACATCGGGGCATTAGGGATATTAATGATCACAACATCAGAGCAACAAAGATATCAACAATCGCATATCATAGGTAGGGCATACCAGTGCATCGCAACATGAGAGCATCAATCATATCGACGCATCACATATTGGATGTTTAGAGACATCGGAGATCGGAAGTCGCAACATCGGAGCTTGGAGGAGATCGGAACATCGACAATCAGAGGATTGAAACTTCTGATAGTGCAAACCTTTAAAAAGTTGCGATATTGTTAAAAGTTTTGATAGTGCTAAAAACCGTTGGGGAGCGCCGATAAGGATTAACAAAGGATTTCATTGCAAAACCAAAGGTAGATAGACCCCTGTCTCTATCCTCTAGCATGACACATGGCATCATATGATTGGCTCCGATAAAGATACGTGGTAGGGAGTTTTGGTGTTTTGAGGGGCTTAACGGGGAAAATATGGGTGACATATGTCACCACTCATGAGGTGCCGCGTGGAGTGATGACGTCATATCGGAGATCACATATTGGAGGTTGAGGATGTTGACACTTTATGACAGTTGGAAATTGAAAAAGTGCTGATAAGGGGGCTCCGATATTAGGGCTAGCACACGGTCGAGAAGAACTCATAGAACCAAGGGCGCTAAGCTATTAAAAAAGGAAAAACGCCCCCCGGGCAGGAACAAAATGCTCTAACACCTTAAGGCTAAGCCTCCGTCACTGCACCCAGTCCCATGGAGGAAAATAGAAAGGGGATAAACAAAAGTGGCCAAGGACATTAGAATTCTGTTTTCGTATTGTATTTAAGAATAATAGTCCCAATGAGTAAAGGCTCTGATATAACGCTATTGCAATAATATAGGTCATATTAAGCTCCAATAGTGTAATACAGAGAGTTATAAGATGGATGAGTCAGAAGCTACAAGATTGGTTGTGGGAACATGAGGAGTTGGACTTAGGGGTAATCGCAACTGTCAAAGATCGTTGGGTCAAAGCAGTAAGGACCAGGATCCATAGGAAAGAGTGTTGGATCTTCCTTGAAGTGATGAAAGTCATATATGTGCCCTGATGCACGTCTTTAGTGAGATAAATGGAGGTATGGGACTCAAGAAGTAGTGTGTAGGTCACCTGAGAATTAATTTCTCAGCATGGGAGCTCCACACAATTAGGAAATGAAATAATTCTAGGGCGATCTATGTTTCTTCACCGTGACAAGAAATTGATAGTTGATCGCTCCCAGCTCCAAAGAGTGGGGAATTCAAGCAGTTAAGGCGAAAGTGACTGGTGAACTGGCCGAGCAACTAAGGAGAAGCGTCATGGAAAATATAGGGCCTGATCGAAGGCCATCACAGGAACAAAGGGAGATATTTTCCTCAAATCATCAGTTAGTTTTCCCATGTTTTGTTATTTTGTACTTTGTTGCATTTTAAAGAAGCAATCAAATCTATTGTAATCATTTTGGGCAACAGAGCCATCGCACGCCGAGACAGCTAGTTGATTAGACAACTTGAGCTTGGCTAAGATATTTTGATACTATTTTTCAAAGCTTCCCCTTTCCTTATAAATAGAGGGAAGAAAAACTTAAACAAGGTTCCCAAATTTTACATTCTAGAGGCCCTCTGTTTGCAGAGAAAGTGGTTCCACCTTGGTCCAATTTGTTTGTTCATGTGGTGTTTGGGCATGTACAATTTGTAAATGTAATGGATTCGTGATTTTGACTCCATATTCAAGGATTAATGAAGCAGTTTGGTTGATTCCAATCAGAATGCACATTATGTTTTCCCCTTTGTATATCACTTCATGTATGTCTTTCCTCCTCTGAAACCGTGTAATGAAGCTACTGGTTTCACTCTCATTCATGGTTGTATGTTTGTTGCTAAGTAGTAAAAGTACCTGTGTAACAACAAATTTACTTGTGTTATTTGATAGCCCCAGTACCTGTATGTAAACACAATTTTTTTATGCTAATTGGTGACAAATATATTCATGAGTCATAGAACTTGAGACCTTAATTCAAGCTCCACTTTTTCTGCATTTTCACCTCCTCACTCTTCCATATTTCTGCCGGAGAATGTTGCTTATGATTCTATGCTATGTCCAACCCTCTACATCGATTTCCCTCCTCTCCTTTCTCCTGTTCATCTATACTACAACAACAATGTTAAGCTGCATATTGCTGTGTGTTAGCCACTAGAACCAAGACATTTCTCTTTGAGATTAGCCATACCTACCAGTGTGTATTTTCTTGAGTTTACCTTGATGAAGGACTATTGAACCAAGCCCCTGAATTATCTCTTTTCAAACTATGTTACATATGGAGTGAAACAGAAAGCCCTACTGAGAATCTTCAAAAGAACTCCTCTCGGATGCCATACGCATTGGTCTCTTATAAACTGAGAGGTTGTCTCTAGGAGGCTTCTATATCTTTTGAAAGCAATTTTGTGACAGGAGATAGGAAAAACTACAACATATTTCTGGCGCCTTTTCCGGGGAACTAATCATTATTTTTTCATGGGTACAACAATTTTTACATTCCCTCTGTCAGGTGAGCAAGGTAAGTGTGGGTTGAAGATCTCTCACCTTAGCAACTCCACTGTTTGAACCTTATTATAAACACCTTGGTGATGCCACTATCTATATCCTTATTTGGTCATCCTGGATTTCAAGAGGCCTCATACTTTCTCTGATGCTAAACAACAGAAAACTTCCTTGACATTTGAACTTGAGATCATTCACCTAAAGGGGGTTTCAAAATGGTCATTCCTGCATTCTTGGCCAACAAATTTTCTCCACTGTATTTTTATTCTATTGCTGGTTATCCCCATCATGTCCCTAATTCCATGAATGGTATACCTATTTTCCTAGATAGTGGAAGCACAAATAGAAGGCTGGACTAGCACCTCAAGCATTTTCATGAATTCATGGAACAACAGGGTTTTGTTTTTGAAGATGCGAAAATGAAATTATTCATTTATTCTTTAGAGGAAGATTTTAGAGTTTGGTATAGAACAATACTTCATGGAAGTATATCTTCTTTAAAGAGCTTTCACATAGAATTTAATCTTTTTTACAAAAGATGATATCCACTGGGTGCTCCGTTTGAAGATTGTTGTGCACATTTTAATGTTGAAAATATTTCCGAGGTTAATGATCCTACTGAAGATATTTGTGGGGCTCCACTCCAAGAAGATATATACTTGCATCAAGAAGCATCACTCAACAATCAAGAAAGGGAATAAGGAGACATCATCAAGCTGAAAACAAACCCTTAGAGATCTCATTCTACCGAATGTGATGATTCTCCTTCTACTGAATGTGGTGATTCTCCTTCTTATGATTTGGATGAATACGATGGGATGTTGAGAAATGCAGGAATACAACAGTCCCAGTCATGGGAAGCTGCACAAAAAGAGGAGGCCCACCAAGAGGTTTATAAAGAGGCTCCAATTTATGATTCACATCTTTCAAATGGAGAGCAAGTTCAAGAAGCTGATATTAAAGTCAATAAAGATTGTCCGATCTATGATTCAAAGGAGGATAAGATTGTTGCAGATTGTCAAAGGGATCTACCTACAAACAAGTGGGAAGAATATTACCAAAAAAAACTCCTTCAAGAGAAGCCTAAAGTTGAATATCCCAACAATGTCAGTGGCTACCTATTACAGAAACATTCCTCCTGGAAAATTGTTCAAGAAAGGGAGACAACCATAAATGTTTCTCATCAGTTCCATGATCCAGTAGCTGAATAGATGACATCATTATTTGGTTAACATCCAATCTCAATTATGGGGTATGTATTAAATGTTTTACCTCAAGATTTCAAATGGTGAAATTTTAATCACTGATTTTCAAGAACACATCCCAATTGGAAGGTTCATGGAGGAGATTAAAAGAACTAAGCATCAAATGTCAGTTTGGGGGAAGTGGTGCATACCTATTTTAGTTGTTTACTTCCAAGAGAACAATGGCATAAGGTTTAGTACTTGGATTTTGGGCAGGTATCATTGGAAGGTTGACCTCACTTGGGTGAATTTAGCCCTATGCATAAGTAGGAGTTGTATATAAATAAGCTCACTAGTTGAGCATTTAATTTTTAGTTGTTAGAGTTTATATTTTTGCATTTCGGTATTATGAGGAAGGGAATCCCATCAAATAAAGTTCCATGGATATTTTCTAGTTTTATAGGTTCAATATATTTTTTGACTCCATGCTCAATGATGAAGGCTACTAGTCTACACGTTTTCAACACCTTGCCAGCAAGGCACTGCCCCCAATTGGAGCCAATGTTGTCACTTACTGAAAAATGTGTTTTCAACTGTCCAAAGAGTAAATTAGAAGAGAATTTTTTAGTCATATTCAAAGCCTCAAAAGGACCAAAATCCTACATCATACCATCTCCATCAGAAAGTGCTCTGAACAAGCTTTCCAACGATATGTGGAAGCCCAAAAATGGACTCTTGGATCAAAAGATATGGCCTACTCAAGTTCAACAATTGAAGCCATAGGAAGGAATGTCAGTGATCGCATATCAAAGGTCCAGAGATATCAACGATCGCAACATTGGAGCATCAGGATCAGAGATATCAACGATCACAACATCAGAGCATCAGAGATATCAACGATCACAACATCAGAGCATTAGAGATATTGACGATCACATATTGGAGGTTGGGAATACCAGCGCATTGCAACATTAGAGCATCAAGCATATCGACGCATCACATATCAGAGGTCCAAAGGCATTGAAGATTGATGGTCACAACATCAGAGCTCGGAGGAGATTGGAACATCAACAATTAGAGGATCAGAACTTCTGAAAGTGATAACCTTTAAAAAGTTGCGATATTGTTAAAAGTTCTGATAGCATCAAAAACCACCAGGGAGCACCGATAATGATTAACAAAGGATTTCATCGCAAAAAAAAAGTGGACGGGCCCTTTTCTCTCTCCTCTAGTAGGACACGTTGCAACATATGATTGGCTCTGATAAAGACATGTGGCAAGCAGTTTTGGTGTTTTGAGGGGCCTAAGGGGGAAAATATGGGTGACATGTGTCACCACTCATGAGGTGCCACGTGGAGTGATGACATCATATTAGAGATCCTCATATTATTAGGGGCTTCGATATTAGGGCTGGCACATGTTTGAGAAGAACTCATAGAACCAAGGGCACTAAGCTCTTAATAAAGGAAAAATGGCCCCTGGGCAGGAACAAAATGCCCTAGCACCTTAAGACTAAGCCTCTGGTCAGCACATCCAGTCCCATGGAGGAAAATAGAGATGGGATAAACAAAAGGGACCAAGGACATCGAAACTGTATTTTCGTAATGCCTTTAAGAATAAAAGCCATGTAGGAAAATATAAAGGGGCTAAACAAAAGGGGTCAAGGACATCGAAACTCTGTTTTCGTAATGCCTTTAAGAATAAAAGTCTCGATGAGTGAAAGCTCTGATATAACACTATTGCAATAATATTGGTCATATTAAGCTTTGATAGTGTAATACAAAGAGTTATGAGATGGATGAGTCAACAACTGCAAGATTGAATGCAGGAAAAGGAGGAGTTGGTCTCAGGAGTAATGGCGACTGTCAAATATCGCTGGGTCAAGGCAACAAGGACCACGATGTATAGGAAAGAGTGTTGGGTCTGCATTTGAAGTGAGACAAGTCATCTCTGTGAACTGACACACGTCTTCAGTGAGATAAATCGAAGTATGGGACGAAGGAAGAAGTGTGAAGGTCACTTGAGAATTAATTTGTCAACATGGAATCTCCATGCAGTCAAGCAATGAAAGACTGCCAGGTCAATCTCTGTTTCTGCACTATGACAAGGAACCGATAGTTGATCACTCCCAACTCCAGAGAGTGGGTAATTCAAGAAGTTAATACGGAAGCGATATGTGAACTAGATAAACAAATAAGGAGGAACATAATGGAAAATACAGGGCCTGATCAGAAGGCATCATAGGAACAACATGGAGATATTTTCCTCAAATCATCATTCAGTTTTACCATGTTTTGTTATTTTGTACTTTGTTTCATTTTAAAGAAGCAATCAAATCTGTTGTAATCATTTTGGGCAGCAGAGCCATCTCATGTCGAGATAAGTATTTCATTAGAAATTTGTAGCTCGACTAAAATATTTTGATACTATTGTTTAGAGATTGCCCTCTCCTTAAAAATAGAGGGAAGAAACACTAAAAAAAGGTTCCTAAATTTTGCATTCTAGAGGCCATCTGTTTGCAGAGAAAGTGGTTTCACCTTGGTTCAATTTTCTTATTCATGTGGTGTTCAGGCATGTAAAATTGTTAAATGTAATGGTTCAGTGATTTGGACTCCATCTTCAAGGATTAATGAAGCCGTTTGGTTGATTCCAATCAGAGAAATGCACAATATGTTTTCTCTTTTGTATATCACTTCATGGATGTCTTTCCATCTCTAAAATTGTGTAATGAAGCTTCTGGTTCACTCTCATTCATGGTTTCAAGTTTTCTTAGAAGTAGTAAAAGTACTTGTGTAACAACGAATTTACTTGTGTTATTTGATAGCCCTAGTACCTATATGCAAATATGGATTTATTTATGCTAATTGGTGAAAAACGTATTCACGAGGCATAAAACTTGAAACCTTAATTCGTGCTCCACTTTTTCTGCATTTTCACTTCCTCACTCTTCCATATTTCTATTGGAGACTGTTTCTTAGGATTCTGTGCTATGTCCAGACCTCTGCATCAATTTCCCTCCTTTCCTTCCTCCTGCTCATCTATACTACAACAACAAATTTAAGCTACATATTTCTATGTGTCGGCCACTAGAACCAAGACATTTCTCTTTGATATTAGCCATATCTACCAGCGTGTATTTTCTTGAGTTTACCTTGATGAAGGAATAGTGAACCAAGCCCCTGAATTATCTCTTTTCAAACTATGTGACATATTTTTGTAGCAGAAAGCCCTACTAATATTATTCAAAATCACTCCTCTCGAATGCCCTAGGCACTGGTCTCCTATTAACCCAAAGGTTGTATGTAGGAGGCTTCTATATCTTCTAAAAGCAATTGTGTGACATGAGATAGAAAATTATACAACAAAATTCTTGGATGAGCAAGGAACAAAGATAATATTGCAAGGCAAGAAGAAGTCCATATCCATAAGGCTGATATCTGCTATGCCAGCCAAACAGAACAACAGGAAAAGTTGCATGTTGTTTGCAGTGCAAGTTTCCAAGAATGAGGAAGTTGAGAAAGAAAAAAAAGATAATGGAATTGATTTTGTTCAAAATTACGTTGTTTTGCAACAATTTGCGGATTTTTTTCTAGTGGAGGACCCCAAGTTACCTCATAGAGAGATAGATTTCTCTATTGAGCTGGTACCAGGAGCAACACCAGCATCCAAGTCTCCATATAAAATGAGCACCCGAGTGTTGGTTGAGCTAAAATTGTAGTTAAAAGAAATGATTGACAAGGGTTACATAAGGACAAGTGTGTCTCCTTGGGGAGCACCAATATTATTCATAAAGAAAAAATATGGAACCCTTAGATTGTGCATTGTGTTATCACAAATTTAGTTAATGTTGTTGAGGCGCTGGAAATTTCAGTTTCAACGCCAATTTGTAAAAATAGTGTAAAAGCGCCGACAGATAGATATAAACACTATTGTAGGTTTGTAAAATAAAAATGCACTAAAAACTAGAGTAGGAGCACAAATTTGTAAAAATGGTCAATTAAACGCTGACAGTTGGAGTATCAACGCAAAATGAAAATTTCAAAATTTTTTATGTACAAAATAATGCGTTGATGGAGCACACATCATCGAATTAACGATAATCTATCAAGTGAGAACTACTTAATCATATGGTGATATGACATGATGGGTTTTCGGGTTCTACCGCCGAGAGGTAATTTTCAGTTAAAAAGTCATGATTGCATGAAAAGGTTTGTTGTAACCACTAGTGAGGTTTATTATATGATTTACTAACTTCCATGCTCCGAAATCATTTGTTTACAATGGTAAAATTGTATAATTCATGGTAAATGTTGTTTTCCCACAATCTTGGTTTCTGGGATAGAGTCATAAATATCTGGCGCTACCAAACCAAGAATCACAACAAAACTACTTTGCAAAATGGAATATAGACAACAATAAATCTAGTAGTGCACAAAATATAGACAAATTTTTACAAAGTATTTTACAAATATGTACAACAACCCAACTTCGTTATATTAATCAAACTAAATAATACAATAGTCTAGGGCCCTCGTAACAGGGATAATGGCCCTCAAATATCCACTAGTACAAGAATACAAAAATAGGGCTTGGTGTAAGTCCACCGATAACCAATCTACCCTCAACAATATACTCTAACCATTTGGCTAGCACATGCTCCCTTAGCTCCTCTCGGCCGTAACCTATACCTACTCGTTCCTTCGGCTCTTTATCTGCAACACTGCAATTATCAACGATCCAAGTCCATTTGGACACTGAACCTTGTATATCCAATCCGCTCACTAGTTAATCGTTCGTCCATCAATGCACCAACACATCGAGACTCCTATTGAGTTGGTCACAACTCCGTTTGTGAGAAACTCTCAATATTCCCAATACTGATCCTTAGCTACTTAGGGACTTCAACCCACTATGGTATTCCTGCGCTTCTCTAATGAATACTGACATGGGGCACAAAGGGTTGCCACCTATCACTGTTAGATAGCCATATCCTACAATGAACATGGGCTAGGATGACCGCTCATCATCTACTATAGATTTCCTTCTCTACACACAAGTCTAGGACTACTCAACTGCTCCTTTGGCTCATCAAGACTTGAGCTCAAAAACTGCCACTCTAGCAACCATTTAAGTCCATGAAGATGGTGCATATCAGACTTCGACTTGGACACTATCATGTTTCCCTCTAGCAGACCATAAATTCCCAATGAACTGTTCACACTTGGTCCACTCTCACGCTACCCTCCAACAGACCACAAGTGACCAATCCTTGCTATAACATTTGCTCCTAGTTAGGGAATCCAACACCTATGGAGATCCTTCCACATGGACACTAACAGACTCCTCAAATTATCCTCTACTAGGACACCCATCAAACCATCATCCAAGAGGCCATCTGCAATTCCTTCTGTTGCTGCCCTCTTGCCTAGGGATTTGTGCTTCCTACTGTAGCATATTCCTGCTAAGAAACCCTTTCTTCTTGCTGCCCTAGTCATCTAACAAGTGTCTAATACATTAACGAACAATCACTGTAGAACTACCACTAGTTATGGTATCTAACCTCCAAGTAAGCCCCTCCTCATTTGGCTACTATAGGCTACAAGATCTATCATCCAATTTGGTCAACACATGACACAACACAGGGCAACAACAGAGAAATGAAATACGTGTAAACTTCTATTCATGGATTGAATTATCATCACTGGTTAGGGCACCCTTATAGCCCACATAAGTCCACCATATGTGACCAAAAATAACATAAAACTCCACGACCTTCTCCCTTCCCCATGTCTGGTAACTCTCTACCCTAAATGACTACTCTTGCATCCTATTTTAGGTTTTTTTAACCATCCAAACAACCATTATAGGATTTCGGCCTAGTCACTATAGGTTTGTTACCCTCTCTGCCTGTTTAAGGAATAATTATCATGCTAAAACGAGCTTAGAACAACTCCCTACTACTGTGACTCCCTTCTTCAAACCTCCTTTTCTCATTCATTGAATTCCTAGGGGGAAATCAACATTAGATTATGCCTTTCAGCCCTCTCCAACTCACATGGCCCTTCTCCCTACCTCAGGTAAGGTCTGCAACTCCCTTGCAACAATATTATCAAGCCTTTGGCCTCCTATAATGAGAGAATTTCCTGCGGCCTTGAGAATAAAGATAACCTACCCAGAAAGTCCATCAAATACTCCTCTCCTATGCATCCCTTCTGCTAGGTTGAATCCACACCCAAACAGTGTGGGAGAAGCTCCAAGACTAAGTTCCTCCTCCTTTGCTTGGCTTCTACTAACATGCGGCCCAAACATAGATACAAAAGGAATCAAGTTGCTCACTTGTGTTTCTCCATAGATTTGTCCTAATGCTCCTTCCACACCTCTTATTTATACTTTAAGGTGTGGCTCCAACATAACGTCCAAGAGGGATTTTCTAGCTATCATAAGGCCTCCAATCACTAGGCCAAGCCTACACACAAACTTCAAAAATTCATATCTCAATTTTAACAACTTGAAATCGGATTATTTTTGGTGCGTTGGATTCGTCTCGACATGCGCTATCATCCTCATCCATCACATGTTGAAATCCCATCACGGATCCACACCTACATGCTTGGGTGCAAATCTCACAAGCTTGGGTTTCATGCTCACAAGTGCTTTTGTGGCACTCCAACATCCAAACCCTGAACCCTAGGGCTTAGAGTACCTCCCAAGTTACCAAAAATAAACAATTAACCTGTTGTATGTTTTGCGCCAAGAGAGGAAAAAGTGTTAGTTATCTCGAAACCCCAGGATCAAATCCCACTCCCATTTCTGGTGCTAGTGTTTAACGGTGAAAACTATGGGAAGGAGCAGAAAGTTACACATAGGAGAGCCTGAAGGAACCGACCTACTTGAATTTTACCTAGAGATTCACTAGCGTTTTCGAGAGGCAGGGTGGTAAAAATTCTTCTTCCGCTATACAAATTACCATGATTGACTTTTCAGGGCCTTTGCAGAGGGTTTTGATGGTCAACAGGTCAATGTTGGGGGAATCTCTTTTCCTTTTACTAAGGAGGTAATCGTAGAAGTCACGGGCCTCCCTGTAAATGGGGAAAGAAGTTTCAAGAGTCATGTTTTTGTCGGAAACAATGTGTCATTTTCCCTGAGGGATGAGTATAAGGATAGGTGCCGGTGTTTAGAAATCTAGAGGTCTTCTTTGAAGGGAGTGGCATTGTTTCCTACATATCGCACTGTTACTTCACATGCGAAGGACGTTTCAACCAGGTGAATTTTTACTATTTCCGGTTCCTTGATCACGTCACAGGTCAGGTTAGGATGAACACTCCTTATTTTCTGTTAATGAGTCTGAAACACGTGTCTGCAAGGGTTAGGGAAAGGCCCAATGTTTCTTCTTATTTTATATATCATAAGGGTTTAATTAAGCTATTAATTGAAAACCACTTGAGAAAGGTAAATAGGACTTGGGAGCATTTTATGTTTTGGGGAGGATTTGAAGAATCTATAAAACCAAAAAGGGCCAGAAAGAAAGGGAGTAAAAAGAAAACTAAACAACCCCAAAGCCTAGAACAAGGGACCTCATCCATGCAAACCAGGAGTCAGAAAAAGATAGATCCTATTATATATGGCTGTTACTCTGCTAGGATCAATTTGAATACCTTCTTTTGATTGCTAACTATATAAGCCATCTAGAATTCTCTATATAACGAATTTAGTAGTTCACCAAATAGTGGAATAGATGAATAAGTCATAATAATTTGTAGTGTTCCTCCTAGATTCGTTTCCGAAGACCAGGAGAAAAACATACCAAATATTGGTGGGATATCCACCATGACTATGTCCATTATCATTCTTTTTGCAGGTATTTGTGCCAAGGTTACCACTAGATCCTTTATTAACCCTAAAAACATGACTTTCCTTGAATCAAATGAAAGCAAGTCCTTATAGGATCTAGTAATCTCAAGTCCTAGGTAGTTGATGACTGACTTGGACATCAAATTGTGTGATTCTCCAAAATACAACATGGCATTATGAAGGATCATGTCATGAATATTTATACTAACATAAAATGGAGGTACATTGCCATTCGCACTAGTTACATGGGGACCAAATAAAAATTCAGGAGCATCACCATCCAAATGAAGAGAATCTCGTGAATTGATATTTATTTTATCATTTTCTGAACTTTTAACCATTGAAAAAATTCGTTTCCTATAGTGTTCATTTTTCAATAGTTCAACAAAAGGGATAGTTCAATAGTTAATGAAAAAGCTGTTGATGTTGGTTAGAATCTAGGGAAAAAACCACACCATTAGGCGATGGAGTCTAATTTGGATTAATGTAAGATCTCACTAAAACATCCAGTAAAGGCAAGGTAGCTAAGAAAATATGAATCATTTATTCACTGTGATGAAAGGCAGAATATAAGAGAAATAAAACACTGAGAAGGAGCATCAAACAAATGAATTCTAACACCGACTTTAGAAAGAAGAGTGCAAACAATTAAATCTATGAAAAAGTCATTGTTGACTTAGGTTGGGTTGACCCAGGTTCAAAGTTTACTATGCACCAACAAAACCCTCAACCACTAGCCCTTTCGGTAATGACCTACAAGAAAGTTGCAGTCTCACCCAAAGTGATTATGGGAGGTTGCAGAACTAGGTTTCTATAGTTTAAGGGATGCTACAATGTGGAACTTTTGTATTTTCTTTATGTTTGAATACTTATGAATTGATTCACATAAATCACTAACTTTATACTTGTATATTACTTCGTAGAATTACATTCATCACTTAAACCTAACATAAACATCTATAAACTTCACAATACTAAAATAAAGTGCAGATATTAAGAAAATAAACACATGTAGCCACATATTTTACCATGGTTCATCCCAATGTGGGACTACGTCCATAAGAATTGTTTCTTATAATATACAATTTGTACAAGAAACAATTCTTCCCTACACACATAGCTGCAGGGTGTATGCGCACTAAGCTACAAATGGTCTGCGCACTCAGCTGCAGACCCATGCCTCTGCGCACACATCTGTAGAGCCTCGCCCTTTCTCCGAAGTATAGATCAACAAAATACAACCATAAACACATATTTTGATCAATACTTAGATGCCTTTCTTCTTTATTGTTCATCCCTACATATACTATTACATGAGGGATTACATCGCTACATTATCATGGTTTCCAAAATACAAGGGACTATGGTCTAAAACCATCAACTTATACAATATTATATTATTTTTACAAAAAGGAAGGTGATTTGCCGTGAAGCCCCCATACTGCATTGCGAGTTTGCTGCACAGTCTTCGTTGTGCTCCACTGCTCTACTGTGCAGTCTGCTTCGTACTCTGCGACATCTTTTCTACTGTGCTCTCAAAAAAACTCGGGTTTCTTGCCCAAATTCTGGCCAAGTTGGGTTGTGACTAACATACCCCCAACACTCACCTGTTACTCATCTCGATTCACTTAGTTGTTGTGCCTCTGATCTTTTCTGCAATGGTGTTATAGGATTGGTTGAACTGTTGGAGCACTTCTGTCATCTATCTATCCTCGTTGCATGCTTCCTCCAACAATGCTTCTATTACATGCTCTGCTGCCTTCTGTAGCAATGCTGCCTCCTTTTGTCAAATCTCTTGAAGCTTCTCATCTATTGTCTGCAAGAGCTGAAGGGCCTCACCCTGCCAAGGCTGAGTTCTTTCTATCAATGTTTTCTCTTCTCTCTTCAGCTCTTCGATCCTCTTCTGCGGCACCTTTGCTTAATTGATATTTGTGAGCTTCTGCGATATAGGCAATGTCTTTGCAGTTGCTCTACTTTCTTCTAACTGTTGCTTCTTTTGTTGCATCCTCCTACAGTTTTTGAACTTTTGGATCTTCCTACAGTGAAGTCCAAATCTGCATACTCTCGTCCAGTAGTTTTCTGTAGTCTATTAATGTTGCGGAGATGCTAACCATGAATAAATTTAGGTCAACCTTCCTCGAGTCTCTTACATCTTGCAACGTATTTGGTTGCAACTTCAATTGCAACTCACTGATTTTTACTTTGTATTCAAATTTTGTTATGGAAAATTTATCCTTCTGTTGCTTGATTGAAAGGATGAGCTTCGTGACCTTTTCTTCTGCTGATTGCTCTTTGCAGACCTCCATGTCTGGAATTTTTTTACATGTTTTTTCTATCACATCTTTGAGATGATGATATTATTGTGCTATCTGATCTCTCTCTTGTATTGTCTGGTCAAGCTTCTGTGACATCATAACCCGCTCCTTTTCCACTTGTATGTTGAGATGCAATGTGCGCTCTTCCCTTAGGTTTAATTCCTCAATAATTTCTTCATGCAGCTTATGTAACTTTGGCAGAAGCACTACTGCGATGTTCATGTTTATGTGTGTCCACTCCTTGGTCTGCTACTAAATTTATGCTGACTCAAATTATAGAGCCCCTGCAGGTATTTGTGTCAGCCTCGCTGCAAGGGTAGGAAACTAAAAAAGCGCCTTACCCCTGACAGTGAAATTACCCCTCGTATTTATGGAGCCCCCAAAATTCATAAAAAATATGTCCCCTTGAGACCTATAGTCAATACTATAGGATCACCCACATATGAATTAGAAAAATATGTTGCAAGCAATTTAGCACCTCTTGTTGGCAAAACCAACTCTTACATCAAAGACTCCAACCAATATGTTGAATTCATTAAACATGCTAAGCTAGATCCGGGCGATAAAATTTTCAGTTTTGATGTGGTCCAACTCTTCACCAAGGTTCCCTTAGATGAAGAAATACAAGTGGTTAAAGAGGTGGCAGACCCCCAAATTGCAAAGTTGGCTAAAATTTGTCTATGATCCACTTTCTTCACCTTCCAAGGGGAAATCTTTGAGAAAACTTCAGGGGTAGATATGGGATCACCTCTTTCACCTATTATAGCCAATCTCTTCATGGAAAAATTTGAAAATAAGTCTCTTGACAGCTACCCATTAAAACCTATGTTTTGGGTCAGGTTTGTGGATGACACTAGTGTTGGTTGGCCTCATGGGGATGATGAACTTAAATTTTTTTTAAACCATCTCAATAGCATGTTTGATGACATCAAGTTTACAATGGAGATTGAGGAGAATAATTGCATACCATTCCTTGACATCCTCCTCATAAGAAACAAGGATGGTTCCATAGGTCACAAAGTGTTCAGAAAAAAGGCGCATACTGATAACTATCTCCATGCTGATTCACACCACCACCCAGCTCAAAAAATGGGTGTTCTTCAAAGCCTATTCACTAGAGCATGTAGAATTTCAGATGAGAACCACACTGAGGAGGAGATTACCTACTTAAGAATAACATTTTCTAACCTAGGATACAATAATAAAAACATCTTCAAGGCCATTCAGAAAGCCAAATCCAGAAACAAAAAAGACAAATCAAATAACCCCCCGACTACTAATCCCTACCTTCCATATATTTAGGGTGTCACTGACAAACTAGCCAAAATTATTAGAAAGAAAGATATCAAAACTTCATTCAAACCCTTGATAACTATTAAACAAAGAATGAAATCGGTAAAGGACAACCAAGAACAACTCCAACAGAAATGTGTTTATATCATCAACTGCTCTTGTGGAGAACACTATATTGGGGAAACAAGCAGGTCAGTTAGGATCAGGCTCAAAGAGCATAGTGTAGATATCCATAAAGAAAGAACATGCTCTTCAGCTTTAGCTGAGCATGCAGCTAAGACAAACCACCATATATACCTTGAAGACACAAAGGTCATTGCCAATGAAAAACACCATTTCAAACGTAAGGTTCGCGAGGCACTTGAGATCATAAAACACCCTCATATCCTCAATAGAGATGGAGGCTTGGAAATTAGTAGAAATTGGACCTCACTTCTCACCCCCATTGATTAAAATGACCATCCCTTTCACATCCCCCTACCTCTCTTCATCTTTCCCAGCCTCTATAGGTCAAAATAGCTCCTCCCATAACCTAAAATAACATTAAGAATTATAAGAAATATTTTGTTTCCAATATAATAACTAGACTTCATATTAAATATAAGTAAGGCTCAACTTAGAATACATTAACAATAATCCATTAACATAAACACATATGAGTTTAGAATCTAAGTTTTAATAATACATTAATCTCCTACAAATTAATTTTTTAAAGTTAATTAAATAAAATAAAATAAAATTATTTTCATTTTTATATTTTATTTTTATGTTTATTTACTTTTAAAATTAAAAATAGAAAACTTATTACATTATAAATAATAAAACCTAATTAAAATAATAATTTTAAATAAAACCTAAAAATAAACCAATTGCACAAACTTAAACTAAGTATTAATCTAGTATTAAAAGAAACAATTCACTAAACATCCCTCACTTAAAAACATAGATTAATATAGACTCAATTAAAATTTAAAATAAATAGAAAACTTACTAAGATAAATAAACTTAGTTGAAGGAACAAACTAATAAAATTAACTTAAATTAAGCAATAATTCAAAATTAAGAAAATCAATTGATAAACAAAAATAATTATATTTAATTAGAATATAATAAAATTAAAATGAATCTTTATAATAATATTAAGAATATAAAGAAAGAAATAAATTCAATAATGAACACAATTTGATAAATTATTAAAATTAATAAAAATATTATAAGAATATCATTAACAATAAAAATAATAAAAATGAATTTAAAATTCAAATCATTCAGATGGTCGGCTTACCAACTTGACAACTCACCTATACCATATTTATTGCTCACATTCTCTTCTTTGTAAATTAATCCTGATGATGAGTCTTGGTCTAGACTTGAAACGTCGATGAATTAAAGATGAAGAATGTGGAATATCCTAATTCAGTTTCTCAAAGGGTAGGAATGATCAATGTTCCTTCTGTAATCCTTTCCTATATTTGTGCAAGCTATCTAATTGATAATGCCAAAAGCTTCAACTCCACGATCCTTTCCTGCACACGTGTGATAAGTTCACTGTAGTGATCTTCCACCCTTTTCCAAGATTACGCTGTGATCTCCTGAACCTTATCTCCAATTTGGTCCAAGTCTCCCTCATTGAGAACCATTGGTGTGACCTCCTTTGACTTATCCACCTTATGCTTCTTTCTATCCTTGGAAGCTTCGCCTTGACTCTTCCTTTTCTTTGCGACAAATTTCTCTGTTTCTTCCTTCTCTATCTGCTTCGTCATATCCTCGCCTCCTTGAGGATCCTCTTCATTATGATGTTATTCTTCCTCTTCCTCTTCGTCTACTTCCTTCTCCTTATCTTTTCAACTTCCTTTGCCATGGTGTGAAGTGTACAATTATTTTTCTTCTGTTGCGCTCTATCCTTCCTCCTCTAGCGGAGTCATCCAATCTGCGGGCCATGTCTGCACTACTTCCAGTAGATCATCCTCTTTGACCATATATGGAAATGCATGCTATTTCTTCTTCCCGTCTCTGTGCGATTGTATGTAAAATCTATGATAATCCGCCTTAAACCTCACCATAGGGCTATATTGTCTGTATAAAATTGGCAAGAGGTGCAGATACCTGTTTACTAGCATGTGTAGATCTATCTAATATAGCATAAAAATATCCTATTTTCTTGTGCATGCGATGGTGGAGTGGTATGCCACAAGGAAGCATACCTCATGACCTCACATACATCTTCTTATATCAGAGGAAACTACGTATCATCCGGTTCCTTCCATTTCAACATAGAAATGATCAATAGTAACCATGCATAATGGAAAGATGTACCTTTCTCCTAGACCTGACAGTAGTCGTCTAGGAATTCCTTTCATAAATACACAACCCAGTTATACTAGAATCCATTTGCACACTGTGCAGCTAAATCCACCATTAACGTAGGTCATTTGCGTGACACTTCCTCATAATCTTGCTAGCCAGAATATGTGTGCGAAACAGACTGCTTGGTCGTTGATGTAGTTTATGTCATAGCCCCTGTTGCCTTTCACCAACCCATACTTCTGCTTCATGCTTTCTGCCAAGGCACGGTCTTGGTCCTTCCTGATGAACTCCTATGTAGGGTTCCACCCTTGGTATGGTAATCTCGTGATCCTCCAAATCAACATTTGGTCTATGGGGATTTTATTCCCCATCCACAGGTGTCCATCATGTACTAACATCAACAATTTTCGAACACACGCTGTGTTTGATGAACTCTTGCCGAAGTGCGACACATTTAACATGTTGAGCAGTCTTGACTGCGCCAACCCATTCACCCATCACTGTGGTTCTAACCTTGTCACTTCACTATATGGGTAGTGAACCCGCTGCAAGTACCGACCTGGTGTGAACTACGGGTACTTCGTCCGATCATTAAAATAATTATCTGTGAATTCTAGTTGTGGGATTTTCCCTAAAAGTTCTCCTTCAAATGACACATCCTCTGGAAATAGAGGTGTGAATGTTCCATACTTTGTGTCCTTGGAATCCTTTACTTGTTTAGTGTTTGGCTTCCTTGGCGGGATTGTGGGAAGAGGTGAGATGAATGCTGCGCCACCTTCCTCTGTCTGAATTTCCTCCACTTCTTCTTCAATGTTGACCTGCTAAGGTTTCTTCTGAGGCTTCATAGGTTTGGCATGCTTCTTGTCATTTTTTTTCTTGGTTCTAAGTTCCTTGGGTTGCTTCTGCCTCAGTGATGTCCGTGACTTCTATTACGGCGATGCTGCTACTGTGGATGTTACTGCTATGGGTGGTGCGACTAGTGATGTTGCAGGTGTATTAGCTATTGCTGCGGTGGCTTCTTCCATAAATCCTTATATACCTTTCTCGTTAAATATTTTCACAAATTCTTTAGTCGACAGGTTATTCATGCAAGAAATCTCTGCAACTCCTTCGTGCTATTACTCTCTCAAGCTCTCGATTCAGCAAAGTTATTAATCTGAGCAGGAATTGGCTATTTATAACAATTCCGGCCTTCAAGCCTCATCATTAGATTTGATTTTTTCCTGATTCTATTCAGATTGCATCATTAAATGCATATCTATCATTAAATTTTTCCAACTGTCGTCTTAAATGCAACTTGACGCCTACATTTTCCATTTTAATGGTCATATTTTACTTTTCTGATGAACTTTGACACGTCCCCTACTGTAGCATACCACTATCTTATGTTGCAACTTCCTGTGAACTTCGACATGTCCCCTCCTATAGCGCACCTCTGTCTTGCATCATGGCTTCCTGCAAACTTCGACATATTCTTGATTGTAGCGAAGTAATTTCTTCACCGAAGCTTTCTTTGTAGCGTAGTTTATAGTCCAATGTCCACTTTCAACTGCATGTGACACTAAGAATTTCCTTCTTTCTTCTTTACGATGAAGCTGTAGGGACAGGGTTGTCCCCATACAACTTCAATCTACTCCCATTCACTTTTCCTTGAATTAATTCTCCATTTAACTTCGCTAACTGTACTACGCCTCCATCAGTAATATATTTAATAACATATGGGGCTAGCCAATGTGTTTTGAATTTCCTTGGGAATTTAACAGAGTTACTATCATAGAGGAGAAACAAGGCCTCCTACCTAAAACTTATTTTGCTTAATATGCCTCTCATGCCAAGCCTTTTCTCTTGCTTTTTTCACTTGTTGATGAAATCTTAGAAACCTGTCTTCTTCCAGAGCAAGTAACTATGACATCCTTTCTTCCATTATGTCGGGGTCTGCCGTATTTGTAAAAGCTGCAATTCTTAGGCTAGGGACAATGTACTCCATGGGAATCACAACTTCATGGCCATAAACCAACCTAAAGGGTGTCTGACCTGTCAACTTTTTTCCTGTAGTGCTATAATCCCATGATACTGCTGGAATTATAAGATCCCATTCATCCCTATTCACATTACATACCTTAGTTAGTGCATTCTCCAAAATTTATTGAATGCCTCCACAATTCCATTTTCCAGAGGATGATGAGGAGCACTATTTTGGTGGTAAACTTTAAATTCCTCAATTAATGCTTCAACGGTTTTATTCAAGAAATGTGACCCTTGGTCCCTCATCAATATCTTTGGGCACCCAAATCTCGATAATATGTATTCAAA
This sequence comes from Pinus tabuliformis, assembly GCA_031772625.1. Classification (NCBI taxonomy): domain Eukaryota; kingdom Viridiplantae; phylum Streptophyta; class Pinopsida; order Pinales; family Pinaceae; genus Pinus; species Pinus tabuliformis. Next base: position 723,717,701 of record CM062817.1, read on the forward strand.
GATGAAATTCACAACAATTTTTGTGCTGCAATCCTTCACTGACTGTGCTTCAGCCCACCTTGTCAAATAATTAGTTGCAGTGATTATATACCTCACACCAGTCCTTTTCCCTCATGGATTGATAGGTCTAACAAAATCAATAGTCCATTTGTCAAAATCTTGCAAAGTTACTTGTGGCACTAGTGGCATCTCATCTCTCCTTGAAGGTTTTCTTGTTTTCCTATTAGTGTAGGCCACCATAGTCCTGCTCTTAATATTTTCTGCGCAATAGTTTTCCTTGCATAATGTCCACCAACTGCACCACTATGAGCTTCTATTAAAATTATCTATCTTTCATGCTTAGAAAAATACTTGTACAGTATTTCATCTGGTCCAATTTTATACAAATGTCCTTCTATTGGTGAAAAATCTACTGCCTTAACCACCAATTATTTCTTCTGCTGCGTAGTGTATTATAAAGGAGCCATCCCTTTGGTTAAGAACTGAATAATATCAGCGAAGTGATCATTTACTATCCTAATTGTAAACAATTGTGCATCAGGAATATTATCCTCTATATTTGTTGGTTCTTCTCCTATTCCTAAGCTTGATAAATGATCATGTGCAACATTTAGTTTTCCTGGCTTGAAAATGACTTCAAAATCATACTCCTGAAATAATAATGACCATCTGCAAATTTATCCTCCTAAAATAGGTTGATTGACTAGGTACTTTAGTGCAAAGTGGTCTATGAACATCTTAAAATGTGATCCCAATAAATAATGTTTGAATTTCTGCAAAGCATATACCATAGCTAGTCCTTCTCTTTCTGTAGTTGTATAGTTATTTTATGCTTTAGACAATTTCCTACTTGCAAAAGCTATAGGGTGATCGATTTCTCTTGCACCAGGCTGTGCCAACACCACTCCTAAAGATATGCATGAAGCATCCACATGAACATGAAATTCCTTATTCCAATCTAGAAATACCAGTATATGAGAAATTACCATCTTTTCTTTTAGTGTGTCAAGGCTCTTTTGACATTCTTCGTTCCATAGGAAAGTAACATCTTTCTTCAACAATTTTTCCATAGGCATAGTAATCTGTGCATATCCTTTGATAAATTTTCTGTAATATCTTGTATGTCCCAAAGTGGTGCGAAGCTGTCTCACTGTTTTTGGTGGAGGTAAATTCACAATAATAGCAATCTTTGCAGGATCCACCATCAATCCTTTCTTGGAAACAATATGTCCCAACAATATACCAAAAGGTACACAAAATATGCACTTCTTAATATTCAGAGAAATCTAATACTGTCTGCATGTGTCAAGCATCAGTCTTAAGCTTGCAACATGTTTCTTCAATAACCCAAATACTGTCCAATCATCGAAGTATACTTCTAAGAACTTGTGAATATATTCTTTGAAAGCTGCAACCACCACTCTTGAAAATATGGCAGGGGCATTCTTCAGTCCAAAAGGCATCACTGTATATTGATATGATCCCCATTCTGTAGTAAAGGTAGTCTTATGTTGATCTTCTGGTGTAATTTTGATATGATGGTATCCTGAAAATCCATTTGTGAATGAGTAGGCTTCGTGTCCACCTACATTATCCAACAATTCATTTGTAAAGGGTATAGGGAAGGGACCATGCACACATGCATCATTCAATTTCTTTAGATCCACACAAATCTTGATTTCTCCTTTAGCCTTCTTTTCCTCGACCACCATGGGTCTTACCCACTCTGATTCCTCCATAGGTTCAATGATCCCTGCTGCTATCATTTTATCTAACTCCTCTTTTACTTTCTCCTTATACTTTGAATTCAATCTGTAGGGCATTTTCTTGAAAGGCTTCATATCAAGCTTTAAAGGAATCTTCATAACTCCCAAGTCTCCTACTATTCCCTTCATATCTAGGAACTTAGTGGGGAATAATTCCTGGTATTCATGCAAAATATTTGTCACTTTGTTGACTGTTTCTTCATCCTAGTAGTCTCCTATCGTTGCAAAATTTGACTCATCTTCTGTCCCTATATTCACCATACTTGTCTTTAATGATTTTGTTATATCATACATTTCTAATTTAGGTACATTCACTTCGCAATAGCTGTCATATTCTGTTATGTCAATATTGTGAGGGTCTTCATCTTCTTCTACAGTGATGTTGTAGCATTCCAATACATTATGTAGCTACGCAACCCAATCAAGCTGCCAAGTGAGTGGAATTTCGTTCTCAAAAATATTCTTTTTAACTATCTGAAGGGCTGAATCTATATATGGACAATCATCTTCGAAGCTAAATGTCAATATAAACCCATCAACCATCTCTTCCCAGCTCACAGTACCATGTCAAATTTCTATTTCCAAGTACCAGTTTTGAGGAATTGTCTCTAATGTATGTATGAACCCATGCACCCATTCTTCTTGTGGAATATCCTTCCATGCTGTCATACAAAGCTAAATGTTCTCTCTAGGGTCAGTCTCACCATCATATTTATTTTCCAATTATGTTTCTACCTAACCAAGCCTTATCCATATCAATCTTCAACATTCTTGCCAATTTCCTATATTCTTCTTATGTGTACCCACCATCTATTAGGAGTATCTCTTAATGCTAGGTCCAGAGCTAACAATATTTGACACTTTGGTACCCATTTTTCGTATTCTTCAAGGTAAGTCACATACCTTAGCTGTCATACAACGAAATGCTTTAGTAATTCTTTCACATTGCCTTGTAGACACTTCATGTAAACTAATTTTCCAATTTTCCAATTCTTCTTTTGAATTTGATGTGAAAGAACTGTCTTGTTCCCAACCCATTTTTCCATCTACAGTGGGATTAATCCATTCTTCTTCTTTGTTTGTTATATTATAAATGATGTCTATGTATGCTGCGTTGTACTCTTCTTTAAATAGTTCAATACACCTTGCTCCTTCTGATGGATCTAATTGAACAATGACTCTCATATTGTTGTTTTAAAATTCATTTTCCTCTTCTTTAAGTTGATTAAAGCCATGTTAGCAAATTCCCAATCCAGTCCAAGTAGTGCAGGATAGGGGTTATTGTCATCCACAATTTCTATCACTTGAAAGTCAGTAGTAGTGCACACCCCTTCAATGTCTACTGTAATGCTTGATAATATTCTTAGAGGAACAATATTTTGTTGGTTCTCCATTCTTCGCTGAATAGGTGATCATTGCAACTTCAGTTTACCCATTAATTCTTATGTTTTCTTTGTCAGGACATTAGCTTCAGGTTTCAGATCTAAAATAACTTGGTCCATGTAATATTCTCCTATTTTTTCACTAAGCCTCATTTCTTTTCCAGTTCTCTTTTGTCTATGTAAATTTTTAACTTGGTGCATCTCACTCCGTAGTACTTCTTTAGATGTGTAGGAATTTATCAATTCTTGAAGTCATTTATATAGCTCTTTGATCTCGCAAAAATTCCATACAAGTTTGAAGAAAAGATCTTAGAGTATCTAGTTGATATGTTGCATCTTGTTCCTATATTTTCATAGCTTGGCCTTGTGTCAAAGATGATAGATCACAACTATTCTTCTGACTTTGCTGCATGCTCGATGTAAAAGCTCCTGCATCCATAAAGCTTTTCTTTGCTTCCATAAAGACTTTTTTTTCCTTTTGGGTATCAAACACATGGACTTTTTTAGTAGTCTTTCTTACCCATGTAGCTTCAACTTCCTTCTTCCCATCTTCTTTATCCTCCCCAGTCACAACTCTACTTCTTGTTACAATATTATGCAAGGTTCATCGGTCCTTGGTTCCGCAATCATCATTTGGATGTTTTGTGTCTGTTGTTAGTTCCTATTTTCTTGCATTTTTGCGATAAGTTTCATACACTATTCAATTAAGTGATCAAGATTTTCAATACTTACATGTTGTGGTAGGATTCTGATAGTCTCTCGCGAAGTTTCCTGCCTAGACGCAATTATAGTAGATAATCTGTCCTCGTCCTTGACCAGCTCCACCACCTCAACCAGTACCTCAACCTTGATGTTGATAACCACCTCAATAACTATGCTAACCATGTTCTTTGACTTGCATCCTATATGCATCAACACTTCGATCCATCATTAGTTCATAATCTTGATAATTGTTTTCATCATGTCCCACTAATTTGCAGAAATTGCAATAGAGGTTCGTTGGAGTTTGTACATATTTTTGCAATAGATAACAACCTTCAGCTCAATGTTTGCCCCTATTTTTAAATATCTCGCACCATAAGATGGATCCAATATTCAAAGGATTCAGTGCTCCAATATCCATGTAGTTTCTGAAGAGAGGACATTGTTCCTTAGAATGGCCTTCTCCTTTACACTTTGTACACCATAATTCTTCTCACACTTCTTTAATTTTCTTCATATCTTGTATCTAGAGAGTCAAATTTTCCAGCTAACTCTAGATATGTTGCATACCTATATTGGTATCCTCTATCGGCAAAGCTTCTAATTTCATCGCAAGTTATAAGGCTTCAACTTGAGTTTCTATCTTTCGTTGTGACAAATGCAATCTTATATGTGGAAGCAACACAACTATAAACCACTCTTTATGTTGCTGTGAAGCTATTTCGAAGCTCACCTGATCCAACAATATCTTGAATCTTTGATCAAATTCCCAAACAGACTCAGTAGGCTTTTGTTTGATTTCTTTTAACTCTGTGATGCACTGCGACTCAGACTTCGACTTCTTGAATTATTTTATCGGCATTGTTTTGATGTTTGCAAATGGTATTATTTGATTGCTCAAATACTTCATATACCATGTCAACAATCTATCCTGAAATGTTGTAGCAAGCTGTGATTTCTTCATATTTTCTTCATGGACCTCCTTCATGGTCCATACTACTTTGCATAAGAACCAGAATTGCTCTGAATTCTCTGATCTAGTCCCTTTAAAAACATGCAACTCAATATCATCAACCATATTTATTCGCGGTGGGGGAGGGGGATTCGTAAGGGGTGGGGGATGAGGGGTAGAGGGGGTAGGGGTTCAGGGAAAACCAAAAGCACCATGAATACTACTTGATTCTACATTCGATGAACTTTCAGGTTGGAAGGGTGAATACTGCAGGGTTGCTTCAGGGTTCCCATGACAATTTTCTTCACTTCCAGACTCACTTAACAGAGGGATATAGTCAACTTCTATAAAAGTCTTTGGATCTTGGAAACGAGATCTATTTCTAGTGTCTATTCTATATTGTTTTCCACTTCACATTGCCCCAGTCTCTTATTCAAATCTTCTAAAAATAAGTAACTAATAATCTGACTGCATTTGTAAAATCCCTTTTTCACACAAAACCATCTTAATCCAAAGGTTAAGATATTTTAAGAACTTACCTCGCATTCCTTTGAATTTTTTTTGTTCTACTTCGCTATAGGACACAATCGAATCTATTGCGAACTCAGTAATGAATCCTCCCAAGATGTTGTCAATCCAGAAATCAAAAACTCTTGAGATCCTATTGTCGGTGTTGTTGAGTCGCTGTATTAATTCAAGATTCCATTCCTTAGGTTTGTTTCCTTTAAAGAAATCTTTTCTCTTAGTAAACCTTGATATCCACTCATATAGATCCACATAGAATGAGCCAAAGAATATTTCATATTGATCTTCGAAAATATACTCCTCCAACCACCTCCTAGTTGACAAATGAGGGTTTATATTCTCTTTTTTGTGAATTCTCATTCCTTTTGTTCTACCCAATCTTGGATTTCTTTCTTCGACGGATGCCACATAAACATCCCTCAAACAAATCTCGGTCCTGACAATGGAACCATTTGTTGGCTTAGGTTGGGTTGACCCAGGTTCAAAGTTTACTGCACACTAAAAAAACCCTCAACCACTGGCCCTCTCAGCAATGATTTGAAAGCAAGTCACAGTCTTACCCAAAGTGATTATGGGAGGTTGAAGAACTAGGTTTCTACAACCCGAGGGATGTTGGGATGTGACACTTTTGTATTTTATTTATGTTTTAATACTTATGAATTGCTTCACATACATCAATTACTTCACACTTATATGTTACTTCGCATAATTACATTCATCACTTAAACATAACATAAACATCCATAAACTTCACAGTACTGAACTAAAGTGCAGATATTAAGCAAATAAACACATGCAGACCTCGATTTTACTGTGGTTCATCCCAATGTGGGACTATATCCACGAGAATTGTTGCTTATAATAAAGAATTGGTACAACAAATAGTTCTTCCCTGCGGACACAATTGCAGGGTGTTTGCGCACTAAGAAACAGACGGTCTGCGCACTCAATTGAAGACCCAGGCCTCCACACACACAACTACAGAGCCTTGCCCTTTCTCCGAAGTATAGATCAACATAATATAACCACAAATTCAGATTTTGATCAATACTTAGATGCCTTCTTTATTATTCATCCCTATATATACTATTATAGGAGGGATTGCATCGCTACATTACCATGGACCCGATACCATGGCTTCCAAAATACAAGGGTCTATGGTCCAAAACCATCAACTTATACAATATTATATTCTTTTTACAAAAATGAAGGGGCTTCACTGCGAAGCCCCCATACTGCGTGATCTTCGTTGTGCTCCGTTGCTCTGCTACATGGTCCAATTCATACTCCGCAACATATTTTCTACTGCGTGCTTCACAAAACTCGAATTTCTTACCCAAAATATGCCCAAAATATGGCCAAGTTGGGCTGCACTCAACAAGCATCACAATAAATGAATTCTGTATATTATATTTCATTCAATCATTAGAAGATGATACATCATGGCAAGAAGAAGCACATTAAACTGGGTAAAACACATTCAGAACACTCAACACATGAATCTTTGTTGTAGTTTTAGGTTATCTTTATCAAAAATATCCAAAAATATACAGAGCACAATAGTTTTTTCAACAAAAAACCAACCCATATTCATTCTAGAGACTTTATCTTTATATAAAAATTACAAACTGAAAGCAGGTTTCTAGTATGTGGTTAATTAAAAACTTATAAAAATAAAGAGTGCATATCTAATACATGAATACAATACATAATCTCAAAAATATTTGTATCTAAAGATAGAATAGTTTGCTGGAATCTCGGCTAAAAACTAGGATCAAAATCATTGATTGATATCCTACCTGGCTTTGCTGGAACTGTGCCTCGCCATTATGCAAAATATGGCATTTGTTATGTAGCTCCTCTTTTCCGGACTATCTGATCTGCCAATGCTAACCAATCTACTGTTACTCTTTCAACGTGGGCTAAGGACCATGATCTCTAATGGGCTAGTTATCAATGCTTTATAGAAATCGATACAAAATTGAATTGACACTGAAATTGTCAGCGCTCATCAAAATTTAACAGTGAAAATCGATGATAGGATAGTTACCGTCCATCAATCGAAAATTCATCTAAACAATTGGTAATAAAAACTGTGTTGTCAAAACAACTAGATGAGTGTGCTAGCTACTTCCAGTAGGATGCTAACATTAGTTTTTCTTTGTTTCTTAATCCTTTGGACTTCTGTGTTAAATTTTTTCCTTAAACCTTTGGTTTTCTTGGGTTTCTTTGAACTTGTGGACTCCTCCCTCTTTATAATTAAGACTTTCTGAGGGGTTTTGTCTACAACAATTACCTCCTTTGTCAACTCAGGGTTTTTCTTTAGCTTAATGTTCAATCTTAGTTTATTCCACAGTCTTGTATGTGGCCTTTTTCCACCTCTGAAAATTTGGGCTAAGGTAGGTTCTTTGTTAGGTTCTGTCTACCTTGTTTCGGACTCAATGGTTTTTCCCTTGACCTTTTTTGTTGTTTTAATGACCTCTGTTTCTTCAGGGAGAGGTACACTGGGAGAAGGGAAATCCTCTATTTTTCTTAGCCTAAAACTCTTCCTTGTATAGACCTTTGGTAACTCAGGAACTAAAGGGGGAACATGCTTTATATTTTTCTGACTCCTGGTTTACATGGATGAGGTCCCCTGTTCTAAGCTTTGGGGTTGTTTAGTTTTCTTTTTTCTTCCTTTCTTTCTACCGCTTTTTGGTTTTACTATTTCTTCAAATCCTCCCTAAAACAGAAAATGATCCCAAGTCCTATTTACCTTTCTCAAGTGGTTTTCAATTAAAAACTTAATTAAACCCTTATGATATATGAAATGAGAAGAAACATTGGGTCTTTCCCTAACCCTTGGAGAAATGTGTTTCAGACTCATTAACAAAAAATAAGGAGTGTTCATCCTAACCTGAACTACGATGTGAGAAAGGAACCAGAAATAATACAAATTCACCTGCTTGAAGCTTCCCTCGCATATGAAGTAAGACTATGTGATATGTAGGAGAAAATGCCACTCATCGTTCAATCAAGACCTCTAGATTTTTGAACACCAACACTTATCCCTATACTCTTCCCTCAGGAAAAATGGCACATTTATTTGACCAAAACACGACTCTTGAAACTTCTTTCCGCATCTGCAGGGAGGCATGTGACTTTTGCGATTACCTCCCTAGTAACAAGAAAAGATATTCCCCCAACATTGACATGCAAACCATCAAAACCCTCTTCGAAGGCCTTGAAAACTCCATTGTGGTAGTTTATACAACCAAAGAAGAATTATTCCCACCCTGCCTCTAAAAAACCTTGGTGAATCTCTGGGTAAAATTCAAGCAGGTCGGGTCCTTTGGGATCTCGTCTATGTAGCTTTCCACTCCTTCACATAGTTTTCACCGTCAAACACTACCACCAGAAACAGGAGTGGGATTTGATCCCGGGATTTCAGGATAACTAACACCTTTTCCTCTCTTGGCATAAAAAATACAACAGGGTAACCATACATTATACAAGTTCTACCATTTGAAACAAATGATTTCACAATGTGGTATTTCGTAAATCATATAATAAACCCAATTTGTGATTACAAAAAACATTTTTGTGCAATCATGTTTTTCTAATTGAAAATTATCTCTCGACGGTGAAACCCAGAAACCCATCACGTCATATCACCATATGATTAATCAACACCCACTTGATAGATTATCATTCATACACTGAGGGGTGCTCCATCAATGCATTATTTTGGACGTAAAAAAATTGAATTTTCTATTTGGTGCTGATACTTCAGCTGCCAGCGTTTTATTGACCACTTCTATTCTGGTTGTCAACACATTTTTATTTTACAAACCTACAATAATACTGATATTCTATCTATCAGTGCTTTTACACTATATTTACAAATTGGCACTGACACTGAAACTATCAACGCCTTAAAACCATTAACTAAAACTGTGATAACAACCAAATGTATCATCTTCTAATGATTGAATGAAAGATAATAAAAAAAATTCATTCATTGCAATGCTCTGTTCATAGATTTATTTTTTTGTGCTCTTCTTTCTAAATATGGTGTTGGAATTCATATGTTTGATGCTCCTTCTCAGTGGACTGTTTCTCTTATATTCTTCCTTTCATTACAACAAATCAATGATTCAAATTTGCTCAGCTACCTTGCCTTTGTTGGATGTTTTAGTGTGATCTTACATTAATCCAAATTAGACTCCATCGCCCAATGGTGTGGATTTTTCTCTAGATTCCGACCAACATCAACAACTTTTACATTAATCTGGCCATAATTTAACACACCTACTACCATTTTTACCTAGGGTAGTTGAATTTGAGGAGAGACCCCCCTTCGGATTGAAGGGCCAACTTAAATCCCAAAGCAATTAGAAGTTACCTTAGAGTTTTTCCCCCACAACCAGAGTTTTCTTTGAGTGATAACATTGATTACAAAAAACTGAATAAGGTAACCATTAAGAATAGGTAACCATTATCGAGAATTGATGACCTATTTGACCAAATAATAGGAGCAACAATTTTCTCCAAAATTGACATGAGGTCGGGTTACCATCAATTGAGAATCAAGGAGGAGGATATTCATAAAACTACTTTCACGAAAATATATGGACACTATGAATTTGTAGTGGTACTCTTTGAGATTACAAATACCTCGGCCACATTCATGTTCTTGATGAATGGAGAACTGTACTCTTACATGGACAAGTTTGTCATAGTGTTTGTTGATGACATATTAGTTTACCAAAAAACAAGCGAAGAACATGAAAAAAATTTGGCCGCAGTGTTACTGTAGTTGAGAGAACATAAGCTCTATTTGAAGCTCAGCAAGTGTGACTTCTTCTAGTCACAGATGTAGTACCTAGGGCACATCATCCCTATATATACTATTATTGGAGGGATTGCATCGCTACATTACCATGGACCCGATACCATGGCTTCCAAAATACAAGGGTCTATGGTCCAAAACCATCAACTTATACAATATTATATTCTTTTTACAAAAATGAAGGGGCTTCACTGCGAAACCCCCATACTGCGTGATCTTCGTTGTGCTCCGTTGCTCTGCTACATGGTCCAATTCATACTCTGCAACATATTTTCTACTGCGTGCTTCACAAAACTCGAATTTCTTACCCAAAATATGCCCAAAATATGGCCAAGTTGGGCTGCACTCAACAAGCATCGCAATAAATGAATTCTGTATATTATATTTCATTCAATCATTAGAAGATGATACATCATGGCAAGAAGAAGCACATTAAACTGGGTAAAACACATTCAAAACACTCAACACATGAATCTTTGTTGTAGTTTTAGGTTATCTTTATAAAAAATATCCAAAAATATACAGAGCACAATAGTTTTTTCAACAAAAAACCAACCCATATTCATTCTAGAGACTTTATCTTTATATAAAAATTACAAACTGAAAGCAGGTTTCTAGTATGTGGTTAATTAAAAACTTATAAAAATAAAGAGTGCATATCTAATACATGAATACAATACATAATCTCAAAAATATCTGTATCTAAAGATAGAATAGTTTGCTAGAATCTCGGCTAAAAACTAGGATCAAAATCATTGATTGATATCCTGCCTAGCTTTGCTGGAACTGTGCCTCGTCATTATGCAAAATATGGCATTTGTTATGTAGCTCCTCTTTTCCGGACTATCTGATCTGCTATTGCTAACCAATCTACTATTACTCTTTCAACGTGGGCTAAGGACCATGATCTCTAATGGGCTAGTTATCAACGCTTTATAGAAATCGATACAAAATTGCACTGACATTGAAATTGTCAGCGCTTATCAAAATTTAACAGTGAAAATCGATGATAGGATAGTTATCGTCCATCAATCAAAAATTCATCTGAACAATTGGTAATAAAAATTGTGTTGTCAAAACAACTAGATGAGTGTGCTAGCTACTTCCAGTAGGATGCTAACATTAGTTTTTCTTTGTTTCTTAATCCTTTGGACTTCTGTGTTAAATTTTTTCCTTAAGCCTTTGGTTTTCTTGGGTTTCTTTGAACTTGTGGACTCCTCCCTCTTTATAATTAAGTCTTTCTGAGGGGTTTTGTCTACATCAATTACCTCCTTTGTCAACTCAGGGTTTTTCTTTAGCTTAATGTTCAATCTTAGTTTATTCCACAGTCTTGTATGTGGCCTTTTTCCACCTCTGAAAATTTGGGCTAAGGTAGGTTCTTTGTTAGGTTCTGTCTACCCTGTTTCAGACTCAATGGTTTTCCCTTGACCTTTCTTGTTGTTTTAATGACCTCTGTTTCTTCAGGGAGAGGTACACTGGGAGAAGGGACATCCTCTATTTTTCTTAGCCTCAAACTCTTCCTTGTATAAACCTTTGGTAACTGAGGAACTAAAGGGGGAACATACTTTATATTTTTCTGACTCCTGGTTTACATGGATGAGGTCCCCTGTTCTAAGCTTTGGGGTTGTTTAGTTTTCTTTTTTCTTCCTTTCTTTCTACCGCTTTTTGGTTTTACTATTTCTTCAAATCCTCCCTAAAACATAAAATGATCCCAAGTCCTATTTACCTTTCTCAAGTGGTTTTCAATTAACAAATTAATTAAACCCTTATGATATATGAAATGAGAAGAAACATTGGGTCTTTCCCTAACCCTTGGAGAAATGTGTTTTAGACTCATTAACAAAAAATACGGAGTGTTCATCCTAACTTGAACTACGATGTGAGAAAGGAACCAAAAATAATACAAATTCACCTGCTTGAAGCTTCCCTCGCATATGAAGTAAGACTATGTGATATGTAGGAGAAAATGCCACTCATCGTTCAACCAAGACCGCTAGATTTTTGAACACCAACACTTATCCCTATACTCATCCCTCAGGAAAAATGGCACATTTATTTGACCAAAACACGACTCTTGAAACTTCTTTCCGCATCTCCAGGGAGGCATGTGACTTTTGTGATTACCTCCCCAGTAACAAGAAAAGAGATTCCCCCAACATTGACATGCAGACCATCAAAACCCTCTTCGAAGGCCTTGAAAACTCCATTGTGGTAATTTATACAACCAAAGAAGAATTGTTCCCACCCTGCCTCTCAAAAACCTTGGTGAATCTTTGGGTAAAATTCAAGCAGGTCGGGTCCTTTGGGATTTCGTCTATGTAGCTTTCCACTCCTTCACATAGTTTTCGCCGTCAAACACTACCACCAGAAACAGGAGTGGGATTTGATCCCGGGATTTCAGGATAACTAACACCTTTTCCTCTCTTGGCATAAAAAATACAACAGGGTAACCATACATTATACAAGTTTTACCATTTGAAACAAATGATTTCACAATGTGGTATTTCGTAAATCATATAATAAACCCGATTTGTGATTACAAAAAACCTTTTTGTGCAATCATGTTTTTCTAATTGAAAATTATCTCTCGACGGTGAAACCCAGAAACCCATCACGTCATATCACCATATGATTAATCAACACCCACTTGATAGATTATCATTCATACACTGAGGGGTGCTCCATCAACGCATTATTTTGGACGTAAAAAAATTGAAATTTCCATTTGGTGCTGATACTTCAGCTGTCAGCGTTTTATTGACCACTTCTATTCTGGTTGTCAGCGCATTTTTATTTTACAAACCTACAATACACTGATATTCTATCTATCAGTGCTTTTACACTATATTTACAAATTGGCATTGACACTGAAACTATCAGCGCCTTAAAACCATTAACTGAAACTGTGATAACAACCAAATGTATCATCTTCTAATGATTGAATGAAAGATAATAAAAAAAATTCATTCATTGCAATGCTCTGTTCATAGATTTATTTTTTTGTGCTCTTCTTTCTAAATATGGTGTTGGAATTCATATGTTTGATGCTCCTTCTCAATGGACTGTTTCTCTTATATTCTTCCTTTCATTACAACAAATCAATGATTCAAATTTGCTCAGCTACCTTGCCTTTGTTGGATGTTTTAGTGTGATCTTACATTAATCCAAATTAGACTCCATCGCCCAATGGTGTGGATTTTTCTCTAGATTCCGACCAACATCAACAACTTTTACATTAATCTGGCCATAATTTAACATACCTACTACCATTTTTACCTAGGGTAGTTGAATTTGAGGAGAGACCCCCCTTCGGATTGAAGGGCCAATTTAAATCCCAAAGCAATTAGAATTTACCTTAGAGTTTTTCCCCCACAACCAGAGTTTTCTTTGAGTGATAACACATTGATTACAAAAAACTGAATAAGGTAACCATTAAGAATAGGTAACCATTATCGAGAATTGATGACCTCTTTGACCAAATAATAGGAGCAACAATTTTCTCCAAAATTGACATGAGGTCGGGTTACCATCAATTGAGAATCAAGGAGGAGGATACTCATAAAGCTACTTTCACGAAAATATATGGACACTATGAATTCGTAGTGGTACTCTTTGAGATTACAAATACCTCGGCCACATTCATGTTCTTGATGAATGGAGAACTGTACTCTTACATGGACAAGTTTGTCATAGTGTTTGTTGATGACATATTAGTTTACCAAAAAACAAGTGAAGAACATGAAAAAATTTTGGCCGTAGTGTTACTGTAGTTGAGAGAACATAAGCTCTATTTGAAGCTCAGCAAGTGTGACTTCTTCTAGTCACAGATGTAGTACCTAGGGCACATCATCTCTGAGGAACTGTATCAGTTGACCCTAAAAAGATCAAATCCATAAAGGAGTGGCCGAAACCAAAAAGTGTAAATGAGGTTAGATCATTCATGGGGTTGGTAGGATACTACAGGAGATTTATTCAGAATTTCTCCAAAATTGGTCACCCCATTATAGCCTTATAGAAAAAAGGAATAATATTTGAGTGGACTGCACAATGTGCAAAAAGAGTTGAGAAGTTAAAACGATTCCTCACTAGCACGTCAGTGCTAAGAATCGTAGACATTGACAAGGACTTTGTGGTGTGTATGGATGCATGCAAAGAGGGACTCAGTAGAGTCTTAATGTAGGAAGGGCAAGTAGTGTGCTATGATTCTAGAAATTTGAATAAGCATGAGGAAAATTATGTGACACATGATCTAGAATTGGCCACTATCATTCATGCCTTAAAAATGTGGAGGCACTACCTTCTAGGTAGGAAGTTTATGCTCATGTCAGAACATATTGGACTCAAAAATCTATTTGGACAAGTAAAGTTGAATGATAGGAAAACAAGATGGTTGGTCATGCTTAGCGAGTTTGACTTTGAAATTAAGTACATCAAAGGTAAGGAAAACAAGGTAGCTAATGCCTTGAGCAGAAGAGTCCACGTGAATCACTTGGAAGCCATAAGTCTATATGCAACATACTGGAGGAAAAAATCAAAAGTGCGGGACAATTTGACGAAATATACCAGCAAATGAATGAAAGTTTGCATCAAAGCAGTGAGGGTGAAGGATATCATCTCAGTGAAGATGACTTAACCAGGTTCAAAGGAAGACTTTATGTGCCTAAAAATGATGAAATAAAAAGGCTAATAATGAAAGAGTTCCATATTAAGCCTTACTTATGCCACCCAGGGTATCAAAGGACCCTCACAACCATTAAAAGGTACTATCATTGGCCAAATTTGAAGAAAGAAGTGGCAGATTTCATAGCAAGTTGCATAGAATGTCAAAATGTAAAATCCAAATGCAAACATATGACAGGATTGTTACAACCTATCCCTATTTTGGAATGGAAGTGGGAGGTAGCTTCTATGGATTTCATTATAGGATTTCCCAATACATCTAGGCAACATGATGCAATATTGGTAGTGGTGGATAAAATTGGCAAGGTAGCTCACTTTGTGGCGGTTGAATCCACCAATTCTGCTAGTGACATAGCAAAAATATTCATAAAGGTGATCATGAGGCTACATGGAACTCCTAACAATATTGTGTCAGACAGAGATGCTAGATTTACTTCTACATTTTGGAAGGAAGTTTTTGTAGGTTTGGGAAAAAAGCTAGCATTGAGCACAACCTACCATCCACAAACTTATGGAAAAACTGATAGGATCAATCAGATCCTTGAGGACATGTTAATTATGTATGTGATGCATGAAACCGAGAGGTGGAAAGAATATCTTCCACTTATGGAATTTGCACAAAATAATGGATTCCAAGAGTCCATAAATATGAGCCCTTTGAGTCATTATATGGTAGAAGTTATAATAATGCTATTAGCTAGAGCGATCCAGTTAACATAGTTCATGTTGGACTTGATACGCTTAAGGATATGGAAAAATAAGTTCAGGTCATAAAGTAAAATTTGAAAGTGGTACAAGATAGACAAAAAATCTATTCCGATAAGCATAGGGTGCACAAAGACTTCCAAGTGGGGAAACACGTTTACTTGAGAATTAGACCCAAGGAAATTTCCTAAGGATTGGGACATGTGCCAAATTGGCACCACGATATTGTGGACCATTTGAAATTCTTGAGAGGATTGGACTAGTAGCATATAGACTACCTTTACCTCCATTAGTTAGAGTTCATGATGTTTTCCATGTTTCCTTGCTTAAAAGATATGTACAAGATTATAATCATGTGATTGACTGGTCTGTGCTACAGGTGGAAATAGAAGGGGACTTCCAACCAGAGCCAATTTTCATAGAGAAAGTCAAGGTGTAGTGGAAGAAATTTACGCCAGAAGAGGCCACATGGGAGATGGCTGATGCCATGAAAGATGCTTATCCTTTCTTGTTTTATGGTTAAAGAAAGTGTGCATAATCGTAAACACTGTATAGAGTTGTGTGTATAAAGCTCCATGAAGTAGTATGTGTCTTATGTTAATGTTGGCATTGTGTATGTGTAAAAGAACACCAAGGGTGACATTCCCTTAAGGAGGAGGGGACTGTGACAGTCCCACCCAAGTTTCTTGTATTAGCCACATTGTAAATATGATGTAAATGTTTGAAATCAAATAAAAAGGGGACTGAGTCTAAGGGACACAGATTCCAACGATGGGGGTGGAGACTTCCTTCTTGGGATGTTGTAATTTCTTGTGCCAGAAGGAAACCTAGCTTGACAAGGTAATTGATGACTGACTAGTGCAAGGAGTTAATGGCATGGATCCTGAAATTAAATGGGTTGAAGGAAAATACTTAGGCCCATGCTTTCTTGAGAAAACAAAAATAAGGGAATAATGAATAATGCTGGAGAACCATAAGCCAAGCAGGGGGTATTTCAAGAGGATAGAGAGACCCATTCAAGACACACACACATGAAGGGAAGGAAAAAACGTTTCTTTTTTGGGAGCAGACTAAGGAGAGGATGAAAATCACACCTCCAACAAAATATTCCAACATACAACTTGAAGAGAAGAGAAGAGAATGGGACCCGTTCTCTGCCCCTAGAGGATGTGGGTTGAGTGCTAGTCTTTGGAGCCCTGTAACAACTTGGGTTCCCTGGAGGCTGTGTATTAAGATAGGATTCTTGGAACCCTATAATAGATTGGGTCCATGGAGACTATGGGTTGATAGGAGAGGTCTATGGAGCCCTGTAATAGCTTGGGTTCTTCGAGGCTATGGGTGGAATGAAATCTCTAGAGCCCTATAATAGCTTGGGTTCCTTGGAGGCTGTGGGTTGAGATAGCCACTCTGGTGCCTTGTAACAACTTGGGAGGAGACCATCCTGAAGACAAAAACAACGATAGGATTGATCACAGTTCTTGGTTACGACCCTGATTGGTATAATGGTTTTAGGATTCCCCAGGAGGGGTGAAACATTGTATGTGCACATGGGGGTGAGGTTGGGCACCTCTGGAATACCTATGCATTAAAGAAATAGGTAAACAATTGTGTGTATCACTATGGGATTCTACCTTATTAGTTTCTAGTCTTCTTAACCATGAGTATCTTCATTATGGAGTACATCATAAAATTTTTGGCTTCAAACCATATGCACTTCATCTCTAAAAAGCATCAAGCAATGTTGTAGCTGAAAAAGGAGATAGGGCCATTTTTGGTGAATACTAGCACAACTCTAAAACAAGTGGAAGAATTGATAAAACAAATGATCCACAAGGATAAGCATGGTCCTACGATTCTTTTAGAGTTGTATCATACAAAAGAACAAAACAGGGATCTAGTCCTTATGTTCACATTGACAAACTTGAAATAGAAAAGCTAGCCAATGAGAGTAGTTGGGAAAGAGAGAAATGCCAAAGCATGTAACCAAGCTCATAAGGACAACAATAATCTAAAATGTTGTTAGGTCCCTATAATACTAGTGTATCCCCCTTATTGTTATTGTTAGTGTAGCCCCATTTTTATTGTTGTGCCCATGTAGCCCCCATATTGTTATTATTGTGCCCCATAGAAGCACACTATTGTTATTATTGTGCCCTTACATTATTATTATTATGTAGGCTCTAATTATATTGTGACCCCTTAGACTCCTATATATACCAAGGAGATCTTATCATTTGTATCATCCAATAATTGTTCATTTATGTAATGTAAAGGAGGTTTCCCTATTGAAGAGGCTAATTTTTAAGTCGTTGATCTATATTTTTTTCTATTTTGTGAGTTGGTTGCATATCATTTGGTATCAGAGCTTTAGAGTCTAGGGTTTAATTGCTTCAAATAGGCCATCTTGGAATTTTAGCTATAAAATTGTTTCTATAAAGCTTCAAAGCTGAAATTGCAACTACATGGAGAAAAAATATAGATGAACGTCGTGTATGAATTTCGGATATTGGTTTGCTATATTTTTCTAGATATGATCCGAGGAAGTTAAGGTTTTTGTAGGCTCCAGAATTCCATCTCAAACATGTGACCTAGGGAAAATCGTCATAACTTTCTCTTCGAGCATCATATTTGAATTTCAAAAAAAGTGACTGAAATTTCACAAACTTTAGTTTTTTGTGCATCATTTTGATGGCTGAAGGTAAAAAGTGACACCTAGAACTCCGTGGAAGTTTACTATACTGAACCAGTTTATAATCAAGTCATTGTGGGAGATTGGGAATAACTCTTTCTTGAAGAATCTAATATTAGCCTGACTTTTGGGGTTGAAATAAGACTCAAAGGGATACAATATGACTAAATTTTAGACCTTGGAGATCCAAAATTATAGAGATAAAACAGTTTCAATATCGAGCTCCTAAAAAGCAAGAAAAATGTGTGTATTTTTTAAAATTTTGCATAACTTTTGTTTGAAAAATCAGTTTGAAGTGATTCAATGGGAATAATGAATCATATATATCATTGTTTGATTCTAAAATGCATCAAAACAAAAAAATGGACACACCTAGTAAGAAACCAAAAATCTCTTTTATGACGCATGAAGAAGAGGAAGAAATGCAACATGATATATCAAAATTACGAGATCAAGTGCAACAAATTTCACTCTCGCAAAGAGTAACAAAAAATGAACTAGAAGCTCAGATGGATGATTTGAAACATGACATGGAAGAAATGATGAATGTCAAAATGGAAGGTTTGAAAGATGGTTTAAAAATAGAAATGTAAAGGGACCTGGAAGTTTGAAGGAAAGTTTGACAAAGTTGCTACAAAAAATGCTTCCTAGTGGTGACAATGTACTCCATGAAAATAATGATGAGGATAAAAGGAATTAAAATTATGATTTTAGAGATTCCCATAGTGGGTTTAAGACTAACCACATTCCAAAGATCGATATGAGGAATTTTGGTGGTGAGAACCCGGTGACATGGATACTACAGATAGAGAAATTCTTTGATTTACATGATGTGTCAAACACACAAAAGGTACACATTGCATATTTATATTTAGAAAAAAATCATTTTCTGTGGTATCAATGGATTTTTTCTCATAAAACAATTGTCTCTTAGACAATTTTTGCAGAATAATTGGTAGCACATTATGAGGATACAAATAACAACACCTTCTTTAGCGAATTGATAAATCTCAAACAAAAGGGTTCAATGACATAGTACATTGAGGACTTTCAAAGATTGAATATCAAGGTAAATGATATTCCATAGGAGCATAGGATTGATTTCTTCATAGGGAATTTAAAGGAGAAGGAATCCAAAGTGACGATAAAAGTTGAAAGAAACGTTATGGAACAAGGAAGTCTATCACCCACAACTACAAATATGGAAGTGTTGCTACCACTAGCCTTCCACAACCTACAAGGTTGACACCACAACAATTGGAGGAAAAAAGAGCAAAAGGGCTTTGTTACAGTTGTGATGTAGAAAATACACTAAAGGTTATAAGTGTGTTGAGAAAATATTATTTTACGTAGATTGTGAAGAGGAGGAAGAAAAGGAACATGAAGCATACAAAGAGGAGGATATACACCAGGAACCAACCCCAAAAAAGAAGAAATGAATCCGAGGATATATTGTAATGAATTATGAGAATTACCACTCCCCAAACTCTCAAGATAGAAGGATATATAAAGAAGAAAAAAGGTAATAGTGCTGATTTATTTAGGTAGTACCCATATTTTTATCCATTGTAAGATATCGAAGGAATCAAATTAATTCTTATATCTAGCACGAGAGTGTCAAGTGATGGTTTCAAATGGAGGAACTATAAATTTCTCTAAAAAGTGCCATAATATCAAGCTAACCATGGGAGAATATGTATTGAATATTCTAATGCTTTCCATTCCAATGGGTGTTGTTGATATTATACTAGGAGTCTAATGGTTACACTCTTTGGGGATGATAAATTTTAATTTTCAAGAACATTTTTTGATTTTTTTTTTGGAAGGAAAGGAAATTAAATTAAGGGGTATCACAATGAAACCAGGGAAAATAATCAACTCTAACAACATGACAAATATTTTGAAGAAAGATCAAAGGGGTGTAATTGCACAACTATGCTCACTAGAGGTTCAAACATCGAAATCATATATTTCTCCAAATATCCAAAAAGTATTGGATAATCATCCCAAGGTGTTTGAGACTCCGGAAAGCCTCCTACCAATTCATGATTATGATCATGCTATTCACTTGATTCCAAGAAGTGTTCCTCCAAACATCAGGCGTTACAAATATCCCTATGCCCAAAGAGTGAAATTGAACGTATGGTTGCAGAAATGCTAGAGGATAGTATAATTAAACCTAGTCAAAGTTATTTCTCTTCTCTAGTATTGTTGGTGCACAAAAGGATGGAACATGACGTATGTGTCTAGATTATAGGGAGATCAACAAGATCACTATTAAAGATAAATTTCCCATTCCTATAATTGCTGATTTGTTGGATGAATTACATGGAGAAATTTACTTCACCAAGATGGATCTTTGTTCAGGATATCATCAAATTAGAAGGAAGACTGAAGACACTCTAAAAACAATATTCATAACTCATGAAGGTCATTATGAATTTTTGGTCATGCCTTTTGGCTTACTAATGCACCTTCCACATTTCAAGGTTTGAGGAATTCCATTTTCAAACCCTTCCTTAGAAAAATTGTGTTAGTATTTTTTGATGATATACTAATCTACAATAAGTCTTGGAAGGATCGTGTTCAACATGTTGATAGGGCGCTCAAACTATTTGAGGAGAAACAATTATATGCAAAAAATCCCAAATGTTTCTTTGGCGTATAGGAGGTGGAATATTTGGGCCATATTGTATCTCATGAGGGTGTTAAGGTAGAACCTAACAAAACTAAAGCCATTAAGGAATGTAAAATCCCCACAACCCTAAAGCATCTTCAAGGATTTCTTAGGTTATCAGGGTATTATCACAAGTTTGTTAATAATTATGGGAGAATAGTAGTGCCTCTAACAAATTTACTGAAGAAAGATGCATTTTCTTGGACTTTAGAAGCAACTAAGGTCTTTGAGCATCTTAGCTATGCCATACTTCACAAAAACCTTTATTGTGGAATGTAATGCCTCAGGAAATGGACTTGGTGTTGTTTTAATGCAAGAAGGAATACCCATTACTTTTGAAAGTCATCCAATAAATGGAAAGTATTTGCACAAACCTATTTATGAGAAGGAAATGTTGGTAATACTACACACACTAAATAAATGATGACCTTACCTAATGGGAATACACTTCAAGGTAAAATAGATCACGATAGTCTTAAATACTTTTTTGGAACAAAGATTATCTTTATAAGAGAAACAAAAATGGGTCACAAAGATGTTGGGTTATGACTTTGAAATCATCTACAAAAAAGGAAAGCAAAATGTTGTTGCAGATGCACTCTCAAGAAAGGATGAGGATTTGGAAGCATTGTTTTGTGCCATTTCTATTATCCAACTTGATTGGATAACTGAAGCAAGGGATGAATGGAAGAATGACGAAGAGGTGTGGACACTTATTCAAAAGTTGCAACAAGATCCTAGTACATCAAATACATTTATCTAGAAAAATGATTCATTATGGTACAAATATCACTTATATCTCTATAAGAATTCCCAACTCAAACAAAATATTCTTTTGGAATTGCACACCTCCCCCTGAGGAGGTCACTTAGGATTTTAAAAACTTACCACACAGTCAAGAAGGATTTTTTTTGGAATGGAATTAATTTGATATCCAAAAGTTAGTGGTAGAATGTTTGGTTTTCCAACAAAATAAAGTTGATACAATTAAGATCTTGGTTTTGTTACAAAATTTATCCATTCCAAGTCAGTGTTGGGAGGAGGTCCCAATGGATTTTATCACAGGTTTTACTCAAGTTTGAACGAAAGAGTGTCATCATGGTGGTAGTCGATATACTTACCAAGTATGCACACTTTTGTGCACTATCTCATGCTTTTAAAGCCATTATAGTTGCTACTGCATTTATGAAAACAATTCAAAAGCTACATGGAAACCCAAAGATTATTGTAAGTGACAAAGATCCCATTTTCATTGGAATTTTTAGAAAAAATTATTTTCTTGCCTTGGTACAAAATTAGCTCATAGCTCGTCTTATCATCATGAATTTGATGGGAAAACAAAGATAGTGAACAAATTTTTGGAAGGATACCTCTGTTTCTTTGAATCTAATAAACAAACACAATGGGTCAAGTGGTTACCTCTGGATGAATGGTGGTAACACTTCCTTCCATAATACAACAAAAATGACACCATTTATGGCACTTTATGGATATCATCCACCGTCCATCACATCATATTTAAGATAAAATTCTAAGGTTCAAGCAGTGGATATCACATCAAGCATCAACAACAATTTCTCCATCTCTTAAAGGATAACCTCACTCTAGTGTAAAATCGAATGATACAATAGGAAGATCAAAATTGCAAAGAAATACTTTTTGATGTAGGTGACTGGGTATTTTTATAGCTACAACCATACAAACAAATGTCCCTCGAACAAGCTAAGAAGGATAATAAATGATCACCTAAGTACTATGGTCCTTACAAGGTGTTGCAAAAGATTGGTACTGTGGAATAAAAATTGGAGCTACCTACATCTTCTCGAGTACACCCGGTTTTCCATGTTTCATGCTTAAACAAGGTTATTGGTGACAAGCTCCCAATTCAAACAATATTTCCAGATCTTGAGGAAGAAGGAAAAATCATAGTGGAGCCTGAAGCAGTCATGAAAACAAGAACTTGATAGCTACAAAATCAATCAATTTCAGAGTATCTCATTAAGTGGAAGAACCTACCCACTAAAGATTCCACATGGGAGGATGAGAATTTTATACAAAGGCATCCATAACTACTCAAGTGTTGAGGACAACATTTATTTGAAGGAGAGGGGCATGTTAGATCCCTATAATACTAGTGTAGCCCCCTTGTTATTATTGTTAGTGTAGCTCCCTATTGTTATTGATGTGCCTATGTAGACCCCATATTGTTATTATTATGCCCCACAGAAGCACACTATTGTAATTGTGGTTCCCTTACACTATTATTGTTATGTAGGCTCTGATTATATTATGTCCCCTTAGACTCCTTTATATACCAAGGAAATATTTTCATTTGTATTATCCAAGACTTGTTCATTTATGTAATGTAAATGAGGTTTCCCCCTTGAAGAGGCTAATTTTTAAGTCGTTGATCTATATTTTTATTTTTCTTTTGTGAGTTGGTTGCATAACAACTATTTTTTCTGGAAACAACTCAAACAAAAGAGAAAAGTTTAAGAAGAATCTATACTCAAAGCCTCTAGAAAATCTCTGAAGTAGAGGAGGAAGACCAACAATCAGGGAAAAGACTAAGAATAGAGGAAGAGGAAGAAATTGAAGATTTTTTAAGGATTTACTATTTTTCCTATATATACTATTGTAGGCGACTATTCTGGTTTGAAAATTTACACGTATAGAATGAAGTGGAATATTCAATAAAAAAACATGTAATTTACTATTAAAATCAATAATTGTTTTTTGTGAATTTCATCCATTTAATCATATATATATATATATATATATATATATATATATATATATATATATATATATATATATATATATATATATATATATATATATATATATATATATATATATATATATATATATATATATATATATATATATATATATATATATATATATATATATGTGACGTATTTTAATAAATTTGGCGAATATTTTTTTCAATAAATTTCCAAAAAATAGCCCATTTGAGAAATTTCGCCCCTAAAATTTTCCCTAGTATCAACTCAAAGTATATAAGAGGTGACATTAAGAGAGATTGCATTTAATTAGGGAAATTTTCCAACAACCTTTCTAGTCTAAGATACTTCATTTTCAGGTATTTCACCTTCAGCTATAGGGAAGCAAAACAACATTTATTCATAGTTTATGGAGATAAAAAATAAGAATATAAAAATGAAGCATGATTCTTATTCATATCAATGGATTCAACGTTTAGGATCATCTTAGAATAGGCTATTTTCTACCCTATATTATGAAAATGGAAAATTGAATATGGCTCTTTTAGAACCCAAATCTTAGACAATTGACACTGCAGACGATTACAAGGCAACCAAGTTTACCATAGACCTGAAAAGGATACATTTGGTAGATAAGATGGATTTGCACATAAATAATGAGGGGATGGTTTTTAGAAGCTTAATTAATACTGCTTTGAATGCATTAAAATTATAAAATATGGTGACAAAGGTCACAAATCAATTGAAATAAGAAAATATCACTACCATGACTAAGGATATGAAAATTGATGAATTGGAGCAATGCATTGTTAAACCGTGGGAAAACCTAAAAGAATAATCTTCAATGCAAGCCTTAATTAAATCTCGAGATACAATAATTCAAGTATTAATAAGTAAGATAAAAATTGCAGCTATAGAACATGTCCAAACACATGAATTAGAAGTTGTTTGTGTGGAAAGAGAAGGAACAATTATTGTTGATTTAGTTATGAGTTGAAAAAAAAGGTTGAAAACTATGAGCAACAGATTGAACTCTTAACGAAGGAAAGGCATGATCATGTGTGTTCATCATATTCCTCAGAACCATCAACTCTATTTGATCCATCTGATAATTTGGATGAAGCAATATCAACTTTAATTATAAAGGATATTAAGATTGAAAATATTAGGAAAATAATCATAGTGAAAAAAAAAAAATTGATAATCTTTGAGAGCGGGTAGCTAATAGAAATGCTACCACAAATATAGATCATGATATTAAATCTAGACTCAAATAGGACAAGTGACATTTAAACAATCAATTGGTGGGCATAACAACCTTAACTAAAGAAAAATAATTATATGGGCCGAAATTGTCACTGAGATCTCAAGAATGTGGATATTTTTTAGAGTTATAGGTGATGAGTCTGATTTGGTTTATAATAGAGAAGAAGCCATTCAACAATCCCATGAACAATTGGGCAATAAACCTCATAAGGCCAATACTATTATGAAATATTTGAATTCTATAACCTGGGAGTAATTAGATGTGTTAGGAGTCTAGGACATAACTTCATTGATAACGAAAGCCAATAAGGTTTAGACAAAACAAAATTTACTACAACAAGCTCAAGGTAAATGAAGGATGGTAAAGAAAAATGTTGATCCTTTCATAATAGGTTTAATGCTTTGATATAGTTGGGTCTATAACCTTGTTGGAATGTAAATAAGGTCTTGATATCTTTGGATTCCTACAAAGAGATATTAATAAGGGAAAGAAAAAAGTAGATAAATTTAAAGACATGGTAGGGGCATTGAAGGGACAAACTGTAGTGGAAAAATTAATTAATGATTTATATCTTCTTTCAACTAAGGAATATTTTCCAACTATTTTGAATTACCTAAAGTACACCGAGATGGATGTTTCTTACATAAAGTTATAAAAAATTCATCATCTAGTTGGAGAAGATTCTTATAGGTTGCAAAAATTTGCTTCATAAAACTTCAAGATCTCCTCAACAAATGCATGAAAATTATGATATCTACTGGATTTTCAATTCGAGTTGTTAAACCACTTTCTTATTTTTTATACATATATCCTAGAAAGATGCATTTTTCAATGAACTTTGATTATACTCTTTTGTGTAAATAAAAGTAAGAATTATCTCTATAATAGTGTTTGGATGATATTTTGAAGTGGGTCAATTATAATATATTCTTCTTTCATCTATTTTCGATATGTTAATTTTATTTTGAACTTAAAATTATGAATCATATCCTTTTGCGTCTAAAAAATATCTCTGTGTATGAACTAATCTTTGAGAGGTTAAGATTGAGTATCAATTTTCCCTTAGTTCAACCATAACAAGATTAATAATGATAGAGATTTATGAGTGGATTCAATGTGTTTCTATCATAACTTCTTATTGTTCACTTTTTTTGTTGAGTATTTCATATAGCTATTGTTTATGGAAGTGTCTAATAACTACAATATTATTTCAGTTCATCTTCTCCACTAAGAAATTGGAAGCATTTGTTAAATGATAAATACTTTTTAGTTTATACTTCTTATTTTGAAATCCATTCCTATATACAATTAAAGTGTCAATTTTGGTTGATAGATAACCTTTAAATGATATGCTTAAGTCCTATTTTCCCACAACCCTTAGATTCCATACAATTTGTATCCAATCATTTATAAAATCAAACTCTAGTGCCTTGGCATAACTCCCTATCTAGGAACCATCTCAATCTCAAGGATACAACATGGCCCAAATTCTTTAGAATAAATTAGATCAAGAATATCTCTTCATTTATGCTTGCTTCTTGGAAACATAGTGTTGGTAGGTTTCCAAGTGCGTAACCCTCGAATATGTTGATTTTTTTCATAAGAGAAATTGATCTTCTAATCTGATAATTACTTTCAAATGATTTCTTAATCAAGTTAGCTTATTTCACATACATAATTAACCAATTATACATAGAAAATATCAACAATAATGCAGTAATGACAGTAGGATCATAAAGAGACAGCCAAGCACAAAAAGGTCAAATTTTTTTCCCTAGGAAACCCAAAGTCGAGAGAAAACCCAATAATATTTTGTAGGAGAAATTGTTCAATTCAATAAAGTAAAATCTGATATTTTTGAATTCAAACTTGGTCAACCTAGATTTTTTTTTTAGCAATGGTCAAACATGGTCAAATAGGATGAAATTTGGCTTTCTTCAATTTCCCAGAAACTTCGTCAAACTAACCATAAACTCGGTCAAAATTATGCCCAAAAGGTCATTCAAACTCCCAAAAACTTGGTCAAACTTCTTCCAAGAAACTCAATCAAACTTCTACAAAAAACTCAGTCAAATTGTCTAAAAACATGGTCAAATATCTTCCCAAAATCTTGGTCAAACTACCCAAACAGAGCTTGGTAAAGCTACCCAAAATAATCTTAGTCAACATAGGTCAAAATGACCTTAGAAAAACTTGGTCAAAGATGGTTAATGTTGATAAAAACTCAAAAGTATTCCTCCTTAACTCTCATGTGTTAACAAAATTATAGATGATGCTTTGTGATCCAAATTGTGCAAGTGTTGAAGGTTGGATGTGTATTTATATTGGTCAAAAGAGGTGGGTTTTGACCAAGGGTCATACCGATTCACATGGTGGGGCCAACATAACCAAAGGGGGCCGACTTGAGCACTTTGAAAATTTAAATAAAATTTCTTTCTTAGCCGAATTGTGTAGCTAGGGAATACCTCCCATAGCTACCCAAAAATAAACATTACTTAACTAAGGAGATATTCACCTTGACTTCCTCAGATCTCCACTTTGCTAAAAAATTTCTCCATCCCAAGAAATGTTTTAAAGGGCACACTATGTTAATGTGTCCATCCACTTCATGTTCTATTCAAAAACTCGTGGAAATTATCATGCATCAACATCATGCAAAGGATATAGTTACCCAGTAGCCAAATACCCTTGCAAAGGATCTAGCCACCCACTAGCCAAATACCCTTTGGAGATATGGTCAGGTATCCCTTGATTTGGCGTGAAAACAAAACTAGTCCTGGGTCACCAACTATCCAAGTTGTCACTTGGAACCAAGTCAATTTTCCCTGACCAATGGTGAAACCCTGGGCCAATTTACCATTCCCCCATGTTGTCACATGCCACTTGAATGGTAAAAATACTTGCTCGATGCTTTGGGGCACTCACTTTACCCACTAGGAAAGTAAAACTCGACAATATGGTAAGAAGCTTTTGACTAGGGGAGCACATAGGCCCTGATGTTCTATGGGCCATTCTTGTCAGCCAGATTACATGGAACCCAGTTAATACATTACTTAGGGAGATTGTCCGCCCTTGATTATACAAAATCAACACTCCCTCTCAATGACGGAGGAATTCTCAACCACTCCAATCTTGTCCCTGAAATAGACAAACTTTATATGGGACAAAGGATTTTTGAGAATCTCAGCAACCTGCTCATCTACAGAAATGTATTGGAGCCTCACTACTCTATTATATATCATGTATTAGATGTAGTGGTACTTGGTCTCAATGTGCTTTGACCTCTCATCATGGTTGTATCGAACATCTGATCAAACAATCCCTTGAGCAGCTTCTAAATTGATATTGCTTCACAACTTGCCGAACTAGCTACGATATACTGAGCCTCTAAGGTGTTGAGTGTGATAGATGTCTGCTTAATGCTCATCCAATATATCATAATATAAGCCAAACTGAAGCAACATCCTAATGTTCTCTTCCTGTCTTTGTCACTTCCTTTCCAGTCAGAATCTGTGTATCCCAATAACTGTAATTCACCATTTCAGACATATCTCAATCCATAACTGATTGTACCACAAAGGTATCTAACCACATGATTTGTTGCAATCTCATGTACATTCCTCAATTCCACCATAAATTGGCTCAAAGTATTCATTACAAATCAAATATTAGTTTTGGTATTAACCACATACATTAAGAATCCCATCATCGGTCGATACATAGAGGGACCCACCAAACCTAAGTTAGATCCTCTCATCTTCTTTGGATTGGTCACCATGGGAGTGGCCATGGACTTGTTTTCCATTATACCAAATCTTTGAAATATCTCAATGGTATGCTTCCCTTGACCGAGGAAGTAATGCATCAAACCTATATCCTTCATCTTGAACTCATAGGTCAAGCTCCCTATGACATTGAAGCAGGGCTTCCTGTGGTAATCTTGGTTACTCCCTCTAGTGACTGGGAAATTCCTTATGATTCCTCTAGAAATAAGTAATCAACATATAATAAGAAGATCACAAGCTCACTTTTAACAACTTTGTAGTAAAGGTTGACATTGGCATTACACTTGGTGAAACCAAGACTCATAAGATATCCATCAATCTAATAATACCAAGCCTGAGGTGCTTTCTTGAGTCCATACAATTTTATTTATTTATTTTTATTTTATTTTTTATTTTTTTAATTAATTAATTAATTATTATTATATATATATATATATATATTTATATTTATTTATATATATTTTTTTTGTCTACAAACATGAGGCTCCCTCTCATGTACCGAAAATCCCTGGGTTTGTTATATGTACACTTCTTCCTCAATCACTCCATTGAGGAAAGTGGTCTTCATGTCCATTTTATGCGATCTGCAACCCATAATAGAAGAAATAGAAATAATAGTTCTAATAGAAGTGTACCTGGAAATTAGAGCAAATGTCTCTTCATAGTCCTTTGCCTCTTTCTAGGAGAATCCTCTTGCCATGGATATATATTCGTATTGATATTGTATATCCACTTGGAAGTCACCACTAACTTCCCCTCATGTCTTAACACAATTTCCCACACATCATTCTTCATGATGTATTGATATTCCTCCATCATGGCATCATTCCGAACTTGCTAGCCTACTGCCTCTGAACTAGAAGCTATTTCAGTTATCTATACAATTTTATTTGTTTATACAAATTCTCCCTCTCAAAAACAAATATCTCTTGTTGTGTTTATGCTCAATGCTAGGATAATCGTCTTGCCACAAACTTTGTTTCCTTCTTCCCTAGGGATTGTAGGGATTGTCAACTCCCTCTTGATCCTTTCCTTCTTGTATAAATAACTAAAATCAATTTGCAATCTCATCAAGCTAGAAATTCTCATCCTCATACTCATCATCAACTACTAATGCATGTTGCTTTCCTTTCCATCCATTCATGAATTTAATGAGCTAGGGATTCTTCATCCATGATTTATCCAACCAAATCAAAGGCTCAATTACAATCTAATGACATTTACATCCTACCAAATACACACTCCTACTAACATTCAACATTCTTGGTCATGTTCTAGGGTTTCACAAAGACCTAGGATTTCACATTCAAGTGATAACTTTGAAGTCTTCTATGGTTTACAAACCCTAAGTCTTTCAAAAAATTCATCAAACTTGTCATGTGGAAATTATCCTTCTATAGTCAATATAGGTGGGTAATTCCTCAAATCCATATGAAATTGCGTAGAACATAACCAAGTTTCCAAAACCATAAATGAAAATAATGCTCCATAGAGTTCCCATGCCTCTGCATATGTGATGAAATTATCAACAAGGTGATCGTCCAATTCCATCATGGTATCAATCAATCAAGGATGTTGCATTTAAGTTAAACTACCAATATCCACTATGGTATTCTATTATGAGCAAATGTATCAAGATCAATGAGCCAATATAGCCTTTGTAAGTCTTGTACTCTACTTCTTTAGCATTGTCCCTTTTGACTTGCAAGACTAATTTTTTTTTAGTCTTGAATTTGAACTTTGGCCAATTTTGATCGAATGAAGATTCTTAAGAAACTAGTCCTTTTGGAATATGATTAGTCTAGGAAGATATCTTTTTGTATCTCTATATTTTATCAGCTTAGCACAATATCTATTCATGATTTTGAAAAGATTTGACAATATTAGGGATAAAAAGTTGAAGCAATATCTATAAAAAATGTATTCACTGAGGTCTTCCTTAATATACCCTTTAATTATACCTCACAAATTCTTTAAGTTATGCTTGAGGAATTTATCATAGCCTGCTAGAAAAACTTTATCAAGGGACTTTTTAAATATTCTGCCACAAGATAACGTTTCCTCCAAACTTCTGGCACCAAGGTCTATTCACAAAAACATTTTAGTCTTTTCTTGGTCACACATGGTTCATAACAACATTACTAAATTTTAGCATAATGAAAACAAGCTCCACCAACCTTGATCACCCTTGAAACTAGATTAGAGTTTTCCTTAGACTTAGCCTCAATCAACCCAAAATATGCCTTAGGCTTTTGGATCTATCACATGTTTCACTCTATCATAGAATTTGACATACCTCAGAGATCAGTTGCAGGGTCAAAATTCGGCTTCCTTAGAGGTCAATTGTAGGGTCAAAACTTGTCTCAGAAGAGGGCCTCAAGTTGAAAATGCTTGATTTAACCCAACAAACAAACCCCTCACAAAGATAAAATTATTTAATCCAAAAAATCTTAATAGCTTAGCCTTCTTCACTAGATATTCAATAAGCTCACTTCCTCATATAACTTTTACAAATTCTTGATTAGATGATGCTTCAAATAACCTATTCAAGATAGAATTTCTAAAACTTGGCTTCTTCAAGTCTCTTTAAAGGATGCTCTTTTACCTAGATTCTGATACCATGTTGATTTTCTGAAGGAAAATTTGATCTTATAATTTGATAATTACTTTCCAATGATTTCTTAGTCAATTTAGCTTATGTCACATATATCATTAAGTAATTATACATAGAAAATATCAAATATAGTGCAATAATGACAAAAGGATCATAAAGAGACAACCAAGCAAAAAAAAGACATTGTTTTTCCCTTGGAAACCCAAACTCGGGAGAAAACACAACAATATTTTCTAGGAGAAATTGTTCAATTCAATAAATTATAATATGATATTTTTCAAGTCAAAATTGGTCAACCTAGACCAAAATTTCAACACTGATAAAATATGGTCAAATAGGCTAAAATTTGACCTTCTGAAATTGCCTAGAAACTTGGTCAAACTACTCATAAACTCAATGAAACTTCTGCCCAAAAGCGGTCAAACTTCCCAAACACTTGGTCAAATGTTTACTGGAAAAATTGGTCAAATTGCACAAACATTTGGTCAATTTTCTACCCTAAAACTCGGTCAAACTTCCTAAACATAACTCAATCAAATTTCCCAGAATAATATCAGTCAATACAAGTCAATCTGACCTCATAAAAACTCAGTCAAAGCTGGTCAATGTTATCAAACCTCATATGTCTTCCTCCTTAACTCGTATGTGTGAACAAAATAATAGTTGATGTTTTGTGATACAAAGTATGAAAATGTTGGAGGTATAATGTGTATTTATATTGGTGAAAAGAGGTGGGTTTTGACCAAGGTCACACCCATTCACATGGTGGGGCCAACATGATTAATTGCGGCTGACTTTAGCTCTTTAAAAAATTAAATTAAATTTCCTTTCTTAGCCAACTTGTGTAGTTGGGGAATACCTCTTGCAACTACCCAAAAATCAATAGCACATTCCTATCTTCTAGATCTTGAAGTGAGAAAATCCTTACACTAGGTCCTTCAAGAGCGATAGTGATACATAATGCAGTGGACCAAATGTAATGTACCAAATATCTCTTAGTAGTGGTCACACTCATCCATTAAAGAACCCTGTTTTTATGAATCCAATAGAAACCTATACTTGCCACCTTCTCACATATTTTTGGCTAAGATATGATCATCCTTCTAACTACCACTTGTTATGATGCCTTGGTTATTATTAAAAATTTGCCTCACTTAAGATATGTAATTAGTGAACTGAGAGAAGATTCTTGGTTAAAACATGAATGTACAAAGCATAAATCAACTTAAGAATGTCATATGATGGGACACAGATAAAGAAAAATCCCATTATGGAAATTTCATATGTGCCATCATCACTTAATTCTAGTTATATGTCGACACCTTTCCTTTGAAGTCCATTGAAATACTTCTTGTTGAATATCATGTTTTTAGATGCTTGAATGTGTACATACCACCCTACACTAGTGATGGTGTTACTTGAAAGGAAAATACCATGGAGAATCTCATATCAAGCTTGGTTTCTAACTCGTCCACTTCTAATCCGTGCAAATTGCGAATGTTTCTTGTTCTTTGTCTCTTCTCAAGAAATTGAGATACATAGTGGTCCATCTTGTGGTGCTTGAAGCATTTCACATGACTCAAGTATTCCTTCCGATTCTTTGATGAACATGAGTGTTCATTGTGACTCTTTTTGGGTAATTCATTCTTTTCTTATTTCCTTGCCTTATTGATGAGGGTTTGGTTCAATATCTAATTATTTTTGGCTATGATTTCCACTCTCCTTATCTCATATTTAAAGAAGGTATCTTTGTGCTATTCAAAGGTAGGCATATTTTCATGGATGTAGACACTCTATGCAAAGGCTTCCTAGTGCTTTGGAAATCCATTCATTTTGATAGATACCAACTCTCTGCACTCAACATTCATCTCATTAGTTATGAGTTGATATTTGATATGGGTAGTAGTAACGAAGTAACTAGATAATATGTTTGTACTTAATTTTTCACCCATTTTTTTTTCTACAACTAAAATAGAAAGATTGAAAAAAAGTGTTGAATGCAAAAGTGAAAACATTGTATATCAAGAGATGAGATCAACCTTACAAAATAAAATTTGATCTACACAAACAATGTTAATGTAGTGGGAAAGAAGCTAAAATAATGTAACAAAAATTACTATCTTCTCTTTAACACAATAAAAATATAATATTGTGCTAAAGGGAATACAATGGCTTCTTTTAATCCTTCACCTTTTGGATATATCTTCACAAACTTCACATGTATGAATATATAACCATAAGTAGTGCACCTTCCCTCATCTAATAAAATTTGAGAAGATGGAAAAAATGATACAAATCTTAACTACTAATTATAGAATTGAAAGAGAGCACCCACATACAAAGGAATATCTCCCAACCAATGTTCGCTAACTACACTTATAATATCTCTTACACATTCTTACCTGAAAATAATCAATAATAATTTTGTAAGGAATGTTTCCTAAAACTTTCACAATTGTGTAAGAGAAATTTGTCATAATTGTTATAGAATCTATTATAATCTTATATCAAACAAAATTGTATGATACTAGTTATCATAAGTGTAAGAATTTTTCATAGGGGTCTAAGGGAATCTCTTCCATGTGGAACACCCATCCCACAATAATCCATCTAAACAATCATATGCCTTGTCCGAAGATAATAATTGAAAGCAACCAAAAATTAACATGCTTCATTTCCACTACCAATTCGATATGAACTACCTAGTACCATCGAAGAAAGATATGGAATCACAAAAAGTGTCTTGTGCAATTTTATTACCTAATTCATATGAAAGAAAAATAACTCACAAATTTCTATACATTGTAAAATAAGTTCATTTTTATTGCAAGAGTATATATTGCGGGAGGAACTATTGACATATCCACTGATGATACAAATAAATTTCTTCAAGGGAGAGTTGATTATTTTTGTAGATTCCACACAAATATATTATAATTATGGATTTATAGTTGAGCAATACAATATTCCATGGGCCAATGTGTACTTTACCCATGCTCATTCAATTTTATAGACAATTAGTCCCTTTCCGCCAAACAACTACAGAGAGGAGGGTCACAAAACTTATATTTATCCCTTTTATTCTTGTATCAATTAACCAACATGTATTGTTTTCTTGCTATAGATGATACACTAAAAGGTTTAATTTGGCCTAGATTGATAATTTGAATCTTATGACCCATACCACATTTTCTAGGGATATGCTCATAATTTTGGATATGGTCCCCAATGGGTGGATAAGAGATATTTGAAGGTAAAAATAATGAGGAATAAAAATGATTGGGCCATAACCCAAGGAAAAGGAGATGATATGTCTTGTTCTTTAGTTGAGACAAAGGATGTTGATTAAGATGTTGGAAATGGTGGTGAAGATGAGGGGGAGAATACCTAAGGGGAAACATACAATTCTAGAATAAGAAGATGATGATGCTTAGGAAAATATTCCCAACAATATTCCCCTAGGATTTTGTGTTAAACCCTCACCCATTTCCATAGTTGAATTGCTAATTAACTATGCTTTTATTGGCATCCGATCTAGTTTTGGCATTCCCAAACACATAACAGTAGCAATTGTAGATCCTCATGCTAGAACTTATGTTTCCAAGAGTGATTTTATGGGCCCTTAGATTGTTAGTTATTATTCATCCTATTGTCATAATTTTTGATATTTTTTCCTCATGAACCTAAACCCTTCCTAAACGTTCTTACTTTTAAATGACCAAACTAGATGATTTTGACTTATGCTTATTTGAATAAATAAGATTTTCTTAATTTCAAATGAATGTAATTATGCCTAGTATCTTAAGTGTCTTTGAGTTGAATTTTTGATTTGCATTGTATGAGCTAATGTGATTTGGTGAGTAGGAAGATTATTGCAACATTGATGAATAATTTATAATTTGATCTCATGAATATCTAGCAAGAGGGGGTTAAACCTTTACACTATTGAAGATATTCAATATCAATAAAAACTCAATCAATTTATGGGGTGAGAAATTGAAGGTATTTCCTCCCTCTCACTAATGAAAAATGAGCATTAGACTGCCAAAATTATGCAGTGACAATGGACTCTTCAAGTAGCTCAACCTTGTCTAAATATTAATTGTATTTTGGTATTAAAATTAGTATAGGAGGGAGAATAGACATCTCATTTCAACAATGTTAAAAAAGGGGCAATCAAGTAGACAATGTCCATTGATCAAATAACTGATTGATTAGATTCATTCGGGCCTTTAACATTGTTTCAGTGTATATATAGACTTAGATGCCAAAATTAGGTAACCAAATTTTTATTCCTTTATCTATTATGATGTTGGAGATTTGTTAAAATTGTGTTGAAGAGAAAAAGTTCTATCCTCTTTGTTATATGATTCTTTGCAAACAACAAGAGTAAAATCCAATGAATATTTGTTTCTATAAGAGTTTTTTAGGGTTCTAGTCACTCCATTGGGTAGGGCGAATTTAAGATGATCTTATAGGAACCCTCTTTGAATTTCATTTATGTGATCAAAATTTTTACTATGAGTTTGTTTATAATTTTGTAGAATAAGTAATTTCCTTTTGTCAAAATTTGTATTTTTATTTACAACAACATTCTTATTTTCATGCATTTTTATGTTTTGCATCTTAATAGATTTTGGAATGGACCTTATGTGTAAAGATGATAGTTGATATTGTGCTTATTTATTTGGTTTAGTATATACATAATGGTTATTGAATCCAATGAACTCCTCACTCTTTTAACCACTATATTTACTGGGAAGTGGTTTAGCCCTTATTTGACTTCTTGCAAATTGCAACAAAAAATTGAAGCTAAAACCATTACCTAGTCTACAAGATGTGAATAAGACAAATTTCTCATAATTGTTCATTCATTTTTCTATAATATCATTAAAATATTTGGATTATATTAGACTTTTTTAGTTTACATATACATTGCATAACACCTCATGAGTTTTCTTACTCCTTGGTTAACAGTTTAAAGTGAACTATAGAGTTCTATATAGATATATCCATGTAATTTTGTATCAAATACTTTTTTGACATTAATTTTAGAGAGGTTGCTAAAACTTGCATCAATGTAATTTGATTTTTTTTTGAAAAGAAATAACACATGTTAAAATCATAAATAAGTTGCATGTACTGACCTAAAAATAAATTTAGATGCTTTCTACCAAAAAATCGTATTTTTAGTGTAGATGAAGTTGTACCTAGTGTCAAGTATAACAACAAAAAGATTTTGAAGACTTGTTAAGACAATATGCTAAACAAAAAATAGTAGACATCTAATAAATTATCGAAGAGTTTACTACAACTTATGAATATGATAGATATTTATTGCAAGAGTTTTTATAAATCATTTTTTACTTTGAGATAAGAGCTGAAGTTAGAGAAAAATCACCCTCCCCAAGTTTCATAAGGTAGAACAAAGGGAATAATAGCTTGATGTTTTTTAATTGAAATTTAGGAAATTGAAAAGGAAACTAAAATGAAAATAAAAAATCCTTTTGCTATTTACCATGGAAGACCTTGATGCATTTTCTTTAAGTTTGTGAAGTTCTATATGGAACTGATGACTACACAACATATGCCAAAAAGATTAGACCTTTTATTTCTACACTAAAAGAAACAACTTTAAGGTGGCTCACGAGTTTGGAGGGAAAGAGTATTAATAATTGGGATGAAATGAAAAATACATTCCTTGATAAATATATAAATTATTATTGAGCGTAATTTTAAGGTTAAAAAATATATTATCAAAATCAATTTTACAAGAACCAATTAGATTTTAGATAATAAATCATTCTAATAATTATCTTGACATTGTTAAATAAAAACTGTTTATTTATCACATTATAAAATGAATAACAACTCCTAGTAATCATGATAGTGTGTAACTAAAGTATTCATAATAATAAAAATACTTATAAATTACTTTTAAGTAATATTCATAAAATAAGATATTTTTGAAGTAAAGTAATTTTAATTATATAAAAAGTAAAATAGCAATTTAAAATTTAAAATAATGAATACATAGATTCTCACATATAATTTAGATTTTATATTCTTCTTAAATAAAAACATTTATGGTTATATATATATATATATATAATAAATATAAAACTGTAAATTAAATTTTAAATGACTTTTATGATTTTAAATTGGACATGTGGAAAGTAAATATGTTATGAGAATGTAAATATTTATTTTGTTAATAAAAAGTGAATTGTTTTATTTATTATTATTTTTGGAAATACATTAAAGATAACCATGTGAGAGATTAGACTCCTAATTTCCAGGAAAATAATTGGAGTTAGTTATGCCCAAGAAGGGGCAGGAAAATAAGGAAAAAAAATGAAAAAATCTCCATTTTTTACCAAAGGGGTATTGTTGGCTGATCACACCACAAAAAAAATACATTACTATAGATAAATGTCATGGGTGGAAGCTGTATGAAAAAGAGTTGCAGGAGATAAAGTCATTCTGAACAAAATAAAGGTGCAAGTGGGAGAGAAAGATTGAACTTGAACCCAAAATTAGCAAGACACTACTTGGGTTAAGGAGGTGAAAGTTGTGAAGAAATACCGAGTTGTTTTCCTACCAGGAAGGAGTCTATAGCTAGGGGGAACTATTAGAATTGTAGTTCAATAATTGGGAGGAATATGGTAGCCTCTAATTTATTTATAGGAATTATAGATAAGTGTATGAGTATTTCTGAAGTCCATGTTAAATATGTTTATTTTTGAAGTTCAAAAATGTAATGTATAAGGTAATATTTTGTATGAGAATATGTTATATTGTGAGTATTAAAGGAATATAATGACTAATTGTACTAATTATTTTGGTGAAAAAGAAGAAGACATGTTTTCTGTGTTGGACTCATTGCAGGAAAACCTAGAAGATGAGAACATAAGAACTAAGATAGGTATCTAAGAAGTTAAAGTTTGAATATTCCTCTTACTATAGAAAATTCTAGTTAGGGAACCCAACCCAGGAGCCCAACATTGATTTCTATTGTATAGAGAGGGGAAGTCAATGGTGGACATAAAGATAAAAATGGAAAGGAAAGTGGATTAAGTCAAATACCTAACAAAATAATCATAAATAATACAAGCAAAAATCAACCTTAGATGGTTATCATTCCATTTTTCCATAAACTAGTATGTATCTTAAATTGTAGAGAAAGAGAAATATTACAAAACATAATTACTGTAGCCAAGATTATCACATATTGGGCTATTCATGAGTAAGGGATACCTCGTCGACCTACCTAAAACATGCAGTCTTGGACTATATTAATAATAAATCTCTAAAGGAAAGCTCAGGTAAGAACCCATGACAAGAGCCTACTAGGCCTCCCGAATTACTATTTGCTTCTAAACAAAAATAAAAACCATACAATCTGTATAGGTATGTATGGATAGAAAGGTTGTAATTATTTTACATTAATGAAAATGGAATAATGTAATTTCATTTTGTTACAAGCATATTCAAGAAAATAGTTTTACACATGAATAGATAAAGAAAAGAAAATATCCAATGTCGCCATAAACTCATATTCTTTATGATAATAATGTTCTTAACAAAGTAAAAAGAAGTAAGTACAATATAGCTAATTTCTTGCATAAAAATTACAATAATCATTCATATAAGTCTCATCCATAACCCAACATTAAAATATATAAGGATTCTTTCGACATTATAGGGAAACCCTTATGAAAAAAAGCATAATATATATGGAAATCGAGGTCAGGACTTTGTCATGTGTGCAAATGGAACCTTCAGGAATTTATACAAATTAAATAAAAGAGAGAAGTCCTGACATGTTAGAGCTTTCTATTTACTTTAAACCCTTATAAAATCTAACATAGCTCCACAGGACAAATTCGAAGCATGAAAAAGGGGCTTTGAGACCTGTGAGAGGCACCTAGAAAATGAGTACCTAGAAGATCCAAGTCAGAAAAGAGAAACCACGTAAGTAAATAAAACATAAAATTATTTTTCTCATGAAACCCTATTGAGGGTCAAGGTCTAACCTATAGGCATAGAACACCCCTTGTTAGGCTTTGGGCCATGAAGAAATAAACATAAGATTAAGCATAATGAAATTTAGTTTCAAGTGAGTGCCTTACCTTAGTAGAAGGATAAGTGAAAATTTTCTTGCATAACTGTCAAAATAGAGCAATAGTTACAGTCAGTAATACATTGCTCTATATGAAAAAACCCTACTGGTAAGAAGTAGAGTTAGGGTAAAAAACAAACAGTGTATTTTCCTTTTTCATAATGCAAACTTATGTGATTCATAATGTTATGAGAGAATAATTCCGGTAAATCACATTTCAATTTTTGCTGTTGACGCGTTTTGAACCACTAGGTGGCTTATCATCAAGACTTAGTGGTTCGAAATGCATCGTCAACAAAAATTGAAATGTGATTTACCGGAAGTATTCTCTAATATGTGTATTTACTTGTCAAGAAGCTTTGAGAAACAAGGGGAAACAAAGCTATATTGACATAGGAAGTCTAGAAGCTGTGATTGAACCTTAGGAAGAAGCCCATGATATTTCCTTGCAAAGAATAAAAATGTCAAAAATTTTAAATCTAACTCCACATTAAAAAACATGCCAATTAATGTAACTAGAGAAATAAACAAGGAAAATCAAGTAATCAGGAATTACAAGGTCAAAAGTGAATTGGTTCAAACCCTATCTCCGTTAGTGGACATAAACATGAAACATGCCAAAAATAACCTCAAAGCAACTAATTTTATGGAGGAAACATTATGTATGCATTTCCATACTTCATATTTTCATGTTTTCCCCATTATCGCAGGGCTCCGCTCTCGACAAAATTAGAATGCAAATGAGACAATGCAACATAAGGGTATAGGGTAGACATTTACCCTAAAAATACCATAAGTCGGACAGTTGGCATTACTTGTTTGGCTAGTGGCAAAAAATGTGTTGGCATTAATGTCAACTAGGATAGTATTGATGGCAACTGGGCTAGCATTGACGTGCATGATGTGTTAAGCTCAGGGGGAGTCCCATGATTTGAAGGAGTTTATTCCTTAAGATATCAACTCAAATTCTCTTGGAAATGACATAGTTGGATGACCCTCAAAAATATGTTTCCAACAACATGCTAAATTCTGCAAATGGCTTCCTGGATCAAAAGTTATTGCTCGTAAAAGGTGACTAGCCTCAAGGTCAAAGTAGTAGATCTAAATATGGTGTAGAGTCAAAGTGGTGACAAAGTTTGTCATTTTTTCCAAACATGACTGAGTAATGAAGAAGAGCCACTAACAAGGGAGTTGAGAGAACCTGGTCTCACAACACAATAGTGGAGCAGATGCTCATTAGTCGAAAGTGGAGCCCATAGAACATGCAATCCCAGCATAGTTTCCATTAACGGTTCAAAAGACACTAAAAAGTTGAGGCCTGGGATGACATAAGCCTGGGAGGAGGTGGAAATCCAACACAATAGTGATAAAGGCATTGATTAGAAGAGAAGGACAACATAGGTCCTGCCCGAGACATGTAATCCCAAGTGTTCTTACTTGAATGGTTCAAAGCTGCACACAAAGAAAGTGCCTAGGATGATGCAATCTCGGGAGGACGTCAGCGGAACAAAGGTATTTATTGGTAGAATAATTGTAGCAGGAGGCCCCATGGAATAACTCATCCTAGAGATCCTTCCTTGGAAGAGCTAGGTGCAATCAAGTTTGGAGGATTCGAGCAAGGTGGTAGACTATGATATGTGGTGGAGACATCAATCAAGTGGATTGTATGTATATGTGACATGTAGGACATCAACATGGAGTTGGTATAAGGGGACATGTGGGATGAATTTTTGGTGCTTTTAGGTGGTCAAAGGGGCCAAATTCAGTAACACATGTCACCACTCAGAAGGCACCATTTGGCAAGGATGATGCAACATGACATCATCTTGGATGCTTGACCTCAAAAGGTTTTAAAAGAGTGCAAGGGAGGTTTCACTAGGATGACTAGGAACTGGGCATATGTGGAGCACAACTCACCCCAACTGGTCGATGATTGCTCCAAATGCATGTGGCTTTCAACCCTACACTACATGTCATCCTAGAGGGAAGGCTGAGGGCTAAAGTCTATCACCAAGACTTGGTTTTGTGCAACTATGTGACCATGGGTGAAACATGTTAGTGCATATTATTTAAGCCCCTGGGGCTATAGTTAAAAGAGGTGCTCGGGAGCTGTTTTTGTGGTAGTTTTGCATGTTAATGAGACCATGGGCCTACAAGATTTTTACATTGAAAAGTGTTGTGGTCAAATTTTTAAAGGGTATTTGAGATGATGATAATGAAAAAGGGTCCTGCACAAAGTGGAGTTGAGGGCTAAAGCACATGTGGGCATATTGTTTAACGGCATTGAACAGGTTAAAAAATATTTGTTTCGTACTTGGAAGATATGCCAAAATTAGTTATTCACCATACTTGGGTCTGTTGAAGAATGTAACTAGATCCATTCTTCATAAATCGTATTTGAGTTATAAAGAAATGTATTTATCAAAATAAAGAAAAATAATAATAGTTATTATTTTAATGACTTATTAAAGCATGGGTTTTATGCTTGGGTCATCATGTTTTAGGTTAAAGTCCCCACTGAGGAGTTTTAGGATTTGTTGTAAGCCATAACAATGATTTTCCATTTAAAGAGACCCTTCTTGGGCTTTTGAATCATGTAAAAAGATTAATTATTGAGTCAAATAACGTATTTTTCACCTCCACACCAAGTCGGCCTCAAGGAGATCAAGTTGGCATCAAACAAAGTAATTTGACCTCACCAAAAGGCTATATATTGAAGTAGTTCAATTTCATTTGGAGTACACACTCATAAGTTTGATATCCAAAGAAGAGAGAAGAAAGAAAAAGTATGAAGTTACTGGAAGAAGGAATATTAAAGTTTCTGGGTTTGTCTCTCCCTCACTCGTGTGGATTTACTGGGATATTTGCTGGAAGGACAAAGATATTGTTGGGTCAAAGTTGTTGCTAGGCTAACTACTGGGTCAAATTGATTCTTGGGCTAGCTAGTGGGTCAAATTTGTTGTTGGATCGATGTTCTGTTACTGCTACAAGTTATTGCTGCTAGGTCGAAGTTAATGTTGAAAGGGTTATCATCTAAAGAAGGAATAAATGGTGACTTTGTGTGGAGGAAGTCCGTGTCTAGGTCAAGAGCCTTGGATTATCTCGTGAAGTTATTAAAGAAGAGTTGTTGACTAGGTTTTCACCTAGATAGGGGTTTTTCCCTGGCTACCCACCTACATCTGGTGTCTGTGATATTTGTGCTATTGTTTTGGTAATTTATTGATGAAATAAAGATAAAAGAGGAACATAAAAAACATAAGAATATCACAAGTAATTATCAACATTAAGAAATTATTTCGCCTTTTTGATTTTCTAACATCGTTTCACAGCTAAGGTGAAGAAGGAGGAAAAAGGCATCTCAAAGATCTATTGAAAGGAGAATAAGAAGTTTGAATAAGGTCATCAAAAGGATCATATAAGAAGTCAGTTATACCATCTTCAAGGAAATTTCTAACTCCATGAAGGGAGAAAATAAATTAGAAGAAGCATCCAACTACATGGTATGGAAGAAGAGGATAATCCTCATCCTCGAGAAGAATAAAGTTTTGGATCTAGTCAAAGGAAAGGTGAAGAAGCTTGCAAATGAGTCAAGTGATGTAGAAAAGCAAAAGTTTAGGAAACAAAAATATTGGACATGATACTAATGGTGGATGGAATAAAGGATAACCTCATTCCATATATATAGATTCTTCTCAAGAGACATATGAGGCATTATCCAAATTATTCACTATCAAGAATCTTGGTCAAATAACAAGTCTTAAGAATGAACTGAGATCTATAAATATGTCAAAGGAAGACACTGTGGCATCCTTCTTTGTG
The DNA here is from genome assembly GCA_031772625.1 of Pinus tabuliformis. Taxonomy (NCBI): domain Eukaryota; kingdom Viridiplantae; phylum Streptophyta; class Pinopsida; order Pinales; family Pinaceae; genus Pinus; species Pinus tabuliformis. The sequence goes on from CM062817.1 coordinate 723,760,964, forward strand.
GGAATATCTAGATTAAGAGATGAAATCCAGGAAATTGATGAGATAGTACTAGAAAAGGAGATTGTAATCACTACACTTCTAGTATTACCAACACCATGGAGTGCCTTCTCATCAGGTCTCAAGAGTTGGAAGGAAACTCCTACATTCGAAAAACTATGGAATAAATGTGGTCAGGAGAAGTCAAAATTTCTCTGGTAAGAAACAAAGAGAATGAAGAGGAGAAAGTTTCAAATGCCTATTCCCCTCATCACAAGAACAAAGGATCATTCCAAAAGTATAAAGGGCCTAGAAGGAATATAGACCTATCCAAATTTCAATGCTACAATTGTCACAAGATGGGTCACTATAAAAGCGATTTTCCTGAGAATCCAAGGAACAAGAAGAGAGAAAGGGAATATGCAAATTTTGCTGATGAAGGACCTCCAAAGAAGAACTAGAAGGAAGAATACAAAGCCAAAGAACTATTTTCCAGGGACTCTATCCTTCTACTCTAAGCTTTTGAATTGTTTTGTATTTTGATTTCTAGCACTTATAGGTTTAACATTCTTTGGAAAGACATTTTTGAATTGTTTTATTAAATTTATAGGTATACTTGGAGATTGGATTAAGAGGGAGTCCTCACTACTTTGTCAAAGATAAGTATCTTACTCCGTGTATTATCTTTCATATTTGGTTTTCCTTTTCTTATCTGGATATGGTCATACTAGATGTTAATAGAATTTCTTTTTATATTTTCCTTGTTTAGGAAAAGTTTGCTGATATGCTCAAGGGATATGAATAAGACCTCACAAGGAAAAGCATAAAATCTATATTGGAATTAATTGCCTATAAGGTTTGTCTAAACTAAAAGGTATATTCATTCATTCTAAGAAATATTCTTTACATTACTAACAAGTGTTATGTCTAGGACCTTTGAATCATAGGATTCTTGTTTGGGTGATTAATCATTAAATTGAATCTACCCTCATTAAAAACATCATGTTTGTGGAAATCTATTAGGTTCTCTATAAAAATCATAACCTAAGGGTATGTCAATGATAATATGAAAACCCTTGGTCTACTTAGGGTTATTAATGAAATCTAGAAAATACTATTGTTTTGATGTTTGGGGTTTTGATGGTAATGTAATGTTTGGAGTTTTAATATTGTTATGGAAACCCTAGTCCTTTAGGGTTGGATGGTAAAGTGTTCCTATACCTTAAGGTTTTGGTAAATATGAGTAAAACTCTTATATATCGAAAGTAAGCTCCTAGGAATGAAACCCTAGGTGTATGTACCAATCAAAATTCTAGCCTAATCGAGATTGTAATATGTCTGACTTTAAATGTATGGATTTTTTTATCTTGGGTTTGTATAATATATGTTATGATATGCTTGTGCATGATTATCCTAGATATGTATATGTGCTAACCTATTCATTGATAAGTTCTAGGTTTTTGTAACTAAGCCATAGTCAAAGTTTGATATTCTAGGATATGGTGATAATGTTTCAAATATGATGATAAAATCTAGGGTTTACAACAAATCCTAGTAGAATTTGGTCATATCCTTGAAACCTTAGATTGTGATTGATTTTGATTTTGACATCTATGGCATAGTATCTGAAAAATAGAATCTAGGGTTTGCATTAAATCAAAGTATAAGTATAACATATGAAATCTAAAGTTGTTAGATGCATTGTAAGTGTCATTGTTTGAATTTCTTTTAGGGTTTGAAATATAATAGAGTATGCCATAGATCTAGAAGAAATATTGAGGCCCTAGATATAATGATACTGATTAAGTTACTAATGTGATCTAGGGGTTATAACCTAACCTGAGCAAAATAAGTTGAACTATAAAACTATGTGCCTCTTATTGTTTGTGAACCTAACTAAGTTTAAGTATTTGTTGTATAAATTCTAATTCTTACATTATTATATGCTTATGATATAATTAACTTCATGCTTATATATGTATGTTTTTGGTTGTACTTGTTGTCTAAGTTGTGCCGGTATGTAATCTTCTAGATGATGAAGACGTTTGTAAGTAAAGTTGATTTGATAAGCATGATGAAGGAAGTTATATGAATGATGATGATCAAGAAGGATGGAAGCCATTAAAGATTCTCCAATGTCATATAAAGAAGTTGATCTCCCTAAGTTAAGGAGTCGAGATAAAAGGAAGGATATCTCCCAAGTTGAGAGGGAGGACATATTATAGTCATGATGGATACCTTGAAGAAGAAAATTAGAGAATGCATATTGAGGTGTTGCTGAAAGAAGGAAAGAAGATTTGATTGTTGCATGTGAAGTAGGAAAGGAATCTGAATGATTGAGGAAACCTTTGTCAAGGTTTGGGAAGCCTCAAATTCCTACTGTGAATTGTGAGGCAACATCAAGATGTCAGAAGACCCCAAAGGTTTGTGTTTACTCATGAGACATTTGAAAGGTTTTTACTGATTGGGGTTGTGACTGTTTAGGTAAATCTCTAAGTTTTTGAAAAACATGCTTGAGGTTAGAGAGATTTGATGAGGCATTGAGTGTGTAAAATGCCTGAGAGGACATTTGGCCGACATATGTGTTGATGTCTAGTTCCCAAAGTAGTAGGGAGGGTTGATGGTTAGAAAGTAAGCCTCTGGCCTTGTATTACACACCTATTTCCCTGGATTGATGGTTAGAAAGTAAGTCTAATGGTACCAAGAGAGGTTGAAATCTTTAGTCCATCTTAGTTCCACCTAGATAGATTTCCCTGGTCAGGAATCTAGTCCGTGGCGCCGTGAGTGCCTAAACTCTTCATGGTTCATGTGTTTTGAGATCTTCCATGTACTTGTATATGTATGTATGAATACCTTCCTAGTTAAGAGGGAGTGTTGAAGAATGTAACTAGGTTCAGTCTTCATAAATTGTATTTGAGTCATAATGAAATGTATTTATCAAAAGAAAGAAAAATAATAATAATAATATAATAATAATAATAATAATAATTATTATTATTATGACTTATTAAAGTGTGGGTTTCATGCTTGGGTCATCATGTTTTAGGTTAAATTCCCCATTGAGGAATTCTAGGATTTATTCTGAGTCATTAGAGTCATTTTCCATTTAAAGAGACCCTTCTTGGGCTTTTGAATCATGTAAAAAGATTTATTATTGAGTCAAATAAGGTATTTGTCACCTCCACACCAAGTCAGCCTCAAGGAGATCAAGTCAACCTCAAACAAAGTAATTCGACCTCACTAGAAGAATATATATTGAAGTAGTTCGAATTCATTTGGAGTACACACTCACAAGTTCAATATCTAAGAGAAGAAGAGAAAAAAAAGTGTGAATTTACTGGAAGAAGGAATATTGAAGTTTCTTGGTTTATCTTTCTCACACTCGTGTGGATTTACTGGGATATTTGTTGGAAGAATGAAGGCACTACTAGGTCGGAGTTGTTCTTGGGCTAACTGCTGGGTCGAAGTTGTTGTTGGGCTAATTGATGGGTCAAAGTTGTTGCTGGATTGAAGTTCTGTTGCTGCTACAAGTTGTTGCTAGATCAAAGTTTTGTTGCTGCTACAAGTTGTTGCTGGATCGAAGTTCTGTTTGCTGCTACAAGTTGTTGCTACTAGGTCAAAATTATTGTTCAAAGGATCAACGTCTACAGAAGGGAGAAAAGCCTGAATTGGTGTGGAGGAAGTCTGTGTCTAGGTTAAGAGTCTTGGATTATCTCGTGAAGTTATTGAAGAAGACTTGTTGATTTGGTTTTCCCATAGATAAGGGTTTTTCCCTGGCTCTCTGCCCACATCTGGTGTTTGTGATATTTGTGTTATTGTTTTGGTAATTGCTTGATGAACTAAATATAAAAGAGGAACATAAGAAAACATAAGAATATCATAAGTAATTATCAACATAGAGAAAATATTTTGCCTTACTGATTTTCTAACAGGGTCAGGCATGCATTTGAAGAATGAATAGATTGGAAACTGATTTGCGTGTAAGGTTTGAATGCACATGCTGGGCTAATGGAGTCAATAGATACTGCAGAGATCACCATATCAAATTATCATGCTTGGATTTATCATAATGAGCCATACTTGAGCTTCCTTGCACACTATGAAGAATTAAGTGGAGAATATTGCTTGGTGCAGAAGATTTGACCACAGAGCAAGAGAGCCATGCCTGAAGTACAATTTGAAATATGTGAGAAATTAATAAGCATGGAGTGACTTATTAAAGCACATAGGTTGATTGAGAATTAATTCTAAGAATGAGAAACACTCAATTCCCCATTCTTTGATTTAATTTAGTTGTAGAAGTTGAGTAACGAGACAATACAATAAGAAATCAAGCCATGATACAATTATGAGATTGAACAAGTAGTCCTGTTCTGTGTAGAATGGGAAGTAATGCTAGAGTATGCTCTTAGGCAAAATGATTCGTTGATAGAGGCAACATCGTTCCCAGTGAAATAGAGGAACAAAACCATGGATGTTTATTGTGCACGGTGGGGGAATGCAACATTGTGGAGTGTAGAGCGGAGAGCTCTATGTGTGTAAGTGAACTACTGTGAGAGGCTGAGAGAGGTTTGTTGCAAAGAAAGATTGTGAGTTGAGATAATGTGTGTTTATATAGAGTGAGATGAATGATTTAGTGATTATATGAGCTGAGCGAAGTGAAGGTTTCTGATGAAAATAAATGACATAAGGCTTAGTGTTTGATGCTAAGAAAAAAGGGGCGAGTTGATGAAAATAGAGTTGTAACTAGGCTGAGTGAGAGCCAAAAACAAAGATCATTAAGTTCTTTATTGAGTGTGGGTTAAATCCTGTAAACCAGGGAGTTGGAGCTTCCTTCTAGTGGGTGTTTGAGGAGATCTTGGGGGTTGGTGACTCTACAAGTGGGTGCTTGCATAAATCCATGAAGTTGGTGCTTCATGGTAAGCTGATTAGGTGTCCACAGGAGAAGGGAGTTGGTGCTTCTTGCTAGTGGGTTCTAGCAAGAAATCTAAGGAAGTTAGTGCTTCTTGTGAGTGGTGTCTCACAAACAAATTTATGTAATAGAGTAGGAGCTTCTATTTACATCATAAAAAATATTGGTGGTTTTTCCCTTTTGGGTTTCCATGTTAAATCCTATGTGTCATATGTGTTGCTTGTCATGATGTGTTTGTATGTGTTTATTTATATTTCCGCCACATGATATGCTATTGATAGGAGCTTCCATTTACATCATAAACAAGATTGGTGGTTTTTCCATTTTGGGTTTCCACATTAAATCCTTTGCGTCATATGAGTCGTTTCTCATGATGCGCTTGTATGTGTTTATTTATATTGATGCCATATGATATGCTATTCATATTCACCAAAATGGTTGCCAAACTTGAATGAAAATATAAATTGGCATAAAAGTAAAAATTAGCCTTAATATTGATTCACCCCCCCCCCCCCACCCCCAGCATTTACATCATTTCCAACACATAATTACATCTCTACCGTTGATTAACCTAAGTGGATCACCAATGTTGACAAGGAAAAGTGATGTGTCTGGGTGTGGTCCAACGTATGGACTCCTACCATGTGGATACATCATGTGGACTGTCCATTATATAACCTCCACATAAGAGTAAGGTTCCATGAGAGCCCTTCTAATATTTCAATCATTCATTACATTTCACCCATGTATATAGGTGAGGGCTTAATCTAGGCCCACGACCTAGTGTAGCCATGGCCTTGAGCCAACAAAGAGAGTGTTAAAATGAATGTGAACATTAAGAGTAAGCAAGAACAAATTAAATACAATATTCAACTCCAATTTTTGGATTTGAATGAGAATTAAGTATGGAAAGACATTACAGTATTTCTTGTTACAGAAAAATAATCAAATATTGAGTTGGTAATGAGATATTATTTCTCTTTAAATAAGATCAATTGTACCATTTTTTTGTGATAGGCAATCCACATATTAAGTAAGAACAAATTATTATGTAATTTGTAATTATTACTGGGTGTTTTTGGGTAGATGTTGCATATGGTATCAAAGAAAAACATGTTGCAACATTGTGGCATATGGGCTGACCATGATATTGTTTAACAAAACGAATTCCTATTTTTGCACAGAAGAAGAAGGTGTAAAGAAAGTGAGAAGTGATGATAGAACCACAAAGATAAACACACCTAGGTGAAGATAGGATTTGGGTACATCTGGGTGAACAAGTGCAAGTGCCCACTGTGGAATTGATGAATATGGTGAGAGATATGAGGATAACACTAGTAATCCCCCACGTAGGACATGGACAATTATTAAAGTTAGTTAAAAACAAGAAAAAAATCATTAAAAAGTTAAAAAGTAGATCCAATCCCACGATTGTGGAAACAATAATGGAGGAAGAGGACTAAGGATAGAATTCCAAGCAAAAGAAATCTGATGAGTTGGCTAAAAGTAAGGAAGCAAAATATGAGGGGGGAAGAAGATCACAACTCACAAAAAATACATTTGAAGAAAGGAAAGAGTCTAAAATTGGAGTTACAAGGAGAATTCAAGAAAATTAGACCCCCAACCTACGATGGGGAGACCGAAGAAGAAAAAAATGCTTGGCTGCTTAATATCAATAGGTATTTTCAAGTTTATGATTATTCTATTGAATTAAAAGCTAAATTAGCTACATACCAGTTATAGGGAAAAGCTTCCTTGTGGTAGGAAGAAGTCAGAAAAGTGAACAATTTAAAAAACAAAAACGTTAACTGGGAGGAATTTCAAAGGATTTTTAAGGAAAAATGTCTAATTGAACATTACTTTGATGAAAAGGCCAAATAATTTCATGATCTGAAACTTGGAAAAATTTCAATGGATGAGCTAGTGAAAAAAATTACTTATCTTTTGAAACATGTGCCATATATATGAGAAGAAAAAGCTAAAGTACAACACTTTATAAATTGTCTTCCTTTTTCTTTTAAAGAATGTATTTAATACTATAATCCAAAAACAATGGACGAGGCCATTAGAAAAGCAAGAATTTTCTATTAGTAGGCTAAACATAAAAAATGAAAATGTGAAATCATGGCCTAAATAAAAATAAATATAGATTTTCCTAGGGTGGAAATAGAGGAAAATCTGGTCTTTTTAAGAATTTTGGTAATGGAAATGAGAATTAGAATTTTAGTAAGAATAACAATCATAATCAAATAATGTAGACACATACTTAGTCTAGATCCAAATAGAAAGACCTAGGTAAAATAGGACTTAGTGGGAGGGAAAAAGAACCATTAAAATGTCGAGGCTGTGGTGAACCCAAAGTTTTGTGGAAATACCCCTATAATACCAAGTCTGTGAAAAATTTATAGAATATTCAAGAGGCCTCCATCATTAAAAATGTGGTCAGGAATATTCCTTGGATTAAAAAAACAATGGAAGAGTGCCAGGAGGAATATCAATCCACCATGGTGGAGATAGAAGGTACAATTTTAAACCAACTTGTTTATGTTTTGATAGACCGTGGTGGCAATTTGAGTTACATTAATCCCAATATTGTATAAAAATGTAAGTTAAATTTTGAAAAGTAGAAAAATTCATGGCTATCCCAGTTGGCTATTGGCACAAAAAGAAAAATTACTAATTGGATAAAGACATGTCCTGTTGTTTTAAATGGGAATAAAACCACTATGAATCTGAACATTTTGCCATTAGGCCCCAAATGATATAATGGTGGGGATGCAATGGTTGGAGGGTCATAAAGGAATTGTTAATTTTTAAAATAAAACTATGACTTGTACTTTGGATAATGGAGAAACGCAGGTGGTAAAGGGCATACCTAGACCTAATTTTGTTCAACAAATATTTGCTTTATATTTAAAGAGGGTTGTAAGAAAGGGATGTCAACTATTTTCCATTCAAGTGGAAGACCATTCATAATAAAAACAAGTTAAATCATTAGGTGATTTGTAATTCATTTGGGATTATTAGGATGTATTTCCAGATGAGATTCATGGCTTTTCACCTATGAGAGACATAGAATTTTCTATCGAAGTAATGCTAGGAGCTGCACTGGTATCAAAAGCACCTTACCAGATGAGTGTATTAGAATTGGTAGAGTTAAAATGAAGTTACAAGAGTTATTAAAAAAAGGGTACATCAGATTGAGTGTTTCACCATGGGGTGCACTGGTCTTATTTGTTAAAAAGAAAGACATAAAATTTAGGTTATGCATTGATTACCAACAACCAAATAAATTGAAGATTAAGAATAAGTATCCATTGCCCATAATCAACGATTTATTTGATCAAGTAAGATGAGAAACTATTTTTTCTAAAATAGATCTCATGTTTGGTTATCACTAGCTAAGGATTAAAGAAGAAGATATTCCTTAAACAACGTTTAAAACCCGATACACGCACTATGAGTTTTTGTGCTTGGTGAATAAAATTTTTAGAAAATTTCTAGATCAGTTCATACTAATTTTTATATATGATATATTGATTTATTTGAAGACACTAGAGGAGAAGAAACAACATTTTGAAATAGTGCTTCAGACTCTATGGGAATATTAACTGTATGCTAAATTTAGCAAGTGTGGGTTTTATCAAGATAAAATACAATATTTAGGACACATGATATCTAAGGATGGAATAACGGTGGATCCCCACAAGGTAAAATCCATTCTTAATAATTGGTAACCCCTAAGGATGTGGCATACACGAGATCATTCATGTGTATCACATGATACTGTCGCAGATTTATAGAGAGGTTTCTAATTTGGCCTACCCCATAACCCCTTTGCAAAAAAAAGGGGTTAAATTTAAGTGGACTCAAAAATGTCAAGAGAGCTTTGAACAACTAAAACATTTTCTTATAGTTGCACCTGTGCTAAAAATAACAGACCTTAATAACGACTTTACAGTGTGTATTGATGCTTGTTTGGAAGGTTTGAGAGGAGTTCTCATGCAAGAAAATTATGTAGTAACTTATGAATCTCGTAAATTAAAGGAACATGAAAAAATTATGCAGTTTATGACCTTGAATTAACTGTAGTCATTCATTCACTTAAGATCTGGATGTATTATTTAATTGGTAAAAATTACCTTAATTATTGATCATTTGAGTTTAAAATATTTTTTTAGCCAACTTGACATGAATATGGATGGATGGCCTTTTTGAGTGAATATGAATTTGACATTAAGCATATAAAAGGGAAGGAAAACAAAGTGGTGGAAACACTAAGCCAAAGTTTGAAGCATGAGGTAACAATAAGTAGTGCTAAAATAAATTTTATAGAGCAGATGAAGACAACAACATTAGAAGATAAATATTATAATCATACTTGTGAAAGAATGAAAATTAGAACATATTAAGGAGAAACATCATATTATCCAATTAATGAAAATGGGTTACTAACATTTAAAAGACTATAATATATGTTCCTGATATGATCAAGATTAAACAAGTGATATTAGATGAGCACCACAAAAGACCATTTTCAATATACCCAGGTTATCGGAAGATTATTGTAACTCTTAGAAAAGAGTTTTTCTGGCTTGGTATGAAGAGGGAGGTAGCTGCGTACTTAGAAAAATGCTAAGAATGTTAGAAAGTGAAAGTAGAACACCAATACCCAACAAGATTACTAAACCCCATGCCTATATTAGAATGGAAGTGGGAGGTAATTTCGTTCTATTTTATTACTGGTTTACCAAAGACTATAAAAATACATGATTCTATTATGGTTATTGTAGACAAATTGTTGAAGGCTTCTCATTTTATACTTGTTTAGTAGATACTTATAAAGTTGCACATGTGGTAGAAGTTTTCATGAAATAAATTTTTAAACTTCATGGGATACCAAAAACTTTCATATCAGATAGGGATGTGAAATTCACTTCCAACTTTTGGAAGGAATTGTTTACTAGAATGGTTACACAATGAAATTTTAGCACCACATATCAACCAAAAAAATATGTGAAAATCGAAAAGATTAATCAGGTCCTTGAAGACATGATGCACATGTATGTAATGAACCAACCCACTAAATGGGAGGACTATTTTCATTTAGTTGATTTTTCCTAATAATAGTTATCAGACATCGCTCAAGACGAGCCCTTTTCAAGTTATATATGGAAGGAAGTACCCTATTCCCTTACCTAGAGGTAGGATTATGTTAGGACCATATCCGCTACAAGAAATGGAGCAGATGGTGAAGAAAACCAAGAAGAACCTAAAAGAAACGTAGGAAAAACAAACAAGTTATGTATATTTAAAAAGGGCACACATAGAATTTCAAGTGGGGGAAATGCATATATTAAAGTACAACCGAAAAAAAGTTCTTTAAAATTGGAAAACTAGGCTAAAATAACCCTTAGTTTTGTGGGCCGTTCGAAGCATTAGATAGGGTAGGTTAGTGGCCTATCAACTAGCACTATGAACCCACATTATGGTTCATAATTTATTTCACGTGTCTCTTTTGAAAAAGTATATAGATGATCCTACTCATATTATCATTTGGACTGTGGTACAGGTTGAACCAAAAGGTGAGTTACAGGTCAACCCTCTATAAATTTTGGACCAAAGAGAACTTACACTCCAGAACCAATCCATTTCCCATGTTAAAGTGCAATGGAAGCACTTTGCGCCATGGGAGGCCACTTGGTAGATGGAAGATGAAATGAAAGAATATTGTCCTATATATGTTGTTTCAAGGGAAATGAAAGTATGAAAACATCGAGAATGGTGTTCCCTTTTAAGGGGATGGGCAATGTGATACCCCTGGTAAATCAATTTTTAAATTCCTTTTATGATTTAAATTGAACATGTGGAAAGAAAACATGTTATAAGAATGCAATATTTATTTTGTTAATAAAAAATAAATTGTTTTATTTATTACTATTTTTGGAAATACATTAGAGGCTATTATGTGAGAGATTAGACTCCTAAATACCAGGAAAAAAATTGGAATCAATTATGCACAATAAGGGGTAGAAAAAGAAAGACAACAAAAAGAAGAAAAATTCTCCATTTTTGGCCAAATGCATACTATTGGTTGAGCATACCATAAAAAACTATACATGGTTGTAGATAAATGTAATGGGTGTAAGCTGTATGAAAAAGATCTTTGGGAGATAAAGGAAAAAAAATAAATAAAGGTGCCAATGGGAGAGAAATATTGGACTTGAACCCAAAATTAGCAGGACATTGCTTGGGTTAAGGAGGTGTAAGTTGTGAAACAATACTAAGTTGTTTTATTGGAAGAAAAAATTCTAGAGCTCAAGGGAACTACTGGAATTGTAATTCAACAGTTGGTAGGAACGTGTCAACATCTAATTCATTTCTAGGAATTATAGATGAGTATATGAGTATTTCTAAAGTTTTTATTAAATACGTTTATTTTTGAAGTTTAGAAATGTAATGTATAAGGTAATATTTTGTATGAGAATATGTTATATTGTGTGTATTAAAGGAGTAGAATGGTTAATTGTATTAATTATTTTGGTTAAAAAGAATACATGTTTTCTATGTTGGGCTCACTGTAGGAAAAAATGGAAGTTGAGAACATAAGACCTAAGATAGGTATCTAAGAAGTTAAATTTTGAATATTCCTCTTACTTTAGAAAATTCTAGTGAGGGAACCCAACTTAGGAGCCTAACACCGATTTCTACTATATAGAGAGGGGAAGTCAATGGTGGACATAAAGATAGAAAGGCCAAGTAAAGTGGATTAAATTAATCACCTAATCTGAAAATAAAAATAGTACGAGTGCACAATCAACCTTAGATGGATATCATTCCATTTGCCCATAAACTAGTATGTATATTAAAGTGCAGAGAAAGAAAAATATTAGAGAACATAATATTGTAGCCAAGGTGATCACATCTTGGGCTATTGATGAGAAAAGGAGACCTCGTCGACCTACCTAAAACATGTAGTCCTAGACTATAATAATAATAAATCTCTAAAGAAAATCTTAGGTAGGAACCCATGGCAGGAGCCTGCCAAGCCTCTCGACTTACAACTTGCTTCCAAAAAAAAAACCATACTATTTATACATATATGTATGCATATCAAGGTGTTAATTCTTTTACATTAACAAAAATAGCATAATTAAATTAAAATATGTTGTAATCATATTCAAGTAAAGTATTTTACACATGAATACATGAAGAAAATAAAATATCTAGCATCACCATAAACTTATAGTCTTTATGATAATAACATTCTCAACATACTAACAAGAAGTAAGTACAGTAATTAAATTTCTTGCATAAAAATTACAACAATCGACCATATATGTCTCAACTGTAACCCAAAATTAAAATATTCAAATACTTTGTCGACCTTATGGGGAAATCCTTATGAAAACAAAGCATAGTCTATCTGGAAATTGAGGCCGAGCCTCTACTCTGTGTTCAAATGGAACACTCAGGGAATTTATACAAATTAAAAAAAAGAGATATGTTCTAGCACGTTAGATATTTCTTTTTTAATTTAAACCCTTATAAAATTTAACATAGATCGATGGAACATAGCTGAAGCATGAAAAAGGGGCTTCAAGACCCGCAAGAGGCACCAAGAAAATGAGTACCCGGAAGAGCCAAGTCAAAAAAGAGAAACTCTGTAAGTAAAAAACCCTAAAATTATTTTCACATGGAAATATAACGAGGGTCGAGGGCTAACCTATAGGAACAGAACACCCCTTGTTACACTTTGGGCCATGAAGAAATCAACATAAGAATAATGATAACAAAATTCAATTTCAAGCTAGTTCCTTACCTTAGTAGAAGGGTAAGCAAAAAATTGTTAGCATTGTTGTCAAAACGGAGCAAGGATTACACTTAGTTAATACATTACTTTATAGGAAGAAAAACTTATTAGTAAGAAGTAGAGTTAGGGTTTAAAATTCTTTAAGTTGCCAGACAATGTCTTTTCCTATCAAGAAGCTTTGAGAAAACGAGGGAAATCAGGCCAGATTTCCAGAGGAATTCTAGTATCCATGACTGAACCTTAGGAAGAAGCTCATGATCTTTCCTTGCAAGGAATACAAATGTACAACATTAGAAATCAAAATCCATGTGAAAAAACATGCCAAATAATGTAACTAGAGAGATAAACTAGGAAAATTAAGTAATCTGTAATTACAGGGTCAGAAGGGACCTAGTTCGAACCCTATCTTTGTTGGTGGACATAAACGTAGTCCACGTAAAAAAGAACCCCAAAGAAACTCAATTTCTTGAGGAAACATTATGTATCCATGACCATACTTCAAAGTTTCAAGTTTTCCCCATTGTTGCAGAGCTCTTCTCTCAAAGAAGTAAAAATGCAAATGAGACAATGCATCGAAGGGGAAGAGGGTAGACGGTTACCCTAACGGTACTAGAATTACATCTTTGGCATTGATTGACCTAAGTTGATCACCACCATTGACAAGGCAAAGTCACCTGGATGAATGTGGTCCAACGTACAGACTCCCACCACATGGATACATCACATGGAATGTCCATTATAAAACCTCTATGTAAGAGTAAGGTGCCACAAGAGCTCTTCTAATATTTCAATCATTCATTACATTTCACCCATGTATATAAACACTCTAAGATAGAACCCATAAGTATGTATTAGCAATGATATATATATATATATATATATATATATATATATATAAATGATCATCACAATAGTGCATGGTGTATGAGCACATAAATTTAAAATAAAATAAAAAAACCTATCAATTATCATTATACTATAAGTGAGGGCTTAAGATATGCCCATGACCTTGAGAGTGGCTTAAGATATGCCCATGACCTTGAGAGTGTTATATATATATATATATATGAATGAATGATTATCACAATAGTGCATGGTGTATGAGCACATAAATTTAAAATAAAATAAAAAAAACCTATCAATTCTCATTATACTATAAGTGAGGGCTTAAGATAGGCCCATGACCTTGAGCTAACTAAGAGAGTGTTAAAATGAATGTGAACATTAAGAGTAAGCGAGGACAACGCAAGTAAAACATCCAACCTCAATTTTGGAATTCAAGCAAGACTCAAGTATGGAAATAAATTACAATGTTTTTGGTTATAGAAAAAGAATAAAAAGAAAAGAAAATAATATATTAAAATGGTAATGAAATATTTTGTCTCTACAAATAAAATCAATAATTACTTTTTTATTGCGATAGATAATATAGATATTAAATAAAAAAATTTATTATATAATTCATAATTATTACTGGGTGTTTTGAGAGAGATGATACATGAATCTTTATAGATATTATTTTAATTAATATAGTTAAATTAGTAATCTACATATTAATTTAATTAATTATAAATTTTGTGATGGATCATACATTTTAAATTAGGTAAGATAAATTAATATTAATTTAACTGTAACATCCTCCTTCTTCATCCCATTTTGTTATTATTATATATAGAAACCAAGTTGACAATTGATCCACTTCTTCTCCTTTACATACTTATTAATAGTAGTATTTAAGTAGTTTATTTGGCTACTGCTTTGAAACTCTAATGGTTAAAAAAAATAATATGCTATCCCAAGACTCCAATATTAGTACCATTGTTGTAAAATGGTGAAGATATCAAATATATATATGTGAACCATACTTCACCACACGAGTAGACATAAATGTACCTTGCGAGGATGATTTTTCCAAGATCTAAGCTTAAGTTAGGATCTTGGATAGTCATACCTCCAACTATATGCACACTTCAAATTAGGATTGTATTACTTTTTTTTTTTCTTTTCTTTTTTCTTCTTCTTCTTTTTTTTTTTTCCATAAGGAAAAATCATAATTTCATTAAGATAAAGAAATTACATTCTGTAGATGCAGAGCATATTTAGATCACAACATGACAAAAAACAAAATTGTTGCCTTGATCCATGCAGGGAGGCAGCAATATATAAGGCTGTAGGCCAAACTGTATCATACTGTTTATCCAAACTGTTCAAAATTGTCAATATATATATACAAGAAAATATGTTATGTGGTTGTCCATAACAAATACCAAATATATAACAGAAATTAAGCAGGAAAATCCATGAATGGCCGATGGAAGTATTGGTAGAAATCTCCCTCATGGTATTCTCTAATCAACCAGATGCCCGGCTCCCCGAGCGCAGCCTCTTTGGATAAGCTGTCAGCAACCCCGTTCTGCTCCCTGTAAATATGGTTACATGTAAAAGAATCAAAAGATGAAATTAATCTCAAAGTTTCATCCAATATGTGATTCAAAGTATAAGTAGAACATCTAGTTTTCCTGTTTAGCCAATCACATATGATTTTAGAATCCCCAAATAATTGTAAATCTCTGCAGTTTTTTTCCAATGCAAAATATATGAGGTGTTTTGCAGCAAGGAGCTCAGTAAAATTATTTGTGCCTCTGCTGAAGCCTATAAGCATCCTAAAAGAATGTTGATGATTTAAATGTAGTATAGCCCCCCCTCCACATCCTCTCTCTTGTGCCACACCATCAAAAAATGCCCATGGTTTGTTATGATCTATTTGTACAGGTGTGAAGATGCGGGTGTTTCGTGGTGGAGGGTCATCCAGTATGAGGGAGTAATCGCCCATGACTCTGGCAGCCAAAGCAGACCAGTTCGGTGCTGAATCCTGAAATATTAATCTGTTTCTGGCAATCCAAATAGTCCAGCAAATCAGTAGGGGTAGGTTGCAAAGTTTATGCGATGATGTTGTATTATACCAGGACTGCCAGGCCTCCGTTATAGTAATGCTAGTCCAAATTGCAGCTAGGGTGATAGAAGGGAGAATAAGGTCCCACAGTTTGCGAGCTTCTGTGCATTCAAGAAATAAGTGGTAAACAGATTCATTTTCACATTTGCAAAGGCTACACCAATGGGGGCCAAAATGTGCGCACTTGAGGAGATTATCACCAGTCGGGATTTTGTTCCGGAGGATGGTCCACATTAATAGCCTTGATCTGGGAGGAGCTTTAAGCTTCCAAAGAGGTCTCCACTAGTCGGCGATAATCAAAGGCTTTCTCGATGCCGACAGGGCCAAATATCCTTCTTTGGGCATATATCTACCCTTTTTTTGATAGGGCCCATATGATCTCATCATCACCCTCAAGTATTCAAATGTGGGCTTCTGTAAGGGCCAGAGTGTAGTCTTCCCAATGTTGTATCCATACGGGAGGAATGTTTAAATGATGAGCAGACTTCCATGCCTGTTGTAGAAAAGAGGTATTCTCCGAGTCTGCAATTTGTGCTATATATGTAATGTTTTGTTGTTGAAGATGCTGGATGAGTTCCATAGGGAGTCGATGCATATTCCCACATCCCACCCACGGGTCGAGTCCAATGCGAACCTTATTTCCTGAACGAATTCTCCATGTGATACCCTCTCTGATGGGATTCAAAGCCTTGAGGACAACCTTCCAGATGATAGAAATCCCCGAAGTACCTAGGTGGGGTCTTCTAATCCAGTCCATAGTATGCATCGGGGCAATGTATTTTGCAGAGGTAACCTGCATCCAAAGGCTGTCTGCAGATACGAGGTGCCAACCAAGTTTTGCAGCAAGTGTTGAGGAGAAATATTCAAGATTTTTGAGGCCCCATCCCCCCCTTTTTTAGGTAGATTTAGGGCCTCCCACCTGACCCAAGAAAATGTCCTGCCCTATTTGTTCCCTTGCCAAAGAAATTTGCAATAGAGGGATTGAATTCTAGTGAGAATGCCTCTGGGAATCTAGGCTAGAGACATCCAGTAAACAGGAGTGGCTTCTAGGACACTTTTGATAAGAGTGAGGTGGCCCGCACACGAGAGATATTTGAGATACCAGATATTGAGTCTTTTTTCCATTTTGGAGATGAGCCAAGTCCAGTCAGCAATCTTATAACCTAAAGGCTTCAACTTGTATCCCAGATATTTTAAGCCTTCAGACAGCTGCAACTGAGTAAAACGAAAACGTTGAAGAGAAAAATAGATCTCATGTGGAGTGCATTCAGCTGCTGTCAAAGTGGATTTTCTGTCATTGATGAGCATGCCTGTAGCCACTTGAAAGAGTGAGAAGGTGGCTTTGATGTTACTAAGCAGGGAAAATTTTAAGAACCCCCCCTAAATTTATATGTATAATAAATGGACGAATCTCCATGGTATATAGGAAAAATGGAAGGCGAATTTATCAATAATATAATATGTATATATAATTTTTTGGCGAATCTCTCACCAGACATGGCGAATATTTTACTCAATTATAAAATCTTGTAAGATATTGGAATTACCATGGGTTATCATAAACCTGGAGCTTAAAAATTACTATTAGTAATTTATAAAAATTAATAAAATTAATAGTTGATTTTTGGAAGAGATTTTTCCACGAAAATGACATGGAATACCATTTGTCGACGCTTTTCGAGCCAGCAAGTGTGGCTCCTGACGATGAGCCACACTTGCTGGCTCGAAACGCGTCGAAAAATGGTATTCCATGTGATTTTCGCCGAAAAATCTCTTCCAAACTTGATATGGATCACAGAAGCTTGAACTCTATAGTTGATTTTTATTTTATTTTTTATTTTAACCAAGCTAAAATGTTTAACATACATTAAATTACAACATCCATTTTTACTCACCAAGCCCCCAGAGGGATCAAATATTTTTTCACTCTATGCTAGTTTGCATATCACGATATTTGATACCTCTCGGGGGTTAGTAGATTGAGAGTAAAGATGGATCTATGTTGGTTTAATTCCCCCCATTTAAATAGGCTACATTCTAGCTGAATACCATGGGTCAATACCATGTGCCATTTTGGTGAATACCATGGGTCAATACCATGTTCCATTTTTATTTTTATTAATACTAATATTAGGGTTAATAATGTTTTTTTCATGGTATTAATAACAATCTAGTCCATGGTATTTGTCCCATAGTATATTGCCCATAGGTTTCACCTAAATATAACACATTTTTTGAGTGTTCGTAAATATAAGGTGACTTATGGAGTAAATATAAAAAAATGTTTTATTTGTTTACCATACCTCTTGTTTATTTATATTTTTATTAATTTACCATACCTCTTTTACAAATATGGTATTTGGCCCATAGGATTCACTTAAATAAAACCTCTTTCTTGAGCCTTCATAAATAGAATGAGGGTTATGGACTAAATATAAATAGAGGTTTTATTTATTTACCATACGTCTAGTTTATTTATATTTTTATTTATTTACCATACCTTTTGAGTAAGTATAAAAAGACGTTTTATTTATTTACCATACCTCCACTTTACTTATATTTTTATTTGTTTACACCCTTGCATGTATATAAGATGACTTATGGAGTAAATATAAAAAATGTTTTATTTATTTACCATACCTCTCATTTATTTATATTTTTATTAATTTACCATACCTCTTTTATAAATATGGTATTTGGCCCATAGGATTCACTTAAATAAAACCTATTCTTGAAAATGGGCGAATGGATTCACTTAAATAAAATCTATTCTTGAAAATGGGCGAATGGAAGGTTGTAACTCCTAATTTCAAGGGCTAAATTTACCTTTTTTACCCTCTCCCTTAAAATAAGGTGGGCTATTTGAGGTGACATGTAAAAATGTACTATGATACAAAATATTCGCCCACTAAAAATTTAAAACCCCTTAATTTCGCCAAAGGGCGAACATTCGCCCCTAAAATTTTCTATGTTACTAAGGTCACCAATACTACCATTGAGAAATATAAGAATATCATCTACAAAGAGTAGATGGGTGAGGATGCACCCCTATGTTATCTTTATGCCTTTTAATCTACCCCTTCTATGTTCTTCATTCATGAGATTGCTGAGACCTTCCATAACTAGAAGGAAGAACAAAGGCGAAAGGGGACAACCTTGTCTCAAACCCCTTTCAGATGTAAAAAAGGGGTAAGCACTTCCATTCACCAAGGGATGTTAGTTATACAACTCATGATCCATTTGATGAACAAGAATGGAAATCCTAAATGAGTTAAAAGCATTCTAATATATAACCAATTTACCCTGTCGAAAGCCTTTGATAAATCGACCTTCAAAATCATACCTTTGCCACGCCTGGTGTGTAGAGTATGTAATACCTCCTGTGCCATACCCACAGCCTCATGTATTTGCCTATCCTGTAGGAAGGCAAATTGCTCTGGTGAGATGTGGTTGGAAAGGATAGGTCTCATCCTGTTGGCAATGATCTTGGCGATGATCTTGTATATGCAGTTGCAGAGAGATATGGGGTGAAAATCCTCAAAGGAGGTCGGATTGTCTGTCTTCGAGATGAGTGCAATGAAGGTAGAAGTGATAGCAGTCTCAAGATACCCTCTGGTTCTTGAGTCCTCAACAATTTTAAGCAGGTCTCCACCTATAATGTCGAAGAAAGCCAAATAGAATTCTATCGACCATCCATCAGGCCCGGGGCTTTTATCCTTTTTGAACCATTTTAAGGTGGCCTCCAATTCTTCAAGGGTAACTTCCTTTGTTAATTCATCCCCCTCCTCTTGTTCCACAAATCTAGGGAATAGTTGTGCTACCTTGATGATTTCTGCCAAGTTAGTGTCCCTTGGGGCACTGTATGTGCGCTTGAAGTGTGATGTTGCAAGCTCAGCCAATTGTGGGAAGGTATTGACAATCTGCCCCTGATCATTCTGTAGCTGCCATATGGTGTTGACCGCCTTTCTTCCATTTGCAAATTTATGATAGAAATTTGTATTTTCATCCCCTTCATGCATCCAAATGGCCCTACTCCTTAGTCTCCATATTTCTTCCCTATCTTTAAGTATTTTTGTCCTGGTAGAGTATTGCATTGCCATCTTCTCCTTATGTTCCTCAGATATGAATATTCCTCCTTGATCATTTTCAAATGCAGCTAAATCAGCTTCAATCTTTCTGAGGGTGTGTTCCTCCTGTAATCTTTTATTGTGAGCCCATTGTTTGGACATTTTCTTCAATACTGTAAGATTGTGTATAAATCCTTTGATGCTGTCATCCCTCGCCCCAGGAGGGTTTTCTTTCCAGAAATCAGTGACCATACTGATGTAGGATTCTTCTTTAAGCTAGGTAGAGTAGAATTTGAAAGGTCCTTTAGGTTTTACTCGCCCACCATCAATCTCCAAAAATATGGGGAGATGATCAGAGATCCCCCCTGTTCCGACCCATTGTTAGATATGAAAGCCCAAATCAAGGACCTTTTCTTTGACAAGGAAGCGATCAAGCCTACAAGCCAAACTGTCTTCCCCAGTCCTATTATTCCTCTAGGTCGCTTGAATTTTAGCAGAGGGAATGTCAATCAAATGGTGTGAGTCTATTACTGATAGGAAGTAATCCAATAGGGAGTCTCATTGAGCTCTGTGTCCCCAGGACTTAGCATGTCCTATGGAAAAATTGAGGTCCCCGCCAATGATTAGGTGGTCTTCCATAAATGAATCAGAACCTAAGAGGTTTTTCCAGAAAGCAGGTCTATTATGGCAGGGCCCATAAACATTAAAAATCCTGAAATTCATTCCAAGATCCACAGATCTGATGTCTACACTGATGTGACCAGCTCCTCCCCAGTAGTTGAGCAACTTGATAGAATGAGTATTGTAACCCAAGGCTAATCCCCCAGATCTCCCATGTGCATCAAGCCCAATAAATGTCCACCCAGGAAGCATATTTTGTAGAGATTGTGTAATGTCTAATTCTGGTCCCAGGGTCTCTTGTAGGAAGATAATATCCAGCGATACAGATGTAAGTAAACGGTGAAGTGCTAGTTTTTTATCTGGCCTAGCCAGCCCTCTACAATTAAATGAGAAGATCTTCATGGAGGGGGTACAGAAGGGGATTCTCTGGCTCTAAGGGTCCCGGGAATAGTAGATTGAATACCCAATGTGATCTCATCTCCTGCTGTAAATTGGGCTTTTGATAGGGAGGAGGGTCTGCCCCTGTGTAGCTTAGGGGGAGGGGGGGAGTGGATAATATCAAGCCTGACCTGGTCCTAGGCTTATCGCTTGGATTTTGAGCGAGTCATGTACCCCGCAGAAGGGGGGCCTAATAGGTAGATGCAGATGGAGGGAGGGGGGATGGCGAAGGCAAGGATGGAGCAAGAGAGTAAATGGGGCAATCCATAACCTGACATGAGAGCGGAGTGGAAGCAGCAGGTTCTAAGATTGAACCCATACCCAAGGGAACACTAGATGGGTTCGTGGTGTGAAGACCAGAAGATGATCCAGATATAATGCAGTCAAATAGAGATGAGAAACAAGTGGAAGTGGAGATTAAGGGAGGATTCATACCCAGTGAGGGGGAGCCCTCGGAAGGCACCTGTGGACAAGATGGTGGAGGCGGTTGAGGATGGTGAGGTGGCTGACCTCGTTTCTTCAGCTGTGGGGGTGCTGTGGACTTTCCTGATGGAGACTTCTGCTTTTCGGCTAGATCCTCAGTTGCAGCCATATTTTGTGGTTCAGTGGATGCCTGATTCTGAGGTTGTTCATCCTATGGGATGGGTGGTTGGGCTGCCGCTTCCTGTACTGGGGTCTGTTTATGAGACTTGCCTAATAGAGGACAGTCTTTGTAGAGGTGTCCTACCTTGTGGCACCGCCGACAGTGGAATGGCACACCCTCATAATCTAGCATCTGTCTCTTGGTGTTGTTCCGCCACCGAATGTCAATGTGTTCTAGTAAACCCTCCAAGAGATCCAGGTGTACCAAAATCCTGGCATAAGCCATCCACCCCGTGGATTGAAATGAGCCATCATATGTAAGGTAAATGCCTAGGGCATTTCCAATCTACCTGAAAACGTCCTCTGTCCAAAAATGTAGGGGCAATCCGAGAAGGCGAACCCATATTGGACCTGCATCAACCCGCTCCCGCTCTGGGTCAAATAGAGGTGTCCATCTTCGAAGTAAAACAAGGGCCTGGTCGATGTGCCAGACCATGGATAATACCCAGTTGGTATGCGCAAGACAACTGAAATGTAAGGCAAACCACCCTTTTACAAATGTCTGTACCTTCGGGATGTCTTTCAGATGTTCTCCCCAGACCTCCAAGGCCCATTGCTGTAGCTTCTCCACACTATAATGTCGGCCACGAACCCGACCCACAAGTACCTTCTCAGCTGTGTCCATAGAGTCCAGAAGTTGAGTGTCTTCTGTGAGATCAAGGAGCACTGCACTGGTCCGAAGCTTCAAATACCTTTTTTTCCTTGAAATCCCTAAATTCCTCGCAGCCGATGATTCTGGAGCCGAGGTAGGTTGAGTAGATTCTGGAGAAGGTGAAACCCTAATATTCTCGACCGCTGTCGATGGAATGGATGCAAAGAACCCCGAGATAGGTCCAATGCCAGTATAATTCCCCAGAGGAGGAGCCGCAGGGTTCAGGGGAGCAGATAGAACTGGGCCAAGAATAGCAGAGCCCAAGGGTCTTTCAGATGAGGGGATGCTAGCCACAGATGAGGGAGGGTTTAGGGTAGGTTCTCCTTCGAGCGTTTGGCCGATAGGGTTAGACGGAAGGTCGGTGAAAGCCAGAGAGTGCAGCGAGAGAGGTTGTGTGATGTACTCAGGAGGAGAAGGGGCATCCTCTGGTAGGGATACAAGCGGTATGCGGGAGCGTGAAAAGGGAGGGAGGGCATCAATCTCGTCAGTTAAATCAGACATGAATGGAAATAAGCCTGCTGCAGTGGTCCTGGTGGGTGTCCAGATGGGCACATCCTCCGAAGGATCCGCGAAATCACCCAGCTCATCCATAACTGTCAACTTATGCCAATGACAGCTGCCAGAAGGGGACAGTTGCTAACTGCAAATGGTGAGGGTCAGTGGGACGACTGAGGAGGTAAAAAAGAGAAGGTAAAGAGTAAACCGCAGCCGCGGGGTTAAAATGGAGGTGAAACCCCAATCCAAGGAGTAAAAGGGAAGAAGCAGAAGGAAGTAACCCATAAAGGATTACGGGGGCAAGTGCAGGCGATCTACAATGGTTGTAGGGAGCAGGTCCGCGCAGCTTCGAAAACCTAATCCGGTCGCCATCGATCCTCCATGTCGCCTCCTTCCAGAACTCCACCCATCTTTCCCTAATGCTTCGGATTAGGATTGTATTACTTTCTATATGCACATGCTTGTAGTATTTTCCTTTTCGATGCCACTTGTAACATTCCCTTAAATTTTCCTTTTTATATTAACTAATAACTGCTACTATTATTACTATTCTAGCGTGTCAATTTACAATTAAATTGTGAACACGTCAGTATTATACTTCCATATTGCTTGTTGGGTAAACTACTCTTAACTACAAAATATTTTTTTATTACAATGGTTTTCATCACCGAGGTGATAAGAGCCTTATCACATAATCCTTTCATTTATAGGTAATTAAGGTTATGGTCTTAGTGTATATATCTATATATCTATATATCTATATATATA
The DNA here is from genome assembly GCA_031772625.1 of Pinus tabuliformis. Taxonomy (NCBI): domain Eukaryota; kingdom Viridiplantae; phylum Streptophyta; class Pinopsida; order Pinales; family Pinaceae; genus Pinus; species Pinus tabuliformis. The sequence continues at coordinate 723,784,301 of CM062817.1, forward strand.
TATATATAGATATATTTTTCGGGTTAATTGATTTCCAACTCATGTAGAATGTAACAATATAATTTGATGGATATTCTAATATTTCAAATTTGAGTAATATTCCTTTTGATTTCTGGTTCGTAATCCTTTCAATTTTAACACTCCTTGACAACAAAATTACACCTGCATAAAAGATTTACCTAAAGAAAATTAAATATGCATATATCTATATATATATATATATATTATTAGCTATGGAACCTTAACATTAAATTCTATCTTTTTAATCAGCTAAGGCGTTACTAGGTCTATAAAACTTCAATATCACACCATGGTTTATTCATATGGAATGGTTGTGGTAATAAATTTAACCCAACAGGGTCTCACCTTCGATGATTATGATGCTCCTTGTTAATTTAATGTTTCTATTATACTTACTCACATACTTCAGCTTGTTCTATGAGGCTTAGTTAGAAAATTCTATTGGCATTGATGTGTGGTGCAGTGTTGTAGATGTAATTGTCACTGATGTCAACTTGGTTGCTTGGGTTGCAATTCAGTTGGATATGCATGTGTTTGTGTGGTTTCAAATGATTGAGGTGTATATGGTCCTTAGCATGTCTACTAGCTTGGACTAGCTTGGAGATGGTTCTTGGCTTGTCTACTAGCCTGGAATAGCTTGGAGATGATGGTTGATGTGTAAATGGTCCTTGGTTGGATGATGGTGTGTTGCACTAGTTTGGAGGCCCTCTCATGATGATGATGATATGATGGCATGTCTACTAGCATGGAGGTGTGACTTGTTGGATGATGGTATGTTGCACTAGCTTGGAGGTTGGATGATGGTGTGTTGCACTAGCTTGGAGGCCTTCCCATGATGATGGTCTTCATGATCATGTTGCTGCATACAAATATTGGTGGCTGCTACAAAGTTTAGAGTTGAGGAGCCATGATGATTAGGTCTCCTTGGTCTCCTTAGTCTCCATGTTCCTGAATTAGGTCTCATATGATGATGATGTTATACCTTGGGCTTGGAGATGATCTAAATGTGTATGTGGATGCTTGAGATGGCGTGCAGGTGTTGGAGGATGTCTGACATATATTGGAGATGCATACTGATGACAGGGATGTTGCAGAGAAGTTTAATGGCTCAGTTTTTTAGTATGGTTGTTGGTTGGCATCCTAATCATCCTATCTTTAATTGGGATGATGATGGAGTTTCTATAATGGATTGCTGGAATGTTAAAAAGGGTTCAGTGGATTCCAGAGGACCTACAAAGGCTTTTAAAGCTCTTGGAGAGGTTTGAGAAGTTTTTGAGTTGAGTTAGCTGATGTTTGACCTTCCTTAGCCCTAGTCGCATGCATGATGGTTCAAGGGAGAATTTGGAGAGATCTAGTCGCATAGAGGCAAGACCAGGGGAGTGGTTATAGTCCAGTCACTTAGAGGGAAATGTTAAGGGAGTGACTGAGGGGTTTCAAAATTTTTTCTCTGCATTCCTTACGTTGCTCAACCAATTTTGGTGTTGTGGTGATGGTTTTGATCGAAGCTGATCAAGGTTTAAGATATCAAAGGGCTAGTGTAGTTAGTTATTGATTTTGTCAAGAATCCTTCCTCAACCAAATATGAAGCATGTGAACATATTTGTTGAGTCTTCCATAACTTGTTGCATTTACCGAGTTAATCATCTCAGAAAATGTTAAATAAAAGAACGATTTGAGTTCATTTGGTTGGTTTCTTAGAGAGTGAGTGAGTATGCCATTTTGAGTGTGTAGAGTATGCAACAACTGCTCACATAGTTTGTGAAGAGTTATATCAAAGATTTGTGTGCAGAAATTAGAGATAGAGTTGAGTAGAAGATTTAGATTTTTTGTGTATATTGTGGTAGAAAATTGGTAGCTTGTTGTATGTTTGGGAGGAGTATTTTGGTGTGAGTAGAAGTGAAGAAATTCCCCCCTTCGAGCCATACTTATGATTTAGATTTGATGAGTAGAATGCTAGAGCTGTTGGATTTCTCATTTTGAGTGACTTGAGAACCTAGTATGAAATATTGTGAAACATGGTTCACATGGAGGAAGTGAAGGCACGAAGGCTTCAGTAGAGACAATGATTTGGTGATTTCGGTAATAGGAATAATTTTTCTCCATCCAATAGGAGTTGGATAGTCTAATGGTGGTTGGGATATGATTTTTGGTCGTGGGAGCTTCCAACATATGGTAGTTCATAGATCCGCGAGAGAAACAAATTTATGAAATTGATAGTTCCATCATACTATAGAGAAATCCAAGTCTTCCAGTTATGCGTGTAGCTAATCCATGTACAATTTGTTTAGCAGAATAATAAAAAGAATCGAGTAGCGCAATAGAAACAATGTAGTTTTCTTCTGAAAGGGTTTCCACCGGAAATAATTGTGTCCTTATGTGTGCATGATTTTGTTGATGTTTTTTTATGCTTATTGTGGTTTTATTTTATTGTTGATTACATATTTTGATGATCTAATGTTGTGCATGTGCATGGATAATTTAATTTGGGAAAAAGATTTATAAATCAGTAAAAAATGATTAAAGGCCATCACTACTGATTCACCCCCCCTCTCAGTAGTGAATATATTTCCAACAATTGGCATTAGAGAACATTTCTAACAATTGGTACCAGAGATAATGCTCTTTAGTGAAGCTTGATCGTTGACGAGTAGAGTATATTCAAGTCAATTATTTTAGCATATTACAATTTGCAGTTTGAATCTACAAGGAATTTCTACATGGTATCAAAGGTAGATTTGTAGAAATTTCTACATGGTATCAGAGCTGAAATCATGATAGAAGATAAGAATTCGAAGTTTCCACTGATGAGTAGAGTAGATTCAAGTCAATTGTTTTAGCATATTACAATTTGCAGTTTGAACCTACAAGGAATTTCTACATGGTATCAGAGCTGAAATCATGATAGAAGAGAATAATTCGAAGTTGTCCTTGTAGATTGATGGAGCTCTAGTTTAGGGAAGATCCAGAAGACCCTATGTGTAGACTTCTTAATGGAGAAAGAAGGTTTTTAGTGGGAATATCAATGAGCCAAAATTTAGTGACACAAAAAGGAGTTTTAATAATTGATATTGGAAGAATGAGGAGTAGAGATATTTCCCACAAGGAGATCAAGAGTCAAAGGGAGTGTAGTTCCAGAGGGATTATCCCTATGGAAGAAAATACATCAAGATCTGGGGAGATCATACTCATTATTGCAGTAGTTGCAGCAATAACGTGGAAGCAAAAAAAAGCAGTAGCATCAACAATATGATTAGATCAGATTTAGCTCATGATTGAAAATCCTTGAGGAGCAAGGAAAAAGTTAGAGATTTAGTGGTCAAGAGATAACATGAATTACCTCTCAACAGGTAGCATTAGAAGCAACCTCAAAAAGTTGTGGAGAAGCCACAATTGGAGAAGAAGAGAGGATACATGGTGGAACCAACCACTCAGGTAGAGAGCTCCAATAGGGGGAAATTTTGAACTAAGTGGGAAGAGGGAGCACATGCAACCATACCTCTATGTGAGAGGTGGAGAGATGTGAACCAATAGTCCCAAGAGTACAAAAATTTGGGTAGGGCCCATTGAGGTGTTTTTTCCTCATGGATCATTAACTTTCTACAGGGGCCCGTAGTATTCAGTAGCAGGAGGATCAATGTCAGTCAGATATTGATGAGTGTAGAGAAATGCTGATAGCAGAGCAGGATACTTAGTAACAAAGTCAACAACAACACATTTTTTCCAATAGACAGTTACAAACATAGTTGATTTAGTTTATTTTTTTTAGATGTTTTTTTTAGGTTGCAGATGTTGCAGTAGCAACAACAATAATGACAAGTGTTGCATGCATAACATTCCAAAGGTACTAGATTGAGATAGAGTTGAATTCCTTTCTTGTTGAGAGGGAGCATTGAAAATTGCAACAAGAAATGTTGAAAATAACATCGAGAAAATCATAATTTAATCTATCCTTGAATTAAATTGGGAATAAAATTGTAATTAAACATCTCATGAAAACTTGTAATAGTTAACTAAGTTAATCTGACTTAGTTGGCTCAGCCAGTTCGAGTTGAGGGTATAACTAGAGTCATGTAGAGTGTCTCCTACAATTAGGAGCACTAGTTGAGTTTATTTTGAGTCATAATTATTTAATTCAGTCTAATTGAGTTAAAGTCAATTAAACTAGTTCCAACTGATGGAGGAATTAGTGGGAGGTCGAGTAGTGGGGCACAACTTGTAGTAGTGGGGTGCATCCTACAGTAGTGGGGTTCTTCTTACAGTAATGGGATGCTTCCTGTAGTAGTGGGGTGCTGCCTGCAAAAGTGGGGTGTTGCCTGCAGTAGTGAGGTGCAACTTGTAGTAGTGGGGTACTGCCTGAAGTGCAATGTGGTGTTGCATGCAGTGATCAACTAGTAAAATGAATATTCACTCATAATTAACTCATGCATTTTAGATAAGAGAAAGACCTAGTTGATATTGGAGTTTAGGGACAATGTACTATCAGTTGTATAATTATTCGAATTGTATAGATGGTGCATGCAGTCAGAAGAAGATCCTAAAGGAACTGTAAAATCCAATGGAGGAAAATTATTATTAAATAGGAGCCTAATTCCTCATTTAACAATGAAAGGAAGTAGGAGCTTGGAAGGCTAGGAATTTGGCTAAGTATTGGCCAAAAGCAGTTAGTCAGGCAGAGGATAGAAACTACTTGTGCAGGTTGAGCTCAAGGTTGAGAAGAGAATATTGTATTCATCCAAGACTAGTAAAGGAAGCAGTGAGATATATAGAGATAGTGTAGAGGTTGATCGAGCTTCAGTAAAGCATTGTAATCTTCTCATATTTTTTAATTAATGCAATATACAGATAACAAAGTTTTTTTAGCTGTGGATTTCCCTAGAAAATCATTGTGTTATGTGTGATTGAATTATTTCTCTTAAATGCTTCATGATTTCATCAATAGTTTATTATTTTCCCTAATGAGTAGAGTAGATTCAAGTCAATTGTTTTAGCATATTACAATTTGCAGTTTGAATCTACAAGGAATTTCTACAATAACATAACTCATTGCAGTATTTAGAATAATAACCATACATAAATATGTACATATAACAAAACCCCCTTGCCTCAACCAATAAACAATGAAGGATACATAGGTTGCATCCAATCAACCATCTCCCATGTAGCTTCATTGGTCCCAAAGTGCTTCCAATGCACTTTAACTGGTTTGATTACTTGGTTCCAGAGAATGAGTTGTTTTTGCTGCAATATGCACTGAGGTTCCAACTATAATTCTCCTTCTGGATCCACCTGTAATACGGACCAGTCAATCACATGATCAACATCCTTCATGTATCTTTTAAGTAATGAAACATGGAAAAAATCATGGACTTTCACTGTCAGCGACAGTGAAATTCTGTAGTCCATTTGTCTAATCCTCTCAAGGATCTCGAAAGGCCGAAAATACTAAGGTGCCATCTTGGCACATGATCCAATCCTCAAGGAGCTCTTCTTGGGATTGATGCGCAAGAACACATGCTCTCCAACTTGACACTCCTTAAACACCCTATGTTTATCTACATAACTCTTATATTTATCCAGTGCTGCCTTTAGATTCTTCCTAATAACCTGCATTTCCTATTCCATTTCTGCCAACATTTATGGTCCTATCAATACCCTATTTACTAGATCACTTTGGATGATGGGAGTGTTACAACTCTACCAATAAAGTGTGCCAAATAGACTCATCCTTAGTGGAACCTAATACCCATTTTTATAAGAGAACTCAACCAGTGGTGGATACTCTTATCACTTCCTCTGTTGTTGCATAACACACATCCTTAACCTGTCCTCCAGAATCCTGTTGAACCTCTTAATCTGTCTATTTGTCTGCAGATGATAGGTTGTACTAAAGGCCAACTCTGTCCCCAAATCTACAAACAATTATTTCTAAAACCTGGAAGTGAACTTGGCATCTCTATCTAACACAATCTTCTTAGGAATACCATGTAATCTCACTATCTACTTAATGAAGACCTGTGCTACCTCACTAGCTGAATTAGTAGACTTCATTGGAGTGAAGTGAGCTACCTTTGTTAACCTGTCAACCACGAACATGATGGAATCATGTTGTCCAGATGTCTTCGGCAAACCTATGATAAAATCCATGGAAATGACCTCCCATTTCCATTCTGGAATCATAATCGATTGTAGTAAACCACCTAGATTCTTGCACTCTGCTTTAACCTGTTGACAATCCAAACACCTTGCAATGAACTCAACTAACTCTTTCTTCATATGCAACCAATAATACAACTTCTTCATAGTTTTCAAAGTCTTCTGATATCCTGGATGACCTGAATACGGTTTGACATGAAATTCCCTCAAGATAAGCTTCTTGAGCTCACTACTGTCTAGCACATAGATCAATTGCCTAAATCTCACCAAAACATCTACCGTGAGATGTAATCCACATCCTAATCACATATACCCTGCTACTATAACTCATGCCTAAGCTCCTTATACCTATCATGATACTGTCCCACTTCTAAGATCCAATCTTGTAAATCTATCCCATATGAGCTCATAGCTACTATGTGATTCACCTTCACTTTTTTGCTAAGAGAATTTTCAACCATGTTCTCCTTTCTCTTAATGTACCTAATCTCGAAGTCAAAATCATTGAGCATGGCCAACCATCTAGTTTACCTCACATTCAGATTAGGTTGGTCAAATAGGCATCTCAGTCTAATGTGATCACTCATCAACACAAACCTCCTGCCAAGAAGATAGTTCCTCCACATCTTCAATGCATGAATGATCACTACCAACTCAAGATCATGAATCACATAATTCTTCTCATGCTCATTCAGTTTCCTTGACTCGTAACATACCACCAGTCCCTCCTGCATCAGGACTCCACCAAGTCATATCTTGCAAGAATCTGTACATAACACAAAATATTGATCTATATCTACAATCTTTAGAACTGGAACATTTGTAAGAAACTGCTTCAACTACTCAAAGATTGTTTCACATTCCTCCATCTACTCAAATTTATTTCCTTTCCTCTGTAATGGTGTAATAGGATAGGAAATCTGCAAGAATTTCCTAATAAACTGCCTATAATAACTTGCTAACCCCATGAATGATATGACCTCATCCACATTTCTAGGAGCTGCCCATTCCATGAGAGATTTGATCTTTTCCGGGTCCACTGTTATGCCTTCCTTTGAAGCAACATGCCCCAAGTAATGTACCTCTGTCTGAAAGAAGATTCACTTACTAAGCTCGGCATACAACTGATGCTCTCTTAGCAATCTCAATACTACTGCTAAGTGCTCATAATGCTCCTCCTCATTCTTAAAATATATCAACATATCATCAATGAATACTATCACAAGCTTTTCCAGATAAGGATGCAACACACTATTCATCAAACACATGAAAGTAGCTAGAGAATTAGTCAAACCAAAAGGAACTGCAACAAACTCATAATGCCCATACATGGTCCAAAAAGCAGTCTTGTAAATGTACTCTTATTGGATGTGTAACTAATGATATCCTGATCTCAAATCAATCTTCGAGAACACCGCTGCTCCCTTCAACTGATCAAATAAATCATCGATCCATGCAAAAAGATACCTATTCTTGATGGTTAGCTTGTTCAACTTCCTGTAATCAATACACAACTTGAGAGTACCTTCGCTATTCTTCACAAACACTGCTAGTGCACCCCAAGGTGACACACTTGGCCTAATGTATCCATTGTCGAGCATATCCTTCAATTGCAACTTCAATTCCACTAGCTTTGGAGTGATCATCTGGTAAGGTGCCTTTGATGTTGGTGCTACTCCTAGTACCAAATCAATAGAAAAGTCCACTTACCTATGAGGAGGAAACTTTGAAATATATGTTGTAAATAAATCTTGAAACTATTGCAAAAACGGATACCTATTCAAGACTTTCGCATCCTCAACATCCTTACCTTTATCACTGGAAACATGCACTACAAACAATACACACCCTTTCCTGTAACTGTTATTTTCCCAAATAGCTGTAATGATTCTCATCGATGTCGAATTCTTATTACACTACAAGATTCTCTATTCTCAATCATCATCCAAACACTCAACAAACTTCTCATAACAATCCACCTTAGCCCTGTGAAGATACAACCAATCCATACCCAAAAGCATGTTGTATGATCCCAATGATGAACTATTTTATTAGTACCTGTAGCCAACTACACCAACCAAGAATTTGCATGCACTTATTTTCTCAAACTTCCATCTCAATAATAGATTCTTGGTGATTTGCCTGCTTGTTATCAAACGCTGCATATATTTGAGGAATGCTCTGTTCAACATACCCAATTGTTTGCACCTCCTGAGCACTGTAGATCTCAGGCTTACCACCCTGATACAATGGACAATCCTTATTGAGATGATCCTTGCCACATATCCATGACTGCAACTATCTCCTACCATCACTGCTATTCTGTTTCTCTCCAGGTTAAGGTCCAAATCCCTTCTCTAATGCATTAAAATTATTGTAAGGAGCAACATTCTCTTTCTCACATGCATACTGAGGTATTTTTCACTTCAGTGGCCATTTACCTTTAGTCTTGTCATTTCCTTTCCAACCTTGCTTAGACTCGGTCTTACACTTCAATTTATCATAACAGTGCTTCAACTTTCCAATGACTTCTTCCAGTGACCGAGGCTCATCATACTCAATCCAATCCTTGAATGCTAATGGAAGTACACTGATAAATATCTGAACTTTTGTCTTCTCATCCTTAAGATATGGCACATACCTCACCAACTCCAGGAACATAGTCATGTACTCCTCATCCATTATCGATCCCATCTTCAACTCATAGAACTCCTTGGATTTTCCTTCACAGTACCTTTATGACAAATACATCTTCCTAAAGAGTCTCTTGAATTCAAGCCAACTCAAATCCTTTATCCTGATGTATTTGACATACTTAACATCTTCCCACCAGATGCGTTATTTCACTTTGAGACTAAAAATAGATATCCTGGCCTTGATGTTCTCTGTGTTATCATGTAGCTCAAATAACTTCTCCATCCCAAGTAAACATGCCTTTGCATATTTTAATTTCTTCAACTCTCCATAAAATTTAGGTGGCTTGGATTTATTGAACTCATCCGACAAATATCCCCTATCACTCCTCCTATAAGGATGATAACGATGATGGCCATGATAGCTATGTGAACCAGAACTAGAGTAGAATCCATATCCTCTACCTCCCAAATCAGGTGTATCCAAGAACTTGCCATCTTTGACCGTGTCATCCCTATCCGACTTGTGCCCACCATGAGACTTTCTACCATATGCTCCATTAGTCCTATTCTCCTTTCCATAACTGATCCGTGGCTTTCCATGTCTTTGTAAATATGACAAATTTTGAAGGATAACTGCATTGACCTTTACTTGTTTCTCTTGTGCCTTGGAAAGTATTTCTTATTACTAAATAATCCTATCATTATTTTCTTTGCAACTTCTGATCTCTTCCTTAACTTTTCAATTTATTTTTTTATGTCCAGAGAGTATCTCTCTCTTGGTTGCTCATATGATTTGTAAGGAGAGTCCCGTGAACTATAACCCACCATTTTTCTAGTCATCTCTGATCCTCTTCTTCCTGCACGCATACATGTCAGATAAACCAAATAAAAACATAATCAACACACCCCAGTGAAGTCTAATGGAGGTTATCTCGTTTGCAAGATCAATCTAGATTAGCATGATACATGTATATACATAATCATATTAGTATACTGACATCATGCATGATAATACTAACTGCATACAATGAACTCATGCACAAAAATCATAACCATGAAAATGCATGCATAATAACCATATAGACACTAACATGCATGCATGACACACACATTTTTCCCATCCAGTCCAAGTATTGAACAATTCTCTGATACCAATCGATAACAACACCTCCCATATTTACCCAATTTCACCACACTTCCGGGGTAAACATGAGATGAGGGCTACTACGACATGAATAAACCTCCCAAGTAGAGAAAAGGAAGCAGAATCAACAAACTAGAATCTTACTAACCTTCCTCAAAGAACTACAGGACACCTAGGAGCCAAACAACCACTCCTAGTGTCCAAACTCTGAGATAGAATGATTTTTAGTGACCTGGGATCCAAACTACATGCATGACAAGGCCTCCATGTGGATATGGGACTCCAACCACACACATAAGCCTACTAGGCACCGGTTGTGACCTAAATTATTCAGTTTAGAGGGCGCGGTCCCAGTTTCTGAGCCTAAATTCTAGGTCAGCCTCCAGACCACCACCTAGAAGGCAATGACACTTTCCATAATGATAAATAACATCAGGACAAAACCATTCATGCTAAACTTGATCAAATATGTGGCCTAACTAGGCCTAACTGTTATAGACATTTTTGTGCCTCGCGTCAAGGAGCAGGAAATGTCGATAATTACAGGGATCCTCAGTCCCTAAACATGTTGTTCTTACCCCTAAAAGAACAAGGTCATCAATCAACAGCACTTCCAATCAGTTCTCCACCTGAAAACACTTCAGAACAGGCTTATTTTGGATCATGTCAGCTGCTTAACTAAGCTTCTGCGCTGTATTGCAACTGTCCCACTCTGTACCTGCGCTGGAACGAACTTTGGACCCTCTAGCTAAAGCATTTCACCCGATTAACGGCCTCATACTTTAGGGGGCAACTGTTATAGACATTTTTGTGCCTCGCGTCAAGGAGCAGGAAATGTCGATAATTACAGGGATCCTCAGTCCCTAAACATGTTGTTCTTACCCCTAAAAGAACAAGGTCATCAATCAACAACACTTCCAATCAGTTCTCCACCTGAAAACACTTCAGAACAGGTTTATTTTGGATCATGTCAGCTGCTTAACTGAGCTTCTGCGCTGTATTGCAACTGTCCCACTCTGTACCTGCGCTGGAAGTCAAAAACAATGAAGGCTACCTGCGCTGGGCGAGATTGGCCAAGTGGCACAGTCCTCCTGCAAGGTGTCAATTGCCCAGGAAGCTTCCAAACTGACACTTGGGTCATGAGATTCGCCCTGTGATGAGTAAGAGGTACTTGATCACCATGTGTAAGCAAGGATCTCCAAGTGGACACAGGAACTGAAGATTAACTAGAGATGGAGAGGACACAAGGCAGCTTCATGTCAGTCTCAAGCTGACTCATCCTTTTCTCTTCTCTCCTATATATAGAGCTCTTCTATGAGGTCTATGGAGGCTGGAATTTTGGTATAAGCAAGGAGGTGCTGTTGGTATACTGCCAGGATTATTGGGTGATTGTTTTACTAGAGGTGAAGAAGAGAGTTCTTGCTGCCGAGGAGGTGCTGCTGGATTGGGGCCAACATCATTGGTTGTAAATTCCTCTGGAACCCTGTTACTTTCTATCAATAAAGTTTGCATGTTCTTCTATATACTTGTTTTACATAGATGCTTTTGTGTTTACATGTATATTTGATGCAACCTAATCCATGCTTCAATTATGATTGCTTGTATCTCGTAGTTTGCTCCCTTTTGTTGCGCAGATTCTGTGTGTAGCTGGATCGGCTTGGAGAGTAAAGAGCTGGGAACGGGATACAAAGCGAGAAGGACAAGGATCGACTAAGCGCAAGACACCAGGTTGGTTGATCCTCTTTCTATTCTCTCTGTGCTTTCATAAAGATGAACATGAAAACTTTGTCATTCAGTTGTTGCTAAAGTCTGTCACCTTTAGAAAGGGTTAGTGTCATCCGCATCGGATACTTTTCCCCACAACAAACTGGGCACAAAAATGTCTATAACAGTTTCCCCCTAAAGTATGAGGCCGTTAATCGGGTGAAATGCTTTAGCTAGAGGGTAAAAAGTCATAAAAAGGGGTTTTTACCTCTCATTTACCATTTCATTTGTATTTTGCTTGTTGGAGCTCTGGAGGTGCCTCTTCTTCCTTGATTTTCACCAGAAGAATCCGATAAATTAGGAGCAGGAAAATTTCAGTCCTTATGGATGGGTCCTTATATTGTTAAAAGGGTGTTAGCAAAAGGAGCCTACGAGTTAATGGATTATGACGGAATACCACTGGCGCAACCCCGTAACGGGTTGTACCTCAAGCGTTACTATGCCTAAATAGTAACCTGAGTGCTTTTGTTGTATTTTGTTTTCGCTAAAATGTTTGTTTCGGTAGTAATCCACCCTTCTCGTTTGTTGCAGATGTCGAATTATTCTGAAACATATGTGGGATATGCCGATGGAGCGAGTCGTAGTACGCGGAATTTGTCCTCCGCTGCCTGGGCCATTTTTGATCCAAGCGGCGAGTTAGTGAGTTTCAGAGGTGTGTGTATTGGACGGTCGACAAACAATATCGCTGAGTATAGTGCGTTGATCGAACTCCTCTCTGATACCATTGCTCATGGTATACGCCGACTAATTGTCAGGCTAGACTCACAACTTGTGATACTACAGCTCACTGGTATATACTCAGTCCGCAATCCAGCTATTTATCGTATGTTTCTAAGAGTTAAGATTTTGGAAAGAGAGTTTGATTCAATTCAATACCAGCATATTTCCAGAAACTTGAACACATTAACAGATTCATTAGCAAACTATGTATTAGATAGACATTTACAACATATATAAAAAGAGATGCATCGGTGCTATGTAAGTGGATCACAAATAAACCGAAATAAACTCCGAAAATCAAAATATATAAAGCTGTTTATAGTTTGTACATAATGTGCTGTAATCAAAACAAAATTGGTCATACGACCTAGAACTCAAAAAAGATGCTAGGGGGCACCCTAGCCTAATGGTGCTCATGAAAGTACGTCACGGTCTGTGCGATCATGCGCAAGAGACGAGTCCATCGTCTAGGCACGCCGATGGTGTGTCACTGCAACTGTAAAGGTAACTCGTCAATCTGTACATCCGGAAGGCCACGAGTAAGGCTCTCAACCTGCTCCTGCACAGCTGCAAGTATCTCAGTATCACTAAGGTCGCGAATAACAACTCTCCTAGCAGGCTCTGCTGCTGGGGCAGCAACTGGCGACCGTGGACGAGCTACTGGACGAACAGGACCAACATCTGCATGCACCCAAGAGTTTGATCAGTTTTGAACAGTAAACATCATGAATGAAAACAATAAACAGTGATATGGTCAGAGATTTTACCAATAGCACCCCATTGCTCGCCATCCGGAAGCACCAAGTCCGGATCACCTCGGTAGTCCATACCCACGTATGGATACTCAGAAAATGCCATCTCCTGACGCTCGAACCACCTAAAGAAGGACTCAGTGAATGTAATATGAGGTTGACCAGCATGCCGGGACATATGGTCGACCCACCTCTGCATGCGTGGCTCGGTCGGAGAAGGCATATCAAGCAAGATGTACTGAGGTTGCATCAATGGGATTTTCTCCAAGACAAAGGCAGTAAGAATAGAACCAAATCCAAAGTTCTTCAGCCCCCCGTCCTTTACCTTGGTCAATTGACTTTTCATCTGAACAAGTACTGCGTCACACCAGTTAAACACTTTCGGTTGGAGACACTCCAAGGCGTGCTGCATATAAGATCTGTTGGCAACATGCAAAGCTGCGCTACCGGCCATCCTACCAATAGTAAACAGAATGGATCTGAGAGACCTGTCAGTGATGTCACGGATATTGATCTTGCCGTCTTTGCTCGGCTGTGAACCTTCCCGGCAATACTGACGTATATAGTCTCTGGTGGAAGTAGTCCCTCGAGCCGTACCTGACAAAGAAATGGGAGCACCCCGCCTTGACAACCCAGTCAAGAAGTACATGTCCTCTATGGTCAAGGGAAAGGACTTCCCCCTAATCTGGAATACTTGGTTAACAGGATCCCAAGCATCAAGCATATACTGCAGTAAAGAAATCTGTGCTCTCATGCTAGAGATACGGAAGAACTTCAGCAGGCCACAGTTCCGAAGCGCGTTCACCGTGACTGGGTCGTGGAGTGCAACCATGTCCTCTGCTTCATGTTCTCGTTCTCGCCATGTAAGGGACATTTTGTCCAAAGTTCCCTACAATCAAACAAGAGAATGAGTAAGTTCCTGAATTTGATGAAAATCTGGCGAAAAAACATCAAAAAACTCATGCAAACTCAGTCTTTTTAGGCCCAGCGCAGGCAGAGAGTGTTCCCCCTGCTCTGTAATTCAGTTTGCCTCAAAGCTGACTGGAATACAGCGCAGGTTTCGAAAGGGGAACCTGCGCTGATGCCAGGGCGCCCTAATGGAACCCCTGGGGCCCAGAAACACTGAAAAACAGGCATGAAACTGAAAAAGGAAACCATGAAAGTGAAGGGCTGAAGTTTAGCTCCTACCTGGTCCAAACGGCGCTGAAAATCGTCCACAGAATCTCCCGGAATCAGCTGGTGAAAATCAAGGAAGAAGAGGCACCTCCAGAGCTCCAACAAGCAAAATACAAATGAAATGGTAAATGAGAGGTAAAAACCCTTTTTATGACTTTTTACACCGTTTAAAGTTAAATATTAGGGTTATATTCTCGTTTTCATGCAATTATTATCCATTTCTAACAAAATTTGTTGCAGCAATTGATAATGAAGTACTACATTTGAAAAGAGAAAAGCTAATGAAAGTAAATTTGACCATGAATCGAGCAGTTTTACCACGGAATTTATGCTCGTTAAAAAATAGAAAAGTGTGAGCAAGGTTTTTCGCCAAAGTTCAAGCTCATTAAGAAATGAACCTGTCTCGGTAAATAACCATTGCGATCATAAATTTATAAGCCTTAAAAGCCTTGGTCGTGTTCTCATCCATCACCTCCATTTCATTTGGCCGATCGTTCACCCCCATGTGTGTTTACCTATTTTGAGGAACGGCTGCGAAGAGTGATTTCACCTAGCCCTCCTTGTAACACTACCGTGATTGGAAAATTCCAATTTGTACCTGGAATCAGTTGCTATCCTTGTTTATCACTCGTTCCTCAAAAGACGAGTCTTCTTTGAGCTCTTTTCACTGACTCGTAAAATATGAAAAGTTTGCCGAGTTTTTGGCCTTCTAGCTCGTTAAAAGACCGAAAGCTATCCCTCCTCTAGATTTTAATCTTTTTGGACCTGAGGGATTATTACACAAAAAGATCGAGCGCTTGTCTTGTTCGGCTCGTAAAAGTACCGAATAGCTATCCCTTCTGTATTGTTTTATACTTTTTCGGACTTAAGGGATTAGATGACGAAAAAGGAATTATGGAGTTGACTTTCTGTACCTTTTTAGACTCTCTAAAAATGAAAAGGACCGAGTTTTCCTTGTCGTTAGACTCGTTAAAATAATTAAATAGCGACAAACTTGTCTTTAGACGAGAACGAGTTTCCCTATCGCTAGGCTCGTTAAATCTTAGCGATGGGCTTGCCCGAAGGGCAGGTTATAGAACAAGCATATGTTATCCTCCTCAAGCTTGACAAAAATAAAGAGGTACTGGTCAGAAATGACTGGGGAAAAATTGGGAGAACATCAAAGTTTAGAGGTAGCAAGTCACTCTTGAACATGACACTTTTCTTCCGTATCACATCGGGTTGGGTTGTCTCATTCACCGGTTTCATCACCATGGTCCTCGCCACACCATCCATTCGGGGTAATGCTACCGATCCATCACATCAGTGTCGTTATATGTTCAAGAGGGGTCATTCAGAAAGTGTCAACCGTGTCCCATCCACTACCATACATTTTCCTTCATCCATTTCATGATCGCCACCCTGAATCATATGTCACAGTTTGTTTCACCTCCACTAAATCATTAGCTCCGTTCCGTGTCATTGATGTGGGATTCATCAAGGCCCTCCTTTGACGGATCACTTCTTGTCGACTTCAGCTCATTATCCAAGAAGTCGATCTAGGAACACCCCCATCAGTACTTTGAAGCTTGCATGCCTCAATGGCAAGTTTCTCACTTCCGGCGACAGGTATACATCAATGACCTTCGACCAGAAGATTTTGCGTGGCGTTCGACGCCAAGTCCTTTATTCACGCCACGTGAATTGTACTGCCGTACCTTGAGGGTCATCGTCATTATTGGTGATTCCTCTCGCGCTTGTTAACGGTTTTCATTATTGACCGGTAATCAAGCGATGTCTTTCCATGTTCGACTTCAGCGTAATTCTCACATGGATCGACTTGTACTTAGAGTGAAGATCGAACGAGTTTGAAGACCCCGGATCTAGTTTCATCCATCCGGGCTGCGATATATATTCAGGAAATATAAAAGCATTTGCCATGTACATCATTGCAGCAGATGATCATCCTCCTCAAAGGATGATAATTTTAGCGGAAGATTATCAGTCTGTCTTCAGACGATCGTCTGTCATATGTACCAAAATGTATTTATAGAAAGCTGAGCATGGGAATACCCGCCTCAGCTAGATCATGAGAATAATGATGAATGAAAGATAATGTATTGTATTGTATTGTATTACAGGGCACTCTCCCAGGAAGCTTCCAAACTGACACTTGGGTCATGAGATTCGCCCTGTGATGAGTAAGAGGTACTTGATCACCATGTGTAAGCAAGGATCTCCAAGTGGACACAGGAACTGAAGATTAACTGGAGATGGAGAGGACACAAGGCAGCTTCATGTCAGTCTCAAGCTGACTCATCCTTTTCTCTTCTCTCCTATATATAGAGCTCTTCTATGAGGTCTATGGAGGCTGGAATTTTGGTATAAGCAAGGAGGTGCTGTTGGTATACTGCCAGGATTATTGGGTGATTGTTTTACTAGAGGTGAAGAAGAGAGTTCTTGCTGCCGAGGAGGTGCTGCTGGATTGGGGCCAACATCATTGGTTGTAAATTCCTCTGGAACCCTGTTACTTTCTATCAATAAAGTTTGCATGTTCTTCTATATACTTGTTTTACATAGATGCTTTTGTGTTTACATGTATATTTGATGCAACCTAATCCATGCTTCAATTATGATTGCTTGTATCTCGTAGTTTGCTCCCTTTTGTTGCGCAGATTCTGTGTGTAGCTGGATCGGCTTGGAGAGTAAAGAGCTGGGAACGGGATACAAAGCGAGAAGGACAAGGATCGACTAAGCGCAAGACACCAGGTTGGTTGATCCTCTTTCTATTCTCTCTGTGCTTTCATAAAGATGAACATGAAAACTTTGTCATTCAGTTGTTGCTAAAGTCTGTCACCTTTAGAAAGGGTTAGTGTCATCCGCATCGGATACTTTTCCCCACAACACTAACCATGAGATTCATTTCGTCAAACATATTGAGGACATGTAATCTATAGGTCATGAATGCATATTTGAACATTTAGGTCCAATACTTATCTGAAAATCATTAAGAAGGTCTAATTCCCTCTCATAATAGCTGCAATAACATTTGTTAGCTCTTGGATTCATTAACCATTCATCAACTAATCAAAACATATCAAGAGCCATAATTAGAACCTGTTATGGAACCGTTCTTATAACCAACATATGACTAAAATAATAACCATGTTAGAACAACCATAAAATCCAAATAATAACAAGTAAAAATACTCATAAAATACAATAGGAAAATAACTCTTATTAACATATAAAAAAATCCAACCAAGTTAGGGAATTCCACGTACCACCCGACCATAGATTGGGTTGAACCAAATCTTTCTTTGAGCCTATCACCCTCGTGCCATATTCCAAGCATGAATGTGGGATTCAAGACAAAAACAACCAGGGCTTCCCGAAGATTAAACCATCTACACCCTCATGCTCCCTTGATCCTGCCAAAATCGGTCAAGAGATCACATAAGAAAAGCAATACATAAATAACCAGGGAGGAGATTAAACCACCTCCACCCTCAGGATTTACCAAAATCTCTCCAAAACCATTCAAGGAATTACTATACCCAAAACAAGCTTGGATGCCTAAGAATTTCTTCACCAATACCTTGTATAATTTTCCTGTCTCCACCCTCAGGGTTTATCACAATCCCACCAAAACTGGTCAAGGGATTCCTAGACCCTATGGGAATTTTTCTGAGACTACCTAACCTAATTCAAAAACCATCCAGTAACCCAAAGCTCAACCAAATAAAAGAAACCCATCACACCATGGCTATCCAGAAATGGCAATGAAAGGATGAAACTATTGTTACACTTGTAAAATCTCGTGCCAATGACAATAAGAGAGCTGAATACACACATGCATTGTTGGGTGTGGAACCTAATTATCTTTTGTATTCAAAGGTATCACAGTATTGGACCCCGGGTTGCTGCCCATAAAATATTTGCTGTAGGGGGGGGGGGGGGGGTTTAGGGGGGCGGCTGCAACCTTTTGGGAGCCCCCCCCCTTGGTGGGGGGTTTCGGGGGCAGTGCCCCGAAGCTAAGAATTGATGTAAAATTGCCTTGTAAAATGTTGCAATTTCGTAGTCAATCTGGGCCGTTCATTAGGAAAAGATCTTACTGTAGAAGTTATGTTTAATTTAGGTTTTTTCTCCCTAGAAGGCAACCCCTTGCCATATATGAGGGAATTGTATTGCGTCTATGGACATCTGTATTTTGAGTGAGGAAGAGAGAGGAGATTGAGAGTGAAGAGGGAGTTACAACGGATCTACTGTATGTTGTATCCCTTCAGTTTGCTGGATAATATAAAAAGAAGGACTAGTTGTTTCTCTGTGGACGTAGCCCAAACTGGGTGAACCACATATATTTGTGTCTCTCTTGTTTTATGTGTTTTCTGTGTTTATATTTCTGCAATATTTTATGTGTTCCATTGCTCTGTAATATATAATTTTATAACAACTGGTATCAGAGCCGAAGGTCTATTTGGCTAATAAACTCGCAGGAGAGAAGGGTTCCTAGTTCGAGTGGGAGCAATGGTGGAAGATGGTAGGTTGAGGGTTGAAAAATTCAACGGCCAAAACTACTATCTGTGGAAGATGCAGATGGAAGATTATCTGTATTAGAGAGATCTGTACCTACCATTGAGTGGAAAGACATAGAAGATGACGAGTATGACAGACACGGAATGGAATATTCTCGACAAAAAGGCACTTGGAACAATAAGGATGTGCCTAGAGGCGTCGGTAGCATTTAATATTTCAAAGGAAATGACAACATAGGGTTTAATGTCGACATTGACCAAACTATATGAAAAACCCTCAGCCTCAAATAAGGTATTTCTTATGAAGCATTTATTTAATATGAAGATGTCAGAAGGTGGATCTGTTGTAGACTATTTAAATGATTTTAATACAGTTACAAGTCAGTTAAGTTATGTACGGGTAACTTTTGATGATGAAGTTAGGGCTCTGCTATTTCTGTGCTCATTGCCAGAAAGTTGGAATGGTTTAGTTATGGCCATTAGTGACTCTGTCTCTGGATCTAGTACTTTAAAGTTTGATGATCTTGTCGGTGTAATCCTTAGCGAGGAAATGCGATGGAAAAGCTCCGGTGAGACATCAGGTAATGCTTTGACTGCAGAGACTAGGGGAAGAAAAATGGAAAGAGGAAAGAGCCTAGGATATCGTAGTAAGTTAAGAAAAGCCAGATCCAAGTCCAGATTAGGGATAGTGTGCTGGAAATGCATAAAGAAAGGACACCTGAAGAAAGATTGCAAGTCTCGGAAGGGAAAAGAAGGAGACATGCAACAAGAAACTAAGCATGAAGCAAATGTAACAGGTGATGTGTTGCAAGATGCTATAGAAATTTTGAATAATATGACACATATTCACAGAGATTATCCTGATTATACACTTATAAGCGGAACATGCATAATACATAACCTCCTCTACGTTGATCATCAATTTACAGAAGCAGAAACATTCACAGGCGCACATAGAAGCATCAATCAAACTCATTAACACAGTATGTATCCCGGGGAAAGCATCTCGCTAAAAACCCCAACTATATGTATATTATATTGATTGAATCATGTAACATTACAAAGTAAAATGCTTATCACAAGCAATCCAGTACCAGCTCCACCTGTTACACACAATACAACTCAGATCTGATCTCCAAATCTATTCCACTGCTTGCCTGCCTCCACAGCTCAATACCTGCTCAAGAATGAATGAGAATGGTTTACCAAACTCATATTTAACCTCCAAAGAATCACTCACACTAGGAAAGATGTGAGTAGAGGCTATAATACTAGGTATTGGCCAATTCATTGGCATACTCAATCCCTTTGATTGTGCAAATCCTCATGCACAACTATAGTCACAACTGATAGCAATCTGATCCTCTAACACCTGTCCCCACTGAACTGTACATGCACTGAGTTAACTGATGTATTCTTCAGTTGCATTATCAGTTAATAATTAGTTTAACAACTCATCATTAGTCTATTTGCAGTTAGACTAATTACAACTAGTTTAACCAAGTCAAACTGAACACAACTCCATCAACTCTACAATCAACTCCACCAAACTCAACTGATTGAGTTCTAACTGAAGTCATGCATGCAACAACTCAACTGACCCACAAAGAAAGTGTACTTCCTTCTGACAGATGCATGTGCCACATCTGTAGATCAAACTGAAGTGCTCCAAGAGAATAAGATCAAGTTTATAGTCCAAATATTATTATGAGACAATAATATTTGACTTTTCTATTTTTGACAGTTGGTCTAAAAATAGACTTTGATCACTCCTGTTGTGATCACTCCTGCTATGATCACTCCTGCTATGATCACTCCTGCTATGGTCACTCCTGCTATGATCATCCTTGCTGTGGTCACTCCTGCTGTGATCATCCCTGCTGTGGTCACTCCTGCTGTGATCATCCCTGCTGGGATCCAAAAATAGAACTTGCGCCATAATTTGCCTGCGGGCCCACTTAGTGAAGGCGACTCTTTTCACTAAGCTCCATCATCTTGTTGCATTATCAACAAGCATTTCTTATTGCACACTTTTCAACACTCCCTCTCAACAAGAAAGGCTTCCTCTCAAACCCAATCATGTAACTCTGAAATGTTCTCCATGCAACACATCTGGCCGGTCCACTTGCTCTGTCATCAAAGTCTCTGACTGCTATTGCCTTTGTCAACTGAAAACTATGCATCTCTGTGCTCTTCAATATCTGACTGCTCTAGCCTCTGTCACTTTGATCTCTGACTGCATCTGTGCTGCTGCTAGTTCTATCTCCCAGCATTGCATCCGCATTGCACCTCCCAACTGACCTCCCTGTTGGGCTAGAAACATCCTCTGATGCTGAAGCTCTACCTGCTGCTGACAAGTGCTCCCTCTCTGACATCTGCGCTACTGCAACATCTCCATGCATCTCGCACCATTGAACACCTCTCTGTGCCACCTAGCACTGTGCAAAACACTTGTGCCTCTCGCATTGCTGCAGCCTGCTAGCTATGTGCTGTCCTGGGATTCCCTACACTGTCGCTCTCTCTGCCACTCCATCCGCATCTGTCTCTACCCAATCAGTCAGTTCCTGCTACTACACATTGGGGCTCCCGTAGCAAGGTCTCATCCAAGAGGTTGGGTACCTCAAGGATCCTGCCCCTCCTCCTTGGGACGATCAATCCACATCACTCCACCTCCTACCTGGAGGTATGGCTGCATGTGATCCCTCAGCCCACCTGGCTCGAAGTTCCCCCTACTGGAGGTCTCTGGATGAGTAGATGTCTCTACTCGATCTCCTCTCAGCTTCCCCTGTTGTGGCTCCTCCACAACCTCCTGAAGTTGCTGCACTAATCGTGGCTCCTCCACAATTGTCTGAGACTTCTTCTGGCTCTGCATGTTGAGAGGTAATATACCCTCCCTCTCAACCACCGAGTCTCCATCAGTTGCCTTGCTGCTCAAGGCTTTGCATGCATCTTGAACCTCAAGAGCATACAGGTTCTCGAGCCGTGAACCAATCTGCTTCACCTGTCTAGTGATGATATGCCTAAGGAAAACCTTTCCCTTACTGAAGACTACATCATAGCCTCTGTCTTCCAGCATCGTGATCGACACCAAGTTTCTCTTCAGTTCTGGTACATACTTAACATCGGTCAAGGTAAGGCGAGCTCCATGCTCCCTCTGAAAAATAACCGTGCCTACACCTGAGACACTATACTTCTCATCATTACCCATCCCTATGAGTATCTGTAGATCTTTCTCCTCCAAAGTACTGAACAAACTTTTGTCACCGGTCATGTGGAAAGAAGCTCCAGTGTCAAGAAACCAACCACTTCCCATCATGGATGAAACCATGCATGCGAAGAGTGTGAAATCCAACTCAAACTATGAAGCAAGTGCCTCACCTTCAGATCCTCCTCCGGATCCCTTCTTGGACTTCTTCTTTGGGAAATTAGTAGCATAATGACCCAACTCATGACAACGAAAGCATCTCACCTTTGCCTTGTCAACCTTCTTCCCATCATTGGAAGAACTGGATTCGGCAAGAGAAACCTTCCCCTTCCCCTTCTTCACCTTACTCGCTAAGGCACAGTTCTCCTCATCCTGCATGGATGAAGAACCGTCTCTGGTGCTCTGTCTGATCTCCTCTTGCACAAGATCCGACCAAGTCGTTCCCAATTTGGCAGTTTCTCCCTTCCATTCACCGAGTCCTGGTAGCTATGCCAGCTCTTAGGAAGGCCAATGAGTGCTAGACTCACCATATCCTCATCCGAAAGTCACCCCCACACTTCCCAGCTCATCCCAGCATTGGGTGAACTTCGTGAGGTACTTGGGCATACTATCTCCATTCTCACACTTAATGTTTCTGATTTTATCCTTGAGCGCCATTCCACCAGCTCAAAACTCAACCGCTTCTGATCTAAAATTCATGAGAACAAAGTATTTCTTGTACAGAGATAGACTGTATGGGCATTCACCGGATATCTCACCTTCCAAAAGAAGGATGAATCCAGAAGCTAACTGGCCCGATTACAGACTCTGCCTGAAGAGATAAAATGTAAACACTTTCTAAATAATAGATCCAATGATCAATCCTCGCTTTGATATCCTGTAGAACTTTTTCTACAAATCAACCAGCTTCGATACCATGTAGAAATTTTGAATAATATGACACATATTCACAGAGATTATCCTGATTATACACTTATAAGTGGAACATGCATAATACATAACCTCCTCTAAGTTGATCATCAATTTACAGAAGCAAAAACATTCACAGGCGCACATAGAAGCATCAATCAAACTCATTAACACAGTATGTATCCCGGGGAAAGCATCTCGCTAAAAACCCCAACTATATGTATATTATATTGATTGAATCATGTAACATTATAAAGTAAAATGCTTATCACAAGAAACCCAGTACCAGCTCCACCTGTTACACACAATACAGCTCAGATATGATCTCCAAATCTATTCCACTGCTTGCCTGCCTCCACAGCTCAATACCTGCTCAAGAATGAATGAGAATGGTTTACCAAACTCGTATTTAACCTCCAAAGAATCACTCACACTGGGAAAGATGTGAGCAGAGGCTATAATACTTGGTATTGGCCAATTCATTGGCATACTCAATCCCTTTGATTATGCAAATCCTCATGCACAACTATAGTCACAACTGATAGCAATCTGATCCTCTAACACTTGTCCCCACTGAACTGTACATGCACTGAGTTAACTGATGTATTATTCAGTTGCATTATGAGTTAATAATTAGTTTAACAACTCATCATTAGTCTATTTGCAGTTAGACTAATTACAACTAGTTTAACCAAGTCAAACTGAACACAACTCCATCAACTCTACAATCAACTCCACCAAACTCAACTGATTGAGTTCTAACTGAAGTCATGCATGCAACAACTCAACTGACCCACAAAGAAAGTGTACTTCCTTCTGACAGCTGCATGTGCCACATCTGTAGATCAAACTGAAGTGCTCCAAGAGAATAATATCAAGTTTATAGTCCAAATATTATTATGAGACAATAATATTTGACTTTTCTATTTTTGACAGCCAGTCTAAAAATAGACTTTGATCACTCCTGTTGTGATCACTCCTGCTGTGATCACTCCTACTGTGGTCACTCTTGCTATGATCATCCCTGCTGTGGTCACTCCTGCTGTGATCATCCCTGCTGTGGTCACTCCTGCTGTGATCATCCTTGCTGGGATCCAAAAATAGAACTTGCGCCATAATTTTCCTGCGGGCCCACTTAGTGAAGGCGACTCTTTTCACTAAGCTCCATCATCTTGTTGCATTCTCAACAAGCATTTCTTGTTGCACACTTTTCAACAGATGCTTTGATTCTTTCATTAGAAAATATTATTGATGCCTGGGTGGTAGATTCAGGGGCCTCATTCCATGCCACACCTGATAGGAAACATTTTCATGATTATGTTCAAGGAGATTTTGGACAGGCTCGATTGGGTGATGATAAACCCTATAAAATCGTTGGAATGGGTACAGTTTTCGTAAAACAAAAAAATGGAAATCAGTGGCTATTGAAGGAGGTAAGGCATGTTCCAGATCTAAAGAAAAATCTAATTTCAACAGGGCAGTTGGGAGGTGAAGGTTGCGTAACCACTTTCACAGATAAAACCTGGAAGGTCACTAAAGGATCCCTAATAATAGCGAAAGGAGGAAAGGTTGGTACATTGTATTTATGTAATGGTATTTCTAATTTTGTTAATGCTTTAACCTCTATATGCGAAGATACGACATTGTGGCATCATAGGCTCGGGCACATGAGTGAGAACGGGATGTAGATTCTTCACTCAAGAAATTTGTTGCCAGGTTTGAAGCATGTTGATTTAAAATTCTGTGAGAATTATGTTTATGGAAAATAGAAGAGAGTAAGATTCCTTAGAGTTTGGAAAGAAAAGAAGAGCGAAAAATTAGAGCTTGTGCATACAGATGTATAAGGACCTGCTCAGGTATCATCTCTTAGTGGCTCTCGTTATTATGTTACTTTTATTGATGATGCAACCAAAAAAACCTAGATTTATTGTATTCAAAATAAATCTGATGTATTTGATACTTTTAAGAAATGGAAAGCCTTGGTTGAAAATGAGGCAGGAAAAAGGTTGAAGTGTCTCAGATCAGATGGTGGTATTCTAGAGAAGGCATACCAGAGGAGGCATGGATAGGTAAAAAGGTAAACTACTAATTTTTAAAGACTTTTGGCTGTGAGGCCTTTGTCGACATTAATAAAGAAAATAGAACAAAGCTTGAGGAAAAATCAAAGAAATGTACCTTTATTGGATATGGTGTTAATGATTTTTGTTATCGCTTTTATGATTATGAAAAACAAAAAATAATTAGGAGCAGAGATGTCATATTCAATGAAAAGGTTTCCTATAAGGATCAGCTACTGGAAAAGAAACATGAAAAAGAAAACAGAGAATACATAGTGCTTGACAATATCACAGGAAAAGTGATGGCACCTGAAAATCATAATGATCAACAGCCAGAACAACAACCACAACAACAACAAGCACCCCAAACACCTGAAAGTGGTGTTAGAAGATCTACCCGGATAAGTATACCCCCTGAATGATACTTTCCTTCATTATATTATGTATTGTTGACTAATTCTGGTGAACCAGAATGTTATGAAGAAGCATTGCAAGTAGAAACCAGGAAGAAGTGGGAGCAAGCCATGAAAGAAGAGATGGACTCTTTGGCACATAACCAGACTTGGGACTTAGTCAGGTTGCCTGCAGGTAAAATAACATTGCAGAATAAATGGGTTTACAAGTTGA
The DNA here is from genome assembly GCA_031772625.1 of Pinus tabuliformis. Taxonomy (NCBI): domain Eukaryota; kingdom Viridiplantae; phylum Streptophyta; class Pinopsida; order Pinales; family Pinaceae; genus Pinus; species Pinus tabuliformis. The sequence continues at coordinate 723,809,979 of CM062817.1, forward strand.
AGGCAGAAGATGGAGGTAGAAAAAGGTATAAAGCTAGACTTGTGGTGAAATGGTTTGTACAGAAAAAGGGTATAGACTTTGATGAGATGTTTTCTCCTGTTGTGAAAATGACTTCAATTATAACTATTCTAAGTTTAGTAGCAGCTGAAGATTTGCATCTTGAGCAGTTATATGTAAAGACAACCTTTCTCCATGGGGATTTGGAGGAAGAGATATATATGCAGCAGCCACAAGGATATGAGGTAAAAGGGAAGGAGAAACTAGTGTTCAGGTTGAAGAAGAGGTTGTATGGCTTAAAACAGGCTCCAAGGCAGTGGTATCTAAAATTTGACAGGTTTATGTTTGAACAAGGTTATACTAGATGTCACGCTAATCATTGTGTTTATTTCAAAAGGCAAAATGATGGCATCTATATTATATTGTTATTGTATGTAGATGACATGCTTGTTGCAGGTTCTAACATGCAGGAAATAAATGTGCTCAAAAGGAAATTGGCAAACTCATTTGCAATGAACGATTTGGGTGCTACAAAACAAATCCTTGGTATGAGAATAACTAGAGATAGGAAGAATCACAATTAACATTGTCTCAAAGTGAGTACATAGAAAAGGTGTTGAAAAGGTTTAATATGCAGAATGCAAAACCAGTTGGTATACCTTTGGCTAGCCATTTCAAATTAAGTAAGGAGGCATGTCCCAGGACTCAAGAAGAAATGTCTCATATGTCTAAAGTTCCATATTCATCAGCAGTTGGAAGCTTAATGTATGCAATGATCTGCACAAGGCCTGATATTGCACATGCAGTGGGAGTTGTAAGCAGGTACATGAACAATCCAGGAAAAGAACATTGGATGGCGGTGAAGTGGATTCTTAGGTATTTGAGAGGTACCACAAATCAAGCATTATGCTTTGGTGGTTCAAACATTGCTCTATAGGGATAAGTTGATGCAGATATGGTAGGTGACAAAGATAACAGGAGGAGCACTACAGGATATGTATTTACTGTAGGTGGAACAACTGTCAATTGGATTTCAAAACTGCAAAGTGTTGTTGCACTCTCAACAACAAAAGTAGAGTATGTTGCTGCTACAGAGGCTAGTAAAGAAATGATTTGGTTGCAAAGGTTTCTGGATGAATTGGGTAAGAAGTAGGAGTTGGGCAATTTATACAGTGACATCCAGAGTGCCATATATCTTGCAAAGAACTCTGCATTTCATTCCAAGACTAAACATATACAGCTCAAGTACCATTTCATACGGTCATCATTGGAAGATGGACAATTGAAGCTGGAAAATATACACACTAGCCAGAATCCTGCAGATATGTTAACAAAAGTTGTAACCAGGGAGAAACTGAGAATCTGCTCAGTTTCAATTGGTCTTCAAGTATGATGAAGAATATGAGAAACATCTAGGTCCAAAGTGGAGTCATTGTATAGCAAATGAAGCAGCGGTGGAGTTGCTATAATTAGTCTCCAAGTGGGAGATTGTTGGGTGTGGAGCCTGATTATCTTCTGTATTCAAAGGTATCGTTGCATTGGACCCTAGTTCGAAATGGGGCGGCAACGCTGCCCATAAAATATTCGCTGTAGGGGGGTTCGGGGGGGCGGCTGCGACCTTTTGGGAGCCCCACCTGGCGGGGGGTTTCAGGGGCAACGCCCCTGAAGCTAAGAATAGATGTAAAATTGCCTTGTAAAATGTTGTTATCTCGTAGTCAATCTGGGCCATTCATTAGGCAGAGATTTGACGGTAGAATTTATGTTTAATTTAGGGTTTTTGCCCTAGAAGGCAACCCCTCGCTATATATGAGGGAATTGTATTGTGTCTATGGACATCTGTATTCTGAGTGAGGAAGAGAGAGGAGATTGAGAGCGAAGAGGGAGTTACATCGAATCTGCTATAGGTTGTATCCCTTTAGTTTGCTGGATAATATAAAAAGAAGGACTGGCTGTTTCTCTGTGGACATAGCCCAAACTGGGTGAACCACGTATATCTATGTCTCTCTTGTTTTATGCGTTTTCTGTGTTTATATTTTTGCAATATTTTATGTGTTCCATTGCTATGTAATATATAATTTTATAACATGAATGTACCATGCATTCAAAAACCAAATAGGAAATAACACATGCAATCTGTTACTTGCAAGTATTCCGACTAAAAATACTTGCTCAAATTTTTCCTTGCTTGTCACTTGCTTTCCTTTTCCTTCTTGTCCTTCCTTTGCTTTCCTTTCTATAATCCTAGAGTGCTCCAAGAATGCTCTAAGTGTTCAATAGTATGAGAGATTAGAGAGAGATCCAAGCTAAAAATGGAAAAAGGTTGTGAACTGATCCTCATAAGCCTTTTTATTATTGAGGCCACTATTTTATTCAATTTGCTCTATTTTTCCTTTAATTTCCTTCTCATGAAAATATGTGACCTTTCATCTCCCCTTTCTCCTATTTTCCTTGCCTTTCCCAATTTCCCTTAGCAATAATAAACCATATGAACACTCACTAAGGATTTTTTCCCAACATTCATCTTGGAATACATGTCCCATAACCTTGGTCATATTTTTCCTTTATTAATTTTTTTACATGAACTTTTAACCCGGGACTATTAAAACTATCTCCTAAATATGTTTCCAACTATAGTTGTCAGTTATATGGCTCCAATGGAGAGATGTTTTTGTAATAATCACTTAGTCATCCACCATATATTTTTCTAATCTATTGCTTGGGTTCATATTTTTGATGTTTATAGAAATAAATTGGATGCAAAGAGTCAAGTTTACATTATGATGGGATGCTTTGAATAGTCAAAATCCTATCATCTATTTAATTTTATCAAATAACAAATCATTATATGGAGAAAAGTAATATTTGAGAAGTGTTCTAGCATTATGTTGTTGAATTCTTCATTTAGACTACTACATAGGGATTCCTTTGATATAGTTGTAGAGAATAGATCAAATATTCCCTTTTTTCTAGAATCTTAACCACTCTATCAACCATTATTTTTGAGTTGGAAATTAAAAATAATATCTGATTGAAAATGTAATCTCTCTTGATCAAATTTCTAAAGTAAATATCAATTTACTGACTTAGAAACCTGTTGTGGCCAGCAACAAGCCCCCTTTTTATTTAGTATTAGTAATAACACTAAGTAAATGGGGACCCTTCTAAAAAATAAAAAACTAGCACTTATAATTCCCTTCGAATAAAACACACTATCATAAGCTTAGGAAAAACATCCGCTAAACCAAAATCTTAAGTATTATGATAAGTCTCAAATAAAATCGTTCTCTTAACAATAAACATCGCATCGCAAAAAGGTAAAGGAGGATATCATAGAAACAAACCTTCGGAATTGCGAAAACGTGATAATGTGAGATTTCGCGCCTTACAGACTCATCACATATCGCATATTTCATATGTCACAAGCACTGCCTATGATAAAACATCCTGATCCTGCGATATACGATAAACCATCTCGGAAATCGCATCTCACAGTCGCATAAAGGAATAAATAATTGTTAATGAAAAGGATTAGTGATATTGCGAAGCAAATCACAAAATCGCTTTATCATAGATCAACAGGGCTCATTGTTCAATGAAATATTTCTCATAATCTGATACTGAGTTATGGGCATTAATGTCAATTTAGTGGTTTATTGATGGTCATTTATGAGAAAAGATTTATATCTGATCGAAAGGTTGTTTCATGTAGGGTGATATATTTGATATGATTTCAAAATTAAAGAGATTTCTTGTCATCTTATCACTTACTATTATTCGTTCCTTACTTGTGAAATTGCAGGAGCGGCAAACAGAACAATAAATAGGTCAGTGTGCAGAACAAGTTTTCATCCAAGTAGCTACCCCTATTAGATGCAGCCACTAATGCGACTATTATGGATTGGGCCCAGATATTGTCTGATAACTTAGCCTCAGCTATTTGGAATTATTGGTCTAAAAGAACTCCCTCTCAGAGGATTTATCCTCCTTTCTTTTTAGCTCCTTATGTCATGGATGCAATCTGTTCTGTTTCTAGATTTCCTCTCATGGGTTGGAAGTGGACTATACAAAATCCCTTGCCCATTTAGGTCTATCATAAGGAATTGTGGGATTCTAAGTTGATCCCATATTTTTATAAAATTTTCCATGGAATTATGCTACCCCTTCACAGAATGTTGTATAATAAAAACACCCCAAGATTTTCTCCCAAAGCTGAAGTTGATATTCTCCCTGTCAGAAGATGGTTCGGAGAAGAGTTTTTCACTTATATCAGAGTATTTAGAAGCATTGCTTCTCCTCATGTACTTCCCTTGTATGTTCCTGACAAGTTAATGGCCCGTGAAATAGCCTACCAAACTTGCGGGGTTGGAGGAATGAGAAAAGAATTAAAAGACAAGAAAAAGGCCATCTGGTCGTAATTCCCTATGGCATGTGGGGATTTTTCATTGTTTGATTTAGGTCATGTTTTCAAAGAAGTAGATAACATGCTGAGTCTACAACTGCTTAAATTTCCAGGGAGACAGTTTGATCCCTTTGATGTAACAAAAAACTTTACTATGGCTGTTAAAATAAAGGTATTCACTAAAGAAGATGATCTCTTTGACGACATCTTCTAGCAGAAGAGCACACTTAAATACATTTTGCACATGGCCCAAATCCAATTTGGCCCAGCAGAATTTTAAGAATTCAAACTGTACAGAGAATGGAGATTGGCAAACCTCCCCTTGGACAAGTTGCACCTAGAACCAGTAAGGGAACCCACTCCTAACATCAGTATAAGTGGAAGCTCAGGGACAGACAAGTCTAAGTCTAAGTCTGGAAAAGAATCACAAGAATGGTCTAAACATCAGAGAGTGACCATAATAAAAGTGAAGGGTCAGTTTGGGATACTGTCCAATCTAAAGAGAACCCAGAACAACAAGTTTTGTTGCCAACACAGGTGAAGCTTCCAACTCCCCTCGTCCAGCCAACAAAGCCAATAAGAACTGAGCTGGAGAAAGAGTGGGAAACATTTAATGAATTGATCAATACTGAGGAGAAAAACATGGAGACACCTGAGAATACAACACAGACAATGATGAAAATGGTCATTGAAACAATCGTCAATGCTCCAGAAACATAGCACATTCCCATAGCCCCATCATCTGAAATCTTGTTGAAGATAGAGGAGATCCCTCCTCTAGATGTATTTTATAGTCTGCAGCACAAAGCAGTGGTAAGAAGATAGAGAAAGAAATGAAAATTAGACAACGTGCTCTCACCTGAGGCAGAGTAGCTAGATGTCCTTTGGCGAGACCCTACCACTGATCCTACAGAAAATTTGACTAAGTTATCCCAGATTGCAGGAGCCTATACTTCTACTACTATTGATAAAGCGTCCAAAGTATAGCTATTGCTTAAGGATAAAGAAGAAAAAATCCTATTTTTGCAGCAACAACAGGTCAGTCCTAACCAGGAAGTGGAAGAAAAATTGGAAAAATTACAACATGACTTTCAACAGACGTAGCTAGGGTATCAAAGCAGTTTGGACGAAAAGGAACATCAATTACAGGCCATGTTAGAAATGCATAAAGATGACCCCAAAGTCATAGAATTTGTCTCAGAAGCCCTTGCCTTGAATGACCAACTCTTGCAATAGCAAGAGGCACTTTGCCAAAGAATATCGCAATAGAGTTCTCACTGCGAGATGATCGAAAAAATCACAAGTCAAGTCGTGGATTTGCGACTCGATTATGATTTCATTGATAAGAAAATTTCTGATTATTTGAACTAGCACGAATCAGAAGAAGACAAGAGAGCAGGGTTACTAAAGATCAATGAATCCCACAAAGAAATTCTGTTCAATAAGTGGGATGCACAGATCAAAAAGGCAGAACATGCAGCGGCAGAAGCAGCGATAGCAGGGAGCAATGTCATTGACTGTGTTAATGAAAATTTGCATAGAGAAAACCTGATATCAGAAACCGCACCTGGATTTCTCCCAAAATCACAACAACTGCAGACAAGCTGGAGACAAAAAGCTAAAGAAAAGGCAGAGTCAATCAAGAAGTTAACCAAGTTGAATTGGGACACTTACTGGCAATACTTGGTTAAACCGCACAGTCAATGTATGACTCTGAAATGCCTTACAAATTCTGTCGAAAAGATAGCGCAACACTTGCTGATTCTGTTTTCGCAGGACAGCTAAAATCAGAGGTTGGCCAACCGATGCTCCCAAAGCCGATGCTGGATGCTTGCGATCTCAGAGAACAGATGCATAGTTAATTTTCAGATACAGTTTTAGTTTTATTTTGATTTATTTTTTCCTTAGATGAGGACGGTCATTTAAACCTCCTCCTATATTTTTGTAATAAACTATTTTTAGTCTTTAGTTAGTAGTATTTAAACCCCTCTCATGCATTTAGAGAGGGGTCCAGAAATTTGTCAAAAACATTTCTTCAGAACATGCACTTCTGCACCCTCTGAGGAGGTTTTGATGAATGGATGGAATGAGATTTATTGATATCTGTGTTGAATGTCTGCTACTGAAATGCACTTTTGTACTCTTAGTAGATGTTGAATTCTGAGAAGATAAATCTATATTGCTGAAGCTCATGAGTAGGACTCGTTATCAATGGTACTTTTATCTCTTAATGATTTCTGCTTATGTGTTAAGTAATATGTTATGCTCAGTTTTTTATATATGAAAGCTTGAAAGTTTAAGTTATCATTTGGAACTTTTGTATGGTAGTGACTATTCTATTTATGCTTAATGTATGAATAACTTATTATGCGATATGCTTCTCACAATTGTTTCGGCTAATTTCTTATATGAAACAATTCACTTTTAATGAATTCTTTTCTTGTAGCAGTTGAATGATCTTTATTACCGATTGCTGTTAGAAACTATTTTAGATCGCATAAGTCAAGAATTAATCCCAGGATAGTTTTAGAATTAGATGTTTCCATTCATTAGAATAAAATTGCATGTTTTATATTAGATTTAGATTAAAATCATTCTATTTAGAAATCTTTAGAAAGGAAAACATCAACTCTTATCATCACAAACAAATTGGGAAATTGGTCCCATTATCCCTAGTCAGACCCACCATCCCAAATGGAAAAAGCGCTGCTTTCAAGGTCCGGACCGGGTGGGTATCGCCCTTGTTGTAGACCCGATTTTTGGGGCTTCAACAAAACCTTAAATATATGAAATCACATTTCCTTTGCTACGAGTGTGGTTTATCAGTTTATGCACTATTCATGAGAAAGACACTAGAAAGCTACAAAGAAAATAGCTCATTACATTAAGGGAACCTCTCATTTTGGTATCAAATATGGTTGAATCATAGACTCATTGATAAGATTTACTAACTCTAACAGGGTAGGCGACAATGATGATAAAAAATCCACTTCTAACTATGTCTTTCACTTCAATACTAAACTTGTGATTTGGTCATGTAAGAAACAACATGCAATCTCTTTGTTGACTATGGAAGCCAAATATTATAGAGCTATTAATTCAAGGACATAGAGATTAGATTTGTTAACTACCAAGAGAGATTGGGTTTCCTATTGAGGCATTAACCACTATTTTTTATGACAATGAGAATGCAAACAAGGTCACATAAAATTCTAATACACATAGTAAAATGAAGCATGTTGAACTTCATGTTCACTAACAATAATCAGTAAAAGAGAAGACATATTTATTGCTAGAGATATGATAAAATCATTGGAATATTTATGAAGTCATTAACTAAAGTAAATTTCATAAAGTTGCATGACATGCTTGAGCTTTAAGGAGTTACAATTATTGGGGGAGAGTCATACTAACATAATTTCACCTCCTAAACCTCTAGAACATTTTGCTGATGGGAGGTGTTGGAACCTAAGGTTATGTTGGTTCATCACATCTTTAGATATTTTTGAGACAATCAATCAAAGGATTGTAATAAGATATAATTAGTCAACTGGACAATTAGCAAAGTAGTCAACTGAGTGGTTGACAAGTTGATTAAGTAGGAAACTAGTGAACAATCAATTGATTGGTTGGCTAACATGATCATTAATTGAGTGATTATAGGAATTGATTAGTCAATTGGGTCCACTCATGTAGTTGATTAGTTAATGAGAATTAGGCCAACTAGAAAAATCAATTTGTTGATGAAACAACACAGTTTCATGGAAATGGTTGGAATTGTCCATGCTTGTTTGCATACCAAATTTTCTACAATTCAAGAAAGTTCATTAGAATTGGACACTATAAATAAAGAATCCTATGGGTCAAATATATATTCAAGAGTATTGAATTCATTATCATGGATTGTGATGTTTTAATCACAGTGTATTTTTCTCAAGTGCTATAATGGTGTCTCTAGATACAAATATATATTCAAGAGTATTGAATTCATTGTCATGCATTGCAATGTTTTTATCACAATGTGATTTTCTTAAGTTCTATATTGGTGTCTCTAGATACCACCCATGATCTTGGAGCTTCATTACTCTTTTGCTTATTTTCTTTAGATTTTGTTTTCTATTTTCTAATTCAATCCCCAACATGTAATCCATTTTTTCACTTCGAAATAAAACCAAAGTTCATGAAATTGTCTTTTATCCGAATAAATAGCCCAATAATTAGGGACGATTTAGTTTAGTATTTATGTCTATTAAAAACTTGCAAATTTTAGTTTTAAAATAAAACCATTTTAGGTTCTAAAAATGCTTCTCCTAAACTATACTTAGTAATGATAACATTGAAATGATTAGCACTATTATATATTTTATGAAAATTTAAATAGTTTAATCTCATTCGTTTTATGTTTTAAAGGATCCATATGTTAAATTCCATTTTATGTTGATAAATTATTCATATATGTTTTTAAATAATTTAATAAATTTTGTGTTTCTTATTTATAATGTATAACTTCTCCCTTACCTATAAATCCATAACCATCCCCACACACACACCTGATAATTAAATTATTAAATAATATTATTTATGTAATTATCATGCTATATTTTATATCATTTATAAAATATGGTTTTAAGTTCTTTTTTACATCTTTAACTTTTAGCATTAAAAAAATCTACTTATTAATATTTTTAGTAAAAATCATCATTTTTGGCTAATTTATAATTTTTCAAATCGAAAATTTAAATAGATTAATATATTCATTTTTTTTCCTTGTAAGCTTAGCAGGACTACATCTTCATCATGTCTAATATATAACCCCGATCAAGGTAGGGAATTGAACTAGTGACTTTACATCAAGGAGTGATTTAACAAAGCACCCGATCACCATCTATCCAAGACCCCGTGGACATATTCAATTTCATTTTACAATATTTTAGAAATATTGTTGATTTTAACAAAATTTCCAAAACATTTATTGGAATCAAACATGTTTTTAATACTTTTTGTATTCTTTACTATGTTATGTTCGTAATTGAAGAACACTTTGATTGGATTTAAATATCACATTCCCTTGTTTCATGAAAATAAATTTTGCTTTCAATTAATTATTAAATAATGACAAATCACATTAACATATTACATTGAAATGACACCTAGAAAGAGGCAAAACATTTGTTTCATTGTTTAGAATGTCTTGTCACACAACATGCATATCTCTACATATAAGAATTACAATGCGGTGAGAACAAGCTATATAAAGGCCGTACAATTCATTGAGAATGATGGGTTAATTTTTTTATGGAAGTGTCTATCGAGGCAAAGGAATTTCCTGAACAACTAAAAGTGGTCGGAATTCGGGCAAAAAAATTTCAAAAAATCTTGCACTAGTAGTGTTTGAATTATGTTTTTGATGGTGGTGTAAATAGATTCAACACCATCAAAAACCTCTGGGGCACCCAAAACCTTAAAGTTTGACAATTGTAACCTAAATTTACAAAAATCCCTACTAGATTTTATCAAAATATTGCTGAAATTTCCATGTTTTTCAAGGCAAAAAAGCAATTTAGTTAGACTACAGATTTGTTTATCAACACATTGTGCCATCCTGCATAACATAGTTTTTACATAGAAATACGTTACTTATCGAAAAATGACATTGTCACAAGTCTAGTTTCGACATTAACTACACTAAATTTTATTTATTTATTCCCATAGGTTTCATTAGTCAACTTTATTCTACTTTGAAAACATATCCCTTGTCGCACTGGATGATTATTATACTTTGGTTCCCCCTATCTACTAGATGATACTTTTATGTTTTCATCAATTCATAGTTTGCAACGATCGGTGTATTATTAAAAACTTAAAAATTAAGCATATAATTATTTCAACCCTTCTCCTCATCTCACCTATCATGAGGTAGGATGTATTTGACAATCTATTTGGTGATATGCCTTATGCACATTGGTTATGGGTTTTGAAATGAATGTATGGTTTTCCTAGCGCTACTAACAACTTGGTTCTGGTGAATTATTGGTTATTTAATGTTACATGCTTGTTTCAATTTAAAATATTTAATCTACAGTCATTGGTCTCGGTGCTCTTATGGTAGCATGCCACCTATGCCCTATCCCATGTGAAATTCACATGGATGTCAGTTCCTTGCAACTACGAATGGTGGTGATGCATTCACGCTCATCCCATGATGGCCATTGAATTTTCCTAACCCTACTCTATTGTGCCCAGACCCTTCCTTGTGTGTTGGGATTTATGCTTTTCCACTGGATAAGTTGTGGCACTTCCTCTAAGTGTCGCTATGTGAAATACTATTCTTAAGACAACTGGGTCACTTACAGGCATGGTGTTATAGGTCTATTTGGGCACATCACTCCCAAAATTTAGATCAATACTTTTAGGGCTCATCAAACCCTAATTTAGTTGTTACATGCCCTAGAGAAGTCAACTCATTGAATGCCTCCTTCTATGAAAGTTTCATGGCTTGAAGCCCTCCTGAAAAGCCTCCTTGGGATACCAGCGTAGCCTATGCCTTGAGACAGTGCACTATAGAGCAGGCAAGCCCACTGTGGCCTACACTGCAGTGCACTTAGGCCCTCTTTAGCCTACGCTGGGCGAGATTGAGCGAAATTTGCATAGGGTTCTGGGAATATTCCTTCATTCTAGATGACTCTAGAAGGTTCCCATCTCTTATCCCCTCCTATGAGCTTGAAATTGGATAGGCTAAGGATCCATTAACCTCCTATCCTCTCATCCCTTGCTCCATGGAAACTAATTCCAAGATTGGAAAGCCATTCAATACCCTCATTTATGACAAAACCACCGCCATTTCCTATAAATTGAGCACTCATCATAGTGATCAAGGGGCTAGAATCTGAAGTTTGTAAGGAAATTCTGTTGGTTTGAAGATTGATTTTATGTAAAGCAATGTTATGCTGCTTGAGTGTTGAGCTTTTGATGCGGCGAGGGTTGAACTGAAGCTAGAGGAGTGGCACAGGATCAAACTTTATTGGGTGATACTCTTCCTTCTACATTAATAAAGAGCTTATTCCTTTTCTCATATGATTTTTCATATCTGTGATCATTATGTGTTTCAATGTATTTGATTCCATTGTTTTATAGTTGATAGTTCATGTATGCTTTGATCGTTTCTTGTTTCTATTTCTCTTGATGTAGGTACCTTTTGAATGGATTTTTTTCAAGTGGGAGCAACGGTAGTGATTCAAAAGAGATTTAGGAAGTGAAAGGCAACAATTAAGTTCCTCTATCTCATCTATATTCTATAAGAAAAGGTTAAACTACTTTCATTCTATTGTTCTAAGTGTAGTCACCCACCTAGGGAAGATGTGTTTATCCATAGATGAAAATTCCATGTAACAAATTGGTGACCATATTGGGGAATGAGTGTCGTTCTTGGTGGCTTGCCCTCATAATATTACACCCTAGTATAATTTGCTTAGCTTTATTGATCCTATTTCAGTCTTCTTGGAGTGTTTTTAGTCAAAAATTGTGCTCGAATGTCCCTTAAATTGAATTCTCTGGCACCAACACCATCTTAGTCTTGACATAGTGCGCTACAGAGCAGCCCCTACCTTAGAGATAGTGCATTGCAGTGCACTATCTCCCTCTCTGGCCTGTGTTGATTCCTTTTAGGCTAAAAATCCCACCTTTGGTCTAATTTTTCTAAAGTTGCTTCTCTTATTGTTTGCTGAAAGATCAATGATTCTTGTGGTTCTAAAATCAACTGTATTTCTCTTCCTAGCCCTACTTTGGCCTTGATTGTTTAGTGTTTCTTAAATGATTTCTTTATCATTATTAATTCATTGTCAAAGTTAGATTATAGTCGATTAATCTTTTCTGAAAGGAAAGTGTCGTAAATTCTTCATTTCTTTTGAAAAGGAACTGTCGTAAAGTCTTCATTTCTTGCAAAAATATTGATTGATTGTATGTGCATTAGTTTCATTTTGTTCATCTCAACATTAAGGGAATTGAAAAGAAAAACTTGCATTATGCAATTAGAGGTTTTGTGGTGCTTATAGGAATAGTTTAGGGAAATTGCATTAGATGTGCTCTTTGCTCTTTGATTAAACATTCTGATTGCTCTATCCCTTGTAGTTAAGGTTTTCATTTTTCAAAATCAAATGGAAAGAATGTTTCTCATTATAGTTGCATTCTAGGAATTTCAAAGACATCACGCGGTGAACCTGAATGACAAATTCTTAATCAAGATCAACTTAAAAGTTATCTCAATTAACCTAATGGAGCATTATCACCTAATAAATAACATTTAGAGGTTCTATACTAGAGACGTGTTCTGGCATCGTAAAACATAGCAACTGTCATTAATTGTCTGCGATACAATCCGAGTGTGATACCTCATTCCACACACGTAAGTATATCATAGCTATTCCACGTATATTCGGATATATAGGGTGGTGTTATAGTACGAAAAGTATAAAGGAATTCTCTCACTGTGTGGTTTTGCATTAGACAGTGCTAACACAGATTGGGCCTCCACGTACTTTCAGGTATACATGGGAGGACTACATTAGGTTGCTATCCATCCCTAGGTAACCGAGTTGGCCGCCTTGTACATTGTGATACACCAAACACAACATTTGGGGAGATTTCCGGCACATATGTTAAATCATTGGTTTACTGAGGCAGTATATTGCAGTTCACAGTTGCTTGGTAATCCTTTTGCCTAGATTATCCCTCTTTTGTTTTGTTATGTTATTTTGATTAAAATAAATTAATTGACTGTGAATAACATCCTCCACGTCACTCCTTAGTTGACCTTAGGTTGAAACATATGGCAACAACTCCAGAGTCCACCGATTAAGGAATTCCTTTTGATGGGAATCCTAGTCCTTTTCCTCCTTTCGGAAATATTGGTGCTCCTTATATGGATACATTGTCCCTTCCGGGACTTACCATCGGATTGTCAGTATGGTTGTTCTCAACCTCCTTGGCTCTGCAACTGAATATTCCTACAACTGGACAAAATCAATCTCCAATTGATCCTAAAGTTGACCCTTTCCCTTCTTCGATGATTGTTTCTTCCTCTTCACTTGGTGAAAGTATTGGCACTAGTAACCAGGTGGCTAAGAAGAAGAAGAAAGGGAAGAAGAAGAAGAAGAAGTAAATTTAGCAAGGGGGGCAACTAAGCAACCATTGCTTCGAATGCACCTTCTGATGAGAAACCGTCTGATAAGCCTCACAAACTTCGATATCCTTGCAAACTTTGTACGAAATACCATCTTCTTCAAAATTGTTTTGGTATTCCTTAGATCTTAGAAGAATGGTCTTCTCGTTCATATCATCCTGTGTCATCAACTTTTGGAGATCATGCTGGTGACACACCATAAACTAGTGGTAGTAAAGTTCATGGAAAGAACGGTAAAATTAAGTTTCCCTATAAGTTATGTGAGGGGAGTCACCCCATTCACCTTTGTCCCTATCCGTATGAAGCCAAAAAAGTGTTGGATAACCGTCCTGCTTCTCCAAAATGACTTCCATCTGGTTACAGGAGACTCTCCCAGTCGAATCCTTCACTAGTTGATGAATTGACTGACCCAAATCAACCGTCGATCAAACCCACTCTTTCTGAATGTGAATCCCATGAGGCTATACCTGACGAATCATAGGTTGAGGAAATAGTTGATCCGATTTCACCTTCAGTTAATCATACCTTTCTCTTAGGGAGTGAGTATGATACCACTCAGGTTCTTTTGTTTCTTTAGATTCCAATGAGCTTGGAGGCAACCCTCCTGTTCCATCAAGACAGTAGGAAAATGATCCCATTCTCGTAACTCAAAGGCGTAATTCTCCCGTTCTTACGGTACCCCCTCCAAGTAGTCTGGTCACTTCCTTTGATTGGAATCGACTAACAAGATGCCGTCTTCCTTCTTATGTGCCTTTTTAGATCATAGTACAGGTTTGTAATAGGGTTGTACCTGGCACTATTATAGATGAAGGTTCATTAGTGAGTATCCTTTCCTCCATTGCTTGGAAAGCACTCGGTTTGCTGCCACTTGTTCCTGTTACCCAGAATCTGTTAGATTTTAATAGAGGAACCAATCAACCATTAGGGATCCTTCCTTAGTTGCCTATTACTTTGGGAGGGAAAATTGTTTATCTCAATGTGGGGGTAGTCCCAGGCCCATTAGATTACAATTTACTTCTTGGGCGTGACTATGTTAATGACATGGGAGCTATTGTTTCAACACTCTTTTGAGTGATGTGTTTCCTGCATGAAGGCAGAATTGTCACTGTTGATCAGCTTTCATTTCCCGGTCCAAATATGGCTTCCAGTTAACCATCTTCCCTAGATGGTCCTTTTGTCCCAATGGTATCTTCTCCACCATGGGTCAAATATGTGGCAACCCATTCCATGCCTACATCAACTGACGATCAATTCCATGATGTTGTGCATTATGTACTGGGGGCATTGGAACCAGATCTCTCTAATGGATTCCTTGCTACATATCCCTTCCAGAGCATTGTTCTCCCATCTGATGAGAACCTCTTGGAAGTCATGACCTATTATGGGTTGTGATCAAGGAATATGAGGATAGTTCCTTGTCTTGTGTCAACCTTGTTAAAAAATGAAACAAGGAATATGAGGATAGTTCCTTGTCTTGTGTCAACCTCGTTAAAAAATGAAACAAGGAATATGAGGATAGTTCTTTGTCTTGTGTCAACCTCGTTAAAAAATGAAACAAGGAATATGAGGATAGTTCCTTGTCTTGTGTCAACCTCGTTAAAAAATGAAACAAGGAATATGAGGATAGTTCCTGGTCTTGTGTCAACCTAGTTAAAAAATGAAACAAAGGGTATGAGGATAGTTCCTGGTCTTGTGTCAACCTCGTTAAAAAATGGAACAAAGGGTATGAGCATAGTTCCTTGTCTTGTGTCAAGCTCGTTAAAAAATGAAACAAAGAATATGAGGATATTTATTTTATTGTGTCAACCTCATTAAAAAATGAAACAGGTCCCAGAGCATAGTTCCTTGTCTTGTGTCAAGCTTGTTAAAAAATGAAAAAAGGAATTTGAGCAGAGTTCCTTGTCTTGTGTTAAGCTCATTAAATAATGAAACAAGGTCCCTTGGAGCAAAGTTCCAGTTCGATTCTTTGATTAGATCTTGTAAAATCCCAGTTGAGTCTTTCACTTGATCTTGTAAATGAACCTTCATTCCATCCACTTGATAGCCACGAGTAGTCTACTTAGGTGAATGTAATGAAGATTGGGGGCATGCACCTAGAATCGAGTCATCATGCTGGGGGCATGTAAACCAAATAGTTTTTTCATGGTTCAAGCTTGTGTAAAATTGAAACTGAATCCAATTATAGTTTTTCATTTCAAGCTTGTGTAAACATGAAACTGAATCCAAGCATAGTTCCCTATGGTTCAAGCTTGTGTAAAAATGAACCCATCTCCATTTTAACCCTCATGATTGCAATTCTATCAACCTCTTTCATCAGATGAGCCTTGGTTTTTATCCTTCCATCATCACTATCTGCTTGGCCGATCATACACTTTCACTTGGTTGTTTTACCCTTTTTGAGGAACAACTGCAATGAGTGGTCTTATTAGCCAGCCTCTTTACATAAATCAACATGTTTTGAGAAGTTCCAACATCACTGGAACCAGTTGCTATCCTAGACACCACTCATTCGTCTAAGTGAAGTCATCTTTAAGCTCTTTTTAGACTATCAAAATATGAAAAGATTGCCGAGCGCTTGTCCTTTTCAGCTTGTAAACAGATTGGAAACGACATCTACTCAGTATAAGTTTAACCCTTTTCCAGATTGAGATAGATTACTTATGAAAAAGGAATGCATTGATCGAACATGGTCAATAGGTTCTCTATTGTATTATTTTACGCTTTTTCAGACTTGAGAGACAAACTTATGAAAAATAACTTGTGGAGTTTTCTTTTTGTCCCTTTTCAAACTCTCTAAACATGAAAAGGACCGAGTTCTCATTGCCATTAAACTCGTTAAAACATCAAATAGCGACAAACTTGTCCATCATGACAAGACCGAGTTTCACCTTTGCTAGGCTTGTTAAAACATCACATAGCAATGGATTCACCTGAAGGGTGGAATTATACTACAAGCATATGTTATCCTCCTCAAGCTTGTTAAAAAATAAAGAGGTACTAGTCAGAAATGACTGGGGAAAATGGGAAAAGGGATAAATCACTTTATGGTAGCAAGTCACTCTTGAACATGAAACTTTCACTTCATCTCTGTGACTATTTTTGGGTTGGGTTATCTACTTGATGGTTATCATACCTATGGTCTATCACCCCATCCATCACTTTGGTTTTGGGTCAATGCTGCCAATTTGTTCAGTGTCGCCGACATGTTCAAGAGAAGTCATTTAGTAAAACTCATCCTTTGCAATACTTATAAACCTTCATTTTCACGAGCACCATTCTTGAACCTTGTGTCGTCAGTCACATTCTGTCTCCAAAATCATTACACTCGTTTCATGTCTTTGATGTGGGATACATCAAGGCCCTCCTACAATGAGTCACTTATTGTATGGTGTTCGACATCAGAACATCTATTCACACCATGCAAAATGTACTGCAGTACCTTTAGAATCATTATAATTATCAGTGATCTCTGTTGTGTCTATTAACGGCTTACATCATTGGCTAGTAATCAGATGGTGTCTTCCCATGTTCGACTTTAGATCACATATTCACATGGTTAGACTCATACTTGAGTGAACGATTGAACGAGATAGAAGACCCCGGATCTAGTTTCAGCCATCTGGGCTGCGATTTCAGGAAAAGAACCAAATCATCTGTACGATGGCTTTACACTGATGGTCATCCCATCATGGGTCTATATCTGTAGACGAATATCTATGTACATGTAATGAAAAGTTTATATGTTGAGTATGGGTATGCCTTCCCTTAGAAATTCATGAAAAAATCCAAAATATCATGATGTTATGTATTGTAATCGATGCAGGTCACCATCCACTTCAGTTCTTCTCCATCACATCGTAAAGCATGTCACTCGACATTATCATTTTTGACTTCATGCTTTAGGGGGAAACTGTTACAGGTCTAGTTGGGCACATCACTCCCAACATTAAGATTAGTACTTTTAGGGTTCATGAAACCCTAATTCAATTGTTACATGCCCTAGAGAAGTCAACTCATTGAATGCCTCCTATGAAATTTTCATGGCCTGAAGCCCTCTTGAAAATCCTCCTTGGGATACTAGTGTAGCCTATGCCTTGAGACAATGCGCTACAGAGTAGGCATACCCACTGTGGCCTGCACTGCAGTGCACTTAGGCCCTCTTTAGCCTATGTTGGGCGAGATTGAGTGAAATTTGCATAGGGTTCTAGGAATATTCCTTCATTCTAGATGACTCTAGAAGGTTCCCATCTCTTATCCCCTCATATGAGCTCAAAATTGGATATGCTAAGGATCCATTAACCTCCTATGATCTCATCCCTTGCTCCATGGAAACTAACACCAAGATTGGAAATCTGTTCAATACCCTCATTTATGAAAAAACCACTTCCATTTCCTATAAATTGAGCACTCATCATAGTGATCAAGGGGCTAGAATCTGAAGTTTGTAAGGAAATTATGTTGGTTTGAGGATTGAGTTTATGTAAAGCAATGTTATGCTGCTGGAATGTTGATCTTTTGATGTGGCGAGGGTTGAACTGAAGCTAGAGGAGTGGCACAGGATCGAACTATATTGGGTGATACTCTTCCTTCTACCTTAATAAAGAGCTTATTCCTTTTCTCATATGATTTTTCATATCTGTGATCATTATATGTTTCAATGTCTTCGATTCCATTATTTTATAGTTGATGGTTCATGTATGCTTTGATCATTTCTTGTTTCTGTTTCTCTTGATGCAGGTACCTTTTGAGTGGATTCAATTCAAGTGGGAGCGACAAAAGTGATTCAAAAGAGATTTAGGAAGCGAAAGGCAACAAGTAAGTTCCTCTATCTCATCTATCTTCTATAAGAAAAGGTTAAACTACTTTCATTCTATTGTTCTAGGTGTAGTCACCCACCTAGGGAAGATGTGTTTATCCGTAGATGCAAATTCCATGTAACACATGGTGACATGCTTAATCCCCTGTGCATCGACTGAGACTACAGGTGAATAAGCCAATATATATATATATATATATATATATATATATATATATATATTTATTTATTTATTTATTTTTCTTTTGTAGCTATCAATCTCGTTATTGTGTGAGTTGTGTTATTCCTTAACCTCCGCACGGTTTTGATCCCTAGTTGAAGAGACACTTTCCAGTTTAAGACTTTTCCCTTAACTGTGACAATTGTCCCCAATTTAATATTTACATTTTTTTTTCTATGAATAATTTACTAATTCTTCATTCATCACCTTCATTACAATTACTGAAGGTGTATGGTGGAAATATCGCTCAACACTGTGTTTGCATTTTTTTTCCTTAATTACTAAACGCATAGATATGATCTCGCAGGGTTGAACCATTTGCCTAGAGACAATTTTGTCTAGAGACAACCTGGGTACATATGTATACAAGTTTTTTCTTGTTTCCCCTGGGTATGCAACTCATTTCTATTCCTACAGACACTGTGGTTTCCTTTTTGTTCCTCGTCGGTCTCGTGTTAATGTATAGAAGTATGTATATGTAGGTAATTTTTGTCTTTATTTCCATATGTATATAATGAATCACCACGACCCTTACACCATTTGGTTAGTTATGGGAAGGGCCCATACCTCCTCGACTCACAACGTTGTAGGTATCTACATAGTTTGTATTTCTTTTAAATTTTTTGCATATCCCCTTCCTTCTATCCAGTGAATAGTCATGATGTAATTGGAATAATAATCTACTGTGATTCCTACAGGGTAACCCTTTCTGGAACACTCATTACTACCACAAGTATCTTATTTTTGTTTCAAATGTTATTATGCTCACTATACCCTTATTCCCAATACTTGAATGTCTGTGCACAGCCATTGAACCCTTGCTATAGGTATGCAAACACCGATTGAATTTGTTTTTTTGTTTTGGATTTCTGAAGAGTAAGGGGAGCATGACTTCTAACCTCTTTCATTTATGCTACAGGTTGGTCATTATTAATTTCCCTCTCAGATACCTGTGCTCTACTTTCAGACCTTGAAGAAAATTTCTATGTTTTTATTTCCTTTCACTCTGCCACTCTTCGGCTTAGAGAGAAATATACTATTTAGAACTTACAAGATTTTATCTATTCCCAAAATCCCTGTTGAGTTGGGGAGGTTATAGTGTGAACTTGTTTTCTTATTGTTTAGAGTTATGAAGGCTACAATAGCAGTCGGTCACCCCATGAGTTGGTTTTCAAATATGATGTGATAATCCTTATAATAATTTCTAAATTTAAAGGTGAGATGTTGGTTAACCAAGTCGTTTTCAAATTCCTCTATTGAGAAACAATTGAGGGTTTTACCTCTGATAAATTTTTATTTTATTTATTTTCCAAGTTCTTGAGTTTAATGCTTATTTATGTGACAATTGAGGTTATCAGTTATAATGAAAACTATGGTGTAATTACTGTATTTTTTTTCTAAAACTATATGTATCACACACTCTTGCATGTGTATTTTTAATGTAACCATTTCCCCACTCTATTCTTATATGCAATTATTACAATAAATACATCAATGAGTATAGTTGTATCTTGGTCTCAACCAAAGCCATATATTTCCACAAATTCATATTTACACTTTCACCCTATTGATTCTACTTCCACTTATAATTTTAAATGAGCGCCAGACATAGACTTTCATGTTCGTTCGTTATCTTCTGTTAATAACTATAATATACAATTTTTAGCTTTTCACGAGGATTTAAGTTATTGGATGCACACCTCTGGCTACTGTCTATGTTCTTATTTTATCTTATGGTTCCTAACCTTAAAACTAACAGAGAATTGGTTAACATAACCTGTTTGGGTTCTAATAGATTGCTTTTTTTTTTTTTTTTTTCTTGTGTGATCTCTATGGAACTGCATCGTATGCCCCAATAGTATCTATATTCCAAGGCCATTCAATCTCTTTTTTCTCCTTCTCTGGTAACCCCTTCTAAATCTAAGGGGGGAAATTTAACTCTCCAATATTGTAATCTCTACATGAATATAATTTAGATTCAACTTGGAATTTCTATTGACTTCCCATCCTTCAGCAATGGTTCCCAATTCGATAAGATAGTTCTATTCTTATACCATGATTACTCTTCTGAACCATTATTGAATTCTAAATTATTTCCTCAGATTGAGCTTCATTGCCCAAAATGAAAAGGATTTATTTTATTTTATTTTTATTTTTATTTTTTATTTTTAGAAGATGAATGTACATGCCTATTCATATTTATGCAAAACATTTCCCAAATACATATAAAGATGATTTCCATTCTATACAATTTGCATCACCGTATATAAAATAATGAAAATGGATAGCGGGTTATGATTCTAATGCCTACATGCACATATTTATATTATAAAACAACCATGTTTCATAAATCAATAAAAGACTTAAACTGCATTTAGTGTGGCTCACACTAGATAACTAAAACCTTAATCAAACTCTCAACTAAGGTATATTGCTATACATCCTGCATGAACTACATCCAATAATTACCACACACAAACTTATCAATAAAAAATACTGAGTGTAACCAAAAATTCTAACCATATCTGTGGTGGAAAAACTCGCTTGGGAAATACACCTTCCTCCCAACCATGAACTGAAGCCACCAGTTCCCCTTGAGCTAGGATGTGCTTACCCAAAAGAAATCAACCTCTTGATTCCAAGATAATGTATTTTATACATTTACTTCCCTAGCAGATTTTTCCTTAGTGGCGTCCCACTTTTCTTGAGTCTGCCAACCCACTTAGCTAGGCTTTCATTCCTTACTTTTTTGAAAAAGGTGTTTCTCCCTTTTTCTTTAAAGCTATATTTTCTCTTCTGTGATGCTTTATTCCACCCATACTTAGCATCTTTCTACAACTATGTGATTCAATTGACCTTTCTCTCCCATCTCATTAAATCTTGTTTGTTACCTCCTATGAATTTTTAAGAGTCCTTTTAAGGGAAGATTTATTTTTCTCTCATCCATTAAGGATGATTTTCCAAAATTTCCAAGAACCCCTTCACTCTAGTGTTTCTTTCCCAAATAGGTTTTCAGTTTTTTCATTTATTAATAAAAACTTATTTATTACATGATAATACTTTACTTTTCATATTCATTCCAAACAATTATGGATTTCTCGACATTAAGTCTATGACTAAATTAGACTGATAACAACAAGAAATTATCATAAAGATAGAGGGGTATTACATTTCCCCCTCCTTTTTATTCAACATCATCCTCAATGTTCATTGTTCAATAACTTCACTTTTGAAACAATGCCGAATAAGCCTCTTGCATTTTATCTTCTAACTCCCAAGTAGCCTCTTGATGAGCCTCATCATTGGGTGATTATATGGGCCTTAATTCACCTCCTAGCTTAGTCAAACCAACTTTTCTCATAACTTATTACATGTTTTTGATTATATTTTGTTTATGAGGTGAGTTAGAGTTGGATATTATGCTTAGTGGACTAATATGCATTGAATGCAGGATTAAAGGAGAAAATCAAGGAATTTTGGCAAAGACTAAGGTCAAAACTTGAATGGGACAAGGGAGAGGGATTGTAGGAGGTAAATCCTCCTCATTTACTACTCCTCCATTCAAATATTCCTCCATTCATCACATCAGCTCGGAGTGCAAACAACCAAATCATGAGGATTAGAAGGCAGCTGAGCAAGTGAGAGACAAAGCACCCATTTATCTCGAGTTTGGGAGTCGAGGCTCCCTAATTTTAAGGAAGTCATTGGGGAATTCAGTTGTATAAGTAGATAGGCCTAGGATCTCCGTAGGATTCAGATTTTTATTGTAAAACTCTAAGCTATTTTTGAGCTGCAATACTTGTGAAAGTTCTATTGATGTAATTTGCTGTTTTGGTAATGAGAATGAGTTTTGTTTTGAGACAGCACTGAGTTAACTCAAAGGGATGAAGCTCTTGGGTTAGGGATCAACCCTAGTAGCCAAGGCTCATCTTTCTTGTACATGCATGTTTAGTGTAGTTTCATAGCTTCATTGTTAATTTGCTTTTTAGATGCATTTCCATTACAAGTAGTATAGATTAGATCGATTGTTTATTATTTTGCTTCCATTTGTGTCTTACTTCAAGAAAAAGGTTAGTAGGGAAAAAAGGATCACCATAAGGTTTTCAGCAGGTGTCTCAGCCTCAATTCCTCCCTCTGGGATCATGACTTGAGGAAGGGACCCTTAAGCAGCCACAAAAACATAGATTTCTAGTTCTTTTATGAGCTTTGGAGTTTGCTGTGTTTAAATTAGTATTTGGTTAGTTTTGCAAGGTAGATTTCCATTGTCATATTTTTCATCTCCATTTCTGTAGTAGATCTCATCCATGCTTTCATTCCTTTCAACAAATTTCCTCATGCATAGTGTAGGCAGTTAATTCATTAATTATGCTTTTCTAGTTTATGAAAATGTTTCTTGTTTGCATAGATTTTTGGAAGATATACATGTTTTATGCAGAGCAGGTGCTTCAAGAGGAGACTAAGACTTCATATCTAGCATCCACCTTCCACTCCATCCACCTTAGCCATCCCTTGTTTTCACCATCACCTTCACTAGTTTTTCATCATTTTTCATAGAAATTCTTCCAAACACATTGAGTGAATCCGGCCATCTACTATCTTGGATATTGACTTCTGAGTGATCCTAGACCTTCTCCCACTCCATTCCACCCATCACACACCTTTCCTAGGGCTTCCATCACCTCCTACACTTCACATTTTTCTCTCGGCTGTATCCTATAGGTTTCTAGTACATCCTGTAGGTTTTACTAAAATGGCCTTTTTTAAGGCCGAATTGATGGAAAACCTCTAGGAAGTCACCAAAAGCCTCCCAAGGGTCTTCCAAACCATACAACCATCTCATAACCCTTCCATCCATCCTCAAACATCCTTAATTCACCTGCCACATCCACAGAAGAAATTAGTTTGCATACTTGATTTTACATAAAAAGACAAAAAAGCAAAAACAGATTTGATGCTTCTTACTTCTATAACTTAGATAGTATCATTTGTTTCATGTTGATTTAGCATTTCTTCCAAGCATAGTTTCTTAGTGGTTAATTAGGAAATGGTGTGATTTAGCATTACATGTCGACCTTCTCCATTATTGCTATAGAGTAACTCTATCTTAGAGTAGATTTACCTTTCTTCCATCAAAGAATCAAGCTTCTTCTGACTCCATAGAAGTCTAGCTTGGAACCCAGTGGTCTCTCACCAGCTGAACAATGACAATAGGTAGAACCATCACTTTTACTTGTGTATACAACACTATCACCTCCAAGTTTGTATGAACCCTGGGTTGATAAAGTAAAGCTGGTAGCACAAGAGTTGCATCATCCTTGCTGCAATATTGGTGCTCATCACTTTTTGGTGCCGTTGCTGGGGAGGTGTCTGAGTAAAATGTGATTACTGCTTTATTTTCTTCTATTTCTTGTCTTCACTATTCTGCCATTAGTTTATTTCTGCAAAAGTAATCTAGTTGTTTCCTTTCTTCCATTTTGCACTTTCTACTTTCCTTTCCATTTTGCAAGAAAGATTTCAATTCAGCAAGTACAATTTGGGCTCAGATGCAGCAGCCTTTAATAACAAATTTCTAGACTATTGTCAAACAAAGGTTAGTAAAGAAGAAATTTTCAGGATGACCATAGGAAATGATGAATCCCTAGAGGATTACGAAGAAATATTCCAACTTAGTTACAAAAGGGCTAGGTGCACACTTGACCCTGAGTCACTAAAGCTGGTCTTGCTTAGGGGAGTAAGGGAAGATCTTCTGGATACCTTACATTTGTTAGCAGGAGGAGATATCTACCAATTAACTTATGATGATGTCAAGACAGTCTTTAGAAACCATTCTAGGGCAGTTAGGAAAAAGGGTAGGGGTAGCCAACCTATGGTCAGTACATCGTATTCCAACTCATCCATCAAGGGTAAAATTGGAAACATGCTGGAAGATTTCAAAAGTGAGATGCTGCAAACCATTTCCTTGCAAATGGACACCATGCACATTAAGAGGAAGTAGGAGGAAGTAGAGAGAGCCTTGGCCATTTTTTGTCCTAGATGCACCAGGAGGCATCCTAGGAATGAATGTCCATTGAACTCTATTGAAATTTGCTCAATCTGTGAAGAAAACCACTCCACAGACAAGTGCCCTTCTTTGCCTAGACTCAAAGTTGTATATCAAGGAGCTGAAGGGGTCACTGAGTAGCTCTGCTACATTAACCAAAGGAGACCTCATGGGCCTAGACCATACCAGCAGGGCATGCAAGGGTCATCCCATGCATATTACAACCCCAACCAAACCACAGCCATACCTTCTTGGGGACCCCTTGCTCATCCTTCCTAGTCTACACCCCCTCCTTGGTCCTTTGCATCTCAGTATCACTCCCAGCCAGCCAACTAGTCATTTCAACCTTATGCTCTGCCACAACCTCAGTGGAATGCACCACCCCAGGGGTGGAGGCCCAATACAACAATGCTTTAGCTCTTTTTCCTCCACCACATGCCCAACCACATCTGCTACACTATGTTCCACCCAATCAACCCCAGATGCCTGCCCAACCAAATCTGAACTCGAACAACAGGCAGGCTCAACAAGTATACGGTGGAGAGACATCATATCCAGCTTATGTGCGGAAATCCAGGAGATTAACCTGAGATCTGGGAGTGTTATCCCGGATAACCAACCTCCACCTCCACATAGGGAGGTCGAGGAAGAAAGAGAGGAAAGAAATCTTAAAGTAAATCCACACTTTCCTGAGAGATTAGCCCAACCACTCCAGCCTAACCCAGAAGAGACTCAACTTCTGGGAGAATTGAAAAATCTATGTGTAAATATTCCACTTCTCAAGCAGTAAAATATGTTCCTATTTACAATAAGTTGATTAAGGAGAAGTGCTTCAAGCATCCAGGGAGGCGAAGAAGGGATGCCCCTACCATTAATGTCATTGGGAAATTGTTTGACTTAATGCTAGGGCAGGTAATCTGTCCAAAATATTTGGACCCTGGAAGCCCTCTAGTAGATGTGAACATTAATGGCACCATTGTCCCACACACTCTGATCGATCTTGGGGCTGCCATTAATGTGATGACCAAGGACACCATGCTCAAGCTCAACCTCCAAGGTTCATTGAGGAAGACCACAATAGTTCTGCAACTTGCAGACCATTCCACAGTAACCCCTAAGGGGATTGTGGAGGATGTGATGGTCTCCATTGACTCTTGGGAGTACCCTGCATATTTCCTAGTTTTCCAGCCTAAGGCTAAGCTTACTGGTTACCCTCTCATCCTTGGGAGACCATTGTTGGCCACTGCTAATGCTTACATTAGCTGCAGAGATGGGAATATGACCATCAAGAATGGGCATATGTCCAAGCAGTTAGTCCTATACCCTCTTGCTCAACCTTCACTAGAGCATGACTTACCTTTATGGCTGGAGGAGGAGGAAGAAGCTGAAGTTTATTCCGCTCAACTTTATACTTTAGAAACAACCGTGGGAGGAGGACAACAAGATGAGGATGGCTTGATTGAACACCTACTGCAAAGTCCAACTCCTAGTTCATTGCCCTTAGAAGAAGCAGTAAAGGAAACCCAGAAAAATCATCCAATTGAATTATGCTTGGCTGATTCTAACCCACTCCATTTCAAAACCATAGAATTCGGCCCAGAGAGAACCTTTAAAATCAATCCATCTCTTTCTGCTCTCTAAGAAGAGAAGTTATGCAACATGCTAAAGGAAATCTAGAAGCCTTTGCTTGGAGTTACAAAGAAATGAAGGGAGTACACCCCTCAATGTGTACTCACCACATATACATCAAAGAAGGTTACAAGCCAGTTTGACAACCCCAAAGGAGGATGAATCCAGCTCTTAAAGATATAGTCAAAGAATAACTGCAAAAACTGTTAGATGCATGATTCATTTACCCTATCTTCAATAGTGAGCGGGTCTCTCCTTTGGTGTTAGTTACAAAGAAAAATGGTAAGTGGAGAATTTGTGTTGATTACAGGGAACTGAACAAAGCCACAAAGAAGGACCATTTCCCTCTACCCTTCATTGACCAAGTGCTAGATGGACTGGCAGGGAAAAGGTTTTTCTCCTTCCTAGATGGATTCAGTGGGTGCAACCAAATCCAGATCAGCCTAGAAGATAAGGATAAAACCAAATTCACTTGTCCTTGGGGTGCTTTTGCCTATAGGGTCCTTCCTTTTTTCCTATGCAATGCTCCTACCACTTTCCAGAGAGAAGTCCTGAGTATTTTCACCGAACTAGTCCATGATGTGGTGGAGATTTATATGGATGATTTTACACCTTATGGCTGTGATTTTCAAGAAGCTTTGTCTAACCTAGGCAAAGTACTGAACAAATTCATTGAAATAAACCTGTCTCTTAGTCCTGAAAAATGTGAATTCTTGATGACTGCAGGGACCATGCTAGGTCATTCAATATCTTAGTAAGGACTACAGGTGGACCCAAACAAAATAGCTATCATCCAAAGGGTCCCACCTCCTCAAAAGTAGAGAGATGTTAGAAGTTTTCTTGTTATAGATCTGAACTGAAAATATAAGATAATAGAAATAAACCTAAGAATAACAAGATTGAATAGATAGAAATTCTTCTTTATTGATATCAAACCCTTAAGGTAGGGCAACATTGTACGTTCACTCCTTAAGGAACGAGAACACTCCACAAGCCATATGCCTATTCATACAATAATCCTTGACATTCTCTCAACGGGGAGTCTTTAGCCTCTATATAGGCCTCATACATACAATACCATGGGTCATTACCATGGTTCCCTCAATACCATCTATCTAATACCATGGGCCCATTACATTATTACTAGCTACTTGTGGTCCCTTACATGATACGGGTTAACCACCTTATTTATTACTATGGCCCATCCCATTATTACATTATTCCCTTGGGCACCTCCCTTTGTACCCCATATTATCCCCTTAGGTATACTACATTCCACCCCCCTTAACATGTTTCGTCCCCGAAACATGGGAAGAACACAAATAATAAGATCTACTCAAAAGAGTAGTCCAGTGGTACCATGCACGTGCATCTAGCCATCCAAGAGAAAGGTGAACCCTCGATCTCGCTGGTGCCTCGCTTGCTTGAGATGGAAGTTGACCTTGGCAACTCTTCTGTGTTGATGTGTAGTAGGTGGATCTTCGCTCCTCTCTATCTGTCATGCAGGGGTTGTTGTCTTTGTGGCTAATTCGTTGCCATCTTGTTGGTTGTTTTCTTGCGAGGTGATGTGGGTGGTGATATGCTGAAGTGTTAACCAACGATGTATCTTTCTTTAATTCACCACCTAATGGAGCCTGATTGGTATCTGGTACATGTTGTGGTGCCTACTGTTGTTTCTTATCTTCCAATATTACTTCAACCACTGAGTCCTCCTCTGATGTATCAGTACCTGTAACCTTTTCTACTTCAACCTCTATTTGTGTTTGATTATCAACCATCAAAGGCTCATCATCTGATGTGTAAGTGTCATTAGAGCTTTGTGCTTCTGCCTCCATAGTCTCTGCTTGGGTCTTAATGGAAATATCCTGCAATGTAATTTTCTTCTTTTTATACCAGAGCTTCAGGAATTTCTTCTGCACATTAATATTGATAGTACCCACAGATTCCATCCAAGGATATCCCAAAACAACATCCATGTTATCCATATTTGAAGTATAAAAGTCACAATGCAACACATACTTATCCATAGAAAACTTCAAATCTTTATAAACTTGAACATCCTCATTATCAACCTGTATGTTTTCAATGTATTTTGCTGGAACTTGCAATTTTTTTGCCAAATTAACATTGATAAAATTATGCTTGCAACTAGGATTTATAGACACAACGATCTTCTCCTTCTGAATCAATCCATGAACCTGCAATAAGGAGATACTAGCAGAAAATAACCCTTTAGGTTTCTTGGTTTCCTTCTTTCCTGTACCAATAAAATCTTTGCTAGGTTGTGTGCCTATCTGTCTGAGCTTAGTAAGAGGTCCCAAAAAATTAGATTTAGGGTTAAAGCGGTCACAAATGGATTTTGCAAACATCTGCCAAGTAATTGTCCTTGGATAGCATTTAGAATGCCCCTGCCACCATTGCCATGTTTCTTGGTTCAAGTAAAGGTTTCCCAAACTTAGTTTAGTTCCATCATCTACGATGCACTCCAGAGAGAAATATTCTTCCATTAGTGCTACCCATATTTCTGGATTAGAGCCATCAAATTTGTATATCTTCCTCAAATTCTGATCTAGGCCCGCCATCACAAAAAATTTCTGAAAAAAGAGAGCTGATTTTCAATCAGCTGTATCTCCCTCATCCAGACTCTGATTCGACTGATTTTTTTTTTGAATTTGGGTATTTTTTCACAGAAAATCTAGATCTACAATTAGATTCTACAGTTTTTTCACCAGTACATGTAGATCTACACTGCAAACTCGCTGCCCCAAAAAATGTCTGCAACAGCACTGATTTTTAAATCAGCGAGATCTCCTTCATCCGGACTCTGATTCGATTGATTTTTTTTTGAAATTGGGTATTTTTTTACAAAGAATCTAGATCTGAAATAGATTTTGCAGATTTTTCCCCAAATCATACATATGTGATCTAAAAATTTTCCGCCCCAAAAAATGTTTGCAACACCACTGATTTTTAGTTCAGCGATATCTCCTTCATTCGGACTTTGATTTGGCCGATTTTTTTTTTGATATTGGGTATTTTTTCACAAATAATCCAGATCTACAATTGGATTTTGCATATTTTGCCCCAAAATGTACAAATATAATCTGCAAACTCTCCGCCCCACTTTTGCCCAAGAAAGTGCTCTGATACCACTTGTTATAGATCTGATATGAAAATATAAGAAAATGCAAATAAACCTAAGAAATATAAAGATCTGAATATAGATAGAAATTCTTCTTTATTAATCAGACCCTTAAGGTGGGGCAACACCATACATTCACTCCTTAAGGAAGGAGAACACTCCACAAGCCATATGCCTGTTCATACAATATTTGTTGACCTTCTCTCAATGGGGAGTCTTTAGCCTCTATATAGGCCTCATACATACAATACCATGGGTCATTACCATGGTTCCCTCAATACAATCTGTCCAATACCATGGGCCCAGTACATTATTACTAACTACTTGTGGTCCCTTACATGATACGGGTTAACCACCTTATCTATTACTATGGCCCATCCCATTATTACATTATTCCCTTGGGTACCTCCCTTTGTACCCCATATTATCCCCCCTAGGTTTACTACATTCCTAGGGTTAGCTGGATACTACCAAAGGTTCATAAAGGACTTCAAAAAGTTGGCCTCTCCTTTATTTGGTTTGTTGGCCAAGGAATTGGAGTTTATATGGTCAAAAAGCTGTCAAGAGGCCTTAGACATCCTAAAGGATAAGTTAGCCACTGCACTGATTCTGCAAGGCCCAAATTGGGCCCTCCCATTTCATATTCATGCTGATGCCTCACACAAAGCCATAGGAGCAACCCTAGGTCAGATAGATGAAAAATTGCCTTATGCTATATATTTTATTAGTAAGAATCTGTCAAAGGCTGAACTAAATTACATAGTGACCGAAAAGGAACTCTTAGCTGTTGTGAATTCATTAAACAAATTTAGGCATTATATTATAGGCTATCAAACGTTTGTGCACACTGACCATGCTGCAATCAAATATTTAATGAACAAACTAGATGTGAATGCTCGAGTTATAAGATGGTTACTTTTATTATAGCAGTTTGATCTAACCATTATTGATAAGCCTAGTAAGGAAAATGTTGTTGTAGACTTTTTGTGTAGAGTAAATTTGCTTGCAGGTGAAGAAGGAATGGTTGATGACTAGTTACTGGATGAGCACTTATTTTCTATTTCAGTTCTCTCTCCATGCTTTGCTGATATAACAAACTATTTGGTATCAGCATAGTTCCCACCAAAGTTGTCCTCCAAATAAAAGAGCAAGATAGTAAGGAAGAGCGCCCCCTTCACTTGGATTGGGGGCAATCTCTTCAAACTTGGCATAGATCAAATCTTGAGAAGGTGTGTTAGGGAAGAGGAAGTCTTTGACATCCTTTTGACCTATCATGATGGGCCTTTTGGAGGTCACTTTGTAGCAAAGAGGACAACATTCAAAGTGTTACAAGCAAACTATTATTGGCCCACTCTTCATCATGATGTGGAAAAATATACTAGTCAGTATGATCAATGCCAAAGGATGGGAAGGCCTACTCCAAGAGTTGAAATGCCTCGGTAGCCTCAAGTGACTTTTGAGCCATTTGACAAGTGGGGCATGGACTTAATTGGGCGTATTGACCCTCCTTCCAAGAAAAAATAGTACAATATTGTGTGCACTGATTATTTGACTAAGTGGGCTAAAACCAAGGAAATTAAGGCAGCAATAGAGGAGAAGGTGGCTGAGTTCCTAAGGGAGAATGTATTCTACAAATTTGGGTACCCTAGAGAGCTGGTCATAGACCAAGGTAGCCAGTTTACCTCCAACATGATTGAAGACTTACTTAGCTAGCACAAGATCAAGCATAGAACCTCCACTCCCTATCATCCATAAGCTAATGGGCAAGTGGAGGTGACCAACAGAGCGCTGGAGGGCATCTTGACCAAAGTGGTAAGCAACAATAGGAAGGATTGGGTAGATAGACTAGTTGAGGCCACCTGGGCCTATAATACCACATGGAAGACCACCACTAGATTCACACCCTATGAGCTGGTCTATGGAAAAAGGGCCTTGTTGTCCATTGAATTTGAGTATAACACATTAAGGATGGTAGCCCAACTAGATCTAGATCTCAGCAGTGCACAAAAAGAGAGATTGTTCCAGTTGAATGGTTTGGATGAATTCAGAATGCAGGCCCTCCTACATATAGAGGTAGTTCAACTTTAGAGGAAGATCTGGCATGATAAAAACATCAAAGAGAAGCAATTTCAGGAAGGCAATTGGGTGTCGCTGTATGATTCTAGGTATAAAGACTTCAAGGGAAAGTTAAGGGCAACATGGCTAGGACCTTATGTTGTGGAAAGATGCCATGATAATGGTTCAGTGAAAATCAGAACCATATATGAAGAGGCCATTCCTTTTCTTGTTAATGGACACCGATTGAAAATTTACAAGAGATCTTTATCAAAAAAAGAGTTCATTGATGATATCAATAAAACAGTGATGACAGTGGAGCAAGTTCCAGCTCCTTCCTCATAAAATCACCGAGAAAAAGACAAATATAAAAATAAGGACTCAGGTGAAAACCTCCATGAGGCGCCTAAGTCCCATCATTTGGTTGAAAACCTCTTGAGCCGGTTCAGTGGTGTCAAAACAAAAAAAAGAGAGAAAAAAGGGAATAAGAAAGATCCTTGGGTGAAAACCTCTCTTGAGGCACCTAGGGCAAACAACTAGGGTGAAAACCTCTCAGAGGCAGCCTAGTTGTTTTTCAAAAAAAAAATTGAATCATGAAATTTCCATTTGTAGGTCAGCAAGAGGGATAGTCAAGGAGAAAAGGAGGATCACAAAGAGGCCCCTGTCACTCACATCTTTATTTTTCCACTCATTACCATTCATTCCTCCACCATTTCTGTCATTTTTTCCACTCCATTGCTTCAGTTTACAAAAGGACTATGCTTTCTACAAGATCCTCTATAAACCTACAGGATCCCCTAAAAACCTATAGGATGATCCTGTAGGAATTACAGTGACCTAGAAATCCTACAAGAGGCAGTCCTAAGGAAAATGAATGACTTTATAGGCCAATAAAATCACCCCCTTCATCATTCAATCACCATACCTTATCCACCATCATCACTCCTGCACTCACCATTAAAATCAAAATCAGTTTCAAGAGTATTTTTTTTAGTCTTCAAAAAGAAGGGAAACATGGAGGAATAAAGAGCATCACCTGAGTATTCCTTTTTCTCCACACTCCTATTCTTTCTCTCCATCCATGTCACCATCCTCACAACCCCAGCAAAAAGTATGATTAAGAGTTCTGAGGGAGAAGTAGCTATAGGACATCCTATAGGAAATCCTATAGCAGCCTATCCCATAGAATACCAATCATAACAACAGCAAGCCTCCAACATGATGATCCAGGAGCTCCAAAGTAGCAACAACACCACCATATTCAACCACAGGTACCTGCACAAACAAAGGAGTCATTAGGAAACAACAAGAGGAGGAAAAAGAATAGCATGCAGCCAATACACACAACAACACCTCTGGTCTTCGACAACTGTAACAAAGCATTGGCACCACAGGTAAGTATCCCGCTCGCTCTCTCATATGCATCATGTAGTAAAAATGTAAGGGTTACAAGTAAGTTGGTTTATAAGCGAAAAGGTGGCCAGTTAACTTGGCCACCTTCATTCAGTCAACACATACACAATAGGGTGTCCTCTCACACGTGGCAACAGTCAACTCAAAGACAGAGATGGAGAAGGAAAAAAGCAGTTAAAACTACAATGCATAAGGTGGGAGCTGATTATGAAGGGTGGGGAATGATGAGGTGGTAGTGGGGACCAACGGTCCAAAAATGGAAACGTACCTTTGCTCCCAACACACCACCTCACCCCGAATAACCATAAGAGGAAATCATCATTGTTCCCATGCATTCATGCATTCACTTCCTCAAAGATCACTCTCATAGGTTGCTCTCATACCCAGGCAACCTATTGGAAGAAAAAATCCATTGTTTTACTGCACAAGAATTCCTATAGGATTGCACAGGAATTCCTACAGGATCATGCACAGGAATTCCTACAGGATACACAAAGACTGTTTATAGGATTGGTCGAGAGGAGTTTCAGAGGGGAAAACACAAGAGTTGGCCACTGCAAACAATATGAAGAGGTAGGCTTTGTAATTACATCCCTCTTTACAAGTAATTGAACCAGAAATCCTCTAAGTTTGAGTGAATTTAGCAGCTGTGTAAGGGAATTACATACACAGTCATTTCTGTTTTGGTTCTGCATTTGAAAATTGTCTCAACCCTCTCATCTCCTCAAACTTCACCAACCAAGATGATAGGAGGGTTTAATAGGAGGGATCCCATCAACACTGTGAGAATCCAACAACACCCCCAAGTGCTTGAAATCTTCACAAGACATAATTGGATGGGATTTTTCAAAAAATTTAGAGGGTATGATGATGAGGTGGCTTGAGAATTTGCTCTCTCCCTCATTCCACTCACCAGAATCCATGCCACTGTTGTGATAAGGGGCCTCTCTATAGAACTCACCCCTGAGCTCATCAACAGAGTCACCATACTTCCCCTAGGAATACCATGGAGGAAAGAAGACAAAGGAGATAGCTAGGTTGCCAAAAGGAAATTACTTTTAGAAGGTGAGGAACCCACCGAGGACAAAAATGGAGTAAGGAGGGAAAGTCTACCATATCCATGGAATGAGGTAAGCTACCAACTGATCAAATACATTTCATGTGAGGGTAGGTATAGTGTGGTCTATGGCTATCATTTTAGGCTTCTTGAAGAATTGAGATTTGGAGTAGAAACACCCCCTCACCAAAGGCTCAGCATACCATACTTCCTGCTGTAATCACTAATAGACTCAAGCATCAAAGTGCAGGAGGGAAATTCCCAACAGTTAGCTCACCATGGGTTAATTAGGATCCTTATAGAAGATTCCCTCCAAAACCTCAAAATTCCTATAACATGGTCAGTTTTTAGAGACATGCCAATAGAGGATGACATCAAAGCTCTCACATATGATGTTAGTCCTACTATCAGTGAAGAGGGAGAGGAAATATTGAAGCAGAGAAAGAAGAAGTAAAGAAGGAAGAGGAAGAAACAAAAGGAGATGAAGATGAGATGGATGAAGAAGGAGAGGAAATAGAAGAAAATGAGGAAGTTGACGAAGAGGAGGGGAAAGAGAAGGAGGGTGATGTTAAGGAGGAAACTGATAAAGATGCTGAAGATCTACAAGAGGAAGAAGACAGGAAGGACATAGGTGAAGAAGGCAATGGAAAAGAGGGGATAGAAAACAAGGAGGAGTCACCTAGGGTGTCTCCAGAAGCCACTGAGAGAGAGGTAGCAGCTGCCCTCACTTCTCTTAGCACCCCCATCAAGAAAAAAGGAAAAAGACAGAGGCAGACCCCCTTATATTTCAGGACAAGGAAAAGCACAAGAATAAGACAGGGGAAACCCCAAACATCAACCAAAATTCCTATTGTAATTGAAGACTCCCCTACACAAAATGAAAAAAAATGCCTTCTCCTAAGTCTCCTATCACCTATGTGAGAAGGCCTAGTACTAGATCAACATCCTCCAAGGGAAAGGCAGTCCTATAGGATACACATCAGAATCTACATGAAGCAAAAGCAGTCCTACAGGATACTCTGCTGAACCTACAGGAAGCACAAAAGTTGGAAAGGGAGGTAGGAGAGCAACAAGAAACTAAAGAAGAGGACCCAGAGACAAAAGAACCCAACCCCCAACCTAACCTGGACTCCTACTACAGGTTTATTGAAGGAGGCAGGGTCATACCTCAAAAATTTTCTATCCCACTATTCTTCGAGCTTGAGAAGGAGAGGGCTAGAACTCACCGATGGATGCAGATCACCAAATCAAAGGGGGTGGAAGACATTGGGCACATGGAAGAGAAACTCAAGGAGATGGGAAGAGAGCTAAGTGGCTTGAGAGACAGAGAGGCCATAATGAGAAATCAACTAGAGACAGAAAATGCATGGTTGAGAGGATAGTTGCAGGAAAGAGAGAATCAATTGGCATGTATGGCCAGTCTCTCTTTGGAAGCAATCCAGTGTAGGATGCCAGCTAAATCCTATGCCCTATACCTCAAAGAATAGTGGCTACAGTTCCAAATTAAGACCCTAGCACAGAGAGGCACCATGCCATTTTAGGACTACAGGTAGTTCATTGATCTTTGTGATCAAAGTACACTAGAAGATAGGGCCAAAATGGCTAAGTTTTATTTGCACAACATGGCCCTAACAGACATGAATGTATGGGACCCTAATGCCAAGCTAGGAGATTTACAATTGATGGCTTTGGCATCATGGATGAACCATGAGGAGTCAAGGGCTGCAGAGATGAAAAGGATATTGGCAAGAGAGCAAACTGAACCTCTTGTGATCAAAGCAGAAAAATCACATCCCATGGCCCTCATCATTACCCATAATTTTATTGCAAATGATCCTCAATTTGCACCTAGATATCTTGTTGCCCAAGAGCAAGAAATTTCACATTTTGAGGACATGTTCAGGTTGCTAGGAGATGATATCATACATGATTTCCTGAGGAGATGGAACACACTGCCATACAACTTAAAGATAAGATAATATCACTCTCCTTAAAGGTTGAGAGAGGCACTAAACATGACACCCATGTATAAGAAATCTATGCAAAGGTTGAAAGTCAATTGGATTGGCCTAAAACTCAGTCCACCACTACTCTTAGGGATGCTAGAAGGTAGAAAGGAAGAAGAAGAAAAGAGGTAGTGGGAGGAGGTAGAAAATAAAGCAGGCTTCTATCAAGAAGAGGAGGAGACCACATCAGAGGCATGGGATGTCAAAGAGGCCACT
This sequence comes from Pinus tabuliformis, assembly GCA_031772625.1. NCBI lineage: Eukaryota > Viridiplantae > Streptophyta > Pinopsida > Pinales > Pinaceae > Pinus > Pinus tabuliformis. Next base: position 723,846,147 of record CM062817.1, read on the forward strand.
AAAGCCATGAAGGATATGGATATTGATTAAGTTGCTTAGAGGATGAGCAACACTTTTAGTAGGGGGGTGATGATGAGACTCATCTTTGGTTAATTATATGGGCCTTAATTCACCTCCTAGCTTAGTCAAGCCAACTTTTCCCATAACTTATTACATGTTTTTGATTACATTTTGTTTATGAGGTGAGTTAGAGTTGGATATTATGCTTAGTGGACTAATATGCATTGAATCTAGGATTAAAGGAGATTCAAGGAATTTTGGCAAAGACTAAGGTCAAAAATTGAATGGGACAAGGGAGAGGGATTGTAGGAGGTAAATCCTCCTCATTTGCTACTCCTCCATTCAAATATTCCTCCATTCTTCACATCAGCTCAGAGTGAAAACAACCAAATCATGAGGATTAGAAGGAAACCAAGCAAGTGAGAGACAAAGCATTAGTTTATCTCGAGTTTGGGAGCCGAGGCTCCCTAATTTTAAGGAAGTCATTGGGGACTTCAGTTGTATAAGTAGAGAGGCCTAGGACCTCAGTAGGATTCAGATTTTTATTGTAAAACTCTAAGCTATTTTCGAGCTGCAATACTTGTGAAAGTTTTATTGATGTAATTTGTTGTTTTGGTAATAAGAATGAGTTTTGTTTTGAGCCAGCACTGAGTTAACTCAAAGGGCTGAAGCTCTTAGGTTAGGGCCCAACCCTAGTAGCCAAGGCTCCTCTTTCTTGTACATGTATGTTTAGTGTAGTTTCATAGCTTCATTGTTAATTTTCTTTTTAGATGCATTTCCATTACAAGTAGTATAGATTATATTGGTTGTTTATTAGTTTACTTCCATTTGTGCCTTACTTCAACTAGTAGGTTAGTAGGGAAAAAAGGATCACCATAAGGTTTTCAGCAGGTGTCTCGACCTCACTTCCTCCCTCTATGATCATGCCTTGAGGAAGGGACCCTTAAGTAGCCCCAAAAACACAGATTTCTAGTTCTTTTATGAGCTTTAGAGTTTGTTGTCTTTAAATTGTTATTTGGTTAGTTTTGCAAGGAAGATTTCCATTGTCATCTTTTTCATCTCCATTTCTGTAGTAGATCTCATCCATGCTTTCATTCCTTTCAACAACTTTCCTCATGCTATGAAAATGTTTCTTGTTTGCATAAATTTTTGGAATATATACATGTTTTATACAGAGTAGGTGCTTCAGGAGGATTCTAAGACTTCATAGCCAATAGACACCTTCCACTCCATCCACCTTAGCCATCCCTTGTTTTCACCATCACCTTCACTAGCTTTTCATCATTTTTCATAGAAATTCTTCCAAGCGCATTGAGTGAATCCAGCCATCTACTATCTTGGATATTGGCTTCTGAGTGATCATAGACCTTCTCCCACTCCATTCCACCCATCACACACCTTTCCTAGGCCTTCCATCACCTCCAACACCTCACATTTTTCTCTCGGTTGTATCCTGTAGGTTTACATGGGATCCTGTAGGTTTCTAGTACATCCTGTAGGTTTTCCTGAAATGGCCTGTTTTAAGGCTGAATTGATGGAAAACCTCTAGGAAGTCACCAAAAGCCTCCCAAGGGTCTTCCACACCATCCAACCATCTCATAACCCTTCCAGCCATCCTCAAACATCCTTAATTCACCTGCCACATCCACAAAAGCAATTAGTTTTCATACTTGATTTTGCATAAAAAGACAAAAGCAAAAAAGATTTAGTTCAATCTCTTTACTTGCACATTAGTGATGTTTGATGCTTCTTACTTCTATAACTTAGATAGTAGCATTTGTTTCATGTTGATTTAGCATTTCTGCCAAGCATAGTTTCTTAGTGGTTAATTAGGAAATGGTGTGATTTAGCATTACATGTCGACCTTCTCCATTATTGCAATAGAGTAACTCTCTCTTAGAGTAGATTTACCTTTCTTCCATCAAAGAATCAAGCTTCTTCTGACTCCATAGAAGTCTGGCTTGGAACCCCAGTGGTCTCTCGCCAGCTGAACAATGAAAACAAGCAGAACCATCACTTTTACTTGTGTATACAACACTGTCACCTCCAAGTTTGTACAAACCCTGGGTTGATAAAGTAAAGCTAGTAGCCCAGGAGTTGCAGCATCCTTGCTGCAATATTGGTGCTCATCACCTCCTCAGATGTAAAGTGCTTCCATTGTACTTTAACCTGAACGATGAATTGATTCCGAAGCATGATATCTTTTTGATCTAAGATGTGAAGTGGCTCTGCTAGGAAATCTCCTTCTAGTTCTACATGTACCAAATTATAATCAATTACGTGAGAATTATTATGACCATATTTCTTTAATAAAGACACACAAAAAACATTGTGTACTTTAATATGGCTGGGTAAGGCTAGTTGATATGCTACTGTTCGTACTTTGTCTAAACTCTCAAAGGGTCCACAAAAACGTGGTGCCAGTTTTGTATAGGTTCCAGTTCTTAAGGTACTTTTTCTTGGTTTCACCCTTAAATAAAAGTGGTCTCTAATATTGAATTCCTTGTGAGTTCTCTTCATATCGGCATAACGTTTTTGCCTGTCCTTTGCATTTTCTATGTTTTTTTTTAACCTTCCCCATCACCTATTCCATTTCATGCAACGCCTCTAGCCCAAATATTATCCTATCTTTGGGTTAACTCCATTTGAGAGGTGTGTGGTTTTTTTTGCCATACAGAGCTTTGAAGGGATTCATTTTTATTGAAGCTTGATAACTGTTGTTGTAATAAAATTATGCTAAGTGAAAAAAATCCTCCCACTTAGTAGGTATTTGTTGTTCCATAAGTAAACTGTATCGGTATGAAATGTGCCACTTTTCTTAAAGTTTCCACCACCACCATGATGGATTCATGTTATCGTTTAGTCTTTGACAATCTTGTAATAAAATCCACTGAAATCACTTCCCATTTCCATTCAAGGATGGACAATGGATTTAACAATCCAATGGAGTGTTGTTGCTCCCTCTTTACTTGCTGACATTCTAAACATTTTGACAAGTATTTTGCCACCTCCTTTTTCATGCCCGGCTAAAAAATTTATTTTCTTAATGTTGTTATCATATTTTGATATCCAAGATGTCTTGCATATGGTTTCTTATGATATTCATCTAATATCAAATGTTTTAAAGCACTCACATTAGGGACATACAATCTATTTCTATAGATTAACAATTTTCAGAGTTTTCTACATAACCTAGAATTTCTATTTGCTGTAATTTCTGTTGAATTTCCAGGCATTTATAGTCATCTAAAATGGAATTTTTAATATGCTCTACAAAATATGTTCTAATATTGCTAAAAAATACCCCCATTACAACATGTGCATGTCTGTCTAATGCATCTGCAATTTTTGTTTTCTTTTCCTTTTATGCATTTAATATCAAACTCGAATTCACTAAGAAAAACTAGCCACCTAGTCTGTTTAGCATTAAGATCTAGTTGGTTGAAAAAATATTTCAAGCTGATATGATCTGTTACCAAGGTAATTTTTTTCCTAATAGGTAATGTCTCCACATTTTTAAAGTATGTATTACAACAACCAACTCTAGATCATATACTGCATAATTCTTTTCATGTGTTTTCAGCGTCTTGAATTCATAAGCTACTAATAAATTTTCTTGCATCAAAACTCCCCATAACCCTTCCTAACAAGCATTTGTGCAAACAATAAATTATTTATTCAGATCTACAAACTGTAAAATAAGAGCCACTATAAGTAAGTGTTTCAATTATCAAAAATTTCTTGACATTTGGTTGTCCACTCAAATTTTATTCCCTTATTCTGTAAGGATGTAATAGGGTAGGCCAATTTAGAGAATCCTTCTATAAATCTTCTATAATATCTTGTGATTCCCATAAATGAGTGGATAACTGACACATCCTTTGGTATGGGCTAATTCGAAGTAGCCCTAACCTTCTCAGGATCAACAGATAATCCCTCCTTTGAAATAACATGACCCAAATATTGTATTTTGTCCTTATAAAATTCACATTTGCTAAGTTTAGCATATAGTTGATTTTCCCTTAAAGTTTGCAACACTAATCTCAGATGTTCCCTATGTTCCTCTTGATTCTTAGAATACACTAAAATGTCATATATAAAGACCAACACAAGTTTATCAAGATACTTGTTAAGAACATTTTTCATTAGACACATAAAGGTTGCCAATGCATTAGTAAGACCAAATGGTAACACTACAAATTCGTAGTGATCATATCTAGTTCGAAAAGTTGTCTTATGAATATTTGCATTCTTTATTCTCAATTACTGATACCTAGTCCTTAAATAAAATTTTGAAAATATAGTTTCCCCCCTCACTTGATCGAACAGATCATCAATACAGGGAAGTGGGTATTTATTTTTGATAGTTAACTTATTTAATTATCGATAGTCAATGCACATTCTAAGTGTGCCATCTTATTTCTTCACAAATAACACAGGAGACCCCCACAGTGAGACATTGGGTCTAATGTAGCACTTATCTAATAACTCTTGTATATGCATATTCAATTCTAATAACTCCGATGTACTCATTCTATAAGAATCTCTAGATACTCGGGTTGCACCTGCTACTAGCTCAATGGATAAATCTGTCTCTATGGGGAGGTAAACCTGGAATTTCCTCTAGAAAAACATCCCAAAATTCCTTAATGATTGGTAGTGTCTCTAAATTTTTATTTTATGTTGACTGTTTATTAGCTTCCACATGCACCATATATATCTGGTACCCTTTTCTTGCACTATTTTTTAGCTATAAAGCTGAAATTTGTCTAACTGATATTGATTTTGGTATGCCTTCCATTAACTGGTTTTGTCCATCTTGATTAAAACAACTTACTATTTTCTTTGAGTAGTTTACAACAAATCAATGTTTCTCCATCCAATCCATGCCTATTAATACATCATAGGAACCTAGAGGAAGGATATTTAAATTTAGTTCTGTGGAACAACCATTTAAGTTGATGGGACACTGTCTTACTTGGCTAGTTACCTTTCTTTTTGTGCCAGTTGCTAACTGTACCAACCATGTAGTTTTAAATCTTTGAGGTTTCAATTCACATTTTTCCAAAAGCTAGGGACTAATATAACTTAAACTAGCCCATGGATAAATTAAAATAGACACAGATTTGTTTCAAATGGTACCTTCAATCTCAATCATGGTAGATTGATGCTCAACCTGTCTATCCTCCAGTGCGACACTTATCCTAGGAATGTTTTTGGCAACATCATTCAAGGTTGTTGCTTCATGGATATCTTGAATATTCTGAATGGATCTAGGATTATGCAAACAATATCTCATTAGGCATGTTTCACTACACCCCCAACACTTCCACGTTCTCTCTCATTGATCCCACCAATATTTTTATTATTTAGATCCATCGGGTTTGACCCAATTTGAGACTGTAGGCTGATTTAAATTTCCCTTACTGAACTTCTTCCATTGATGGTCCTTCCAAACATTCTTAATATAAGTGGGTTTCTATCTTTTTGACCCCATTAGTATTTTGTTTTTGTCCTTACCTTGCCAAGGTTGTAAGCCTTCACCCCGATTCTTGAATTGCTGATAGCACAACCTTCCTTTCCTTATTGCCTCATCCATTATCCTAGGATTTTCGAACTCAATCCTTTCTTTGTAAGGGGATGGTAGGCAATTCAAAATTTTTGTACCTTGTATTTCTCCTATTTAATACAAGGGACATTCCACAACAAATTGGTAAATTTAGCCACAAGTTCGTCCATTGTTAACTGCCCTAGTCTTAGTTCATGGAACTCCTTACCTCTATTGTCATAATACCAGTCATTTAGATATCAAGACTTGAACTTCCTTTGGAATTCCTCCTAGGACATTGTCTTCTCCTCCAAGGTATGTACTATTTTGGCCTCTTCCCACCAAAGAGTAGGTTTCCCTTGCAACTAGTAAATGACCAATCTGGATTTTAAATTGTTCTCATACTCATACAATTGGAAATACTTGGTCATATTGAGTAGCCAAGCCTTTGCATCCTCTTCCTTGTCTCCATCAAAAGTAGGGGGTTTTATCTTCCTAAAATCCCCTTGCAGTTCCACCTTCTTCTTTCTTTTCTGGTTTCTTGGATAGGTCCTATTTGAACCACCTCCACTTTCAGACTTTTTTTATTCCATCTCCACACTCTTCCTTTTTTTTTTTTTTTTTTTTTTTTACTTCTGGCTCTATTACTCTATGACTGGACTTTTCAGTCAACTCTCTTATCATTCTTTCATACTCCTCACTATATTTTAGCAAATGTTCATTGTTGTTTATGAGGTGATCCAATTCCTGCTGCAGATTTATGATAATATCCATTAACTGTGATGTTGGTGGGGCATTTCCATCCCCCAAATCAACATATAATTCCTCTCTTGTTGTTATAGATGGAGGAGGGTCTTCTACCATTCTGTAGTTGTGTGTTTCACTTGAATAATTTTTATACAAACATAAACATGTATTAGTACTTCATCACTTAAATTATATTTTAATTATGTACATTTCTAATTTTTACTGTGGTGGTTCCTTCAAGCCCCATTTTGAACCTGTGCTCTATTATTATCTGTCACAAGTCTAGTTTCGACATTAACTGCACTAATTTTTTTATATATTTATTTATTTATTCCCATAGGTTTCATTAGTCAAATTTATTCTACTTTAAAAACATATCCCTGGTCACATTGGATGGTTATTATACTTTTGTTCCCCCTATCCACTAGATGATACCTTGCTAGTTTCATCAATTCATAATTTGAAATGATTGGTGTATTATTAAACACTTAAAAATTAAGCATATAACTATTTCAAACCTTCCCTCATCTCACCTGTCACGAGGTATAATGTATTTGACATAATCAATTTGGTGATATCCCTTATGCACATTGGTTATGGGTTTTGAAATGAATGTATGGTTTTCCTAGCACTACTAATAACTTGATTCTAGTGAATTATTGGTTATTTAATGTTACATGCTTATTTCGGTTTAAAATATTTAATCTACAATCATTGGTCTCGGTTCTCTTATGGAAGCACACCACCTCTGCCTTGGCCCATGTTGAATTCACATGGCTGTTAGTTCCTTGTAGCTATGAACAATGGTGATGCATTCACACTCATCCTATGGTGGCCATAAAATTTTCATAACCCTACTCTATTGTGTCCAAACCCTTCCTTGTGTGTTTGGAATTTTATTTATTTATTTATTTATTTTTTCGCTTGCTAAGTTATGGCACTTCCTTTGGGTGCCGCAATGAAAAATAACATTCTTACGACCACCGAGTCACTTACAGGCATGATGAGTTACTTAATCCTCTATAAGTTGTGTTATTTCTCAACCTCCACATGCGAATTTGTAGGGTTTCCACCCACAATTGAAGAGATGCTGCCTAGTTTAAGCCTTTTCCCCTAGCTTCAAAAATTATTCCTGGTTTAATATTTACATTTAGGTTTTCTTTGAATAGTTTACTAGTTCTTCATTCACCACCTTCATTAGAATTACTGATGGTGTATGGTGGAAATCTCGCTCAACACTGTGTTTGCACTTTTTTTCCCTTAATTATTAAACGCCTACATTTGGTTTCGCAGGCTTGAATTGTTCTCCTAGAGACACCTTTTTCAAGAGGCAACCTGGGTACATAGGTTTTTCTTGTTTCCCCTGGGCACACAACTCATTGTTGTTCCTACATACACTGGGGTTTCCTTTTTGTTCCTCGTCGGTTCGTGTTAATGTATATAATTATGTATATGTAGGTAATTTTTGTCTTTCTTTCCAGATGTATATAGAGAATCACCATGACCCTTGCATCATCTAGTTAGCGATGGGAAGATCCGATACCTCATCGAGTCACAACATTGCAGGCATTTGTATAGTTTGTATTTATTTTAAATTTTCTTCATATCCCCTTCCTTCTGTCTAGTGAATAGTCGTGATGCAATTGGAATGATAATCTACTATGATTCCTATAAGGTAACCCTTTCTGGAACAATCATTACTACCACAGGTATTTTCTTTTTGTTTGAAATGCTGTTATACTCACTAAACCTTGATTCCCAATACTTGAATATCTGTGCTTATCCATCAAACCATTCCTTGCTGTAGGTATGCAAAAACCAATTGAATTTGTTTTTTGTTTTGGGTTTCTGAGGAGTAAGGGGAGTGCAACTTATGACCTCCTTCATTTATGCTATAGGCCAGTCACTATTAATTTCCCTCTCGGCTACATGCACTCTACTTTTGAACCTTGAAGAAAATTGCTATGTTTTTTTCTTTTTCTTTATCTCTGCCACTCTTTGGCTTAGAGAGAAATATTCTATTTAGCACTTATAATATTTTCTCTATTCCCAAACCCTATTGGGTCGAGGAGGTTACAACGTTAATTTTTTATTTTCTTGTTTAGAGTTATGAAGGCTACAATCATAGTCGCTTACCCCATGAGTTGGTTTTCAAGTAATCCTGTAATAATTTCTAAATTTAAAGGTGAGACACCAATTAACCAAGTCGTTTTCAAACTCCTCTGTTGAGAAACTATCGAGGATTTTCCCTCTGATAAATTTTACTTTTATTTCTTGTCAAAGTTTTTTAGTTTAACACTTATTGATGTGATTGTTGAGATTGGCAATTATAATGAAAGCTATGGTGTAATTACTGTATAATTTTTTTCTCAGAATATATGTATCACACACCCGTGCATGTGTATTTTTAATGTAACCATTTCCCTGCATTATTATTATATGCAATTATTACAATAAATACATCAATGAGTATAGTTGTATCTTGGTCTCAACCAATGCCATATATTTCTATAAATTTGTATTTACACTTTCACCCTTTTGGTGCTACTTCCACTTATAATTTTAAATGAGTGCTAGACGTATCTTTTCATGTTCATTCATTATCTTATGTTAATAACTAGAATATTCCATTTTTAGATTTTCATAAGGATTCAAGTTATTGGACGCACACCTCTGGCTACTATATGTGTTCTTATTTTCTCTTGTCGTTCCTAATCTTAAAACTGGCAGAGAATTAGTTAACATGACTAGTCTTGGTTCTGAAAGATCTTTTTTCTTCTATCTTTGCAACCTCTATGGAACTGAATCACGTGCCCCAATCGTCTCTATCTTCTAAGGCCATTCGATCTCTTTTTATTTCCTTCTCCGTTAACCCCTTCCAAATCTAAGGGAGGCAATTTAACTCTTCGCTAATTTAATATCTACATGAATTTAATTTAGATTCAACTTCAAATTTCTGTTGACTTCCAATCCTTCAGTGATGGTTCCTAATTTGATAAGATAGTTCTGTTCGTATACCATGATTACTCTTCCAAACCGCTATTGAATGCTAACTTATTTCCTCCTTAGGTTGAGCATTATTGGCCAACATGCAAAGTTTGTTTGTTTGCTTGTTTGTTTGTTTTTTTGTTTTTATTTTTGTTTTTGTTTTTTTTTTCTTGTTTTTATCTTTGCAACCTCTATGGAACTGAATCATGTGCCCCAATAGTCTCTATCTTCCAAGGCCATTCGATCTCTTTTCTTTTTCCTTAATGAGTAATCCCTTCCAAATCTAAGGGAGGCAATTTAACTCTCCGCTAATTTAATCTCTACATGAATTTAATTTAGATTCAACTTGAAATTTATGTTGATTTCCAATCCTTCAGTGGTGGTTCCCAATTCAATAAGATAGTTATGTTCGTATACCCTGATTAATATTCCAAACCGCTATTGAATTCTAACTTATTTCCTCCTTAGGTTGAGCTTTATTGGCCAACATGCAATTTTTTTATTTTTATTTTTATTTTTTAATTTTTATCTTTGTGACCTCTATGGAACTAAATCACGTGCCCCAATAGTCTCTATCTTCCAAGGCCATTCAATCTCTTTTTTTTCCTTCTCTGGTAACCCCTTCCAAATCTAAGGGAGGCAATTTAACTCTCTGCTAATTTAATCTCTACATGAATTTAATTTAGATTCAACTTCAAATTTCCATTGACTTCCAATCCTTTAGCGATGTTTCCCAATTCGATAAGATAGTTCTGTTCATATACCCTGATTACTCTTCCAAACCGCTATTGAATTCTAACTTATTTCCTCCTTAGGTTGAGCTTTATTGGCCAACATGCAAAGGGTTTTTTTTTAAGAAGATGCATGTACATGCCTATTCATATTTATGCATAAAATTTACCAAATAGATATAAACATGCTTGCCATTCTTTTTTTGACCTCTATGGAACTAAATCACGTGCCCCAATAGTCTCTATCTTCCAAGGCCATTCAATCTGTTTTTTTTCCTTCTCCAATAACCCTTTCCAAATCTAAGGGAGGCAATTTAACTCTCTGCTAATTTAATCTCTACATGAATTTAATTTAGATTCAACTTCAAATTTCCATTGACTTCCAATCCTTTAGCGATGTTTCCCAATTCGATAAGATAGTTTTGTTCATATACCCTGATTACTCTTCCAAACCGCTATTGAATTCTAACTTATTTCCTCCTTAGGTTGAGCTTTATTGGCCAACATGCAAAGGGTTTTTTTTAGAAGATGCATGTACATGCCTATTCATATTTATGCATAAAATTTACCAAATAGATATAAACATACTTTCCATTCTTTACATTTACCTTGCATCACTGTATATAAAATAATAAAAATGGATAGCAAGTTACGATTCTAATGCATATGCGCTCATATTCATATTATAAAACAACCATGTTTCATAAATCAATAAAAGACTGAAATTGCATTCAGTGTGGTTCGCAGTAGATAACTAAAACCTTAATCAAACTCTCAAATAAGGTATATTACTATACATCATGCATGCACTACATCTAATAATTACCATACATAAACTTATCGATCAAAAATACTAAGCTAACCATAAATTCTAACCGTATATGTGGTGGAAAAACTCGCTTGGGAAATACAACTTCCTCCCAACCATGAACTGAACCCATTAGTTCCCCCCAAGATGAGATGTGCTTGCGCAAAAGAAAACAACCTCTTGATTCCAAGGTAATGTATTTTATACATTTAATTCCCTAGAAAATTTTTCCTTAGCAGCGTCCCGCTTTTCTTGGGTCTTCCAACCCACTTTCGTAGGCTCTATTTCCTTTCTTTTTTGAAAAAGGTGTTTCTTCCTTTTTCCTTAAAGCCCGTTTTTCTCTCCCATGACACTTTATTCCACTCATACTTAACATCTTTCTACAACTAAGTGATTTAATGGACCTTTTTCTCCCATCTCATTAAATCTTGTTTGTTACCTGCTAGGGATTTTTAGGAGTCCTTTTTAGGGAAGATTTATTTTTCGCTCCTCCATGAAGGATAATTTTCCAAATTTGGCGAGAATCCCTTCACTCTAATGTTTCTTTCCCAAGTAGGTTTTCAGTTTTTTCATTTATTAATAAAAAACTTATTTATTACGTCATAAAACTTTAATGTTCATATTCATTCGAAACAATTATGGCTTTCCTGCTATCAAGTCTACAACTAAATCAATATGAATACAATAAGACATTATCATAAAGAGAGAGGGGTATTACAAACATAAACATTTTGTTATAGACAATTATTGTAATTTATCGAATGTAATAGGAAAAATGATATAATTTTTTTTTTTATAGTCAATCACTATAATTGATTGAATGCAATATTTTTGTTTATATTATGAAAAGTTTTAAAGTTTTAAATATTAATTTAGTTTTATTTTAATTTTGAATCTAGAAAGTATTTAAAAGGATTAATTTTTTTAAGATGTGACTTTTTTTAGTGTAAAACTTGAACAAATATTTATAAGAGATTTGATTCCTCTTAACACTTCGTAGAAATGAATCTATACTTATTATTGACGATATTATTTATATTCATATAAATTTCACATCTCTACATAGAAATATTTTTACTTTTGATTTTATTAAAACCCTAAAAAGAAAGAGCTTCACATTTTTTTGACATGTTTTAATGTGTGTGTGTTAGGGAAAAACTTATAGTAAGTATTAAGTTTTTATATATTTATTAATTAAATTTAAATATGAAATTATTAAATAAAATGTCAATGAATATGAATTATTATTGTAATTTATATGGTAAAATGGATCTTAATTTATATATGTTTTGATTATTTAAATTTGTTAATTTGTTATACATTTATTAATTATATTTTCAAATACCATGGTGGTAAGTATGAATTATTATTATTTAAATTCATTTTAATGTACTAAGCGTAAAGAGATCAAATATTTAAATATGCAAACCCTTTTTTGAGTACAAAACTTGAGTAAACATTGCACTTTGGGATATTTGATTCTTCTAGGATTGGTAGATTGTGAGTTAAGATGGATCTAGCATTCACTAACATCTATATGTTCTACTAGAAGGTAAAAGATTAATTAGGATTTTTTGACATTTTATTTCTACTCTAGAAAAGAAGTGAGACAAATGCTCCGGTATCATCATAGTTTTGTTGATTTAAAAGGTGAAAAATATTTGAAAATTATGGCAAATTTGAGTATAAGATGGACAATCTAAGAGAAAGTGCCTTTCATTTTCAACTCTCCTTGGATTGCGTAGTTGACAAACTCTTTCATCCTGTGGAATTTTGAGAATCGACCAACTCCCAATTTCACTATGTAATTCATCATAATTAGTTTTGATCCTTGTAATATTCATTTTCTTCTTGACACTAGTGAAGAGAGAGGGATAATTTTGGTTTTAGCGATTGAGGTTGATTTCTTACTTTTAATATCATAGTTTTGTTTTTCCCTCCAACTCTTTATTTATTCACATGTTCTCCTTAAATTTGGAAGTAATAATATTTTTAATATTGTCTAAATTATGCAAGTTGATTTCCTCATTTAGTTCCCAATGGTCTAGCCGAGACTAGACATCATTATGCTACCCATGTTTGAGTAGAAGATGGGGGTTTTGGCTAGAGTTAGAAGCAATTTTAGAAAACCTCTTGGCATCCATGTTGTATAATTTTTTCTTATAAAAATGATACCTAGTCATAGATATGATTTCAATAGGGGAAAGCCTTGCTTCAATCTAGAGGATAGAGAAATGAGCATTTCATTTTATCTTGAGGCTACCCAAACCTCACATCAATATAATATAAAATAACAAAAGTGATGAGCATCTCAAAGATATATATATATATGATTAAGCTTGACACTTTTCTTAGACTTGTTATATATATATATATTTTTAAAATATGATATCAATAACATAGATTATATAACTAAGAAAAAAAGTTTATTGTAAGTATTAAGTTTTTATATATTTATTAATTAAATTTAAATATACAATTTTGAAATATTATGGTTATGAATATGAATCATTATTTTAATTTGTATGACCAATGGATTTTAATGTATTTGATGAGCGCCAGTATTGCAGCAAGGATGCTGCAACTCCTGGGCTACCAGTTTTACTTATCAACTCGGGGTTTGTACAAACTTGGAGGTGACAATGCTATATGCACAAGTAAAAGTGAAGGTCCTGCCTGTTTGTTAGCTCCCTATAATACTAGTGATTCCCTCATTACTATTGTCGTTGTATCCCTTATTATTATTGTTGTGCCCCTATTATCCCCATATTGTTATTATTGTGCCCCATAGAATCCCTCTATTGTTATTTTTGTGCCTTTATATTATTATTGTTAGGTTTGCTTGGTTATATTGTGACCCCTTAGACTCCTATATATAGAAAGGAGGTTTTGTCATTTGTATCATCCAAGAATTGTTCATTTGTGTAATGTAAATGAGGTTTCCCCCTCAAAGAGGCTGAATTCTAAGGCGTTGATCTATCTTTTCTATCTTTTTGTGAGTTGGTTTCATAACATTTGGTATCAGAGCTTTAGATTCTAGGGTTTCGCTGCTCCAAATAGGTCATCGTGGAATTGTAGCTATGATTTTTTTTTTGCAACTTTTCAGAAGCTAAAAACAAAACCCATTTGAGACTAATCACGCTGAACCTCAGCTCTAAATTTTAGATTTTGTCTCGCTATATTTTTAGAGATATGATATGAGGAAGTTAGGGTTTTTTCAAGCTCTAGAATTTCATCTAAAATAGGTCATCATGGAATTTTCCCTATAACTCCTTCACTACGAAGTTTAAGAAGCTAAAAAAAAAAAACCATTTGATAAGAAATCAGTCTGAACCTCGACTCAAAATTTCAAATCCTATCTCACTATATTTTCAGAGATATAATCTGAGGAAGTTAGGATTTTTGCAGACCCCCAAATTACATTCCAAACAGGTCACCTTGGGAAAATCATCATAACTTTCGCTCTGAGCATCAGATTGAATTTTTGTAAGAAGTTACAGAAAGAGGACGGACTATAGTTGTTTTGGGTATCATTTTTAGAACCTAAGGTTGAAACAGTGACCCACAACATATCATACAAGTTTGCTCTACTAAACTAGTCTATAGTCAGGTAATCATGGGAGATTTGGCATAACTCTTCATTGGAGAATCCAATCTTGATCAAACTTGCGGGTAGAAATATTACTCAGTGCAGGAATAAATTTCAGACCTGGGAGATCCAAAATTACAGAGATACATCAGATTCAATATCGAGCTCCTACAAAGTGAAAAAAGGTGTGTAGTTTTTTTTTAATTTTGCATAAGCTTGGTTTGAAAAATTAGTTTGAAGGAAATCAAAGGGCACAGTGAAGCATTATTATCGATAATTGATGCCATAAAGAAAAAAAATGGAAACACCTAGTAAGCAACCTGAAAGCTCTAGCATGACTCATGAAGAAGAGGAAGAAATGCAACATGATATATCAAAATTACTAGATCAAGTGCAACAAATTTCACTCGCACAAAAAGTAACAGAAAATAAGATGGATGGTTTAAAGAAAGAGGAAGAAGCTAATATGGATGGTTTAAATAAAGGTGTGGAAGCTAAGATGGATGGTTTAGAGAAAGGTGTAGAAGCTAAGATGGATGATGTGGAAGCTCAGATGGATGATTTAAAGAAAGGCATGGAAGACTTGAAGATAGATTTGAAGACAAATTTGACAAAGTTTCTACAAGAAATGCTTACTAATGGCGAAAGGGTAGTAAAGGAAACTCATGATCAGAACAAAATAAATGTTAATCATGATTTCATAGACTCTAATGTTGGATCTAAGAACCACCATGTTCAAAAGATTGTCTTGAGGAAGTTTGATGGCAAGGATCCTAGAACATGGATACTACAGATGGAGCAATTTTTTGATCTCCATAATGTGCAAAACACACAAAAGGTATGCATTACAACTTTATATTTGGAACCAAATTAGTTTGTATGGTATCGATGGCTTTTCTCTCGTAAAAAAATTGTCACTTGGGCTATTTTTACAGATGAAATGATAACACCTTATGAGGATACAAAAAGAAACACTTTTTTTAGCCAATTGATAAATCTCAAACAAAAGGGTTCAATGATGGAGCACATTGAGGACTTCCAAAAATTGAATATAAGGGTAAAATATATTCCAGAGGAGCATAGGATTGATGTGTTCATAGGGACTTTAAAAGATAAAATCCAACATGAGGTTCGCCTTTGGGAACCAGATTCATTGGAGAAGGCATTCAGGTTGGCAAGAAAAATATAAATCAAAATTATGGCAACAAGGAAGCCTACCACTCACAATCGTAAAGATGGAAGTGTTGCTGCCCCTAGCCATTCACAACCTACAAGGTTGACACCACAACAAGTGGAAGAAAAAAGAGCAAGAGGGCTTTGTTACAGTTGTGATAGAAAATACATTAAAGGTCATAAGTGTGCCGAGAAGAAATTATTTTACATATATTGTGAAGAGGAGGAAGAAAAGGAACAAGAAACATAAAAAGAAGAGGATATACATCAAGAACAAACCCCAAAAAAAGAAGAAATAAATCCGACCATATCTTGTAATGCATTAGATGGAATTACCACTCCTCAAACTATCAAGATAGTAGGGCATATCAAGAAGAAAAAAGTAATAGTGTTGATTGATTCGGGAAGTACCCATAATTTTATTCATTGTAAGATAACCAAGGAATTGAATTGATTCCTATATCCAGCACCAGAGTGTCAAGTGATGGTTGCAAGTGGAGGAACCATAAATTTCTCAGGAAAGTGCCATAATATCAAGCTATCCATGGGAGAATATGTATTGAATAGCCCAATGCTTTCCATTCCAATGGGTGGTGTTGATGTTGTACTAGGAGTCCAATGGCTATAATCCTTGGGTACAATAGCTTTTATTTTTCAAGAAATTTTTATGAAATTATCTTCAAAAGGAAAGGAAGTTGAATTAAGAGGTATCGTAGGGAAACCGGGAAAGATAATAAGCTCTAACAGAATGACAAAGCTTCTAAAGTTTTAAAGAACAACGAGGCATAATTGCACAATTATGTTCACTAGAGGTTCCCACGTCGAAATCATCCATTTCTCCAGATCTCCAAAAAGTCTTGGACAATCATTCTGAGGTATTTGAGACACCCAAAGGCCTCCCACCTATTCTTGATCATGATCATGCTATTAATTTGATTCCAGGAAGTGTTCCTCCAAACATCATGCCTTACAGATATCCCTATGTCCAAAAGAGTGAAATTGAATGTATGGTTGTAGAAATGCTAGAGGTTAGTATAATTCAACCTAGTCAAAGTTCATTCTCTGCTCCAGTAGTATTGGTTCACAAGAAGGATGGATCATGGCGCATGTGTCTAGATTATAGGGAGCTCAACAAGCTCACTATTAAAGATAATTTTCCCATTCCTGTCATTGATGAATTATTGGATCAATTTCATGGATCAATTTACTTCACCAAGTTGGATCTCCGTTGAAGATATCATCAAATCAGAATGAAGACTGAAGACATTCCAAAAACAACATTTAGAACTCATGAGGGTCATTATGAATTTTTGGTCATGCCTTTTGGCCTTACTAATGCACCTTCTACATTTCAAGGTTTGATGAATTTCCATTTTCAAACCCTTAGAAAATTTGTGTTAGAATTTTTTGATGATATACTAATCTACAACAAGTCTTGGAAGGGTCATGTTGAACATGTTGACATGGTGCTCAAACTATTGGAGGAGAAACAATTATATACAAAAATCTCCAAATGTTTCTTTGGAGTACAAGAGGTGGAATATCTAGGTCATATTGTATCTCATGAAGGTGTTAAGGTAGACCCTAGAAAAATTAAAACCATTAACGAATGGAAAATCCCCACATCCATAAAGCATCTACGAGGATTTCTCAGGTTGACAGGGTATTATCGCAAGTTTGTTAAGAATTATGGGAGAATAGCAGCACCTCTAACAACATTATTGAAGAAAGATGCATTTTCATGGACTCCAGAAGCAACAAAGGCCTTTGAACATCTTAAAGAGGCAATGTGCCAATCACCAGTCTTAGCTACACCAGACTTCACAAAAACCTTTATTATGGAATGTGATGCCTCAGGAAATAGAATTGGCGTTGTTTTAATGCAAGAAGAAAGACCCATTGCTTTCGAAAGTCATCCAATCAAAGGAAAGTACTTACACAAAGCTATTTATGAGAAGGAAATGTTGGCAATACCAAATGCACTTAAGAAATGGCGACCCTACCTAATGGGAAGACACTTCAAGGTAAGAACAAATCATGATTGTCTTAAATACTTTTTAGAACAAATATTATCTTCAGAAGAGCAACAAAAATGGTTCACAAAGATGTTGGGTTATGACTTTGAAATCATCTACGAAAAAGGGAAGCAAAATGTTGTGGTAGATGCACTCTCAAGAAAGGATGAGGATGTGGAAGCATTTCTTTGCACCATTTATATTATCCAACCAGATTGGATAAACAAATCAAGGGATGAATGGAAGAATGGCGAGGAAGTGTGGGCACCTATTCAAAAGATACAACAAGATCCCAATACATATGATACATTTAGCTAGAAAAATGATTTGTTATGGTACAAGGATCGGTTATACCTATCTAAGAATTCCCAACTCAAACAAAATATTCTTAGGGAATTGCACACCTCTCCCTTAGGAGGGCACTCAGGATTTCTAAAAACCTACCATAGGGTTAAGAAGGATTTTTTTTGGGATGGCCTTAAATCGGATATTCAAAAGTTTGTGGTGGAATGTTTGGTTTGCCAACAAAATAAAGTTGAAACAATTAAGACCACAGGAATATTACAACCTTTATCCATTCCAAGCCAATGTTGGGAGGAGGTTTCAATGGATTTTATCGCAGGTTTACCCAAGTCTGAAGGAAAGAGTGTTATCATGGTGGTAGTTGACAGACTTACCAAGTATGCACACTTTTGTGCATTATCTCATCAATTTAAAGCGAGTATAGTTTCTACTGCATTTATGGAAACAATTCAAAAGCTACATGGAAACCAAAAGATTATTGCAAGTGATAGAGATCCCATTTTCACTGGAAATTTTTGGACATAATTATTTTCTTGTCTTGGTACTCAGTTAGCTCATAGCTCATCTTATCATCCTCAATCTGATGGGAAAACTGAGATAGTAAAAAATTGTTTCGAAGGATATCTTAATTGCTTTGTTTGTGATAATTAGACACAATGGGTCAAATGGTTGCCTCTGGCTGAATGGTGGTATAACACTTCCTTCCATACTGCAAGAAAAATGACTCCATTTATGGCACTTTAGGGATATCATCCACCATCCATCACATCATATTTAAGAGAAAATTCTAAGGTTCAAGCAGTGGAAGATCACATCGAGCATCAACAACAAGTTCTCCAACTCTTAAAGGATAACCTCACCTTGGCGTAGAATAGAATGAAACAATAAGTAGATCAACATCACAGCGAAAGAAGTTTTGATGTAGGTGATTGGGTATTCCTACGGCTACAACCATATAAACAAATGTCCCTCAAGCAAGCTAAGAAGGATAATAAATTATCACCAAAGTATTATGGTATGTACAAAGTGTTGCAAAAGATAGGCACTATGGCATACAAATTGGAGCTTCCTGCAACTTCCCGAGTGCACCCAGTTTTCCATGTTTCATGCTTAAAGAAGGTTATAGGTGACAAGATTCTAGTTCAAACAATATTTCCAGAACTTGATGAGGAAGGAAAAATCATATTGGAACCTGAAGCAGTTAAAGAAACAAGAACTCGACAGCTACGAAATCGATCAATTTCAGAGTATCTCATCAAGTGGAAGAACTTACCCGTTGAAGATTCCACATGGGAGGATGAGAATTTTATAGAGAAGTATCTAGAACTACTCAAGCGTTGAGGACAACACTTTTTTGAAGGAGAGGGGCATGTTAGGTCCCTATAATACTAGTGAATCCCCCATTACTATTTCTGTTGTATCCTTTATTGTATTGTTGTGCCCCTATTGTCCCCATATTGTTATTATTGTGCCCCGTAGAATCTCTCTATTGTTATTTTTGTGCCTTCATATTATTATTGTTAGGTATGCTTGGTTATATTGTGACCCCTTAAACTCCTATATATAGAAAGGAGGTTTTTTCATTTTTATCATCCACGAATTGTTAATTTGTGTAATGTAAAGGAGGTTTCCCCCTCGAAGAGGCTAAATTCTAAGGCATTGATCTATCTTTTCTATCTTTTTGTGAGTTGGTTTCATAACACTGTTGTCATTGTTCATCTGGTGAGAGACCCCAGGGGTTCCAAGCTAGACTTCTATAGAGTCAGAAGAAGCTTGATTCTTTGATGGAAGAAGAGCAAATCTATTCTAAGAGAGATACTCTACTGTAGTAATGAAGAAAACAACATGTAATGCTAAATCACACCATATCCTAATTAACCATTTAAACAAATATGCTAAGCAGAAGTTCTAATCAACACTAACCTAATGTTTCTATCTAAGCTATAGAAGTAAAGAGCATCAACCATACTAATGTGTAAGCAAAAAAACTAAACTAACTCTGTTTTCACTTTTTTGGTTTTTTAGGCAAAATCAAGTATGCAAATTAATTGTTCTTGTGGATGTGACAGGTGGATGGAAGGTGATTGAGGATGGCTAAAAGGCTTATGGAGTGGTTGGATGGTGTGCAAAGGTCCTAGGAGGATTTTTGTGACTTCCTAGAGGTTCCCCATCAATTCAGCCTCAAAACAAGCTGTTTCAAGAAAACCTAAAGGATGTACTAGAAACCTACAGGATGATCTTGTAGGAATTACAGAAAACCTACAGGATACGACTGAGAACTAATTTTGAGGTGTTGGAGGTGTTGGGAAGCTTGGAAAAGGTGTGTGATGAGTGAGATGGGGTGTTAGAAGGTCTAGGAACACTCAAGAGTCAATATCCAAGATCAGAGATGGCTAGTTTCACTCAATGTATATAGAGGAATTTCAATAAAAAATGACAAAAACTAGTGAGGGTGATGGTGGAATAAGAGATGGTTAGGGTGGATGAGGTGGAAGGTGGCTGCTGGTGATGAATTCTGAGTCTCCTCTTGAAGTACCTGTTGTGCTTAAAACATATGTGTTTCCCAAGCACTGTGAAACAAGATACATTTTCATAAACTAGAAAAGCATGAATCAATTGCCTATATTATGCATGAAGAAAGTGCTAAAGGGAATGAAAGCATGAGTGAGATCTTATTGCAGAAATGGAGTAATGGAAAAAGATGACAATGAACTGAACCAAATACTAAATCAAGACAACAAACTCCAAAGCTCCTGTAAGAACTAGAAATCTATGTTTTTGGGGCTGCTGAAGGGTCTCTTCCTCAAGTCATGGTCCCGGAGGGAGGAAGTGAGGCCGATACACCTAATGAAAACCTCATGGTGATCCTTTTTCTCCTTACTAACTTGCTAATTGAAAGAAGGCACAAATGGAAGCAAACTAACATACAACCAATCTAATCTACACTGCTAGAATGGAAATGCAACTACTTAAGCAGATGAACAATTAAACTATGAATCTATGCTAACATACATGTACAATAAAGAGGAGCCTTGGCTACTAGGGTTATTCCCTAACCCAAGAGCTTCAGCACTCTGAGTTAACTCAGTGCTGGCTCAAAACAAAACTCATTCTTATTATCAAAACAATGGATTACATCCCAAACTGTAAGAAGTCTTGCAACTCAAAAATAGAGTAGAGTTTTAGAATAAAAAATCCGAATCCTACTAAGGTCCTAGGCCTCTCTACTTATACATCTGAAGCCTCCAACGAATTCCTTAAAATTAGGGAGGCTCAACTCCCAAACTCGAGATAAACTAGTGCTTTGTCTTTCACTTGCTCGGCTGCCTTCTAGTCCTCATGATTTGGCTGTTTTCACTCCAAGCTGATGGAGGAATATTCGAATGGAGGGGTAGTAAATGAGGATGATTTACCTCCTATAATTCCTCTCCCTTGTCCCATTCGAGTTTTGACCAAGGAATTTGCCAAAATTCCTTTCTTTTATCCTTTAATCCCGCATTAAATGCACATTAGACCACAAAGCAAAATATCCAACTCTAACTCATCTCATAAACAAAATATAATCAAAAGTATGAAATAAGTTATGAGAATAGTTGGTTTGACTAAGCTAGGAGGTGAATTAAGGCCCATATAATTACCTAATGATGAGGCTCATCATCGCCCCTCTACTGAAAGTGTTTATCATCCTCTGAGAAACTTAGTCAATGTTCATGTCCTTCGTGGCTCTGGTAGCCTCTCTGACATCCCATGCCTCT
Organism: Pinus tabuliformis; assembly: GCA_031772625.1. NCBI lineage: Eukaryota > Viridiplantae > Streptophyta > Pinopsida > Pinales > Pinaceae > Pinus > Pinus tabuliformis. Next base: position 723,867,804 of record CM062817.1, read on the forward strand.
GTTGTAGTCTCTTCTTCTTGTTCATAGAAGCCTGCTTTCTTTTCTATCTCTTCCCCCTTTCTCTTTTCTTCTTCTTCTTTCCTCCCTTCTATCATCCCTAGGAGTAGTGGTGGACTGAGTTTTAGGCCTATCCAATCGACCTTCAACCTTTGCAGTGATTGCTTATACATAGCTGTCCTGTTGAGCGCCTCTCGAAACCTATGAGGGGAGTGATATTCTCTGATCTTCAAGCTGTGTGGTAGTGTGTTCCATCTTCTTACGCTGGCATGTATACTATCATCCCCTAGCAGCCTAAACATATCCTCAGTTTCCTCCTATGTTTCACCATCATCCTCCTTCTCTTCTCCCTCTTCTTCTTCTTCTTCTGCTTTATCATGTACCTCTGTGTCAACTCCTTCTTCATCCATTTCATCGTTATCTAACTGTGTATTTTCTTCTTCATGTTTTGCCTCCTCCTCATTGACAGAAGGACTAACATCATAAGTGAGGGTTTTGATGTCATCATCTGCTGGAAAGTCTCTGAAGACTGACCATGTTATAGGGAATCTAAGGTTTTGGGGGGCATCCTCAATGAGGATCCTAGTCAACCCATGGTGAGCCAATTGTTGGGAATTCCATTCCTTTAATTTGCTGCTGGAGTCTATGAGTGATTTCATTAAGAAATAGGATATGCTGAGTCTTTGGTGAACTGGTGTTTCTACCCCAAATCTTAATTCTTCAAGGATCCTAAAATGGTAGCCATAAACAACACTATATATACCCTCACTTAAGATATATTTTATGAGTTGGTAGCCCACCTCACTCCATGGGTATGGTAGGTTGTCCCTTCTTACTCCATTTTTATCCTCTGTGGGTTCTTCACCTTCTAAAAATAATTTCCTTTTTGCCACCTGATTGTCTCCTTTGTCTTCTTTTCTCCATGGAATTCCCAGGGGAAGTGTGGTGACCCTACTGATGAGATCTGGGGTGAGATCTATAGTGAGGCCTCTAACTAAAATAGTGAAATGGATTCTGCTGTGTGGAGTGAAGGAGTGAGCAAATTCTTGAGCCACCTCATCATCATACCTTATGAATTTTTTGAAAAACCCCATCCAATTGTGTCTAGTAAATATTTGAAGCACCTTGGGGTGTTGTTGTATCCTCACAGTGTTGGTGGGCTCTCTCCTATTAAACCCCCTTGTCATCTTGCTTGTGAAGCTTGAGGAAAAAAATGAGAGGGTTGACACAATTTTTTTTAAATGTAGGAGAAAAATAAAGTTGACTGTGTATGGAATTCACCTCTCACAGTTGCTAAATTCACTAGATTTTAGAGTATTTCTGGTTCATTTGATTCTACACAGGGATGGAATTTTAGAGCCTACCTCTTTAGAATGGTGGTAGTGGACAATTCCCGTGATATCTCTTCTTGAACTCTTCTCTGTCTATCTTGTAGACTGCCTCTGTGTATCCTGTAGAATGATCCTGTAGACTGTATCATGTAGATGGTATCCTATAGGAATTCCTATGCATGCTCCTGTAGGAATTCCTGTGCAAAATGATGGATCCTTGCTTCCAGTGGGTGGCTAGAGTTATGAGAGTGACTTGAGTGAGGGAGTTTTGAGGAGGTGGAATGAACTAATGCATGTGAACGATGTTTTATTTCCCTTTATGGTCTTTCAGGGTGAGGTGGTGTGCTGGTAGCAGAGGTATGTTTCCATTTTTGGACCATTGGTCCCCACTACCACCTCATCATTTCCCACTCCTTGTAATTAACTCCCACCCCATAGATCCATAGTTTAACCACTTCTTGTCCCATTCCTCTGTCTTTGAGTTGACTATAGCCGCGTATGAGAGGACACTCGGTTTGCATATGCTGACTAAGCAAAGGTGGCCAAGTTAACTAGCCACCTTTTCACTTATAAACCAACCATCTCGTAACCCTTACAAATTTTGATTAAATGATGCATATGAGTGAGCGAGCAGGATACTTACCTGTGGTTTTGATGTTATGCTGTAGTTGTCGAAGATCAGAGGTGTTGCATTGTTTATTTGCTACATGCCATTCTTCTTCCTCCTCTTGCTGTCTGCTAATGGTTTCTTGGCTTTTGCAGGTATCTGTGACTGAAGATCTGATGTTGCTGCTGCTGTTGAGCTCCTGGATCATCCTAGTGAAGAATTGTAGCTATTGATTGGCATTCTGTGTGATAGGCTGCTATAGGATTTCCTATAGGATGTCCTGTAGCTGCTTCTCCCTCAGAATTCTTTAATCATGTTGTTGGCTAGGGCTGTGAGGATGGTGCAATGAATGGACAAAGGGATTAAGAGTGTGCGTAGAGCAAAGGACACTTAGCTAATGCTCGTACTCCTCTTTGTTTTTTTTTGTTTTATCTCTTTTTTCTATGACTGGTAGAAACTGTTGAAACTGATCTTTTTCGTTTTGAATAGTGAGTGCAGGGATGATAATGGTGGATGAGGTGAGGTGTTAGATCATGCCTAGGATGAATTTTAGGGACCCAAAAAACCTACCATGTGCCCTCGGATTGCTTCCTGTAAGTTTCCGGGCCACTGTAATTCCTACAGGATCATCCGGTAGGTTTTCAGGGGATCCTGTAGGAATACAGGGGATCCTGTAGAAAACATAGTCTTTACCTAAATCAAAGCAATGGAGTGGGAAAATGATAGAAATGATGGAGGGATGGATGGTGAGGAGTGGGGGAGATGAATATGTGTGAGGCAGGGTTCCCTTTGGATCCTCTTTTTACTCCTTGATTGTTTTTCTCGTCCACCTGCAAATAAAAATTTTGTCTTCTCTCTCTCTCTCTCTTTTTTTGAAAAACAACTAGGCTATCTCAGAGAGGTTTTCACCCTAGCTATTTTCCTTGGGCACCTCAAGGGAGGTTTTCACCCTAGCTATTTACCTTGGGTGCCTCAAGGGAGGTTTTCACCCAGGGATCTTCTTATTCTTTTTTTCTATTTTCTTTTGTTTTTGTTTTTTTGTTTTTTTTGTTTTTGTTTTTTATTATTATTGGGCCGCCTCACAAGGTTTTCAACCCAAATATGGGACTCAGGCACCTCATGGAGGTTTTCACCTAAGTCCTTATTCTTTTTTCTTTTTTAGTGACTTGATGAAGGAGGAGCTGGGACTTGCTCCACCATCATCACTGTTTTATTGATATTATCAATGAACACTTGTTTCGATAAAGGTCTCTTGTACATTTTCAATCGGTGCCCATTAATAAGCAATGGAATGGATTCTTCATCTATAGTTCTGATTTTCACTGAACCATTATCATGGCATCTTTCCACAACATAAGGTCCGAGCCATCTTGTCCTTAGTTGGCCCCTAAAGTCTTTATACCTAGAATCATATAAAAATGCCCAATCACCCTCCTGAAATTGCTTCTCCTTAATATGTTTATCATGTTAGATCTTCCTTTGAAGCTGAACTATCCCTATATGTAGGAGGGCCTACATTATGAATTCATCCAAGCCATTCAATTGGAATAATCTCTCTTTCTGTGCATGACTAAGGTCCAAATCTAGTTGGGCTGCCATCCTCAATGTGTTATATTCAAACTCAATGGATAACAAGGCCTTTTTCCCATAGACCAGCTCATAGGGCGTAAATCCAGTGGTGGTATTCCATGTGGTATTATAGGCCCAGGTGGCCTCAACTAGTCTCTCTGCCCAATCCTTCCTACTGCTTCTCACTACCTTGGTTAAGATGCCTTCTAGTGCCTTGTTGGTCACCTCCACTTGCCCAATAGCTTGTGGATGATACGGAGTGGAGGCCCTATGCTTGATTTTGTGATGGCTGAGTAGTTCTTCAATCATGTTGGAGGTAAACTAGATGCCTTGGTCTGTGACTAGCTCTCTAGGGTACCCAAATTTGTAGAATACATTCTCCCTTAGGAACTTAGCCACCTTCTCTTCTGTTGCTGCCTTGATTTCCTTGTTTTCTGCCCACTTAGTCAAATAATCAGTGCACACAATAATGTACTATTTTTTCTTTGAAAGAGGGTTGATATGCCCAATGAAGTCCATGGCCCACTTGTCAGTCACTTGAGGCTGTATGGGCCTTTCATCCCTTGGAGTAGGCTTTCCCATCCTCTGACACTGATCACACTGACTAGGGTACTTTTTCACACCCTGATGGAGAGTGGGCCAATAATAGCCTGCTTGTAACACTTTGAATGCTGTCCTCCTTGCTAAAAAGTGACCTCCACAAGGCCCATCATGACAGGTCAGTGGGATGTCAAAAACATCCCCTTCCCTTACACACCTTCCCAATATTTGGTCTAGGCCAAGTTTGAAAAGATTGCCCCCAATGCAGGTGAAGGGGGCGCTTTTCCTGGCTATCTTTCTCTTTTCTTTGGAGGTCACATTTGGTGGGAACTATGCTGATACCAAATATTTTTCTATATCAGCAAACCATGGGGATAGAACTGAAATAGCAAACAAGTGCTCATCTAGTGAATGGTCATCCACCATTCCTTATTCACCTGCAGGTAGATTCACCGTAGATAAAAAGTCTGCAACAACATTTTCTTTACCAGGCTTATCAACAATGGTTAGATCAAACTGCTATAATAAAAGCAACCATCTTATAATTCGAGCATTCACATCTGGTTTATTCATTAAATATTTGATTGTAGCATGGTCAGTATGCACAAATGTTTGATAGCCTGTAATGTAATGCCTAAATTTGTTTAATGAATGCAAAACAACCAAGAGTTACTTTTCAGTCACAGTATAATTTAGCTTAGCCTTTGACAAGTTCTTACTGATAAAATAGATGGCATAAGGTAGTTTTTCCTCTACCTAACCTAAGGCTGCTCCTATGGCTTTGTGTGAGGCATCAACATGAATATGAAAGGGGAGGGCCCAGTTTGGGTCTCAGAGAATTGGTGCAGTGTTTAACTTACCCTTTAGAACGTATAAGGCCTATTTACATCTTTTTGACCATATAAACTCAGAATCTTTAGCCAACAACCCAAATAAAGGAGAGGCCAACTTGCTGAAGTCCTTTATGAACCTTTGGTAGTATCCAACTAACCCCAAGAAACTCCTGACATCTCTTTGCTTTTGCGGAGGTGGGATCCTTTGGATGATGGCTATTTTGTTCGGGTCCACCCACAGTCCTTGCTGAGATATTGAATGACCTAGCACGGTCTCTTCAGTCATTAAGAATTCACATTTTTCAAGACTGGGAGACAGGTTCATTTCAATTCATTTGTGCAGTACTTTACCTAGGTTAGTTAGGGCTTCTTGAAAATCATAGCCATAAGGTGTAAAGTTATCCATATAAATTTCCACTGCATCATGTACTATTAATTTGGTAAAAATACTCAAGACTGCTCTCTGGAAAGTGGCAGGAGCATTGCATAGGCCAAAAGGAAGGACCTTATAGGCAAAAGCACCCCAAGGATAGGTGAATGTGGTCTTATCCTGGTCTTATGGGAAGATTTGGATTTGGTTGTACACACCGAATCCATTTAGGAAATAAAAAAAGTTTTTCCATGCCAGGCTGTCTAACACTTGGTCAATGAAGGGTAGGGGTAAATGATCCTTCTTTGTGGCTTTGTTCAACTTCTTGTAATCAACACAAATCCTTCACTTGCCATTTTTCATAGGAACTAACACTAAAGGGGAGACCCACTTACTATTGGAGATCGGGTAAATGAATCCTGCATCCAGCAGTTTCTGCAGTTCTTCTTTGACTATATCTTTAAGAGTTGGATTCATCCTCCTTTGTGGTTGCCAGATTGGCTTGCAACCTTCTTTGATGTATATGTGGTGAGTACACACTGAGGGGTGTACTCCCTTCATTTCCTTGTAACTCCAAGCGAAGGCTTCTAGGTTTTCTTTTAACATGTTTCATAGCTTTTCCTCTTCAAGAGAAAAAAGAGATGGATTAATTTTCAAGGTTTTCTCTGGGCCGAATTCTATGGTTTTGACATGGAGTGGGTTGGAATCGACCAAGCATAAGTTAATTGGATGGTTGTTCTGGGTTTCCCTTACTTCTTCTTCTAATGGTAATGAACTAGGAGTTGGGCTTTGGAGAAGGTGTTCAATCAAGTCATCTTCATCTTATTTTCCTCCTCCTATGGTTACTTCTAAATCATAAAGTTGGGTGGAATAAACCTCATCTTCTTCCTCCTCCTCCAACCATAAAGGGAAATCATGCTCTAGAGAAGGTTGAGCAGCAGGGTATAGGACTAACTTCTTGGACATATGCTCGTTCTTGATGGTCATATTCCTAGCTTTGCAGCTAATGTAAGCATCGGTGGTGGCCAACCATGGCCTCCCAAGGATGAGAGGGTAACTAGTAAGCTTAGAATTAGGCTGGAGAACTAGCAAATTTGCAGGGTATTCCTAGGAGTCAATGGAGACCATCACATCCTCCACAATTCTCTCAGGGGTGATTATGGAACAGTCTGCAAGTTGCAGAACTATTGTGGTCTTCATCAATGACCCTTGGAGGTTGAGCTTGAGCGTGGTGTCCTTGGTCATCACATTAATGGAAGCCCCAAGATGATCAGAGTGTGTGGGACAATGGTGCCATTGATGTGCACATCTACTACAGGGCCTCCAAGGTCCAAATATTTTGGACATATTACCTGCCCCATCATTAAGTCGGATAGCTGCCCAATGACATTAATGGTAGGGGCATCCCTTTTTCTTCTTCCTGGATGCTTGAAGCATTTCTCCTTAATTAACTTATTGTAAATCAGAACATATTTTATTGCCTAGAGAAGGGGGATCTTTACACATAGATTTTTTAATTCTCCCAGAAGTTGAGTTTCTTCTATGGTAGACTGAAGTGGTTGGGCTAATCTCTCAGGAAATGGTGGATTTACTTTAAGGTTGCTTTCTGTCAGGCCAGGCAGTAACTCTCCAAGGGCAGAAAAACTGATCGGTTTTTATTCCATAGGTATGTTATTGTTTTATACATTAGGAGTGATTGTTCAGTTCATCTTCCGATGACTGTTCACATTCCTGATTTATTTATTTTACAAATTCCCCAATCATGAAGATTAGGTGTCAACATTCCCCCCCTTAATCTGAAGGGATGTTGGTGAGTCCAAGCATCATTCTGAATCGTTCAAGATTTTCCTTTCCAAGTGCTTTGGTGAAGATGTCTGCAATTTGCTCATTTGTGGAACAATGACGGAGATGGATTGTTTTGGCCTCAACATGATGTTGAATCAGATGATATTTAGTATTGATATGCTTTGTTCGATCATGGAACTTTGGATTCTTGGCCAACTTTATTGCAGAGGCGTTATCAATCATGAGTGGAGTTGATTGTACTTGTTTTACCTGCAAATCTTCAAGAATTTTCCTGAGCCACACAATTTCTTTCGTTGCTTCAGCTGCTGCCACGTATTCTGCTTCAGTTGTGGAATCTGCTGGAACTGATTGTTTGTGTGATCCCTAGGAGACAGCTCCTGATCCAAGACTCATAGCATATCCTGAAGTAGATACCCCAGTTTCTTTGTCTCCATCGAAGTTTGAATCAGAGTATCCAATCAAGCTGAAGTCGTCCACCTGTGTATACTTGATTCCAAGGTATTGAGTTCCCTTCAAGTACCTTAGAACTCTTTTTGCAGTAGACCAATGTCCCTCACAAGGCTTTTGCATGAACCTGGAGGGGATTCCAACAGTAAATGAAATGTCTGGTCTGGTAGTAGTGAGGTAGATGAGACTTCCTACGAGCTATCTATACTTTGTTGCATCCTCAAATTCCTTTCCTTCAATAGATGTGAGTTTTAAGTTTTGTTCCATTGGAGTAGAAAGAGGATTGCACTCTGTCATGCCAAATCTGTTTAACAAATCTCCAATGTATTTCTTTTGAGAAAGAAATATGGATTTTGGATGTTGGGTTACTTCAATGCCAAGATAGTAATGAGCATAGCCCAAATCAGTCATTTCAAAACTTTTCCCTAATTCCTTCTTTATGGATGCAATGTAGCTTTCATTGTTCCCTGTCATTAAAAGATCATCTACATATACCACAAGATACACAACTGTTTTGCCAACTTTCTTGACAAATAAAGTTGCATCATCAAGATCAAAATGATTGAAGTTGAGTTTCAGAAGATGCTCAGTTAGTTTTTCATACCAGGCTCGCGGTGCTTGTTTGAGGCCATACAAGGACTTCACAAGTTTGCATACTTTATGTTCATGTCCTTTCACAACAAATCCTTCAGGTTGGGACATAAAAACATTCTCTTTTAGATCTCCATTCAAGAATGCAGTTTTTACATCCATTTGATTGACTTTCCAACCGTTCTGAGCAGCTAGTGCAAAGAGTGTCCGGATGGTGGCCCATTTTGCTGTGGGGGCAAAAGTTTCCTCATAATCGACCCCTTCCTTCTGTGCAAAGCCTTTTGCCACAAGCCTAGCTTTGTGCTTGACAAGTGAGCCATCAGCTTTGTATTTGCTCTTGTAGACCCACTTGCAGCCAATTGGTTTGGTTCCAAATGGAGGATCAACCAGCTTCCAAGTGCCATTCTTTATGAGGGCATCATACTCCTTTTTCATCGCTTCTTTCCATTCATCATGAGAAGCAACTTCTTTGAAGGAAGTTGGTTCAAAATCTGTAGACAAGTTCAATTCACAATCATAAGTAACATCCATATCAACAGGTGAATTAGAGTCATCTACATCACCTCCATTTTGTCGGTTTGAATTTCTGGTTCCTGTTTTTCCAATTTCATCAGGATGAACACTTTCAAGTGTCTTTGTCAGCCACTTTGGGGGACCTTTCTGAGATGGTCTAGGCTGCTCTGTTGATTGAGTTGGGACTGAATCAAGATTGAGTCTCCCAATTCTATCAATTACATCACTTAAAGCATCATCCGTTGTTGGAGTTTCATGCAGGGGAGATTGTTCTTCAGAAGAAGATTCCACATGTTGATCTAGTATAGGAATCCCCCCTTCAAGATGTGGAATCTGATTATCAAATTCTTGAAATGATTTCGTTTTTGCGAATCTATCCAAGAGATCAAGTTGCCGCTCAACAACATTGTTAGATTTGGATGATTCAAGAAAAATGACATCTCTAGATACAACAAACTTTTTATTTACTTCATCATAGAGGTGGTATGCTTTAGAGGTGTTTGAATACCCCAGGAAGATACACTTACGACTTCTAGCACCAAGTTTGTTTCTATGTACCTTTGGTATCAAAGCATAACAGGTGGAACCAAAGATCTTGAGATGTTTTACTGAAGGAACATGTCCATACCACAATTCATAAGGAGTCTTGTTTATTATAGCATTAGATGGACATCTATTCTTTATATATGCATCACATAGAACAGCATCAGCCCAAAACATTATCTTTACATTTTTGAAGAAAATCATGGATCGTACCATATTCAAGATTGTTCTATTCATTCTTTCAGCTACACCATTTTGTTGGGGATTATAAGGCACAGTTGTTTGATGTTTGATCCCATGTTGGCGAAGATAGTTTTCAAATTCATTTGATGTATATTCTTTTCCATTATCAGTGTGAATAGACCCAATATGAGATTGTGCATCATTTTCAATCCATTTATGAAAATTCTTGAATGTTTGAAAAGCATCAGATTTGTTCTTCAATAAATAAACCCAACACATTCTGGTGTAATCATCAATAAATGTCATGATATATTTATTTCCATTTGCAGAAGGAACAGGCATTGGACCACATAAATCTGAATGAATGTGTTAAAGCTTCCTATGTGCTCTTGAATGTGAATCATGAAAAGACTGTTTGCTATGCTTTCCTAGAATGCAAGCATCACATTGCTTATGTTTCCTAGGAATTGTAGGCAAACCACCAACACCATTTTTCTTCAATAAGCGAAGACTGTCATAGTTTAAATGTCCAAATCTAGAATGCCATAATAAACTTGATGGAAGTGTACCTTCTTCATGATGAGAAATATATGAGAAATGTTGTGCATGAGCAGAAGTTCCTTGCAGTTTGAGAAGCCTTTCTTCTTCTATTCCCCTCATGACAAGTGAGTGGTCAGATGCTTTTCTTACCTCAAGCTTGGCATCAAACATATGAATGGAGTGACCTTGCTGGTGGATGTGGACCAAGGACAACAAGTTTCTCTTGAGCTGTGGGAGATATAGAACATGATCCAGAAGAAAGTCTGGAAGACCAGGCAGTTTAAGCCTGATTGTGCCAAGCCCTGATGGCTTGATTTTTGACTGATCTGCAAAGTATACTGCTCCATCAACATTGTCAGTGAATTCTTCAAAAAAATCTTTCCTATGAGTCATATGACAGGTTGCTCCTGAATCAAGCAACCAATCATTTTTCGAAGAAGCAAGTGAAGCATTAAACAAATCTTCATTTACTCCAATGTTATATTGTGCCTCAATATAGTGAGCGGATTCAGGTGCTTTACCTTTGTCTGTATCATCAGTTTTACCTTTCTGCTGGTTTCTTTTCTGCTCAATTTTGTCCCATGGTAGCTTGCATGTAGAAGCATCATGTGATCCATTTCGTTTGTAGCGAATGCAATGGAGATCTGCTTTTTCTCCTTGAGAATGTCTGGCCCCCCTGCCTCTGAAGTATCTTCCTCTTCCTCTTTGTCCACCTCTTCCTCTTGTAGAATCTTGAGCAAGATGCTTTTCTTTATGAGCAAGGCAAACCGTCTCTTTAGAAGATTCAGGGACTGTCTTCTTTCCAAAGGCTTTCTCTCTTTCAGCAAACTTTTTCACAAGAGAGTCAAAGGTTATATCTTTAAGATTTCCATTTGCTTGTAAAGACTCAAGATAATTGGAGTAGGTAAGATAGAGTGCCTTGAGAAAAGCAATAAGAGGGATATCTAGCTCAACCTTAGTGGATTTGTTATCATGCATTATGGATTTTACTTCAGATGCAAGAGCAAGAGGATCATTATTTTTTAGTTCAAGAGTGAAGAGTTTAATCATGAGCTGAACAACTTCAAGTGCAGAATGTGAGTCATAGAGTTCTTTGAGCTTTTGTAAAGCTTCAAAGGCAGTTGAATATGATGAAATATGGCGACTTACTTCTTCATTTACAGATGCTGCAATTAATGCATATGCTTTGTTGTTCTTGTTATCCCAAATGACGAGCTCTTTGTCTGATGTAGGCTGTACTGGGTCATTGTCTCCTTCTCCGACACACACTCCCTTCCACAACTCATTGAAGATGAGGGTGTGTTTTATCATCCGGGACCATTCAGGATAGTTCTCCTTGCCAGTGAGAACTATCCCTACCATAGAGATGATTGAATGCATTCTGTAAAAAAAAACGTCTGCTGATAGAAAAATACTTCTGCTGGGAAAATGTGCTTCAAAAATAATACAGCCTTATTCTTCCTTCTTGAATTAATATACAAATATCAAAACTATATTCTATGCATATAGAATATCACCAATTTTTTTTTTTTTTTTTCTACAATCTGGTTGCAATTCAAGAGAAATAGTATCAACTGCTTAAATCGAATCAGAAATCTAATGTAAATCAGAATTTGCCAAACACTTGGACATAAATATAAATCCCTATGCTCGAATCCTATTCTTTATACTTTGACTGCATACTTTCTCATTGGAAAATACATCTCTTTCTTTTTCTGTCTTTCAGTCTTCAACGATGCCTAATGATTGGTAAGGGTGGCCTGATAGCACGAGTCTTTTGGGGACGCAAATAAAAAAGGCAGGTACTTCCCTTTTTTTTTATACCAGCTAAACTTATGTGAAAACAATGTTATATATACCAGGAACAACGTATATATGACATATATGAAACAACGTATATATGGAGGGAGCAACGTATATATAACGTATATATGATATCCAGAGCAGCGTATATATGAAGCAGCGTTTACCAAGAATTTCATACAAGGATTGAACCTGGAGCACTGTGAATGGAGAGAGGCCGACTAGCGTGGAGAGAGCAACAACATATGGAGGGAGGCCGACTAGCGTGGAGAGAGCAGGTCTGGGTTTTGTAGGAGCAACGATTGCTGCAACAGAACTTCTTCAAGGATACCAGACAACGTTATATGCAACAATGTTATGTATAGAATATTCAACAGCGTTTATGGAGAGAGCAGCATGATATACCAGCGTATGGAGGGTGCGTTGTTATACCAGCGTGAAGAGAGTTCTTCAGAGCAGCGTGATATCAAGATAATCAGAGCAGTGTGATATACATTTCTGCACAGGTTAGGCTTAATGCATATACAGTAAACGGAAAAACAAAGAGATCAATGCTAAATCTTCAACACAGAGCATTGGGTATTCGATGGGTATGCAAAGCGTTATCCAGATTATCACGCAGAGGGCAGACCCTGTCAGGCAGAGGGTAGACCCAAATTTCTAAAAAATGGCAAAAAGGAGTTACAATGGCAGTTAGAAGCCAAAAATGGCGCTGGCTCTGATACCATGTCAGGCCAGGCAGTAACTCTCCAAGGGCAGAAAAACTGATTGGTTTTTATTCCATAGGTATGTTATTGTTTTATACATTAGGAGTGATTGTTCAGTTCATCTTCCAATGACTGTTCACATTCCTGATTTATTTATTTTACAAATTCCCCAATCATTAAGATTAGGTGTCAACACTTTCCTCTCTTTCTTCCTCAACCTCCCTATGTGGAGGGGGAGGTTGGTTATCCTGGAGGACTCTCCCAGATCTTAGGTTAATCTTCTGGATTTCCACAACATAAGCCAAATATGATGTCTCTCCACTGTATACTTGCTGATCCTGCCTATTGTTCGAGTTCATATTTGGATGGGCAGGCATCTAGGGTTTCTTGGGTGGAGCAGAGTGTAGGAGTTATGGTTGGGCAGGTGGTGGAGGCAATAGAGCTGGAGCATTATTGTATTGGGGCCTCCACCCCTAGAATGGTGTATTCCACTGAGGTTGTGGCAGAGCGTAAGGTTGAAATGACTGGCTGGGAATGATACTGAGATGCATAGGACCAAGGAGGGGGTGTAGACTAGGAAGGATGAGCAGGGGGTCCCTAAGAAGGTATAGTTGTGTTTTGGTTAGGCTTGTAATATGCATGGGATGACCCTTGCATACCTTGTTGGTATGGTCTGGGCCCAGAAGGCCTCCTTTGGTTAATGTAGCAAAGCTACTCAGTGACCCCTTCATCTCCTTGATATACAACTTTCAGTCCAGGTAACGAAGGGCACTTGTCTGCAACAACATTTTCCTTACCAGGCTTATCAACAATGGTTAGATGAAACTGCTATAATAAAAGCAACCATCTTATAATTCGAGCATTCACATCTGGTTTTTTCATTAAATATTTGATATGCACAAATGTTTGATATTCTGTAATGTAATGCCTAAATTTGTTTAATGAATGCACAACAACCAAGAGTTCCTTTTCGGTCACAGTATAATTTAGCTCAGCCTTTGACAAGTTATTACTGATAAAATAGGTGGCATAAGGTGGTTTTTCCTCTACCTAACCTAAGGTTGCTCCTATGGCTTTGTGTGAGGCATCAACATGAATATGAAAGGGGAGGGCCCAGTTTGGGCCTCGAAGAATTGGTGCAGTGGTTAACTTACCCTTTAGGATGTCTAAGGCCTCTTGACAAATTTTTGACCATATAAAATCAGAGTCCTTGGCCAACAAACCAAATAAAGGAGAGGCCAACTTGTTGAAGTCCTTTATGAACCTTTGGTAGTATCTAACTAACCCTAGGAAACTTCTGACATCTCTCTGCTTTTGAGGAGGTGGGACCCTTTGGATGATAGCTATTTTGTTTGGGTCCACCTGCAGTCCTTGCTAAGATATTGAATGACCTAGCACGGTCCCTACAGTCATCAATAATTCACATTTTTCGGGACTAAGAGACAGGTTCATTTCAATGCATTTGTGCAGTACTTTGCCTAGGTTAGACAAAGCTTCTTGAAAATCATAGCCATAAGGTGTAAAATCATCCATATAAATCTCCACCACATCATGGACTAATTCGATGAGAATACTCAGGAATTCTCTCTAAAAAGTGGCAGGAGCATTACATAGGCCAAAAGGAAGGACCCTATAGGAAAAATTACCCCAAGGACAAGTGAATGTGGTTTTATCCTAGTCTTTTGGGCTGATCTGGTTTGGTTGCACCCACTGAATCCATCTAGGAAGGAGAAAAACCTTTTCCCTGCTAGGCCATCTAGCACTTGGTCAATGAAGAGTAGAGGGAAATGGTCCTTCTTTGTGGCTTTTTTCAATTCCCTATAATCAACACAAATTCTCCACTTACCATTTTTCTTTGGAAATAACACCAAAGGAGAGACCCACTCACTATGGGAGATAGGGTAAATGAATCATGCATCTAGCAGTTTTTGCAGTTCTTCTTTGACTATATCTTTAAGAGGTGGATTCTTCCTCCTTTGGGGTTGTCGGACTGGGTTGCAACCTTCTTTGATGTATATGTGGTGAGTACACATTGAGGGGTGCACTCCCTTCATTTATTTGTAACTCCAAGCAAAGGCTTCTAGATTTCCCTTTAGCATGTTGCATAACTTCTCTTCTTGGAGAGCAGAAAGAGATGGATTGTTTTCAAGGTTCTCTCTGAGCCGAATTCTATGGTTTTGACACGGAGTGGGTTGGAATCGGCCAAGTATAATTCAATTAGATGATTTCTCTGGGCTTCCTTTACTGCTTCTTCTAAGGGAAATGAACTGGGAGTTGGACTTTGGAGTAGGTGTTCAATCAAGTCATCCTCATCCTGTTGTCTTTCTCCCATGGTTGTTTCTAAAGTATAAAGTTGAGCGGAATAAACTTCATCTTCTTCCTTCTCCTCTGACCATAAAGGTAAGTCATGCTCTAGTGAAGGTTGAGCAGGAGGGTATAGGACTAACTACTTGGACATATGCCCATTCTTGATGGTCATATTCCTAGCTCTGCAGCTAATGTAAGCATTGATAGTGGCCAATCATGGTCTCCCAAGGATGAGAAGGTAACCAGTAAGCTTAGCCTTAGGCTGGAGAACTAGGAAATCTGCAGGGTACTCCCAAGAGTCAATGGAGACCATCACTTCCTCCACAATCCCCTCAGGGGTTACTGTGGAACGGTCTGCAAGTTGAAAAATTGTTGTGGTCTTCCTCAATGAACCCTGGAGGTTGAGCTTGAGCATGGTGTCCTTGGTCATCACGTTAATGGCAACCCCAAGATCGATCAGAGTGTGTGGGACAATGGTGCCATTGATGTGCACATCTACTATAGGGCTTCCAGGCAGGCATGGAAATTGACATCTTACAAGACGTATTTTAAGTTTCAGCACGTATTTTATAGTTGGTGAAAATTTTTGCACGTCAAATCTGACGTCTAAAATATATTGGGGTCCCATCATTCTGACGTTTAATTAAAAATCCAAACCGTAAAAATCTATTATACCGGAATTTACTAATCCCCAAAATTATTTATTATAACTAAGGTTGAGTTTACTACAAGGCTATGACAGGGCTATGGCTAATGTGCTATATTCTTTCAAGATCTGGTTGTTGAGAATTAATGGAACATTATGGGCATTGGGCAATGGGGACTACATGGCTATGCCACGCAGCACAACTGGCTAGCGTGCTATATTTTTTCAAGATCTGGTTGTTGATGACATAATTTGATGACCTATTTACTAGCATTGGATTTCAGTCTCTTGTGAAACAACTTTAGAATTTACCAGGGTCCAAAATTTTCCTCTCCGATTGCTCTTTCTTTCTAATTGGGAAAAGCAATAATAACCCTGCAATCTTTTAATTTACCCTACTTCACTGTTGAATTTGTTTTTACCATATTGCAGTGTTGAGTGCTGAATTTGTTAGCCTGTGAATATGGCATGCTTAAAAATTTCTAGACTGGTGGTATCAGCCTATGAGGTATGTACTCTTTATTTACTTATGCCATTAGTTTATTGTAAAACCTGAAAAATACTTACAAGTTATGTAAAATTTGGTATGGTATACAACCCTGGGGAAATTTTGAAGTAAATTAAGGCGTGGTTGCTTTTGATTTTGTTTTTATCTTACTGTAGTGTTGAATTTGTTAGTCTATGAATATGGCATGCTTTCTGGTTCAAAATTGCTAGACTAGTGGTATCAGCCTATGAAGTATGTACTCTTTATTTACTTATGTCATTAGTTTATTGTAATACCTGAAAAATACTTACAAGTTATGTAAAATTTGATATGGTATACAACCCCTCACAAAAGTTTTAAGTAAATTAAGGCATGGCTGCTTTTGAATTCATTTTTACCATAAGTAAATTAAGAGGTGGTTGCTTTTGAATTTGTTTTTACTCTACTGCAGTTTTGAATTTGTTAGCCTCTGAATATGGCATGCTTTCTTGTTCAAAGCTGCTAGACTGGTAAACCTGAAAAATACTTGGAAGTTATGTCAAATTTGATATGGTATACAAGCCCTAAGGAAATTTTGAAGTAAATTAAGGGGCAGTTTCTTTATTTACTTATGTAGTTAGTTATTATAGAACCTGAAAAGTACTTACAAGTTATATGTACATTTTGATATGGTATACAACGTTTCACAGAATTTTGAAGTAAATTAAGGCGCGACTTCTTCCAACCTGCTTAGGGAGCCCCTAAAGAAATTTTGAAGTAAATTAAGGCGTGATTTCTTCCAACTAGCTTGGGGAGCAGCTCAAACTCAGGTTGGTAGCGCGATAAACCCTTAAATTCAACAAAAAAGTGTGTATTTTATTTTTTGTATTCTAATCTATTATGTTTTTTATGGTTTTATGTTATTTGGTATTTTTAATTTTCAAAATTGCAGTGGATAAGAGGTTTAATGTTATTTGGTAGTTTTCTGGAATTGGAAGTTGAAGATTTTGAATTTACAGAGGCGTGACTTCAAAATTGAAATTTGAAACCATTCATTATCATTCATAATCTTATAATGTGATCTGAAATTTCTATCTGAAAGCTTATCATTTCTATATTTACAGGGATGTGACTTCAAAATTGAAACCATTCATTATCATTCATCATCTTATAATGTAATATGAAATTCCTATCCGAAAGCTTATCATTTCTGTGATTTTAAGATTCTAAAAACATTCTGCAAGAATATTAATTTATTTATTTAACTCATAAAATTATATTAGTAAAATTTAGAATCATGATCTTATAAGGGAGCTGAATTTTTTTTATCCTAAAGCTTATTGTTTCAAATTTTCATGTCCGGTTTTAAATAGTTTGAAATGAATATAAATTTGTTTTATAGTTAGATGTGATGGTATAACTTTACGTGATTATGGATTTGCATGTGAAGGTCGTTGAGGTTGCTGAATTGAGTTATATATAATAGTTAAATTTTATTTAAGAATTTCTTTTGTTTTAAATGCAATTGTTAATACCTTGTTTTTTAACATTTAATATTTTTTTAACAAATATTTTTTTGGGTAATGGGTTTAACAATGTTTATGTTTTTTATGTAATAAATAAATATCCATTATTAGAAAGTATTAACTCGGCCAATTTGTATGATTTAATGAACAAACATCTAATGAAGTATCTACTTTGAAGCTTTATGAACAAACATAGAATTATTTCTTGATTATTACATAGAAGAGTTCAATGCGGGGAGATCCAATGCTACTAGTTTAGTTTATTAGTATGAAAGGTGGTTTATTGGCATAAAACATAAAGTGAAGGCCATGTAAAATGTAAAAACGTCATGAAATTTTCATTTGACAGGCAAAGGGAATTTGAAATTCTAGCCCTGCTTCTAGGGTCCAAATATTTTGGATAGATTCCCTGCCCTAGCATTAAGTCAAACAGTTGCCCAATGAAATTAATGGTAGGGGCATCTCTTCTTCGCCTCCCTGGATGCTTGAAGCACTTCTCCTTAATCAACTTATTGTAAATAGGAACATCTTTTATTGCTTGGAGAAGTGGAATATTTACACATAGAATTTTCAATGTACCAAGGCTCTCTCTGCTTCCTCCTGCTTCCTCTTAATGTGGATGGTGTCCATTTGCAAGGCAAGGGTTTGCAGCATCTCACTTTTGAAATCTTCCAGCCTATTTCCAATTTCACCCTTGATGGATGAGTTGGAAGATGATGTACTGGCCATAGGTTGACTACCCCTACCCTTTTTCTTGGCTGCCCTAGAATGGTTTCTAAAGATAGTCTTGATATCCACATAAGGTAATTGGTAGATATGTCCTCCTGCTAACAAGTGTAAGGAATCCAGAAGGTCTTCTCTTACTCCCCTGAGCAGGACCAGCTTTAATGACTCAGGGTCAAGTGTGCACTTGGCCCTTTTGTTATTGAGCTGGAATCTTTCTTCGTAGTCTTCTAAGGATTCATCCTGGCCTATGGTCATCCTGAAAATTTATTCTTTAGTATCCTTTGACCTACAGTAGTCCTGATATTTGTTGTTAAAAGCCTGCTGCATCTGAGCCCAGGTTGTGATGTTATCTCTAGGTAAGCCCATGAACCAGCGCAATGCTGCATCCTTGAGGGTAGATGGAAATAGTTTTAACTTTTGCTAATCATCCATATAGTCATAGGTTTGGCATATAACAACAAACTCAAATAGGAAAGTGTCGGGGTCTTCTGTGGTTAGGCCATGGAAATGAGTTTGGGTAGAGGGGCTTATATTCTTCATCTTAGCATCCCCGTTGGTTTCCCTAATGGGGAAGGCACCCTCGACTCTCTCTCTATTCCCTTTGTCATTTCAGTTTTCAGCCATTGGTTCATTAGGAATGGGTTCCTCTTCTTCTTCTTCCCTTGTAGGTTCTTCAAATATGCTAGGTTGCTCATCTAAAGGTTCCTCCAGTTCACAGCCACCAAATAAGAGAGAAGGTTGGTCGTTGGATGCATTGGGGGTATTTGGAAATTTTTTTCCCAAGCTGTCCCTATTCCTATGAGGCATGAAAGGAAATGTTTTTGGGTTGGTTTTTGTAAAATTTTTAAGGCTAGAAAGTACTTTGCAGAAATGAAATTGCTGATTGAATGAAAATCACTGACGAAATGAAAAAGCTACTTGCTAAATTGAAATTCTACTTGCAGAATGGAAAGGAAAGTAGATAATGACAAATGAAAGAAAGGAAGCTATACTAGATCAATTTTGCAAAATAAACTAATGGCAGAAAATTGAAGACGAGAAATAGAAGAAAAGAAAGCAGTAATCACATTCTACTCAGACACCTCCCCGGAAACGGTGCCAAAAAGTGATGAGCACCAGTATTGTCGCAAGGATTTTGCGACTCCTGGGCTACCAGCTTTACTTATCAACCGAGGGTTCGTACAAACTTGGAGGTGACAGTGCGATATGCACAAGTAAAAGTGAAGGTCTTGCCTGTTATCACTGTTCATCCGGTGAGAGACCCCAGGGGTTTCAAGCCAGACTTCTATAGAGTCAGAAGAAGCTTGATTCTTTGATGGAAGAAGATAAAATCTATTCTAAGAGAGCTACTGTACTGTAGTAATGAAGAAAACAACATGTAATGCTAAATCACATCATATCCTAATTAACCATTTAAACAACTATGCTAAGCAGAATTTCTAAATCAACACTAACCTAATGCTGCTATCTAAGCTACAGAATTAAAGAGAATCAACCATACTAATGTGCAAGCAAGAAAACTAAACTAACTCTGTTTTCACTTTTTTGGTTTTTTAGGCAAAATCAAGTATGCAAATTAATTGTTCTTGTGGATGTGACAGGTGGATGGAAGGTGATTGAGGATGGCTAAAAGGATTATGGAGTGGTTGGATGGTGTGGAAGGGTCCTCAGATGATTTTTGTGACTTCCTAGAGGTTACCCATCAATTCGGCCTCAAAACAGGCTATCTCAGGAAAACCTACAGGATGTGCTAGAAACCTACAGGATACGGCCGAGAGTTAATTGTGAGGTGTTGGGAAGCTTGGAAAAGGTGTGTGATGAGTGAGATGGGGTGTTAGAAGGTCTAGGAACACTCAGGAGTCAATATCCAAGATTAGAGATGGCTAGATTCACTCAATGTATATAGGGGAATTTCAATAAAAAATGACAAAAACTAGTGAGGGTGATGGTGGAACAAGAGATGGTTAGGGTGGATGAGGTGGAAGGTGGTTGCTGATGATGAAGTATGGGTCTCCTCCTGAAGTACTTGTTGTGCTTGAAACATATGTGTTTCCCAAGAACTACGCAACAAGATACATTTTCATAAACTGGAAAAGCATGAATCAATTGCCTATATTATGCATGAAGAAAGTGCTTAAGGGAATGGAAGAATGAATGAGGTCTTATTGTAGAAATGGAGTAATGGAAAAAGATGACAATGAAATGAACCAAATGCTAAATCAAGACAAAAAACTCCAAAGCTCATGCAAGAATTAGAAATTTGTGTTTTTGGGGTTGCTGAAGGGTCTCTTCCTCAAGTCATGGTCCTGGAGGGAGGAAGTGAGGCCGAGACACTTGCTGACAACATTATGGTGATCCTTTTTCTCCTTGCTAACCTGCTAATTGAAAGAAGGCACAAATGGAAGCAAAATAACATACAACCAATCTAATCTACACTGCTGGAATGGAAATGTAGCTAGTTAAGAAAATTAACAATTAAACTATCAATCTATGCTAACATACATGTACCATAAAGAGGAGCCTTGGCTACTAGGGTTGGGCCCTAACCCAAGAGCTTCAGCCCTCTGAGTTAAATCAATGCTGGCTAAAAAAAAACTCATTCTTATTATCAAAACAATGGATTACATCCCAAACTATCACAAGTCTTGCAACTCAAAAATAGAGTAGAGTTTTACAATCAAAATTCTGAATCCTATTGAGGTACTAGGCCTCTCTACTTATACATCTGAAGTATCCAATGACTTCCTTAAAATTAGGGAGACTCGGCTTCCAAACTTGAGGATAAATTGGTGCTTTGTCTTTCACTTGCTTGGTTGCCTTCTGGTCCTCATGATTTAGTTGTTTGCACTCCGAGCTAATGGAGGAATATTCGAATGGAGGGGTAGTAAATGAGGAGGATTTACCTCCTATAACTCCTCTCCCTTGTCCCATTCAAGTTTTGACCAAGACTTTGCCAAAATTCCTTTCTTTTATCCTTTGATCCTGCATTAAATGCACATTAGACCACAAAGCAAAATATCCAACTCTAACTCATCTCACAAACAAAATATAATCAAATGTATGAAATAAGTTATGAGAATAGTTGGTTTGACTAAGCTAGGAGGTGAATTAAGGCCCATATAATTACCCAATGATGAGGCTCATGAGTATATTTTATATATATTCAAAACAATATATAGAAATATTCTTATTTTTAATTATATATTTATTAAAATTTTATATATTTACTAATTATATGTTTTGAAATTTCTCGATAGGGGTGACAGATAATGGTTTGGAAGCTTGAGAGATGGTCAACATCTCCCTTCCCACATGACAGTAATGTTATTTGAGTGTATATAGGATGCCTCACATGATGCTCTACTAGTGAAGCTTCTGAAGAATCTCAAATGCTTTAATACCACAGGGGTGGGAGCATATAAGTTTTATGGGTCTTGGGAGATGAGGGTTATGAGTGTTGGGTGAAGGAATTCTATAGATGAGTTGGGTGGCTTTCGGTCTAGGCTACTCCTCGCTTTTAGCTGTTGGATTGTGTTATTTTGTTTCATTGGTGAGATTACTGGTGCCCTTTGGGATCCTTGGCTAGAGAAAAGGATTGACATTAGGGACCCAGGGGCACAAAATTTAGTAATTTAACATGGAATTCTCTTTCAATGTGTAAGGCTTGGAGCTCTTGTGTGCTTCTCTTACTAGTCGATGGCCTTGAGGCCTTGGCTGGAGGGTTCGACAGAGCTTGGTCTAGTGTCTTGCACGAAAAATGAGGTCAACTAGGTGTTGGGAGCAATAAGTGGAAAGAGTGGTTTTAATCCCTTTGTGACACTCGGTAGCTGCGCAGTGTGAAATTGGTCATTTCTCCTAGAAGTGCAAGTATCTAGTTCTAGTCCAACACTCCCTTTAATTTGGATATTTCTCAGTGGGGTATCTGTGGTGGAGTTTGTGGCCTATCAGGTTGGAGCCAAAAAGATCTTAAGAGGTAAGGAGAACCTCTAGGTGTCTTTATATTTCTCCTCTCATTACAAACATTTTTTTAGGGTTTCAGGTGGGGAGGTTCTAGAAGCTTGGGGGTATTTTTCATTAGGAGAGGCAGTTGGAAGTTCCCTATGGAGAAGCTGAGCTTGTAAAAGAGTGGCGGGGTGGAAAGTTTGTACAAGGGTTGGCCATGCAGTGAACAGATGTTGGATTGGAGTTTATTTTAAGTGGATAGGTGGCAGTAGGGCTACAAAAGAAGAAGAGGCAATTGGTTGATAGTTTGGAGTGTTGACAACCCAACTGGGCGGAGTGTGTGGGTGTGTTGGGAGTCTAGGTGGACTCACAACTTCATAAGAAGGGGCATTGGTCTGGAAACTTTGCATAGACACTTCCAAGTGGTCAGCAAGGGCATGATGATGCTCCAAAGAGGGAGGGCCCATCGCAGCGCTGGTCCGTGAGGTCAAGGGGTTGGTCACTGAGTCGAGTAGGTGGATGATGGAGAGGAAATTGAATAGTATTAGGGAAACTCACTGGGATGCATAGACCTACCACTGCCATTTGATGTTCTTGAAGCTTAGATTCGATAGTTGACAATAATGATGGAGAAATTGGATCATGACAGACATGATGACCACAATGAGATCATTGCTTTCATGAATGATCTGCAACACAATAAATGACACATGATGGGTAGGTTGGTTTCTCTCTGGCAAGGGTAGAAACGACTCTAGGCAAGTTAGATATCTTTGAAGGAAGGATGACACATATGGAGGCTCATATCCATGAAGCCTTACGTTAGCCATGTGGCAATGGTTAGGATGACCCAGTTCCTGGTAATCCTACTGGTTAGTTATGGTAGTGGGTGGAATTTTGATCCTTGGTCAGTTTTAGTTTTTGTGGGCAATTTTTGTATGGCCATTTAGTTTTGTTATGTTGTTGTCAAAATCGTTTTGTGAGTATCTGGCCAATAAATCCATAGGAATGAGGCCAAGTATGTTTTGATCAAATATTCACCACAATATAAACATTTCACGAATTAATAGAATCTATTGGCTTATCTATATATATATATTATAATATATATATATTATATTTTGAAATATATGATTTTTCTAGGCACCAAATTGGTGTATGAGACCCTTTGCTTGTGGGACAATCATTTATTATTATCCATTATTATCCAATTTTAAGGTGTATGAGACCCCTTGCTTGTGGGACAATCATTTATTATTATCCAATTTTAAGGTCTATGAGGCCCCTTGCAACAATTTGACTACTAAATCTATAAAAGCATAGATACTCTATCCCTCTGGTTTCAAACCTTTGACCTCTTAAGAATAAATACATGCTCTTAACCATTAAACCAACTCAACTATATTATTTTTTATTATTAATTTTTTTTCTAAATAAAATTAACTTTACAAAATAAATGATTACAAAATTCTATGAACTTTAAAATTCTTTATCAAATACGTTTGCAACACACAATTCAATCGAAGGATAACGGATACACACTCGAATCGATGTCAATCATCGTATAGGTTTTGTAATAATCGAACATAAGGCCCGAAATCATAGCATACTGGGGAATGATGTGTGGGTTTCGGAAATTCACAGTCCATTCCATTTATATATTTGTGTCCCCTTTGTTCCACTCAAATGAACTTGTTTCACCTATTCTGGTAAATTATTGGAATTCACAATCTTAAATTAAATATATGCAACTACATCCTTACTCTAATATAAATATATAAATATAATAATAATAATTCATACCCAGTTTTTTTTATCGGGTATATAAACAAGTTGGTAATAAATATATAACATACTTATTAATAACACTAGAGGTTTTTCTTTTCGAAGTTTGTCTACTTTTCCACTTAACAATACATAATGTGCTGAAAATTCTACAATCGAGTTAGAGTTATGACACCATAAAAGTAGAATTTCATCGGTCGGATCTCAATTTCCTCATAAATTCCACCTAACAATACATAACGTGCTGAAAATGCTAGACTCGAGTTAGAGTTATGACAACATAAGGGTAGAATTTCATACTTAAACAAAGAAATTTCAATTTTCATTTTTTCAGTTCTCATAAAATTCAATCATTTTCTTTGCACCATAATCCCTTGGGAAATCCTTTCCCCCTAATGTAGGCAAGGGAATATCTTATTATTAGTTTTGATATAAAAATAATTGGAATAGATTTAGCTCAGTTAGGGTTATCTTTTAAAAAAAAGAGAGTATAGGATTGTAGGTTACTAAGTTGGCTTAATTTTCTTTTTATTTACAATCTATTCTAATTACTAACTATTATTGATATTTACACATCTATTTTATAAGTAAAATGTAGACATAGTTTCTATATAATTTGTAGCTATAAAAAACAAGAATAATAAATTAATGGGGACGAAAGTAAAATGTAGACATAGTTTCATATATAGTTAGTAGCTATAAAATAACAAGGATAATAAATAAATGGGGACGAAAGTAAAATGCAGACATAGTTTCATATATAATTAGTAGCTATAAAAAAACAAGGATACTAAATAAATGGGGATGAACTTGCATAGGTAAAAATATGATTGAAATATTATGTTTGAATTGAGAAAATTTACATTTGCACTTAAAAATATAGGTGGCCATATAATTAGTATTTTAGTTTTTAATCTTATTTCTTCTATTATTAACGCGCCACTTGATTATTTATTTTGGAATTTCATGGACATGATCGAGGTAAAACAATTGACTTTTAGAAAATACACTTAAAATATACAATCAAATTAAGTTCAATGCCACTAACCTAGAAAAAGTAACATCAACTTCAAATATTTATTTCATTAAATTTGGTCTCGTCACCTAACAAAGTATCAATATTTTATCTAAAAATGTGAATATTATATTTCCAAAGTTTTAATATGAATTTTCAAAAGTGTGAATATCACATTAGAAAGTGTGAAAATTGGATTACCTAAGAATATGGATTTTTAGTTTTAAAATATTAACTTAGATATCAAAATTGTAAATTTTGATTGGATTTTAAAATTATAAAAATTGTGATTCTAAAACTATCCACTTTAACATTAAATTATAAAAATGTTTTTTCTATTTGAATAATTTTAATTTATATTCTAAATTATATATATATATATATTATATATATATATATATATATTATATATATAATTAATTTAGAATATTATATATATATATATATATATACAATTTTTTTTCCTTAAGAAATTAATTTTCTAGGAAATTTAAGAGATGCTTTTCTATAATTGTAAATGAGATTGTTGGTAATCTATTAACACATAATGGTAACAAAATGCAAGTTGATTTAGAATCAAATATCGTCAACATTTGCAAACACAAAATAATATAACCTTTTGCAAATACAACATTTTATTTATATATCTACACATTTATTATTATGATATTTGGAATAAATATAAGAAAAAAAAATTTTCATTGTATTATAGAGTTATACACTTTCATAAATATTTAATGCATCATAAAATTACCATCCATACATATAAAGTACGAACTATGTAAATCTATCCCCTTATCTCTAAACACTATAATTTTATATTATAAATGAAATATTTACAAATCTTCTATTATGATTAAGAAATAAAATAATAGAAAAGTTTCAATATTTTAAATACAATAAAAGTTAAACAATATCAATAATTAAAACAATTAATTAAAAAATTATAAACTTGGAAATTATTTTCTTAAATACAATAACAGTTTTTAATATCTCTTTAATCTCTATATTAATATGTTTTTATTATACCTTAATCACCGCAAATCCCTTTCCATTTTGTTTAATGTCTTTATTTAAAAAAACGTAAATCTCCATTAAAAAAAAAAAAATCACTCAAACTTATTTTCATTTATTTGTTATTTTTTTTTTTTTAAATATACTCAACTAATTTCATTAATAAATATTCGATATATATATTTTTAAATTTGATAAATACATTAAATATAAATAATTATATTATAAACATAACAATATTCCTAACTAAAATTCTTAACACAAAGCCTTGCCTTAAATATTAGGATCATTATTTTAATTCTTAACACAAAACCTTACATTAAATATTAGGATAATTATTTTAATTCTTAACACAAAACCTCAGATCATTATTTTAAAAAAGTAATTTGTAATACCTTAAAAAAAAATCATAAAAAATAACAAATACATAGGGATAATTTAAAAAACATCCATAAATACAAATTCCAGGTAAGAAACATCTCCATGAATCATAAGCCGAAACCAATACTTCGAAAAAGTTGATTCAAAATAATTTCAATTTCAATATTGATATCGTGAAAAAATTACAATATGAAAAACAAAATCTATTTTTTTAATAATTACGATCACGCTTTCAAAAAAACAAAACAAAAATAATGGATTTTTGATTTTTAATAATAATATTTTTGATTTTTTTTAATTAATATTAAATTTTAAATTAAAATAAAATGAAATTTGACATATTAACATTAAATTTTAAAATAAAAAATAAAAATAAATTTAAAGATTCTAAATTTTAAAAATGAAATAAAATGTAATTACATATGAAAATAATAATTATTTTAAATCAACTTTAGATATGGTAAATTGTTCATGATATTTGATTTTTTCCTTATCGAACTAATTCAGAGAGAAAAATCCTAGTTTCGTAAATATGTTTTTATTTATGAAATAAAATGCTTATTTAATAATTAATTATTTTAATATATTTTTTTTTAAAAATAAATTATTTATTTATTTATTTTTTTATATTTTCAAACGATCATTTCAATAATTAACCATATTTAATAATATTTATTAGAAATATTTTTATATATATATATATATTATATATATATATATATATATTGATTATTCTAAATTAATTTTCTAATGATCTATTTTTTTATAACTCACTTTTGGAATTGCACAAGGAGTATCATTTACTTCTGATTTAGTTTTCCATTCTTATACACTATTACTAGAACTATGTACATATTTAATGTTTTTTTCAAAATCCTACAAGTTCTTGTAAAACAAATTTTAGTACATCCTAAATTACAATCTTGAAATTTGAATGCAATTAGACTCTATTTCAACATTATAATAATTTATTTAATTTTCTAAATAGTTTATATTCTTTTTACATTGCTTCAAATCCTTAATTAACCTTAATCAAAACAATTAAAACATGTATATGTGATGTGTTAGGATCTAAAAATCCATTAATGGTTGAGGTCATCCATAATGGATCTTTTATTTATGTTTTTTTGGTGATCATAACTATAGAATCTAGTATTTTTTATTTTTCTTTTATTTTATTTTATTTTTTTTAAATATTTTTTTGGTTAAATAAAACTATTTCAAGTTAACAAATTTGAGTATTATAACTAGTAGTTGTGTCAATTATGTCAATAAAACTTCTTGTTTGGAAATTTCATTTTTTTTTTGTGTTATTTTTCTCTTTTTTTTCCTTCTATTTTTGTTAATTATTTATCTTTTCTTTCTTCTTCATTTGTTTCTTCCTCTTTTATTTTCTCTTCAACTACCACTTGATTTTTAGTTTTCTCTTCTATCTTTTACCTAACTCATTCTACCACTTGATCTAACTTTTATCTAACTTATTCTACCACTTGATTTTTAGTTTTCTCTTCTAGCTTTTGTCTAACCTATTCTATTGTTTTGTTTTCCTTATTTTGTTATTTTATTATGAAACATTTTTCCCTTCCTCTTGCTTCTTTTTTAGTTTCTCTTGTCCATTTTTTTTCACTATTGAACTCTATCCAAAAGTTCTTGATGTGAAGTTTGCCTCCTTTCCACTTTTTCTTCCTCCAACTACTTTTGATAACGATATGCATACTTTACTATTATTTAACACTATTTTGTTTGCACTGTACCTCTTGATTCCTCTTCTCCAAAAAGGAATTCAAGGACAATTTTAGATTTAATTTATACTAATATGCAATTTCCACAATTAATAATAAAGAAATATTGTTTTTTATCTTTATTAAAAGAGGCATTAATCTATCTAGAATGGTGTTGCAACTAAATTCCCAAGTGATCCATTTGTTAAGTACATGCTTTGGTATATGGTTTTGGGTTAGGTAGCTCCATATATTCCACTATAAATTTGGTTTACAAATGATGTACTATTCTATTATTAATATCACAAATTCTATATACTACTTAGACAATTTAGGGTTTGGATTGTATAAAGTCAATGAAAACAATAAAACTGTGAAATGATCACAAATTTAGAAAATTGTTATGTATACTTCTCTTTATATAATTTCTAATAAAAAACCGAAATAAGACTCCTAATAAAATTCTATCTAATGTATAAAAAAAATTAATTAAAAAAAATTAATTAAAAAACAATACCTATAAAGTATAAAGCCATATAGAGTTTTATTGAGAAGTTTCATTGACTCTAATTACTACCTTAAATATCTTAACTAAGGTCATAAATCCCCAAATTAAAAATATATTAATTTTTAACATTTCATGCATTATAGGTACCCAAGTCTCTTTAAATAAGTATCTGTTTTCAAAACGTTTTCGAATCATAGTAATGGTATATCTAAACTGATGTCGAATGAGATAAATTGGATAAAGCCCAAACGTTTGCAAATCATAGTAATGATACATCTAAAATGATGTCGAATGAGATAAATTGGATAAAGCCCAATGTGATTAGCTCTAAACTTTCTATGTGAGCTCTATTAATTTTTGTTTCTTTAGGAAAATTTGATAGTTTTTTTTAATTCTATCACGCATTCAATGATTTTCTTTCTTAGGCCATATAAACATATAACACTGTTCTTTATCTCTAACTTGGAAAGGGGAAATACAACTCCTGTCTCGGTGTTTGAATCATCTAAAACTTCCATAAATTATACTTATTTTATGAATATGTTTTTCTCTGAATTTTATTTATTAAGAAAATTTTAACCAATATTTTTTTAAAGTATAAAACTAAAAAAAATATTAAATTTTCTAGTTTTTTATTAAAATACTTTGCTCTCTAGAATTTGATCAAACCATATATATATATATAATCTGATGAAAAAAATATATTTATAATTCTATGATCTAAATTTACATTGTCTCTAATCCATTTAATCAGTTTTAATGGTTTACTTACTAAGTTGCGTCAATATTATTTTTTTCTATTTTTTTAAACATACAAGTTAAAGGAGTTGTTTTTCGCCTGATTTTTTGGAAGTTTTTCCGGTTTTCCGGTCTAATTTCTCTAAAATACGGCAGGAATTCCTTGAAATCACAAGCTTGATGGGTAAATCCTGCCCAATAGAAGTGCCCTAGAGGTTTTTTATGGTGCTGAATCCATATACAGTCACAAAATTAGTTTAAATAACACAAATCAAGATTTCATTTCAATTTTTTCCATAGATTCTGGCACCTAAAACTCCAAAAAATAACATTATAAACAATTCCAAATTAAATAAAAATTATCTTCTCTTAATAACCTAAATAGCATAGAGTAAGCTCCATCTTTAAAGATTTAGTATACTTCTCCGGTTGTGGACTACTGTTTAACCATATAAATAAATATAATAGCGTAATTTGTATTGTTGGGGCCTTTGAATAATTCTTATATATTAATATCTTCTATCATGATTTTTATTAATTCAAATATTTTGGGGCGACATAAAATATGTGCATATCCACTCTTGGTATCAAGTCATGAGGAATATTTGAACTTTACTAGTGAATAAAGGTGAATTTATGCAATATTTATAAGTTATAATGAAGGTTTATTACGAGGAGAGGATGGTAATATTTGCTGGTCTAATATTTGATATGAAATGGAAATTAGAAAAATATTTTAGAGTTTGTATTAATTTAATAATCAATTAAATGTAATAGAAATATAATTAAACAAATTAAGTTTTAAAAATAGGAATTTAATATTTTAGAATTTTTTTTAAAACACTATTAAAGATAATAAAATAAAGTTCGAGTATTTACTTGGAAGGTGCAGCTTTCTGAAATTAGTGAGTATTTACTTGGAAGTTGTAGCTTTCTGAAATTAGTGAGGATATTATATTTGTCAAACTAGAAAATCTATTGGGTGATACTAAAATAAAAACATATATAAGAGTATTGACTTTTTACACTGAAATTAGTGAGGATATTATATTTGTCAAACTAGAAAATCTATTGGGTGATACTAAAATAAAAACATATATAAGAGTATTGACTTTTTGATAAGGTAAAGACAATACATTTGATAAATAGCTTTTGACTGATATAATGAGTTTTTTTTTTTTTCAAATCAAACCAAAACTTTTTATAAAACCAGATTACAACTTAGTGTCAAACTAGTGCAATGATTACACATTGAAGTGAAGGTCCTTTCGAATTGAACGTGGAAGATTTCATAGATCGCGGGAGGACTTCCATAGTTAATGGAAATGACCTATGAATTTGATGGTGACAATGAGTTTTCCTTGGGGTCATTCGACGTTAAATGCAAATTTTGAAATCCTCTCGAAACCTTCTGTTTTTCCTTTTTTCTTGGAATGTTTACTCCTCGAGAGATAGCTGAAGAATGTCAAAAAGAATCGAAACTGTGTCTTCCGGTGCAGAATGGAAGCTCAAAGCCTGTAAATCTCTTTAACGCTTTTATATTATTTATGTCTTTTAGAGTATATTTCATTAATCATGTTCAAAATTTTGAAGTTTACCGCTATTTTTAAGTAGATTGTAGATTTTCTGAATATTGGGGAATCAGATGGACATGGGGTAGTCAATTTTTTGACCGTGTTCATGTCCATCCGATTTTTTTGACTGTGCTCATGTCCATCCGATTTCCGAATATTCAGAGAATCTACAATTACCGCGCTCATTTTACTATGCCTTTAAAAACTTAGCTAAACGTTGATGAATTTGAGAGAATTTTAAAATGTTAAAATAGAATTAGATCCATAAAAAATTTCATTGGTTTCAACAATATTTAAAACATCGTTAAAAGTTAAAAAAGCGCCAAAATCCTCAACAATATTTAAAACATCGTTAAAAGTTAAAAAAGCGCCAAAATCCTCTTAAAAAAACATAATTCATTTGATGAAAAATTCGAAGGGATATTGGAATAGTCATAATCACTTTAAGGTGGATCGAAATTCTTAAATTTTGATTTTTTGGGACCTTCAAAATATAGATCTTATGAAAAACCTTGATACTGTTTAGGGAAATTGAAAGTTCGAATTTAGGAAATGTGTAAAGTTTTTAATAAATAATATTATGAAATAATTTTAAAATTAGTAAATAAAAGTTTTGAAAGTTATAATTCAAAAAATGTTTTGATAATTTTGAAGGTTTTTTTAGTTTGGGCACTTCCCAATATTCCAAGGTTTATAAGAAGTTGTAGAAGTATTTTTTAGAAAAGTATTAAAAGTAATTTTTAAGAAAAGTATTAAAAGTAATTTTCAAGAAAAGATCACAATTAAATATTATAAAATAGTTAAAATAAACAATTAGTTAAAAATAGATTGAGAAGTTTTTTTTGGGAAATTTTAAATTTTAAATTTAAATATTTCCAATGAAAATATGGAATTTTAAAAGAAGAGTAAAAATGTAAAACATGAAGATATAATTTTTATAAAAACATGACAATATATTTTAAGGATTTTTTAGTCATATTTATTGGACCAGGGTTAAAAACTTATAAAGCTATTAAAACTCAACTTACCAACCATTATATTATATGTTTATAAGAAGGTTCTTAAAATTTAGAATAATAATGCACTTGAAAACCATTTTCAATATCTAGAAAATACATGGTTGAATATGTAAGATTAGACAATAAAGACATTAATGGTACCATGATAAAATTGATTTCATTTTTGGAGTGGTATTCCATAAAGATCAAGGTTGGTAATGGACACTTTTCAAATTATGCCCTCTTCAATAATTCACTAATTGATTTAAAAGGTAAATCTAAATGTAGTTAGTTCCTCTATAATGTGATACAAATATTTATGGTATATCTATAATTATAGGGCTTATTAGATTAAGTTTTTTTTTTTTTTAACCAACTTATCAAATTCTCATTAGGTTTCTCTAGTGCTCATGAACATTAATAACCTTAACGAAATCACCCAATATCACAAAACTTGGTCCATTACCAATGCCAATCCATAGCCTTAGCAGATACATATATGTATTCCCTTACCATTGGTTGTACTTCTTACCTCATGCTTGCTTTATATTTTAGTTAATTATGAATATATGAGAGAGGAAAGAACTTCGTTAAATAGACAGGGATGATACTTATCTAAGTATGGTTAGTAAAAGTATCCCTTAGAAATGTTTTGGTATATATTTGTTTGGGCTCCCTCCATAGGATAAAATAATGTATTATTATTTATTAGTGCATTTTCTCAAAGAATTAGACATTCATCACTAGTCAACTTTAGTCTTAGCTTTCAAGGGGTCGACACCTATGAGGGATTATGTTCCAACACTAAATTAATTGTTGAAGAAATTTGATAAGTATACAATAAAATTGTGTCTCTCATAGTCTTTATTTAATCAAAATTTTAATTGATGTTGCAAGGATTTATTAGATGCACCATGACTTTAGATATTAAAAAAATTGATACCAAAATAAAATATTTCAATCAATAATATAAGATTAAACATCTTCCTAAAAGATATAAATAAAATTATTCAAAATGAAAAAAGGAAAATCCTATTAAAAGAAAATATTATAAGGAAACAATAGATCTAAATAAATATCAAGAAAATTAAATTAAAACTATAAAATGATAATAATCTAAAGAAAATAATACTTTTTTTAGGTAGAGATAGTAATGAAAGTAAATTTTCAAGATTTAGCTATTTAAAAGGAAGAGATCTATCTCTCCCTTCATATTTAATATTGAATATGTGTCAAGGCCAATTTTTTAACTACAAGAAATCTTCTTGTGATATTTTTAGAGATGGATTACAAGAAATCTTCTTGTGATATTTTTAGAGATAGACTATGTGAGATAGATTGAAATGTCCAATGTTTTGGGTGGACACTCCACACCTTAACACAAGAAGATTTGGAATAAATGTATCAAGATAGTGGTGTGGAGTTAAATTTAAATGGAAACAATTTTTTAACCATTGAGGGGTGAAATAAATTAATGGACTCATAATTATTGAAATTTCATGTGTTTCCTTTTACATTCATTCAATTTGTCTCATTTAAAATTAAGGTATTTAATATGGAATTAGAAGTCTTTATCTCCTTATAAATGTTTGTCAAACCCATGTCAATCGAACTTCAAACAATCTCTTGACTATCAAAAATTTTATTTACCTTTTTGTATTCCTTTTTTCAACTTTAACAAAGTTTTAATTTGAGTTTGAAGGGATGAATAACTTACTATTGTGAAGATTAGGATAGCTATAGGAAAGAGAGAAAAATATTAAAAGTTGGTATTCCCCCTTATCTTAAACTAGGTAATGAGGAGAAGTTCTTAGTGTAGCCTTAGGAGCAACTTAATGTACCCATTGGGCATTGGGTAAAGAATTGGGATAGTTCCTATGATGTTTAGTGCGTACTTTTTAAAAAATGTAAATTAAGCTATTATTAGTTGATTCAATTACATTATTACTTTGTGGATAATAATTTGATGAAAATCGAAAAGTGATTCCCTTTTCCAAACCAAATTCAATCAAATTTAATGATGAAAAATAAGAAGCATGATAAAAAAATAGTACTAAATGATGGTGAAATTAGTAAACAAGTGTTATTTTGAGAATTGGATCACAATTTCTTAATTCAACGGTCTTA
The DNA here is from genome assembly GCA_031772625.1 of Pinus tabuliformis. NCBI lineage: Eukaryota > Viridiplantae > Streptophyta > Pinopsida > Pinales > Pinaceae > Pinus > Pinus tabuliformis. The sequence continues at coordinate 723,901,658 of CM062817.1, forward strand.
TTTTCCTTCTATGTAAGTAGTTGGTGTGAGATCCAAGTTATAGATGATGTTTGAGATAAATGTGCCATGAATTTATATTTGTTGGAATTTAAGACATGTTATTGGCATATATAGAAACTTCATTTTCCCAACCTTCTTCTTTCATAGTATCTTGATCTTGGTGTTTAGCTTCCAATTTATGAGGTTACTGACTATTTTAGTTCACCGAAATTTAGAGCCATACTCTTAACTAGACATTATATAATTTCCTTTTTCTTTCATTAAGTTCTTTTTCCAAAAAGATTGATGTAAATGATGCTTTGAAGATATAGAGTTTGAAGTTTTTGATGACATTAATTACAACATAAGATTTCTAGTCAATTGTTGGATAATTCAATTCAATTCCTTGTAGACATGTGTTCCTAAATAAAATCAAACATTCATCTTGTTCTTCATCCCTTTGTGTCAGAATAGATGCCAAATAATGTGATTATAAAAGAACTCAAGTATTCACCTTGTTCTTAATTTTTTTATGTCATATAGATGCCAAAGAACGATATGATGCAAAGCTATATAGAAGGAGTTATTTGTTGAAATTAAAATTATGTAATATGACAATGTTAATAATAATATAGTAGTCTTGATGTTTTCAAATTTATATTTTTTTGTTTACATGTATTTAAAAATAATATTATTCTTTATAACTTTTTATAATGGTTTAAAGATTTATATAAAATTGAAAAAAATAAAAATATCCCAATAAAATAAAATTGATCTTTAAATGAAATTATCATTATACAGAGGACAAATAATTGTGATTCACTTGTCCTAACACTTTACTTTCTATGACCACAAATATTATTTTCTTTATCTTCAAAATGTTTCATACCTTCTATACTTTTAAACTTTGTCTCAAATATTAAAAGTGGTTTACATTTTTAAAAAATATATTGTGACATTATCCAAGTAAACTACTTTGATTTAATTAAACAATCAAACAATCATTGGGAAGTGATATTCATAACTTGGTGAAAGGTGGCACCCATATTTATTAATCCAAAAACTTTCCCAATAAGAAAATGTTCCCCTTTCCTATAAAAAGTAATCCTTAACCAATTTGGTTAATGGTGTAAACTTGGTTATAACTACAAAACTATCATTCATTTATAATGTGGTTACCAATTAATGGTTTTTATCCTTAAGTAAACGAAGTCATTATCCTTTTTTTATATAAATTAAGAAATAGTAAAATCTATCTATTTCTCTTTCTCACTGCCACTAAATTTGCTATTGTAACGAACCTCTTTTGCCTACTTGGAAATTTCACCCTTAGGCTCCATTCAATTAACAAACTCTTCATTTATAGCTGGGTTTTTAGTGGCCATCACGAGTGTATTTAATCAATCATTACAGATATAGTGATACAATACTCTTTAGATCAACCCTTAGTCATTAAGACACAACTAGGACATGGATTAATTTATAGTATACAATTAATAGAGCTCTTTGATATCCCTATCTCATCATATTTGGAATAAATGTGTGAGTTTTGCTGTAGCTAAATAGGCTAAGAACAATGATTAAAAATCCCAATACCAGTGGGAGACATGACATCGTCAGTTCTTTAAGCAGCATGCAAGAATCATCGACAATTCTATGGGAGACATTTTTGCATAACTCTTTCACATGCATAAACCTTCAAATATAGATATGATCATAATATCTTTGACATGCATATGCATTCACACGTGAGTCACATGCATTACTCTAACCATCATTTCCATAAGAGAGGGAATTAAGCAAGCCATAATGATTTAACATCCTATCAAGTAAGGATTTAAACATGATCACCTACCATGCAAGTAAATCTCATCTGAATAGAGGGAACATCATTAAATCTATTAATATCCAATCACAGGTAATTCCTTCGAATATTCTCAGAACTAAGAAAAACTACTCATAAGGAAATTGGAATAGTAATAGAGAGAGAGAGTAAGAATCAACATACAACCATTCCATGTAAATGACACCAACTAAATCTCACTTAGAGGGAGGAGCACCACCACCCAGCCATGAATCACCTCTGATCCCCCCCAAGCTGAAGATTTTGCCAAGGATCAATTTTCCTCAATTGACCAATGCACTGGGTATTTAATACCCTCTTTCATGATTTAGTTACCATTAGTGGCATCCCACTTTATGGATTTTTCCATTTGCCTAGGTCTTATCTGGAAAAGCTCGTCTTTATCTCCCCTACACTTTTCCACATAAAAGCTTGCCTTTATCTCCCATAAAGCTTTTATGTTCGATGGATATCCAATCCATTCAAGCTTATCTAGAATCACATCTAGAAGCTTATCATGAAAGATTCATCTCTATCCCATTCCTCATGGGATTTGGCAAGCATCTCCTCTCTCTTGGTGCTCCACCCTCCAAGTGATTTATTTTATTAATTTATTTAATAATACATTTGCTTTTCATATTACATATCACCTAGCTTTCCTTAGCTTAGGTGTAGAATAGTTTAACCCACATAGGAGGGTATCAAACATAGCTTTCCTCAGCTTAGGTCTACAACCTTTAACACACAAGGGAGGATATCATACCTAGCTTTAACTTAGCTTAGGTTTACAATAATGTAGTACACAAGGGAGGGGTGTTACATACTCCCCCCCTTAAATTTTACACCGTCCTTGGTGTATCACTGCATCATATCCTCGTTCATAGGTAGCTGGTTTCTAAATCAATAGCTTTCATGGCTTTGCCATCTGATGCCATGTTTCTGATGTACATTTGTCACAAGGAGTGATCCCAGCATCTCTCGTTCCATGGCTACATTAGCCTCAAGGAGTGCTCCTAGCATCTCTCCTTTCATAGCTACCTGTCACATTTTTTCCAAACCATTTGTGAGAATTTATCGATGCAAGGTTTAACTATGATAAATATCATAATCTGTTACTATTAAAGCAACTATTGCTTATCATTTATTTTATCTGAAGAATGCATGTCCTCTGCTTGCATTCTTTCAAGCCTTTGTGTTCTTGTCGAACACTTGCTTCTTGCAGTCTCTCTGCATACAATACATCAGTTAGCATATTTTCCACATTAATATGCCTACAAAGTCATAACATATTATTTCATATCACAATATATATTCATATACATATATTCATCGTAATTGTATGTATGCCAAACTATGATGAACCATAGTTACTTATACCAAACTTACTTTCCTTCTTCAGGGAAATCTCCAGGTTTGTTTACCTGGCCAGACATCCATCTAATGACTACTACATACCTGCACACAAGGTATGTTATACACACCAATACACATTTCATTTTTCAAACTTGTAACATATGTAGTCATATGGTCCTATATGTATTGTTGTACATTGTTCAACTATGGTACAACCTATAATACCATCCTCATGGTATCACCTGCATGACATAAACTTTATCCGCATATTTTTCCACCATGTTAGTATCATACCAACATTCATTTATCATGGTTCATCTATGTAATTAAGAAAGTTTCATGTCATGTGTAAATCAATTCCAGATGTCATGTAACAATAATATCGTAACAGTCATCATGCACACTATAACTCAATCATACCCATAACTTTTAGTTTTGGGATTAAATCTGTCACCTGTACCAGGTTTTACCAACAATGAAATGTACCATAAGGTAGACTATTGACTATGATACTCAACCTATCATAGATATTTGAAGTCTCGTGATAATCGGAACAAATTTGGTTAGTTCTTAACAATTATTCCACCCTTAAACAAATTATGTCATAGGATTGGCCATTTTCCCTTTTTATACCTCTACATCTTGTTGGTCATGCATACTTCAGTGCAGGTATGACCTCATTCAATAAACAATATGCATCTGCATACATCTCCCATATAAAGGTTATAAGTGAAATCTATACTATTCATCACTTCACACTCTTTAAATCTTTATGCGAGGTGTGACCAAAGGTATTTACACATTAGTGCCTTAAATCACCCTTAAATCAAGAGATCAGTTAAGAATTCATGGTTTATGCAACAATCATTAGGCCACCCTGAATTGTTCTAATGCATCAACCCCATTATGTTTAATTTCCATGTATACCTTTTTTGGTTAAAAAGTTTTTGATCATCATTAGTGCATGATGCCTTTTTTAATACGTATACAATATATTGTATTACATCTCTGCACCCACTTCAGAATCTCATCCCATGAATTGATGTTTTTTATGCCTCTTTCATATCTCGATTAAGATATTAACTTACTTAACTAGAATCCCTCAGGTTCCAACCTATGCATGCTTATTTGCTTATGCATAATGTCCTGATAAGGTTTTGTTTCGTCAAACAATGTGTAATTGGAACATCTTCTTACTAAAATAATTCATCTATTGACAAACCATATCCAAAGTAATTTACATCATTACTTTGCATGTGAGCTGATCAACATAGCCACATTAAATTTGAAAGACAATTTTAAGGTATTTAGTCTTATAAAAGACTTGTTTTTCACATCCTCTATCCCTTCTTGGGATCTTTTAAGCATAACTTAATTTCCTTAAGTTATGTTCTTAACTAGAAACCATACAACTCATCATTTGATTTTGAATACAATTAGAATGAGGTGATGATATTACTAATTTACCTCAATGAATTTGTATTGTATTACCCTTTGCCCTTGCATAGCATCCATGCCATCTCAGAACAAATATGAGTAAAATGTTGACCATATTCACTAATTAATCATACCATTAACATAGGTGTAATGATTAAATCTCCACTTTGCCTTTATACATAGGCATCCGTTTAGAGGTTTGTTTAATGATTTTGAAGATAAACATAGTTTACTATTTGACCTCAATTACACCACATATGCAAGCATATCCATGTAGCTCATTGCACCCCCACAATGAGTTCTATATGCAAGGCATCCATGTATTTGTGTACTTAAGTACTCATTTCTTTTTGTACATGTATTATTTGTTATCAAGATTTAGTATGCATTAATATAATGGCCATGCTTTATCATGGTTACCAATTGTTTAATTATTCTCTATATATATCTACAATCATCACTTTCCAATCATGACATATAGTCATTGTGTCCTCATAGGAATGTTCAACTATAGCTTAAGTTTTGAAACTTTCACAATATATAATAAAATTTTCCTTATCTTAGAAGGGGACTTAATAAAAGTAACTTATTACCCTTAATAACATGTTACTTCTTCACTTAGCAATGTTTTATGCATGTAAACATACCAAACAACTTCTCATAACCATATACTAGATAGGCTCCCCTTTGAGCATCATTTGATCATTACTTATAATCAAAACCTATTTGCTAAAAAGTATATGATAGCAGTAATAGGTGAAACATCAACACTATTACATGTGAGACTCTGTAATTGTCTCAATCCTCATCTTCACACATTCTAAACCAACAATCAATAATTCAATCCTTTAATAACATAAGCATATTAATTAAAACACGGTCCTTCATGTCTATTTTAAGGATTTAACCCCATGTAAACTACTTTTCCCATATCGAATTTCCAAGTCTTGTCAAAAAGGTTGTCACATCAACAATTCTAATTTGCAATATACAATTAGACAATTAATGAACTCATTCATCGTGCTTTATGGAGAATTAACCACAAAGCAAACATTTTTAGAAAACATGTTTTTCATATCTTGGTTAATTTTTGTTTATTATCATTTTTTAATTTTTATTTTTTAATTTTATTTTTTTCTGACTATACTCCATTCCCCCATGAACTAGTTACACTCTTTTCTTCATTCCCTCAATGTGTAGGATTATACTTTTGGATTTTTTTATTTTTTATTTTATTTTTTACATCTCTCCTAGAGATTTCATTCCTCTTTCAGGCACAAACCGTTAATTCTAAATCCCCTTGGATTTTAAGAAGTGAATATATATTTATCTCTCACAAAATGCAGTGTTTGAATGTAACTTTAAGAGGCATATTTTACCACTGCTTAATACTGAACGTTTATTCAAGGGACGGGTAAGACTGATACTCCTTAATTCATTCTTTTATCTTAAGACAGAGAGGATTAATTTTCCGCTTATCATTTTGTTCCTAGTCTATTGTGTTAGAATGTATTGATTTAGCACCAGAATCTTGAAACTTACGAAACCCGATTCTTTTCTTGAAAATTAAGGAAAGAGCCTTAGCAGTCTTAGAAATCAACCATTAAAACCCTCATTGGTTAAGGACCGCTCTTCTTTCAAGGTATAGAAACCAGAGTCTTTCGGTAATCAGCTTTAACATCAGAGATTTTAGCAATAGTAGTATCATAAACTACTTAATTATAAAATTATTTTAGAATTTGTTAATTGATGGATTAAGCTTTGATGATGTTAATGCACAATTTTACTAACGTCGGTTCCCTACTTCTCAAGTAACTTGTGAACTTACTCTCGATAAATTGGGCAAGGAGACTTCCAACATAGCTTTCTTCAGGGTAGGTCTTCAAACTTTAACACACAAGAGAGGATATCATACCTAGCTTTAACTTAACTTAGGTTTTACAATAATGTAATACATGAGAGAGATGTTACAGCTATCCAATATGAATAGCAAACCATTTTTCATATAAATTAAGAAATAGTCCAATCTATCTATTTCTTTTTTCATATAAATTAAAAGATAATCCAATCTATCTATTTCTCTTTCTCATCGTCACTAAGTTTGCTATCCAATATGAATGGCAAACCTGAAAAATACACTTGGGATCAAATAATTTATTCAATGCCTTTTGTACCAATGACTGCAAAGTTGGCTGTTATATATTTCTAGTCTTTATAAAAAAATGAATCGACCCTAGTGATAACATGTTAGGTAATCTTCCTGTCCTAAGTCTTCACAATTGCCTACTTGTAAACTTGCTTCTCAGCTTACGGAAGTGTTTAAAATTTACATTTAAGTTACCACTCACCGAAGGATTTGGATGTATGCTTTGAAAGACGGGATTTGACTTCCTTCCACACGATCGGTGTGTGTTGTTTTTTGTATGAACTTATGAAAGCATTCCTTCCGCATACAGTCAGGGCTGGGCTAGGGGGGTACCGTCACATTTGGAGTTGCGGGATAGATATCATTGCCACCATAGAGGGAACATCTAATGATCAAACAGGATCCCTAATGTTCCTCAAACTCGAACCCATGACCACATCTGACCTCCCGCCGTCGGATCACTTTAAACCCTCATCCTTCTAAAATCCCCATTCGTTTCTCCGCTTCCACGTTCCTGCCCGCTGCTCTTCTCCTTACCTTGTCCTCTCCCCTTCCCTAGTCACCGGATCGAATCTCATGCGTTGCTATCGCCTCGCCCTCCTTCAGGATTTTCACTCTTCATCCATAAAGAGGAGACCAAGATCGCAAAGCCAGGTAGCAATACCGAGGATCTCTTCGAAATCCCAGCGGTCAGTAGTTTGAATCCTACAAAATGAACGACGGCAGAGTGCGTTGCAGAGCCTGTAAGTTTCTGAGAAGGAAATCCGTAAAAGGTTGCATTTTTGCTCCATACTTTCGCTATGATGAGGGCCCCGCACATTTCGCCGCAGTTCATAAAATTTTGGGGGCTAGCAATGTATCGAAGCTTTTATTGCATATCCCTACACCCAGCGTTGGGAGGCAGCTGTTACCATATCGTATGAGGCACAGTGTCACGCCTCTAATTCTTTTTTCGTTAAATTGGCCAGTTGCAGCACCGCCTAAGTAATTAACATCTTCCATTGTTAGCTTACTTTACGAACTACACCTTAGCATTTATCATTAAACATGAATAACATATTAATGTGCGGAAACCATTAATATGATAACATCATAGAACAACAGGAGAACAACATCACATATATAATAATCTTTTATTATATGAAGAATTTTTACAAGTGACTGAGAGCTTGGCTCCACCGGCGTTTTATCCAAGTCGGGCGCCCACTCGTGCGAGAGCGCACGGTGGTCTCACCACGACTTAACCAAAATATAATATAAGTCTTCTTTGTCGAGTTGGGTGGGTGCACCCGTGCACGACCCACCACCCAAATGCAACCCAAAAATCGCCTTAACACCTCAGTGGGTAGGCACCTTAGAACGCCCTCCACCTGTGCCTTCGTCACCCAACACTATGCCGAGTTCATCGTGTAGCTGTGCCCGACAGGTAGGAACATAACTCGTACCTCTACCGCGCTGCACCTATTATTCCTCGCATCTCTTGTTGAGACTCAAGTGCGAAGTGTGATGGTGAAAATGCCATCCTCCATTGTATGTATATATGCTTGTGTGCATGGAGGTCGCGCCCTCGATCGAACCTTCCACCTATTTGTCCAACTGCCACGTCCAAGCCATCGTTCAATGTCTTTGGAGGTCGGCCCGCCCATGGCGCGGGACCACCCCTCAATCCATCCATCGTTTGCCATCACTCTCAGTCGGCTCATGGTGTGATGAGTTCCCCAACTCGCCCTATAAAACATGGAATGCCAACATCACCTATATAACATATATTTCATCCTTGGTCACTCCACGCTCAGTTTTCATGACTTAGTCGCATCGCGTAGTGGGTGGAGCGTGCGCCCGGTCGCCTGTACCCCACAGGGCGTTACATCCCCCCCCACTCGAAATCATTGTCGCCCTCGACAATCTCGACTGCTTTAGTATCTTCCATTCATACTTCGCAATCTTCTTCTTCCATCTCCAAAGCGAGTCCTCTGATTCCCAGCTTTCCTCCTCCAGTGCATTCTTCCATCTGACAAGATACTCCTGTTTCATGTGGCAAACAATCCTTGTAGTTCTGTAGCTCAAAATCTTATCCAACTCCAGTCCTGGCTTGTCCACAATCCCGGCTGGTCCTCTCAGCGGTTCAACCCTCTTTGGATGATCAGCATCAAGTCTGCATCTCTTCAACTAACTCATGTGAAAAACTGGATGCTTCATGTGCATATGGTGCGAAAGCTCTAGCTCATAAGCAACTTCCCCCACTCTCTTCTTCACTCGGAATGGTCCCTCATACTTCTGTGTTAGTTTGCTCGCAGTCCCCTTGGTTGGCTGAAATTGCTCCCTGGTAATCCTGAGAAACACCATATCCCCCACACTGAAGTGCACATCCCATCTTCCTCGATCAGCCCATTTCTTCATTCTCCTTGTAGCTTCATGCAAGCACAACCGTGCCAACTCCAAGGTCTCATCCCAAGCCTTCATGAACTTCTTCGCATGAGGACTCCTCAAAAAACCTCTTGTCACTACGGTATGCGGTGCAACTGGCATCTGTCCATTCACCAACTCAAATGGACTATATCCCATCGCAGAACTCTTTTGAATATTGTAGCTAAACTGAGCAATATCCAAGAGTTCAGGCTGATTCTTCTGATCAGCCGTCACATAATGTCTCAAGTAATCCTCCAGCAATGCGTTGATCCTCTCGGTCTGCCCATCTGTCTGCAGATGGTAACTCGAACTCATCAACAATTCTGTCCCGACTAACTTGAACAATGTGGTCCAAAATCTGCCTGTAAAACACGGATCTCTATCCAACACGATGCTTAATGGCATCCCCCAATACTTCACTATGTTCTTAAATAACAACTCCGCATTCTGCTTGGCTCCACACGACATCTTTGTTGGAACAAAGACAACATACTTGGAAAAACGATCAACCACGACCATGATCTCATTATACCCTTGAACCTGTGGCAACTAAGTGATGAAGTCCATCGAGACACTCATCCATGGTCTCTCAGGAATCGGTAAAGGCTGCAACAGTCCTCCTTGCCTCTGATTATCGGATTTGTCCTGCTGACAAATGATGCACGTATGTACATACTCCTCTACAACTTCTCGCATCTTCTCCCAAAATAATCCTCTCTCCAAAAATGCCAAAGAATGACGCATCCCTAGGTGGCCAGCCCATGGCGAGTCATGGCACTCCTTCAAAAGGTGCCTCCTGAGCCCAGATGACTTCGGAACATAGAGTCGGTTTCCAAAGAACAAGAACCCGTCTCGTAGAAAGAACTTTCATGTCTTTCCCTCCTTTATCTGCTTCACTATATTCTGCGCCAAAGTATCGGTTTCAACACTTTCCTTAAGCTTATTCTGCATCTCTTCCAACATCTAAACTCGACTCCTACTCCTAGCTGCCCGGTCTTCTCCCTCCAATGCCGCAAGTTGTCCCTTCCTGCTAAGGGCATCTGCTACTGCATTGTGCCTTCCCGGTCTATACTCGATAGTTATGTTGAATTCTGCCAAGAAGTCCTGCCAACAAGCTTGCTTCGCAGAAATATTTGGTTGTGATGCAAAATAACTTGCTGCAACATTGTCTGTCTTGACAACAAACGACTTCCAAATCAGGTAATGCCTCCACACATGAAGACAGTGAATGATCATAGTCATCTCTTTCTCATGGACTGGATACCTTCGTTCTCTATCCTGCAACTTTCGACTCTCATACGCCATTGGATGCCCATCCTGCATAAGAACCCCTCCTATGGCAAAATCCGAAGCATCTGTGTGTACCTCAAACAGTCTCTCGAACTCAGGCAACTTCAGTATCGGTGCTGTAACCATCATCTTCTTCAAGTCATCAAATGCCTTCTAACATTTATCCGTCCAACTCCACCTCTTGTCTTTCTTCAATAGGTCTGTCAGTGATGATGTTACCTTGGAGTACCCCTCTACGAACTTCCGTTGGTAGTTGGTCATGCCTAAAAACACCCTCATCTCATGGACATTCTTTGGTTCAACCCAGTCCTCGATCGCCTTCACTCTGCTCGGCTCCATCCGTATGTACCCTTGACCAACAATATGTCCAAGGAACGAAATTTTGGTCTAAGCGAACACACACTTAGACTTATTCAAGAACAACTGATTTTCTCTCAGTGCCTCGAACACCATCGACAAGTTCTTCTTATGATCCTCCATGTTGTCACTGTACACCACTATATTGTCCAAGTACACTACTACGAACGAATCCAAGTATGGTCGTAGGACATCATTCATCAAAGTGCAAAATGTAGCAGGAGCATTACACAACTCGAATGGCACAACAAGGAAATCAAAGCTACCATACCTTGTTACTATCGCGGTCTTCTTCTCGTCTCCTTCAGCTATCCGCACCTGATAATACCCATGCCTCAAGTCCAGCCTGGAAAACACTCGGGCTTTCGCAAGCTTGTCAAAGCAATCAACAACCAATGGCAAAGGATACCTGTTCCTTACGGTCTGCTTGTTCAATGCACGGTAATCACAGCACATCCATAGCTCATTCAAATCTTTTTTTTGCTGGAACAATACCGGAGCTCCATAAGGGGACCTTGAAGGTCTGATGAAACCTGCATCAGCTAACTCCTTTAGCTGTCGTTTCAATTCCTCCAACTCAGGTCCTAACAACCGATAAGGTGCTTTAGCCGGGGGTTGCTTTCCTGGCTCAAGCTCAATGCTATGGTCCACTGAACGCCTTGGTGGAAGCTTCTTTGGTAGGTCATCAGGCATCAAATCCGCATATTTGGTCAGCACCTCAGAAATCTCGGCTAGAACAGGTGTCCCCACTCCATCACCATCGACATCCTTGAACATCACCGCATATGTCTCCATATTTGACTCCTTCATAGCCTTCTCCAAACTCAGTGCCGAAACATGCTACACCTTGACTTCCCTCCTTTGCCTATGAGTGGGCAAAGTCCAAGTTTGTGACTGTCCAACCAGCACCACCTCATCACAGAAGGGGACAACAATAGCCCTGTTGCCCTTCAAGAAATATTGTCCAAGTATCATATCAAAGTCGTTCATCTCCATCACTGTGAAGTCCAACTGACCCTTACAGTCTTTTATCTGCACAGGCACTTCGTGTGCCAAACCCGCCACTTTAGCTCTAGAGTTCACTACCTTGACTTCCAAATTCGATGGGAAGATCATCAGTCCAACCTCTTTTGCCAACCGTGTCGTCATGAAGTTATGAGTGGCTCTCGTGTCCACCAGAGCTTGAATGGTCTTGCCATGAACCATCAAGTCCACGAAACCCAGATTGTTAATCCACGATTTCTCCATAACTTTTCCCTGCATACATGTCTGTTCTCTGCGTTCATCAAGCAATGGCTTCACTCCCTGTGAACCTGCTTTGATACCACCTGTCATGAAGTGCAGGTGTGTATCATCTTCATCATACACCGGCTTCACTCGTTGTGAACCTGCTCTGATACCACCTGTCATGCCCCCAATTCTTTTTTCGTTAAATTGGCCGGGTGCGGCACCGCTAAGTAATTAACATCTTCCATTGTTAGCTTACTTGACGAATTATGCCTTAACATTCATCATTAAACATGAATAACATATTAAGGTGCAGAAACCATTAATATAATAACATCATAGAACAGCAAGAGAACAACATCACATGTATAATAATATTTTATTATATGAAGAATTTTTACAAGTGATTGGGAGCTTGGCTCCACCGACGTTTTACCCAAGTCGGGCGCCCACTCGTGTGAGAGTGCACGTTGGTCTCACCACAACTTAACCAAAATATAATACAAGTCTTCTTTGCCGAGTTGGGTGGGCGCACCCGTGCACGACCCACCACCCAAACGCAACCCAAAACTCGCCTTAACACTTTGGCTGGCTGGCGCCTTAGAATGCCCTCCACCCATGCCTTCGTCCACCCAACACTATGCCGAGTTCATCGTGCAGCTGTGCCCAACGGGCGAGCACATAACTCGTACCTCTACCACGCTGCACCTCTTGTTCCTCGCATCTCTTGTTGAGACTCAAGTGCGAAGTGCGATGGTGAAAATGCCATCCTCCATTGTATGTATATATGCTTGTGTGCGTGGAGGTCGTGCCCTCGGTCAACCCTTCCACCTATTTGTCCAACCGCCGCGTCCAACCCATCGTTCAATGTCTTTGGAGGTCGGCCCGCCCATGGCGCAGGACTGCCCCTCAATCCATCCATCGTTTTCCATCACTCTCGGTCGGCTCATGGTGTGACGAGTTCCCCAACTCGCCCTATGAAACATGGAATGCCAACATCGCCTATATAACATATATTTCGTCCTTGGTCATTCCACGCTCGGTTTTCATGACTTAGTTGCATCGTGTAGCGGGTGGAGTGCGCGCCCGGTCGCCTGTTAACTGCAGGGCGTTACACACAGGCTCGAGTCCAAGATCCCGTCTATGGCTGTGTTGCGCACATTTACAGGTTGCGAGTTTGCAGGAAGAGCTGGCAATTATGCATGCACAACTAGCAAGTCGCATGTCGTCTGGATCAGCATCGACCTCCTCGAATTATCTTGCCATGTCTTTATTGTCGTACAGTCAGCATCCACATCAATTTCCTGCACACCTCTCCTCACCATGTCAATCAATCCCCCAGCACTACAGCGCTCTCCTCTCTTGTGTTAGGAAGGAGAAACCCTGTGATTTGGACTGTGAGTTATTTCTGGTCCATACCCTTATTCGGAGAGGTTAGGATATTTCAATAATTTCAATTTGCCGATGTCTATATTTTTGAATAATTATTAGAAGTGAGGATTTAACTAGATTTATTTTTAAAGTAATTGTTAGGTTATTTTACTATTTTTAATTAAATTGATTAATTACAAATTATATTATATTAATCATAGTAATGAGTGATTTATATTTTTTAAATCCCTAATATTAATCATTTATAATATTGTAATAAAATTTATATTTTCGAATAAAATTATTAGATATGAGGATTTAATTATATTTACAAATTAAATATTAAGATTTATTTTTGAAGTAATTGTTGTGTTATTTTAGCGTTTTTAATTATATTGATTAATTAAAAATATATTATATTAACCATAGTAATAGTAATGAGAAGTGACTTATATTTTTTTGAACATGTGATATTAACAAGTTATAATATTGTCATAAAGTTTATTTACAAATTAAAAGTTTTCATGATAGAATGAGGCAATTCTTTATTGTTATAAGAGTGTTTATTTTAAGCTAAGACTTCCAAATTTTAATTTAATTATCAATATTTATTAGGTGGATGATGGGGATTAAACTTCTATGGAATATTTTAGAATATTCGTAGTATTAGAAGTTGAGGTTTATCTTCAAAGTGGTTTTGTTTTTTTTGTCTTTTAATTAAGTTGATTAATTAAAAAAATATCATATGGACAAGTGTAAGACTAAATGAGTTATGATTTTTTGGGTATGAAGTATTAATATGTTGTAGTATTGGTCAATAATATTGTAACAATGCATATTTTACATATTAAGAATGTCCATGATAAAATGGTGGTAAATCTTCATGATTAAAAATTTTGTTAATATTTTTTTAATAATAATAATAATTATAATAATTTAAAAAAAAGTTATAATTTAATTAGTTTTTATGATTTCGTTTTATTTTTATTTTTTAATTTTAACAAATTAAGATGTATAATGAAATAAATATTTCAAAATTTATTATGATTGCTGTCTCTCGTATAATGGTCTAATATATGTAACTTTACTAGTTTAAATCAAATTAAATTTATTTTCATTCATCATTTTACAACAAAATAGCTATAAGTCTTATGAAATACTTGATTCATGGTTTGATTTTATAATGGGGAGTTTGACTTAGAAATAGTCTACTCATTCATTTAAATAGTAATTATGAAATTAAGTTCGGTGAATAATATTCCATACAATTTTTATAAATTGACAGTATTCTATATTTTTTTTCTTATTAATTAAATATATATTAAACATGTTTAGTGTAATTTCAATGTTAATCATTATATATTATATTTTATATATTTAATGTAATTCTAATATTAATGAGTTAAGAATTATAACTAAGAATTATATTAAATTTATATATATTTTTATAAATTTTAATTTTATTATGTGTTTTTCATTTTTCTATTATAATTGTTATTATTAAAAATGAAATGATAATTTTTTTTTCTTATATCGTTAAAGAAACATATAGTAGTGATAATGTATTTTTCTCTATTGAATCATGTAGAAAAGGATGCACTATGATCACTTATTGCTATATTTAGTCTCACCTTTTTTATTTATTTTTCATTCAATTTTAATTTTTTCGTTCAGTGCTGAATCAAATAAATAATTGGTTGGCAGAGAGAGTTCTGCAAGAATAATTAAAAAGCGAAATTAAAAAGTTCAGTGCTAAATCAAATATTTGGTTGGCAGAGAGAATTCTGCAAGGATAATTAAAAAGCGAAATTAAAAGTATTATTGAGAAATTAAAGAATTTAAATTGCTAAAAGCAAAATTTTTAACTCGGAAAAATAATTCAACTTTAACTTTCCCTTTTGAAACAAATTCTTGTAATAAAATAATGTAATATAATAAATAATTCATTTCATTTATATGTAATAAAATAATGTGATATAATAAATAAGTGGGAGTAAAAAACATATAAACATAATTAATATACCCGTTATTCACCAATTGTAAATGTATTATATATTCTAATAAATTATTCAACGGCATTTGAAAATTTTGAATTAAAGATATAAAATTGCATTCTTACTTTATTGTAAACATAATAATTTATTTTTAATGCATCATCATATGTATAATAAACCTCATAATATGTATAACCAAGTTATTAATGAGTATATAAAGAAAATAATTAACTAGGAATGAAATTTTTATGGTTAATAATTTTGTTTCATGTTTTTTTATATTTAATTTATATATTAATTTTTTAATAATAATAATAATAATAATTTTATAATTTAATTTATTTTTATATTTTAACAAAATAAAATAAAATGTATAATAAAATAAGCGTATGTTTATTAATTATTTAATTTATATTTTGTAAATGGTTTTACTGATTTAAGTTACGATTAAATTTGCTTTTACTCGACTTTCTCAACAAAATGACTATAAGTTTTATAAGATGCTTGATTCATAGTTTTAACAATAAAAGAAAGCTTGACATAAAAATAATCCACTCATTTTGTTATATAGTAAAAGGGATATAATTATGAAATTCATATGGCGTGCATAATTTTCCATACAATGTTTATGAAGCGAGACTACTCTATGTTCTTATATTATTCACCGAATGTATATTTTACTAAATTGGCGTGCATAATTTTCCGTACAATGTTTATGAAGTGAGACTACTCTATGTTCTTATATTATTCACCGAATGTATATTTTACATATGTAGTGTAATTTCAATATTAATGGGTAACCAAATGCATATTCGACGTGATTAGTTTAATTTTGGTATTAATTAGTTAAATGTGATAATAAAGTATATATAATTAGTTTTCTTTAATAATGAAAATTACGAATTTTTAAAAGAAAAAATATATATAATTAGATAAAATATATATATATATATATATATATATTATATATATATATATTTTATCTTATTATAATTAAATTGTATCATTAAAAAAAATATAAAATATAATATAGTTATATTATTAATTTTTTTTAAAGTTTGGTAGGATTATTTTTTATCATGTCTAACTTCTTAGGCACAAGATTTGCACAATATTTGAACCCAAGATTTTCGGTTCTGTGAGACTTCATTTCTATGGCCATTGCCAATTGAGCTAGCTCAAGCAAACTATATTATTAAATTTTATTATTTATTAAATAATATATTATACTCAAATTTTATTAATTGTATTATAGTAAAAAAAAATGTTATTAATAAAAAAAAATTATAAATTTTTTTTTATTAATTTTATCGTAATCAAATTTTATTATTAATAAAATATGATGATGATGATGATGATTAATGTCCACTAAGACCAATGTGGTTTATAGGACCTCAAGAAAAGAGAGTCTAATTGTCATTCTTCAGAATCTTGTTTCTGTGATCGAAGAGCAGGGAAAGAAGCCTTCCAAGGTCGCTATAGTTGGGTTGGCTTAACAAGTCAAGAAGATTGGAGGTGTGGCTGACGAAAGGGAATTGAGAGCGGATGTGGGCAAGAGTCGAGCTGTCTAAAAGGAAGTGCTTTTAATCTTCCACCTTCTTAGTATCACAAAGCTAACAAATTCTATAGTCCTAGGGAGTATTGGGAGTAGACCACTACTCGATCTCACTCTGAAGCTCATGAGAATGATTTCTAATCCTACCGATGTTCATTTTCTTCTTAGTGCTAGCCAACATAGAGAGATAATTCTAGTTATCGAGGGTGGGGTTGATCACCTCCTTATAGTACCTTATCTTCCCTTTACCCTCCAACTCCTTAGCATCCCACATCTTGTCCTTAAAACTAGAGGTAATAGTATCTTTCATAATTTCCTTGCTTCCCATGATGATCTCCTCCTTAATCCTCGCCAAGATTGAGCATCCTGATGCCACCCATTCTTGAGGCATAGGTGAGGGTTTTGACTAAAGTTAGAATCAATTTTTGGGAGCCTCTTGGATTCCATATTGTGAAGCTTATTCTTATACATCATATATCTAAACATATCCACACTTTCAATGGGGGATAGGACAACTTCGATCAAGACGACAGGATAAGGAGTATTTCCCTTGATCTTGAGGTTATAGGTTATGAATTTCTTTTGGATCATCTCAATCTTTCTCTATGACTCCTTAGATATACTGAACTACAAAACTTCATATCCGTATAAGATAACAGGGCTGACGAGCGTCTTAAAGAGGAACCTTTTTTTACTCCAAATGTAAAGATTGACTCACTTACAATTGTTTTCAAGCTCATAATAAGCTTTCCAACCTCAAATAATTATTTTCTCGATGCTATAATTCCATTTGAGCTGATGAGGAAAGTCAATACCCAAATATTTATAAGAAGAAACCTGCTGAAGACAATGAGT
This sequence comes from Pinus tabuliformis, assembly GCA_031772625.1. NCBI lineage: Eukaryota > Viridiplantae > Streptophyta > Pinopsida > Pinales > Pinaceae > Pinus > Pinus tabuliformis. The sequence continues at coordinate 723,919,474 of CM062817.1, forward strand.
ATCATAGAAGAAACTACCATGGGTGATCTTTTTGGATTTAATGATCATGACTTTAGTCTTGTTGGTATCAACTGTCATACCCATCTTGGAACAAAAGACATGTAGACTCTTAAGCTACTTGTCTAGGTCATCATGGATCCTTGCAAGAAGAAAAATATCATCAACATAAAGGAGACGAGTAATGAAAATACCAGCAAGCTCGATGACTTTGTAGCCCACAATTTCCAGACACTCCTCTAATTTATCGATGTAAATACCAAAAAGGGTAGGGGAAAGGTGACAACCTTGCTTTATCCTGATATTACATTTATTATCTTTAGACCACCCTTCGTTGGTCTTAAAATTATTAATCACAGTCTCGTAGAAGTGGATCACAACAATCCTCAGTTCAGGAGGACCATGATCTCTTCAAGCCTCTCCCATAGCTTATCTCGGGGGATAGTTTCAAAATATTTTCTAAAGTCCACAAAACAATAGAAGGGATCGGTTTTACAATTGCGACATTCCTCCATGATGATCTTAAGGTTGAAAGGTAGTCAATGGTCGAGTGATGTCTCCTAAAACTAGCTTTCCCTTTAGCTCTTTTACCCTGGTTCTCAAGCCAAAGGCTAAGCTTTTTTTCTAGAATGAGCCCATAAAACTTGGCTAGGATGTGGCTAATCATAATGGTCATGTAGTTAGAGGGAATGCTTTTGTCCCCATTATTAAATATAGGCATAATAAGGCTTTGTGTCCAAATCTTAGGGAAGTCATGCTTTAAATCCAAATTGAGAAGCTTGTGGAGATGAGGAATAAGGATATATTTTCCCATTTTAAAGATCTTAGCTTGGTAACCTTCAATATATTTGGCTTTCCCATTAGCGATCTTATTAATCCAAAACTCAACATCTTTAGAGAAAAAGTATCATCATTAATAGGAGTGTTTAAGATGGTGCCGATGGTGTCCAGAGAGTCTTACACCTTTTTAAGATAGTTATTCCAATTTTCTAGGGGAATAGAATGATTATCTTTAGTTTTACACACAAGAACATTCTGCCAAAACTTTCTGGGCACAACTTTAGAAAGGTGGAGAAGATTCTCTTGTCTCTTATTAATATATGACGTCTTCTTCCTCTTAATGAGAGATTTGTATATACTTATATTCTGGACCTTAATTCTTTCATTAGGGGCATTTTTGATTGATTTTCTAGTAATTTTACAGCCTTTGGCAATTTTTTAGATTCTTCTATGTTGTATTAGTTACTTTATCCCAATTTATCTTTTCATTAACAATGCATTCAATTTGTCAGCAGTGTAATCAATCATAAATGTAACTGAAGAAAGAAAAATATATGCAGTGATAGAGAAGACAATAACACAACCATAAGATACAGTAGATTGGTCCAAGACTAGGGAAAAAGCCCACTAGGGGGAAACCCTTTCAAATCTTCTTCTTTAGTAGATTGTCATAAAAATATTTTAGCAGAGAGTAAAATAAGCTCAATACATGTGATTTGCAACGAATAACAATGAACCAGATCTACATATCTACATATCTATTATAACAATAGAGAAACCTAGATCTACCATATTACTAAATCCAACTGATGTCATGATGTCAAAACCTTAGATCTGAACTGGTTCGCTCTCATCTACATTGTCTGTGAGTGACTGATGCTTCTGGGTTGTTCTCACGAATATACTATGTGAGTGAATGTAACTACATAGTCGCACTTAAGAGGTCACTATGTGTGTGACTCTGCCACTGAATTGCAAAGAAGAAAAGTTGCTCTCTTATCGAGCTGTGCGAGTGACTAGAGAGCCAAAGTCACACCCTCGTTAAGCTATGCGAGTGACTACGACGACAGGGTCTCTCTCAGGTCTACCTAATGCGAGCGACTGGGGAATAGATCCTTCTGATCTACCTTGGAAACCAGAGTTGCTCTCATTGAACTATCTCCGAGCGACCAAAGAGACAAAGTCGTTCTTTAGCTTACTCTGTGCTTGCGACCGAGGATGAAAAACTTCAGATTTGTGCCAGCGACCAAGATCCAGAAAACCCTAACCTAGAGTGAACCTTTCACCTGTAATTTGGGACCCAATGCAAACTTCTATCGATGAACCTCTGCGAGCCAAAAAAAATAAAATAATAGAAAGATGGTGATAATACGATGAAATGAACTTGAGGTCGCTTCCTTTTATAGATTTTCCTAAGGGTTAACTTGGGGTTAAGATTGACCCAAGTAGTTATGCATGTGGTTAGGGCTGACCCATTCCGTAATGTATGCATGAATAAAATAATTCAAATTTTAACTTTTGTTTAACCAAATTAGGTGATATTTAGATTGATTTTGGTCCTCTCGAAAACAATAATTTAATGAACATATTATCTTGATCATCTGAGTTTTCTAATGTGGATTTTGACCCTATTTGCAAAAATTAACACTCCCTCTCAGCTAGGAAGAATTCCCCCTTTCAATATATGTCATTCTTCGCTCAACTCTATCTGCTAAAAATTTCTCGGATCTAGAAGAAGAATTGGGGAGAAATAGCTTCCAGCCTTATCTAGAAATAGAAATCATCATACAAGGGAGTAAATACTACACCTTTGAATCATATTGGGTTATCTCAACCCATGCTATTTCCTACTAATCTTCCCATTAATGAACCTAAATAGTAATGTGGTATAACACCTACTTCATAATCATCTTGGGTTGCACACCCCCAAGTACACTCTCACTCGTTGGCCAAATGAGGGGCATTACTCCCAACAAACATGACTTGTGGGTATGATGCCAATTGGGTTATACTCTGCAAAGACCAAGATAGGGTGATCTACAAATCCAACCCTATTGGTAATATATAGGGATAACACCCTATTATCTAGAGTTCCCTCAATCCCAGGAGCCCTCCATCTCGATTCCTCACCCTCGAAGCTCAAACAGAGTAGGAAGAGTTGGCCCAGTGTTCTTGATTAGCACTGCCCCTCATATGGAGGGGAAACATCCATTAGTCCAAGCTGCTCTCTGAAGAACAAGAATTTTCTCTTGGGTAATGCCTTCGTGAGAATATCTACAATCTGTTCATCTGACGATATGTGATGAAGCTTGATAGCTCCTCTCTGTATCATGTCTCAAATGAAGTGATATTGAATTTAAATATGCTTGGACTTGTCATGAAACATGGGATTTTATGCCAAATGGATCATGGGATTTTATGCCAAATGGATCCCACTTTTATTGTCACAGTATATCACTATAGTATCCAGGACCTGCTCAAGTAGCTCTCCAAAGATCTTTCTCAACCAGACTACTTCGCAGCTAGCCATGCTAGCAACAATGTATTCTTCTTCGACTGTGCTCAATGCTACAAAATTTTGTTTCCTGCTCATCCAAGATATCATGGTAGATCCAAGGCTTAAGCAACATCTAGATGTACGCTTTCTATCAATAACATTTCTGGCCCAATCATAATCAGTTTATCCATGAAGTTGAACATTTCCTGCAGAATACCTCAAGCCAAGTGTAATTGACCCATGCAAATATCTCAATATGTGTTTAGCAACTATCCAATGTGAGTGGTGGGGTTCGGTCATGAATTGACTCAAAGTGTTTACTGCATAGCATATGTCTGGATGAGTGTTCACAAGGAACATTAGAGCCCCAATCAGTTGTCTATAGTGAGATGGATTTTCTAAGTCTGGTCCTGCAACATCTCTGCATTATTTCTTGAAGTTCATTTCCATTGGAGTGACCATATATTTATATTCAATCATTCCAAATCTTTCCAGCAACTTTACAAGTATTTTCCTTGTGAAAGGAAAATATTACGAGGATTTTTCCACACTTCAAGACCCAAAACGTAGTGCATGAGACCAAGGTCTTTCATCTCAAATTATGAGGCTATCTTCCTCTTACATTCGATCATTAGAGGCTCACTACTTGTCAAAAATAGATCGTCAACATATAAAACCAAAATCAATGGAATACCTTGGACTAAATTTAAGTAGAGGTTGGGATTGAAATTACTTCTTGTGAATCCCATCTTCAATAACTAATTGCCAATACATGCATACCAAGCTCGGGGGGCTTGCTTCAATATATATAATGACTTCTTCAACTTGCAGACATGTGTTCTTCGATCTTCCACTTCGAATCCTTGTGGCTGTTCAACATATACCTTTTCCTGTAACATGCCATGAAGGAATGTAGTCTTTACATCCATATGATGAAGAGTCCATCTTTGACTTTCAAAAGGACAACTATAGAATGAATTGTTGTATATTGAGCTATAGGAGAAAATATGTCATCATAATATTCTCCCTCTTTTTAAGAGAAGCCTCGAGCCACAAACCTTGCTTTATATTACTCAATGCTACCATCAATTCCATGTTTGATTTTAAATAGCCATTTTGATGTCACAACAAAATTCCCTTTCGGTCTAGGTACAATGTCCCATACATCATTTTTTATAATTGATTCATATTCTTTAGCCATAACATCCTTCCAAAATTGTTCTTTTGTAGCTTCTTCAAATGTGGATGGTTTGACGTGAATCATAGTACATAGAGCAATAACATGTCCCTGATACCCGCATGGTTGTTTCTTTTCTCTGTATGATCTACAAATGGGGACATTTGTTTTAGTATCTTGTAAAGTATCTTGAAGCCAAAGTGGTCTCTTCTTGGAGGGAGGATCACTTGGAGGAGGATCTAACGGATCTATAGGCCCTATGGGATTATCAATCATATCAGATTCAGGTGAAGATGGACCATCTAGAGTATCCCAATCACCATTCTCTCCCTTGGGAGGAGGAGGTGGAGGAAGAAAACTTGTTTTACCAATAGCTGCATCTTCATCAAATGTTACGTCACTACTAATTTTGACCTCCCTCTCACGAGGAATATAAATTCTATATGCCTTAGAATTTTCAGAATAACCCATAAACATACCTTTTCTACCAGTAGCTTCCAGTTTTTTCCTTTTGTCTTTTGGAACTTGAAAATATATTGGGCATCCAAATACACGAAGATGGTTGATATCAGGCTTAGTGCCTGTGAATATTTCCTCAGGAGTCTTCTTTTCTAATGCTTGATGAGGCACCCTATTTTGAACATATATAGTAGTAGATGTCGCTTTAGCCCAAAGGAACTTTGGAACCTTTTGGTCCTATAGCATAGCACGAGAAGCTTCTAATATGGACATGTTCTTTCTTTCAACTAGACCATTCTGTTCAGGAGTATATGGCTCAATTGTTTCCTTCTTGATTCCGTCTTTCTTGCAAAATTCTATGAATTCTTTTGACATGTATTCTCCTCCATTATCAAACCTGAAGACTTTGATTCTCTTTCCTAATTGATTTTCGATCAAGGATTTGAATTCATTTAATGTTTTAAAGGCTTCATCCTTGTGCTTAAGATAGTATATGCATGTCTTTCTTGAGAAGTCATCGATATAGGTAATGTAGTAGAGATGACCACCAACAGAATGTACATGCATCATACCACATATATCAGAATGAATGAGATGAAGGATGTCATGTGTTTTTTTCTTACTAGAGGGAAATGGTCCCCTTGTTTTCTTTCCACTTGCACAACTTGGGAAAAATCCATCATGATGAGCCTAAACATAGGGAATACCAGAGACCAATTTCTTTAGTTTCAAAAGTGCATCATAATGAAGATGAGCCAATCTGTGGTGCCATAATTAGCTCAAATGATTAGTATTATGGACCAATGCAAAGAGAGGTCTTCCAGTGACCTATAGAATCCTTCAAATCTCGATCCTAGTGTGAAAGCATCCCTCATAGGTGAATCGGCAGGCCAAGTTAGAAATTTAGTTTTGATGATGGAAACCCTCATACCTTTGGCTTTCAATGCAGATACAGATACTAGATTCTTCATTAAACCTAGTATATACATGACATGATATAGTAGAACTGGTTCCCTAGAATATAGCTAAAATTTGATGGACCCAAAACCTTTCACAAGATGAATAGAGTTGTCTCCAAGAATGATATTTATCTCAGTCTCCCTCTCTACCAGATTAAAGAGGAATTATTTATAACCAGAGAAATGATGAGTGGCCCCACTATAAACCAACCAACTATCCCACGAATCCAGTGGAGAAGAACTAGTAAGAGAATTAATGAGAATGTATTCGGGTTTATTTACTGCATTACTTTCATACCTGGGAGCCCTTGACTCCTTTTAAGAAGGGAATGTTCTTCACAATCACTTGAGGAGTCTCTTCTGAATCTTCTATCATAGTTCCTCCTTTAATAGTATTTTCTTCTTTTGTCATTATAGTTGCTTCTAGTGTTGTAGTGATGTATTTTGTTCTTCTTGAGAAAATCATGATAAAAGTGACCTTTCTTATGGCAATAGAAGAATTCAACCTGAGATAATGATTTGTCATTTCTTCTTTTTGAGTTTTGAGAAGGAGGCTTCCATGATGGACCTCCTTTTGTATTCTTCTTCTTGTCATGAGTGATATATGTAGTAGGATCTCCCTCTTCATGCTTTTGAATCATTCCTCTTGCTATAATCCTGGATTCTTCTTGCGTGAGCTTCCCAAAAATTTCGTCAAATGTCGGAAGGACATTGTTGTTGCTGATTTTAGTAATGAAGGTTTCCAAAATGGGAAGGATACCTCTAAGAGTCACAAACACTAGATCCCTATGCGACACATATTCTCTAACCCTCTGTAATTGATCTCTAAGGTGAGAGATCCAAATAATGTAGGATTGAACCGTTTCCCCTTTGTTCATCTTAGTTTCCTCGAGTTGATATTTCAGAGTGATGATTTTATTCAAGTTGTTAACTTATACATGCCATCTATCTTATCATACATATCTTTAGACTTTCATAAATTCCCAACATAAGCAAGTAAATGATCTTGTAAACCATCAACTATAATTTGCTTTTATTTAGACTCACCTTTCTTATACCTGTTCTTGAGAGTGTTGTCTAGAGGCTCATGCATCCTTCCTTGAATTTATTCCAACACATCATTGTCATTAGCTATGATCTCCAATTTGACTTTCCATGCAACAAAGTTTGATGCATCACCCAACTTTTCATGCTCTTTGAAGGTAGAGGATGTAATCTTGACTTTGAATAGGGGATCTGCTTTCTGATGGAGAGGGGTTCAAAGCTTGTCTTCCCTTGGGCTTGAATTTCACCTTAGCTTTGATTCCATGTTAATTTTAATATTGTTCTATGCTGTATCAGTTACTTTAGCCCAATTTATCTTTTCATTAACAATGCATTCAATCTTTTAGTAGTATAATCAATCAGAAATGTAACTGAGGGAGAATAATATATGTAGTGATAGAGAAGAAAACAGCACAACCATAAGAGATAGTAGATTGGTCCAATACCAGGGAAAAACCCCACTAGGGGGAACCTTTTAAAATCTTCTTCTTTTGTAGATTGTCATAAAAATATTTTAGCAGAGTGTATAATGAGCTCAATACATATCATTTGGAGTGGATAACAATAAACTAGATCTACAGATCTACAGATCTATTATAACAGCAGAGAAACCTAGATCTACCATATCACTGAATCCAGTTGATGTCAAGACATCAAAACCCTAGATCTAAACTGGGTCACTCTCATCTACAATGTCTGCGAGCGACTGACACTTCTGGGTCGCTCTCATGAAGACAATGTGCGAGCAACTGTAACTGCAGAGTTGCACTCAGGAGGTCTCTATGAGTGTGATTCTGGCACCGAAATGCAAAGACCCAAAGTCACTCCCTTATCGAGCTGTGCAAGCAACTAGAGAGCCAAAGTCATAGCCTATCTAAGGTGTGCAAGTGATTGTGATGATAGGGTCACTCTCAGGTTTACCTAATGCGAGCGACTGGGGACTGTATCCTTATGATCTTCCTCTGAACCGAGAGTCACTCTCATTGAACTGTCTCTGAGCGACCAAAGAGGAAAAGTCTCTCTCTGCCCTACTCTATGCCTGTGATCAAGGACGGAAAGCTTTAGATATGTGCCAGCAACCGAGATCCAGAAAACCCTAACTCAGAGTGAACCTTTCACTTGTAATTTCACACCCAATGTGAACTTCTGTTGATGAACCTGTGCGAGCCAAAAAAAAATAAAATAATAGAAATATGATGATAATATGATCAAATGAACTTGAGGTTGCTTCCTTTTATAGGTTTTACTGAGGATTAACTTGGGGTTGAGATTGACCCAAGAAATTACTCATGTGGTTAGGGCATACCCATTCCATAATATATGCATGAATAAAATAATTCAAACCTTAACTTCTGTTTAACCGAATTAGGTGATCTTTAGGTTGATTTTGGTCCTCTTGAAAAGAATAATTTAATGCACATATTATCTTGATCATCTGAGTTATCCAATGTGGAATTTGACCCTAGTTGCAAAAATGAACAGAGGGAATGCTTTTGTCCCCATTTTTAAAGATAGGCATAATAAGGCTTTACGTCCAAAGCTTAGGGATGCCATGATTTATAACCAAATTGAGAAGCTTGTGGAGATGAGGAATGGGGATAGATTTTCCCATATTAAATATCTCATCTTGGTAACCTTCAATATCTTTGGCTTTCCCATTAACAAGCTTATTAATCCCAAACTCAACATCTTCCAGAGAAAAAAATATCATCCTTAATAGGAGTGTTTAAGATGGTGCCCATGGTGTTCGGAGAGTGATACAACTTCTTAAGATAGTTATCCCAATTTTCTAGGGGGATAAAATGATTATCTTTAGTTTTACACACAAGCACATTCCTCCAAAACTTTTTGGTCGCAATTTTAAAAAGGTGGAGAAGATGCTCTTGTCTCTTATTAATACATGGCCTCTTCTTCCTCTTACTGAGAGCTTTGTATATACTTATATTATGGAGCTTAATTATTTCATTAGGGGTGTCTTTGATTTCTTTCGTGGCAATTTTACAGTCTTTGTCATACCAAGGATTGAGAGTTCTAAAATTTTTCTTATACAAAGTCTTATTAGAAAATTTTCTAATGGTGGTGGAAAGGGTAGTAGTAAAATGTTAATAGATTTTATCAATGTTGTTATTATAAGTCAGGGGGCCTGAATTCCTTTCCAAATCCCTTAAGAAAAGGTCAACATTACTTCTATTGAAGTGAATGTAACTTTTTCTTTCACTATTCTCCTACATGCGGGTGGTATGCATAACAAGATTGAGGGATAAAGACAAAGGTGTTCAGAGTCAGGCTCGTACTCATTACGAAGCTCAAAGTTTGTAATATGGTTAAGGACATGGATGTCAGAGATCACATAATCCATCATACTTCTACCTAGCCCATGGAAACAAGTCATCTGACTAGAGAGAGACCATTTATTAATACCTACAAATGATTAGGTCCTCTGAACTACAATTTTTGAGGAGCTCAGTGCTGAATAAGTTCTCAATTATGTCTTTAGATTTTTTCTTTAATCTATTAGCTAAGTGACCATCCTCATCAAGCCACAAGGGATCAGGGTTAGAGTTGTTACTTAACATAATAGCTTGGATAGTAGCAATCTAAGCATTAAAGTCCCCAAGAAAAATGATATTGCCATCATTCCTTACGTTGTAGATTCTTATACATCTTATTTTTCTTATCCCGAACCATTCTTATCCCATTTTCTTATTTTATTATTTAAAAAAATAATCCCAAAAATTATTATTAATAGAATATATATCATAATCAAATTTTATTAATTGTATTATAATTAAAATTTTATTATTATGAAGGGGAAAAATTTACATACTATAACAAATGTATATCGTTAAAGAAACATATAAGGGTGATATTGTATTACTCTATATCGAACCAGGTATACAAGGAGGCACTATTATCACTCACTATTATATTTAGTCCTTTTTTTCGTTCTTTAAACTTTTAATGTCTTAATCATCTAAGCATTGAATTCTAATTTTTTCAGTGCTAAATCAAATACCTAGTTGGCATGGAGAATGGAGAATTATTCAAATAATAATTAATGAATAAAATTAAAATTACTCTCTACGAATAAAATTTCTAAAAATATTTAATTGTTAAATGTAAGTTTTAAAATTTGGAATAACCATTCAACTTTAATTTTTTTTAAATAAAAATATTTTTTTTTATATTATTCATATAAATGAAATAATACCCACGGGGCTTTGGATTGACGATGAATGGGTGCACTGTTAAGGCACTCCTTGCGATAGGTCACCGGTTCAAATCTACTGTGGATACTTAAGTTAGTCTTAACTAGAAAAAAAATATATAAATGAAATAATGTATTATAATATATAAATGTTGCAAGAAAGTTTAGTTTTTGCTATGGATATTAAGGATTATGTTGCTACAAAATTTGTATATAGAAGCCGCTAGTATGATACATATAAAGCATACTATGAAATATTTAAATTAATATTAGTATAATACGGGAATATTAATATATATATTTTATATATGCAATCTAACAAAAAAATGATTATTCTATGAAACTGATATACAAAGCACAAATGTATTCGGATTTATATGACAAAGTTTGAAAATTTATATTTCCCCCCATAAAAATATATCTTGTAATTCAATTACGAAGTAGCAAATTTGGTAGGAATTATTTAAATCACATTTAAATTATGTGTATATACAACTAAATAGATGTCACATTCATATAGATTTGAATTACAAATTGTTTAGTACAATGCACAATTACATAGTGTTGATCAATTTGGCATGACACTTAACATGATGCTAGACTCTTGCCTAGGCAAGGACTAATAATGTGAAAATTGTTAGGAATTTATTTTGGTTTCTTTTGGCCTAAGTATTCAACCATTGACCATCTCATAACTTGTCGATGTTTTGAAAAAGAGATGAAGAAACAATATTTAATAATGCTTTTTTGTTTTTCTTTCTAAAAATTATCATACATTGTCTAATAACTTTAAAAAATAATGGAGAAAGTAGGAATTGAAGTAGAGTGGATATGAAAAGTTTATTGTAAAATTGAGGATTCCAATAAATGATAAAATTAGAAGGACTAGTCAAAATCAAGAATAGAATAGAAATGACATAAAAATGTCTCCTCTATTTGACTTATAGACTTATATATAAATTAGTTAAAAAATTGAATCATAAAAAATAAAATATGCATATAAGAAGTTATGCTTTGTTATTGTTAATTTATGTGGATGATGTTATGTTATTAACAAATCATAAAAATACTTGTGATAAAATATAATCATTTCATATAATAGTGACATTTTCTTCTTAGATAATATCATTGTTATTATTAAAACTCTTGTGTACAGAAATAGGTAACCATGAGCATGAATGCCCTCTATTCTATACATAATAAATGAAAAAAAAATTGTAATTATTTATTTATATATAGTAATATTAAAATAAATACACCTAAAATTTTATATAAATATATAATATACACTATACTGTTAAAATATGACAATTAAATATTATGTTATTAAATATAAAATTGATTAAATTGTAATTATTTATTTTTCCTTCGTAAAATAGGTTAAACCATTAATGCTATTAATATAATTGATGTAAAATATAACATAAATATATGCCATATAATTTAAACTTGATCATTTCTTATTAAAGTAACTTTGCATATGCCATTCTAAATTCTCTTGATTTTGTTTTTACAATATATCAACATATATATCTAAATTAATACAAGTGGAAGTTTAGATTATGGTATTTAGATAAAGATAATTCATATCGAGTAAATTAAAGTTTTTTAATAAATTTTATTTACAATAATATAAATAATATTTATACTATCTTATTTAAAATAATAAACTGTAATTCGGTGTATTGTCAGGGTAATTTTTATTTCGAAACTATTTATTCAAAAGTTAAGAATAATCAACGTACATAGCTAAAACTAAATTAAAAACACTTTATAAAAATATAAATTAAAAATTTTATTTTAATTTTACTGAAAATAATATAAATATAAATTTCTTTTCTAAAATAATATAAATCTTTACTAAATCATTTTTTTTAAATAATATAATTTTTTACCAAAAAAAATGTTAATGATATTTTTTTTTTAAATGAAAAATAAATAAATTAAATAGAAAAATTAATTTTCAAAACAAATATATTTGATTTTAGTTATTTCCAAATTTACAATTCAAATTTGATTAAAAAACTTTGAATAAATATTATTAAATTTGATTAAAAAGCTTATAATAAATATTAGATTTTTTTTAGGAAAATTGTTGAAAAATGTAGCAAGAAATTGTCAATTTGATTTTGCCTTAAATTGAGAAAATTCAAATTTCCACATCAACAAACAATTTGGATGATGTTAACTTGTGTGACATGGATTGTGTCACCTAGTTTACTCAGTAAATTCGAGTTAGAGGAGTTAGAGTTTAGTTCTGCATGTGTGATTGTAATTTGTAGCAATCAAGGTCAGTGATCTCAGGTTGTTTTCAGTTAAACTAGTTCCAACTTTTGGAGGAACTTGTGGAAAGTCAATTAAGTGGTGGAACTTCAGTTGAACTCAATGATCATCTAGTTAAATAATTAATCAAGCTAAAATAGCTAGTGCATGCAAAGAATTCGAGTTATCTAGATGATGTGGAGATTCCAAGGTAGTGTAACATCAATTGTATACTACTCTTAAGTGTATAGGTGTTGCATGCGGTCAGATGATCAACCTAAGAAATTGTGCAATTCAATTTGAGGAATTTCCTAAATAATAGGGTTTAATTCTTCAAGGAATAACACATGAAAATAGGATCTCAAGTCGAGGCAAATTTGACTAAGTTTGGGTCAGGGGCCTTCAATGAGTAGAGAGATAATTTGTGCATTTGTAGGGTGAGCTCATTTGAGAAAATAAATTGTAATACCTTTCTATTCATTTGATTAATGCAAGCAAATATTGGGGTTTTTAACAAATTTTGTTCCCTAGCTAAAAATACTTGTTGCATGTGTGTTATTTCTTCTTGCATGTTTGAGATTTTTGTTCTAAATTGTGAATTAACATCCGCAGAGCTGTAGAGTAGGTTTGTGTCACCCAGTTTACTCAGTAAATTTGAGTTAGAGGAGTTAGAGTTTAGTTTTGCAAGTGTGATTATAATTTGTAGAAATCAAGGTCAGATATCTCAATTTGTTTTCAGTTAAACTAGTTCCAACCTTTGGAGGAACTAGTGGAAGGTCAGTTAAGTAGTGGGACTTTAGTCAAACTCAACGATCATCCAGTTAAATAATCAACCAACCAAAAATAGCTAGTGCATGCAGATAATTCGAGTTACCTAGTTGACATAGAGATTCCAAGGCAGTGTAACATCAGTTGTATATTAGTCTTAAGTGTACAAGTGTTGCATGCAGTTAGATGATCAAACTAAGAAATTGCGCAATTCAATTCTAGGAATTTCCTAAATAATAGGGTCTAATTCCTCAAGGAATAGTGCATGAAAATAGAAGCTCAAGTTGACACAAAATTTGACTAAGTCTGGGTCATATGTCTTTAGTGAGCAGAGAGATAGTTTGGGTCATAGGCCTTTAGTGAGCTCATTTGAGCAAAGAAATTGCAATACATCTCTATACATTTGATTAATACACATAATCATTGGTGTTTTTAGTGGATTATTTCCCTAGCTAAAAATACTTGTTGCATGTGTGTTATTTCTTTTTGCAGGTTTGAGATTTTTGTTCTAAATTGTGAATTATCATCCATAGAGTTGTAGAGTAGGGTTGTGTCTTATTCTTTTGATTAAGAATTCATAAGCAGTTGCAAATATACATTGTAATTTCTACATGGTATCAGAGCATGATTCACATTAGAGCAGTAAATTTGAAGTTGTTTCTTAGAGGTTTGAATTTGAAGATCAGTGTCGCAGGATTTCTTCAAAGGTGAGAAGATGGCCTTCAATGGACTAAGGCTAGAGTATGCCTTGCAAGGCACCTCAAATTTTGTTTCATGGAAGGATCACATGGAGGTGATATTGGATGACAATGGTTTGCTAGAATACATCAAGACATATGTTGCAAAACCTCAAGCATCTGATACCCAAAACCTTGCTCAGTGGGAAAATGATGTAGCTAGGGTGAGGGGAATAATCTTGGAGGGCGTATGGGAACATATTTCCTTGAATATTGAAAGAAAAGAAACTCTATTCGCGATGTGGAAAGAAATGATAGAATTGTTCAAGAATAGTAGTGACCATAGGAAGCTGGTGCTCAAGGATAAATTTTGAAGTATCAAGATGTAGAAGAATGACACAATTCTGTAGTATCTGAGCAAGTTTAAACAATGTCGTGATGAACTTAGCAGGGTCGGTGTTAATGTCCCTAAAGAAGACTTGGTAAGATTAGCCCTTCTGGGCCTTCCCAAGAGCTGGCATAGCTATCAAATTCGATGAACGGGAAGGAGAAACTACCAAATTGGGAGAACTTATGGTTTGATTTGTTACAAGAGGAAAGAAAGCGAAATATTAGATTTGGGACGTAATCCAAGGGTGAGGATGAAGAAAAGTTTGCATTGGCTGGAAAGGAAAAGAAGGGAAAGGGGAAGAAATCCAAATCCAAACTAGAATCCAGTCAAAGGGTAAAAAGAAAGATTTGTCAAAAATAAAATGCTTCCATTGTCAGGAATTTGGGAACTATGTCATGAAGTGTCCACACAAGAAGGCAAGTAAGAATACTTTAGGAGGACCATCAGGAGAGGCTTTGTCTTCACATTTCGAGCTTGAATTTACCCTCATCACATGCATGGGTAGAACAATGATGGGGAGTGTGTAGTACTTGGACTCAGGTGCATCATTGCACATGACAGGGAATAAATACTTTTTTAATGGCCTGGAAGAAAAATATTTACAGATTCACATCCATATGGGGGATGATGGAAGGTATATCATGACCAAGATTGGTACAATCACCTTTCAGAGGGTGTCAGGATCCCCCCTTAGGCTCAATGATGTCACGTTCATTTCGGGCCTAAAGAAAAATCTCGTCTCTATTGCAATTTTGGAAGACTATTGTTATAATGTGATCTTCAACAAAGGAAAGGATTTCCTGAGACATATAGCCATGACATAGGTGAAGTAGACCATGTCTCATGTGAAGAACCTATACAAGGTAGATATGGAGGATTGTGTTGCATTGATCACAAATGCGAAGAAGGTGTAGAGCTGAGATGTCAGTGAAACTTGGAAAAAAAGAATTGGTCATTCACATCATGGCGCTTTGAAGATCATGCAAAAAATAACCTTAGGCATTCCCAAAGGAGCACTTGAGCAACATGATGTATGCAAAGGATGCACCTTAGGAAAGTACACAAAATCCACATTCCATGATTAGGACAACAAAGCACAAGCAATCATTAAAAGGATCCACTTTGATGTCTTTGAACCTTTGTCGACATCCTCCACTGCCAAGTGCAAATATTTTGTCATTTTTATTGATGACTTCTCATGAAATTGCTAGATCTTCTTCATGCAGAAGAAGGATGAGACATTCTCCAAGTTCATAGAATTCAAGGCACTAGTTGAGAAAGAAACAGGAAAGAAGGTAAAGGATCTAAGGAGAGATAATGGAGGTGAGTACATGTCGAATGAATTTAAAACATTTTGTGCAAAAGAAGGCATTTGATGAGAATTGACAACATGCCACAACCCACAACAAAATGGGGTGGCTTAGAAGAAAAACCATAACATTGTGGGAGAAAATAGGGAGATGTTGCATGATGAAGGCCTACCTCTTCATTTGTGGGCTAAGGCATGCAACACATCAGTATATTTAAAGAATCGAAGTCCTCATCGAATTTTGGGCATGATTACACTAGAGGAGGTTTTCTCGGGGGGAAGATGTCACACTTTAGGATTCTTGGAGCCTCCATTTACTGCCATGTCTCCAAATAATTAAGAAAGAATTTAGAGCTGAAATTACACAGAAATCCCCACAACTACCTTGTGTACTTGTCATCCTTAAAAATGATAGTTATATGAAGGGATGTAAAATTTGATGAAGACAATGCAATGTGGTGCTCTCTTGAGAGGGAGCTTCAGATCCCACTAGAAGAGGAGCTTTTAGCTATAAAGGAGGACCTTGAGGAAGTTTTGGCGCAACCACAAATTGAGGATCAGAGAGTGGAAATAACCACTCAAGCATAACCATCTAGAGATCAGAAAAATGACTAGGGAAGCTGAACGATTTGTGTAGGATGTGAGGGAGAATGTGGGTGCTCCTTTAAATTAGTGCATGTAGAGAAGGTCACCAAATCAATACACTAAACACATGGCTCTAATGATTGAGATTGTATAGATTGAGCCATATTCTTTCGAGGAAGCATTAGATAAACCTATATGGGTTGATGTAATGATGGAGGAATACGAATCCGTTGTAAAGAATAGTGTTTGGGAAGTGGTCCCAAAACTAGCAGACAAATCAATTGTGGGTTCGAGATGGATCTTCAAGGTAAATGATGCAACAGACATAAACATAGAAACATACAAGGCCAGATTTTTTACCAAGGGGTACTCCCAATTTGAGGGGATTGAATATGAGGAGACATTTTCTCCTGTAGCAAGGTACTCATCCATCAGATCAATGCTTTCTTTGGCTTCACAGATGGGGTGGAAGATCCACCAGATGGATGTAAAAACAACATTCCTTAATGGAGTTATTGAGGAGGAGGTGTATATCAAGCAACCATAAGTCTTCTAAAATTTTGATTGGGAGTCTCATGTGGGTAGACTCATGCAAGTGTTCTATGGTCTCAAGAAAGCACCCATGCTTGGTAAACCAGGATTGATAGGTATCGCATTGGTTTGAGCTTCATCAAAAGTGAAGTAGATGCAAACCTCTAACATATATTGGTAGAAGGTAAATTGTTGATTATTGTCTTATATGTTGATGGTTTGATTTTAACCTGTGATGAGAAACTGATCAGTTCTTGCAAGGAGGACCTTGCAAGAGAGTTTGAAATGAATGACATGGGTCTCATGCGCTACTTCCTCGGATTGGAACTATGGAAAGGTGATGGGGAACTATTTTTCTCTAAGGGAAATTATGCCAATGAGATACTTCATAGGTTCTGCATGGAAAGTTGCAAACCCATGGACAAATCTCTAGTGACCAACTAGAGGAAATAGGATGTCAGTTCAAGTGAGGAAGTGGATGATACTATTCACCGACAGTTGGTGGGTTCACTAATGTATCTTGTGAACACATGACTAAATATGTGCTATGAAGTTAACCAATTGAGCCAAGCTATGGTTAGGCCAACCAAATTATTTTGGAGGGAATCTAAGCATGTTCTATGGTACCTCAGAGGCACTAACCAGTTTAGATTATGGTACAAATGAATAGAGGGAGTGAATCTATGTGGCTTCAAAGATGCCAATTGGGTGGGGATTCCATCAGACCGAAAGAGTACATCAGGTGGAATTTTGAGTGTTGGGTTTGCAACAGTTTCTTGGTACAACAAAAATCAAATATCTATGGCACTAAGCTTGGCAGAGCATAATACGTGGATTTTAGTCAAGCATTATGTGAGGTGATCTAGATGAGAAAGATACTTGTTCGATTGTTTGGTCAAATGATGGATCCAACTGTGATCTACTGTGATAAGTAGAGTTGCATCAAGCTCTATGAAAATCCTGTTTTTCACAATCGATCCAAGAATATAGATATCTAGTATCACCATTTATGGGATTGTGTGTAGAGGTAGATAATGTTGTTGTAGTACACTTTGATAGAGGAACAAGATGCTGACATTTTGAAAAATGCCTTGTCAAGAGGGAAGTTCAATTTCCATAGGTGTAGGATAGGGGTGGTTGATAATCCCTTTCTTGTTGAGAGGGAGTGTTGAAAAATGCAGCAAGAAATTCTCAACTTGATTTTGCCTTGATTAAATTGAGAAAATTTGAATTTCCACATCAGCAGACAACTTGGATGATGTTAACTTATGTGACATGGCTTGTGTTACCTAATTTAATGAATAAATTTGAGTTGGAGGAGTTAGAGTTCATTTCTACATGTGTGATTGCTAATTTGTAGAAATCAAGGTCAATTATCTCAGGTTGTTTTTAGTTAAACTAGTTCCAACTTTTGGAGGAACTAGTGGAAGGTTAGTTAAGTAGTGGGACTTCATTCAAACTTAGTGATCATCTAGTTAACTGATCAATCAAACAAAAATATCTAGTGCATTCAAATAATTTGAGTTACCCTGTTGAGATGAATATTACAAGAGAGTGTAACATCAATTACAAACAATTCTTAAGTATACATGTGTTGCATGCTGCCAGATGATCAACCTAAGTAATTGCACAATTCAATTTTAGGAATTTCCTAAATAATAGGGGCTAATTCCTCAAGGAACAGAGAAAGGAAATAGGAGCTCAAGTTGATGAAAAAATTGACTAAGTTTGGGTCAAAGGCCTTCAGTGAGCATAGAGATAGGTTGTGTGCTTGCAGGGTGAACTCAATTGATCATAACAATTGTAATACATATCTATTCATTTAATTAATTAAAGCAAGCATTGGGGTTTCTAGCAGATTGTTTTCCCCAGATAAAAATAGTTGTTGCATATGTGATATTTCTTTTTGGATGTTTGATATTTTTGTTCTAAATTGTGAATTAATGTCTGCCAAGAAGTAGAGTAGGTTTGTGTCTTGTGATTTTGATTAAAACTTCAAAAGAAGTTGCAAATCTACATTATAATTTATACAAAAATAGTATATTATAAATATGGGTTGGATGCTCGAAAGTTACCCTAACAACCAAACATCTTCAAACACTTTTTATTTTCAAATTTGTTGTGATTATTTATGTAAATATTTGTGAATAGGATTTAGATATTTTAAGATCATTTTCGCGTGTACATAGGAAAAAAGAAGTATAAACTCCTAAGATCATTTCACATAATAAATATATATTAAAGAAACAAATTTTAAAGATAGTATATTTGCATTAAAACAAAATATTGAATATAACATTTCAATGATATTATTGGAAGTAATGCTTCCATGTGTTGTTCTGAGTTGTCATTGTGAGTTCCTAATCATCAATCTAGAAGTTGTTGTTTCCTATGTATGAGTTGTAGTTGTGATAAAGATGTTTCAAAGCCAGTGATTTATGTCTTATATATTTGTAAATGTTGTGATCAATAAATATATCAAAGAGTGATTGGTCATGTGTTTAATCGCTATCTGATATCTTTATTTTCTAACATGGTATCAGAGCCAGTGAGGGTCAAGTTCTCAGATTTGTGTGGAGTGATCAATTAAACAACCCATGCATGGTTCGTTGTGCCGAGAGCATCTTTTGAATGATCATTGATTGGTTAAGCATTGTGAGGAGCCCACAGAATGGTGCAAAGATGTCCCTATTAAAAGTTGTGATAAATGATTAGAATGCATATCTGCTAAAGTGCCATGTCTAAACCACTATGGAGATATTTTTGTGCTTAAATATGTTAGCATGACACAAAATAAGACCAAGGTATGCAAGGGATTCAAGATTCGAGGGTTCCACCATCAATAAAGTCAGGGATATGGGATTCGATATCCAAGCCTGTCTAAACTCCACTAATTTCTCTCTTTCATATTTCCAATTCCTCTCAGCAGCAACCTACAACCAAGATGGGTCGCATCAACACTACAACCCATTGATACCTATGAAGGGATCATTGGCAAATCATGGCGGATGATATTTGCCCTCATTTCATCAAAAAACATTAAGCATGGAATGATGGGAAGATATGAATCCTAGAACCATGAGTTATATATATATATATATATATATATATATATATATATATATATATATATATATATATATATATATATATATATATATATATATATAGATATATATAGGATTGACAACAGGGTTCAAACTTGCATGGAAGAAGAGATGTGATTAGTTCTTCATTGATTAAAAAAAAAAATTATTCGTGTTATCCAGTGAAGAGATGTGTAAGACAATATGCATGTGATATTGGTTTGAGAATTTAGATTTTCATGTGAGAATTATTGGGGGAGTCAAGAAAATATGGATTACTACCATAGTAAGGGAGAAGAACAAGATCCGCTCAAATCTCAAGTGTCGATGCCTCGAATTAGAATCATCCTCTATGCTTTCGTAGTCACCCCGTGATGTGTCTTTATAACAGGAGGATTATTCTATTATTGTCCCCAGTTTCTGTGTAACAAGGGTTTGTCTCTTTACGTGAATAATAGGTGGAGGGGCCATCTCCAACATCACAATGCTATGAAGCTTTGATGTCAATGAAGAATACAGTTCCAACAAGGTTATGCCAAGAACATGAGTTCAAATCCCAACTAATCATTCAAAGCCTCCATAGAGGAAATATGATAGATTAAGGAGGCAAAGATCTTGGGAGCCCGTTGGGTGCTTTATGACTACATAAATTTGGGCTTGGGTGATTGCTTCACTTATAATAATATTGATTCTGTGTTTGTTTGTTTGTCCAAGTTTGTGGTGTTAGTTGAAGTTGTAGTATGTTATTATATTATGCAAGAATCAAAGAATACAAAACCATAAATAATGTGCCAACTATTCAACAAAATAATGTGAACGATCGAGTCTCCAGGAGCATTAGTCATAGGTAGTTCTTAATAAGGTCAAGATGGTGTGACCCGTCATACTCTGGGAGTGTCCATACAGGTTATTTTATACAAGGTCAAGTTGTAGAATTGTCTGCTAATGACATTACGTACCCAGAATGCTATCCTAGATAACTGTTGAAGGTTGCGAAGGGACGTGGATTTAACATATGGATGTAGTTCCATAGGATAGTCGGGTATAGAGACTAATCATTGCACTTTGGGCAGTTGAGAAGCATCAATTCTACAAAGTACGTTAACGATGGTTTGAAGCGGTTATGTCTTAAATGGATTAAGTGGGAAGCTTGAAAGTGTGGTGAAGAAAAGAGCATAAACTATGAGATTTTAAAGCAGATATGAGTGCTTGAGATGACTATATCAAACAAATATGGTAGAGATTCATTTATTGATGTAATGCGTGTTTTTATATTTGTTACATGTAAGCATTAAGGGAGGGTGTTGGAAGTAATGCTTCCATGTGTTGTTGTGAGTTGTCATTGTGAGTTCCCAAGTGTCAATCTAGAAGTTGTTGTTTCCTATGTATGAGTTGTAGTCGTGATCTAGATGTGTTAAATTTAGTGATTATGTATTATATATTTGTAACTGTTGTGATCAATAAAGATATCAAAGAGTGTTTGGCATTGTGTGTAATCACTACCTGATCTCTCTATTTTCTAACATATATTACTAATGTTTATTTAAATTGTTATCATTCATGTAGTTTTTTATTAATAATTATAATTTTAGTTATGTTAATTAATCTTATTCATACTGTATACAGGTACATAGCATGCAATATAAATCTCAAATAAAATGTAATATATTTCTCTATAATTTACAAATTTATTAAGCACAAATATTAAAATATAAAAGATTACTAATATTACGCCATTTTTAAACAATTACCTATCACACTTTACCTCTTTAAATGATATTGTTGGTAAAATATGAAAATATAGAATTTTTTTCAATTAAATATGTTATGATCTAAACACACCATTAAACTTTTGACCAAACTTCAATGATGACATCCAGATTGCAGTCTTACATCTGATAAACCAAAAGCCACATGTACAAATATGAACTAATATCATGAAACCCACGAACTAATATCATGAAACTAATGAAAGCAGATGAAACTTCGTCATGGAAACTTTTGCAATAGATGAACTGATATCTTGAAATTATTGAACTTTTGGTATAGGTAAGATAAATCATGATTTTTAAAATTTTTCGTTCCTCTTCTTGTGCCACTATGTAGAAGGATAAAACTTGTTATGTTTTACCTTAGACTTAGTGAATAATTAATACAATTTTTAGGAATATTAAGAAAATTTAAAGAAGATTACGTTCTTTCTTAATTTAATGAATATTTCACAGTGTTAGTTAACTTACAATTGGTGTTCCTTAACTTGGATAAATAATACAATTTTGAGGAATATTAAGAAAATTTACAAAAGATTAAGTTCTTTCTTAATTTAATGGATATTTTACAGTGTTGGTTAACTTACAATTGGTGTTTCTTAACTTACAATTGTACCGCAAATTTTAAGAGGATTAAAGCATAGACGAAAAGACATGTAGCTTGTTTCTTTAGTTTTTTTTTTTAATGGAATATGTTTTTAGAATTAATTCTTAATTTAATTCTTGTTATAATTTTATGCTTATGAGTTTTTCTTTCCATTTATTGCTTTATAGGTTTGGTAGATATAATTATAGGTTTTGAAACAATAAATAATTAATTTAAAGCTTAGAGACAAGTTTGAAGCTAAAAGGCACGAGACATTAATAAAAGATATGAAGAGTAGGACGGGTTGAACAAAATATATAGTTTTGTATATCAAATTGTACTTTATCTCATTGTTTCTTTAGCAATTACTTGTTCACACAGAAAATATAGCGTGTGCTTTAGGATGAAAATAATCTGATGAAAAATCATAGGTACTATGCAATTTTCATTTACCAATAAGGAAAATTTTTGTTCGCATCAACAAGTAATTCTTCCACATCTTAAGAAAATTAGAAATTGCTTACAAGGTAACTTAATTTCAGTAGTCCAAGAGAACCAAAATAAAAGAAGGAAAATATAAAGAAAATTTGTATGTAAATCAAGAAACTTTATAAATACTAATAAAAATGAAATCTTTATTCAAATTATGACCCTACAAAAAATTTTCTTCCAAAACTCAAAATATATAAAAAATGTGTCGATGTTAAAAAATTATTTGTAATGATTAAAAATTATAAAAATATAAAATAAAATAAATAGAATTTAGATAAAGAAAATCCACGATCAAAATTACTTACTAAAAAATGAATTAAATAAATGAAAATTAAATGAAGAACTTAGGAATTAAAATTACTTATTAAATAAAACATGACTTAAAAAAATTGTTCTATTAAGAAAAGATTTGGAAATAAATAATATAAATTAAAATGTAGGCATATTATAAAATAATACTGGAAAATAAAGATCTAAAGTGAACACCTGCATAAATGTTTGAAGATACAATTGCAAGTATAATTCTTTCGAAACATATTTTACACTGAAATGTTTCCATATTTTCTTTAAAAAGAACTTGAAAATACATAATTCCGGTAAAGATTAAGAATCTATGTATGGTTTTGAAAATTAAAGCCACTAAGGAAAAATAATGCATGCCCACAACAGTCAAAAAGAATACAAAAGGTCGAAAAGAATACAAAATGCCTAATGCTCCATGCAAGAGAAAGATTGATACTTTGACAAAAATTGGTTGACTATCTCCATGTGCAAACATTCTACCAAGTCTTCTCACATGAGTGAAAGACCAATGAAATTACATAATGATAACATGGAATTTATGTTACAAAATATAGTAAAAACAATAAAAGGGAAGCACAAAGTTAGGGAAATGTTCACTAATAAATAAAATCAAACTTTATCATATTAAAATATTAAACATAATGTTCAAACTTTATCATATTAAAATATTAAACATAATGTTAAATTCTACGATGAATATAATCATCCTTAAAAATTAATTTCCACATATAGAATTGTTTCACGATTCTTATAAACTTTGTTTCCTATTCCTATTCGGGGTCTAATAACACTGGAGCGAGTTAATTCAGGTGGATTTTGATTTTGTCTTTTTGTATTTTCTAGGTATACCATCTTGGATATCACAAGATATCCATGCGTTATGGAAGAGATCCATACCTAACAAAACCAGAGAAACAATTATGTTAACGAAGTTTTTTCTAAATTTTATAATCGTTTTTCTCTTCTTTATTTCATTATCTTTATTAATAAATTTATTTTTTGATTTTTCACGAACATTATTTAATCATTTTATTTATCCTAGATAAAAAGTAGATTATTCACTCAATATATTGGATGTTTCGAAAAACAATCACATAGTTATTCCATATAATTTAAACGTTATAAAATAATTAATTTCTTTAAATTTACTAGAGAATGAATTGAAGATTATGTTATGTTCATATTTACCATTATTTAATATAAAGAGTTAATTACTAAAAAGTAGTTTGTATTATTGATTTGTTTTACTTTGATTACAAGGTGCGAGTTTATAAGTACAACTTTTTTTAGGATATATTTCTCTATTTTAACTTCAATAAAAAATAATATCAACTAACTTATTTTAACAAATTATATGTATTTTTTAATTAAGATATTTTCTTTATTTGATTCTTTAATATGTATATTTCTAAATAATAAAGATATGTTAACTCAACACAACCACGTTATGTTCATATTTACAATTAGTCAATACATAGAGTTAAAGAGATAACTTCGATTATTTATTTATTTTAAATATGTATCATTATTTGAGCTTTTATAGTTGTTATGTTATTATTTAGTTATTAGTTTTTCGAATCATGTGAGCATTTTTTTTTGTTAAAATAGTTTTATTTTTATATAGTTACTCATGTTAAGGATCTTCTAAGTTTTTTTTCCTAACTTTGTTAAAAATATATT
The DNA here is from genome assembly GCA_031772625.1 of Pinus tabuliformis. NCBI lineage: Eukaryota > Viridiplantae > Streptophyta > Pinopsida > Pinales > Pinaceae > Pinus > Pinus tabuliformis. The sequence goes on from CM062817.1 coordinate 723,944,034, forward strand.
CTTTAGATATAGATTTCTTAATTTTGTTAAAATCGTTTTATTTTTATATATTGACTAATTTTAAGGATCTTCTAAGTTTTTTTTTCCTAAATTTGTTAAAAAAAAATTATTTAGATATAGATTTTATAATTAATAACTATAACGATAATCCCCATGAAAATTGACGAATTGTTAGGGATTTTTACTTTATTACCATTATGTTGGTATTTACAATTAGTTATTTACATTAAATATAATTTTTCATGATTCTTAAAATTTATTACTCTACAATTTCATATAATTATATACTAGGACAACCACATTAAGAATATTAATGTGGTTGATATAGCCAAAGGCTTCATAAATATAATAAAAAAAACTATTGCAAAAAAATGAATGTCTTACTAATACACACATTTACATGATTAACCATGTATAAAAAGGTTATGGGTCAACTTTAACTTGAGAGAAAAAAAAATTACACATATTATTGTAAAATGGACAATTTTTTTTAAATAAAATTTGCTTATATATTAATTTCCTCATTTAATTAGAATATGAACTTATTATAATTGGAATAATCCCAAATCCTGAGGAAATTGGTGGGCGGGGAGCCGAGTGGCACAAATCTAATTTACCTTGAGAAAAAAAATAAATTACACATATTATTGTAAAATGGACCATATTGCTAAATAAACTTTGTTATTAATTTCTCCATCTAATTAGAATATGAACTTATTATAATTGGAGTAATCTCAAATCCCTAGGAAATTGGTGGTTAGGAGCCACATGGCACAAAATTAAATTTATTAATTTAGTAAAAGTCAATGCAACCTAACAAACTCTATAACACACTACAACCATTCATAATTTCATGTATTTATGTACTTTAAAAATGTATCATTATTTGAATTATGTATTTTTATAATTACAATTAGGATATTTTCTTTATTTGATTCTTTAACATGTAGATTGCTAAATAATAAAGATATATTAAATCAACATAACCATATTAACATTATGTTAAGTTCGTATTTAGTCAATACAACGAGTTAATTGATAAAAATGGTTTGAATTATTGATTTCCTTTATTTTGATAACTATATGCCAACCATGATCCCCTGAAAATTGGTGAATTGTTAGTGTGACCAAATCTCTTGGGTGACATGGAATACATGTAAAAAAAGATGAAATAAGACATCCAAACTTTTTAGCCAATCACATGGTAACACATTTTTTTTTTTTAATTAAGAAAATATTACTTTAATGATTTTTAAAGTTAAACATTATAAATTGTCATGGTCATTAAGTGGTCAACAAGAAAATTGATTGTTATAGTCTTTCTTTGATGGAGACTAATAAGTGGAAAAAAAAACATATAAATGTAATTAATATATCCATTATTCAACAACCTGTACATGCATTGTATATTTTAAAAAATTAATCAATATCCCTTGAATATTTTAAATGAGAGAAATAAAAATCACATTCACAATCCATCATGACATGGGTAATCAAGCTATAAGCTATAGTGAGCATACAATAAAAATATTAGCCAACAATGAGATGAATTCTTATCTCTTTCTAAGTTTGTTTATGAACTAGACACACACTTTTCCACCCAACAATTGGTAACATGTTACAAATGTCACTAGGAATCCAACACTATGACACCACAAAGGTGATTTTATTTGTTGGATCAAAATTCTCTCATATATTCCAATCCACAATGTTCAAATAAATAATTTCCAATCATATATCTTATGTTCTCACACTAGCTATACTAATTGAGAGATCTTCATTAGAAAGGATGCCATGTCCTCATCCCTTGATTTCTTCATCTTGTATAGTTTATTCCGCAAAGACATCTTTTGTCCTGATGTATTTATAAAGTAAAAGTTCACTAGCTTGCCACACGTAACCTTGTAGTTTTTAAATTTGCAACAAATGGAACAAGATGATCTTTAATGGGTTCAACTATGATCCTTCGTGCCCTTTCTTCCCCTTTCTTATACTTTTCTGGTTCCTGAGTCTTGTCTTTGCTAGGTTCAATAATTTCCCCGGTTACATATGCCATTACCTCATAGTCTATAAGTCCTAGTTCAATCCTTTTCTTCCATGCTAGGTAATTTGATGCTCCAACAAGCTTACTTCTCTCCTTGCCTAATGAACCCATATGACCTATAGATTCAGACATAGACTAATAATATGATATTTACTTGATACCCAAAATTATTCTCATCCTTGATGATGTCTTCAACTTTTTTTTGATGTCCTCAAGTGATCCAGGTGGATATTGGTTACCCACCACCTATTCTACCTAAACCTCCAACTAGTTTAATCAATTTCCTTAATTATAGCACAATTTACAATTTTTAGCAATTTTTCGGGTCTTGAACTTCTGGAGTTTTTTTGACCCCCTAAATGACATTTTTATGAGGTCCACAGCAGGACCCTAGCCATAGGTAGGGGCTTACTACAAATATTGTAGTACTTAGAGAGACATTTATAACAAGGTATTGTACGCACCAAACTATGATCATATGGCCAAGTTATGACCCTAGGAAGTTGGTTGTCCAACTAACCTCAATGGAGTCCACAAAATCTTGGCGTTCCATCTCCTAGGATTAGATTTTTGGTTGGTTTATTGTTGTTCAATAATAAAAAGGCCATTGAGCCTCATTGTAACATAGTTCAGAGGCATGTAACTGCCACATCTCTTCTTATAGATAAGCTACCATTGTTCGAGCTAGTTTATTTCCATTCTGTATGTAAGCATCTATCATTTATTTGATATTAATGAAATGAAGATTTATTTTTGATGCATCTCTGTGTTTATGTTTATATTTGTATTCGGTTTCAATCATGCATAAGTCCAAATAAGTGGTAATAGAGTGGTCTGCTCTTTCTCTGTTTTCTTTGCATGTCCGCAATGAAGTCATGGTATAAGAAGTTAGCGCTCGAATTGGTCAAACCTTTGCAAGACCATCCTCGCAAATCCTAATGGCCTCCCATGGAAGAAGAAAAGAAAGACGAGGGATTAGGAGATCCTTTCAAAATATTGCTCGAAGAGGCTCTCGAGCGACAAATGAACGTGATGATGGACAACTTTTCTTAGATCCTTCGGTGGATGATCACAAGGGACACATCTTCATCGAACAACCATTCTAGAGGTGCCACTCCCTTCAAGGTACAAATCAACTTTGACATTTTCATTTTTGAAGGCCAAATAAATTTAGAAGTCATAGGTAGATGGTTAAATTTGTTAGATAGATATTGTTGGTTCATGATTTTTCCAATAAAAAAATTACCTTTGCACTCTTGAAAATCACCCCATATCAAGAAGTGATGAGAAACCTACTATGAACAAAAATAACGAAAAAAAACCCTCAGTGTATTAAACTACACCAATATTAACACTTTTGTAATCTAATATTTTAATTAAAAATATTAATATTTACCTATTAAAAAATAAAAATCACACTTTTGAAAAACTTCAGCATAAATTACAAAATCCACTAATAAAATACTTCTTACCCAACAAACACTAACTTTTTTATATGCATTCAATATTTAAATATTTCAATTTTGTATCGAAACCATTTTATGTTTTATCCATGCTTTTCTCTTATTATATTTTATGGTGATAACAACCAGAACACTGATGAATGACTTGATCACTTAAAATATCTTAGATTGTATTTTATGGTGATAATATGGAAATGATTAACATGTTTTATGATAATTTGTTATATATATATATATATATATATCGATTTATATATATATATATATATATATAATAATTCTAAATTTAATATATTCTTATGATATAATCTTAATATACAAAATATAATTGTATTTTTTAAAATAATTGTAAACCTATTAGGTATTTATTTAGATAGATAAAGAAAGAGATAGATGGATCTATCTTGAGTTAGGATTTAAACATTTAGAACCTTTCTTTAAATATACATTTTTTAAAATTTAATAAATTTAAATTAAAAGAAATGATAAAAATGATTGGAATATTAAATAACATTATTTATATTATTAATATCTTATATTTTAATATTTTAAAAAAATGTATTAAAAAAAAAATGTATGGTTTAAAAATAATCTCTTATATATTTTCCAATTTTAAGAGAAAAATACATATTAATTTGTAACTATTTATTTATTGAAAATACATGTACAATTTATGATATTATTTAATTACTTTAAAATAAAGTTTTTAAGATTTAAATTTAATTATCAATAATTATTAAATAAATGATAGAGATTTAATTTTCTAGAAATATTCTAAAATATTCATATTAGTATATACAAATCAAATATTGAGAATTATTATTAAAATAGTTATATTTTTTTGTTTTTTAAATTAAATTAATTAATTAAAAAAATCATATGAATTAGTGTTTATAAAGCGACTTATGGTTTTTTAGAGATGTAATAGTGATAAGTCATGTTATTGGTTATATTATTGTAACAAAATTTATTTACAAAATTAAAAATATACTATAAAATAGGGTTAAATATTCATAATTAAGAATTTTGTTCCATATTTCTTAAATGTAAATATATATGTTTAACTCATATATTATTTCTTTATATAAATAATAATTAAATATTAATTGAAAACATAATTATAATTTAGTCAGTTCTTATGATTTTTTAAATTTTAGCAATGTGAAATGTATCATAGAATGTTTAGATGCTTATTATGATTGATGATTATGGGTGTTTACCAACCATTTAATTTATATTGCTACGCTAGTTTGGTAACAATACCGAATATCTCACAAATAAAATATAGTGAGTAAAGATGTATCAAATATAGAAAATAAGAAACAAGAATAAGTTGTGATTGACTCATCTTCATATTGTGCAATTATTGCCTTTTTCTTTTCTTTTCTTTTTTAAAATAAAATGTTTTGGAAACTTAACTTAAGATTACACATGAATACAACTATTTTACAAATCCACAAATGAATTAGTTACCACATATATCTCACTAAAACTAAATTCCTTCCCCACATTGTAAAATTTATATTAAACTACTCAATCACACAACTAAGCATTTAGTAAAACCAATATAAACATTTTGCCCATAGCTATTGTTTCCTGGTTAAGATTACAGAGTTTGTTGAATATTTCAAAATTTACCTGGTTAAGATTACAGAGTTTGTTGAATATTTCAAAATTTATTACAGAATGATTATTTTGGAGCACGTGATAAATGATTACATTCCATATCGACACATATCGTCTTACTCTCCTGCATTAAAAATAAATAAATGGGCGGGCTCCGTGTATGTGGAAGCTGCAGGCTGCCTATTATTGAAACTTTAAAGGTTCCGGGTTTCCTTTTTCAGGGAAGAATTGTCAAAGAACGATACCATGGCGTAGTGGGTAATGGTGATGGGGTTCCCAAAATTCAGAGTCCATTTAGATAATTTGAATTAAAAAGCAACGCTGCAAAAAGAAATTTCCAAGCATCGAGGAGGAGAGAGATGGGAAATGTTGCAAACAAAGTTAAATAATCAGCAAAATCAGAAATTCAACGGGAGTTGATAGACAACTTACATAAATTAAAATAATCATAAAGATGACGACTCAAATTGCGACTCCGTGAAGCATGTTTAAAGTAATTAGTGAAAGGCGTTGTTTAAATGATTTTGTGTGGATGACAAATTTCTGTTTGGATTTTGCACTTTTAGAAAGTTGATTATGTTTGTTTGTTTTTTTCCAAGTTTTAGAAAGTTGATTTTTTTTTTTAATGGTCACACCATACGAGAAACACCCCAAAATTCTTAAATATAATAAGCATAACTCAAATTTCCTAAAATTTTTACAAGGTTTTGTCAAAATCGTAGAGATTTTTCTATTCCAACGTTGCCTCACCCTCATGGCGTCCACTTCAATGCGTCAGTTAAAGGCGCATCACCCTCATGGCGTCAGCTTCAGTGCGTCATCTTCATTGCATCACCTTAGTTGCAAACCTGACAAAAGCATGTGACAGCAATCTTGATTTTGTCAATAGTTACTCTATTCCGTCGAATTGGCGAAAAATTGGAAAATTCGGAGGCTCGATCGATCCGGTTTCGTCGATTAATACGCCAATTGGACGTTCCGCACGGAATATTAGATTCATGGATTAATATAGAAGTAGAAGAGATTTTCAATAATCAAAACTATAAATTTGCCGCGGCCCATCTAGTCTTTAGAAACCCTTCTGGATCGATGAGATGCCATACGGTTACGCATGTCTTAACACTCGCTGATCTTTTATACAATGAGATTTATTTTGCAAAGGAATTTGATTAGCTGAGTTGTTAATGAAATATGTAATAATTTATGGTTTAGTAATTTATGTTTAGTTTGTGATGTATAACAGAAATGATATAATAGGTTAATTAGAGAGAGAATGTTAAACACTCGCTGATCTTTTATACAATGAGATTTATTTTGCAAAGTAAATTGGTTAGCTGGGTTGTTGATGAAATATGTAATAATTTATGGTTTAGTAATTTATGTTTAGTCTGTGATGTATAGCAGAAATGATATAATAGGTTAATTAGAGAATGTCAAACACTCGTTGATCTTTTATACAATGAGATTTATTTTGCAAAGTAAATTGATTAGCTGGGTGGTTAATGAAATAGGTAATAATTTATGGTTTAGTAATTTATATTTAGTTTGTGATGTACAGAAGAAATGATATAATAGGTTAATTAGAGAATGTTAAGTTTAATTAATAAATGAAATGATTTTTTTTAATATTTTTTTTAGTTAATTTTATTAAATATTAATAGAAATTTTTAAAAATAATAAATTTAAGATGTTTAATATGAATAGAAACTTCAAAGTTTTTTAGAGTTCTAAGACCATTAATATATTGAAATGTGCATTTTAAACAATAAAAAATCAAAATTTTACTAAGAAATTATATTAGCGTGGCTAAAAAAATCATTTCAATTATTAATTAGACTATATCTTTAGAGAGTGGATTTGGGGTTTGTAGAATATTAACTTGGTATGCAAGTTAGAAATTTATAACTTTGTTGTAGCGGCTACAACCACCCTCCAAAATTTTCCCTTAGCTTCGTTTTGGAGCCTGTCTACTTACCATCCTCAGCATCATGTCTTGCACTATCAAGCACATCAGCTTCGGCTGTTTCATAGAGTCTTGTCATCATGTGCATGAAAGTTTGTTCCATACCCTTCACATGCTGCTTTCCGGACTTAGTGTCAGTTTCTCGTTGAGCAGCTCCTTCTAGGAATTGCGCGATTCTGGAGGGGAACCAACCTTCCCTCCAGAAATTGCGCAAACCCAGTTGGGCTCCAGAATTGCGCAATTCTTCCTACAGTTTACCTCTAACAAATTGTGCAATTCATCTCAAGATAGCTACACTACCCAAAAATTGTGCAATCATGGGTAGTAGTCACCTGCTGCTCCTAGAAATTATCCAATCCCTCTTGGACAGCCAGCCCAGCAGCTAGCAGAAATTGCGCAAATCTAGCCAGGCAGCTTGTTGGGCTCAAAAATTGCTCAATATAGTCAGACAGGCTTCATTGAGAAAATTGCGAGGTCTGGACAGCTGCTCAGCTCAGAAATTGTGAGATACAGTTAGATAGGATTCCTTGAGAAAACTGCGAGGTCTGAGCAAGGATAGCTGCTCAACTTAGAAATTGTGAGATACAGTCAGACAAGCTTCCTTGAGAAAATTGCGACGTTTGACCTAGGCCAGCTGCTCAACCTAGAAATTGTGCAATCCTGGGAGACAGTCACCTGTTCCTCCTAGAAATTGTGCAATCCCTCTGGGACAACCATCTCTACTCAACACAAAAACTACGTCGATTTTCATCCCAGGCTTGCAAAATGATGCATGCGCCTTCAGGTTGACTGGTTCCCTCTGGGACCGAGCAAAACTGATTTTCATGCAGTGAATACTTCTCCCAAGATAGCATGCAAAGGCATCCCTTGATTTAGGGATCTATATTTAGCAGATGGAGTTTACATGTAAGGATCATTTCAGAAACCTTCCACCAACGGTTGCTTTTCCTAGATTTGTGGCATGCACGTTACAACCTCGATTTTATCAAAACTCATCAACCAATTGCTACATAACTCATTCTTCACATCAAACTTGCAACTCTAACATCCCACATTGCATCTAGGGCACAATCAGCTCCGTTGATTCGGGGTAAGCTCTCTTTTTATGTCTTCCACTACTTTTTTGTCGCTTTTTATGTTTCACTTTGTGTGAGTGGTATCTACTTGATTTCAGTGAGTGGTTACTGTCGTTTTGATGTATGTTAGCTTGTAGAAGCATCGTTTTAGTTTTCGTTCGCATCTCACTGTTGTCGCATGCATGACATTGTTTTTGCACAAACGGTCGTTGTTGTGGCGACTCGCTTCACACATGCATGCTTTCCCGTTTTCTGAATCCTGGTCTTGCTATTTGCATGTATGATCATTCAATCTTGTTTTCACTCATCTCATCATATATTCAAACTTCTCATGTTTTCAATCACCCGTCAATCAGCTTGGGCTGCCTTGGCCTAGACCGTGCCTTGCGCGGCTAGCACTGCGCATTTTCGAAAGTGAAGGCTCTGCTTTCCCTCCAGAAAGTATGCAAGTCTAGCCCATCATTGACTCACAGGCTTGCATTGCGCAATTCTTGGAGGCAATGTCCTGTTGGCCTCAGAAACTGCACAATGCAGTTTGCTGGTTGCATGTCACTGCTGACTGAAATTACGTATTGTGCATTTTCAGTCCTTAGCAGGCCAGGATGGATTGTGCATTGTGTAATTCTAGTAGTCAGTCAACCTCTTGACAACCCAGACTGTGCCTCATGCAATTTTGGCAATCAGTCTCTTGATCTCCTAGTGGAAATTGCACAACCTTCACGATCAATCACACAAGTATGTTGCAAGTCGGTCCGCAAGTTTGTTTTGGTTTTCAATGGAAAGATTGCTTGCCATGATTGTTTCTATGTCCCCAGGTATCACAGGTGTCATCGGCCTCCCAGCAGCATAGGTACAATTGCTTCCAGGAGAGAAAAGCCAAAGACACCGTTAAGAGCGCAACTGGGGATGCAGTTGATCAAGTGTCTATGAACTTGCCTATCCACGAAGACATCAAGTTGTTCATGGACAACAATATTAAGATGAATGGAAATGACATCACAGCGAGTAGCACCATCAACAATAGTAGAAGGCATCACACCTACACATGGAAAATGCAAGAGGAAGGTTGTTGACAACATAGAGGCGGAGCAAAGCTGCAAGTTCAAAGCAGACCCACTCATGATGAAAATAGCTTTGGAGATTGAGGCTATGGGGTCACGGTGTGACATGAAGATTGCATGAAGGAAGAAAGAGAAATAGAGAAGTAGTTGCATGTGTAGAAGTGGCAACTCAAGGAAAAACATGAGCTCCACAGATGAGAGAAGAGTTGTAGTAGGAACAGGTACAATAGGGGGCGTAACATGCACAGACTGATGAAACTGCGCCTGTACAAGTTATAGATCCACCCCAGTAGCTGGCACAGAGTAGATAAGGTGAGAAGTATTGTTGATCGCATGCAAGGGAATTCAGCAACATGCATGTCATTATGCACATGCATGTGATCCCACCCATTTGGCACACTAACAGAGGCGAAGAAAAGAAGCAAGTCCAACTGGAGCTGAACATGTACTTCGACAAGTTGATGCACATGGTCACTAGCACACACTTGGAGATCAATGCAGACATTATGCATCAGTATGTTGCTGGTCTAGCCACACTCAAGGCGATGATGCACATGCTATCAAACGAGTTGGATAGAGGGGCCATACCAGTGTACCAAGATGCAACAGAAGCAAGTGTTCACTTTCAGCAGGATGTCACCATTGAGTGCATGGAGACCATCATGAAAAACCAAGCTTGGCATCAGTTCACCACCATCAACCATCAAAAGGGTATCAAAGAGTTGGTCTCACCACAATGGTTCGAGTGTTAGTGATGTCTTGCATGGCTTGATCAAGCCATTTTGTCTCACATGGGTACATATGCAGATTGTATGTAACGTCTTGTCAAGTGGAGTTAAAGTGTCAATAGTTGGATGTAACAGTCATAGAGTAGTTGAAGTGGCATGAGGATAGACGAACGGTCACAAAGGGGAATGTGAAGAGTCACCCCACCCTTTGCTATAAATAGAACCTCATAACTCATTGTAAAGGATTTTGGTCAGCCAAGCTTCCAATAGGAGTATCTTAGAGAAAGCTTGAATAGTATTGTAACGAGCCTTGGCTTCTCCACTGTGCAAGAAGTTATGGCTGTAATGTTCCACTATCAGAACTAGTGGTTGGACATGGATGTATTCTATGACTCGAACTTACGCTTCTTAATATAAGAGAGCTAACATGTTTCATGCATATGTTGTATTGTATTCCAACTATATTGTTTACTCTAAATGATATATGTATCTATTTGCTTATGTATGCATGTATGGACTATTTTGTATAAGTATGTATGAATCTTATTGAAATGTGCTAATTGGTTTAACCATCACTTTGGATTGCTCGTTATCTTGCTTTCCAGCTTGTGATGCATCTTCGCTCGTGTGTTCCCTTCCAAGCCGCGTACTATTATAGGTTTCTAAGGGGTGCACTCACCCCACATTCTGTGTGTTAGAATCATTTGTGCACATTCCTTGACTCGTTGCAGCTGTCACACCCTTGCTACCGATAGGGACATCTTACTTGCCTCTCTGTGAAACCGCGATTAATTCAATACCATACGACCCCCTATTGAGACTCCTACACCAAACGGTCTGAGGTCTAATTGGGACTTCTTACTGGAGAGACCCTTGACATGTTGGCGGGTACAACATCATCAACATTTCTCACGCTAAAAGGAGGGCTAGGTGACTAGTTGTGTCCTCTCATCCAGTTTTGAACCTTTGCACATCTATCATAGATACTGTCACACTCACCCCTCCACGATGTTTTTTGTATTTCGAACCTCTCAACATCATGAGGGAGTTTGTTGATCTCTTGGTCGAATTCACGTATGATGGGGAATGAGAAGTAGCTAGGCTGAGTTCTTAGAAGACTTCTATGCATTCCTTGAAGATGAGTTCTATGCAGAAGAGGCTAGCATGTTGATTGCATACACGCTTCGCAAATCCCCACTACGATCATGCTGGAGTTTGCCATCTGGCATCGTGCACTCACTTGAGCAGTTCTGTGATCTCATTGAATCTACTTTCTATCATTTTGATACAGAGCCCGTTGACAAAAAACTGTTAGAGAAATGGGAAGGCTACTCAAGAATCACCTGATGTTTTTTCGCAGTGCTTCCGTGTTTTTTAATTTCAAGCTCCGAAAAGCCAGGTGAAATTCTAATATCTCATTGACAGATATGAATATTGTCTTATCTAATCTGTCAATCCCAAGAAGAAGTTCAAGGTCAAACCCCACACAACATACTTCGGTGATGGAGCTGCACAATCACAAATAGACACAGTTGCTGTCACAAGTGACTGTCCATTGTCCCATCATCAAACAACTCCACCATCGCAGAGTGATGTGGGAGAGCATGAATACACATCTATTCAACCGTCACATCCCCCCGACATTGCTCCTTCCGATTTTCGCACAATCTTGGTTGCGAATCCATTAGGTTATCACATGTATTTTGTACCTCAACCTCTGTCTTCGTACTCGGATGATCCTCTGGATGATAGTGTCTTGTGTTCTTCCATTTTGGTCTCTACACAGGTTGTGAATGAGGATCAAGCCATCGACGGAGTTGGTGTTACACAACCGACATGCGCTATCATTCATGAAGAGTATGACTGGGAACTTGAACATCCACCCGCAACAAAGGACCATCCCTTTCTATCCTTACCTCATCTATTTTTTCCTAACATCCTTGATGATCCTGCCATCCATGATTTTTCATGTGTATCTCCATCCATGGATGCACCCATTGCTGATCATTTGCAGGACACACCATATGTCAACCCATCATCTGACAACGAAGAGGACCAATCATTCTTTGAACATCCACTTTATTTTTCATCTATATTTTCTGGAAACATAGAGGATGAACATTCTTGCTTCTCATCTACCCCTCTGTGAGATTCATCGAATCATTTGGATGCTGCCCAACATCTTGAGTTTTCTGATCTTTGTTTTCGTGATCTCTTTACCTCATCATTCGATCAAGATGTTGATTCCCTCATTGTTAATCTGTCTAAGCCACTGGTATACGATGATCCATCTGTTAATGAAGTCAAAACCCCATAGACTATCAAGGCAGTTCAACCTGAGCTGATGGTTATGTTAGGGCCTCGCTGCCCTGAGGTTGGTTTCACTTCTGATCAGGAAATTGTTCAAACATCCAAGGCTCCTCATCACTCATCTGTATGCATTGAAGATCAATCTAACACTTATATTTCACTTCCTACACTCGAACTACACGTTCCCATCGCTCATGCATCAGAGGAATCTTACATAGAAAGCACACTTGCGTAGTGTAAGTGGTCTACCTTTCTCACATTTTATTGCATATCACAGTTAAGGGAATGCATACACTCAACATCAGGATGTAGTGTACCACAACACCATGGAAAGTCCACAGAGTGCATGTCATGCACTTTCACTCATTTTTGTTTTGTGGATGCTTGTAAGCTCAGAGTGTGTTCATCTTCATTGCTGTATCTCTCGCATCTGCTAGTTTGCACAACTGTGTTATTTGTGAACCATTCCTTCACCGACATGGGTCAACCAATGCACCAATGGCTGCATTGGAAGTATCACTTCATGTGAGACAACCCATGCACTGTTAGCTTAGGAGTAGGAGTAGTGTTTTTTTTTTAGTTGTTTGCTTTCATGCATGTTTTCTTCTTTCTTTATGTGTTTGTTTGCTTGCTTGTTAGTTTGCTTACTTTTCTTTTGCATTTGCTTTTGCTTCTAGCTTTTCTTTTTGGTTTGTTTGCTTGTTATTGTTTGTAGGTTAGCTTCACATGGATTGTGTGTGACTCTTGAAACAAGCTAGGTAAAGTACAAGAGGACTTGTACAACTATCAATACTTGGTTATCTGTTGTCCTACCTCTATATGAAGAACTTGTTATATTTAGTACATGATACATTGATGGAAAATATGTACTATTTGAAGTGAACCTTGGTGAAAACATAACAATTGCACGCTAACTAGTGTCAACTACTCTAGTCGGTTGTTTTTGGGTTAATCCTTGTCAATTCAGTCAAATAGAGTAAGGTGAGTGGGAAAACCTTCATAAGCACGTCATAGGTATATATAAACTAATCCTCTAAAGGAACAACCTCTTTTTATCTCAATAAGTCGAGATCCCTTTTTCGCCTCTGAAATGAATAAGTTCTATGCACAATTATGAAAATGTAAAATTAAAAAATGAAAAATGAATAAGGCAAAAGAAGAGAAAGGATTCCTGCGAAGAGAGGTGACACAAGTAACTCTGCCGGGGTACTTACCAGGCTCGCTATCAGTGGAGCGATTCTTATGTTCCTGCGTGACTCTTCCAGGGTACTGTCCAAGTTGACAGTGGAGCAACACCAGAGATGGAACTAAAACTTTGACGACTATACTGCTTGTGCACCAATATACCCCTGATTCCCAATCAAAACAACTGTATTAGATTGGCTTGGAATGTGTGTCAACCAACCAAGAGCCTTGCAGATGCTACATCTTACAATCAAGCAAGTGTGGAAACCAAGATGAACAGAGAAATGAACAATACTTCCTGAGGTGTTAGACTTGCTTTTCACAAACAAGGTCCATTTAGAGAGATGGAGTTCTACCAGTGTGTCTCCAAGTGTTGTAGCAGCTACAACCACCCTTCAAATTTTTTCCTTAGCTTCATTTTGGAGCCTCCCTACTGACCATCCTTAGCAACATGTCTTACGCTATCAAGCACATCAGCTTCAACTGTTTCATAGAGTCTTGTCAGCCTGTGCATGCAAGTTTGTTCCATCCCTTTCACAGGCTTCTTTATGGACTTAGTGTCAGTTGATGGTTGAGCAGCTCCCTTTGGGAACTGCGCAAATTTTGGAGGGGAACCCGTCTTCCCTCCAGAAATTGTGCAAACCTAGCTAGGCTCCAGAATTGTGCAAGTCTTCTTGACAATCTTCCTCTAAAAAAATGCACAATTCATCACAGGACAACTGCGCAGCCCAGAAATTGCATAATTCTGGGAAGAAATCACCTGCTGCTCCCAGAAAGTGTGCAATCCCTCTGGGAGAACTAGCCTAACAACTAGCAAAAATTGCACAAATCTAGCCAAGCAACCTGTTGTGCTTAGAAATTGCGCAATATAGTCAAACAGGCTTCCTTGAGAAAATTGCGAGGTCTGACATAGGATCACTGCTTAGCTCAGTACTTACGAGATACATCCAGACAAGATTCCTTGAGAAAATTGTGAGGTCTAACCTAAGACAGCTTCTCAGCTCAGAAATTGCGAGATACAGTCAGACAGACTTCCTTGAGAAAATTGTGAGGTTTGACCTAAGACAACTGCTTAGCCTAGAAATTGCACAATCCTAGGAGACAGTCACCTTTTTCTACCAGAAATTGTGCAATCCCTCTGGGACAACCATCTCTGCTCAACCTAGAAACTATGCAAATTTTGATCCCATGCTCACAGACCAATGCATGTGCCTTCAGGTTGACTGGTTCCCTCCAGGACTGAGAAAAACTTATTTCCATGCATAGACTGCTTCTCCCAAGGCAACATGCAAAGAAATCCCTTGATTTAGGGATCTATTTTTAGCAATTGGAGGTTACATGCAAGGATCATTTCAGAAACCTCTGGCCTAGTGTCTCTTTTCCTAGATTTGCGGCATGCACGTCCCAACCTCAATTTGATAAAAACTCATCAACCAGATGCTATAGAGCTCATTCCTCACATCGACCTTGTAGCTCTGACATCCCACATTGCATCTAGGATTTGTCGACACATACATCTCAATTGCTTTGGGGTAAGCCCACTTTTCATGTCTTGCACTGCATTTTTGTCGCTTTTTGTGTTTTGCTTTGTGTGAGTGTTGTCTGCTTGATTTCAGTGAGCGTTTGCTATCATTTTGATGTATGTTAGCTTGTAGAAGCACCATTTCAGTTTTCGTTCACATCTCACTATTGTCACATGCATGAAACTGTTTTTGCACGAACGGTCAGTGTTGTTATGACTCGCTTCACACACATTCATGCTTTCCCATTTTCTGAATCTTGCACTTGATTTTTACATGTATGACCATTCACTCTTGTTTGCACTCATCACGTCATGTATTTAGGCTTCTCATGTATTCAGTCGGCTGACCTGGGCTGCCTTGGCCTAGACCGTGCCTTCCACAGGTAGCACTGTGCATTTCTGGAAGTGAAGGCTCTGCCTTCCCTCCAGAAATTTGCACAATTCTGGCCTAGCACTGACCTTTGGGCTTGCATTATGCAATTCTTGGAGGTAGTGTCCTACTGGCCTTAGAAACTACGCAATGCAGTTTGCTAGTTACATGTCACTGTTGACTAAAATTGAACATTGCACAGTTTCAATCCTCTCCAGGCCAGGCTGGACTATGCATTGCACAATTCCAGCAGTCATCTAGCCTCCTGATAGCCCGGAGTGTGTCTTGCATAGTTTTGGCATTCAGTCTCCCGAACTGCTAGTGGAAATTGTGCAACCTTCATGATCAATCACACATGTATGTTGCAGGTCAGTCCTCAAGTTTGTTTTGGTTTTCAACTAACATATTACTTTCCATCAGTGCTTCTATGTCTCCAGGTATCACATGTGTCATCCGCCTCCCAATAGCATAGGTACAATGGCTTCCAAGAGAGGAGAGCCAAAGACACTGTTAAGAGCGCAATTGGGGATGCATTCGATCAAGTTTCTATGAACTTGCCTATCAATGAAGACATCAAGTTGTTCATGGACAAGGATATCAAGATGAATGGAAATAACATCACAACGAGCAACACCATCAGCAGTAGCAGAAGGCAGTGCAAATGCACACGATGAATGCAAGAGGAAGGTTATTGACAACATAGAGGCAAAGCAAAGCTGCAAGTTCAAAGCAAATCCACTCATGACGAAAGCAGCTTTGGATTGAGGCTATGAGGTCACAGTGCGAAACGAAGATCACATGGAGGTAAAAGAGAAATAGAGAAGGAGTTGCATGGGTTGAAGTGGAAACTCAAGGAAGAACAGGAGGTGCACAAACGAGAGAAGAGTTGCATCAGGAACATGTACAACAGGGGGCACAACATGCACAGACTGATGAAACTGCGCTCGTACAAGTTATAAATCCATCCCAGCAACTGACATGGAGTAGACAAGGTGAGTAGTGTTGTTGATCACATGCAAGGGAATTCAGAAGCATGCATGTTATTGTGCGCATGCATGCAATCGCACCCATTTGACACACTCATTAAGGCGAATACAAGAAGCAAGTCTGACTGGAGTTGAACTTGAACTTCGACAAGTTGATGTGCATGGTCACCAACACACACTTGGAGATCAGTAAAAACACTATGCATCAATATGTTGCTAGTCTAGCCACACTAAAGATGATGATGCGCATGCTATCAAACGAGTTGGACATAGGGGCCATATCAGTGTAACTAGATGCAATAGAGGCAAGAGTTCGCTTTCAGCAGGATGTCATCATTGAGTGCATAGACACCATCATGGACGACCAAGCTTGGCATCAATTCACCACGATCGACCATCGCATGGATGTCAAAGAGTTGGTCTCACCACAACAGTCCGAGTGTTAGTGATGTCTTGCATGGCTTGCTCAAGCCATTTTGTCTCACATGGGTACATGTGCAGATTGTATGTAATGTATTCTCAAGTGCAAGTTTAAGTGTCGATAGTTGGATGTAACATTCATAGAGTAGTTGAAGAGTCATGAGGATAGACGAACAATCACAAAGGGGAATGTCAAGGGTCACCCCACCATTTTCTATAGATAGAACCTTATAGTTCACTGTAAAGGCTTTTGGTCAGCCAAGCTTCCAATAGGAGTGTCTTAGAGAAAGCTTGGATAGTATTGTAACGAGCCTTGGCTTCTCCACTATGCAAAGCTAGTATATCTCTTTGGAGGGGCAAGTGGTTGTGGCTGTAACGTTTCGCTATCGGAACTAGTGGTTGGACGTGGATGTATTCTATGAATGGAGCTTAGACTTCTTAATATAACAGAGACAACATGTTTCATGCATATGTTGTAATGTATTCCAGCTATCTTGTTTACTCTAAATAATATATGTATGTGTTTTCTTACGCATGCATGTATGGACTATTCTTTATAAGTATGTATGAATCTTACTGAAATGTGCTGATTGGTTTAACCATCACTTTGGATTGCTTGCTATCTTGCTTTCTATCTTGTGATTCATCTTTTCTCGTGTGGACCCTTCCAAGCCGCGTACTATTACAGGTTTCCAAGAGGCTCACTCACCCCAC
This sequence comes from Pinus tabuliformis, assembly GCA_031772625.1. NCBI lineage: Eukaryota > Viridiplantae > Streptophyta > Pinopsida > Pinales > Pinaceae > Pinus > Pinus tabuliformis. The sequence goes on from CM062817.1 coordinate 723,961,502, forward strand.
TTTTCGTGTGTTAGAGCTGTTCATGCACCTTCCTTGACTCACTGCAGCTGTCACACCCTTGCTACCAATAGGGACATCTTACTTACCTCTGTGCAAAACCACGGTCAAGGTGTGTTGGCTTGAGAGGGCCTGACCCAGGTTCAAGGTTAATTAGCCAAATGAATCCTTGTACTACTAGCCCTTTTAGCAATAGCCCGCGGAGTGCAGACTAAGGACTCACTCGAAGCAATATGGGGGGATGCTAGAACCAAGTTTCCACACCCTTGAGATGTTTGAGGGGTCAGTTTAGTCCAACTGTAAATACCTTCGTGCAGGTTACTTCACGCACTATCCTGACCTGCGAGGCCTTTGTGATCTATTATAATCACCTTCACGCAGCACTAACTAGGGGCTGAGGTGATTTTGCGCTGCCCTAGCAGTGATCTACACTACTCCCCCAAGTTATACCATGAATCTTACTTATCTTCTTATAACAGTTAGTTATCTTCACGTAAACAGATACTTAATCTTATATTCACTTTATCAACACATTCATATAAGTTCACACATCATATAAACAATAGAAATGCAATTTATATTCGATACATTTAATGCACAAAATAGGAAAAATATACACAGAAATGATGTAAAACTTCTCTTTTATTGCTTCTCCAAAGGTTACAGACTCAACCTACCCTACGCACTTAGCTACAGGGGTTTGCGCACTCAGCTGCGGACTACTAGGCCTCTGCGAACTCAGCTATAGGGCCTTCTCCTACTCTATGACCCAAAGACTCAACTCTACTCTTAGATAAGACTCAATTCTTCATCATTAGATCTTACTTCAGTCCTTTACAACTTAGAGCCTCTCTCTATGTATACAATCCCATGCTCCGCGGACCATGGGTAGATTTCTAAAGCTGTCATTACATTACAAAAATGAGGGTGGACAACCCTGTGACTCATTTACAATCTTCGCGCTCCGCGCCAACAAAATGTAGAGTCTTTACATCACATTTGGTAAAAATATGGGCTTTAAGCACCAAAACTTGCCTTGGGGGGTCTCGCGCCCAACAAGGCAATACTGTATGACCCACTGTTGGGACTTCTACACCAAACCGTCTGAGGTCTAATTGGGACTTCTTACCGGGGAGGTCCCTTGACATGTTGATGGGTCCAACACCATCAACAAACTTAAACACATTTATACCCATCAAATTTAAATAGAAATATCATGCCAGTGGGAAATTTTATGATTTTTCTTTTTCATATTGGAATTTTTTTTATTGGGAATTTGAGTAAGTACTAAGGTGTAATGTTTGTGTATTATATAGAACATTGTTATTAATTATTATAAAGTAGAATTTGATTTTGTTGGATGAATAAGTAGTAATTGGGAATACAAGTGTATATATTGATGAATGTTTGTACATACTTAATATATAAATTAATTTGAGATATAGATATAGATATAGTGTGGAATTTATGTAGAAGTTCAACTTATATTATCATATAATTTTGGGTGCAATTGAGTATATGAATGCATATATAAATTCTCATAATCTAGTATTCTAATGTAAATCTATGCACTTTATTTTAGTGTATAATTCTATTTGCAACATTCATAATTGAAAATAATTTTTAACGGTTTTTAAGGTATTTAAAATTATAATTGTCCATTTCAATTTTTGAAAATATTGGAAAAATAATATGTTTGAGTATTTGTAAGCTTTATATTGTTGATTTTTCTTCCATATTAAATTTTAAGCAATCGATTTTTTTTTTTTTTGTATCAACGAAAGTTTGCATTCAAATTTTGTAGCTATGGTGTCATCTTGTGACACATGTTAGTGAAACATGAATCACTTCTTGGTAAATAAGTATCATCCCATGATGTTTAAGATGACTACAATGTAAATTTCTCTAACTAGGAGAGCCATTGTGAATGATTCCCACCACAGACATTAAAAGCCTTAGAGTATCCCATAACGATCAAAAGGGAAGATGTAAGACTTAAGACTTAGAGTATTATTAGCAATGGAGACTTGGAGAGGGTGCATAGGCATGCTTGGAAAGTTGTACGAAGACCTTGTGTCTTGGACGCTGACTCATAGTGTATACTAAAGAGGTGAAGATTCTAAGAAAGAACATTAGGAGGACCAAGGGGTGCATCTTTTCCAGTACGATAGAGTGGGGAAATGATGAGGGTCACATAGTGGGATTCTTTAGGGCTTCACAAATTTGCAATACAATGATTATTTTCATTAGGTAGGTCAATAATGGTGGTAGGGTGATTGAGGATGTGATGTTCCCTTCAATGTAGCAACAATATCTTTAGTCACTACTACATGGGGGTTTTGACATATGATGGTCATATTCAAAAATTAGAAAGTTGGTTGTTTGAATCTATGCTCCGCTTGGGATGGGCGACAATAGGCCATTTATGGTTAAGTGGTGATGGTGTAGCATGACATATGATGAATCAAGCATTACAATATTCCACACAGATGAAAATATCTATGGATTGAGTTTAGTTAGGGCATGACATTGAGGTATATTATAGGTGATATGAGAAATTTGTTGGTCATGCCAAACTCATGAAGTCACACCATTAATATGAAGTGACTAAGCTTCTTTAGTGATATGGGATGTTGAAGTAAGATTAAAAATTTGGAGTCATGATTAATAGTATGAGAGCTACTATGTAACATATCTTAAATTCACCATATAATAATAATAATTTCTTATGTTTTTCAATCTTCCAGAAATTTCTCTTGCATAATGGAACTTATATACTTGCAATATTTTAATAACATCCTCTTCCTTACCTCACTTGGTTTCCTTTTAATGTTACATTTATATGTACTAAGGTCAAGGGACCTTGTAACCCTTCCCTGTCTTTTCCCTATTTGATATGCAATTTTCTTTATGGTTGGCCCATGTGAGTTGGAAATGTGGTTTCACCTTAGTGGTGGCATCCTGCTTGCCCACATGGTCATTAGGAGCAAATGTTCTAGATGAATCTTGAGAACTAACAATAGGGATTAAGGAGTGGGTGGTTAGGGTAACTAACTTTCCCCCCATCCCACTCTCAATGGATTAAGAAGTGGGTGGTGAGGGTAACTACCCTGCCCCCCCATCCCACTCTCAATGCCATTTGCAATTGACTCCAATGTGAAAGTTTGCTCTACAACATGATAGGGTTTTGACTTTATTTTTGTTAAGGGTTTTTCTATAGATACCTTGACTGAATTTTCCTCCTCCCTTATCAAGCATGCATTAGTTTTCTTACTACATCGCAAATCTGGTAACCTTCTTTTCACGGTCTCCTCCCTAGAGGATTTAACATTTCATTTGATGTATCTTCCATCCCATCTATGCTGAAAGTGGTAGAATATATCTGATTGAAGAGTACCTTACTACTAGAGAAAATGTCTCCTTGTAATCAATTATCTCCCCTGAGAGAACCCTTTGGCCACAAATATGGCATTGTGTTTCTCGACACTCCCATTTGCTGCTTTCTTTACCTTGTAAATCCATCTGGAACTCACCACTAACTTATCTGCTGGTCTTGGGACCACTTCCCAAGCATTTTTTATAATAATGGAGTCATACTCCTCAACCATGGCATCCACCCACACTGGTTGCTACACTACATCCTCGAATGAGGATGGCTCAACCTCTACACTCTCGCTCATTAGAGACATGTAGCTAGTTTATGGATATGGTGACCTCTTTTTCCTGCGCTGTGAAGTGGGTGCTCCCACATTCTCTCTAACATCAATCTCTCAGCCTCTTTAGTGTGTTTCCTTCCATCTCTAGAAGTCTTTGCATGAGTGGGTGCTTCCAATCTCTAATCCTCTACATGTGGCTGCTCCACATCATCCAGAGGTTCCTCCTTTGGAGCTCAAAGCTCCTCTTCTCCATGCAACTGAAGCTCCCTCTCAAGGGAACATCTCATAGCCTTCTCTTCATTGAACTTTACATCTATACGAACCATTTTGATCCCTTGAGATGGCAGGTACACCCTATAGTTGTGAGGTGTATCAGTGTACCCCAAAATATGCCCAACTTAGCTGTTGGTTCTATCTTTTCTCTTCCATCCTTGATAACATGATAGTAAATTGATGAACAAAAGATCCTGAAGTGTACCACATCTAGTTTCTCACCTAAAAAATATTCTTTCAGTGTACTCATCCTGAGAATCTGACAAGGACTCCTGTTATGCACATGTACAATTGTGTTGCATGCTTCATCCCACAAGTGCAATGATATGCCTTGATCATGTAACATTTCTTGTGCATCTCCCACAATACTTTTGTTCTTCCTTTCAGCCACCCCATTCTGTTGTGGGTTATGGGGTGCTATTCACTCTCGTCAAATGTCTTCTAATGCACAAAATTTCTTGAATTCATTCGACACATATTCTCCACCGTTATCACTCCTCGGAGCTTTAAATTTACTACCAGTGTATTTCTCAATAAGTGTTTTAAATTCATAAAATTTAGCTAATGTCTGGTCTTTCTTCTACATGAAGAAAATTCAGCATTTACGTGACAAATCATCTACAAACATTACTTAATACTTGTGCTTGACCATTGAGATTGTTGAGAATGGTCCACACACATATGAGTGAACTCTTTCAAGGACCGATTGCGCTCAATTGTCCTGATCATGAAAAACAACTTTGGTGTACTTCCCCAATGTACACCCTTTGCATGTATCTCTCTGCTCTAGTGTACTATTGGGAAGTCCTCTAGAAATCTGTTGGATGATCTTCAAAGGTCCATGGTGGAAGTGAGCCTATCTTCTATGGCAAAACTCACTTATGTCTTGGCTCTACACCTTCTTTATTTTTGTGATCAAAGAAACACGATATTCTACATCAAATTTTTAGAGGTTCTTCACTTTGCTTCACTTGCCGTGAGGCTATGTGACGAAGGAAACCCTTTCCCTTACTAAATATCACATCTTAGCCACAGTCCTTAAACATGGAAACTAAAACCAAATTCTTCATCGGACCTGGAACATACATGACATATTTTAATGTGAGAGGAGAACCAGACTCCCTTTGAAAAGTAATAGTAATGATGTCGGTGGAAATATACCTTCCATCATCTCCCATTTTGATGTGCATATGGAGGTCCTTCTCCTCCAAGTCACTAAAGAATTCTTTGTTTCTGGTCATATGGAATGAGGCTCCACTATCCAGATACCGCACACTACCCATCATCAATATCACCATATAAGCGATGAGGGTCAAATCCAACTCGAATTATGAAGCAAGAGCTTCACCTGCGCTCCTCTTGAGGGCTTCTTTCCAAACTTCTTATGTGGACACTTCGTGGCATAATGTCCTAACTCATGACAGTGAAAACATTTAATATTCGACATTTCCTTCTTCTTTTTGCCCTTATTGGAATCTGATTTGGAATGGGATGATTTCCCTTTCCCTTTCTTCACTTTTTCAGCTAAGGCACAGTTCTCCTCATCATCATGCTTGGATGAGGATCCATCTTTGGTGTTCCACCAAATCTCTTCTTGCACCAAGTTGGACCACAAATGTTCCCACTATAGTAGCTTCTCCCTCCCATTTACTGAGTCTTGGTAGTTGTGCTAGCTCTTGGGAAGTCTTATAAGTGATAGGCTGACTAGATCATCTTCAAACACTATAACACTAACACTTCCAAGCTCATCTTGACATTGGGTGAACTTGGTCAAGTACTTTGGTATTGTGTCACCCTTCTTCATCTTGATTTCCCCGAGCTTGTCCTTCAGTGCCATCTTCCTGTGGTAACTGTTGTTTTGAAATAGGTATATTAAGGCCTTCCACATTTCATATGGAGACTCCTTACCATGGAGGTTCAAGACAATATGATTGAACTCCTTCTAGGATAATCATTCTGACCCTTGCAACACATTTTCTCCACTTTGCCATATCTTGAGCATCAGATGCAGAAGGCTTAGGAATATCTGTCTATGAATTCCTTAAGCCTGTTGTCTTCCAACACTGCCTCCATCTTATCCTTCCAATAAATATATTTAGAACTAACCTCAAGGGCATATTTGAGTCTCAATCCATAGAATGACATCCTGCTAGATCTGAAGTATGATATTGCAAATTCGATTTCACCTGCAAAAGATAAACTTATATTCTCCTCTTCTAGAGTCATTTCTACTCCGATACCATGTAAAAATTCCTTGTAGATTCAAAATTCTAATTGTAATTACTAAAACAATAGACTTGAATATACTCTACTCATCAATGGAAATAATTAAACGACTGCGAAATTATGAAGCATACAAGAGAAAGAATTCAATCAACACATTACACAATGATTTCCTGGGGAAATCCACAGTTAAAAACCCCTGCTATATGTATATTGCATTAGTCATAAAATATGAGAATATTACAATTCTTTTCTCAAGCCCGAGCAATGTCTACACTATCTCTATCTGTCTCACAACTTCCTAGATAAGCCCAGGCTAATACTTAACCAATTTCTCACTTGCCAAAGTCCCTATTTCCTTGCGTTATTTCCTTTGGAATTAGCCCCTATTAATTAGGGAAATTCCTCCATTGAAATTTTGAAATCCTCTTAAGCTTTCCTTTGACTGCCTGTACCACCTGTAAAATTTAGATGATTGTACAACTGATAGTACAATGTCACTGATCTCCAATATCAACTAGGTAACTCTCATATATGACATGCTTTAGTTATTTATGAGTGAAACATCAGTTAAATTTTTTATCACTGCAAACAACGCCACACTATTAGACCTCCCACTAGTTCCTCCAATAGTTGGAACTAGTTTAATTGATTTTAACTCAGTTAAACCGAATTAATTAATTACAACTCAAAATAAACTCAACCAGCGATCCTATAAAGTAGAAAACACTCTACATGACTTAAGTTGATCCCTCAACTCGAATTAACGAAGGAAACTATGTCAAATTAACTTATTTAACTAATACAAGTTATCATGAGATGTGGAATTACAATTTTATTCCCAATTTAATTCAAGGATAAAATTAAATTAGGAGATTTTCTTGTTGCATTTTCAACATCTTCCTAAAATAAAAGATGTAAAGAAATTATTCAAAATAAAAAATGGAAATTCCTATTATAAGAAAACAATAGAACTAAATAAATATCAACCAAATTAAATTAAAACTATAAAATAACAATAATTGAAAGAAAAGGCTACAAACTATTTTTTTTGTTTTCTTGTTTTGGAGTGATAGTTAATGAAAGTAACTTTTCAATATTTAGCTATTAAAAGGAAGGGATTTATCTTCCCCTCCATATTTAGTATTGTATATGTGTCAAGACCAACTTTTTTAACTACTAGAAATCTACTTGTGATATTTTTAGAGATAGACTATCTGGGATAGCTTTAAATGTCCAATGTTTTGGGTGGAGACACCACACCTTAACAGAAGATATTTTGAATAAATGTGTCAAGAAAGTGGTGTGGAGTTAAATTTAAAAGGAAATGATTTTTTAAACCATTGAGGGGTGAAATAATTAAATGGGCTCATAATTATTGAAGCTTCATGTGCTTCCTTTTACATTCATTTAAATTGTGTCATTTAAAATTAAGGTATATAATATGGAATTGGAAGTATATATCTCCTTAGGAATGTTTTTCAACCATATGTAAAACCAACTTCTAACAATCTCTTAACTATAAACAAATTTTATTTGGCCTTTTGTATTTCTTCTTTCAAATTTAACAAAGTTTTAATTTGATTTTGAAGGAATGAATAACTTACTTTTATGAAGATTAGGATAGCTATAGGAAAGAGAGAAAAATATTAAAAGTTGGGATTCCCCCTTATCTTAAACTAGGTAATGAGGGGAAGTTCTTAATTTAGTTGTAGGAGAAACTTAGTGTACCCATTGGGCATTGGGTAAAGAATTGGGATAGATCCTATGATGTTTAGTGTGTACTTTCTTTAGAATGTAAATTAAGTTATTATTAGTTGATTCAACTACATTATTACCTTATGGACAATAATTTGATGAAAATCAAAAAGTGACTCTCTTTTCCAAACCAAATTCAATTAAATTTAATGAGGAAAAATAAGAAACATTATAAAAAATAGTACTAAAGGATGGTGAAACTAAACAAGTGCTATTTTGAGAATTAGATCACAATGTCTTCATTCACTTTTATAAGTGTTATTACTTCTACCCATCTAGTGAAGCTATATGCATACTTAAGATGTACTTATGTGGCCTTTAAGAATTAAGATTGATTTCCCCAATGATATCACGAGTAGACATAAGCTTCAATGGTCTTATTTTCCTTCTATGTAAGTAGTTGGTTCTAGATCCATGTTATAGATGATGTTTAAGATAAATGTGCCATGCATTTATATTTGTTGGAATTTAAGACACATTATTGGCATCTATAGAAACTTCATTTTCCCAACCTCTTAGTTCGTAGTAACTTGATATTAGTGTTTAGCTTCCAATTTATGAAGTTCTTGACTATTTTAGTTCACCTAAATTTAGGGCCATACTCTTAACTAGAAATTATTTAATTTTCTTTTCCTTTCACCAAGTTCTTTTTCCAAGAAGATTAATGTAAATGATGTCGTGAAGATATAGAGCTTGACATTTTCGATGGCATCAATTATAACATATAGTTTCTTGTCAATTATTGGATAATTCAATTCAATTCCTTGTAGAGATATCTTCATAAATAAAATCAAACATTCACCTTGTTCTTCATCCCTTAGTGCCAAATATATGCCAAATAATGTGATTGTAAAAGAAATCAAGTATTCACCTTGTTCTTAATTTTTTATGTCATATAGATGCCAAAGAATGATATAATGCAAAGCTATATAAAATAAATTATTTTTTGAAATCAAGATTATGTAATGCGACAATTTTAATAATAATACAAAAATCTTGATATTTTGGAATTTATATTTTTTGTTTTAATGTATTTAAAAATAACATTATTCTTTATAAATTTTTATAATGATTTAACAATTTATGTAAAGTTAAAAAAAAAATATTCCAACAAAACAAGATTTATCTTTTAATGGAATTTTCATTATATGGAAGAGAAATATGAGTTAAAAAATAAAAATATCTCAACAAAACAAAATTGATCTTTCAATGGAATTATCATTATATAGAAGAAAAATATGAATTAAAAAAAATATCTCAACAAAACAAAATTGATCTTTCAATAGAATTATCATCCTATGGAGGAGAAATATAAGAAATAATTGTGGTTGACTTGAATTTTAATGTCCTTACACTTTACCTTCTATGACAACAAATATTCTTTTCTTTATCTCCAAAATGTCTCATACCCTCCTACCTTTTAAACTTGGTCTAAAACTAAATTCCTTCCGGACATTGTAAAATTTACATTTAACTACTCAATCACACAACCTAGGCTTTAGTAAGACCAATATAAACATTTTGCCCATAGCTATTGTTTCCTTGTTAAGATTATAGACTTGGTTGAATATTTCAAAATTTATTACAGAATGACTATTTTGGAGCACGTGGTAAATGATTACATTCCATATCGACACATATCGTCTTACTCTCCTGCCGTAAAAATAAATAAATGGGCGGGCTCCGTGTATTTGGAAGCCGCAGGCTGCCTATTATTGAAACTTTAAAGGTTTCGGGTTTCCTTTTTCAGGGAAGAATTGTCAAAGAACGATATCATGGCATAGTGGTAATGGTGTTGGGGTTCCCAAAATTCAGAGTCCATTTAGATAATTTGAATTAAAAAACAACGCTGCCAAAAAGAACTTTCCAAGCATCGAGGAGGAGAGAGATGGGAAATGTGGCAAACAAAGTTGATTATGTTTAAATAATCAGCAAAATCAAAAATTCAACGGGAGTTGATAGACAACTTACATAAATTATAATAGACCATGTTAATGGAAAGAGTAACCTTCAGCAAACTTTATTATAAGTTGGTTGAGTCGTATAAAATGTATATGGAATTGTTTTCAGAATTCTTTCATCGTGCACATCACGAGAGCACATAACAAATAAGCTGATGAATTATCGAAAAAGGGACTACATGACATAGAGGAAGGCATGCACATGATGATAAGAATAGGAGCAGAGGAGACAGAAGTAGAAAATCTAAAAGTGCTGGGATAGATCACTGAAGCGGGATCAAGAATGTAAAACCTCATAGCAAATAAGTTTATATTAATTTTCTATTTCTTTTTGTTTCAAGTTTTGTATAAATTTTGTAAATAATTTTGTATAGAAATCATATAAGAAAAGAGTACATTAAATATGTGATCGACAGAAATGTGAACGATCTGATCCACTTTTTAGATTCTATATAAAATGCAAAAATAGATAAAATACCATTATTTTGTATCTTTTAGATAATAGTACAAATAAATGTTAGTAGAGATGCCTTTTCCCCAAAACAGTTTATCAAACTATGTATATCTCAAGTTTATGAAGACAATCTGTTCATCACAAAAATGTACTGCTTTATTTTATAATAATAAAACAGACAATTTTTTCCTGCTGGAAACTTACATAAATTAAAATAATCATAAAGATGACGACTCAAATTACGACTCCCCGAAACATGTTTAAAGTAATTAGTGAAAGGCTTTGTTTAAATGATTTTGTGTGGATGACAAATTTCTGTTTGGATTTTGTCAGTTTTAGAAAGTTGATTATGTCTGTTTGTTTTTTTGCAAGTTTTAGAAAGTTGATTATGTTTTTTTTTTTTTTTAAGTTTTATGGTCACACCATACGAGAAGCACCATACTCAAATTTCCTAAAATTTTAAGTTTTATGGTCACACCATACTCAAATTTCCTAAAATTTTTACAAGGTTTTGTCAAAATCGTAGAGATTTTTCTATTCCAATGTTGCCTCCCCTTCATGGCGTCCACTTCAATGCATCAGTTAAAGGCGCATCATCCTCATGGCGTCAGCTTCAGTGCGTCATCTTCATTGCATCACCTTACTTGCAAACCTGACAAAAACATGTGACAGCAATCTTGATTTTATCAATAGTTACTTTATTCCGTCGAATTGGAAAAAAATTGGAAGCTCGCTTTTCATTCAGCTCAGCTGTTTCGGGGTAAGCTCGCTTTTCATGTCTTGTGTTGCTTTTCTATCGCTTTTTGTGTTTTGCTTTGTGTGAGTGTTGTCTACTTGATTTCATGAGTGCTTATTGTCATTTTGATATATGTTATATTGTAGAAGCATCATTTCAGTTTTCGTTCACATCTCACTGCTGTCACATGCATGAAACTGTTTTTGCATGAATGGTCACCATTGCAGTGACTCACTTCACACATGCATGCTTTCCCATTTTTTAAATCCTAGACTTGATGTTTGCATGTATGATCATTCACTCTTGTTTTCACTCATCTCATCATGTATTCAAACTTCTCATGTTTTCAGTCACCCGTCAATTGGCCTGGGCTACCTTGGCCCAGACCGTGCCTTGCCCAGCTAGCACAACGCATTTTCGGAAGCGAAGGCTCTACTTTTCCTCCAGAAATTGCACAAGTCTAGCCCATCACTAACCTTCGGGCTTGCATTGCACAATTCTTGGAGGCAATGTCCTGTTGGCCTTAGAAACTACGCAATGCAGTTTGTTTGTTTGCATGTCACCACTGACTGAAATTACTCATTGTGCATTGTCAGTCCTCAACAGGTCAGGATGGAATGTGCATTGCGCAATTTCAGCAGTCAGTCCGCCTCTTGATAGCCTGGACTGTGCCTCACGTAGTTTTCGTCATCAGTTTCCCGACCTGCTAGCAGAAATTGTGAAACCTTCACGATCAATCACACAAGTATGTTGCAAGTCGGTCCTCAAGTTTGTTTTGGTTTTCAACTGACAGATTGCTTGCCATGATTGTTTTTATGTCCCCAGGTATCACAGGTGTCGTCTGCCTCCCAGCAGCACAGGTACAATGGCTTCCAAGAGAGCAGAGACAAAGACATGTTAAGAGCATAACTGGGGATGCAATTGATCAAGTGTCTATGAACTTGCCTATCCACGAAGACATCAAGTTGTTCATGGACAACGATGACAAGATGAATCGAAACGACATCACAGTGAGTAGCACCATCAACAATAGTAGAAGGAATCACACCTACATGCGGCGAATGCAAGAGGAAGGTTGTTGAGAGCATAGAGGTAGAGCAAAGCTACAAGTTCAAAGCAAATCAACTCATGAAGAAAGTAGTTTTGGAGATTGAGGCTATGAGGTCACGGTGTGACACGAAGATTGCGTGAAGGCACAAAGAGAAATAGAGAAGGAGTTGCATGTACAGAAGTGGCAACTTAAGGAAAAGCATAAGCCCCACAAATGAGAGAAGAGTTGCAGCAGGAGCAGGTACAACAAGGGGCGCAACATGCACAGACTGATGAAACTGCGCCTGTACAAGTTATAGATCCAACCCGGTAGCTGGCACGGAGCAAACAAGGTGAGAAGTGTTGTTGATCGCATGCAAGGGAATTCAGTAGCATGCATGTTATTATGCACACACATGCGATCCCACCCATTTGACACACTCACTGAGGTGAAGACAAGAAGCAAGTTTGACTGGAGCTGAACATGTACTTCGACAAGTTGATGTGCATGGTCAGCAACACAAACTTGGAGATCAACATAGACATTATGCATCAGTATGTTGCTGGTCCAACCACACTCAAGACGATGATGTGCATGCTATCAAATGAGTTGGATAGAGGGGCCATATTAGTGTACCCAGATGCAACAGAGGCAAGAGTTCGCTTTCAGCAGGATGTCACCATTGAGTGCATGGACACCATCACGAACGACCAAGCTTGGCATTAGTTCGCCACCATCAACCATCACAAGGATGTCAAAGAGTTGGTCTCACCACAATGGTCCGAGTGTTAGTGATGTCTTGCATGGCTTGCTCAAGCCATTTTGTCTCACATGGGTACATGTGCAAATTGTATGTAACGTCTTGTCAAGTGGAACTTCAAGTGTCAATAGTTGGATGTAATAGTCATAGAGTAGTTGAAGAGGCATGAGGATAGACAAACGGTCACAAAGGGGAATGTGAAGGTTCACCCCACGCTTTGCTATAAATAGAACCTCATAACTCATTGTAAAGGATTTTGGTCAGCCAAGATTCCAATAGGAGTATCTTAGAGAAAGATAAGATAGTATTGTAATGAGCCTTGGCTTCTCCACTATGCAGAGCTAGTATATCTCTTTGGAGGAGAAGGTGGTTATGACTGTAGTGTTACGCTATTGGAACTAGTGGTTGGACATGGATGTATTCTATGACTGGAACTTACACTTATTAATATAAGAGATCTAACATGTTTCGTGCATATGTTGTATTGTATTCCAACTATCTTGTTTACTCTAAATGATATATGTATCTATTTGCTTACGCATGTATGTATGGACTATTTTGTATATGTATGAATCTTACTGAAATGTGTTGATTGGTTTAACCATCACTTTGGATTGCTCACTATCTTGCTTTCCAGCTTGTGATGCATCTTCGCTCGTGTGTTCCCTTCTAAGCCACGTACTATTACAGGTTTCTAAGGGGTGCACTCACTCCACATTCCTTGTGTTAGAACCATTCGTGCACCTTCCTTGACTCGCCGCAACTATCACACCCTTGCTACCAATAGGGACATCTTACTTGCCTCTATGAAAAACCACGGTCAAGTTGATATCGTACGACTCACTGCTAGGAATCTTACACCAAATGGTCTGAGGTCTAATTGGGACTTCTTACCGGGGAGACCCCCTGACATGTTAGTGGGTACAACACCATCAACATTTCTGGTGCTAGAAAGAGGGCCAGGTGACTAGCTATGTCCTCTCATCTAGTTTTGAACCTTTCCACATCTATCATGGATACTGTCACACTCACCCCTCCACGATGTTTTTTGTATTTTGAACCTCTCAACATCATGAGGGAGTTTGCTGATCTCATGGTTGAATTCACGTATGATGGGGAAGGAAAAGTAGCCTGTCTTGAGTTCTTAGAAGACTTCTATGCATTCCTTGAAGATGATTTCTATGTGGAATAGGCTAGTGTTATGCTTGCATACAAACTTCACGAATCCCCACTACGGTGGTGTTGGAGTCTGTCATCCCACAGTGTGCACTCACTTGAGCGGTTCCGTGATATCATTGAATATACTTTCCATCATTTTGATACAAAACCTCTTGACAAAAAATTGTTAGAGAAATGGAAGGCTACTCAATAATCGCTTAATGTTTTTTGGCAGTGCTTCAGTGTTTTGTAGTTTCAAGCTCCAAAAAGCCAGATGAAATTCTAGTATCTCATTGACAAATATGAATATTTTCTTATCCAATCTGTCAATCCCAAGAAGAAGTTCAAGCTCAAACCCCGCTCAACATACTTCGGTGATGGAGCTGCACAATCACAAACGGACACGGTTGCTATCACAATTGACTGTCTTCCCCACATCAAATAACTCCACCATCGTAGAGTGATGTGGGAAAGCATGAATACACATCCTTTCAACCATCACATCCTCTCGACATCGCTCCTTCCGATTTTCGCACAATATTGGTTGCGAATCCATTGGGTTATCACATGTATTTTGTACCTCAACCTCCGTCTTCGTACTTGGATGATCCTCCAGATGATACTGTCTTGTGTTCTTCCATTTCAGACTCTACACTTGTTGTGAATGAGGATCAAGGAATTGATGGAGTTGGTGTTGCACAACCGACATGCGTTGTCATTCATGAAGAGTATGACTGGGAGCTTGAACATCCACCCGCAATAGAGGACCATCCCTTTCTGTCCTTACCTCATTTGTTTTTTTCCTAACATCCTTGATGATCCTGCCATCCCTGATTTTTCATGTGTATCTCCATCCACGGATGCACCCATTGTTGATCATTCGCAGGACACACCGTATGTCAACCCATCATCTGACAATGGAGAGGACCAATCATTCTTTGAACATCCACTTGATTTTTCATCTATCTTTTCTGGAAATGCAAAGGATGAACATTCTTGCTTCTCATCTACCCCTCTGTGCGATTCATCAAATCATGAGGATGCCAACCAACATCTTGAGTTTTCTAATCTTGGTTGTCGTGATCTCTTTACCTTATCGTCCGATCAAGATGTTGATTCACTTATTATTAATCTATGTAAGCCACTGGTATACGATGATCCATCTATCAACGAAGTTGAAACCCCATAGATTGTAAGGGAACTTTAGCCCGAGCTGATGGTTATGCCACAGCCTTGCTACCCTGAGGTTGGTTTCACTTCTGATCAAGAAATTGTTAAAACATCCAAGGCCCCTCATCACTCATCTATATGCATTGAAGATCAATCTAACACTTATATTTCACTTCCTCCACTCGAACTATACTATTCCATCACTCATGCATCGGAGGAATATTACATAGAAAGCATACTTGCGTAGCATAAGTGGTCTACCTTTCTCGCGTTTTCTTGCATATCACAGTCAAGGGAATGCATACACTCAACATCGGCATGCAATGTAGTACAACACCATGGCAAGTCCATAGAGTGCATGTCATGCACTTTCACTCATTTTTGTTTTGTGGACGCTTGTAAGTTTGGAGTGTGTCCGTCTTCATTGTTGTATCTTTCACATCTGCTGGTTCGCACAGCTGTGTTGTTCGTGAACCATGCCTTCACTGACATGGGTCAACCAATGCGCCAGTGGATGCATTGAAATTATCACTTCACGTGAGACAACCCATGCACTATTAGCTTAGGAGTAGGAGTAGTGTTTGTTTTTTGAGTTGTTTTCTTGCATGCATGTTTGCTTCTTTCTTTATGTGTTTGTTTGTTTGCTTGTTAGTTTTCTTACTCACTTTTCTTTCACATTTGCTTTTGCTTCTTCCTTTGCTTTTTCGTTTGTTTTCTTATTATTGTATGTAGGTTAGTTTCACATGGACCGTGTGTGACTCTTGAAACAAGCTAGGTAAAGTACAAGAGGACTTGTACATCTATTAATACTTGGTTATCTGTTGTCCTACCTCTGTATGAAGAACATGTTATCTTTAGTACATGATACATTGATGGAAAATATGTCCTGTTCGAAGTGAACCTTGGTGAAAAAACAATGATTGCATGCTAACTAGTGTCACCTACTCTAGTCGATTGTTTTTGGGTTAATCCTTGTCAATTCAGTCAAGTAGAGTAAGGTGAGGGGGAAAACATAAATAAGCACGTCAGAGGTATATATAGACTAATTCTCTAAAGGAACAACCTCTTCTACTCTCAATAAGTCGAGATCCCTCTTCTGCCTCTGAAATGAATAATTTCTATGCACAGTTATGAAAATGAAAAATGAAAAAATGAAAAAGTGAAAATTTCGAAAAAAATGAAAAATTAATAAGGTGAAAGAAGAGAAAGGATTCCTGCACAAAGAGATAACGCAAGTAACTCCGCCGGGGTACTTACCAAGCTCGCTGTCAGCGAAGAGATGCTTTTGTTCCTACGTGACTCTACCGGGGTACTATCTAGGCTGACAATGGAGCAACACCAGAGATGGAACTAAAACTCTGACGAATATACTGCTTGTGCACCAATATAACCCTCATTCCTAATCGAAACAACTATGTTGGCTTGGATTGGAATGTGTGTTGATCGACTAAGAGCCTGTTAGATGCTACATCATACAATCAAGCAAGTGTGGAAACTAAGACGAACAGAGAATTGAACAATACTTCCTGAGGTGTTAGATTCGCTTTTCACAAACAAAGTCCATTTAGAGAGTTGGAGTTCTACCAGTTTTTCGCCAAGTTTTGTAGCGGCTACGACCACCCTCCAAAAATTTTCCTCAGCTTCGTTTTGGAGCCTCCCTACCGACCATCCTCAGCAACATGTCTTGCACTATTAAGCACATCAGCTTCAACTATTTCATAGAGTCTTGTTAGCCTGTGCATGCAAGTTTGTTCCATCCCCTTCATAGGCTTCTTTCTAGACATAGTGTCTGTTGTTGGTTGAGCAGCTCCCTCTGGGAATTGCGCAATTTGGAGGGGAACTAGTCTTCCCTCCAGAAATTGTGCAAACCCAGCTGGGCTCCAGAATTGCACAATTCTTCTTAACAATATTCCTCTAAAAGAATACGCAATTCATCCTAGGACAACTGCTTAGCCCAGAAATTGCACAATTCTAGGCATCAGTCACCTGTTGCTCCTAGAAATTATGCAATCCCTCTGGGACAACCAGCCTAACAGCTAGCCGAAATTGTGCAAATATAGCCAAGCAACCTATTGGGCTTAGAATTTGTGCAATACAGTTAAACAAGATTCCTTGAAAAAATTGCGAGGTCTAACACAAGACAGCTGCTCAGGTCAGAAATTACGAGATACATTCAGATAGGATTTCTTGAGAAAATTGCGAGGTCTAACCCAAGATAGCTACTCAGCTCAGAAATTGCGAGATACAGTTAGACAGGCTTGCTTGAGAAAATTGCAAGGTCTGACTCAAAATAGCTGCTTAGCCTAGAAATTTCACAATCCTGGGAGATAGTCACCTTTTCCTCCCATAAATTGTGCAATCCCTTTGGCACAACCATCTTTGCTCAACCCAGAAACTGCGCAGATTTTCATCCCAGGCTCGCAGACCGATGCATGTGCCTTCAGGTTGATCGGTCCCCTCTAGGACTAAGAAAAAATTATTTCCATGCATGGAATACTTCTCCCAAGGCAGCATGCAAAGACATTCGTTGACTTAGGGATCTATTTTTAGCAGCTGGAGGTTACATGCAAGGATCATTTCAGAAACCTCCCGCCAAATGTCTCTTTTCCTAGATTTGTGGCATGCGTGTCACAACCTTGATTTGATAAAAAATCATCAACCAGACACTTCAGAGCTCATTCCTCACATCAACCTTGTAGCTATGACATCCCACATGGCATCTAGGATTTGTCGGCACATTCATCTCAGCTGTTTTGGGGTAAGCCTGCTTTTCATGTCTTGCACTGCGTTTTTGTCGCTTTTTGTGTTTTTCTTCATGTGAGTGTTGTCTACTTGATTTCAGTGAGCACTTGTTGTCATTTTGATGTATGTTAGCTTGTAGAAGGACTATTTCAGTTTTCCTTCACATCTCATTGTTGTCACATGCATGAAAATGTTTTTGCACAAACGATCGTTATTGTAGAGACTCGCTTCATACACATGTATGCTTTCCCATTTTCTAAATCCTGCACTTAATGTTTGCATTTATGATCATTCACTCTTGTTTGCACTCATTTCATCATGCATTTAGGCTTCTCATGTATTCAGTCACCTGTTGGCTGGCTTGGGCTGCCTTGGCTTGGATCGTGCCTTCCCGGGGTATCACTGCGCATTTCCGGAAGTGAAGGCTCTGCCTTCCCTCCAAAAATTTCTGCAAGTCTAGCCTAGCACTGACCTCTGGGCTTGAATTATGCAATTCTTGGAGGTAGTGTCATGCTGGCCTCAGAAACTGCGCAATGCAGTTTGCCGGTTTCATGTCATTAGTGACAAAAATTGCACATTATGCAGTTTTAGTCCTCAGCAGGCCAGGTTGGAATGTGCATTGCATAGTTCCAGTAGTCATTTAGCCTCCTAACAACATGGACTGTGCCTTACGTAGTTCTGGCAGTCAGTCTCCTGAACTCCCGGTGGAAATTTCGCAACCTTCATGATCAATCACACATGTATGTTGCAAGTTAGTCGTCAAGTTTGTTTTGGTTTTCAACTAACAGATTACTTTCCATGAGTGTTTCTATGTTTCCAGGTATCACATGTGTCATCCGCCTCCCAGCAACACAGGTATAATGGCTTCCAGGAGAGCAGAGCCAAAGACACTGTTAAGAGCACAACTAGGGATGCAACCAATCAAGTTTCTATGAACTTGCCTATCCATGAAGACATCAAATTGTTCATGGAAAAGGATATCAGAATGGCAACAACATCACAATGAGGAACACCATCAGTAGTAGCAGAAGGCAGCACAACTGCATGTGATGAATGCAAGAGGAACGTTGTTAACAACATAGAGGTGGAGTAAAGCTGTAAGTTCAAAGCAGATCCACTCATGACGAAAGAAACTTTGTAGATTGAGGCTATGAGATCACAGTGCGAAACAAAGATCGCTTGAATGCAGAAAGAGAAATAGAGAAGGAGTTGCATGTGTTGAAGTGGAAATTGAAGGAAGAATAAGAGTTGCACAGACGAGAGAAGAGTTGCATTAGGAACATGTACAGCAGGGGGCACAACATGCATAGATTGATGAAACTGTGTCCATACAAGTTATAGATCCATCCCAGCAATTGACACAGAGCAGACAAGGTGAGTAGTGTTGTTGATCGCATGCAAGGGAATTCAGTAGCATGAATGTTATTGTGCGCACACATGCGATCCCACCCATTTGGCACACTCATCGAGACAAAGACAAGAATAAAGTCCAACTGGAGTTGAACATGTACTTCAACAATTTGATGCACATGGTCATCAACACACACTTGGAGATCAGCAGAAAAACTATGCATCAGTATGTTGCTGGTTTAGCCACACTCAAGACGATGATGTGCATGCTATCAAATGAGTTGGACATAGGGGCCATATCAGTGTAACTAGATGCAACAAAGGTAAGAGTTCGCTTTCAACATGATGTCACCATTGAGTGCATAGACACCATTAGGGACAACTAAGCTTGGCATCAGTTCACCACCATCGACCATCACATGGATGTCAAAGAGTTGGTCTCCCCACAATGGTCTGAGTGTTAGTGATGTCTTGCATGACTTGCTCAAGCCATTTTGTCTCACATGGGTACATGTGCAGATTGTATGTAACATCTTGTTAATTGGAAGTTCAAGTGTCGATAGTTGGATGTAACATTCATAGAGTAGTTGAAGAGTCATGAGGATAGACGAACAGTCACCAAGGGGAATGTCAAGGGTCACCCCACTATTTTCTATAAATAGAACCTCATAACTCATTGCAAAGGCTTTTGGTCAGCCAAGCTTCCAATAGGAGTATCTTAGAGAAAGCTTGGACAGTATTGTAACAACCCTTGCCTTCTCCACTATGCAGAGCTAGTATATCTCTTTGGAGGAGCAAGTGGTTGTGGCTGTAACGTTCTGCTATCAGAACTGGTGGTTGGACATGGATGTATTCTATGACTGGAACTTACACTTCTTAATATAACAAGGCCAACACGTTTCATGCATATGTCGTAATGGATTCCAGCTATCTTGTTTACTCTAAATGCTATATGTATCTGTTTTCTTATGCGTATGAATCTTATTGAAATGTGCTGATTGGTTTAACCATCACTTTGGATTGCTCACTATCTTGCTTTCTAGCTTGTGATGCATCTTTGCTCATGTGGACCCTTCCAAGCCACGTACTATTACAAGTTTCCAAGGGGCGAACTCACCCCACTTTCCATGTGTTAGAACCATTCATGCACCTTCCTTGATTTGTCGTAGCTGTCACACCCTTGCTACCAACAGGGACATCTTACTTACCTCTATGTGAAACCGCGGTCAAGGTGATATCGCACAACCCACTACTTGGACTTCTACACCAAATGGTCTGAGGTCTAATTGGGACTTCTTATCATGGAGGTCCCCTGACATGTTAGCGGGTCCAACACCGTCAACAAACTTAAACACATGTATACCCATCAATTTTAAATAGAAATATCATGCCAGTGGGAAATTTTATGATTTTTTTTTTCATATTGGAATTTTTTTTATTGGGAATTTGAGTAAGTACTAAAGTGTGATGTTTGTGTATTATATAGAACATTGTTATTAATTGTTATAAAGTAGAATTTGATTTAATTGGCTGAATAAGTAGTAATTGGGGATACAAGTGTATATATTGATGAATGTTTGTACATACTTAATATATAAACTAATTTGAGATATAGATATAGATATAGTGTGGAATTTGTGTAGAAGTTAAACTTATATTATCATATAATTTAGGGTGCAGTTGAGTATATGAATGCATATATAAATTCTCATAATCTATTATTCTAATGTAAATCTATGCACTTTATTTTAGTGTATAATTCTATTTGCAACATTCATAATTGAAAATAATTTTTAACGATTTTTTAAGGTATTTAATATTATAATTGTCCATTTCAATTTTTGAAAATATTGGAAAAATAATATGTTTGAGTATTTGTAAGTTTTCATTCATATTCTTTCTGATTTAGTCCTGATGATGGACCCCCTTTGGGGTTTGAAACGTCGATAGAATGAACATGAAACTGTGAATAATCCGGATCATACCATTGCAAAAAAGTTTTATATTGTTGATTTTTTTTCCATATTAAATTTTAAGCAATCAATTTTTTTTTTTGTATCGACGGAAGTTTGCATTCAAATTTTGTAACTATGGCGTCATCTTGTGTCACACATCAGTGAAATATGCATCACTTCTTGGTAAAGAAGTATCAACCCATGATGTTCAAGATGACTACAATGTAAATTTCTCTAACTAGGAGAGCCATTGTATATGATTCCCACCACATGCATTAAAAACCTTAGAGTATCCCATAACGATCAAAAGGGAAGATGTAAGACTTAAGACTTAGAGTATTATTAGCAATGGAAACTTGGAGAGGGTGCATAGGCATGCTTGGAAAGTTGTACAAAGACCTTGTGTCTTGGATATTGACTCATAGTGTATACTAAGGAGGTGAATATGCTAAGAAAGAACATTAGGAGGGACAAGGGGTGCATATTTTCAAGTACGATAGGGTGGGAAAATGATGAGGGCCACATAGTGGGATTCTTTAGGGCTTCACAGCTATGCAATAATGTGATTGTTTTCATTAGGTAGGTCAATAATGGTGGTAGGGTGATTAAGGATGTGATGTTCCCTTCAATGTAGCAATAATATCCTTAGTCACTACTACATGGGGGTTTTGACATGTGATGGTCATATTCACAAATAAGGAAGTTGGTTGTTTGAATCTATGCTTGGCTTGGGATGGGCGACAATAGGCCATCTGTGGTTAAGTGGTGATGGTGTAGCATCACATATGATGAATCAAGCATTACAATATTCCACACAGATGAAAATATCTGTGGATTGAGTTTAGTTAGGGCATGACATTGAGGTATATTCTAGGTGATATGAGAAAGTTGTTGGTCATGCCAAACTCATGAAGTCACACCATTAATATGAAGTGACTATGCTTCCTTAGTGATATGGTTTTCAATCTTCCAGAAATTTCTCTTGCATAATGGAACTTATATACTAAATCTATATGTAATAAATTATAAATGTTCTTGCAATATTTTAATAATATCCTCTTCCTTACCTCACCAAGTTTCCTTTTAATGTTATATTTATATGTGCTAAGGTCAAGGGACCTTTTAACCCTTCCATGTCTCGTCCCTATCTGATATGAAATTTTCTTTATGGTTGTCCCATGTAACTTGGAAATGTGGTTTCACCTCAGTGGTGGCATCCTGCTTGCCCACATGGTCATTAAGAGAAGATGTTCCAAATGAAACTTGAGAACTAACAATAGGGATTAAGGAGTGGTTGGTTAGGGTAACTAACTTCCCCCCCATCTTACTCTCAATGGATTAAGAAGTGGGTGGTGAGGGTAACTACCCTGCCCCCCCCATCCCACTCTCAATGCTATTTGCAATTGACTCTAATGTGAAAGTTTTCTCTACAACATGATAGGGTTTTGACTTTCTTTTTGTTCAGGTTTTTTCTAAAGATACTCCAACTGAATTTTCCTCCTCTCTTATGGAGCATGCATTAGTTTTCTTACTACATCACAAATCTGGTAACCTTGTTTTCGCAGTCTCCTCCCTCTAGGCTTTAACATTTCATTTGATGTATCTTCCATCCCATCTGTGCTGAAAGTGCTAGAATGGATTTGATTGAAGAGTAGCTTACTACTAGAGAAAATGTCTCCTCGTAATCAATTCCCTCCCCTTGAGAGAACCCTTTGGCCACAAATATGGCCTTGTGTTTCTCCACACTCCCATTTGCTACTTGCTTTACCTTGTAAAGCCATATGGAACTCACCACTAACTTATCTGCTAGTCTTGGGACCACTTCCCAAGCATTTGTTCTAATAATGGATTCATATTCCTCAACCATGGCATCCACCCACACTGGTTGCTGCATTGCATCCTCGAATGAGGATGGCTCAATCTCTACACTCTCGCTCATTAGAGACATGTAGCTAGTGTATGGATATGGTGACCTCGTTTTCCTACACTGTGATGTGGGTGCTCCCAAATTCTATCTAACATCATGCAACAATCTATCAACCTCTCTAGTGTGCTTCCTTCCATCTCTGGAAGTCTCTGCATGAGTGGGTGCTTCCACTCTTTGATCCTCTACATGTGGCTGCTCCACATCATCCTAAGGTTCCTCCTTTGGAGCTAAAATCTCCTCTTCTCCATGCAACTGAAGCTCCCTCTCAAGGAAACATCTCATAGCCTTCTATTCATTGAAATTCAGATTTCTACTAACCATTGTCATCCTGTGAGATGGCAGGTACACCCTATAGTTGTGAGGTGTATCAGTGTACCCCAAAAATATGCCGAACTAAACTGTTGGTTCTATCTTTTTCCTTACATCCTTGATAACATGATAGTAAATTGATGAACCAAAGATCTTGAAGTGTGCCACATTTAGTTTCTCACCTGAAAAATATTCTTCTGGTGTACTCATCCTGAGAATCCAACGAGAAATCTTGTTATGCACATATACAATTGTGTTGCATGATTCAGCCCATAAATGCAACGATATGCCTCGATCATGTAACATTTCCTGTGCATCTCCCACAATACTTTTGTTCTTCCTTTTAGCCACCCCATTCTATTGTGGGTTATGGGGTGCTATTCACTCTCGTCGAATGTCTTCTGATGCACAAAATTTCTTGAATTCATTCAACACATATTATCCACCGTTATCACTCCTGAGAGCTTTAAATTTACTAACAATGTCTTTCTCAACAAGTGTTTTAAATTCACAAAATTTAGCTAACATCTGATCTTTCTTCTACATGAAGAAAATTTAGCATTTACGTGAGAAATCATCTACAAATATTACATAATACTTGTGCTAGAACGTTGAGATTGTCGAGAATGGTCCACACACATATGAGTGAACTCTTTCAAGGATCGATTGCTCTCAACTGTCCTGATCATGACAAACAACTTTGGTGTACTTTCCCAATGTACACCCTTTACATGCATCTCTTTGCTCTAGTATACCCTTGGGAAGTCCTCTAGAAATCTATTGGATGATCTTCAAAGGTCCATGGTGGAAGTGAGCCAATCTTCTATGCCAAAGCTCACTTATGTCTTGGATCTACACCTTCTTTATTTTTGTGATCAAAGTAGCATGATATTCTACATCCAATTTTTAGAGGTTCTTCACCTGAACCCCAATCTGCTTCACTTGTCGTGAGGCTATGTGACAAGGGAAGCCCTTTCCCTTGCTAAATATCACATCTTAGCCACGGTCCTCCAACATGGAAACTAAAACCAAATTCTTCTTCAGACCCGAAACATACATGACATATTTTAATGTGAGAGGAGAACCAGACTCCCTTTGAAAAGTAACAATAATGATGTTGGTGGCGATATACCTTCCATCATCTCCCATTTCAATGTGCATATGGAGGTCCTTCTCCTCCAAGTCACTAAAGAATTATTTGTTTCTGGTCATATCAAATGAGGCTCCACTATCCAGATACCACACACTACCCATTATTGATGTTACCATGTAAGCGATGAGGGTGAAATCCAACTCGAATTGTGAAGCAAGAGCTTCACCTGCCGCTCCTCCTGAGGGATTCTTTCCAAAATTCTTAAGCAGACACTTCATGGCATAATGTCCTAACTCATGACAGTGAAAACATTTAATATTTGAAGTGTCCTTCTTCTTTCCGCCCTTATTGGAATCTGATTTGGAATGGGATGACTTCCCTTTCCCTTTCTTCGCCTTTTCAGTTAAGGCACAATTATCCTCATCATCATGCTTGGATGAGGATCCATCTTTGGTGTTCCACCAAATCTCTTCTTGCACCAAGTTGGACCACAAACGCTCCCACTCTAGTAGCTTCTCCCTCCCATTTACCGAGTCTTAGTAGTTGTGCCAGCACTTAGGAAGTCTTATAAGTTTCAGGCTGACTAGATCATCTTCAAACACTGTAACACTGACACTTCCAAGCTCATCTTGACATTGGGTGAACTTGGTCAAGTACTTTGGTATTATGTCACCCTTCTCCATCTTGATTTTCCTGATCTTTCCTTCAGTGACATCTTCCTATGTTAACTTTTGTTTTGAAATAGGTATGTCAAGGCCTTCCACATTTCATATGGAGTCTCCTTACTGTGGAGGTTCAAGACAATATGATCGAACTCCTTCTACGATAATCCTTCTCACCTTTGCAACACATTTTCTCCACTTTGCCATATCTTGAGCATTAGATGCTAGAGGCTTAGGAATATCTTTGTCCATGAATTCCTTAAGCACATTGTCTTCCAACACTGCCTCCATCTTATCCTTCCAAGAAATATATTTAGAAATAACCTCAAGGGCATATTGGAGTCTCAATCCGTAGAACGACATCCTGCTGGCTTTGAAGTATGATACTGTAAATTTGATTTCACCTGAAAAATAAAAACTTATATTATCCTCTTCTAGAGTCTTTTTTGCTCTGATACCATGTAAAAATTCCTTATGGATTCAAAATTCTAATTGTAATTACTAAAACGATAGACTTGAATATACTCTACTCATCAATGGAAACAATTAAACAACCGCGAAATCACAAAGCATACAAGAGAAATAATTCAATCAACACATTACCCAATGATTACCTGGGGAAAGCCACAGCTAAAAACCACTGCTATATGTATATTTCATTAGTCATAAAATATGAGAATATTACAATGCTTTTCTCAAGCCCGAGCAATGTCTACACTATCTTTATCTATCTCACAACTTCCTAGAGAAGCCCAGGCTAATACTTAACCAATTTCTCACTTGCCCAAGTCCCTATTTCCTTGCGTTGTTTCCTTTGGAATTAGCCCCTATTAATTAGGGAAATTCCTCCATTGGAATTTTGAAATCCTCATAAGCCTTCCTCTGACTGCATGCACCACCTGTAAAATTTAGATGATTATATAACTGATAGTACAATGTCACTGAACTCCAATATCAACTGGGTAACTCTAATATATGACATGCTTCAGTTATTTATGAGTGAATCATCAGCTAAATTTTTTATCACTGCAGACAACACCACACTATTAGACCTCCCACTAGTTCCTCCAACAGTTGGAACTAGTTTAACTAACTTTAACTCAGTTAAACTAGATTAATTAATTACAACTCAAAATAAACTCAACCAAGGCTCCTATAAATTAGCAAACACTCTACATGACTTAAGTTAATCCCTCAACTCGAATTAACAAAGGCAACTATGTCAAATTAACGTATTTAACTAATATAAGTTATCATGAGATGTGGAATTACAATTTTATTCACAATTTAATTCAAGGATAAAATTAAATTAGGAGATTTTCTTGTTGCATTTTAAACATCTTCCTAAAATAAAAGATATAAAGAAATTATTCAAAATAAAAAATGGAAAATCCTATTATAAGAAAACAATAGTACTAAATAAATATCAACCAAATTAAATTAAAACTATACAATAACAATAATTGAAAGAAAAGGCTACAAAATAATATTTTTGTTTTTTTTGGAGTGATAGTCAATGAAAATAACTTTTCAATATTTAGCTATTAAAAGGAAGGGATCTATCTCCCCCTCCATATTTAGTATTGTATATGTGTCAAGACCAACTTTTTGAACTACTAGAAATCTACTTGTGATATTTTTAGAGATAGACTATCTAAGATAGCTTTAAATGTCCAATGTTTTGGGTGGAGACTCCACACCTTAACACAAGAATATTTTGAATAAATGTGTCAAGAGAGTGGTGTGGAGTTAAATTTAAAAGGCAATGATTTTTTTAAACCATTGAGGGGTGAAATAATTAAATGGGCTCATAATTATTGAAGTTTCATGTGCTTCCTTTTACATTCATTCAAATTGTCTCATTTAAAATTAAGGTATCTAATATGGAATTGGATGTATCTATCCCCTTAGGAATGTTTTTCAACCCCATGTAAAACCGACTTCTAAGAATCTCTTAACTATCAACAAATTTTATTTGGCCTTTTGTATTTCTTTTTTCAACTTTAACAAAGTTTTAATTTGATTTTGAAGGAATGAATAACTTACTCTTGTGAAGATTAGGATAGCTATAGGAAAGAGAGAAAAATATTAAAAGTTGGGATTCCCCCTTATCTTAAACTAGGTAATGAGGGGAAGTTCTTAATGTAGCCATAGGAGAAACTTAGTGTACCCATTGCGCATTGGGTAAAGAATTGGGATAGATCCTATGATGTTTAGTGTGTACTTTTTTTAGAATGTAAATTAAGTTATTATTAGTTGATTCAACTACATTATTACCTTATGGACAATAATTTGATGAAAATAAAAAAGTGATTCTCTTTTCCAAACCAAATTCAATTAAATTTAATGAGGAAAAATAAGAAGCATTATATAAAATAGTACTAAAGGATGGTGAAACTAGTAAACAAGTGCTATTTTGAGAATTAGATCATAATGTCTTCATTCACTTTTATGAGTGTTATTGCTTCTACCCATCTAGTGAAGCTATATGCATACTTAAGATGTACTTATGTGGCCTTTAAGAATTAAGATTAATTTCCCTAATGATATCACAAGTAGACATAAGCTTCAATGGTCTTATTTTCCTTCTATGTAAGTAGTTGGTGCTAGATCCATGTTATAGATGATGTTTGAGATAAATGTGCCATGCATTTATATTTTTTGGAATTTAAGACACATTATTTGCATGTATAGAAACTTCATTTTCCCAACCTCTTAGTTCGTAGTAACTTGATATTAGTGTTTAGCTTCCAATTTATGAAGTTCTTGACTATTTTAGTTCACCTAAATTTAGGGCCATACTTCTAACTCGAAATTATTTAATTTTCTTTTCCTTTCACCAAGTTCTTTTTCCAAGAAGATTAATGTAAATGATGCCATGAAGATATAGAGTTTGAAATTTTTGATGGCATCAATTATAAAATATGGTTTCTTGTCAATTATTGGATAATTCAATTCAATTCCTTGTAGACATGTCTTCATAAATAAAATCAAACATTCACCTTGTTATTCATCCCTTAGTGCCAAAATATATGCCAAATAATGTGATTGTAAAAGAAATCAAGTATTCACCTTGTTCTTAATTTTTATGTCATATAGATGTCAAAGAATGATATAATGCAAAGCTATATAAAATAAATTATTTTTTGAAATCAAGATCATGTAATGTGACAATTTTAATAATAATATAAAAATCTTGATATTTTCGAATTTATATTTTTTGTTTTAATGTATTTAAAAATAACATCATTCTTTATAACTTTTTATATTGATTTAAAGATTTATGTAAAGTTAAAAAAAATATCCCAACAAACAAAATTTATCTTTCAATAGAATTATGATTATATGGAAGAGAAATATGAGTTAAAAAAAGTATCCCAACAAAACAAAATTAATCTTTCAATAGAATTATCATTATATGGAGGAGAAATATGAATTAAAAAAAAAAATCCCAACGAAACAAAATTGATCTTTCAATGGAATTATCAAAACAAAATTGATCTTTCAATGGAATTATCAATGTATGGAGGAGAAATATAAGAAATAATTGTGGTTGACTTGAATTTTAATGTCCTAACACTTTACCTTCTATGACAACAAATATTCTTTTCTTTATCTCCAAAATGTCTCATACCCTCTTACCTTTTAAACTTGGTTTAAAATACTATAAATGGTTTACATTTTTTTTGAGAAATATATATAAGTGGTTTACATTTTTTGAAATATATTGTGACATTATCCAAGTAAACTACTATAGTTTAATTAAACAATCCTTGGAAAGTGATATTCCTATCTTGTTGAAAGGTGGGCCCCATATGTATTATTCCAAAAACTTTCCCAATAAGCAAATGTTCCGCTTTTCTATGAAAGGTAATCCTTAACCCATTTGGTTAACGGTATAAACTTGGTTATAACCACAAAACCATCGTTCATTTATAATGTGGTTACCAATTAATGGTTTGTATCCTCTAATTAAAGGAAGTAATTATCCTTCCTTCATATAAACTAAGAATAGTTGAATCTATCTATTTTTCTTTCTCACTGGAACTAAGTTGCTACCCAATATGAATAACAAACCTGAAAATACAGTTGCCATCAGATAATTTCTTCAATGCTACAAAGTTGGCTTTTACATATTTCCAGTCTATGAATCGACACTAGTGATAACATGTTAGGTAAACTTCGTGTCGTAAGTCTTCACAATTCCAAACGAAAATATGTTCAGACTATTTGAATAATCTATTGTAAACTTGCTTCTCTGCTTCCAATGTGTTTAAATTAACATTTTATTTTAAAGCAGTCTTAAGTTACCACTCACCGAAGAATTTGAATTCTGCTTTGAAAGACGGGATTTGACTTCCACACGATGTTGTTTTCTGTATGAACTTATGGAAGCGTTCCTTCCGCATCCGGTCGGGGCCGGGCTCGGGAGGTACTGTCACATCTGGAGTTGCGGGGTAGATATCATTGCCACCATAGAGGGAACATCTAGCGATCGAACAGGAGCCCGAATGTTCCTCAAGCTCGAACCCCTGACCATATCTGACCTCGCCCCCCCGGATCCCTTTAAACTTTCGTCCTTCTAAAATCCCCATTCGCTTCTCCTCTATCAAGTTTCTGCCCATCTCTCCGCTGCTCTTCTCCTTCCCCTGCCATCTCCCCTTCCTGAGCCACCGGATCGAACCTCGTGCGTTGCGATCGCCTCGCCCTCCTTCAGGATTTCCACTCTGCGGCCACAACGAGGAGACAAAGATCGCAAACCCAGGGAGCAATACCGAGGATCTCTTTGAAATCCCAGCGGTCAGCAGTTCGAATCCTGCAAAATGTATGGCGGCGGAGTGCGTTGCGGAGCCTGTAAGTTTCTGAGAAGGAAATGCGTGAAAGGCTGCGTCTTTGCTCCATACTTCGGCTATGATGAGGGCGCCGCGCATTTCGCCGAAGTTCATAAAATCTTCGGGGCGAGCAATGTATCGAAGCTTTTCTTGCATATCCCTACACCCCAGCGCTGGGAGGCAGCTGCTACCATATCGTACGAGGCACAGGCTCGAGTCCAAGATCCCGTCTATGGCTGCGTTGCGCACATTTATGCCCTGCAGCAACAGGTATATTAAACGTTCACTGCTTATTGTGAACGGATATTCACTGTGTATTAGTATATATACACAGATATATATTAGTATATACAGATATTAACTGTGAATATATCAATACCGTCTGCAGATCCAGTCTTTAATGTTCTTTTAAATCTGCAAACATCATTTCTGCAAGTACCTCTCGTCCAAGATATGTGTAATAAATTTATTACAGGTTGCGAGTTTGCAGGCAGAGCTGGCAACCGTGCACGCACAACTGGCGAGTCGCATGTCATCCGGATCAGCATCGACCTCCGCGAATTTTCCTACCATGTATTCTTCATTGTACAGTCAGCATCCACATCAGTTGCCTGCACACCTCTCCCTGCCATGTCAACCAATCCCCCAGCCCTACAGCGCTCTCCTCTCCTTCGTCAGGAAGGAGAAACCCTGCGATTTGGACTGCGAGTTTCCGGGTCTACCAGTGATGATTCGTCGCCGCATATGGAGATCTTCCAAAGACGCAGAAATCAAGAGGAAAATGAAGAAGATAGCGGGGAGCTGCAAGATCTGGTCCATACTCTTATTCGGAGAGGTTAGGATATCCCAATAATTTCAATAGGCCAACGTCAATATTTTGGAATAAAATCTGTACAATTTTAATTTTAATTTAATTATTAGCAGTGGAATTTAATCTTGGTAAATATTGAGTTTATTTTCAAAATAGTTGTTATGTTCTTTTTAGTGTTTTTAATTTAATTAATTAATTAAAATATATATTATATTATATTATATTATATGAATTAGTATAATAAAAGAAGTTAGTTATATTTTTTTAACATGTAATATTAATATGTTATAATAGTGTAATTTTCATGCTTATAATAATATAATATTGTAATTTTTTTATGGTTATAAGAGTGTTTATTTTGAGTTAGGGCTTTTAAATTTTAATTTAATTGTCAGTATTTATTAGGTGGATGGCAGGAATTTAATTTCTATGGAATATTCTAGAATATTCATAGTATAAGAAGATGAGATTTATCTTTAAAGTAGTTATGGTTTTTTTGTTTTTAATTAAATTCATTAATTAAAAAATATTATATGAATAAGTGTAATACTAAGTGAGTTATGATTTTTTGGGTATAACTTATTGATATATAGTGGTATTGGTCAATAATATTGTAACAAAACATATTTACGTATAGAAATAAATCTCCATGGTTAAAAATTTTCTTTTTATATATATATATATATTAAATAAAACTATAATTTAATTAGTTTTTATGATTTTGTTTTATTTTATTTTTTAATTTTTGATTTTAGTAACTTGAAATATATAATGAAATAAGTGTTTAGATGCTTATTATGATTGATATCTCTATAATTATGAGTCATTTAATGTAATTATTTTTAAAATTTAAATTATAATTAAATTTACTTTCATTTATTTTTTCAATAAAATCACTATAATTCTTATGAATTACCTGATTTATTATTCTAATTATAATGGAGAGTTTTATGTAGAAATAGTCCACTCATTCATTTAAATAGTATAAAGGATATAATTATAAAATTAAATTGGGTAAATAATGTTCCATACAATGTTTATGAAGGGACACTATTCTATATTCTTGTATTATTAATCAAATATATATTAAGCATATTTAGATTAATTTTAATATTAATCACTAAATAAATGTATACAATAAAATCACTATATTTCTTATGAAATACTTGATTCATTATTCTAATTCTAATTATAATAGGGAGTTTTGGTATAAATAGTCCACTCATTTATTTAAATAGCAAAAAAAAATATAATTATAAA
This sequence comes from Pinus tabuliformis, assembly GCA_031772625.1. NCBI lineage: Eukaryota > Viridiplantae > Streptophyta > Pinopsida > Pinales > Pinaceae > Pinus > Pinus tabuliformis. The sequence goes on from CM062817.1 coordinate 723,993,619, forward strand.
ATTAAGTTAGCTAGATAATGTTCCATAATGTTTTTAGTTCATACATTATAGTTCTTATGAAATACTTGATTCATTATTCTAGGTATAATGGGGAGTTTCAAGTAGAAATAGTCCACTCATTCATTTAAATAACAAAAAGATATAACTATAAAATTAAGTTAGGTAAATAATGTTCCATAATATTTATGAAGTGAGACTATTTTATATTTTTATATTATTAATCAAATGTATATTAAGCATGTTTAGTATAATTTTAGTATTTATTAAATATATTTAAAATAATTTTAATATTAATTAATTAATAATTATAAATAAAAATTATATTAATTTTATAATTTATTTATACATTTTAATTTTATTATGTTTTTTTTCAATTTTCTATTATAATTAATTTTTTATTATTACAAATAGAATAATAAAAAATTACATACTATAAAAAAAATGTAAATCTTTTTTCTTATATCGTTAAAAAAAACATATAGTATGATATTGTATTTTTCTCTATTAAATCATGGAATGATAAAAAATTACATACTATAAGAAATGCACACAGTTTTTCTTATATCATGAAAGAAACATGTAGTAGTGATATTTTCTTATATCGTGATTTATTTTTCTCTATTAAACCATGTATAAAAATATATACTATGATTACTTAGATTACTTATTGTTATATTTAGTCGGTTGTTTTTATTAATAAATATATAATACAAATAATTAATTAATAATAAAAAATTTATAATCAATATTTTATATATATATATATATTAATTTTTCAATAATAAAATAAATTTATATTTATCAACTATTTACTAATTTAAATAATAATTTTTTAGTATTTTATTTATCATTTCTGAACAAAATGCTTAATTCATGTTCTAACATTAATATGGAGCTTGACCTAATAGGAGCGATATAATTATGAAATTTATTGGATAAATTTCCTTACAATGTTTATAAAGTGACACTATTCTATGTTCTTATATTATTCACCGAATGTATATTGTACATATTTAGTGTAATTTCATTATTGATTGGTAGCCGAATGTATATTGTACATATTTAGTGTAATTTCAATATTGATTGGTAACCGAATGCATATTGTATATGAATAATGTAATTTTAGTATTAATGGGTTAATGGTTATGAATACGAAATACATTATTAAATAAAAAAATTCAATAATTTTTATTTTTATTTTTAAAATTTATATTATAATTAAATTTTATCAATATTATTATAATATTTTTTTATTAATAAAATATATATTATAATCAAAAGTTATTAATTATGTTATAATTAAAATTATATTTTTATGAATGGAATGAGAAAAAATTACATACTATAACAAATGTATATCGTCAAAGAAACATATAATAGTGATATTGTATTATTCTATATCGAACCAGGTATATAAGGAGGCACTATTATCACTTGTTATTATATTTAGTCTTCTCTTTTTTTCCTTTAAATTTTGGATCTCACATTATCTAAGCATTGCATTCTAAAATTTTCTATAGTGTTAAATCAAATACAATAAATAAAATAAATCAAATACAATAAATAAAATTAAAAATACTATTTAGAATTTATTTTTTTTGAATTTTTTTTTTTAATTTTGAATTTATTTTTATTTTGTTTTTGTTTTTTTGTTTTTATATTATTTATAAGTAATGAAACAATGTACTATAATAAATAAGTGTTGCAACGAACTTTAGTCTTTGTTATTAAGATTAAAGATTATGTCGTTACAAAATTTATATATAAAATTGCTAGCATAATAGATATAAAAGCATATTATGGAATATTTAAATTAATATTAATATAATATTGAGAAGATTAATATATGTTTTCATATATCAAATATAAAAAAAAAATTATTATTTTATGAAATTATTTTACAAAGCACAAATTAAATTATTATTAATATAATATTGAGAAGATTAATATATATTTTCATATATTAAATATAACAAAAAGAAATGGTTATTTTATGAAATTGTTTTACAAAGCACAAATGTATTCGGATTTATATGACAAAGTTTGGTAATTTATAATCCCGCCAATTTAATTACGAAGTAGTAATTTTGGTAGGACTTATTCGAATCACATTTCAATTATGTGCATATACAATTAAATAGACATCACATTCATATAGTTTTGAATTGAAATTTGTTCAGTAGAATGCACAATTACATAGTCTTGTTGATCAATTTGGCATGACACTTAACATGATTCTAGACTCTTGCCTACCCAAGGACTAATAATGTCAAAATTGTGAGGGATTTTTCTTGGGTTCCTTTTGGCCTAAATATTTAATTGTTGATCATCTCATAACATGTGGATGTTTTGAAAAAGAGGTGAAGAAACAATATTTAATAAAGCTTTGTTTTTTTCTAAAAATTATCATACATTGTCTAAAAAATATAAAAAATAATGGAGAAAGTAGGAATTCAAGTAGAGTGGAGAAGAGTTACTTCCTAATTATAAAAAATGTTTATTGTAAAATTGAAGGTTCCAATAAATGATTAAATTAGAAGGACTAGTCAAAATAATGAATAGAATAGAAATGACATAAGAATGTCTCCTCTATTTGACTTACAACTTATATATAAATTATTTAAAAGATTGAATCATAAAAAATAAAGTATACATATAAGAACTTATGCTTATTATTGTTAATTTATGTGGATGATGTTATGTTATTAACTAATCATAAAAATACTTATTATAAAATATAATCATTTCATATAATAGTGATATTTTCTTCTTAGGTAATATCTTTGTTTTTATTGAAACTCAGAAATAAATAACCATGAGCATGAATGTACTTTATTCTATACATAATAAATGAGAAGAAAATTACAATTGTTTATTTATATATAATAATATTAGAATAAATAGAATAAATTCACTTAAAATTTTATATAAATATATAATATAAAAAATAATGTAAGAATATAAAAATTAAATAATATGTTGTTAAATATAAAATTTATAAAATTGTAATTATTTATTTTCCTCTTAAAAAATAGGTTAATCCATTAATACTATTAATGAAATTGATGTAAAATATCATATAAATATATGCAATGTAATTTAAACTTTATCCTTTCTTACTGAAATAGCTTTGTATATGCCATTCTAAATTCTCTTGATTTTGTTTTCACATAATATTAGCCTATAAATTTAAATTGATGGAAAAATGGAAAGTTCACATAAAATTAGTTCATATTTTGTAAATTATCTTTTTAATAAATTTTATTTACAATAAGCTATATTATTTAAAATAATAAATGGTAATTTGGTGTATAATAAAGGTATTTTTTATTTCGTAACTATTTATTTAAAATATGAGAATAATCCACACATAAATAAAAAAATAAAATACACTTTATATTTTATAAATTAACAATTTTATTAAAATAATATACATTTTAATTTCATCTTTAAAAATAAAATAAATTTTCACTGATTTAAATTTTATAAATTAACATTTTTATTTTATTTTTTTATTGAAAATAATATAAATTTAATTTCCTTGTTAAATATAAATTAAATTTGCATTAAATTAATTTTTTTTGTGTAAAATAATATAATTTTTTACCCAAAAAAGTTAATGATATAATTTTTTTTAAATAAAAATAAAAAATAAATTTTAAATATATATAAATTAAAAAGAAAGACTATTTTTCAAAACAAATATATTTGATTTTAGTTATTTCCAAATTTAGAATTTAAATTTAATTAAAAAGATTTTAATAAATATTATTAAATTTGATTAAGAAGCTTATAATAAATATTAGATTTTTTTTAGGAAAATAATTTATTATAAATATGGGTTGGGTGCTCGAAAGTTATCTAAACAACTAAATATCTTCAAATACTTTCAATTTTCAAAGTTGTGGTGATTATTTATATAGAGATTTGTGAATGAGATTTAGATAATCTAAGATCATTTTCACATGTATATAGGAAAAAAGAAGTATAAACTCCTAAGATCATTTGCCCGTAATAAATTTATATTAAAGAAACAAATTTTAAAGATAATTTATTTGTATTAAAACAAAATATTAAATATAACATTTCACCGATATTGTTGGAAGTAATGCTTTCATGTGTTGTTGTGGGTTGCCATTGTGAGTTCCCAAGTGTCAATCTAGAAGTTGTTGTTTCTTATGTATGAGTTGTAGTCATGATCTAGATGTGTCAAAGTTAGTGATTTATGTCTTATATATTTGTAACTATTGTGATCAATAAAGATATCAAAGAGTGTTTGGTGATGTGTTTAAATATATTATCTTATCCCAATTGATCCTTCATCGCCTGCATGGAGGAAATATGACAGATCAAGGAGGTGGAGATCTTGGGAGGTCATTGGGTGTTTTACGACTGTAGAAATTTGGGCTTGGGTGATTTCTTCACTTAATATAGTATTGAATTTGTGTTTGTTCGTGTGTCCAAGTTTTTGGTGCGAGTTTAAGTTTTAGTATGCTATTATATTTTGCAAGAATCAAATGATGCATATTCATAAAGAAAAAGACAAGTATTCAATAGACTAATGTGAACAGTCGTGCTCCAGGAGCATTAGTCATAGGTAGTTCTTAATAAGGTTAAACATGTGTGAACTGTCATGCTCTAGGAGTTTTAGTACAATTTATTTTATACAAGGTCAAGTTGTAGAATTGTGTGCTAAAGGTATGTACCCAGAATGCTATCCTAGATAATTGATGAAGGTTGTGGAAGGCCATGGATTCAACAAATGGTGACAGTTCCATAGGATGGTTTAGTATCGAGATCAACACATTGCACTCTGGGAGGCTGAGAAGTGTCAATTCTATAAAGCACGCTAATGATGATTTGAAGTGGTTAAGTCTTAAATGGATCAAGTGGGAAGCTCGGAAGTGTGGGGAAGAAAAGAGCGGAAACTGTGAGATTTCAAAGTGGATATGAGAGCTAGTGACGAGCATATCAAAACAATATGATAGAGATTCATTTATTGTTGTAACGTGTGTTTTTATATTTTTTACATTGTAAGAATTAAGGGAGGGTGTTGGAAGTAATGCTTCCATGTGTTGTTGTGAGTTGTCATGGTGAGTTCTCAAGCATCAATCTAGAAGTTGTTGTTTCCTAGGTATGAGTTATAGTCATGATCTAGATGTGTCAAAGTCAGTGATTTATGTATTATATTTTTGTGACTGTTGTGATCAATAAAGATATCAAAGAGTGGTTGGTGTTATGTGTAATAGCTATCTGATCTCTCTGTTTTTTTAACAGATAGTACTAACATTTATTTAAATTTTGATCATTCATGTAGGTCTTTACTAATAATTATAATTTTAGTTATGCTAATTGAGCTTATTCATACTGAATAGAGGTACATAGCATGCAGTATAAATTTCAAATAAAATTTAATATATTTCTCTATAATTTACAAATTTATTAAGCACAAATATTATAATAATAACAAAATACTAATATTACACCATTTTTAAAGAATAATCTATCAGGATTTACCTCTCATATTGTTGGTAAAATATGAAAATATAGAATTTTTTCCATTAAATATATTAGATCTAAACACCATTAAACTTTTGACCAAACTTCAATGATGACATCGAGATTGCAGTCTTACATCTGATAAACCAAAATCCATATGTACAAAGATGAACTAATATAATGAAACCCACAAACTAATATCATGAAACTAATGCAAATAGATGAAACTTCGTCATGGAAACTATCACAATAGATAAACTTATATCTTGAAAATTATTGAAATTTTGGTATATGTAAGATAAAATGGTCTTTTTTAAAATTTTCCTTCTTATTGTACCACTGTGTAGAAGGATCAAACTTGTTACATTTTATCTTAGACTTTAGTGGATAACTAATATAATTTTGAGGACTATTAAGAAAATTTACAGAAGATTAAGTTCTTTCTGAATATAATGAATGTTTTACAATGTTGGTTAACGTACAATTGGTGTTGCTTAACTTACAATTGTACCACAAATTTTAAGAGGATCAAAGCATAGATGGAAACACATGTAGGTTGATGCTTTAGTTTTTTTTTAAATGAATTATGTTTTGAGAACTAATTCTTATGATAAAAGAAGAGCAAACAGGAGGAATAATTAGTATTTATTCCTCCTGTTTGCTCTTCTTTTATCATCATTCTTCTACCCTGATGATGGATCCCACTTGGGATTTGAAACGTTGGTATGAAAATAATTATACTGTGGATTCTCCGATCAATTCAAAAGATAAAAACCACAGATCTCTCAAATCCAAAAACTAATTCTTAATTTAACTCTTATAATTTTATGTTTATGAGTTTTTCTTTCCATTTATTGCTTTATAGGTTTGGCGGATAGAATTATAGCTTTTGAAGCAATAAATTATTAGAAACATTTCTAAAGCTAAAAGGCATGAGGTATTATTAAAAAATATGAAGAGTCGGCCTAGTTGAACAAAATATGTAGTTTTGTACATCAAATTGTAGTTTTACCTCATTGTTACTTTAGCCATTACTTGTTCACACTGAAAATATAACATGTGTGTTAGGATGAAAAAAGTCCACTGTAAAATCATAGGTACTCTACAATTTTCATTTACTAATAAGGAAAACTTTTGTTCACATCAACAAGTAATTTTTCTACATCTTAAGAAAATTAAAATTGCTTATAAGTTAAATTAATTTTAATAGTCCAAGAGAATCCAATAAAAAAGAAAATATGTAGAAATTTTCATGTAAATAAAAAAACTTTATAAATAATAATAAAAACTAAATCTTCATTCAAATTATTAACCTACATAAAAGTGCTAGCAAATATAAAAATATATAAAAAGCCTGCGGATAAATATCAAAATATATAAAAAGCCCACTGATAAAAAAATATTTGTAACAATAAAAAATTATAAAAATATAAAATAAAATAAATAGAATTTAGATAAATAAGATCCACAATCAAAATTATTTATTTTAAAAAATGAATTAAAAAATGAAAAATAAATGAATAAGTTAAGAATTAAAATTATTTATTAAATAAAACATGACTAGAAAAATTATTCTGTTAAGAAAAGATTTTCAAAGAAATAATATAGATTAAAACGTAGACATATTACAAAATAACACTGGAAAATAAAGATATAAGGTGAACGCCTGCATAAATTTTTGAAGGTACAATTACAAGCATAATTCTTTTGAAACATATTTACACTAAAATGTTTCAATATTTTCTTTAAAAATGTTTAAAAATACATAATGCTTGTAAATATTAAGAATATATGTATATTAAATATTAAGAATATGTGTATGTTTGTTGAAAATTAAAGTTTCTAAAGAAAAAGAATGCATTCTTGCAACATTCGAGAAGAATACAAAAGGTCGAGAAGCATGCAAAATGGTGAATGCTCCACTCAAGAGTAAGATTAATAATCTGGCAAACATTGGTTGGCTATATCTATGTGCTAACATTCTACCAAGTCTTCTCGCGAGCATAATCATCTTAGTGAAAGACTAATGACGTAACATAATGATAATATGGAATTATGTTACCAAATATAGTAAAAATAATAAAGGGAATATGTGTTTGTGTTAAACACTCAATATTTGGGATTAGGAATCCTATGTAAATAAAAAAATAAGAGAAATTGGATACATTGGGATATGAAACCCAATAGTCTCTCTTTTTATATATTCACATGCTATCTTAATGAAAATCAACAATACATTCATGGAGTTACTCCTAGCCTAACATGATATCAGAGACAACTCCAATTTTTAGCATTTTCTACATTGTAACCCCTACTAATTTCTTGCCATTTTCCTCTGTCCCTTTTAATTCTATTTTTTTCTACTTATACTTTATGTTGGTCTGTGTGAACTATGCATGATGTTATGTGTTGGTTTAGTGGGGTCTGACCTAGGTTTAGAAGTGATTTAGCTAAGCAAATCCCGGTACTACTGGCCCTTTTGGCAACAGTCCGTGGAGCACGGACTGAGGTCTCACCCGAAGTAGTATGAGAGGGTGCTAGAACCAAGTTTGCACACCCTGGAGATGTATGAGATGAGGTAATTGGTACACGGTCCAACCTTCACACTTACTGTGCTACATGCACCTGCGGGTACCCTGCACCCTATGATGTCTTTGCGTAGTTCTAGTCGCAGCGTGACCTGTGTTATTTAACCAAGTCTTCCTTAATTAGTCTCTGTTAGCTGATTACTTAGATTAAATTCACATATAAGCATTCATACGAGTATTCATCAAGTGTGCGCAGTAAATAAACAGAGTAAAAGTAATGTATAACATCAACATAAAGATTCCAGAACATATGCATAGAATAAACTTCTCTTTATTATCTTTCAATCCCAAGTACAGACCCGACTAGGCCTCTACACACTCAGCTGCAGAGCCTCTTCCTACCACTATGACCCAATACACTTCAGATTCCAATCTATGCTCTCACCATCCCTTCGCATCTCTCTCTATTTTCTAGTAAGCTTAGCTCTACACTTAGAGCCTTACTCTATTTATACAATCCCATGGTCCACGGACCATGGGTAGGCCGGCACATATTTACATTATATTACAATTCTTAGGGCGGACAACCCTAGGACTTGATTATACACTTTGCTCTCCACGCTCATACTTCATGGAGTTCTACACCATCTTTGACCAAAACTTGGGCTTTAAGCCTCAAAACTTGCTGCAGGGGATCCCATGCCCAATAGGCCCCCAACACAATCATCATGACTTGTCTCGAGTCACTCTACTGGTGTGGCAATCTTTGCGCGGAGTCCATCCAGTAGGTCTTGCACAACTTGGATGTCTGCGGCACACTGTTTTGCTTTCTACTATACTTGCTACACGTGTATCTCTGAACCTTTGTGAGCAGGTTCACTTGCCTGTCTAACCGCATAAAGTCCCTACATTTGTGCCAACTTTCCTTCGATGGTAGCTGTAATTGTGAAAGCTTCATCATCCATGGTTAGATGCACGCTTTAAGCAAGGCTTCTTTTTGTTACGCGACGTCTAATTGGTCCTTCAGTGCCCTTGCCTGCTGCAGTTTGGTGAGTCGTTGAGTAAGGGTGACCGTATGCATGGTCCCCTGGACACTATCATACTCCTACTGCAACTTGCGCGCCTCTTTCTCTAGGTGTTGTAGGGTTGGGTCTTCCTGCAGGTATGTAAGCATGGTTAGTGCTTGATCCAACATCCCGGTGCAGTCCTGTACTGCTTGGCCAATTTGCTCCAACCCCGTTTGGTTAGCACGCATGTGCTGCTCTCTGATCTGGGGGCATGGAAGGCTACACCTTCAACCGTAGCTCGACGATCTGCAAGTTCAGCTCTAGCTCAACCTTCGTCGTTTACTCCTTGCCCTTGCGGACTTCAGCACCAATTGGTGGACCCGCTCTGCTATTGGTAGCTCTGCCGGCATGACCAACTCTGGGACGCTCCTACACACATCCTCTACCGCTTGCTCCAGTCCGCGAGCCTGCGCAACCATCTCATCACGCTGGAGGTTGAGTTGATCCATGTTGACTTTCTGCTCATTCAAGACCTAGATCGCATGACCTTCCCTGGCACGGAGCAATGGAATGACCCCATCCTCCAAATGGTCCAGGGTTTCATGCGGCAGGGTTGCCAAGTTTAAGCCTACGCCTTTCATGCTGCTCATCGCAGCCTAGTCAACTTTGCTAGCTATTGCTAGCACCTAGCGCACCTTCAGGCAACACGAAAGGGTTGTCCATATGGACGCGCAACGTCTGTTCCACCTCTGTGGTTCCTACTGTGACATACAGAGCCATTGTACCTGTTTGGGGGAGCTGTACCTATAGGCCTTGTAGCTGCACTATGAGCGCCACCAACACAATGTTCTGCTCCATCATTACCTCTTAGAGTGCGTCCTCAGTGACATCATGAACCGTTTCGCCAATGTCAAAAAGATCACCTTCTATAAGCGTGATTGGGTCAATGGACATCTTGGATGCCTTAGTCTTCTTTCTGGGAACCTATTTCTTAGGGATGCGCATCCGTTTCAACTACTGCGAGGTGGTTTTTGGATCTGTGCACTCTTCGTCTAGGTCAATGTCCTCAGTCCCCTGCCTTGTGGACATTCCATGGCCCACCTCGGCCTCTGCTATTATTGTTTTTTCCGTCTGCGCTGCTGCTGTTGCATCAACTGTCTTCTGCTATGCGGCCACTTCTGTTGCGGTTTGTTCCTGGCACCTCTTTTTAGCCATCTGCGCGATGCACAGCTTGGTGTCCTTCTTCCTTTGCTAGGTTGCGGCCTTCTCCATTCTTTCCAAGTCTGGGGCATGCCACTTCGGAGGCCATGTTTCCAAGGTTGTGAAGATGGCGTCATCAATAGCAATAAACGAAAGATTTGTCCATCCCCTTGCTAGATCCTTCCATGCCCGGACATGAATGTTGTGCATGTCCACTTAGAACTCTGTGAAGCTCTGCAGAATGGCGTACATTGTGGGAGACAACCATGGTCTTCTATTGATCCATATTTGGATGCTTGCCTCCATTAGCACCTAAAGAACCTTGCTCGCATGAATCCGCTTTGCATCCTTCGTGGCTTAGAGTGAAGCATACCTCGCGGCCTCAGGAAGGTCCTAGTCGATAGGATGGAACTGGCCCTCTACCGGTAGTTTGCCTGCTACCAACAAGATTGATAAGAGCAAACACACATAGTGGAAGGTATTACCCTGCTCTTGGGCCTCCTTGCAGTTTATCAAAAATTCCTCATAGAGGAACTCAACCCAGTTGAACTAGATGTCCTGCGTGCACTGTTTGGCCAGTGCAACCACAGGTGCTAGTACTTCATCTGCACAACACTTCCACATTACTTTGCTAGCTAGGAGTTGGGTGGCGATGTGCACACCTTTGCCCTTGATGCTCACAATTGCATAGCCGCGCTTCTTCTTTTCCAGCTTATATTTGGTTTTCATGGCTTCCGCAAGAGCCAAATCAACTATTTCCCCGGGGTCCATTCCCTTACAGGGAAGCTGAGGAATCCTGTGAATGAGTTTCGCCGTGATGGGAATAGGTTCCTCCAGCCATAGATACCCATCATGCACCAGACACAATGGCTGTCTGATGACGAAAATTGTGATGGGCGTGCGGTGAAAGTGGGGTATCCATCGTAGATGAAGTAACCTAACTTTCTCCACACTGCGCAGCCATTTTTGTGGCTCCAACGTGCTCACTGGTCCCTCCACCTTTTGTTTCATCAAGCTTTCTGTCACCATGTGCGGAAACTTCTCGCTGTCTGCAAGGTCCCAATCTTAAAATTTCATGGTAGGCACCCGTCGAAGGGGCAGACCTTCAAAAGTAATGCTGTCAGGGAGGAGCGGGGTCTAGAGCGCACTCTTCGTGGCCTCCAGATCTTTGGCTACCTTAAATTTCCCCTTCCATGGAGTGACGTATGTGGGTAACTTTGTTGCAGAAGGCATTGGTGGAACATCCTCCTCCTCATCATCCTGCACCTCTATTTGGCCAATTAGCTCCTGTAAGTCTTCCTCCTCTTCATCGGATTCGACGGTGATGGCTTTTCCTTTTTCTTTCATTGACAATTTTCCGAACCGCGGGTTTCTTGGGGATACACGGACTGGTCCCATCGTCTGCTTATCTTTCCTTGGCCGCGACACTCTTGGGGATTTTGAACTTCTGGCACAAGCGTCACATCTCCAGTCTCCTCATGAATCATATGGGGCTCTGCGTCCTCACTAGCGGTATCTTCAGCGAATCACACCCCTGGTCTAGTAGCAGTCATCGTGTTCACACATGATATGTTTTGTCGCGTACCCAAAGGTGGCAAGAGTGCTCGACACTCAACGCTCTGTAATCGCTCAAGTCTCAAACAATCAAGTGTTGTCTCATGGCTAGCGCTGGGGGTTTTATAGCATCTTTTGAATTTGAATTCAACCATTCCCCCCACTTCTTAGTCATTAATGCATTCTTGGCAGTAGATCGTCCCAAATCTAGCTCTTAATTTGTGTCTTAATTTCCCACTACTTGCTCCTCTTTGTCTGAAATTGGACATCTTGTCGTGAATAGTGACACTAACGGTCACCTCCCAGCCTACCCATGTGGCAACGCAGCTCCCTATGTGCGGGCACGACCCTTGTGACATACTGATCCTATGCGTAACCTCCTTATCGCGCAGCTCTCCCACGGACTCTTTTATATTCTCGCACTCTCTTTCAACTGCTTAGAGCGCTGAGGCTGTGCTCCCTACGGCTAGTCAGGCGGTCACACCACCTGTGCGAGACATCAATTCACCTTCCAGCCTAGCCCGTGGGAACTCCTCAATTATCCTTGCGATAGTTAGTGCCACACATTCTTCCCTTTGTGGTGCACTCCTCTGATTACTTTGTTTGGTAAGGTACGGTCGCAGCCATGGTAGTAGAGTCACAAATCCTCGGCAGCAATGTTCTAATGCAAGAGTCTCGTTGTGACATGCTTGCGCGATTTCGGTTTCCAGGTTTTTGATCTCTACATCTATTAACATGCTTTTCTTCCTCAATCATAGTCAGTCTTCTTCGAGTTCACAAAGCTTAAGGTTCCCTTGCCGAATGGCTTCCTGAATCCACATATGTTTAGCCTCGCGTACTGTCCCAACTGTGGGAGCTATTGCATGAGGATTCCTTTCCTCCAAAATTATGGTCTCAACTTTGCTCTTCAGTGTCGGAATCCTCTCTGCGCTCAGGTTTTTTCACATGGCCCTATAGGCCCATCGGGTCATTGGTACGCATAGGTCCCAATCAGTTCATCTCGCCTGGTGAACCCTATTCAGGATTTCGCATACCTTCTTGAATCCTTCTACGTGGAACATTTGTGGTGCACGTCACCTCTCCTGCTGTTGTGTCCTGTTTAGATTTTTTATCCTGAATTTGGGGTGTGCTTGTGTGGGTTGCACAACACATTTATGTACCCATCGAGACAGATGGGCGCGCAAGTTGTTCCATCCTCACTGACCAAATTTTGTTTAAAGCTTGGGGCTTCCAAATCATAGGCACATCATTCTTCTACATCCGCACCATTCCTCAAAATTTCCTAGATGTGTACCCTACCATTGTGTGGGTATTGCGCACAGTGCCCACTTCAACACATCGAACCACTGTTGTTCGAGTACCGAACTTTCGAATTTTCTCAGGAATTCATCCACCGCTATCAATCCATCATATGTTGGCAGCTCTCTTGCCTCTATTGTCACACAACACAGTGATCTAATCATCTTGTTGCAGTTCAGCGTTGTCACTTCATGCAATCGATTCTGCCATCGCTCTACTTCTTCATCTGAATCCGAAGTGCAGGAGCTTTCGCGCTCCCACAAAATTCTCCCATCTACAGTCAGATTCACCCAATCCTGGTCTCGCACAGTTATCTTGTAAATACAATCCAGCTCATCGTCGCTATCATCATCACACAGTGGTTCAGTGTAGCACGCTCCTTCAGCTGGCTCTAGCGGGACTACTACGCGCAACGAATTTTTCTCGAAGATCATTTTGTGATCCTTTAGGTTGATAACTCTGTTCATATCGGTGGCCCAGTCTATTCCTAATAGCATGGGATAGGGATTGCTATCATCGACAATCTCTATTACCTCAAAATCCACCTGCACGCTTGTGCCTTCAATATCAACTGTTACCCCTTGCAACCTCCCCATGGGAAAAATCTTCTGTTGGTTCACCATTCGTAATTGAATAGGGGACCATTGTAACGCAGGATGGCTAATGCGTTCCCATGTTTTCTTCGGTAATACATTCGTGTCCGAATAGATCTAGGATTACCTGATCCATTTCATACTCATCAATCTGCACAGTCAACCTCATTTCCCTTCCGGTGCGCAATGCATGCTTGCCTAATTTCCAGACTACACACGGTTCTCCTGATCCTACGCACTTGGTGATCGGATCCTGTAGTCCCTTAACTGCCTTGTTGTCATGCAGCAATTTCATGCATGTGTCCAGAAAGGTAGTGATCACTGAAGGATCCATTCTTGGCTTTGGTTGATCCTTACTACCTGAAGTGGAGGCCTCCGCGAAGCTCTTCTTAGCTTCCATGAATGTCTCCTTTGCACGTTCTAAGTCAAACTCGGGTTCCTTCGTAGGAGCCTTGCGAACCCATGTACTTTCCTCTGGCTGTTTCCTCATATCTTCTCCTGTGGCCGTACCACTTCTGAGCCTCATGTTTACATTCGGGTCTTCTTCACGCGGCTCAATCCTCATCAGTTGTATATTCTGAGTCAGGGGAGGTTGGGATACCCCTTTTTCACACATCTTTGTGATCAACGTAGGATAGTCTATTGTTTCATGATCAAACTGAGCACAATACAAATAGGATATCCTTGTCAGGTTGGTACAATCATGAGCATAGTGCCCTGGTCCTCTGCAATTGTAACAAATTAACTGTCCACAGCCCCTTCCTGGTCCCATTCCACCTTGTCCCCGACCTCGCCCATGAAATATAGTGCGTGCCATCCCTGCATTTGGGTCGAGGGCTCACGTTTCAGTCTGCATCCTATAGGCTGGGGTTTGATCCATCATTAGCTCGTAACTGTGGCAAGTGCACTCATCGTGGCCTACCGACCTACAGAAATTACAAAACAATTGTTGGGGTGTTTGTGTATATTTCTACAACAAATGACAATTGTCTGTTGTGTGTTTCCCTCCTATCTGATAGATCACGCACCATAAAGTGGGTGCCGCACTCGGCCCTGCCTGCGCCTCCGGTCTCAGTGGCATTGGCCCTCCTCCTGCCAAGTAGTTCGCGAACACTAGGCAGTGATCCTTGTCATGGCCCTGGCCTTTGCACTTTATGCACCATACTTCCTCGCGTGCCTCTAGCCATGGTGCCCTATCCTGCTTCAAGCTTTGCATTTCCAAACACAAATTCTGTAGTTGCGCATGGATTTGTTGAACTCCCAACCCAGGGTCTTGTATCGGGGTCTCATGTAATCTCATTTCCATTTCCAACGCTTCGGCCTGGGTGGAAAGTTTCTATTGTGACAGCGTTGTCCTCAAATGCGGTGCTAGAGATGCTACAAACCATGCGTAATGCTGTCCATCTGTCAACGTCATATTGGCTTCGTAGATCATACTCTTCAGCTATTGATCTAGATCCCAGGGAGTCTTGCCTAGGAGCATTGCGATCTCTTTAAACCCAATGATTGATTGTGTTTCTAACTTTGGTCTGCTAAATTGCCTATTCAACGCATTCTAGATCTCTGCTATCCCTACGTTTGGGTGGTTGTTAGAATGCTTGATATACCATGTTAATGCACGATCCTATAGCGCGCTCACCAATGTAGCCTTCTTAATATTATCATCCGTGACACCTTGTGCTTGCCATACTTCTCTTACCATGAACCAGAATTGGTCTAGATCCTCATTCCTTACTCCTCTAAATACTGGAAGTTTGATTGTGCTCGCCATACTAAATTGTGGAGGTAGTGGAGGTGGAGTAGGTGGAGATGGAGGTGAGGGAGGTGAGGCGGGAGGCAGTGTGGGTGGAGGTGGTAACTGCAGAATCCACTGCCTTATCAAATTGACCACACTTCTCGGAGAGACCTTCGCGAGCTTGTCCTCGCTCTCCCACGAGGGTGAAATTAAGGGACTGTTTTCTACTTCTTCACTACTTCCGCTTCTGTAGATCTTTCTGCTCCTCGTAGTCCCAAACATTAATTTATTCGCATAACCTGGTTTTCACATAACAACATCTTAATCTAGGTGTTAAAATAATTAATATACTTACCTCGTGGTCCCTTGAGAAAACGTTGCTCTGCCTTGCTATAAGTGATAGTTGTGTCCACCGCGATCTCTGTGATAAATCCTCCTATGATTTGGTTGAGACAGTGGTCCACAACTCGCGCTATCTTGTCCTCCGAGACTTCTAGTATACACACTAGTTCTAGTGTCCACACTATTGGTTTATCAAGCCTACACCTTCCTTGGTTGTTTGCTAGCTTCGCAATCCACTCATACAGCTCAGAAGGAAAGGATGCAAAGAAAATCTCGTGGATTTCCATATACATGTAGCGCTCCAACCACTTTTTCTCAGGTACTTGCGGAGTTTTGCTTTCCTATGTGCGAACTTGTGAATCTTCTTGTCTAAGCACTCTTCAATTTCCTTCTTTGTTGGGTTCCAATGGCACGACATCAAACTTCCCTTATGCAGATCCTGGTCCCAGCAACGAAAACATTTTTTGGATTAGTGGGGCTTGACCCAGGTTCAGAAGTGATTTAGCCAAGCAAATCCTGGTACTATTGGCCCTTTCAGCAACAGTCTGCGGAGCGCGGACTATGGTCTCACCCGAAGTAGTATGGGAGGGTGCTAGAACCAAGTTTCCACACCCTGGGGATGTCTGAGATGAGGTGATTGGTATGCGGTCCAACCTTCGTACTTACTGTGCTACGCACACCTGCGGGTACCCCGTGCTCTGTGATAATGTCTTCACGCAGTTCTAGCCGAGTGCGACCCGTGTTATTTACCCAAGTATTCCTTAATTAGTCTCCATTAGCTGATTACTTAGATTAAATTCACATATAAGCTTTCATACGAGTATTCATCAAGTGCGCGTAGTAAATAAACAGAGTAAAAGTAATGTATAACATCAACATAAAGATTCCAGAATAGATGCACGAATAAACTTCTCTTTATTATATTTCAATCCCAAGTACAGACCCGACTAGGCCTCTACGCACTCAGCTACAGAGCCTCTTCCTACCACTACGACCCTGTACACTTCAGATTCCACTCTATGCTCTCACCAATCCTTCGCATCTCTCTTTATTCTCTACTAATCTTAGCTCTACACTTAGAGCCTTGCTCTATTTATACAATCCCATGGTCCGCAGACCATGGGTAGGCCGACACATCTTTAAATTAAATTACAATTCTTAGGGTAGACAACCCTATGACTCGATTATATGATTCGCGCTCCGTGCCTATACTTCGCGGATTTTTACACAATATTTGACCAAAACTTGGGCTTTAAGCCCCAAAAACTGCTGTGGGAGATCCCATGCCCAACATTACGTCTCCACCTTGGATTGAGCACTGCCAAGAGTATTAATCTATGAAGGAGGTGGAGCATTTTGAAGTGTCGTCTCATAATATTCACTCAAAGTGAAAGGAGTTAAAGATTTAAATTTGTAATTCTGGTCAAAATTTCTGGTGCATCTATTGGTGCTGCTAGTGAAGCTGACTTGAACGATGGCGAACTGCACATTTGGTCGGAAATCCTGAGCGGTGAAGCTTATGGTATGTTTTGTATGCTATGTTGCATTGGGTTCCTTTTGATGGCCATGAACCATATTCATTGATGTCAATGGGTTTTGAAAACTATTGTAGTAATCTTGAATATTCTAAAGACTATATATTCCTGGTATATGTCGTTCCATGTTGTTGTGTGTTGAAATTTTTTTGAAGGGCTACATTTGGTATTGGTAAATTGAAGATTGTACATTCCAAGGCGTGCATTGACTACTGCATTGATTTTTTTGGGTGATCAATGAATTAGAAAAGAGCCGATATATATTTTGAATAATGTGTATTATAAAAGAGCTGATATATATGGTGAGGTGTTAGAATATAATTAAGGTGCTTTATATTACGTGTTGGAAACCTATTTTAAAACACCGATAAATGATTCTCTCCATATATGAAATATTTGTGTTGGTATTGAATAGGTGGGAAGAGCCCATTTAAATTATATGTGTAGGTTAAAAATCCTTTTATACGTTGAAGTCATGGTATATAAAATGAGAATGGGTGGAATTATTATGGTATGAGTGGTGGACATGATATATGTTTGTGATATATCTTATATGTTGTATGTGAGTGGTGAAACATTATGAGTGTTGGTATATATATTAAAATTTTGGCATAGTGTAAAGTGAAGTTTTGTCATTTATATATTTAACAAGTTTCTTATCTAATCAAGAACGAAAGAATGAAAAAAGTAATACTGCATCTATTTTGGAAATCAAAAGAACATAGATGATGCATTCACTCATATCCATAGTGGGAGTAGTTCTCACTGGCAAAGAGAACTATCCAGAGTGGTCTAGGAAGATAAAACACACCCTTATTTTTAATGATTGTGGAAAGGAATTTATGATAGAGAAGGAGACAATGAACCAAAAAATCCCACTTAAGACAAGGAGCTTAACATTTGGGAAAACAATAACAACAAGGCCTATCCCTTGATTACGGCGTCATTAAATGAAGAGTTGAGTCGACATATTTCACCATTTTTAAATGCCTTTAAAGACTTAAATAAGTTGAAGGAACTGTATGAATCACACTTTGAACTTGAAGTTGTTCAATTGATGATTAAGTTGTTCAATATTGAATTGAAAAATGATGACCCTCTTGCCTTAGCATCAGAAGTAAGATCCATTATGCATGGCATAAAAGCCACTGGATTTTAAATAGATATTCCTCTCATAGCTTATGTCAAGGCACTATATCCCACATATTCACATTATTTTGAGTCATTGAAAGAAAGTGGCAAGATTAAGGAGATCACCTTTGACTCCATTGAGAAGAAGTTTGTTGAGAGAGACAAGGATTTTGGGAAGAAGACAATTCTTTAGTATATTGAAGATGTTGTCTGCCATGCAAAGAAAGAGAAGAATTAGGGACAAGATTCTTCAAGAGGAAGGGTTGGTCGAAGAGGAAGAAATAATTTTTTAAGCAAGGGGAAAGAAATTTCCAAGGAGAAAGGTCTGATCTTCACTAAATATGATGCAATAGAGATGGACATGATGCTTCCACATGTAAGATTCCTAGGGACAAAATTGTGCAGGAAAGAAATGAAGGAAAAATTAAAACACCTGACAAAGGAAAAGGTAAAGCATCTAAGTCTATTCATTATGTTGTGGCACATTGCAACATTGGACTAACTCAAGACTTATTCAATGCTTCAATTTCTTCATGGAAATATGCTTGGTTTCTTGATTCAAGAGAAACTTTTCACATGACTTTCAGGAGAGATTTCTTTAAAAAATTCAATGACAATGTTGATGGAGTAGTATACCTTGCAGATAAGTCAGAACTCAAGTAATCAGGGTTTGGCACCATTAGTATCAAACTGTTTTGTCTTCCAGAATTTCTTCTACATGATGTTTTATACCTTCCGGAGTTGAGGAGAAACATGTTGTCTTTGGTCCACATCCACCAGTGATCAGGGGCTCAAAACTATGCTCAAAAATCAAAGTTGTCAGAATGGTGTGGAACCTGAACAAACGTGTAGTTCTTGTCATCCTGAATATGATGCAACTCATTTCATGTGAAATAGACACCGTATGGCTTCATAAACATGTTCTGTTCACTTTGGAAAATAGGTAAATTTTTGGAAGAAAAGGGACATCCCAGTCAGTAGTCTATACTGTTGACTAGGATGCCCAGTTGGCACCGATTATGCAGCTGAGTTGGCACCATAATTTCATCAGTAAATGGTTGAGTGCCATGTGGCATGTTCGTATAGGCATGAGTTGGTAGTATGCTATTGGTTGAAGGCTATACAGGTGGACTAATGAGAGGGTGACATGTGGCAAACTCGGAGGCCGACATCTTCCCTCTCAAAGGTCAAATAAAATTTTATGTGGGGAGGTTGGGGTCGAACCCATGACCTCACCCACAATAACACCAAGCTTTACTGCCATGTCCGTTGGTTGTTTCTTAACTAACATATCATAGGCTGGTCGACATTAAAGAATCAACCCCAGAACAAGCTAGGGTTGCGATGCGATGATCGCAATCCCACATTGTAGAAAGGAGGTGTTACAGAATCAGCCCCGACAGGATGAGGTTTCGCTTGCGATATACCAATCACATATCACATAGAGTAAAGCCCCATTAAATGTATTACCCTGGCTCCACCGATTGTGATATATTCCGGATGTGATATAGTTAAATTTCAGTTGATAGTTCTGTCGGGTTTGCCTCTTATCGTAACCGCACATCTCCCACGTTGTGTTCAAAAAACATAAGACCCCTCGATTCCTGCCAATTGTGATTTGAGATGGAGCTGTCGGTGCCAGTAGTTTATGGCCACCATGCGGTGAAATTTCTGCCCAATTAGTGTTTTTTTGGAGCAAAACTGTAGGATCATGCCAGAAATAGTGCAATTTGTGGAGCGAATATTGGGAAAACTAGGAGAGGTCATAACTTCTTCAGTTTTTCCATCAAATTAGATGCAAAAAGAGGCTAGTAAGCCATTTTTGGACATGTTGAGCAGGTTTCAGAAGAATTTGAGCATTGTAAACACATCTTTTTACGCTTTTGAGCATAATAGAGAGGCCCAAGCCATTGAAAGCTGGACCAATGGGATGTAACCCAAGAGTGGTGAACTCCTTTATCATGTTCCTGTTGTAATGTGTTTTTGATTATGTTCTGTACATGTTTGTGCTAATGTTCAGTCTCTTATTTATGTTAAATTGCTCATAAAATTAACATAAAAAATCATCATTTCACCTGCAAAAAAAATCATGAATCCTTAAGCACAATGAAAGCATTTTGTTTCTAATCCAAGGATGATCTTAGCATAGAATTCTAATATTCTAAATCAGATCATTTTTGGTATCAAAGCACTAGTTTTTCTTTTTGAAAGAAGTATTTAACTGTTTGCAAGTTTATGTCATGCTTACATGGTTAAAACTCAAAAGAGGAGAAGGGAAACTGGTTAGAAGCCTTGAAGTTGGGTCAAGGGGAAGGAGAGAAAGGTTGCCATAATATCCAACACTAGTTTAGCCTCCAGTTGCAATTGAGACTCCAAAGATCATGTCCCATGAAGGAGAACCTACAAACATGACAGAAGATGAGAAGACTTACAAAAAGGCTTTCTTTAATATGATAGAGATGGTGAAAGTCCTCTATGAAGAGAGGAATATGAAGTTGCAAGGGGAAAGTTCCAAACCTCCACCTCTCCACTATATTCTTCATCTTCTTCTTCACAAGCATCTTCACCCTCCTCCACTAACACAACCCTTACTCATACTCATCATAATACTTCAAAAGGAACTGGTAAATCACCTTTTTTAAAACTTAACGTTAAATTTGAGCTGCCCATGTATAATGGTGAAGTGAATGTAGAGAAGATTGATAATTGGATTCACCAGTTGGAGGTCTATTGCAGGATTCAAAACCTTTAAGAGGATGACATAAAGATTCAGTTAGCTTCCTTGAGAATGGAGAGTGCAACACTAGTATGGTGGGAATAAAAGACCCAAGAGGAGATTAAAAAACACGGTAAGATCTCAATTTCTTGGAATGATTTCATTGCTGCAATCAAAATACAATTCTACCCTCTTACTTATATGCATAAAGCCATCATGAATTGGTAGAACTTTAGACAGCTTAAAGGTCAAAATGTGCAAGATTACACCCAAGAATTAAAAAAAGGTCTTTGATGTTAGGTGTAGATTTTCAATCACTGGACACATTGCTGAAGTACATAGGGGTTTTACACAGTTACCTTAGGAATACTATCTTAGTGTTTAATCCCAATAATCTAGATGATGTGTGTGTGCAAGCCACTCATCTTGAGGCAAGAGGGAAAAACTCTCCAGAAGAAGGTAGTAAAAAGCCATTTAAGGGTAAAGAGGGAGAAAAGGGTTTTAAGGGAAAGAAAAATGCCTCCATTAAAAAGGAAGGAGATAAAAAAATTTGTAAACATTGTTCTATAGAGGGTCATGATGAAGTTCATTGCTAGAAGCTTCATCCCGAAATGAAACCAAAACAATTCAACAATAAGGGAAAATAAAAGACAACTGCCATCATTCAAGAGGATTTGGGATCCGATTCGGGTGATGAAACTAAAATTACAGCCATGGGTATAAAAGGAAAAGAATCCATTGCTAGCACTAGTATATCAAATTGTCACACTAGTACTGCAAATGAAGAAACAAGGATTGAATTATTTCATGTGAGGGTAATCTCGAAACATACAAAAATTGACACACTTTTTGATAGTGCGTCTCAAGCCAACTTGATATCTAATAACTTAGTCAAACAACTTAATCTTGAATCCATTTTACATCCCAAGACATATCCATTGGGTTGGATATGCATTGACACAAACTTACAAGTTACAAGAAAATGTATTCTTTGGTTTGCAATCACAACAAACTTCATTGATGGAGTTGAATTAGATGTTGTACCGCTTGATATATCAGGAATTTTTTTTGGGTAGCCCTTACCTTTATGATAGAAAATAAATCTTCTTCATCATGAAAACAAGTATCACTTGTTCAAGGATGGTGTGGAGTATATCATGAGACCTCATTGCAAGAAACTAAATCTTTCAGTAGTTAATGCAGGGCAAATGAAAAGACTAGTGAATTCAAGCAAGAATTTAGTGCTTCTTATGATCAAAGCCAATGTTGATGTTGATTATGAAGCGTTTGATAGTTGTAATTCAAATTTGAAAACTAATTTGGTTGATGTTGCTAACGATGATGATGAGGTGTTTTAGAAAGCAAAGGGATTTCCTTCCAAGAGGAGAATCCAACATGAAACACCATTGCAACAAAAGTGTCTTCTTCCTAACATTGACATGCACAGGATGTTAGAATGGAAAGTGCAGAAATAAAAAAAATAAATCGAAGGATTGTTGAATAAAAGGATCATCCGACCTTCTCCTCTACCATGTGGTGCACCCCTTGTTTTGATGCCCAAGAAGAATGATAAGCATTTCATTGAATGGGATTCAAGAAGTGGTTTTCATCAAGGTAGAGTTGTTGAAGGAGACATATGGAAGATGACATTCAAATCCAAGCAATGTTTGTTTGAATGGCTTATTATGCATTTTGGTATTTTCCATGCTCCTACTACTTTCATGAATATGAATAAAGATATGTTGAAGCCATTTCTAGACATGATAGTCTACTTGGATGACATTTTCATTTAAAAAAAAATCCATTATGAACATGTCATGTGTGAGAAAAAAATACTTGATGTCATATGTCAAGAACATTTGTTTTTGAAGATGTCAAAGTGTATGTTGGATAAAAACTTCTTTGATGTACTTAGGCCATGATATTGGAGAAGGTGAGCTGAAGTTAGACTTCTCCAAGATTTATGCCATTATGGATTGGTCAATGCTCAAGATAGTCCTTTGGATAAGAGGTTTTCTGGGAGAAGCCCAATGTTGGAGTAAATATTTAGTTAATTTTTCTTCTATTGTAGCTCATTTTCATTCCTTGGTAGTGTTAGCACTCTAGGAAACTCTCCTAGGTTGCAGCTCAAAGATGCCTGGTAACATATAATCTTCAATATTGTTCACTAAATTGTTGGAATAAATGATGGTTTGGATCAAGTTAGATAACCATTTTAGATCTGTTTTCACTCAAGGCATGCATGAACGATCTCACTAATACAAGGCTTTAGACCACTAATGCTCAATGATTTATAAATTCAATGGATAGATGGAGAACACTGATTATAATAGCAGATTGCATAGATAAACATAAATGAATGGTTAGCTACAGGCAACAAAAGAGAATATTGACTCTACTTGGTAGATGCATGTATGACCACGTATGGATGGCTAGCTATAGGTAGCAAAGAAGCTTGCAAATCTATTTTATCAAAGTAGAGATAATATGACAGTTATATGGCCTTAGACACAAAGAAAACATGAACAAACTGTTCAAGTGCAACCATAGAATAGCAATGAGAATGGACATTGAACATATAATGGAAAAATAATATTATATTGCTAGAATGAAGATGAGAAGCTTGAAGGAGCAGAGGAGGAATAATCTCCAGAAGTTGAACCCTTATTACATCTTACCAACATCTATTTATAGCATGTTTACAATGATACTGGGCCCTCTGAGGCTTGAGAAGTCTTAATCTATCACTCTGTCTTGTTTAACAATTTGATATGCATTGCTAACTGATTTAATGCCCTCCAGGCAAGCATGGGAGCAGAGTTTTCTTCTTCTGACAACAGAGTAACCGATTTTAGATATTTCTGGTGGCTTGTTGCGCTGTCTGGGAGTTTTCCTATGCCAGAGATGCTCCATAATATTTGTTGGTGTGGTTGTTGCGTTGTTGATGCCTCATGGCCGATTCTACTTTGGGCTGCAGTGTGCTGTGGCCCTTCCAATGATTTAACAATGCATGCTTCTATTATATCAGAATAACGCTGCCCCTGTGGTGGACCTCTGTTGAAAACAATGCATATTTCTATTTTAAACAGAAAACATAGCCATCACTACTAAATCCTACCTTTTTTGTCCTTTCGGACTTCAAAGGTCTTCAAAAATAGTTTATTCTCCTCTCGAATCTGCCCCAATCACTATCGCAATTCACAAAAGCCTGCATCCCATGTGTTTCCATTATATAACGAAACATGCGAAAACACCGAAAAAATGATGAAAAATGCTTTGGCAGACTTCGGATATAATATATTCCACTGGGTCCGAGTCCAGGACTCATCACAATCGCACTAGCCAACGCTCCCTTCGTATTTTCGTTATACAACGAAAATACATGAAATACATTAAATTTTGGATATATATATATATATATATATATATATATATATATATATATATATATAATTTTTTTTTTTTTTTATCCTGAAACCCTCTCATGTCTGGGCTTTATCGGATCGGCACTGTCTTCCATTCCCTTTGTATTTCATTGAAACAACAAAAATACACCAAAAAATGTGGAAAATGCTTGGGCACGGATCTCAAACTTTATGAATTCCCAACTATGATGCCGTCAGGTCTGGCCCATCAGGCCACCCATCTATCTGTGCATAGGCTCCTCCCCTTGGTTGGCGCTGATAGCGATATTGTGATGTAATCTGATTGCAATCGCATATCGCTCTTGCCCTGGACCTTTTTATATATATCATAAATCCTTCCCGCCGATGCGACCCGCCGATCAGATCATTGGCGATCGCTGTTCGGCGGTGTCATGTGCCCGCCTTCAAACTGTCTCCTCTACTCCGCCGATATGTGATTTGTTGCTTAGATCTGGGCCATTGATCGGCCAGATCTAATGGCGACTATTCATTCCTCTGTTTAAGCCTACGTTTGTGGGTTTTTCATGGTTTTTTAAGCATTTTAGCTTTCCGATAGTGCATTTATTCCCTTCCAAGGGCTTTCCTCTTGTGCTGATTTTGATCATTAGATGATCTTTGAGCAAAAATTAAAGATTTCAAGGGCATTAATGGATCCATTGGCATGTTTCTAAGAAAATTTGGAGACTTCAAGAGCATATGTGGATCCAATTTTGGGCCTTTTGAAAGCGAGGCTAACAATGGCTCCTTCTAGGGATGAAATCCTCCCTATGAGGTTTCAAGGATCTTAGATCAATGCCTTTCTTGGAAAACAAAAATTAAATCTTCCTTCTAGTGTTCCATTGGGCATGGAGTCTATTTTGTATGAAATAAAAACTGAAAGAAAAACATATTTACAATACCAAGGCTTTAAAACCTTAAATGAAAAAAATTTCAAGAACCGCCCATTTATTGGGCTACCAAAAGTATCTCCTCCTTCCAGACTGTGTAGAATGAATGTATTGTTTTGCTGAACTTGAGTGATGACAAAAGGACCTGTCCATAAGGAGTCAAACTTTCCATGATTACCACACTTTTCCTTAAATGCATCCCATTTAAGCACCTAATCACCAACTTGGAAATTGTCAACTTTTGCCTTCCTGTCAAAGGTTTCTTTGATTGCCTTCTGATGAGCCTTTGACTTCTCAACCACCTACTCTCTGATCTACTGTAGTTCAACCTGGTTATTCATTCTTCTTACCATGCCATTCTCTTCATTTTGTTCTTCTTGCAAGAATTTAGCCACAGGGAGAATTAGCTAGATAGGGAAAAAAACAACAGCGCCATAAACCAGTTTAAATGGAGAATTCCATATGGAATTTTTGATGGTAACTCTATCAGCCCATAGTGAAAACTTCAACTTGGAATCCCAACTCTTTTTGTTTTCCTTTAACAGTTTTTTGATTACCCTTACCAGACTCTTGTTAGATGATTCTGCCAAGCCATTGCCTTAAGGATAATATGAGGTAGAATGAACTACTTGAATACCCATGGATTCAGCCATTTCCACCAATTATTTTGCCTTGAAAGCTGTTGCATTATCAGTGACTAGTATGGTTGGGCAACCAAATCTAGTGAAAATATTCTCATTCAAGAACTTTATGATAACTTGATGATTGGGATTCTTAGTGGGAATAGCCTCAATCCACTTGGTGAAATAATCAGTGGCTACTAAGATCCATTTGTGTTGGCCAATAGAATGTGGGTTGATCACGCCTATAAAGTCCAAGCCCCACTACTGGAAGGGACCATTGAAATGTACTGGCTTCAAGGGCAGGGATTTTAGCTGATGTCTTCTTGCAAACCTCTGATACTTGTCACAAGCTTTCACAAAAGAAAACACATCAGAGAAAAGAGTAGGCCAATAATACCCAGCCCTCAGGATTTTGTGAGCTATGGTTTTCCAATAATGATGCCCTCCATAGATGCTAGAATGGAACTGGTGTATGACTTCCACAAATTGTTCTTTATCTAGACATCTTAAGAGGATTCCTGATGGGTCTTTCTAATCAAGCAGATTTTTATTAATGTAAAATTTGGCAGATCTAAGTTTAATGGCATGAGCTTGATTTGAGCTAAGCCTGGGAGGGATTTCTGGCTTTTGCAAAAAATGAACTATGCTGTAATACCATTCCCATGTGGCTAGATTTTCAGCCAAAGACTGATTCTTCTTTTGCTCTTCTGCTACTCCCTCTGCCTGCTCATAATATGAATTTAGACCCATGGAATTTATATCTAACAAGCTACAATTTTCTTCAGCCATAAGTTTAGCCAAGCCCTGGCCTTTGACAAGCTTAGTGGGCTTCACCTCTATGTTAAATTCTATGAATTTTGCAATCTGTTTAGCTATCTTCCCATCAATATCTGGTTGAGTTAAGACATCTTTTACTGAGGCCAAAGGTACATATGCAACCACTTTGGAATGTAGAATATAAATTATGAATGCTTTTAAAGATTTTATGAGAGCATAAGCTTGTTTTTCAATAAGGTCATACCTTAGTTCAACATCCCTTAGAGTCTTGGTGAAAAATATGGCAGGGTGCTCTATGCCTTCATCATTTTTCTACAACAAAACTAGTGCAAGTGTATCATAAGAGGCAAAAGAGAAGATAGAAAAATCCTTAGTGTAATCTAGGCTGATTACAGTGGGAGATTCCATGATGGCTTGCTTGATGGCTTCAAAAGAGATTCTTGAAGCATTTTTCCATTTTATTTCTGCTCCTTTCTTCAGCATGGAAGTGATGTGCTTTACAAGCTCAGCAAAGTTTGGAATGAACCTCCTTACAAAATTAATCTTACCCAAGAAGGATTGGATGTCCCTTTTTGACCTTGGGATGGACAATGTCTGAATGGCTTGAACCCTTGCTGGATCAATCTTCACACCTTCAACAAAAATAATATGTCCCAGAAGTTTGCCTTCTTTTAGAGCAAACTGTGACTTCTTTGGGTTTACTGAAATTCCAAACTGTCTGCATTTTAGGAAGACCTTCCTCAAGTGTGGTAAATGGTCTTTGTGGCTGTTGGAGAAGACTGTTATGTCATCGAGATAAATAAGGACAAACTTGTCCTTTTCTCCCACAAAAGCTATGTCCATGGCCCTCTAAAAAGTAGCCTCAGCATTTATCAGTCCGAAAGGCATTTTGGAGTACATGAAAGTGCCCCAAGGAGTAGTGAAGGCGGTATTTTCCTGATCTTCAGGATGTACAACAATCTAATTGTAACCTGAAAATACATCTAAGAAAGACATGACTCTAGCCCCTGAAACTCTTTGTAGCAAGTGTTCCATCTTAGCAAGGGATAGCTATTTTTTTTAGAGCATTTGTTTAGATTTATGAAGTCAACGCAAAGCCTGATTTCTCCATTTTTCTTTCTCACCACCACAAGGTTAGCTATCCATTTTGAGTACCTTAGGGGAACTATAATTTTGGCATCCAACAACTTCTTGATCTTTTTCTCAATCAAAGGCAATAAGAGGGGGCTGATAGGTCTTAACTTCTGCTTAAAAAGGGGTGGTATTCTTTTCCAGTGGAATCTTATACTGTATGGTGTTTGTATCATAAGTTTTAAGATCACTGTATTCCTAGGCAAAAATATCAGTGAATTACTTCATGAGGGCATAATACTCGGAATTCTAGGTAGAAGACAAATGGGTGGATAGATTGATGAATTTCGGATGGGTTGGGCTCCCTATATTATGTTTACAGACAACATACTCATTTCTGTTTTGGCCGGCTTATAGGGTACTTCGTTATGATCGAAGAGCTTCTCTAGAGACACCAATCCTTTTGGTGTGTGATTACTGGGCAGCTGGACAATGCTTCCTTGGCCGATCTCGCATTTTACCTTGGGTTGGCCACATTTTCCCATATCTTCATTTTCCTGATCGATGTGCATTTCAGAAAATTCCTCCATGACTTGCAAAAACCTGTTAATTTCCTCATCGTCTTCAAAAACCCTCCAATGTTTGACATTGTCAAGCAGAGACAGTCAGTATTTTACCTGAACTTCATATGTCAATTTGGGAGGCAAAGGAGGAATAAACATGCTAGCAGAGACAACAAGGGAGTGGGCAAGCTGGTTCTTCATTCTTGGAATATAAGAAATGCTGAAATCATTAAAAGAATCCTTGAGCCTCCATACCTCATCTTTGTATACCTTCAGCGTTTGATGCTTATCTTGGAAAGTTTTATTTACTTGTTGAATAATGAGGTCTGTGTCTCCAAAAACTTTCAAGCCTTTGATACCCATTTCTTTAGTAGCGCTTAAGCCTAGAATCAATGCTTCGTACTCTGCGATGTTTTTTGTGACCTGAAAGGTTAATTTGAAGGATAAATGAATGTATTCTTGTGTTGGGGACACAAGGACTACACCAGTCCCTGCAACTTCTTTAGAGCAAGCCCCATCAAAAAACATATCCCAACTCTATGGGCTTTCTTCCTCTGCAATCTGGCAAACTGGTTTCCTGAGCTGCTTGGAGGCCAACTAGGATTATTCAATATGAAGAATACATGCTCCAAAATCAGTGTCAACAACATATATGGGATGATTGGTGGGATTCTTTTCATCTCTGATTATATAAGCCAATTTCCCTTCTCTGTATAATCTCTTGCTCTCACCTCCGAAAACTGGGATAGTAGCATAGGAAAAATCATTTTGTAATGATCCACCTAGTCTCTTGATCCAACCTCTGGAAAGTAACATGCCAAACTTGGGAGGTACATCTGCTACCACAATATCCATCATCATGCTTTTCATAGGTAGCTAAGACAAAGTGATGGCTAGGTCCTTGATTAATCCTAGACACTTCACTTTTCTAGAGTCAAAAGAGAATAGGTCATGATAAGGCTTGGTGATGTCATGACCCAACTCATCCATGATAGCCTTGGGCGTTAGATTATGGCTAGCTCCAGTGTCCAAAAGGTAGTTGTGAAGGATTTTTTCATGAATAGTCAGAGAGACATAGAATGATGGGGAGCTGTCTTCACAATTTTCAATCATTAGGCTGAGAATAATCGTTGGCTTGTCATCTTGCAGATTTACATGATCAGTGGGGGTTTGGATGGCTTTAGGCTCAAGGGCCTCGAGGATGGATCTTTTGAAGGACTCATTCTTCACTAGTTCAATTAGAGGCATAGGTATTCTTAGCTTCTGAATTTCTAATTGAAAATAAAAAGGAGAAGGAGACTTGTCAAGGCCTCTTACCTCATGAGCTAGAGCTTTGAGGATGATGGGATCAACTACCAGTTGTTTTTGCTTATTAGCTTGTTGTACTGTAGGGACAACAGCTCTTTGAACATGAGTTTCCTTGGCATTATTTATCTTTGACCTCAAATTATATCTTTACAGAACTATAGTTTGTAGAATAGCTTTACCATCCCATTCTTGGTTGATTTGGTCATTGAATAATGACTTTTCATAGGCAGTTGAGGTCAAAAAGGAAGCATTGCCTTTGTCTTCTAGACAATGGATCTCATCATCTTCTTCAAACTACTCTTTGTTGAGCCCCAGAACTACCTCTCTTCTACATACTTTTCTAAACCTTTTCTCTTCCATTTTCCCACATCAGTGCCTCATAAGCTATCAAAGATTGTTACATATTGATTCTAGGAGTGCATTTAAGTGATTTTCAAATCATATTTCTATGTGTGCTATTTGACTTAGATTTTGTTCATCAGTTATGGAGTGTAGCCACTTTCCGCAGCTGACTTGCAATTCTGCAGTTGTTTTCATTGTTCTGTAGGTTACAGGTGTCGGCAGGAGAAACGAGGCGCATGGACAGCTCAGAAATGATCTACACATGGACAAGGTCCTATCTATTTAGCTGAATTCATGAAGAAAGGCATCGGTCAAAGGATGGTCAACAGAGAGTCCTACGTCAATTAGGACTCCGTTCTAGCACATGAAAAAGTCCGAAACCGTTCCTAAGTTTATGGATCCACTTTTGCCATCCGCAAGCCATCTCCATGACGCAATCTATCACCCACCTTTCATAGATTTAATGTCTATGGCAACCAAGAGGCTGAACTTTCGGATTCTATCATGTTTATGTGTCCTCTACTGAAGATTTTTCTCCAAAAGACAATTATCTATTTCTCCTATAAGTATAAGCGTTTGCAACGCAAGTAGTTAGTCTTGATGCTGTTGTTTTAGCGTTAGTTTGCTGTTGTAACCAAGAGACATATCCTCTGTTTTTCAATATAAAAACTCTTTTTTCTTATGACTGTTTAAAGTGTGGTTTTGAGGTGACAGCGTATTAACCCAAGGCTATGCAGAGGGCCCCTGCTGGCTGAGGTTTTGCTTTTCATTTTTGTATAGTTTTCATGCGTGTTTTCTCTTATTTCAACTGTACATTTCTCATAATTTGTTTATGGTATTAATCGTTTTTATTCCTGTACATGATTTTGCAGCATTGTTATATTTTTCACTAACACTGATCAGTGCATTTCAGGATAGGTTATGCTCGAGCTTTTTAATATAGTTTTTTGCATCAAGTGGTGATCTGAGATTTGCTTCCTCTACTGAACTTTAGCTTTTAAATTCCAGTTGTTATTCTTTGATTTCAGTGAGATTTGTTTACTGATTTTAGCTAGTTTAGATATCAAGTTCTTAATGTTATATGTCATTATCTCTGGTGCCTTTAGCTTAACCTCATTTTAGAAGTTAATTGGCGAGATATCAGATTATAAGTGAAGTAATTTGATTTTTCTTTCATTAACCTGCAAGTAGATAGTTTAGATATCAATTTCTTCATGCTATATGACGTTATCTCCAGTGCCTTTAGCTTAACCCCGTTTTAGAAGTTAATTGGAGAGCTATCGGATTGTAGGTGAAGTAATTTGATTTTTCTTTCATTAGTTTGCAAGTAGATAGTTTAGATATCAGTTCTTTATGCTACATGACGTTATCTTCGATGCCTTTAGCTTAACCCCATTTTAGAAGTTAATTGGCGAGCTATCAGATTGTAGGTGAAGTAATTGATTTTGATTTCACTCATTCTTTCATGCCATATGACGGTATTTCCGGTGTCTTTAGCTTAACCCCATTTTAGAATTTAATTGATGAAATATTGGAATTATGGGTGAAATCAGTGACTAGTTTCTAGCTTCTTTATTTTTGGTTTTGAGTGTAGTAGTTTATATTTATTTTCTGTAATTAGATGGACAGTAGAGACAATAACCTCATGTTCAATACTTCATCTTTTGCTTGATTTAAGTAGTTGCATGTTTACACTTTTGTTCAAGTTCTGATTTTATCAATAGCATGTTTTGAGATCTTTGAAGTGCTAAGTTTGGAAATTACCATAAGAGGCATAAACCTTGTCTTAAATTCTACATCCATACTTGACCTTTAAAAGTATTCTTAAAGGCCTTAGAATATGATTTCCATTTGCAGTAGACATTTTAGGTGACCAACAAGAACAAAACCCCAAAAACAAGATAAAAACTGAAAGCAATAAAGTAAGAAAGAGGTTGTCTTGCACATACAGTGCACCAAACTTCATCAGTTTACAAATCCTAGATTGATAATTAATGTAGCAATTTAGGACACACTGAATTGACTAAACATTTTGGCTCCATTGCTGGGGAAGTGTAACTAGGTAGCCTATCTCTTACATAAAAAAAAAAATAGGGAAAAATTGATAATTTCTTGAAGTATGCTCTCCTCTTGCACTTGGTGTGATCTGGAGGATCAGAAAAGAGAATTATTAGTTCAATAATTTTTTAGTATGCTCTATTCTTGTACCTAGTGTGATCCAGAAGATCAGAAAAAGGATTATTAGCCCAATTAAAAAAATTTATTAAAAAATAAAAAATGACATGCATAGAGCAAGAGATTCTAGGGGAAGGTTTCTAGCTAGGGGAAACAGTTCGATTTTTACAACTCCAACTACTTCAAGGCATAGAAAAGATACACCTCCATCCCAGACTCATACTCCCAGCCTTAGGATTCTTGGAATTCAAGGGGAAGTAATTGAATTAGAAAATTCTCCTACACTATCCACTAAATCTGACCTAGGAGAAGAACCCTTCTTCACCTCTATAGGGGAACATATTGCAGTAAAAGAAGTAGAATCACCCAGAGAAGAAGAAGAGGTAGAGACTCTCTCTCATCAGCCATTAATAGAAGAACTAGAAGACCCTGAGGAAACTATCATGGTAGAAGAAGTACTAGATGGAGAATTTTCACTATTTGGGGGAGGGGGTAGAGGTAGAGGTAGAGGAAATAATGGAGGTGGTGGTAGAGGAAATAATGGAGGAAACAAAGGAGGAGGTAGAGGTAAAAATGGGGGAAATAGGGGAGGATATAACTCATTTGGATTACCTATAGTCGATGAGGAAACCCATACAACAATGAAAAACATTTCACCATCTGTCCTCCCAAACTTTAATGGATTGCGAAGTGAGGATCCTGAAACATTTCTATTTGATTTTTAAGTCTTATGCCAAAACTATGACTATCTAGAAGACTCTCAAAAACTCAAACTGTTTCCTTCAGCATTGAAAGGGGCTGCTTTGAAATGGTTCATGGGATTAGTCACTCAATCTATTAGGACTTGGAATAATATGAAGAAAACATTTTTGGATAGATATGTGGATTATTGTATGCCCACTAATCATAAGGATGAGGTATTCGAAATGATGCAAAAAGAAGATGAGAACTTAGAGGATTTACTTGAAAGATTTCAATACAACTTAAAGAGAGAAAAAATGAACAATTTAGATGAGGAAACCTTGAAAGCCCTTCTATTGAAAGCCATTAGAGATGAATGGATAGATATTTTAAACATGATGGGGAAGGGAGACATTTCTCAACTTCCACTACGTGACATAGCAGAACTATGTGTCCATGTCTCAAGGGGAAAATCTAAAACTAGAAAAGGGCCTAGAGATCCTTCTCTTATTAAAGCAAACAAATCTGCAACTGGATCAGTAAGTAGAGCAAAGATTGGCAATATGCTTGATGAATTCAAAACTAACATTTTAGGGAGCCTTAGTGAACAACGAGACACCCTCAAAATACAAAATAAGCAGAAAACAGAAGATAGTGCTTTAGCCATCTTTTGCCCAAAATGTAGAAAGAAACATGCTCTAAGGGAATGTTCCTTGGATGCAAAAGTTGTAGAAACATGTATGATTTGCTCAAAAAGTCATGAGACCAAGGATTGTCCTTCAATCCCAGGGCTCAAAGCTGTCTTTAAGGATGACCGAAATTCAGTAGAATCTCTTTGTTTTGTTTCAAGAAGACCTTGGCAAGGGCAACAAAATCAAGGATTTAACAATCCTATGAATTTTCAGCCCCCACGAAATTGGAATTCTTGGCAACAACCTTGGCCCCAACCTCAAAACTAGTATCAATCTCAATCATGGGCACAAGGGTTACAAAATCCTTATGGGAGATTTGCTCAATATTATCAATATCCTCCATCTTTTCAGGGCTATCCTATCCCACAAAATCAACAACAAAATCCACAACTTCCAAATCAAAGCCCACAACTTTCATTGGCATTTCCACAACAACAACCTTCTCAACAAAATCAAAATCCTCAACTCTTGCTTCCATTTCAATAGAAGCCAAATCAATTGCCAGCCCGACCATTACGAAATCCCAACAAAAAAAACCCTTAGAATGCTTACATGGTAGAAGGACAACAATTTCCTACCTACATGATTGTTCCTCTAGATCTTAATGATGTTCAACTTAGATCTAGTAGGACTTTAGAAAGGGAAAAACCTTCTATAGATGTTCAAGAGCAAGATGTTTCCGAGGAGGATTCTCTGAAAGTCAATAAAAGTTTTGAGGAAGCATCCCTTCAAAACCTAACCATTCAAAAAGAAAAAGAAAAAGAGTCAACCCCCACAACTCCTAAAGTTGAGCAACCTACATCTACATCCGCACCTCCTTTCCCTGAAAGATTACAAATTGACAAGGGGGTGGAAAAACAAATATTGTTGCCTGACTATGATTTCCTAGATGAATTAAAGAATGTCTGTATCAATATTCCCTTGCTACAAGCCATTAGAGAGATTCCTATTCTAGCAAAAACAATAAAGGAGTTGAGTTTCAAAAGACCAGGTAGGAAACCAAGAGATACAAAAAGAATCCACCTGGTAGGAAAAATTGCAGATATCATGATGGGAAAGATTACCATGTAAAAATATGTGGATCCAGGTAGTCCAATTGTCAAAACACACATAAATGGGATAGAAATTCCAAATACATTGATTGATTTAGGGGCTGCTATAAACATTATGAGTAGACAGACTATGGAACAACTTAAACTTCCTAATCTTCTTTTTACACCTACCTTACTACAACTTGCAGATAGATCAATAATCAAACTGGATGGTGTACTAGAAGATATTTCGGTCTCCTTAGATTCTTGGGAATATCCAGTATATTTCATGATTTTGACTTCTAAGAGTAATCTAGGAGGACACCCACTCATCTTAGGAAGACCTTGGCTAGCCACAACTGATGCTTTTATTAGTTGTAGATCTGGGGACATGTACATTTCTGATGGTAGTTCAAAAAAGAAATTCACTTTGTATCCTCCAGCAAAATCCATTACGGAAGTAGGAGACAATGAATGGGTCGATGATGAAGATACTAGACAACCTGTCTTTACTCTCTCTGAAGTTAGTGAAGATAGTCAAATTTTGAATACATTAGAAAATTTTGGAACATCTTCGGAATATGACCACACACAATTTCAGTTAGATTTTGATATTGAATATTTGTCATCAAGGCAAATGTCTCTCTACTCTATGGAAGAGTTTGGCAGTTCTGCAGTTGAAATTTTTCCAGGCAAAACATTAAATATTAACAAAAATTTGGAAAAGTTACAAAAGGAAGAGCTAACCAAAATCTTGCAAAAACATTCTGCTGCATTTGCATGGGAGTATACTGATATGGAAGGTATTGACCCTAAGACTTGCATCCATCATATCTATATTGAGGAAAACAGTAGACTAATCAGACAACCTTAGAGAAGGATGAATCCAAATCTTAGGGAGATTGTAAAAGAAGAGCTCCAAAAACTACTCGATGTGAACTTCATTTACCTAATTTCAGATAGCTGATGGGTTTCTCCCTTGTTTATAGTACCCAAAAGGAATGGTAAATGGAGGGTGTGCATTGATTACAGGGAATTGCATAAAGCAACTTTGAAGGATCACTTTCCTATGCCCTTTATCGATCAAGTATTAGATACATTAGCAGGAAAAAAGTACTTTTCATTTCTAGATGGTTTTAGTGGTTATAATCAAATTCAGGTAGCACCTGAAGATCAGGATAAAACCACATTCACTTGTCCATGGGGAACTTTTTCCTACCGAGTGCTTCCTTTTGGATTATGCAGTGCACCCGCAACATTTCAAAGAGCAATACTAGGAATTTTTTCTGATCTAATCCATGATTGTGTAGAGGTATATATGGGTGATTTTACAGTTTATGGTAATACATTTGAAGAGGCCTTAGAAAATTTGGAAAAAGTCCTTATAAGATGTAAAGAAACAAACCTTTCATTAAGCCATGAAAAATGCTTTATGATGTTTACTGAAGGTATTGTTTTGGGACATCATATTTCAGGGGATGGGATTAAAGTTGATAGATCAAAATTTGAAGTCATCTCCAAGTTACCTATTCCAAATTGTTAAAAAGATGTTAGAAGTTTTCTAGGATTTACTGGATATTATAGAAGATTTATAGAAAACTTTACCAAAATAGCATCTCCACTCTTCAAACTGCTTACAAAAGACTGTGAATTCAAATGGAGTCCTGATTGCCAATCAACATTTGAAGCTTTGAAAACAAGAATATCTGAAGCACTTATCTTGAGAGGACCAAATTGGAAACTTCCTTTCCATATTTCTACAAATGCTTCAGATACAACTCTAGGCGCTGTGTTGGGACAAAAAGACTTGGTTCCTTATGCCATTTACTATACCAGTAAAAATTTGACTCCCACTGAGTTGAATTATACTATTACTGAAAAAGAGTTCTTAGCTGTTGTTCATGCAATTAATAATTTCAGACATTATATAATAGGCTATGAAACTTTTATTAATACTGATCATTCTGCAATTAGTTATTTAATGAAAAAACCAATCACTAATGGCAGAGTTACAAGGTGGCTCCTACTTTTATAGGAATTCAATATTACTATGTTAGATAGACCAGGGAAACAAAATACAGTGGCTGATTTCTTGTCTATGATTCAGAATATCAAAGAAGATTCACCTGTAGAGGATAAGTTTCTTGATGAATACTTATTTGCAGCAACTACTAAGACTCCTTGGTTTGCAGATATGGCTAACTATTTGGTTATAGGGAAACTACCTCCACATTTATTTCTTAGTGAAAGAAGAAAGATTATTCAGGAGAGTTCAAGATATTCATGGATTTCTAACGAATTGTTTAAAACAGGGCTAGACTTTGTGATCAGAAGATGTGTCAGGGAAGATGAAATGCCTGATATTCTCAAAGCATGTCATGATGAACTATGCGGTGGACACTTTGCTGACAAGAGGACAGCCTATAAAATCCTTTCTTTAGGATATTATTGGCCGTCCCTCTTCAAAGATGCAAAACAATATGTCAAAAGGTGTGACAGCTGCCAAAGGGTAGGGAAACCTACCCCCTCAAATGAGATGCCATTACAACCTCAGGTACTCATCGAACCCTTTGAAAAATGGGCTTTAGACTTTATTGGACCTATTAATCCTCAATCTAAACAGAAAAGGTATATATTTGTATGTAATGATTATGTCACTAAATGGGTAGAAGCCAAAGCATTATTTTATGCTACTGAAAATTCAGTTGTTAGTTTTCTTTATGAGGATATTTTTACTCGCTTTGGTGTTCCAAGAGAAATTGTGACAGATCAGGGAGATCAATTCACATCCAAACTGATGGAGAAGCTGATGGAAGAGTGCAAGGTCAAGCACAGAAAATCCACTCCTTACCATCCGCAAGGAAATGGTCAAGTGGAGTCCATAAACAAAGTAATTGAAGGCATCATTACCAAGACTGTTAATCTACACAGAAGAGATTGGGCAGAAAGGCTTCCTGAAGCCTTATGGGCCTACAGAACCACATGGAGGAGCACAACATGACATTCTCCCTATGAACTTGTTTATGGGAAGGAAGTTCCGCTCCCCATTGAGTTCCAAATTAAGACCTTCAAGATGGCAGTTCAATTGGGAATGGATCTATCAGAAGTCCAAAAGCATAGAATGGAGCAGTTGAATGAGCTAGATGAGATCAGACAAGAAGCAATTCAAAGAACTGATCTAGTTCAACATCAAAGAGCTAAATGGCATGACAAGTACATCAAAGACAAAAAGTTTCAAGAAGGAGATTGGGCATTGCTATTTGATTCCAAGTTCAAGGATTTTCAAGGTAAATTTCAGACTCATTGGCTTGGGCCATATGAGATTGAAAAAGTTTTTAGCAATGGAGTAGTAAGAATCAAAACAATTGATGAGTATCAAACTCCTCTCATTGTGAATGGTCACAGATTGAAGATCTATCATAAGCCACTCTCAAAGGAGGAGTTTATCAAAATCTTTCAAGATAATTCTGCAATGAGGCTGGTGAAGAAGAATCCTTCTTCTCCACCAGCCTAGTCTTTGTTCTTTTCATCATCATCTAAAAATAAATAAATAAATAAATAATGTATAAGCCTGAAAACCAATCACTGATTGGCAGTCTTATACAAAAAATACAGGGCGAAAATCAGAAGCTTCTGACGCCCTATATTTTCCAAAAAAAAGTCTCTCTCATTTCACTCATAGTTGTTTCATTTCATGTCATTTCATTTCATCCCATCTCGCCACCACATTCCACCAATAAAAATTTCTTTCATGTTCAGCTTTCCATATATCATTCATTCAGTCATCTGTCATTTCCATCCATCTCCATTCATTTCACCAAGTCATATGATATTCACTATGTCAGTTTCCGCAGCCGAATTCTGATTCCGCAGCTGAATACTGATTCCACAGCTGATTGTTGATTCCGCAGCTAATCCTCTGTTACTCTGTAGTGACAGTCAAGTGATTAGCCAAATAATGATAAAAGCTTGACGCAGGTATGGAAGAGGGAAATCTTTTGAAGATGTCAATACCTAAAATCACCTACAAGAGGCAGCCAATCAAAAGTTAGCGAATGGAAGTGGAAAGATTCTAAGGTATGAGCAAAATCATTTTCAAATAGCACTTTAAACACATGATCTGTATAGTTCATAAAATCACAAACTCCATAATGTGTAATGATTGATTTGATAGTTGCTTTAACTCACCATGTCCTCCGCACAACAAATTCTAATGGCCTCATAATACTCTTCCAAGTTTAACTCGTACTCCGCATCACACTTGTGAAAATGGTTAATCATGAAGATTTAAGCCAATTGACCACAACTCTCCTCCTCTAACGCTCCACTTCATAATCAT
Source organism: Pinus tabuliformis (assembly GCA_031772625.1). Lineage (NCBI taxonomy): Eukaryota > Viridiplantae > Streptophyta > Pinopsida > Pinales > Pinaceae > Pinus > Pinus tabuliformis. The sequence goes on from CM062817.1 coordinate 724,032,672, forward strand.
TTTACAAATTTGCCAATGTCCACTCCGCAGCCTTTTATTTCAAAATTCTACCAGTCTCATTCTATCTTCATACTCTCACACCGAGTTTACGATTTCCAGTTCAAGGTTTATTTACACAGGCCTCTGCTCTGTGAACCTATTCTCATTGCATGCTCTGTATTCCTCTCACTTTGTAACCACTGGTTTCTCCGCAGCCATTTTTTTCCATTCTCCACCCATGTCACTATTCTGCCTTTGTGAAACCATCACTTACAGAGGTATTTTCTAAGCAAGGAGGAGGAATGGGTCTTCTGGTAAGAACAGAGCCGGATGGAGATAAATTTATGGAGGGTTATCCACAACTGAAAAGCACATTAAGGAAAGCAAGATGGCTGTAGTTTATTCAGAAGTTCAGGGGTCACAATAAGGAAGTCACAAAGACGTTTGCAAGGTCCTTCAACGGTATGGAAGTTGAGATTGGGGATATCAAATTCCCGGTAACAAAGGCATCCATTGCAGTAGCAACAGAGCTCCCACAAGAAGGAGAACAATGGTTTAAGAATAAAGAATTCGATGAAAAGGCCTAGAGGATCATTTTGCGTAACCCAGGTATGGATATATCCGTTTTTAAACGTGGAATTCCTGTTTTAGCCCTAAAGGAAAAATGGACTAGTCTGCTGTTGATAATTCAGAAGTTCATTATGTGTGAAGGAAGGTATGGGTCTATGTACATGTACCAGATAAGGTTATTAATGAATTTCTTAGAGAGTCAAACCATCAATCTTCCTTATTTCTTGTTGAGTAGCTCGAAAAAGATGTCTACAACAGTACAAAAGAATCTAGATGACGTGGAGCCTCATCTTTATCATCACGACCTAATTAAAATTCTGGTTGAAAATCAATTGAAGGAAAGAAAGGACACATGGGAACAACTCCTAATTAGAAATTTCTTCCAGGACGCACTTGAAATGCCTGAGGGAAGCTCAACAAGAAAAATTAGGAGAATAAGAACAAATGTAAACATTCAAGATACTGCTACTAGTATAACTAAAGAAACTAGTAAGGAAGAAATGTTTTCTGAAACTTTGACTGAGATTAGAAAACAAGTAAAATAGAAAGGGAAAAGAAATGTTGAAGATATTTATCAGACCCCAGAAACTTCTTCAGAAGAAGAACAGGTACTTTCTGAGAGACTAGTTCATCTTAAGGAGCAGTCAGCTAAGGCAAAAGAAAAAGGAAAGGAGAAACAGAGTGTAGAAAAGGGAGATACTAGCTCACATAACTTAAGAAGGAGCTCAAGACTTAAGGGAAAATTGAAGAAAGTGAAAATCAAAGGAGCCCACTTCATAGATCTAGGACGAGAAACACCAGAATAGTCACTAGAAATCACTCCCACTGACCATAGTCCAGAACATTCTCTTTCTCCTCAACTAGATTTTGAAATCAATCCAAGAAATACCACACCAGAAATTTATCAAACTTAGCAACAGATGTATGATTTTATTGAATCATTGGAAAAGACTGCAACAGAATAGGGAACTTCATCTAATCAGCCTGGTACAACTCAGGAAAATTTGATCCAATCATTAAAACAAGAATTTTTTGAACTAGAAGTCCTAAACAGACATATCAAAAGGGAAAATGAAACATTGAAAGAGCAAAACAGATTGGACAAAATTATCCATGACAACACCATGTTGCATCTAGGATTGTGGCACAAGAAAAATAGGAAATTGAAGAAGAAGAATAGAAGGTTGAGCAGAGCCCTTATCAACCTCAAATATAGGTGCCTTATGATGAGGCCCAGGATGACAGTGACACCAAGGAAGAAGAAGAAAATGTTAGATGTATTAGCAAAAGTCTCAAAGCAGATGAATTGAAGGAAGGATAGTCACAGTTTTGGTTGCATGAGGACATGCAACATCTTCACAGTGGGGGTATGTTGAGCCCCAGAACTACCTCTCTTCTACATACTTTTCTAAACCTTTTCTCTTCCATTTTCCCACATCAGTGCCTCATAAGCTATCAAATATTGTTACATATTGATTCTAGGAGTGCATTTAAGTGATGTTCAAACAATATTTCTGTGTGCGCTATTTGACTTAGATTTTGTTCATTAGCTACAGAATGTAGCCACTTTCCACAGCTAACTTGTAATTCCACAGCTGTTTTCATTGTTCTATAGGTTACAGGTGTCAATAGGAGAAACGAGGCACATGGACAACTCAGAAATGATCTACACATGGACAAGGTCCGATCTGTTCAGCCGAATTCATGAAGAAAGGCATCGGTCAAAGGATGGTCAATAGAGAGTCCTACATCAATTAGGACTCTGTTCCAGCACATGAAAAAGTCCGAAACCGTTTCTGAGTTTATGGATCCACTTTTGCCATCTACAGGCTGTCTCCATGATGCAATCTATCACCCAACTTTCATAGATTTAATGTCTATGGCAACCAAGAGGCTGAACTTCCAGATTCTATCCTGTTTACGTGTCCTCTGCTGAAGATTTTTCTCCAAAAGATAGTTATCTATTTCTCCTATAAGTATAAGTGTTTGCAACGCAAATAGTTAGTCTTGATGTTGTTATTTTAGCATTAGTTTGCTGTTGTAACCAAGAGACATATCCTCTGTTTTGAAATATAAAAAATCTGTTTTCTTATGACTGTTTAAAGTGTAATTTTGAGGTGACAGTGTATTAACCCAAGGCTATGCAGAGGGCCCTTGCTAGTTGAGGTTTTACTTTTCATTTTTGTATAGTTTTCATGCGTGTTTTCTCTTATTTCAACTGTACATTTCTCATAATTTGTTTATGGTATTAATCGTTTTTATTCCTGTACATGATTTTGTAGCATTGTTATATTTTTCACTCACACTAATCAGTGCATTTCAGGATAGGTTATGCTTGAGATTTTTAATATAATTTTTTGCATCAAGTGGTGATTTGAGATTTGCTTCCTCTGCTGAACTTTAGCTTTTAAATTCTAGATTTTATGCTTTGATTTCAGTGAGATTTGTTTACTGCTTTTAGCTAGTTTAGATATCAAGTTCTTCATGTTATATGACGTTATCTCCAGTGCCTTTAGCTTAACCCCGTTTTAGAAGTTAATTGGTGAGCTATTGGCTTATAAGTGAAGTAATTTTATTTTTCTTTCATTAGCATGCAAGTAGATAGTTTAGATATCAATTTCTTCATGTTATATGACATTATCTCCGGTGCCTTTAGCTTAACCCCGTTTTAGAAGTTAATTGGCGAGCTATCGGATTGTAGTTGAAGTAATTTGATTTTTCTTTCATTAGTTTGCAAGTAGATAGTTTAGATATAAGTTATTTACGCTACATGACGTTATCTCTAGTGCCTTTAGCTTAACCCTGTTTTAGAAGTTAATTGGCAAGCTATCGGATTATAGGTGAAGTAATTGATTTTGCTTTCATTAGTATGCAAGTAGATAATTTAAATTTCATTCTTTCATGCCCTATGACGGTATTTTAGGTGTCTTTAGCTTAACCCCGTCTTAGAAGTTAATTGATGAAATATTGGAATTATGGGTGAAATCAGTGACTAGTTTCCAGCTGCTTTATTTTTGGTTTTGAGTGTAGTAGTTTAGATGTTATTTCTTTAATTAGATGGACAGCAGAGACAGTAACCTCATGTTCAGTACTTCATCTTTTTCTTGATTTATGTAGCTGCATATTTACACTTTTTTTCAAGTTTTGATTTTATCAATAGCATGTTTTGAGATCTTTGAAGTGCTAAGTTTGGAAATTACCATAAGAGGCATAAACCTTGTCTTAAAATCTACATCCATACTTGACCTTTAAAAGTATTCTTAAGACCTTAGAATAGGATTTTCATTTGCATTAGACACTTTAGGAGACCAACAAGAACAAAACCCCAAAAACAAGATAAAAACTAAAAACAATAAAGTAAGAAAGAGGTTGTCTTGCACATACAGTGCGCCACACTTCATCAGTTTACGACTCCTGGATTGATAATTAATGTAGCAATTTAGGACACACTAAATTGAATAAACACTCTTCTTCCATGACTGCGTTCTCAAAAGGAGCCTTCACCCTTTGGTCTTCATTTGCATCTTTGTTTCTTTGCAAAATCTGCAACTGCTCATTAGTTCTTCTATATGGATTTGGATTTGGATTTCTTGGGGTAAAGTTATTAGGCATTATTCCTTTCCCCAGGTGCTACACAACCTTCAATTTAGAGATTTCAGAGGCTAATGACTTGATAATTTTGGTCATTTTATCTATTTTAGGATCAGAGGATGATGAAGACTTGCTCCTCTGTCTTCTTCTATCAACATTTCCCTTGAGCTTCTCTGCGGCCATGATGTTTGATTCCACTTCCAAGGTTGCATCCTGCATGTTAGCCAAAGTAGCACATCTCCTCTGCCTCAACAATATGCAGAAGTTAGAATCAAAATTACTGGCATAGGTGAGTTTAACAGAGGTAGTAGTGGGTTTTACTTCGGCTGGTATCTTGCCGTACATACGGTTAAACCTCTTATTGAAATCCGATAGCAACTCACCATTTTCTCTCGTTAAGTTTCCAAAATCAGTGTGGTAGTAGAGGAGGTCCTTTTTATCCCCCCGATGCTTTAGGAATGCATCATCTAAAGCTTCAATATCTACTATAGATCTGGGGGTTAGTTCTCTAAACCATTTCCTAGCCTCTCCATCTAGGCTTTGGACAAAGACTCTCATCCACACACCATCTTCACTAATGTTCAGATTATCAACATAGCTATAGAATGACTCAAGATGTTCTTTAGTAGTAACACCTTCAGTCCCAATGAATTTAGGCCTATATTTATGATATTCTCCAGTAGGCATGGCATTCAGAGGAGTGGGAAGTATTAGAGGTCCATACCTAGCAGCTATGATTCTTTCTATTTTGGTAGGTGCTTGTGGACCTGCCATAGTAGTGGTGGCTAAAAGAGTACTGGTAGTCTGAATGATAGAGGGTTGAGGAGTGATTGATAAGACTAAAGGAGTATGATGGATAGGAGGTGAGGTTTCCTTTGGGCTTAAAGCAAAAGGAGAACCTAAAGAATAGGGAGCTTTATGAATCTTTGAAATTTTTTCTTCATTGCTAGTATTATATGATATACTCTCAACATGTATTTGTTCTATTACAAGCCTTTCTTGATGAGATATAGGAGATTGTTTAGGTTTACTTGAACCTGATGCTCCTTTCTGCAATAACTTTCTTTCTTTGATGATCTTTTCGGGGTCAGGTGCGGGGTCGGCTTGTAGCTTCTGAGGATGTCTTTGAGTATGTCTCACAAACTGAGCCAAAACTAAGAAGTGGAGTCGCCAAGAGGTTTGACCTCCAATAGAGTTGCCAGATAGATGATTACAACAAAAAAAGTGCCCAGAATTTGTCTATCATCAAATCTGGATCTATGTCGTTTCCCAGGGAAGCTAAGCTTTAGTTTCCTCTCCCCGAAAATGGCGCCAATTATGTTAGCACTCCAGGAAACTCTCCTTGGTTGCAGCTCAGAGATGCCTAGTAACATATAATCTTCAATATTGTTCTCTGAACTATTGGAATAAATTATGGTTTGGATCAAGTTAGATAACCATTTTAGCTCTGTTTTCACTCAAGGCATGCATGGATGATGTCACTAATACAAGGCTTTAGACCACTAATGCTCAATAATTTATAAATTCAATGGATAGATGGAGAAAATTGATTATAACAACAGATTACATACATAAACATAAATGAATTGCTAGCTATAGGCAACAAAAGAGAATACTGACTGTACTTGGCAAATGCATATATGACAACATATGGATGGCTAGCTATAGGCAGAAAAGGAGCTTGCAAATCCATTTTATCAAAGTAGAGATAAGATGCCAGTTATTTGGCCTTAGACACAAAGAAAACATGGAAAAACTATTCAAGTGCAAGCATATAACAACAAAGAGAATGGACTTTGAACATATGATGGCAAAGGAAGCTTATATTGCTAGAATGAAGATGAGAAGCTTGAAGGGGCAGATGAGGAATTATCTCCAGAAGTTGAACCCTTATTACATCTTACCAACAGCTATTTATAGCATGTTTACAATGATACTGGGCCCTCTGAGGCTTGAGAAGTCTTAATCTATCACTATGTCTTGTTTAACTGTTTGATATGCATTGCTAACTGATTTAATGCCCACTAGGCAAGCATGGGAGCGGAGTTTTCTGCTTCTGACAGAAAAGTAACCACTTTCAGATATTTTTGGTGGCTTGTTGCGCTGTCTGGGAGTTTTCCTGTGCCGGAGATGCTCCATAATGTTTGTTGGTGTGGTTGTCGTGCTGCTGATGCCTCATGACCGATTTTGCTTTGGGCTGCAGCTTGCTGTGGCCCTTCCAATGATTTAACAATGCATGCTTCTGTTATATCAGAACGATGCTACCCCTATGGTGGACATCTATTCAAAACAATGTATATTTTTGTTTTAAATAGAAAACATATCCATCACTACTAAATCCCACCTTCTCTATCCTTTCAGACTTCAAATGTCTTCAAAAATAGTTTATTCTCCTCTTGGGTCCGCCCCAGTCGCCATCGCAATTCACAAAAGCCTACATCCTGTGTGTTTCCATTATATAATGAATCATGCGAAAACATCAAAAAAATGCATGAAAAATTCTTTGGCGGACTTCAGTTATAATATGAATCACACTAGCCAATGCTCCCTTCATATTTTTGTTATACAACAAAAGTACATGAAATACATTAAATTTTAGTCTTCCGCGGACTTCAAAATATATATATTTTTATCCTAAAACCCTCTTGAGTTCGGGATTTATCGCATCGGCGCTATCTTCTTTTCCTTTGTATTTTGTTGAAACAACGAAAATACACCAAAAAACATGGAAAATGCTTGGGTGCGGATCTCAAAATTTATGAATTCCCAACTATGATGCCGTAAGGTCCGGCCCATCGGGCCGCCCATCTCTCTATGCATAGGCTCCTCCCCTTGGTTGGCGCCGATAGCAATATTACGATGCGATCTGATCACAATTGTATATCACTCTTGCCCCGAGCCTTTTTATATATATCACAAATGCTCCCTGCCGATGCGACCCGCTGATCTGATCATCAGCGATCGCTAATCAGCGCTGTCATGTGCCTGCCTTCAAACCGTCTCCTCTGCCTGGTCGATATGAAATTTTCACTTAGATCTGGGCCGTTGATCAGCCAGATCTCACAACGGCTGTTCATTCCTCTGTTTAAGCCCACGTTTATGGGTTTTTCATGTTTTTTTAAGCATTTTAGCCTTCCGATAGTGCATTTCTGCCCTTCCAAGAGCTTTCCTCTTGCGCTGATTTTGATCATTAGATGATATTTGAGCAAAAATTGAAGATTTCAAGGGCATTAATGGATCGATTGGCATGTTTCTAAGCAAATTTGGAGACTTCAAGAGCATATGTGGATCCAATTTTGGGCCTTTTGATAGCGAGGCTAATAGGTAGTTGTGAAAAATGTCTTCCAGTGGGTAGGAAAACAACAAGAGGCATTTGATGCTTTAAGACAAAAGATCAGTTCAAACTTTATACTTGTTCTTCTAAACTTGAAAAAGTCATCTAAGTTTTAGGTTGATGTATGTGACTATGCCATGGGCGTAGTCTTTATGAAATGTGGTAATCCCATTTCTTTTTATTCAGAAATTTTCAAAGGTGCAGTGTTTAAGTTGCAGCGACAAGGGAACTTTCATTGGATGGGTTTTATTCTACTATTCCACTCGGTCAAAAGGTATAAGAAAGGTATAAGCGACAAGTTTGTTGATGTAATTTCTAGGCCTATAGTTTTTATAACTACTTTCTTCAAGCATCATGTTGTTTTACATGAAAGTTATGTTCATAAAAATACATACTTTCAAGATGTATATTCAAGATTGAGTCAAAGGAATTAAGTAGAGGAATTTGTTAATTTGTTTACCATTTGCATTATAATGTGTTGTATCATCTTGGTAAGAAGGATGTTGCTACTGATAGTAACATGGAAAAATCCAAAGATTTCATTAAATGACTCCAAATGGTACATCAAATAGTGCAAGATTAGCATGAAAAGAACAAAGTCAAGTACAAAGCAAGGCACAACAAGCATCATGTAGATGAAAAGTTTCAAGTCAATGATAATTGTATCAAGATTGGAAAGGGGAGGGAACTATACCCTCACCTTCTGGACAACTGAAAGTGACATTTTGGGGTCCAAAAGGCTTCCAATGGGGAGCAGTGACCAGGTGCTCAAAATTATGCTCAAAAATCAAAGTTGTTAGAATGTTGTGGAACTTGAATCAACACATATTTATCGTCATCCTAAATCAAGCGCAACTCGTTTCACACGAAACATACACTGTGTGGCTTTAGAAACGCGTTTTGTTCATTTTGGCAAATAAGTAAATTTTTGGAAAAAGAAGGGGACAACCTAGTCAACAGTTTGTACTGTTGACTAGGCTGCCCAGTTAGCACTGACTATGTAGCTGAGGTGGCACTGTAATCTCATCAGTGAATGGTTGAGTGCCATGTGGCATGTTCGTACAAGCATGAGTTGGAAAGATGTTATTGGTTGAAGGCTATACAGGTGGACCAATGAGAGGGTGACACGTGGCAAACTCGGTGGGGAGGACGGGGTTGAACCCGCTACCTTACCCACAATAAAACCAAGCTTTATCTCCATGCCCGCAAGTTGGTTCTTAACTAACATATCGCAGGTGGGCCGGTGTTAAAGAATCGGCCCCAGAACAAGCCATGGTTGCAATGCGATGATCGCAATCACACATCGCACAAAGGAGGTGTTACGGAATCAGCCCCAACAAGATCAAGTTGCGATTGCGATATTGAAATCGTATATAACATAGAGTAAAGCCCCATTACATGTATTACCCTGGCTCTGCCAATTACGATAAATTCCTGATGTGATACAATTAAACTGCAGTTGATAATTCCATTAGGTCTGCCGCTTATCGCAATCACACATTTCCCATGCTGCGTTCACAAAACATAAGACTTGTTGGTTCCCGTTGATTGCGATTTGCAATGGAGCTATTAGTGTCGATAATTTATGGCCACCACGCAATGAAATTTTAGCCAAGTGAGCATTTGTTTGGAGAGAAATTGTAGGATCATGCCGAAAATGGTGCAATTTGTGGAGCGAATTTTGGGAAAACTAGGAGAGGTCATAACTTCTTCAGTTTTTCCACCAAATTAGATCCCAAAAGATGCTAGGTAGCCATTTTTGGACATGCTGGACTAATGGGAGACACATCTTTTTACGCTTTTGAGCACAATAGAAAGGTCCAATCCATTGGAAGCTCGACCAAGGAGGCATAACCCAGGAGGTGTGAACTCCTTTATCATGTTCCTATTGTAATGTGTTTTTGATGATGTTCTGTACATGTTTATGCTACTGTTCAATCTCTTATGTATTCTAAATTTCTCATAAAATTAACATAAAAACTCATCATTTCACTTGCAAAAAAAATCATGAATCCTTAAGCACAATGAAAGAATTTTGTTTCTAATATCAGGAGGATCTTAGCAAAACATTCTAATATTCTAAATTAGATCAACCAATAAGGACACTCTTTGCCTTAGAAGCTCATAACGGTTGGAAGGTACATCAATTGGATGTAAAAACGTCTTTTCTTGAATGGAGATATGGAAGAGAATGTTTTTATGTCCCAACCAGAAGTAGTTGTTGTGAAGGGTTAGGAACACAAAGTATGCAAGCTTGTAAAATACTTATATGAGCTCAAGAAAGCACCACGAGCCTCGTACAAGAAATTGACTGGGCATATTTTGAAACTCAATATCAAACATTATGATGTTGATAATGCAACTTTTGTTTGTCAAGAAAGTCAGAAAAAGAGTTGTATACCTTGTGCTATATGTAGATGATCTTCTGATGATCGGGAGCAATGAGAGCTACAGTGCATCCATAAAGAAGGAACTGAGGAAAGGTTTTTAAATGACACATTTGGGCTATGTTCACTACTATATTGGTATTGAATTAACCCTACATTTGAATTTTATATTCCTCTCTCAAAAGAAGTATATTGGAGATATGTTGAACAAGTTTGGCATGGCTAAGTGAAATTATTTGACCACTCCAATGCAACATAACTTAATACTTACATCCACCAAAGGGAAATAAATTGAGGATGCAACAAAGTATAGACAACTTGTAGGAAGTATCAACTACTTGAGTAATACCAGACTCGACATTTCATTTATTGGTGGAATCCTTTGTAGGTATATGAAAATGCCTTGTGAGTGTCACTAGTCTGCTGGAAAAAGAGTTCTAAAGTACTTGAAGGGAACTCAAGACTTTCGGGTCAAGTATACATAGGTGGATGACTTTGGAGTCAAGTATCTACGTCAGGTTATGTTATGAGTATTGGATCAGGAGTTGTCACCTAGAGGTCATGCAAACAATTAGTTCCAGCTGATTCCACAATTGAGGTAGAATATGTGGTAGCAACTTAAGCAACAAATGAAATTGCGTGGCTCAGGAAAATTCTAGAATATTTGTAGGAGAAATAAGTACTTTCAACTCCTCTTTTGATTGACAATAATTCTGCAATAAAGTTGGCCAAGAGCCCAAAGTTCCGCGATTGAACAAAGCATATCAATACAAAATACCATCTAATTCGACATCATGTTGAGGCCAAAAGAATCCACCTATGACACTATTCCACAAATGAGCATATTGTAGACATCTTCACCAAAGCGCTTGGAAGGGAAAAGTTTGAAATATTTAGAATGATGCTTGGACTCACCAACATCCCTTGAGATTATTGGGGGGGGGGGGGGGGGGGGGGGGGGGGGGTGGGGGGAGTTGAACACCTAATCTTTTGGATTAGGAATCATATGCAAATATTGTGAATAACAAAATTAGAGAAGTTGGAAGATGAAGAGACATCGAGAGATGAAACCCAATAACCTCTCTCTCCTTGTCTATAGTCATATGATATCTTAATGAAAATCAACAATACATTTTTGGAGTTACAGCTGGCCTGACAATTTGACGATTCTCATCAACTTTGTTTCTTATTCCTATGTGGGGCTTGATGAGACTGGAGCGAGTTAATTCAATTGCATTTTGATTTGGTTTTTTATGTTTTATAGTTGTACCATCTTGTGTCTCACAAGGAAAATATCCATGCATTGTGGAAGAGATCCACACCTAACAAAACTAGAGAAACAATTATGTTAATAAATTTTTTTCTAAATTTCATAATTGACTTTCTCCTATTTATTTCATTATCTTTATCAACAAATTTATTTTTTCCCATTCCTTATTTATCAATAATATGATGGATTTTCACAAACATTATTTAATCATTTTATTTATCATAGATAAAAATTAGATTATTCACTCAAGATATTGGATGTTTCGAAAAACTATCACATAATTAAGATTTCATACAATTTAAATGCTATAAAATAATTAATTTCTTTAAATTTACTAGAGAATACATTATGTTCATATTTACAATTATTCAATACAAATATTTAATTAATAAAAAATAGTTTGAATTATTGATTTGTTTTATTTTGATCACAAGATGTCAGTTTATAATTACAGTTTTCCTTTTCAGAATATCTTTCTCTTATTTAACTTTAATCAAAACAAATTTGATTTAAATAAATAATATATATTTTTAATTAAGATATTTTCTTTATTTAATTCTTTAACCTGTAGATTTCTAAATAATAAAGATTTGTTAACTCAACACAACCATGTTATGTTCATATTTACTATTAGTCAATACAAAGAGTTAAAGAGTTAACTTCAAGTATTTATTTATTTTAAATATGTATCATTATTTTAGTTTATATAGCCACTACGTTATTATTTAGTTAATAGTTTTGAAAATTGTGTGAGCATTTTCCCTAATTTTGTTAAAATAATTTTATTTGTATATAGTTATTAATTTTTAGGATTTTCTAAGCTTTTACTTTCTAACTTTGTTAAATTTATTTTATTTAGATATAGATTTTATAATTAATAACTATTATGATAATTAGTTATTAGTTTTAATCTTGTGAGCATTTCTTTCCTAATTTTATTAAAAAAGTTTTATTTATATATAGTTACTAATTTTTAGGATCTAATAAAGATGTGTTAACTTAACACAACCATATTAACATTATGTTGTCTTCGTATTTACAATTAGTCAATAAAATGAGTTTATTAATAAAAATAGTTTGAATTATTAATTTGTTTTACTTTGATTACAAGATGTCAATTTATAATGGCAATTTTTTTGATTACATTTTTAATGAAAAGTACAACTAATTTAATTCAATTAAATAATATATATCTTCTGAATTAAGATATTTTGTTTATTATATTCTTTAGCATGTAGATTTCTAAATAATAAAGATATGTTAAGTCACCACAAACATATTAACGTTATGTTATAAGACATGTTAAGTCAACACAACCATATTAACGTTATGTTAGGTTCGTATTTGCAATTAGTCAATACAAAGAGTTAATTAACAAAAAACAATTTGAATTATTGATTTGTTTTATGTTGATTACAAGATGCCAACCATGATCCCCATGAAAGTTGACCAATTGTTAGAGATTTTGACTTTATTAACGTTATGTTGGTATTTAAAATTAGTTATTTACATTATATATTTTTTCATGTTTCTTAAAATTTATTACTCTCCAATTTGATATAATCATCTATAACTTCATATATTTATTTACTTTAAAAATATATCATCATTTGAATTATGTTATTTGTTTATAACTAGCATTTGCACCTAATGTTGCAAAGGAAACGTCGTAAGGCATCGAGTGTGGAAGAATATTGAAATGTGAATGGGCATTTTTGAAAGCAAGGGTCATAACAAAACATCAAACAAAACATCACTAAGGGTTCCAATTCCAGGATAACAATTTATAGGTTGACAAAAATAGATTAAGACAGGGTTACATCTGTTGTCAAGTATTTGAAACAAGAGATCATAACAAAACACCCACCTCATTCATGAGCAGTCATTGAACATATAAAGGCTATATGACAAGCATCCCTGCAAGATATCCATATAAAGGCCTAATACCAGCTATGTTCACTCTGGATACTGTTGTAATCATTCTTGTGACAAAACATCACTAATTGTGTGCAAACTCTCCTATTTTGTTGCCTGAGTATTGTCATTCAAATAAGGAAGAACCATTCTTGAGACAAAACACCACTAACTCTCTGCAAAATGTCATGTTTTTCTACCTAAGCAGTGTAATTCAAATAAGGAAGAACCATTCTTGAGACAAAACATCACTAACCATGTGTGTCTTGCTTTTCTGCCTGAGTAGTCACTCATTCAAACAAGGAAGAACAATTCTTGAGACCAAACATCACTAACCCTCTACAAAGTGTCCTGTTTTGCTGCCTTACTGTCATTCAAATTAGGTTGCACTGGGGCTATCCCTGTCTACTAAGGGGAAATAGAACTAATGAGGAAGATCAGAGCATAGAATTGAATAATTATGCAGAGCATTGATTCCAGTTGGTTGTGGATCTAGCCCAATTCTTATCACCGAGTGGTGAAACTCCACTTTGGATAGCTAAAAATAGTCATCAAGGGCTTGCAGACTACTTCCTCAATTTATCCTTTGCACTAACTTATTTGTAATGCAGCCTAGCATGTGAAGGGTGTGCTAGTTAGCAGAGTAGGGTAAAGTCTAAAAAAGCAATAAATGAGCAAATCCTAAACTCCAAAATGACAGGAACCATGGCTTGTAATTGTAGTCATTCTTTTAACAAATATTTCCAATAAATTCTATATCTGGGATGGGAGAGGTCTCGAATACTTTAAAATCAATATGCATTGATATGTTATAGCTTACAGCCTCTTATGTGCATTCTTTGATTTAAATCAATATCACGGTCACTTTATCTTCAAATTTAGAAGTTAAGGTAACGTTATCCTCAAATTTCACAAACCATGCCTCACATGAAGAAATGGAATAGGAAAGAATCTATAGTCGTGGTCATTGTATGGGGAAATCAATTTTGGAAGAGTGGGAAATAATTGCAGCACAGTCTTTAGTTGTGGTCATTGTATGGGGAAATCAGTTTTGGAAGAGCGGGAAATAATTGCAGCACAATCTTTAGTCGTGGTCACTGTATGGGGAAACCAATTTTGGAAAAGTGGGAAATAATTGTAGCACAACAGGGCAATCATTTTTTTTCATAAGAAAAAAATGCTGATTTTAGAAAAGTGGGAAATAATTGCAGCACAACAGGGCAATCTTTTTTTCATAAGAAAAAAATGCTACTTTATTATAAATGATAAAACCAGTATATGCGCATTTTATTTTCATGCAATTTGCAGAAATTGGTTCGGCATGTAAAAATTCAGGAGAGAGAAAATCCCCTTCATCAAGGATGTATCCTCTCACATTTCATCTATGGTTTCATATTAGAAAATCAACACTTTTATAATCCTTGGACATAATAAGCCCCATCATTTATGAATGAGCCTATAACAGAACATGTATTTAGCATAAGGAGAAATGCACAAGCCAGTTGATATAATTATGCCATTTCATGTAACGAGTTGTCATTGTGCATATCAATAACCATGAGCTTTGAAGATTCAGATAAAGAAATGTATCTCATAAAAACCTCATGTAAAGAATGTTAATGATTGAGAACACGACAAGCTTGGTGTCATTTATAACAAACAAGATTACGGGCACTTGAAATAAAACAAAAACGGAGGTTGGGAAATCAATTTTGGAACAGTGGGAAATAATTGCAGCACAACAGGGCAATCTTTTTTTTTCATAAGAAAAAAATGCTGATTTTAGAACAGTGGGAAATAATTGCAGCACAATAGGGCAATCTTTTTTTTCATAAGAAAAAAATGCTATTTTATTATAAATGATAAAACCAGTATATGTGCATTGTATTTTCATGCAATTTCCAGAAATTGGTTCAGCATGTAAAAATTGCTATATATGTCAAAATTATGAAACAACAATCCTCTTTAAAATATCAGTCATACTTATAATCTATCTTCTGATATGCATAAACAGTCTCTAAGATTATCTATCCATATACTTTCATTAACATATAATTATGCTGTCTGGAAAAATACCAAAAAACAGAAAGGGAATGTTGGTATGACCAAAAGTGTCAGTCAAGGCAGTCCCTCGTCCCATGTAATGTTGTCCACCATGTATCTCAATTTCATAATTCAGTAGGGCTCTCTAATGCTATCTTTTGACAATTTGTCTAGCTCCAAGTTAGCTTAATTATCTATGAGAGATTTAGAATCGAATTTCATAATTCAGTAGGGCTCTCTAATGCTATCTTTTGACAATTTGTCTCTAATGCTATCTTTTGACAATTTTTCTAGCTCCAAGGTAGCTTAATTATCTATGAGAGATTTAGAATCGCTATAGATATATACACAGTTTAGTTAGTTTAGTTTGTTTGGCTGTGAAAACCAGAATAATCCACTAAAACGATTGCTTCAGCTCTTTAGTTTCTTTTGATGTGCAAACCAGAATAATCCCCAAAAATGATTGTTTCAGCTCTTATGTTGGTACTTGTGCCATGCTTTATACCTTGAACCTTTATTTTTCCAATAGTTTTCTTTGGCTTGGGAGCCGTTCCTTCCAGGGCAGCATCTGCAGAATCATTTCTCAACAGTTCTTCCTCTGGTTGCAACAATATTTGTTGTAGTCTATACAAGTTGCAGACATTTCAATTTACAAAATTACTTAATAATATGTAGAGTATTACATTCAGTGTAAAATAATTTGTATTTTCCGAACTACATGATAATTAAAAGAAATCAACAAAGACAATTTTGTTAATAACCTAACCAAAGGCATTACGCAAAACAATGCACTCATTATGAAGGAATTCAAGAGCTTCCATGCGACCACTGGCCCATGCTCAGAGACAAAGACGCACACGGGCCTCATAGAAAATGAGGGCTTGCCAGGCTCCCTACCCACTACACTCAATAATTGCAAGTGCATTATCGTCAAAATGCATAGCAGATGAGAAACAAAATCTATCTGATAAATAATTATTGATCGACATTAACATGAAAAACAAATCTTAAGACATCTTGGGCACGGACCAACTACAATCATGACAGCTGGCTCATACCTAGAAACAAAGGTGCACACATCCCCCATAGACAATAAGGGCTTTCCCACTACACTCAATGAATTGCGAGCACATTCAGGTCAAGATCCAGAGCAGATGAGAAGTACATTCTATCTGGTAATGATTTACTGATCCACATTAACATGAAAAATAAATCTTAAGGCATCCTGATTGTTTCTTTTCATATATCAACACACACAAGACCTTAGGTAGGAAGAAACAGTCAAACCTGAGGTGAAAAGTGGGTGGGTGGCTTGCTGAAGATGTTGATTGCCGGCAAGAACCTGCTGCCTCTCTAACATTCATAGAAGCGGGCCTGTAAAAGCAAAATCAGGGACTTTTCTTATAACAATTTGAAGTTTGAACTCATGTATGACTATAAACAAGTGTACTCATTTATCAGAGCACATTTTCCTAATTTACAGCAAGACCATAGATTTATGAATCTGAGGATGTACTTTGACCATTGATCATGGAAAATTTTTGATGGAAATTATAACAGCACAATAGATCTCTATTCTCTACATCTACTTGTTTCTTTTTCACTACCTTTCAAGAAGAATGAGATATGTGCCATTTAGAAAATAAGGAATAAAAACAAATCAACTGTACTTATTATTGATTGCACATCCATATCAAGTCAATACAAAATAGCCATGAAAAGAATCAGATGCTACTATACGTTGAACCTTAATTTTTCCAATAGTTTTTTTTGGCTTAGGAGAAGTTCCTTCCAGGGCAGCATCTACAAAATCATTTCTCAACAGTTCTTCCTCTGGTTGCAATAGTATTCGATGTAGTCTGTACAAGTTGTAGACATTTCAATTTACACAATTACTTAATAATATGCAGAGTATTACCTTCATTGTGAAAGAATTTTCATTTTCCGAACTACATGACAATTAAAAGAAATCAACAAAGACAATTTTGTTAATAACCTACATCCCTGTAACAGAGAGGTTCAAATTTTGCTACATGACTGAATATTTTTTCTTAATAGCTAGACATGGACAAAAATGATCTAAAACCTCTACAAAGTTATAGAAGATAAGTCACACCTTGTGTCATTTCATTTGATGTGCTGTTGCAAAGTGATGTCACCCCTGCTTTTATAAGGGTAGACACCTCTCGTATGTATTCTACACTAGCTTGCACATAAGCAAGACCACGCTGAGAATATGTGGCATGCAGAGGAGGATGGGGTCTAACACGAATTTTTCTCACTGCTTCCCATCCAGCCAAAACTGTGGATTGTAAATTTTAAGATCGGGAGCATAGGGACTCCATATTTAGGAAGGATGACCTACAAGACTGAAAGATGCATCTGGATGGCATATCTGGCATGATCTTGACTTTACACACTGCATCAAAAACAATGTATTGAAAGCTGAGTTTAAACTACCTTTCTGAATCATGAGGTGTTTTACATTCACTTGCTTTATTTCAAGTGCAATCAAACAACGATAGACTCCCAAACCTACCTAATGGAAAAATTTTGATGGAAATTATAACAACACAATAGATCTCTATTCTCTACATCTATTTGTTTCTTTTTCACTACCTTTCAAAAAGAAGATTTTTCCAATAGTTTTCTTTGGCTTAGGAGTAGTTCCTTCCAGGGCAGCATCTGGAGAATCATTTCTCAACAGTTCTTCCTCTGGTTGCAGCAGTATTTGCTGTAGTCTATACAAGTTGCAGACATTTCAATTTACACAATTACTTAATAATATGTAGAGTATTACCTTCATTGTGAAACAATTTGCATTTTCCGAACTACATGACAATTAAAAGAAATCAACAAAGAAAATTTTGTTAATAACATGGCAATCTTTTTTTTTCATAAGAAAAAAATGTTATTTTATTATAAATGATAAAACCAGTATATGTGCATTGTATTTTCATGCAATTTCCAGAAATTGGTTCAGCATGTAAAAATTTCTATATATGTCAAAACTATGAAGTAACAATCCTCTTTAAAATATCAGTCATACTTATAATCTATCTTCTGATATGCATAAACAGTCTCTAAGATTATCTATCCATATACTTTCATTAACATATAATTATGTCGTCTGGAAAAATACCAAAAAACAGAAGGGGAATGTTGGTATGACCAAAAGTGTAACTCAAGGCAGTCCCTCATCCCATGTAATGTTGTCCACCATGTATCTCAATTTCATAATTCAGTAGGGCTCTCTAATGCTATCTTTTGACAATTTCTCTGGCTCCAAGTTAGCTTAATTATCTATGAGAGATTTAGAATTGAATTTCATAATTCAGTAGGGCTCTTTAATGCTATATTTTGACAATTTGTCTCTAATGCTATCTTTTGACAATTTGTCTGGCTCCAAGGTAGCTTAATTATCTATGAGAGATTTAGAAGCGCTATAGATATATAGACAATTTAGTTAGTTTAGTTTCTTTCACTGTGCAAACTAGAATAATCCCCTAAAATGATTGCTTCGGCTCTTTAGTCTCTTTTGCTGTGAAAACCAGAATAATCCCCAAAAATGATTGTTTCAGCGCTTATGTTGGTACCTGTGCCATGCTACTATACCTTGAACCTTAATTTTTCCAATAGTTTTCTTTGGCTTAGGAGCCGTTCCTTCCAGGGCAGCATCTGCAGAATCATTTCTCAACAGTTCTTCCTCTGGTTGCAACAGTATTTGCTGTAGTTTATACAAGGTGCAGACATTTCAATTTACACAATTACTTAATAATATGTAGAGTATTACCTTCAGTGTGAAAGAATTTGCATTTTCCAAACTACATGACAATTAAAAGAAATCAACAAAGACAATTTTGTTAATAACCTACCCAAAGGAATTACACAGAACAATGCAGTCATTATGAAGGAATTCAGGAGCTTCCATGCGACCACTGGCCCATGCCCGGAGACAAAGACAGACACAGGCCTCGTAGGCAATGAGGGCTTGCCAGGCTTCGAGAGCCCACTACACTCAATAATTGCAAGCGGATTATTGTCAAAATGCATAACAGATGAGAAATAAAATCTATCTAATAAATAATTATTGATCCACATTAACATGAAAAACAAATCTTAAGACATCCTGGGCACGGACCAGCTACAATCATGACAACTGGCTCATGATCAGAAACAAAGGTGCACACATCCCCCATAGACAATAAGGGCTTGCCCACTACACTCAATGAATTACAAGCACATTCAGGTCAAGATCCAGAGCAGATGA
This sequence comes from Pinus tabuliformis, assembly GCA_031772625.1. Classification (NCBI taxonomy): domain Eukaryota; kingdom Viridiplantae; phylum Streptophyta; class Pinopsida; order Pinales; family Pinaceae; genus Pinus; species Pinus tabuliformis. The sequence continues at coordinate 724,052,030 of CM062817.1, forward strand.
GAAGTACATTCTATCTGGTAATGATTTACTGATCCACATTAACATGAAAAATAAATCTTAAGGCATCCTAATTGTTTCTTTTTATATATCAACACACACAAGACCTTAGGTGGGAAGAAACAGTCAAACCTGAGGTGAAAAGTGGGTGGCTGGCTTGCTGAAGCTGTTGATTGCCGGAAAGAACCTGCTGCCTCTCTAACATTCACAGAAGTGGGCATGTAAAAGCAAAATCATAGACTTTTCTTATAACAATTTGAAGTTTGAACTCATGTATTACTATAAACAAGTGTACTCGTTTATCAGACCACATTTTCCTAATTTACAGCAAGACCATAGATTTATGAATCTGAGGATGTACTTTGAACATTGATCTTGGAAAAATTTTGGTGGAAATTATAACAACACAATAGATCTCTATTCTCTACAACTACTTGTTTCTTTTTCGCTACCTTTCAAGAAGAACGAGATATGTGCCATTTAGAAAATAAGGAATAAAAGAAAATCAACTATACTTATTATTGATGCATCCATATCAAGTCAATACAAAATAGCCATGAAAAGAATCCGATGGTACTATACGTTGAACCTTAATTTTTCCAATAGTTTTCTTTGGCTTAGGAGCAGTTCCTTCCAGGGCAGCATCTGCAGAATCATTTCTCAACAGTTCTTCCTCTGGTTGCAATAGTATTCGCTGTTCTGTACAAGTTGTAGACATTTCAATTTACACAATTACTTAATAATATGCAGAGTATTACCTTCATTGTGAAAGAATTTGCATTTTCCGAACTACATGACAATTAAAAGTAATCAACAAAGACAATTTTGTTAATAACCTACATCCCTGTAACAGAGAGGTTCAAATTGTGCAACCTGACTGAATATTTTTTCTTAATAGCTAGACATGGACAAAGATGGTCTAAAACCTCTACAAAGTTATAGAAGATAAGTCACACCTTGTGTCATTTCATTTGATGTGCTATTGCGAAGTGATGTCGACCCTGCTTTTATAAGGGTAGACACCTCTTGTATGTATTCTGCACTAGCTTGCACATAAGCAAGACCACATTGAGAATATGTGGCATTCAGAGGAGGATGGGGTCTAACACGAATTTTTCTCACTGCATCCCATCCAGCCAAAACTGTGGACTGTAAATTTTAATATTGGGAGTGTAGGGACTCCATATTTAGGAAGGATGACCTACAAGACTGAAAACTGCATCTGGATGGCATATCTGGCATGATCTTGACTTTACGCACTGCATCAAAAACAATGTATTGAAAGCTGAGTTTAAACTGTCTTTCTGAATCATGAGGTGTTTTACATTCACTTGCTTTATTTCAAGTGCAATCAAACAACCATAGACTCCCAAACCTACCTAATGGAAAAAATTTGATGGAAATTATAACAGCACAATAGATCTCTATTCTCTACATCTATTTGTTTCTTTTTCACTACCTTTCAAAAACAAGATTTTTCCAATAGTTTTCTTTGGCTTAGGAGTAGTTCCTTCCAGGGAAGCTTCTGCAGAATCATTTCTCAACAGTTCTTCCTCTAGTTGCAGCAGTATTTGCTGTAATCTATACAAGTTGTAGACATTTCAATTTACACAGTTACTTAATAATATGCAGAGTATTACCTTCATTGTGAAAGAATTTGCATTTTCCGAACTACATGACAATTAAAAGAAATCAACAAATAAAATTTTGTTAATAACATGGCAATCATTTTTTTTCATAAGAAAAAAATGTTATTTTATTATAAATGATAAAACCAGTATATGTGCATTGTATTTTCATGCAATTTCCAGAAATTGGTTCAGCATGTAAAAATTGCTATATATGTCAATACTATGAAACAACAATCCTCTTTAAAATATCAGTCGTACTTATAATCTATCTTCTGATATGCATAAACAGTCTCTAAGATTATCTATCCATATACTTTCATTAACATATAATTATGCCATCTAGAAAAATACCAAAAAACAGAAAGGGAATGTTGGTATGACCAAAAGTGTAACTCAAGGCAGTCCCTCGTCCCATGTGATGTTGTTCACCATGTATCTCAATTTCATAATTCAGTAGGGCTCTCTAATGCTATCTATTGACAATTTGTCTGGCTCCAAGTTAGCTTAATTATCTATGAGAGATTTAGAATCGAATTTCATAATTCAGTAGGGCTCTCTAGTGCTATCTTTTGACAATTTGTCTCTAATGCTATCTTTTGACAATTTGTCTGGCTCCAAGGTAACTTAATTATCTATGAGAGATTTATAATCGTTATAGATATATAGACAATTTAGTTAGTTTAGTTTCTTTCGCTGTGCAAACCAAAATAATCCCCTAAAATGATTGCTTCATCTCTTTAGTTTCTTTTGTTGTGCAAACCAGAATAATCTCCTAAAACGATTGTTTCAGCTCTTATGTTGGTACCTATGCCATGCTACTATACCTTGAACCTTAATTTTTCCAATAGTTTTTTTTGGCTTAGGAGCCGTTCCTTCTAGGGCAACATCTGTAGAATCATTTCTCAACAGTTCTTCCTCTGGTTGCAACAGTATTTGTTGTAGTCTATCCAAGTTGCAAACATTTCAATTTACACAATTACTTAATAATATGTAGAGTATTACCTTCAGTGTGAAAGAATTTGCATTTTCCGAACTACATGACAATTAAAAGAAATCAACAAAGACAATTTTGTTAATAACCTACCCAAAGGCATTACGCAGAACAATGCACTCATTATGAAGGAATTCAGGAGCCTCCATGTGACCACTGGCCCATGCCTAGAGACAAAGACGCACACAGGCCTCGTAGGCAATGAGGGCTTGCTAGGCTCCAGGAGCCCACTACGCTCAATAATTGCAAGAGCATTATTGTCAAAATGCATAGCAGATGAGAAATAAAATCTATCTAATAAATAATTATTGATCCACATTAACATGAAAAACAAATCTTAAGACATCCTGGGCACGAACTAGCTACAATCATGACAGCTGGCTCATGCCCAGAAACAAAGGTGCACACATCCCCCATAGACAATAAGGGCTTGCCCACTACACTCAATGAATTGCGAGCACATTCAGGTCAAGATCCAGAGCAGATGAGAAGTACATATTATCTGGTAATGAATTACTGATCCACATTAACATGAAAAATAAATCCTAAGGCATCCTGATTGTTTCTTTTTATATATCAACACACACAAGACCTTAGGTAGGAAGAAACAATCAAACCTGAGGTGAAAAGTGGGTGGCTATCTTGCTGAAGCTGTTGATTTCCCGCAAGAGCCGGTTCCCTCTCTAACATTCACAGAAGTGGGCCTGTAAAAGAAACATCAGAGACTTTTCTTATAACAATTTGAAGTTTGAACTCATGTATGACTATAAACAAGTGTACTCATTTATCAAACCACATTTTCCTAATTTACAACAATACCATAGATTTATGAATTTGAGGATGTACTTTGAACATTGATCATGGAAAATTTTGATGGAAATTATAACAGCACAATAGATCTCTATTCTATACATCTATTTGTTTCTTTTTCACTACCTTTCAAGAAGAATGAGATATGTGCCATTTAGAAAATAAGGAATAAAAAAAAATCAACTGTACTTATTATTGATGCATCCATATCAAGTCAATACAAAATAACCATGAAATGAATCAGATGGTACTATACGTTGAACCGTAATTTTTCCAATAGTTTTATTTGGCTTAGGAGTAGTTCCTTCCAGAATAGCATCTGTAGAATCATTTCTCAATAGTTCTTCCTCTGGTTGCAACAGTATTTGCTGTAGTCTATACAAGTTGCAGACATTTCAATTTACACAATTACTTAATAATATGCAGAGTATTACCTTCATTGCGAAATAATTTGCATTTTTCGAACTACATGACAATTAAAAGAAATCAACAAAGACAATTTTGTTAATAACCTACATCCCTGTAATAGAGATGTTCAAATTGTGCTATGTGACTGAATATTTTTTCTTAATAGCCAGACATGGACAAAGATGGTCTAAAACCTCTACAAAGTTATAGAAGATAATTCACACCTTGTGTCATTTCATTTGATGTGCTGTTACGAAGTGATTTTGCCCTTGATTTTATAAGGGTAGACACCTCTCGTATGTATTATGCACTAGCTTACACATAAGCAAGACCAAGCTGAGAATATGTGGCATGCAGAGGAGGATGGGGCCTAACACGAATTTTTCTCACTGCTTCCCAACCAGCCAAAACTGTGGACTTTAAATTTGAAGATCGGGAGCATAGGGACTCCATATTTAGGAAGGATGAACTACAAGACTGAAAACTGCATCTAGATAGCATATCTGGCATGATCTTGACATTACGCACTACATCAAAAACAATGTATTGAAAGCTCAGTTTAAACTATATTTCTGAATCATGAGGTGTTTTACTTTCACTTGCTTTATTTCAAGTGCAATCAAACAACCATAGACTCCCAAACCTACCTAATGGAAAATTTTGATGGAAATTATAACAGAACAATAGATCTGTATTCTGTACATCTATTTGTTTCTTTTTCACTACCTTTCAAGAAGACGATTATTCCAATAGTTTTCTTTGGCTTAGGAGCAGTTCCTTCCAGGGCAGCATCTACAGAATCATTTCTCAACAGTACTTCTTCTGGTTGCAGTAGTATTTGTTGTAGTCTATACAAGTTGCAGACATTTCAATTTACACAATTACTTAATAATATGCAGAGTATTACCTTCATTGTGAAAGAATTTGCATTTTCCGAACTACATGACAATTAAAAGAAATCAATAAAGACAATTTTGTTAACAACCTACCCAAAGGCATTATGCAAAACAATGCACTCATTATGAAGGAATTCAGGAGCTTCCATGTGACCACTGGCCCATGCCCGGAGACAAAGACGCACACAGGCCTTATAGGCAATGAGGGCTTGCCAGGCTCCCTGCCCACTACACTCAATAATTGCAAGCACATTATTGTCAAAATTCATAGCAGATGAAAAATAAAATCTATCTGATAAATAATTATTGATCCACATTAACATGAAAAACAAATCTTAAGACATCCTGGGCACGGACCAACTACAATCATGACAGCTGGCTCATGCCCAGAAACAAAGGTGCACACATCCCCCATAGACAATAAGGGCTTGCCCACTACACTCAATGAATTGCAAGCACGTTCAGGTCAGGAACCAGAGCAGATGAGAAGTACATTCTATTTGGTAATGAATTACTGATCCACATTAGCATGAAAAATAAATCTTAAGGCATATTGATTGTTTCTTTTTATATATCGACACACACAAGACCTTAGGTAGGAAGAAATAGTCAAACCTGAGGTGAAAAGTGGGTGGCTGCCTTGCTAAAGCTGTTGATTGCCGGCAAGAACCTACTACCTCTCTAACATTCACAGAAGCGGGCCTGTAAAAGCAAAATCAAAGACTTTTCTTATAACAGTTTGAAGTTTGAACTCATGTATGACTATAAACAAGTGTACTCATTTATTAGACCACATTTTCCTAATTTACAGCAAGACCATAGATTTATGAATTTGAGGATGTACTTTGAACATTGATCATGGAAAAATTTTGATGGAAATTATAACAACACAATAGATCTATATTCTCTACATCTATTTGTTTCTTTTTCATTACCTTTCAAGAATAACGAGACATGTGCCATTTAGAAAATAAGGAATAAAAACAAATCAACTGTACTTATAATTGATGCATCCATATCAAGTCAATACAAAATAACCATGAAAAGAATTAGATGCTACTATATGTTGAACCTTAATTTTTCCAATAGTTTTCTTTGGCTTAGGAGCAGTTCCTTCCAGGGCAGCATCTGAAGAATCATTTGTCAACAATTCTTCCTCCGGTTTGAATAGTATTTGCTGTAGTCTATACAAGTTGTAGACATTTCAATTAACACAATTACTTAATAATATGCAGAGTATTACCTTCATTGTGAAAGAATTTGCATTTTCCAAACTACATGGCAATTAAAAGAAATCAACAAATACAATTTTGTTAATAACCTACATCCCTGTAACAGAGAGGTTCAAATTGTGCTATGTGACAGAATATTTTTTCTTAATAGCCAGACATGGACAAAGATGGTCTAAAACCTCTACAAAGTTATAGAAGATAAGTCATACCTTGTGTCATTTCATTTGATGTGTTGTTGCGAAGTGATGTCGCCCCTGCTTTTATAAGGGTAGACACCTCTCGTATGTATTCTGCACTAGCTTGCACATAAGCAAGAGCACGGTAAGAATATGTGGCACGTAGAGGAGGATGGGGTCTAACATGAATTTTTCTCACTGCTTCCCATACAGCCAAAACTGTGGACTGTAAATTTGAAGATCGGGAGTTTAGGGACTCCATATTTATAAAGGATGACCTACAGGACTGAAAACTACATCTGGATGGCATATCTGGCATGATCTTGACTTTACGCACTGCATCAAAAACAATGTATTGAAAGCTCAGTTTAAACTATCTTTCTAAACCATGAGGTGTTTTACATTCACTTGCTTTATTTCAAGTGCAATCAAACAACCATAGACTCCCAAACCTACCTAATGGAAAAATTTTGTTGGAAATTATAACAGCACAATAGATCTCTATTCTCTACATCTATTTGTTTCTTTTTCACTACCTTTCAAGAAGAACAAGATATGTGCCATTTAGAGAATAGGGAATAAAAACAAATCAACTGTACTTATTATTGATGCATCCATATCAAGTCAATACAAAATAACCATGAAAAGAACCAAATGCTACTATACCTTGAACCTTAATTTTTCCAATAGTTTTCTTTGGCTTAGGAGCAGTTCCTTCCAGGGCAGCATCTGTAGAATCATTTCTCAATAGTTCTTCCTCTGGTTGCAACAGTATTTGCTGTAGTCTATACAAGTTGCATACATTTCAATTTACACAATTACTTAATAATATGCAGAGTATTACCTTCATTTTGAAATAATTTGCATTTTTCGAACTACATGACAATTAAAAGAAATCAACAAAGACAATTTTGTTAATAACCTACCCAAAGGCATTACACAAAAAGATGCACTCATTATGAAGGAATTCAGGAGCTTCCATGCGACCACTGGCCCATGCCCGGAGACAAAGATGCACACAGGCCTTATAGGCAATGAGGGCTTGCCAGGCTCCCTACCCACTACACTCAATAATTGCCAGCGCATTATTGTCAAAATGCATAACAGATGAGAAATAAAATCTATCTGATAAATAATTATTGATGCACATTAACATGAAAAAAAAAATCTTAAGACATCCTAGGCACGGACCAGCTACAATCATGACAGCTGGCTCATGCCCAGAAACAAAGGTGCACACATCCCCCATAGACAATAAGGGCTTGCCCACTACACTCAATGAATTGCAAGTACATTCAGGGCAAGATCCAGAGTAGATGAGAAGTACATTCTATCTGGTAATGAATTACTGATCCACATTAACATGAAAAATAAATCTTAAGGCATCCTGATTGTTTCTTTTTATATATCAACACACACAAGACCTTAGGTAGGAAGAAACAGTCAAACCTAAGGTGAAAAGTGGGTGGCTGGCTTGCTGAAGCTATTGATTGCTGGCAAGAACCTGCTGCCTCTCTAACATTCACAGAAGTGGGCCTGTAAAAGCAAAATCAGAGACTTTTCTTATAACAGTTTGAAGTTTGAACTCATGTATGACTATAAACAAGTGTACTCATTTATTTTATTGAAAATTTTAAAGTTGCTGAAATAGAAATGGATTATGATTCTACAGGTTATTAGAACATTTCATATAATCTTTCTATTTACCTATTTGAATACCACGTTTACTAGTGAACAGTTTCAGATTCTACCAGTACCTTAACATGAAATTTGCCTCCAAGAGCATAAAAAAGGTTGCATCGTAATTGAACCTTGCTAATCCTGAAAATGTCTCCAAGAACAGGAAAAATATTGTACCAGAATTGAGCACTGCTCATCCTAAAAAACCTCGAGGAAATTGAACCTTGCAAACTTTGAAAAACTTAGGTCAAGATGAAAATTCACAAACATTATTATTTTCCAAAAATTATTATGCCATCCATGAGTCTGATTATTGTTTTCTTTTTAATGATTTATCTCATGGCAGTTGCTGAACCTTCACGACACGTGGGAAGCATACAGAGGTGAGAGAACCAGGTCATAAAATTTGATTTTCACTGCATGGAGGTCCACACTGTTTCAGTTGAGGCCTTATCTGAAGGTATATTTGGGAAATAATGCTCACGCTGATTTTAAGGTCAAGGGAAGCTTCTTTGAACGGTCTTGTACAATTTATCAAGGAACCACCATCATTGCCAAGGTATAATACCCTGTTTTGTCTAGTTCACATATATATGAAAACACAGATATAAAACATAATTCTCATGAATAACTTGTGTGCAGATGAGGCGTAAATACACGGTACACTAGAATTCTTTGTAGAGTATTGTTGCCAGGATATTCAGCATAGGTTTGATGCCTACCGTATGACTGATTAGTTTCCATCTCAACAGCTTTTAAAACGACACTCCCTTGCAAGAAATAAATGTTTATTTCAATGTAATAATGTATTAATGAAAATTCACAGACACTATTATTTTCCAAAAATTATTATGGCATTTGTGAGTTTGATTGTTGTTTTCTCTTTAATGATTTATCTCATGGCAGTTGTTGAGGCTTCACGACACGTGGGAAGCATACCGAGGTAAGGGAACCAGGCCATAAAATCTGATTTTCACTGCACGGAGGTCCACACTATTTCAGTTGAGACCTTCTCTAAAGGTATATTTGGGAAATAATGCTCACGCTGATTTTAAGGTCAAGGGAAGCTTCTTTGAATGGTCTTGTACAATTTATCAAGGAACCACTGTCATTGCTGAGGTATAGTAAATATTTAACTTTCAGTCACTTTCTTGAATATAATTGAATGGCAGCACTCTTCCTGCTCCTTAACTTCAATACAACTGCATGTGGGTTCCTTCTTTAGGGACGTGTTTTTCATTGTTCTCCTTATTTTTGCTTCATCGTTCGATTTTCCAGCCACAACATAGGCATTTTAAAGTAGAAAATATGTTGGTCCATCATGTGGCACAAAATCAAGAATGAATTTTTTTATATGCTTTCCATGTTTTACATCACCTTGGACTCTACAAGTAGGAAGCAAGATTCATCCCCAAATCACAATACTGAAATGATATTTTATTGATAAGATCCATTGCCTCTTCCAACTACCTATCATGACCAAGAATATTCACTGTACAGACATAGTGGTGTGATACTATAATATCTACTTGTAAAATAGAAGTAATGACAACCATCATCAACTAGCCATACATGAATTTGTTTGCTTAAGCTTGCAATTAGTTGCTTCATAGCTTCCAAGTGCAGATTTAAATTCTTCAGCACCCTTCACTATAGGATATGTAAATTCCTCCTATGAAAAAGAATCGTAACCTAGCCACAACTGCATTAGTAGCCAAGCTCCTCCTCTACGATTTAATGGTCTAGTGAACATGTCTATCAAGCATTCACCCTTTACCAACTCTAACATTTTATTGGCATTTTCAGTATCAAAAATGTTTTCTTTATCACCAAATTTGGTTTCCCCTTCCTTCTTTCCAATGGCCATGGCTATGAAAAAGGATGAGAAATAGCAGAGAAAAAGAGTGAATCTAGCGAAAAAGAAAAAAACAAAGGGGTCCATCTCAACAACTTTTAAAATGACACTCCCTTGCAAGAAATAAATGTTTATTTGCAATGTCATAATGTATTAATCTTGTTACAGAAAAATATTCAATTGAATGACCAACCTCAAGGCCTTGGCCCAGTGAAATGGTATTCACGTCTCCATAGAGTAGAGTAGCTTCACATAGTTTTATCTCTTTGTGCAACTCTTTCAGATGCCCCCACTTCGGTTGCCTTATATTGACTGTAAGGATTACAGAGTACCACGATTATACAGAGGTATATATTTTATTTGTTTTTAGTTTGGAGAATGATTTTTATAGATTATTTTTAGCTAAGATGCAAGGCTGTGAGAGGCACATCTATAGTAAAAGTCACTCAAAATTTACACTCAGCATCATCTAACTTAATAGAAGACTAATCAATTTACTACTTGGGCTAGACCACAATCCAGTAGGAACAGAGTACAAAAAATTAAGCAAATATGGAACAGAGTACCAAAATTTCCAAATATGGACTCACAATGGTTACTAGCTTTTCTCATTGTGAAAGGATAATTGAACCTGACTAATTTTTCAATGCTATACAATCATGGTGCATATAATCCCCCTCTTTCCCCCCGCCCCGAAAAAAACAGCACCCACATAGTTTCAGAGTAGACATCCAAGCCTTTTTAAGTGAAATCTTATGCAATAATCTCTCATCAAATTTACAATACTTTGGATGAATATTTGAATTTGAAATCTGCTATACTTCAGATTGTAGCACAGGCTTCTCATAGTAAAATATATCGTTCATGCTCAATTAGATGCATCAACAAAAACCACATTCACTAATGTCCTCATAGATGAAATCAAACATTCCTATGAATGTTGTTGAGAAAGGAAACACATACATCAAAATTCTTTGTAGAATATATTGTTGCCTACATATTCAACATAAGTTTGATGCCTACCAGTCAGTGATTAGTTTCCATCTCAACAACTTTTAAAACGACATTCCCTTGCAAGAAATAAATGTTTATTTGCAATGTAATAATATAATAAATATTTAGATTTCAGTCACTTTCCTGAATATGATTGACTGGAAACACTCCTCCTGATCCTTAACTTCGATCCAACTGCATGTGGGTTCCTTCTTCAGGGACATGTTTTTCATTGTTCTCCTTATTTTTGCTGCATCATTCAATTTTCCAGCCACAACATATGCATTTTAAAGCAGAAAATATGTTTGTCCATCATGTGGCACCAAAGCAAGAATGAATTTTTTTTATATGCTTTCCATGTTTTACATCACCTTGGACTCTACAAGTAGGAAGCAGGATTCATCCCCAAAGCACAATTTTATGTAATCTTGAGAAGAGTTACGAAAGTACCTTTGATTGACGTGAAATTTTCTTGGGAGTTGGATTTTCATATCTGGATCATTCTCCCTTTTTCTAGTAAGTCGTTGATCCATATCATCCTTGAACAGGCCCGAGAGGGATTGAACCCTAGCGAGAGGGAAATTATGTCGAAGGTGTTCAGGCATGTAGGTGTTCTGGTAGGTCGGCTTGGGGGAGGGGAAGGTCGAGCCAACATCTTCGAGCTATCTGACATCGACATCATTGTTAGCCTACGAGTGCTTGAAGCCCCGGTGGAACCAAGAAACCTCCATTACCTGCAGAACGGTGATCCTCATCAAAGGGTTAGGGTCTAGCAGTCGAACAACTAGATGTCGGACTTCAGAGGAAAACCAGAGGAAAACCAGGGTGAGCATTTGAAATCCCCTTATTCGCATTGTGGAAAGGCAAGTAGCCCGCCAGGAGCACGAACAATATGACTCTGCAGGACCAGATGTCAGCCTTGGCTCCGTCGTATCCCTTCTTGGTAATCACCTCTGGCTAAACGTATGCTTCCTTCAGTTTCCCTTTTCGACAACGGCATTGAAGAGCTACCTACAACGAATTCATAACTATTTTTTGTGATTGAACGGTTCAGTTTTTCTCAATCGTCTAACATATAATCTGACGGTGAATAAGAATGACAGAAGGGCAAGGAGGGGAGTTGATTTCAAAGGGAACGCCTTACGGTGTAATTACAATTTATTTTTCGTATATCTTTCTCTAATTTAACTTTAATCAAAAGTAATATATTCAACTAGTTCGATTTAAATAAATAATATATATATTTTTAATTAAGATATTTTTTTTTTATTCTTTAACATGTAGATTTCTAAATAATAAATATTTGTTAACTCAACATAACCATATTAACATTATATTAATTGTGTTTACAATTAGTCAATACAACATAATAAGATGAATGGTTATCTCTTTCTAAATTTATCTACCAACTAAATGGACACATTTCCACCCAACAATTAGTAACATGTTATAAACATCACTAGGAATGCAATACTATGACACCACAAAGGTGATTCTATTAATTGGATCTAAATTTTCTCATATATTCCAATCCACCATTTTCAAATAAAAAATTTCCACATTATCTATATTAATTTAGATATAATCATCCATCTTTAAATAGTTACACTCATGTCTCTCAAATTTACACAACACTAAGAAAATAATGTCTTCCTTTACAACATAGTCTTTTCTGAAATCCCTTCATTTATAGTTCTCAACTATATATAATAGATAAATTATTATAATTTTGTTAGATATTCATCTAATATTTCTTTTATTGAAAAATATTAAAAAAATGAAACATCAACTTTCACATTTCTTATATCTTCAACTAAGTTATATTTTATGAAGTTTCAATTTACATCACTTGCTATAACTTGAGGAACAATACCTTTTCTTGTAAGATGGTAATCTATATAAATAATGGAATGGTATAATTTATAAATAGTGTGAGATGTTTGCAAATCTTTTATTACATCTTTTTCTTCATCAAAATTGGGAATTACATTAGGTAACACCATAGCTATCTCTTTGTTAAGTTTTAGGTTTGTCTTTAATTTTGTCTTCTACAAGAATGAAATGAAACGTTTATGTTGCATAACTTTATTGAGAAATAAATTGGTCATATGATACATTGCATGTAAGTTTTTGGAGGATAATTGGTTTCCTGATATTTACGATGATTATTCATCTACATTTCCTCTATGTATTGGGATGTTACGAAGTTTGAGGTTGAAAGAAGTTTTAAGTTACATTTATTCATTGAGAAATATAAATTGATCATATTATTCATTACAAGTAAGTTTTATTGGAATAGTTGGTTTGATCATATTTGCAATAGTTATCTATCTTATTTTATCTTATTTTCTTTTGTGTATTAGCAGATGACAAATTTAAATGGTATAAATAATGTCACTGAAAGTTAAATTTATTAATATCTCCTTTTTCTAAATCAAAATTCTTAATTCATAATTTATAAATACCAATATTCACACTTTTGTAATCCAATATTTTAATTAAAAAATAAAAAACACACCTTTAAATAAAAACTTGAAAGCCAAATCTAATGACAGACTTCTTACCCATCGAACATTAAATTTATTATATGTATTCAATATTTAAATATTTCAATTTTGTGTAATGAAACCATTTTATGTTTTATCCATGTTTCTCTCCTATTAGATTTTATGGTGATAACAACAAGAAATTTGATGTCAATGACGTGATCATTTAAAATATCTTAGATTGTATTTTATGGCGATAACGTTGAAATGATTAACGTGTTTTATCACAATTCATTAATGCGAAATTTTTTTATAATTCAATAAATTTAATATAATCTTGTTATATAATCCTAATATATATTTACTATAATTATATACATATTAGGTATTCATTTAGATGGATAAATAGAGAGAAAGATGGATCTATCTTGAGATAACAGTTAAACATTTAGATTTTTTTTTTAAATATATATTTATAGAAAATTAATAAATTTAAATTTAAACATTTAGAATTTTTTTTTTAAATATATATTTTTAAAAATTTAATAAATTTAAATATAAAAAATTATAAAAAATGGTTGGAATTTTAAATAACATTATTTATATTATTAATATTTTTAAAAAAATATATTGTTTAAAAATGATTTTGTACTTATTTTCTAATTTGAAGAGAAAAATATATATTAATTTTGGAACTACTTATTTATGACATTTTGAATTTAAAAAATAAATGTATTTATAATGTAGGTTGATATTTAATTATTTTGAAATAAAGTTTTAAGATTTAAATCTAATTATCAAGTAAAGAATAAAGTTTAACTTCCATGAAATATTGTAAAATATTTATAATAGTATATATAAATCGAAGATTGATATATATATATATATATATATATATATATATATATATATATATATATATATATATATAATTAAAAAAAATCATATGAATAAGTGTTTATAAAATGATTTATAGTCTTTTAGAGATATAGTAGTGATAAGTTATGGTATTGGTCCATATTATTGTAACAAAATCTATTTATAAAGTTATAAATATCTTATATAGTGGGTTTAAATCTTCATAATTAATGTAGATATACATATGTTTTACTTATATATTAATTTATTTTATAATTAATAATTAAATATTAATTGAAAACAAAATTATAATTTAATTAATTTTTATGATTTTTTAAATTTTAGTAATGTGAAATGTATCACAAAATGTTTATATATTTATTATGGTTGATGATTGTGGGTGTTTATCAACCATTTAATTTATATGACTACACTAGTTTCGCAAATAAAATAGAGTGAACAAAAGAAGTATAATGTATGGAAAATAAAAAACAAGAATAGATTATCATTAACTCATCTTCAGATTATGCAATTATTACTCTTTTTTTTTTCTCTTTCTTATAACTAAAATGAATTTTTTTGAAAACTTAGCCACTATTTTACCAATGCTGCAAATAAATTTGTTACAACATATGTCTAACTAAAATCCAGATCTCTAACTAAAATCTTTTAACACATTGTAAAATTTATACTAAGCTACTCAATCACACAACCTATCCTTTTGTTAAACCAATATAAACATTATAGCTATTGTTTCCTTGTTAAGATTATAGAGTTGGTTGAATATTTCATTGTAAAATTTATACTAAGCTACTCAATCACACAACCTATCCTTTTGTTAAACCAATATAGACATTTTTGCCCAGAGCTATTGTTTCCTTGTTAAGATTATAGAGTTGGTTGAATATTTCAAAATTTATTACAGAATGATTATTTTGGGGCATGTGATAATTCATTGCATTCCATATTGACACATATCGTCGTCCTCTACTGCCGTGAAAATAAATAAAAGGTCCGTGTATTTGTACCTGCACGCGGCCTATTATTCAAACTTTGAACGTTCCGGGTTTCGTTTTTCTATGAAGAATTGTCAAAGGAGGAAACCGTGGCATCGTGGGAATGGTGTTCGGATTCCAAAAATTCGGAGTTCATTTAGAAAATTTGAATTAAAAAACAACGCAGCCAAAATGAATTTTCCAAAGCATCCACGAGGAAAGAGATGGGAAATGTTGCAAAGAAAGTTGAATAATCAGCAAAATCAGAAATTCAACGGGAGTTGATAGGCAACTTACAAAAATAAAAATTATCATAAAGAGGCCGACTCAAATTGCGACTCCGCGAAACACGTTTAAAGTAATTAGTTAAAGGCGTTGTTAAATTATTTTGTTTAGATGACAAATTTTTGGTTGGATTTTGTCAAAGTTGATTGTTTTTTCCTTTAAACAGATTTTATCTAATACCATACCACCTTACCAGAGGCACTAAAATTCTTAAACATACCAACTGTAACCTAAATTTCTAAAATTTTCACAAGATTTTATCAAAATCGTCCAGATTTTTCTATTCCAACTTTGCCTCCTCATGGTGTCAGCTTCAATGCGTCAGTTAAAAGCGCATCACCCTCATGGCGTCAGCTTCAGTGCGTCATCCTAGTCGCAAACCTGACAAAAACATGTGACAGGAATCTTGATTTTGTCAATAATTACTAAATTCCCACGAATTGGCGAAAAAATGGAAAATTCGGAGGTTCGATCGATCCGATTTCGTCGATTAATACGCCAAATCGAGGTTCGGTACGGAATATTCGATTCCTTGATTAATACAGAAATGGCAGAGATTTTCAATAATCGGAACTATAAATTTCTGGCGGCCCATCTTGTAACAGACATCCATACATATATAAAAAACGAAATTTATTTATCATAGCACTTAAGATTACCATAGTACTAAAAACTGGGTTGATTTACCCATCATTTAACTATTTGAATATGTTGCGCTAATCAACATTGTATTATAAACAATAATACACTCATATCATGGTAAAGGGTTTTCAAACCAGAAGGTTAATAATTCCAAATCAGACTTAATATTTCTTTAATTCTCGGTACATGCATCTGGAAAGATCTAAGCCCCGGGACACTTGGCATTCGATGCACTGTGCGATGATCCATCGTCTATCGGACGGTCAGAAATCTTGAGGGTTGGTTGAGGTAACCAATTCCCTTCCCCTGCGCCGAGGTCGAAGTCATTTGGTCTGAACGTTAGGGTTTAGCCGCTCTAGAACCTCAGAGGGTTTTCTCCAGAGCCATGAAGGTTACGCTCAGGGAACTTTTCTGCGTGCATGTACGCTAATCCACTTGACTGTTGCTAATCCTATGAGGTTTAAACTTCTGTTCTTATTGTATTAACAGTTTTATATGAAATTCCTAACCAAATGTACCGACCGTGCAGGTGGCTCCTGCAGTTTTCGGGTTTGAATCCACCAGCGAAAGTGGGTCTGTGGTAGGCACTTCTTCAGGTAACCATTGAAAGCTACCCTTTCGAAAACACCGGTCTTGAATCCTTCCTAGAGAGGATTATTTGTGGGTTTAACGGCAAGATCTTGCTTTGGCAGACACAGCTGTGCACGGCGACTCCAATGTCTCTCCACAGGTAAAGTAATGTCATTGCAGCTTGTTTTCCAATGTTTTCAACAGGGAATTTCTCTCTAACCGTGTTCCTGTCTCTGCTGGCAGGGCGGGTTTTACCCAGAACTCCTTCACTAGACGATTCGGGTCTCAGTTCAGTGTCAACATTATTTTGTGGTAACTTACCCCTAACTCTTGTGTTTCTTTATAAAGATACTCAGAACTTTTGAAGATTATGCGGACTCCGATCATGGCACTGAGGGCATACTCTACAGGTAGTCTTGTTATTGTTGCATTATGGTCTTTTTGCTTTCACTGTAATTTTTTAATAAACTGAAAGGGGTAGTTTTTCCACTTAGGGGCATCGAGGGAGCTGTAGAGAAGAGAGGGTATCGCCCAGATAATTCCTCGCTTCGCCTATTCTTTTCTCTAGTTATTTGTTCATTAAAATATACTCGCATAGATTTTCTCTAACACTGCTCATTGTTGACAGGTATGAATTCTCTTTCAGCTTTTGATAAATCATTTTTCCCTTTTCTGGAGTTCGTGGCTTAATTTCTTCTCCAGTTTCCTTCTCTACTTGTTGCATATCTGCTCCTTTCCAGATGCACTAAACTTCAGGTAGGGTCCTCAGCTACTTAAATTACAGAAGTTTTATTTTAATTATCTGAGCTCCTCTGCGAGTTATGGTTTTGTGATCCTGACTTAGGCAGGAGATTCTGCAGTGAGTACTTTGTCAGGGTTTTAGAATATAAATTAATCGACAAAATTGTCATGCAGTACAGTCTGTTGATGTATTTATTATTTATCGATGAACTTCGATATGGTTACTGAACTTAAAAACAAACCCTTGTGGAACATTGGTTAATTTTGATTATTATTGAAACAAGAGTCTCATGTTTGTGCTTTTGTTGTTTCATGTTTGTTGTTAACACTAGAACAGTTATTAGTATATATATGTGTATGCTTTCCGTAGGAAAGACCAAGAACTGAGTTTCATTAACCCGTATCACTGGTATTTGGCAAAGAGACTTTAACGCTCTTGTCTCTACTCCCGTAACACTTTAATTGCCTAGGTTCCGTTAACCCCGTATCACTAGTATTTGGCAAAGAGACTTTAACGCTCTTGTCTCTACTCCCGTAACACTTTAATTGCCTAGGTTGTAAGGCTGCTTGGGGCTGTTGAATGTTTCGGCTTGGCCCTCGGCTAAACTCTAGCCATCCCTTCTCAAAAGGGTCATACACTTATTTGTTTAAGACAAGAACTCAACAACAAACTCTACACATGATTTTCTCTTTTCAGATTGTTAGAAAACCTGCAGAGATGAATTTAGCTAGTAAAGGTTGAACACACAGCTTTGCGGAGCAATGCTCATGATATAGCATTACTGGGTGAAGATCCCAAGGTAATGCACCATAGTGGTGATCAATGAGAAGACTCAACACCTACAACAAGTTTCGGAGAGAACTAGCCAGTTGCGGAGTGTAAGAAGGAGCGAATCAGGGAGTAAATCATGTAGAAGAACTAACCAGTTGCAGAGTTAAAGAAGGAGCAAATCAAAGAGTAAATCATGTAGAAGAACTAACCAGTTGCGGAGTTAAAGAAGGAGCAAATCAAGTAGTAAATCATGCAGAAGGAATCTTGCATGTAGTCCCATGCTCTAACTAAGAGTCTGCATGTAGGTGTGTAGTAGTTCCAACACCCCCCTTGAACACCACTATGGGGAAAAATAGAAAATGGGCCCTGGCAACTAAGGCCAGAGGTCACCCAAAATACAGTGCAACTTGTACTAAAATTGAGGAAAGAGGGAAAACCTCATGGGAAAACCCCCCCTCAAAATACAATGTAATCAAAATAAAAGAGGAAGAAAAGACAGTGGCTAAGAAACTGTGTCCTTCATGCCAAAACGAATGCACAGAGAGCGAAACTTCTGCTCAATGAATGTCTTGTTGAAGATTTCTGCAGTCTGTTCTGCTGAAGGACAGAACTGCAAATCAATGACCCGATCATGTACTAAGTCTCTGATGTAGTGCATATGGATCTCGATGTGCTTCGTCCGCTGCCGTTGTACTGGATCCCTGCAAAATTTGAGAGTGCTCTGGTTGTCACACCAAATGACAATGGGTTGGTGGAACTAGATGCCCAACTCAGTGAGGAAGTGCTGTAGCCACAGAGCCTGAATGGTGATGTTGACTACTCTTCTGTACTCGGCCTTAGCTGAAGAGAGAGAAATAACAGCCTGCTTCTTGCTCGACCAACAGCTAGGGCTAAATCCTAGGCTGAGTGAATATCCAGAGGTGGACTTGCGATCAATGCTATCTCCCGCCCAATCAGAATCTGTGAAGCCAAGGAGATTCAATGCAGTGCCTGCTTCATAGTGAATCCCGAAGGTGATGGTGCCTTTCACATATCGGAGGATGCGCTTGGCAGCATTCCAGTGTAGCTCATGCGGCTCCTGCGTGTATCTCGAAATTGCCCCTACTACATATGAGAGATCTGGTCTGGAGTGGGTGAGGTACAATAAGCTCCCCACTAGCTGTTGGTAGAGAGTGTTGTCAACTAATGGAGTGTCACCTCCATCCTCAAGGTAGACCCCAGACAGAAAAGGAGTCGGTGCTGGCTTACAGTCAGTCATACGAAATCTCTTGAGGAGATCCCGTGCATACTTAGCCTGAGAGAGTTTGATGCCTGTGGCATCCTGGCTGATCTCAAGACCAAGAAAGAAGTGTAATGGACCCATGTCCGTCATCAAGAACCTATCATGCAAGGCCCTCTTGACTGTAGCAATGGCTGAAGCCGAGCTGCCGGTGATTAGGAGATCATCCACATACAAAACTAAGATAAGAAGAGAATCATGTGTCCTAAGCATGTAAACATTTGGATTAGACTTACATCTTTCAAACTTTTTTGATAAAAGAAAAGAATCCATCTTCGCATACCAAGCTCTCAGGGCCTGCTTAAGGTCGTAGAGAGATTTCTTCAATCCGGAGACCAAAGACGAATCCTAAATGAAACCATGTGGCTGCTCCATGTAGATCTCCTCAGATAGGTCTCCATGAAGAAAGACATTCTTCACATCCATCTGATGTACTTCCCACCCCTGGGTAGCTGCAATGGCAAGTGTAAGGCATATGGAATCCATCTTTGCTACTAGAGCAAAGGTCTCGTCATAATCAATGCCATGCACTTGTTGGAAGCCTTTGGCTACCAGCCTTGCTTTCCGTTTGGTGATTTGCCCATCTGCAACACTCTTGGTCCTGTAGACCCATTTGCATCGGACAAGTTTCCTTCCTGAAGGAAGGGGGACCAGATCCCAGGTCTGGTTCTCGAGGAGGGAGTTATACTCCTCCTCCATGGTGGACTCCCAAGATGGATGCCCAGCAGCCTCAACATAAGACTGTGGATCAGAAGACTGAACCAAATGACAATGCCACGTTGGTGATGGTTCAGTGGCAGTGAGGACAAGAGGAGGCTCAATAAACTCTAAGCTAGTCCTCTGCAGATTAGAATTACCCCCCACAAGACCATTTCTAGCAGCTAGGTGGTCTTGTGCATATATCTCACGTAAGCTCCTTGTTCTCTGATTTATGATAGGGGAATATGATTCACTGCTGGAAGCCCGATTTGGGCTTGGATGTGGATCATCTTTTGCATGCACTAGATTTGTATCTGAAGACTCTGTCTCTGCATCTGCATGCTCTACCTCGGCATCTGCATGCTCTGTATCTGCATATGAGTGTACTGAGTCATCATCTCAGACATGAGGTAGATAAAAGGTGTTTGCATGCGGCGATTGAGATGCATGCGATAGACTTTCCTCAAATTTGACATTTCGCTCAATGATGAGCTTGTCGTAGAGTGAATCAGGGGTCGGTATCCCTTCACACCATTAGGGTATCCAACAAAAGATGCACTCAATGCTCTGCGGATCAAGAGCTTTCCTCTTTTCAGAGGGGATCCTAGCCCATGCTCGGGAACCGAAAGCATGGAAGTGGGTGACCTCTGGTTTAGTGGTGCTCCAAGCCTCAAAGGGGGTCTGATCCTTGACAGACCTATGAGGAGATCTGTTCTGGATGTAGTTAGCACAATTAAGTGCTTCAGCCCATAGCTTATGAGACAGTAACTTAGAATGCAACATGTGGGAAGCCATCTCTTTGAGAGATCGATTCTTTCTCTCAGCAACTCCGTTCTGCCGCGGAGTGTATGGAACTGTGTACTGCAACTGTATGCCGAACTGAAGGCAAAGGTTCTGAAGTGCTGTGTTAACATATTCCCCCCCATTGTTTGTACATAGGGCTTTGATATTTCTCTCTGACTGTGTCTCAACTAGTGCTCTCTAGGGTGGGAGTAACTCTCTTCTAACTATTTGGTAGATGCAACTTTCACTCAACGACTTTTCCTCGTAAATTCCCTTGCTGGAAATAACCAACTTTTGAATAAAATAGACTTTAAACATCCAAATTTCCACCAGGCTTCCACACAACCCATGGTTTACTGAGTTACTATAGCAAAAGTAAATTAAATATTTACTTTTATTGAGGGGTGTTACATCTTCGCCCCCTTGAGTGAAACACCATCCTTAGTGTTTCCTAGCCTTCAAAATAGATTTAAATGTGCCTCCCACACAAAATATTTATTGTCATGCTCTGAGGTAGCCTATTTTGGATGAATGCTTCCATCACACATAACCTGCATAATTGCTTGCTTTTGCTGCATAATTCCTCTGATTGAGAATGCATAGAAGTTCGACCAAGGTTACTCCATCCAAAATGTCCTATATTCACAATTATCAAGGTTATCATTAGTTTCCATCATTTAAGAAACATGTATACATATATATTTATTTCAAATTCTATTACATGCACCATTAGTTATCAAATATAATATGCATGCTTCCCAACCCAACAAGGGTTTCCAATAAGTTCTCTTTACAATAATAATGTATTCGTAGGTCAATTATTGTTCTTGTTTTCTACGAGAGAAGATACTAAATAGCACCACCACTTATTCATCTTAATTTACAGGTCACAATTGTACTAGTCATGCACGAGTGAAGTTTACGCTAATTCCCTTTGCTTGGTTTGTTATATTGTTGTCTACTTTTCTAGGTAGCTTAAGTATGTTCATCTTGGGTTGTTTTACTATGCCACACCAAAATTCCACTATGCAACATTCGTTTCAATTTTTTTCCCTTTGTTGTATTTTGGTCATGCTGTATAGTCATGGAATTTTTTGTTCTTTCGCATTTGTACATGCATTGTCTATCCCATACTCCCTAGTTGATATATTGTAGAATTATTCTTATATATCAATCGTTAACATGTCATTCCCTTTTTTTAATCAACATGTTCACGTTTAACCTATCAGATCTTTGTCACAAGAAAATAACGATCTTAACATAGTGTGGGAATAATTATTCATTTCACCGTAGTCGTACTTATTGTCATTATCATTTTTTTTCAACCTTTCTTCTATTGGTACTAAGCTAGAGAGGAGAGTTATTCTTTCCCAAAACATATATTTCCATTTACTAGAGTAGATATGTGGCTTATTTAAATCATTTGCGCACAACCACCTGGGGTTCGATATCGTAGTTATTTTTGTGATATATTGTTGGCCTATGCATCTTTCTGTGCCTGTACTTGTGTTATTTTAAGAAAATATCATCATGAAAAATGAATATAAGTTTTAGTGGAAGTTATGTCCACTGATGTGCTCATTTAGATTATCTCACTACATCTATTGTGAGCTTTTCCAATAATATGTGGCTATCCAAATTTTATAGGAAAATTTGCCATACAAAGTTAGTTTAACTAAGAGTTATGTAGGTATGGTTTTCAATTTATGTTTGCATATATTTGATGTTGGTAAGTTATACACTTAAACTTTTCATACACCCTCATATACCAGAGTATCGATTATTCCACAACAAGCATTATGAAGGTTGTTGAACAATCACTTCAATTTATTGTTTTCGCGATGAGTATTGTCTTTGCTCTTTGTTCATATGGACATAGTCTAGTCCACATTACTTATACAGTATATTCATGTAAAAGTCTTAATCATAATTTTATTCCATTCCCTTTCGTTCTTCCTTAGAACCACAAGAGTCACTATGATGACTTAGGAACACACTTGTAATAATAGGGCATACTTAAGATCAACAAGAAAGTCATGTCACCTAATCTCACAAAACTACTTCTATCACGTGTCTTACTTAGGAGTTCTTCTTAACCATCTTCTTGGGGTTTCTGCTCTGCAATTCTTGATTAAGGTGCCTGTCCACCCTCTCAACATATTAGTTATATATATATATATATATATATATATATATATATATATATAATATGGTGATTTGTAAGCAACAATTTATTCTAGTCAATTACCTTACGAAGTCCCGTTTATGTCAAGAGTCATATTTGAGATATTTTCTGAGGTAATATTAACTAGTGACATGCTTCCCTTTCCATGTCAATAAGTAACACCTCTGCTAAAGTGCTCTCAACATTATTTTTCCTTAACTTTAACTTTTGATATAATTAGATTCCATATTCCTTAGTCATCTTACATGACTATTCGTTCATTTCTAATCATAATTTACCTAAACTGGTTGCCTTTTTGTCAAGGCATGTTAAGGCAATGGAATCTTATATATACTTAATATACTCATTGATTGTCATGTGCATCTCACACATACATATATTGTTATGTTATCCTTTTTAACTTATTATATTGGCCCAAACTTTAAAGAAAAGCACCAAACCTGGTTTAAGAGTTCTAATCATAATTTGTAACTGTATTATTTGGTCTTGATACATATATATATATATATATCTATAATTTTCTATAGTCCTATTGAATTTCCTATGCAATTTAGCATGCATTTACTCTTATTAGCTCCTTGCATTCAATTACCTCAAATCTCTAGATAATAAAATTACAATTTTCAGTCCTTTCCATTAAAGAAATTTCTATTGTCATCTTATCCCAATCATATTTTTCCCAATGGCAAGGTTCTTATAAAATAAACCCTTTAGAAAATTAATTTAAATTTAATATTGTAGGTTTGTAACAAACAGAGTTCTTGAGCCTTTGGCATACACAAGATACAAAATTTTTCAAAACTATTTGGATCCCTTTCTAGGTTTAGGCTCATTGCATGGCTTAGAAAATTTTTGTATTTTCAAATTTGTTCTATGCACTTAATACTTACTAAATTTTGATGTATCTCAGATATCTTTCGGGATGTCAATAACCATATTTTGATGCACTCCCACATTTATTTGATGCCAGGGTATACTAGATACAATTACCACACCCCTTCCACAATTTACTTATTATTACCGAGAGTGTTTTTTTTTGTGCTTCATATCTATCACAACCTAACTCCATTTTGTTGGTCTTTGATAAGGTATCTTATCCAGCCATTCTTCAAACCACTTACTATTATGGTCTTTCATACTAACGGTTTGTGCTAACCATCCTTTCTGTGTGTGTGTGTGTGTTTTTTTATACTTTTTATTACAAGTGTTCATTGATTCCTTTTCTAGTTGGCCTTTATTTCCATCACTTATGTAAATATGTATCATTGGATTTATTAATACATAAGGTGTACTATTAACATATAATTTTTTTATCTTTTAATGTCACCCTTATCAATATCTGCCATATCAATTGAAAGGATTCCAACCATTCTACCAATCACCCATAATTGACTCATATTGTGCATATATTTGATAATCATAGGCATCCCATATTCTAATTCACTTGGACAAAAGAGTTATCCTTATAAAATCTCAGCTGAATTCCTTGGGTACACTAGTATATTGTACATTTTTGTGTATATATTACAAGGTTGTTTTTTGGGTACACTAGTATATTGTACATTTTTGTGTATATATTACAAGGTTGTTTTTTGGGTACACTAGTATATTGTACATTTTTGTGTATATATTACAAGGTTTTTTTTTTTTTTTTTTTTTTTTTTTTTTTAATTTTGAAAACATATACTGCTTTCATCATACTGACCTTTACTGTAGTTTCTTCCCTTTCACAGTTATGATTCAAAATTTTAAATTATTTTAAATTATTTTCCTTCACTCATCCTTTCAACAAGGTTTATAAACTATGCATCAGAAATGAACCTTTCAACCATTAACAAGTAGTCGTCTTATAGGAAGTCTCAAATTTCCCATAGGGATCATATAGTGAACACCCACCATCTTTTCTCAAACATGTCCATAGTGTAGGAATGTTACTTTGTTTACTTTATATGTATTCATCTTTTGATTTGTGGGTGCATATGCTTACTCACCATTATATATCATGAACCAACAATAATGAAATATGACTTGCTCAATTATTACTTATCATCAAATATATTGACCAATAAATAACTTTCTAGGTAAGTATTCACATCAATATTTCATGACTTATAAATGAAGTTACTCATATATATTTGTTTTAATTGACTTTTTATTAGTAGTTTGTATAGGTAATTTATGTCCTCAATTTTTTTTTTCTAAAAAAATTATAATAGATTTGGAGTGAGATTTTTCACCTAACTGCGCATATATATATCAATATTGAGTTGGGTAAGGGTGTAAAGCTTCAGCCTGTAAGCGAATTGACAATATTTCCAACTCTTATTTACTATGAAATACAACTCGATTCATTACTATTTTCCCTTAAACAGGTTGTAGTGCTCAAACCTTGAGCTCTGATACCACTTGTAATAGACATCCATACATATATTACCAGAGTACTAAAAAATGGGTTGATATAATGATCATTTAACTATTTGAATATGTTGCACTAATCAACATTATATTATAAACATATAAACAATAATACATTCATATCATGGTAAAGGTATTTCAAACCATGAGGTTAATAATTCTACTCTAATTAAGGATGTACATTTAATTTAATATTTCTTTAATTGTTGGTACATGCATATGGACAGATCTAACTTCAGGACACTTGGCATTAGATGCACCGTGCGATGATCCATCATCTATCCGACGGTCAAAAATCTTGAGGGTTGGTTGAGGTAACCAGTTACCTTCCCCAACGCTAAGGTCAAAATCGTTTGGTCACTGAATGTTAGGGTTTAGCTGCTCTGCATCTGAATAGGGTTTTGTCTAGAGCCATGAAGGTTACATTCATAGAAGCCTGTTCTGCATGCAAGTACACTAATCCACTTAACTGTTTCTAATTCTATGAGGTTTAAGCTTCTATTCTTATTGTATTAAAAATTTTATATGAAATTCCTAACCAAATGTACCGACCATGTAAGTGGCTCCTGCAGGTTTTGGGTTTGAGTCCACCAGCAAAAGTGGGTTTGTGGTTGACACTTCTTCAAGTAACCACTGAAAGCTACACTTTCAAAAACACCAATCTTGAATCCTTGCTAGAGAGGATTATTTGTGGGTTTAATGACAAGATCTTGCTTTGGCAGACACAGGGGTGCATGACGCTTCCAATATCTTTCCACATGAATAGTAATGTTATTGTAGCTTATTTTCCAATGTTTTCAATAGGGAATTTCTCTCTAACCGTGTTCCTGTCTCTGCTTGCAGGTAGGGTTTTACCCACAACTCCTTTACTAGATGATTCGAGTCTCAGTTCAGTGTTCACCATTTTTTATGGTAACTTACCCTTAACTCATGTTTCTTTATAAACATACTTAGAACTTTTAAAGATTATGTGGACTCCTATCATAGCTTTGAGGCCATGCTCTACAGGTAAGTCTTGTTATTGTTTCATTATGGTGCTTTTGCTTTCACTGTAATTTCTTAATAAATTGAAAGAGGTAGTTTTTCCGCTTAGGGGCATTGAGGGAGCCATAGGGAAGAGAGTGTATCGCCAAAATAATTCCTCCCTTCACTTATTATTTTCTCTAGTTATTTTTTCATTAAAAGAAACTCGCATAGATTTTCTCCGACACTACTCAATGTTGATATATATGAATTCACTTTTAGCTTTCGACAAATCATTTTCCCTTTTGTGGAGTTGGCGGGTTAATTTCTTCTCTAGGTTCCTTCTCTAATTCTTGCATTTCTTCTCCTTTCGAGATAAAGTAAACTTCAGCTAAGGTCCTCAACCTAGGTTCCTCCAGCTCCTCAAATTATAGAAGTTTTCTTTTAATTTTTTGAGCTCCTCCGTGAGCTATGGTTTTGTGATTGTGACTTAGGTAGGAGATTCTGTAGCCAGTTCTCTGTCAGGGTTTTAGAATATAAATTAATCGACAAAAATGTCATGCAATACAACCTATATTAATGTATTTATTATTTATTTATGAGCTTCGATATGGTTACTTTGAACTTAAAAATAAGCCTTATGGAACATCGGTTAATTTTGATTATTATTGGAACAAGAGTCTCAAGTTTTTCCTTCTGTTGTTTTATTTGTTTTTTGTTAACACGAGAATAATTATTAGTATATATATGTGCATGATTTCCGTACAAAATACCAAGAACTGAGTTTCATTAACCCGGTATCACTAGTATCTCACAAAGAGAATTTAACTCTCTCGTCTATACACCCGTAACACTTCAATCGCCTCTACCGTAAGACTGCTTGGTGTTGTTGAATGTTTTGGCTTGGCCCCAGGCTAAAATCTGGCTAGAACTTCTCACCAAGGTCATACAGTTTCTATTTAAAATAAGAACTCAACAACTAACCCTGCACATGATTTTATCTTTTTACAAATTACCTACATAGGTTTATACGAGAGGGGTTGAAATAAAAAGAAAAATTGTGGGGACTAGCTTACCCTGTTTGTTACTGCTCACTAGTCTTAAGCCCTAACATAGAGTTTTTTTTTTTTTTGGAAAATAAGGAATACTCATTTCTGTCACAAAATGTCATTATATATATATATATATATATATATATATCTTATATATATAGTTTCCTATCATAACTACTACTATGAGACCGTACATTTTTATATATATACAAAATTCCCATAAAATTAGAAAATAACACTCTACAAATAATTTACTTTTTCAATAGGAAGGTTTTGATGTCCCTTACTTGTCTACTTAGAAATTAATTAACTACACCACAACCACAAGGAAGGAAAAGCTCATTTCTTATCAATTTACTTCACTAGTCATAACAATAATGTATTTATGTTTATGAGATGACTTTCTTTTATATGTTAGTCACAAGACGACTTCCAACAAATAGATTATATTATTGTGCTATAATGAGTCAGATATACATAGATATTTATATTATAACCAAAGATATTGTTATCATAGCTTGTCATATATACAAAGTATTTTGTAATACAGTGGTATAAAACACCTAGTTCTGGAAACCAGTCAAATAAAGATACTTATATTGTTCAAACTTAGACCACTAGGAAATTCTCAGGGAACAAAGTTCGCTCCTCCTAACCAAGGAGAATGGTAGTCTATACCAGCTCTGCCCCCATTCCAATTGCATTTCCAGAATAGTAGTTGACAAACACCTCACCAAGGTTTTTCTAAATCCTGTAGAACCAAACAAGTCCAGCTTACGATATCACAAAATCCAAGTCTGATTCATAGATTCCACTAGCCAACCAACTCAAGAATATCCTTCTTGGCACCATCATTCCCTTCCTTAATAGTGTCTTGTTCTGAGAATTAACTCCCCTTGGCATTTCTTTCCCCAACTAAGATGATTTATCTCTAGAGTGGGAATAATTTTTCTATGTGGTAAATGAAACTTTCAGTTAGTGACTTTTCCCATAAATTCCATCTCCATCCATAACCAACTTTTGAATAAAATAAACTTTAAACATTAAAATTTCTACTAGACTTCTACACAACCCATGGTTTACCTAGTTACTATAGTAAAAACAAATTAACTATTCACTTTAATTGAGGGGTGTTACATATCTAGTCTTACCCTTCTGGATTGATGTTATGAATGGTAACAGTAGTTGGTCTTTTATACAATTAGATTTATTTTGCAAAGTAAATTGATTAGAGTTTCTGTTGATGAAATATGTAATAATATCAACATATGTAATAATTTATGGTTTAGTTTGTGATGTATAGTAGAAATGTAATAGGTTAATTAGAGAATGCTTAGTTCAATTAATTGTTGAAATGATCCTTTTTTAATATTTTTTTGGTTAATTTTGTTGAACATTAAGTAGATTTTTTTTAAAATCATAAATTGGAGATGTTTAATATCAAAGATTGGGTGCCTCAAATGTTTTTATGGTGCTAGATTAATTTATGCATTTTAAAGTGCATTTTAAACCAGCGTAGATCCATGCATCCATCCAGCGTAGATCAAATGTCTTTTCAATTTTAAAAAGGTTTGCATCCCAAGAAATTTGATCCCTCTTGGCCCTTGGTAGATCTAGAGTTAAAATGGATATAGGCTAGTTTAATCATTACTTATAATTATAATTATAATTATAAATATAATTATAAATTTTATGTTTTTTATTTTATTTTATTTATTTTACTTATTTATTATTATTATTATTAACCATGTCAAAATGTTAAACATTACATCTCTTCCATAATAGGATCAAATTTTTACATAGAAGTTAATTTTACTTAAGAACCTGAAATATAATTTTTTGTTAATAAAAATTGGATCTATTGAGAGAAAATATCAGATGTAATATAATATTATAGTATTATATTTTACCCTATGTTTATTACTACTCCCACCCAATAATAAGTGGCAGGGGTGAGGGGATTTACTAATTAAAATATAATATTATTACATTTTACTCAATATTTTCCCCCCCCTACAAATTTTATACTTGAGTTTATTTATTTTTGAAATTCAAATATAAAGAAAAATTACAGTAAAAAGTGGACCAATTGAGGGGAAATATTGGGTAAAATATAATATATATTATATTTTACCCCTTATTTCTCCCAAGCTATTAAAAAGTGGATGAAGATAGGGATAAATATTAGATAAAATGTAATAATTACGTTTTACATAATATTTTTCCCACCTCCTTCCCTCACTACTCACTTTCATGGTTGAACTTATTCATTTCTAAACTTACCACGCTAGACCTATCAAGGCTATTTCTATAGCATATTATCTCATATTTTTCCCACCTCGTTCCCTCACTACTCACTTTCATAGTTGAACTTATTCATTTCTAAACTTACCATCCTAGACCTATCAATGCTATTTCTATAACATATTATTACACATAAATTAAGAGAATATATTACATATATTATATTAAAGTGATTAACTAAAATACCATTAGAATGAAGAAACAACTCTTCTTTTACTTTGTGCAATCCTATTTAAGATTACACTTCTTAAAAACACCTTCCTGAATAGCCTCCAAGAAGCTCTTCTAACCATATATCCACATTATGTATTCATCCATTCAATGATAGAAACAAAACATACAAAAAGACATAGAGCCACCTAACACAAAAATGCAATGCCAAGTGTGAACATATCCATAAAAATGTTTACCTTCATTGGATACATGGATATTCCATGTCATCATTTCTACAACTAATTATTGAGCCAAAAGGCTCACTTTAGAGCTCAGTGTGAAAGCAATGTATAACTATGTCAATCCCTCTTAAAATAAAAATAAAATATTCTCTAAATAGAAAATCAATGTCCATTATAATAAAAAAGAAAAAAATATGTTATGCATATTTAATTAATTGTCCATATGACCTTATATAAATTTATATGAAGTACTATATATATATATATATATATATATATATATATATATATATATATATGAGTAAAATGTTTAAAACTTATACTTTTCAAAAATATTTTAACACATGATATATTTCTATATATAGAAAAAAATGTTAAAAGAATATATTTTAATGTTGTGTAGAATAAAATATCCAATGGGTTATAAATAAAATATTTTAATATGAATTAATATTGAGCGTGTACTTAAAAATATATTAGAAACAAAAAATTATTGCACTGATAAAAAGGTTCAGTGCATATGTTATGTAAACTCTATAACATTCAAAAATACAATTTAAACAATAAACAAATACACATTGTTTTTCACTCTAAACTAAGTTTAGACTTGAGAAATTTGATCCCTCTAGGACCATATTAGATCCGTCGTGAAGTTGGATCTATGTTGATGTATCTAAATACAACATCAAATTAAGATGGATCTAGGATAGTTTAATTTCCTCCTTAAATAGGTTATATTCCACATGAATACCATGGATTTTTAATACCATGGGTAATTTTTATTTTATTTTATTTTATTTTTTTAATAGGGTTATTTTTATTTTATTTTCACAAAGTTAAAATGTTTACATTAAGCTATGTATCTATACCATATTCTATTTTTTTCCAATCAAAATGTTTATATTAACATTACACATCTCTAGCATTCTAGGATGGAGAGCACTTTTTAGCCCAATAAAAAATGAGTAATTGTAACACCCCTGGTACTGTAAATAATTTTCCTTTACATTTTATTTTTGTACTATTTAAAACTTGGTAGTTTGGTCTGATGAAGGTAGTGGAAGAATTTAAAGATTAAATAAGTAGTTATTATTAATTACTTAAAAATATTATATTTGGTCTCTAAAAGAGAGGAAAAAACAAAAAAACAATTTTTTTTTCCAGACAGTTAGTTACTTCCCTCCTAAGGAGATTAAAGAGAAAAATCTCAGATGGGGAAGACATGAGTGACCTAGGGAGGAAATATGAGGCAAAATAAAGAGAATTGATAGGACACTCTCAAGAAGCAATTATTTTGTTGTAGGGGCTTCCTGAGCTAGTGGTAACTAGTGGAAACCATTGTAAGGAAGGAATTCCAGGTTGGATGGACTAGTTGTCTTGAGGCTTTGGAAATATTAATATTACTGTCAGAGTCTTCTAGAAACCAAAAGGCTTGGGGGGAGGTCTCGACATCACTTACAGCCTCATAGGTTGGGTGGATAAAAAAAGTCTCTTTTGGTCTTAATCTCTGAGAAAGCTAATTAGAGAGATAAGTATAATGATAATAGAACTATATTACTTTGATTTAGTAAATGTGTACTTAGAAAGAAATTGGAAATTCTAAATAACCAAAGCAGTTCCTTGTTGGTTTTCTTTTCCAGGCTGAAAATTTTACTACTGTGGTAGCCTTATGATTTAAAGATGAAATAGTCATTATGGAAAGGAAATATTAAAAGATCTATCAATATATGAACATAAATTTATTTATTATTGTGTCTATTACATAAATTTATTTGGAAAACCTTATGTTGAACTATCCCCTGCTGTGTGAAACATTCGAGAAAAAGTGAGGGACTAGGGAGAAACTAGAACTGACCCTAGCTTTGTACTAGAGGAATCATGTGGCACTTATTATCAATAGGAAAAGGAACTTCCCCTAATAGTTTTGCATGAGTGAATGGGTCAAAGAAGCTATGAGCTATAAGGTGGGTAAAGGGTAAAATAATTGGTGGAAATGATTATAATAACACGGGATAGGTTAGTTATCCCTACAACCCGAGGGCCATTGGGAAACAATCCTTCTCCCTTGAGAGAGATAAGGTATTTGTGGCCGGAAGATGCACCCTATAGGTGTTGTACCAGTAAAATAAGCCATTAATAATAAAAACCACCAACAGACATTAACTCTATTCAATAAAGAAGATTATGAACACAAATTGTGGCATAAACCTATAACAATAAAACTGGAGAGCCATATAAAAATACCATGGATGATAACTAGTGGATACAACAAGAACTTTATTTAACTCTAATGAATATAGCAAGAAGAATTATGAATTAACTAGAAATATAACATATATAATGGCCACGAAATATAGCAAAACATAAGATATTGAGCCCGTTCGAGGAATAAACACATGCAAATTAGGAATATGAACCATAATTGAAATTGCTAAAATAGTAATTAAAATATTATATCAGAATGATAAATCAAAAGAGAAACAAATCAAATCTTCTATGTTAATTAAAGGTCAAAGACACTACACACTGTAAACCATAGTTCCTACACTAAATTTTCTACCAGACTCCATTCCAAAGGAATTCCTAATTATACAAGCTTTAGAATTTAGAACAGAACACAGAGATAATTACAACCCTAAATACAAGACAAATAAGCATAATGAGATGACTATAGCTTATGACTTTGTTTCAATAAAGTTTCCGAGAATCGATAAGACCCTGGAAGAAAGGAATCTATTTAAAAAGAGGCTTCAGAACCATGTAGAGTAAGTCCAGGAGCCGCAAGGAAAAATGCAAAGAATTATTTCGAACCCCAAGTTTTGTACCTACAAGAAATCGAGGGTTATGAGATTGTAGCCATACTACTACTACCACAGTCGGTCGATGGAAATATGCACAGACCCTTGATAAGCTTATGATAGGCGGAAAACAAAAGAAACTAACTTGAACTATAGCAATTAGGGGCATTTTTACCTGAATTATTTGTTGAGAGCCTAGGCGCTAATGACAGACTTCACATCAGAATAAAGAAAAGAGATTAGAATTCGATGTGAAAGGGTTTAGTCGAGACCTTTCCAAAAGAATAGAGAGACTGAATAAAAACAATACAGGGTAAAAACCCTTACCTAGAGGTGTGAAGATGGCCTCGTACCCTTGGATCCAATGTTCCAGAACCAAATTACAACCTTCCATGGCACTTAGGTGAGTTGGCACAAAGAACATTGTTGTATCAAAGAACCCAAGAAAGGAAAGGGCAATATGAAATCATTCGGTAACATAAACAAAGTGGTTTAGATCCCTTGATTGGTAATAATCTGAACCAGGACGGAACACTAAGGCGAAGCAACTACAGAGGCAAGCATCAGGAGGTAGAATGTCATTTTCAGAGAGGAGCCAGGAGAGGAACAATTACCATTAAATCTCCTTCCATAACCAATGATGTTCAATGAGAACCCAAGCACGTGAATGGTGTGGATCAAACCACCTGTAAAGCACCAATCATTTCAATTTTTCTGCATGATTGTCTCTAGAGGGTTCTTAACTCTTCTAGGGTTAATCGATGATTGGAGGCAAGTAACCTGTGTATCAGATTGAATATTACCACATAGGGTTACACCAGAGCATACTATATGTGAAATTTCATATTGACACATGTATTATGGTCAGATATTTTTCAATCAAAACATTAAACCATGTTAAATACGTGAACCAATAGCTATAACTCCATTTGATATTTCATAATAATTATTGCTTCTTGTACATGGTTATGTATTTATTTAAATACAAAAAAAAATTAATACATGTAAATTTTGTTTTTTGTGTTGAGGACTATGGCAAGTGGTATGAGAGCCAGGTTCCAATACTGTGGTCGATTTGGGAAATTGATTAATAATTACTTATATGATATGAACACAGAGTGGAACCATAATGCAGAGGGGAGCTCGAAGTATACCTAGTTCAGGAGTTAACCTACAGATGTGGGTACAATTTGATGGCGGGCACCAAAACGCCACTACCATGTTGATGGAAATTGTTCAACAGTTAAGGACTGAAATGGCTAGTTTGCGAGGGGATAATGAAATATTGATGAAAGATTAGGTCAATATATTAAAAAGTATTTCTGATCACCAAAATCATCAAAAATATATACCCAACTTTGACCATGATGATAGGGGCGAGAAGCAAAGATAGAGAGGTGAAAATTCTATTGAAGGAAGCCACACCCAACACTTGGAAGGAGATAAGGGTGGGAATGAAGAAGAATCTAATAATGTGTCATACCACAAAAAAATAAGACACAGAGGACCGAGTTGAAAGGAGAGCTTAAAAAGATTAAGCCCGAAACTTTTTTTGATGAAATGGAAGAATCTGCTGAGGCATGACTAATTAATATTAATAAATTCTTCCAAATTTATGAATATGATGACAAACTAAAAGCAATATTAGCCATTTACCAACTTCAAGGAAAGGCCACACTGTGGTGGGAGGAAGTTAAGGCATTTTGTGCAATTAATGAAAACGGGGTGACTTGGGGAGACTTTCAAAAACATTAAGGAGAATTATTTAACTGAATGATTTTACGATGATAAGGGAAAAGAATTCCATGAAATCCAGTTGGGACAACTCACCATGGATGAGTTTGTAACAAAATTCACATCCTTGTTGAGGTATGTACCTTACATTCATGAGGAAAATGCCAAGGTACAACGTTTCATGAGCAGTATACCAATGTTCATAAAAGAATGATTGGAATTTGATAACCCCAAAACCATGGACGAAACTATTCAAAAAGTGTGAATTTATTATCAACAGATGAAATCAAAGGGGGAAGGAAGTAAGAGTTGGGCTAATAAAAAATTACAAAAATATTCTAAGAACATGAAAAATATGAAAACTGGAAACATAAAAACTTTGCATAGAAATCAATACAACAAACCTACTTGAAGGAATCGACAGAAAATAAGATCACAAGGGGAATCAAGACAAGCATAAGCATCTAGTAAACTTGAGTTCATTCAACACAAATAACCCCGATTGCAGTGGTAGGGCTGTGGGGAGCTTCATTATTACAAAAATGGCCCATACTGCACCAAGACCAAGCAGACTACCAACATTCAAGAGGCCTCCATGGTTGGTGAAGTGGTGCACACCATACCAAAGATTAATGAAGATTTGACGATCATCAAGCTAAATACCAGTCCTCTATGATAGAGCTTGAAGGTAAGATTTATAAACATGTTGTATCCATTTTGATAGACCCAAGAGCCATTTTAAATTATGTTAGCCCTAAGATAATTGAAAAGTGTCATTTACAAACTTGTAAATTTAGAAACCCCTGGTTAGTGCAACTACGTACAAAAATAAGGGTGACAAATAAAATAGATGATTTTCCTGTTGAAATAACAGATGAAAAAATTAATGTAATTTTGAATGTGTTACCTTTGGGGTCTTATGATGTTTTAATTGGAGTGGATTGGTTGGAAAAACATTGGTCTTTAGTAAAATACAAGGACAAAATTATCAACAATCTCAATAAATGAGGTGTAAGACAAGAAATTCAATGTGTAAAAAGACCCATAAAACTATGACCAATTACTGCCTATAATTTAGGTAAATGTATTAGGAAGGGATGTCAAATCTATGTAGTGCAAGTGGGTTTTACTAATTCTAAAAATAAGAAAGACGCCGATTTCACCATAGAATTGATTCCGGGGGCTGCACCTGTGTCAAAAACCCCTTACTGAATGAGTATTCCTGAGCTAATTGAGCTCAAAATGGAGCTGCAAGAATTACTCGAAAAGGGCTATATCTGCCCAGGTGCATCTCCGTAGGGAGCATTTGTCTTGTTTGTTAGGAAAAAATATGGTACTCTAAGACTATGCATTGATTACCGACAACTTAACAAGTTGAAAATTAATAATAAGTATTCTTTGCCTAGAATTGACAATTTATTTGATATGGTCAAAGGAGCTATGGTGTTTTATAAGATATATTTGCAGTCAGGGTACCATCAGATAAGGGTGAAGGAGGAGGAAATTCCTAAAACCGCTTTTCAGACTTGTTATGGCCATTATGAATTTTTTATTCTGCCCTTTGGCCTAACCAATGCTCCAACAACTTTTATGAGTCTTATGAACAATGCATTCCATCATTATCTTGATAATTTTGTTCTAATATTTATTGATGATATTCTTATATACTCAAAGAATTTAGAGGAACACAAGAAGCATTTGCGAATATGTTTACAAACATTACGGGAACATCAATTGTATGCTAAATACACTAAGTGTGATTCTTTAGGGATAAGATCAGGGATAGTTGTTAATCAAGATAAAATCAAACCCATTATGGAATGACCTATTCCTACCAATTTTACTGTCATACGATCTTTCATGGGTATAGTAGGAAACTACCGTCATTTTATTGAAGGATTTCTCATAACAGCCTATCCTACCACCTCCTTACAAAAGAAAGGAAAAGTTTTTAAGTGGACTGATGATTGTCATCGTAGTTTTGAATTACTGAAATATTTGTTAATGATAAATCCAGTGTTAAAAACAATAAACCTAAAAAATAAGTTAGTTGTTTGCACTGAAGGATGTCAAGGAGTAGGAGGGGCACTAATGCAAGAAGGAAAAGTTATTGCAAATGAATCCTGGAAAGTAAAAAAGCATGAGCAGAGATATTATGCTTATGAGTTAGAATTAACCATAGTTGTACGCACTTTAAAGGTACGGAGACATTAACTTATGGGGAAAATATTTTTGTTAAAGACCAACCATAACAGCCTAACCAGTTTCTTTAAACAACCTAACTTTAATGCATGTCAAGCTAGGTGGACAACCTTTTTGAGTGAATTTGATTTTGATATTAAACACCTAAAAGGGAAAGAAAATAAGGTAGCAGACACATTGAGTAGGATGTTGCATCATGTGTATGTGATCTCGCACAGTCAATTTGAGTTTAATTTTTCAGATTCGATTAAATAGGCTGCAGATAAAGATCTGAAATATTTTTTCTTATGGCATCAAACCAAACAATTAAGAAATTCAGGGCAACAATCTGATTACAACATAAATAAAGAAAATTTATTGATTTTTAAAGGGAGAATATATGTTCCAAATCAGGTGGTTGTTAGACAATTAATACTAAATGAATTTCATAAAAGGCCCTATGCTACCCATCCTAGATATCAAAAGTTGTTTTCTACTGTGAAGGTTTTTTTTTTTGGCCCAAAATGAGAAGAGATATCACACAATATTTGGCCAAATGTTTGGAGTGTTAGCAAGTCAAGGCTGAACACCAACATCCAACTAGATTGCTTCACCCATTACCCATTATGGAAATGGGAGGTAATTACTTTAGATTTTATCACCGACTTGCCTAAAAATAATAGGCACTGCGATTAAATCATGGTGGTAGTAGATAAGTTGAGTAAAGTAGCCCATTTTATCCCTGTTCAATCAATGTACAAGACTGTGAAAATTGCAGAGATATTTATGTGGGAAATTTCTAGATTACATGTAATGACCAAAGTTATGATCTCTGACAAAGATGTGAAATTCATGCCAACCTTTTGGAAAATACTCTTTACTGGCCTGGGAACTCAAGTTCAGTTCAACACAACATATCATCCACAGACCAATGGAAAAACATAGAGAGTGAACCACATGTCGGAATACGTGGTACGAATGTACGTAATGTAACAACCAAGTAAATGGGAAGAGTACCTCCACTTAGTAGAATTTTCATATAATAACAGTTACCATGAATCATTGAAAATGAGCCCCTTTGAAGTTTTATATGGAAGGAGGTGCAAAACACCCATTAACTAGAATAATCCAAAGGATAGATTGATGTTGGAGCCTGACATGTTGGAAAAATGGAGAATACTATAAAAAACATTTGGAATAATTTGAAATATACCCATGATAGACAGAAGATATATGCAGATAAAAAAAGGAATTTTAAAGAATTTTAAATAGGGGATCATGTGTATGTTTGAGTGAAGCCCAAAAAGAGAACTTTGTAGTGGAAAGGATGTATGAAACTGGCGCCATGATACTGTCGACCCTTCCAAATTTTAGAAAGCCTAGTTGGACCCATTGCATACCAGTTAGCATTACCCAGCTATATGTGAGTCCATAACATGTTTCACGTATCCTTCTTAAAAATATATATATATGATTCTAGACATATAATTAACTAGCAAGAGGTGCAGGGAAAAGTGTTAAATAACATGTTACATTTTTTTTGTAATCGAATATGATTATGAAATATTTTAAAATTTTAATATTTTGTGATATTGGAACAAGTAGAATCGGACTAATTTTTCTTAGTAGAGCATCTACACATTCTCGTCAGAGAGAAACAACACTATGGAAGCAAGCCATCACCCAGGTTAAAGTGCAGTGGAGGCACTTTAGCCCGAAAGAGGTCACATGGGAAGATGAAAGTTAGATGTGGGAATCATACCTTGACCTATTCCAAGGGCACAAATAAACATCGAGGATGGTGTTTTTCTCAAGAGGGGGAATATGTAATGCCCCTAGTACTGTAAATAATTGTGCTTTAGATTTTATTTTGTTACTATGTAAATCTTGGTAATTAATTTGATGAAGGTAGTGAATGAATTTAAATATGAAATAAGTAGTTATTATCAATTAATTTAAAAGATTAGATTTGGTTAGAAAAAAGAAAGAAAAATACTTTAAAAAAAAATCTTGATTTTCTAGACAGTTGTACAGTTACTTCCCTCCTAGGGATATTAAAGAGAAAAATCTCAAATGGGAAAGGCATGAGTGGCCTAGGGAGGAAGTAGGAGGAAAAAGAATGAGAATTGGCAGGATTCTGTCAAGAAGTAGTTATTCTACTATAGGGTCTTCTTGAGCTGGTGATAACCAGTGGAAACCCTTGTAAGGAAGGAATTCCAGGCTGGACTAGTGGTCTTGAGGCTCTGGAAAGATTAATGTGAGAGATTGTTCTAGAAACTAAAGGCTCGAGGGGAGGTTTTTATGTCATTTCCAACTTCATAGGTTGGGTGGATAAAAGATGTCTCTTCTGGTCTTAATCTCTGATAGAGCTAATAAGACACATAAGTATAATGATAATATAACTATATTACTTTGATTTAGTAAATTTGTACTTAGAAAGAAAGTGGAAATTTTGAATAACTAGAGAAATTCCTTATCAGTTTTCTTTTCGAGACTGAAAATTTTACTACTGTGGTAGTCTTATGAATTAAAGATTAAATAGTTATTATGGAAATGAAATATTGAAATATCTCTCAGTAATTGACTATAAGTTTCTTTATTGTTGTGTTTATTACATAAATGTCTTTGGAAAAAAGTTTGTTGAACAAAACCCTGTCATGTGAAACATTCGAGCAAAAGTGAGGGATGGAGGAGAAACCAAAACCGACCATAGATGGGTACTAGAGGAAGCATGTGAAACTTATTATCAAAGGAAAAGGAACTACCCCTAACAGTTGTGCATGAGCAAATGGGTCAAATAAGTTATGAGCTATCAGGTGGGTAAAGGGTAGTCTAATAGGGGGAATGATTACAATAATGCGAGATAGGTTTGTTATGCGGAATCTACGACTGTGGGCAGAAGTATCTTCCCTAGGCTTGGTGGACTCACCTAGAACAACAAAAAGACAAAGGGACTAATTTTTTCCTTAAGGTAAGTAGATAATGGGATGAAGCCTACCTAGAATCTGTCGTAGTCTTTACTCCTTCCTTGGCTTGCTTGCTCCAACCCTAGCTTCGATCGCTATTATTAGAACATGCATAGTAAGATAACACAATCCAATGATCCAAAGAATATATGTAGCATTGTATAATCACTCTATTAAATAAATCAACATGGTATTGGAATATATGAAACCATAACATCATATA
Organism: Pinus tabuliformis; assembly: GCA_031772625.1. Taxonomy (NCBI): domain Eukaryota; kingdom Viridiplantae; phylum Streptophyta; class Pinopsida; order Pinales; family Pinaceae; genus Pinus; species Pinus tabuliformis. Next base: position 724,092,025 of record CM062817.1, read on the forward strand.
CAGGAAAAAAATAACTCCATGGATTAATGGAAATGGAGTGAGTTACAACCAAAAATAAGTTTTGATTTTGTAAAAGAGATCCTCCAAGTTGAATTTTCCTTTTTTTGTCACAAAGTGCACCCCTAATCACCCTAATTCATGGAAAGGTATCTCTCACATCAATAGCATAAGGGTATAATCATCCTCCAAATGCCAACCCATTTCCTATGGATGGCAGTAAACATATAGGTGAAGGAGGTTGTTCATGAATTCTTATCATTTTATCAATTAGGGCTTAGGGTCCACTTTTTATGGGAGGATGAGCTCAAGGGATAAGAGATGAAAAATCCAAGGAAGGATAGGATAGGATTCGAGAATTTTATCTAAGGTAGATGGTTACAACAAATCCTGTAAGCTTCTAGAAGAAGAGACTTAGAGATTCTTTCTCTTTTTTCTCGAATTTTTAGAACCAACGTAGGTGCATAGTGGAGAAACTTGTAGGTGATCAACAAAAGCCATAGTGGAGTAACTTGGTAGTCATCGCTATCTAGTAGGAGGGTATGGAGAGTTGGTCCTTAAAATGACCAAAACAAGGTGCTTTCAGTAATAAACACAAGGATTAGAATGAGTCATGCTTAGGGTTTTATGCAAGGATGATGAAAGGGAGGTCAAGGGATGTTGATTGATCCAGTTAAAGGCCTATTGACAAGATGTCACAAAATGGCCTATAATAGATAGCCCCCTAAAGTGAAAAGTCAGGAATGATAGTTGATGACTGAAGTGTTTTATCTTGTGACAAGTCGAGATCAAGAAAAACCAATGAGATCATCATATGTTATAATACGTTTACATCATGATATCTTTGCTGAGGGATGCATACCCATACTCAACACATAAACTAATCATTACATGTACAATGACCAAAAGACACGTCCACATATGAAAAATGGTGGACCCATGACTGCATGATTTTCTGTATGATCATAGCCATCATACATTGCGATCTTGTATTTTTGCTGAAATTGTAGCTTGGATGGATGAAACTAGATCTGGGGTCTTTTATATCATTCACATGACCAACCAATGTACAAGTCTAAACATGTGAATCAATCAGCTGAGGTCAAACATGGTAGACACCATCCGATTACCAAAAAATGATGTACATTAGGGGAATTTGAGGTCTAAAATGGGCCTCCTACGAAAATTATAAAATAATAGTGGAAATAATAAAATAAGATTAGATTACATCATCACATTTTAGAGGAGAAAAATAAAAAACTATTTTTTCAACTCATATATTCAACTTATCTCCCTATGGGTTTACTCAAATTTCAAGAGGCAACACTCGTTGGATGAAGAATTTGATTCCTCATCCAAAGAGTGCCCATGTTGCATACTTTTGATGGATCTTGCTACATGAAAAATGAGAAATACATGGAAAAACGTGAAATCATGTTTTTCCATGTATTTCTATTTTTTCATGTAGCAGGATTGATCAAAAGTATGCAACATGGGTACTCATTGAATGAGGAATTAAATTTTGCATTGTTAAGTTTATGTATGTTCTATGCTAGAGAAATTTATTTAAATTTTCACAGTTATCAATCACATCAACATTAAAGTAAACTGCAGATAGAACATAAATATAAATCGCAGAAGACAAGCCAAGACAAGAGGACACAAGATGTGGCGCCAGCCAGGGACAAAATCCAATGTGGGGAAACCCTTGATCAATTCTTCTTTTATGTTCTTCAAAGTTCAGTAGAGAAAGTGAAAGAGATAGTACATTTACAATAAAAGTCAGTATTTTGACTTTTGATATCGCATGAGATCAATTGAAGACATATTGCTTCAACTGATTCTCTAAGGTGACTCCTTCACCTATCTTAGTGTTGCATCTCATCCATTTGTTGCACCTTATCGTGTAGCACCATCATGCTACATCATGTTGTCTCCTTCATCATCATGATATGAGACTGTTCATCCTTTGCTTTCATCATCATGATGCCCATTATGCTGCATCTTTCATCATCATGTAGCTCCTTGCTAATGTGCATCATTCATTATCATGCTACCCTTGCTAATGTGCATCATCATCATTACACTGCCCCTGCTAATGTGCATGATTATCGTGCTGCCCTTGCTAATGTGCATCATCATGATTATCATGTTGCCCTTGCCATAAGGCACTAAGATCTATATCTCAGGATTGCTGTGTGTAACATAGTCCCTTCATCCGAGATTTTCATCTTCAGATCACTGTTGTATTACACTGTCCAATATGCTTAAGCAACTACAGAAAGACTGCTTCTTTCCATAGACAGCCTTGGATTTACCACGCTATCACCTACAACATTGTATTATAAACATGGATCCTTCACGCTGTAGTGTAACTGCTTTGCAGTGGCTAGGTCCAACCTTCTAGTTGTTCCATCAATATGTGATCCAGTATGACTACACCTTATAGCCATCGAGGTGTAGTCTTTTGACAAGGATACCACCTTAATTCAATGTGGATCTATCACCCTTGAGTGCGGGTCCTTATACCCGAGTTCACTTCATATGCCGATACCTTATGCTTAGACTGCAGCTACCATACTTGACTGTAGCTGCTGGGGTTCACCTTCCTCCATTGACTGCGGGTTACTGCGGCTCCACTTCCATGCTGGACTGTGGTTATGATTGCAGCTTCATGACCTGCGTATTAGGCTACTGGTCAACATATTAGGGCCTCCGTATAAGGCTTCTGGACAACGTATTTAGGGCCTCCGTATAATACATTTGGACAATGTAATAGGGTCTCTATATAAGACATCTAGACAACGTATTTAGGGCATCACTTGACTATGTTCAGGGCTACTCCATTGACAGCATGTAGGGACCTTCATGACCTGTGTATGTCTTCATTTACAATGGATAAGGTTAGGGCATCATCTCCAGCTAGGGCTCCTTCTAGGCTAGCGCATTCTTTTGTTCTCTCTGTCTCCAAAAACTCAAGACGTGGAGAGGAGATCACCTCAAGAATATGTGTCTAAAATGACTTCAAGTCCTCACCAATTTATACTAAAATGTGGATGATGAATAGACACGTCTATTGGGCTTCTGAGCCTACTCAAGTTGCTAGCCGACTTGACAATTTGATTTATAACATAAATAAATTCATAACTTCATAAATACTTATTGGAATTGGATAATGTTTAGATTAATCCTACACCTCTCGATGAGAGGGATCCAATAAAAATATCAGCTGCCGTAAATAAGATGACCCACATGGAGTTTGGCCCTAGTTTCCAATTTTAACACTCCCTCTCAACTAGGGAGAACTCCATCCACTGATCCATACATCCAACTGTACTTTCTCTACCATCAGTGCCCTGCACTGCTCTACTTAGCTCTTGCTGGCTCTGCTCTCTGCTCAGCTTTGCTGGCTCTGCTCTGCTTTGCTCAGCTCTACTTAGCTCTACTAGCTCTGCTCTGCTTTTCTCAGCTTTGCTGGCTCTGCTTAGCTCTTGTTGGCTCTGCTTAGCTCTTGCTGGCTCTGCTCTGCTCTGCTGAACTATGAAGAAGAAGAATTGATCGAGAATGTGTCATACAATTCTCCACTGACCTGAAGTTAGTCTCAGAGTGTGTATCACTGGTCCCAGACTAGTCCTCAACCGACCCGAAGTCAATTTCATAGTAAGTACAACTCCTACGACTGGTCCCAGACCAGTACTCTACTGACTTGAAGTCAGTCTCAGAGTATGTACCACAGGTCCCAGACCAGTTCTCTACTGACCCAAAGTCAGTGTCATAGTGGGTAAAACTCCTACCACTGGTCCTAGACCAGTATCATTGATCCCAAATCAATGAAGGTCATCCTAGCATAGGGAGTATGGTAGATACAATGATGCATCCATCGGTACTACTATGGCACCTATCCTCATTTCCTTGCTCATTGATCAGATGAGAGGTACTTCCCATGAGTCCCAGACTGCATGGGTAGGATGCCTTGATAGGAGAACTAATCATCTTGCTACACAATCATCATGGAGAACACATCATCCAGACCTCACAAGAGAACTAATCATCCTGCTACATAATCGTCATGGAGAACACATCATCCAAACCTCACAGGAGAGCTAATCATCCTGCTACACAATCATCATGGAGAACACATCATCCAGACCTCACAGGAGAACTAATAATCCTGCTACACAATCGTCATGGAGAACACATCATCCAGACCTCACAGGAGAACTAATCATCTTGCTACATAGGAGAGCGAATCATCCTGTCCACAAGAGAGCGAATCATCTTGTTCGTAGGAGAGCGAATCATCTTGTCCACAGGAGAGTGAATCATCCTGTCCCACAAGAGAGTGAATCATCTTATCCCAGTGCACACCACTAGAGGAGGGTGAGTCACCCTGTGGTTGAATGTTGCTCCAGTAAGAACCGCAAGCCCCCAGAGCTCCTAGAGTTCAATGTATGCAACATGCAGGACCCTTTTACAAGGGTCTCTTGATGACTCCAAGTCATTTGGGAAAATCACAAATTTGATCTTTCCCCGGGGCTTTAACAAAGTGTAGCGACCTGTACATCATCTCAGTGCGATGGAGCCTCCTTGCTCACTAACTTACCATATCCCAGATAAGGTAGTATCTGATGTCTATATGCTGGAATAATCATTGAACACGGGATTCCTCAATAATCGAATCCCACCTCTGGTTGTCACAGAGAATCACAGTGGTATTCATCATGTGTACTCAATTAAGAGTTTCCACAACCAAGCAACTTCATACGAGGTCATACTCGTAGTTATGTATCTAGTCTCAATGGTACTTATAACAACTGACTTTTGCTTCCTACTCATTCATGATATTGAAGCAGAATACAAAGAGAACCAACACTGAAAAGTGCTCTAGTGATCCTCCACACTGCCTGCCCAGTCAGCATTTGAATAATCATGCAGTTTTCATATTTTCAGCAGTGCATCTCAATCCATGAGAGATTGTGCCCCGAAGATATCTCAGAAGATTCTTGGCACCAATCTAGTGAGTCTCAACCAAATATGAGCTCACCATGCTAACTGCAAAACATATGTCCAGAATCCAACTCCCTCTTACTTCTGCAAATGAGAGGGTCTGCACCTATCAGAAATAGTTCGTCCGCATAAGGTGCCAGTATGAGAGATCTATCATCCACAACCTTCGAGTAATGGTTTGGATTGGTTTCACTCCTAGTGAATCTCAGCTTCATCAAACAACTATCAATCCTCTCATACTATGCCTGGGGTGTTTTGCTTCAGGCCATAGAGGGTTTTCTTCCAACTGTATACATGAGATTCTCGTTCATGAATCTCAAACTCCATGAGTTGTTCCAAACCTGTGGACTTGATACATGAGGGGAATGGTCCCCTTGTAAGATTTTCCTTCGATACATCTTAGACATGTACCTTCATGCTCTTTTTGAATTTAGGCATCCCGGTCACCATCTGACTCACAGACCTCTGGTGCTGAGTCAATGGACATGGTCCCCAGTGGACTTGATACAACCCTGAACTCTAAAACATCTTTGAAAAATATATTTTTCAAACACGTACCTTTACATTGATGAGTGCCACTGTGAAACCTTTGACTTCCATTTTCAAGATGGACACCAAGTTCTTCTTGTGATCAGGTACATAAAAGACATTCTGGGGTTCCTTGCTTTCTTTGAAGAGGCAACCATTTCCTTGATGACCTGAATTACTTATCATTCCTCTAACCATTGAAGATGTCCCTGGAATGATTATTATCTTCATCAAGAGATGTGTCCCTGTCCTTCAGACACTCCTTCACATGATGGCTGAACTTATTGCAACCAAGGCATCTGCCTTTCCTTCCACCCTTAGATCCGAGCTTCCTAATGAAGTGATCTTAAGTAGGCCATTAGAAACTTCTGTTGTGCCATTCTGATAATATTCTCTACTTCGATTTCACATTGGGTGAATTGGAAAAGGGGCGAGGAACCCATTGATCCTTTTGTCCTGTCCCAACTGTCTTCGGTGATTGTTCTTTCACTCTTTCTTGGGCATTGTACTCACCTCAACTCTGATACCATGTTAAGTTTAGGTATGTTCTATGCCAGAGAAATTTATTTAAATTTTCATAGTTAGCAATCACATCAGCATTAAAGTAAACTACAAATAGAACATAAATATAAATCGCAGAAGACAAGCCAAGACAAGGGGACACAAGATGTGGCGCCAGCCAGGGACAAACCCCAATATGGGGAAACCCTTGATCAATTCTTCTTTTATGTTCTTCAAAGTTTAGCACAGAAAGTGAGAGAGATAGTACATTTACAATAGAAGTTAGTATTTTGACTTTTGATATCGCATGAGATCAGTTGAAGACATATTTCTTCAACTGATTCTCTAAGGTGACTCCTTCACCTATCTTAGTGCTGCATCTCATCCATTTGCTGCACCTTACCATGTATCACCATCATGCTACATCATGCTCTCTCAGTCATCATCATGATGTGAGACTGTTCATGCTTTGCTTTCATCATCATGCTGCCCATTATGCTGCATCTTTCATCATCATGTACCTCCTTGCTAATGTGCATCATTCATTACCATGCTACCCTTGCTAATGTGCATCATCATCATTATGCTGCCCCTGCTAATGTGCATGAATATCATGTTGCACTTGCTAATGTGCATCATCATGATTATCATGCTGCCCTTGCCATAAGGCACTGAGATCTATATCTCAGGATTATTGTGTGTAACATAGTCCCTTCGTCCGACATTTTCATCTTCAGATCATTGGTGTATTACACTATCCAATATGCTTAAGCAGTTACAAAAATATTGCTTCTTTCCATAGACAACCTTGGATTTACAACACTGTCACCTACAACTTTGTATTATAAACATGGATCCTTCACACTGTAGTGTAACTGCTTTGCAGTGGCTAGGTCCAACCTTCTAGCTGTTCCATAAATCTGTGATCTAGTATGACTGCACCTTATAGCCATCGAGGTGTAGTCTTTTGACAAGGATACCACCTTAATTCAATGCAGATCTATCACCCTTGAGTGTAGGTCCCTGTACTCGAGTTCACTTCATATGCCGATACCTTATGCTTAGACTATGGCTACCATACTTGACTGTGGCTGTTGCAGCTGACCTTCATCCATTGGCTGCGGCTTATTGCAGCTCCAATTCCATGTTGGACTGTGGTTATGACTGCAGCTTCATGACCTACGTATTAGGCTACTGGTCAGCATATTAGGGCCTCCGTATAAGGCTTCTGGACAACATATTTAGGGCCTCCGTATAATACATCTGGACAGTGTAATAGGGTCTCCGTATAAGGCACCTGGACAACATATTTACGGCATCACTTGACTATGTTTAGGGTTGTTCCATTGATAGTGTGTAGGGACCTTCATGGCCTACGTATGTCTTCATTTACAGCGGATAAGGTTAGGGCATCATCTCCAGCTAGGGCTCCTTCTAGGCTAGCGTATTCTTTTGTTCTCTCCTTCTCCAAAAACCAAAGACATGGAGAGGAGATCACTTCAAGAATACATGTCTAAAATGACTTCAAGTCCTCACCAATTTATGCTAAAACGTGGATGATGAATAGACATGTCTATTGGGCTTCTGAGCCTACTCAAGTCGTTGGCTGACTTGACAATTTGATTTATAACATAAATAAATTCATAACTTCATAAATATTTAACAGAATTAGATGATCGTTAGATCAATCCTACACCTCTCGATGAGACGGAACCAATAAAAATATTAGTTTCCATAAATAAGATGACCCACATGGAGTTTGGCCCTACTTTCCAATTTTAACATGCACCCAATGAGTAGTCCCACCCAAAATCTGAGTAAAAACTTAGGGAGCTAAGTTGAAAATACAAGTTGAAAAAGTAGTTTTATTATTTTATTATCTTTTAATATTTTTACCTTTTCACTCCAAAAATGGTGAATCATCCCCCATGGCTGAAATCATCATCTTGAATCCTATTGGTTCTTATATGTTTATTTTGGTTGCAAATTTTTCTTAGGAGGCCCATTTTAGACCTCAAAATTCCCATAGTGAGTTGTTAACAGACACGAGAGAAATCATCGATGATGTTAATGGCTCTCAAGCTACTCTACTATAATCCGTATGGTTTGAATGAATGAGTTGATGTCGAACACCACACAAAATATTTCAGTCGAAGGCCAATGAAATAAACCTATCGCCGAAAGCGATGAAACTTGCCATTGATGTATGCAAACACCAAGGTAACAATGGGTGTTTCTAAGTCAACTTGTTGGATAATGAGTTGATGTCGATAGGAAGTGACCCATGATAGGAAGGCCTTGATGTATCCCCCATCAACGACACGAAAAAAGTATCATGATTTGAGACAAAATGATCAGAATGATGTTGATACGAAGCTAGATCAGGAAAGGAAAACATGGAATGAGTTGGAAACATTGACCTAAAACCAAAAGTAAAGGCTTTGAAACGATATGATAAACCAAAAGAAAAGCATGTTTACTAAGCCAAAAACCATGGAGATGAAGTGGAAGAGTGTCGTGTTCAAGAGCGATTCGCTACCATTAGAAAATGGAGTACCCTATTTTCCAAATTTCCCCAACCATACTAGTCAATATTTCTTTATTTCTTAACAATCTTGAAGAGGATAAAATATGTTTTATCTATAAGTTCATTCTTTGGATGAATCCCTCTGAGAATATTTAATGAACCCAAAAAAGGAGTGGTTCGGTCCCGTCATGAACAATAGTCCATCACTGTTTGATGTTTTAACGAGTCCAACGAAGGTTTAACTCGATATCTTTTTCATGTTTAGAGAGTTTGAAAAAGTGGCAGAAAAAAAAAACTCCAAATTTCCTTTTTGTAAATAGTCCCTTAGGTCTAAAAAGGAAGAAAATAATACCCAAGGGAACTTCTTAGCCATGTCTAACCAATGTATTCCTTTTTCATAAGTACTCTATCTCATTCCGGAAAAATGTTAAAGTTATACTAAATAGACGTCTTTTCATTTACTTTAACAAGTTTGAAAAGACAAGTTCTTGAAAATCTTTTCATATTGTGGGAGTTTGAAAAGAGATGAAAGAGGACTCCACCTAGAGGAATGAGTGGTATAAAAAGATAGCAATTGGTTCCGGTGATTTTGGAATTTTTCAAAATATGTAGAGGTCAATAGGTTGGCTAATATGACCACTCATTGCAACGGTTCCTCATGAAAGGGTAAAAACCAAGTGAAAGCGTCTAATCATTAAAGCAAATGGTGACAATGGAATGAGAAAACCAAGGCTCATCTAGAAAAAACGAGTTGATAAAAATGACAATCACGAGAAGTAAAGTGGGAATGGTTTCATTTTTACAAAATCTTGAAACATGAGAAACTATGTTTGAAATTGGTTTTTTTTTTACACAAGCTTGAAACAAAGGAAAACTATGCTTGAAATAAGTTTGCATGCCCATAGCATGATGACTCAATTCGAGGTACATGCCCCCCAAACTTCATTTCATGCACCTAAGTAGACCACTAGTGAATAACAGATTGATGGAATGAAGGTTCATTTAAGACTCAAATGGGAATTTATGAGATCTAATCAAAGACTCAAATTGGAAGGGGATTTGTTTCATTTTTTAACGAGATTTACACAAGAAAATAACTCTGCTCATGGCACCTTGTTTCATTTTTAATGGGCTTGACAAAATAAAACAAACTCTGTTACGAGAACATGTGGTTGCCAATTTGTTATGCAAAATCTGTGACTACGGACAAAAGTATCTTCCTTAGGCTTGGTGGACTGACCTAGAACAACAAGAAGACAAAGGGAGTAATATTTTCCTTAAAGTAAATAGATAATAGGTGAATCATAGGTGGAATATGTTGTATGCTTCACTCCTTCCTTGGATTGAATGATCTGATCCTAGCTCCTATTGCTATTATTAGAACCTACAAAGTCAGATAACACAAGCCAACAATCCACAAAATCTATGTAGCATCCTCTAATCATTGTATTCAATAGATCAACATGGTATTGAAATATATGAAACCATAACATCATATATAAGAAAAAAATAACTCTTTTCATTAATAGAAATGGAGTGAGTTACAACCAAAAATAGGTGTTGATCTTGTAAAAGAGCTCCTCCAACTTTACTTGTCCTTTCGTTGTCACAAAGTGCACCTCTAATCACCCTAATGCATGGAAAGGTATCTTTTACATTAACATCATAAGGGTAGAATCACTCCCCAAAATCCAACCCCTTGCCTATGGATGGTAGTAAATATACAGGCGAAGGAGGTAGTTCATGAATTTTTATCCTTTTACCAGTTAGACTTTGAGATCCACCCTTGATGGGAGGATGAGCGCAAGGGATACAAGAGGAAAACTCCAAGGAAGGATATGATAGGATTCAAGAATTTTATCTACGGTAAATGGTTGCAATAGATCCTGGAAGCTTCTAGAAGAAGAGGCTTTGAGATTCTTTATCTTTTTCCCAAATTTCTAGAACCAATGCACGTGCATAGTGGAACAACTTATAGGTGATCAACACAGGCCATAGTGGAGTAACTGAGTAGTCAACACTATCCAGTTGGAGGCCAAGGAGCGTTTGTTCTTAAAATGACTGAAACAAAGTGGTTTCAAGAAGAAACTCAGGGAGTAGAATGATTCATGCTTAGGGATTTTGGGAAGGATGATGAAAATGAGGTCAAAGGATGTTGATAGATCCAGTTAAAGGCTTATTGACCAGATGTGACAAAATGGCCTATAACAATGTTAGTTATCCCTACAACTCGAGGACCATTGGGAAACATTCCTTCTCCCTGGTGAGGGATAAGATATTTGTGGCTAGAAGATGAACCCTAAAGGTGTTGTACCAGTAAAATAAATCGTTAATAATAAAACCCACCAACAAAAATTAACTCTATTCAATAAAGAATATTACTAGCACAATGTGTAGCATAAACCTGTAGCAATAAAACTAAATAGTCGTATAAAAATGCAATGCATGACAACTAGTGGATACAACAAGAACCTTATTTAACTCTAATGAAGATAGCAAGAAGAATTATAACTTGACTCGAAATCTAACATATATAATAGCCACGGAGTATAGAAAAACTTAATATATTTACCTCGTTCTAGGAATAAACTGTCATGAAACCAGGTCACAAAAAGATAGAAAAGAGAGATCCATGCCTTAGAATTCAGCCTCTTCGAGGGGGCAACCTCCTTTACATTACATAAATGAGGAATTCTTGGATGATTCAAATGACAAAACCTCATTTCTATATATAGGAGTCTAAGGAGTCACAATATAACCTAGTCGACCTAACAATAATAATATAAAGCCACAAAAATAACAATAGAGGGATTCTATGGGGCACAGTAATAACAATATGGGGATAATATGGGCACAAAAATATTAATAAGGGATAGAAATACAATAGTAATGGGGTAGTCACTAGTATTATAGGGACCCAACATGCTCCTCTCCTTGAAAAAAAGTGTTGTCCTCAACGCTTCAGTAGTTCTGGATGCTTCTGTATAAAATTCTCATCCTCCCATGTGGAATATTTAGTGGATAAGTTCTTCCACTTGATAAGATAATCCGAAATTGATCGATTTCGTAACTGTCGAGTTCTTGTTTCTGTGACTGCTTCTGGTTCCAATATAATTTATCCTTCCTCGTCAAGTTCTCGCAATATTTTTTGAATTGGGAGCTTGTCGCCTATAACCTTCTTTAAACATGAAACATGGAAAACTGGGTGCAATCAAGAAGTTGCAGGAAGCTCCAATTTGTATGCCATAGTACCAATCTTTTGCAACACCTTGTACGGACCATAATACTTTGGTGATAATTTATTATCCTTCTTAGCTTTCTTGAGGGACATTTTCTTATATGGTTGTAGCTGTAGGAATACCCAATCACCTACATCAAAAATTCTTTCACTGCGATGTTGATCTGCCTGTTGTTTCATTCTATTCTGTGCCAACACAAGGTTATCGTTTAAGAGTTGGAGGACATGTTGTTGATGTTCAATGTGATGTTCAACTGCTTGAACCTTAGAATTCTCTCTTAAATATGATGTGATGGATGGTGGCTGATATCCATAAAGTGCCATAAATGGGGTCATTTTTGTTGCTATATGGAAGGAAGTGTTATACCACCATTTAGCCAGAGGAAACCATTTGACCCATTGTGTCTGTTTATCAGATACAAAGCAACAAAGATATCCTTCCAAACATTTGTTTACTATCTCAGTTTTCCCATCAGATTGAGGATGATAAGATGAGCTATGAGCTAACTGAGTACCAAGACAAGAAAATAATTTTGTCCAAAAATTTCCAGTGAAAATGGGATCTCTGTCACTTACAATAATCTTTAGGTTTCCATGTAGCTTTTGAATTGTTTCCTTAAATGCAGTAGAAACTGTACTAGATTTAAATGGATGTGATAATGCAAAAAAGTGTGCATACTTGGTAAGTCTGTCAACTACGACCATGATGACACTCTTCCCCTTAGACTTGGGTAAACCTGTGATAAAATCCATTGAAACCTCCTCCCAACGTTGGCTTGGAATGGATAAAGGTTGTAATAGACTCGATGTCTAAATTGTTTCAACTTTATTTTGTTGGCAAACCAAACATTCCGCCACAAACTTTTGAATATCTGATTTAAGGCCCTCCCAAAAAAATTCCTTCTTAACCCTTTTTTTTTAGCTGGGAATTCTTACAGAGGTATAAGCGATCTTTGTACCATAACGAATCATTTTGCTAACTAAATGTATCAGACGTACTGGAGTCTTGTTGTAACTTTCGAATAAGTGCCCACACTTCTTTGTCATTCTTCCATTCCTCCCTTGCTTCGTTTATCCAATTTGGTTGGATATAGAAATGGCGCACAACAATGCTTCCACATCCTCATCCTTTCTTGAGAGTGCATCTGCCACCACATTTTGCTTCCCTTTTTTGTAGATGACTTCAAAGTCATAACCCAACATCTTTGTGACCCACTTTTGTTGCTCTTCAGAGGATAATATTTGTTCTAAAAAGTATTTAAGGCTATCATGATCTGTTTTTACCTTGAAATGTCTTCCCATTAGGTAGGGTCGCCATTTCTTAAGTGCATGGAGTATTGCCAACATTTCCTTCTCATAAATAGCTTTGTGTAAAAACTTTCCCTTGATTGGATGACTTTCGAAAGCAATAGGTCTTTCATCTTGCATTAAAATAGTACCAATTCCATTTCCTGAAGCATCACATTCCACAATAAAGATTTTTGTGAAGTCTGGTGTAGCTAAGACCAGTGCTTGGCACATTGCCTCTTTAAGACGCTCGAAGGCCTTTGTTGCTTCTGGAGTCCATGAAAATGCATATTTCTTCAATAATGTTGTTAGAGGTGCTGCTATTCTCCCATAATTCTTAACAAACTTGCGATAATACCAAATGTTATGAAACCAACTCACAAAAAGATAGAAAAGAGAGATCCACGCCTTACAATTCAACCTCTTCGAGGGGGAAACCTCCTTTACATTACATAAATGAGAAATTCTTGGATGATTCAAATGACAAAACCTCCTTTCTATATATAGGAGTCTAAGGAGTCACAATATAACCTAGCCGACCTAACAATAATAATATAAAGCCACAAAAATAACAATAGAGGGATTCTATGGGGCACAGTAATAACAATATGGGGACAATAGGGGCACAACAATATTAATAAGGGATAAAACTACAATAGTAATGGGGTAATCATTAATATTATAGGGACCCAACATAAACACATGCAAATTAGGAATATGAACCACAATTGAAACCGCTAAAATAGTAGTTAACATATTATATCAGAGCGATAAGTCACAAGAGAAATAAATCAAATTGGTTGTGTTAATTTAAAGGTCAAATACATTGTGCACAGTCAACCGTAGTTCATACATTGAATTGTCTACCAGACTTCGTCCCAAACTAATTCCTAATTATAAAAGCTTTGGAATTCATAACATAACACAAAGATAATTACAACCCTAAATACAAGTAAAATAATCATAATGAGATGACTAGAGCTTGTGACTTCATTTCAATAGAGCTTTGAGAGCCGATAAGAGCCTGACAGAAAATCATCAATTTAAAAGGAGGTTTAGGAACCCTCTAGAGTAAGTGTAGGAGCTACAAGCAAAAATGCAGAGAATTATTTCGAACCCCAAATTCTATACCTACAAGAAACCGAGAGCTATGATATTATAGGCATAATACTACTGCCACAGTTGGTCGATGGAAACATGCACATACCCTTGATAATATTATGTTAAGTGGAAAATAAAAGAAACTAACTTGAATTATAGCAGGTAGGGGCATCATTACCTAAATTATTTTGTGTGAGCTTGGGCGCTGATGACAAACCTCGCACCAAAATAAAGAAAAGAGATTAGGACTTGGTATGAAAGGGTTTAGCTGAGACCTTGCCAAAAGAATAGAGACACTGAATAACAACAATATAGGCTAAAAACCCTTCCCTAGAAGCTTGAACATGGCCTCATACCCTCATACCCAATGTTATAGAACCAAATTACAACCTTCCATGGCACCTGAGTAAGTCGACAAAAAGAACAATGTTGTATCAAAGGACCTAAGAAAGGAAAGGGCAACATGAAATCACATGGTAACAGAAATAGAGTGGTTTAGATCACTTGAAGGGTAGAAATTTGAATTGGCCCAGAACACTCAGGTGAAGTAGTTGCAAAGGAAAGTGTTAAGAAGTAGAATGATAGTGTCGGAGAGGAGCCGAGAGAGGGACAATTACCATTAACTGACCTTCCACAACCGACATTGTTCGATGAGAAACCTAGCACATGAACGGTGTGGATCAATCCACCTGTAAAGCACCAATCATTTCAATTTTGCAACAAGGTTGTCTCTAGAGGGTTCTTAATGCTTCCAGGGTTAATCAATGACCAGAGGCAAGTAACTTGGGTACAAGATTGAATATTACCGCATAGGGTTACACCAGAGCATAGTGTATGTGAAATTTCCATGTATTATGGTCAGACCATATGTCAATCAACACATTAAACCATGTTAAATATGTGAACCAAAAGCTACAACTCCATTTGATATTTCATAATAATTATTGTTGCTTGTACATGGTTATGTATTTATATAAATGAAAAGAAAAATTAATATGGGTAAATTGTGTTTTTTTGTTATGAGGACTGATAGTAAATTTATTAAAAATTAAAAATATTTTATTATATTTTAAAATAAAAATATTTTATTATATTTTAAAATAAAAATATTATATTTGAGATCTAAAATCCACCAATGTTAAATTAATTATTTTACTTTAATTATTTCACCCTTTCTCACAAACATAATTCCACTTCGTACTCTCTGATAAAACCAATGTGTAATTTATATTTTGTTTATACATAATAATTATATCAATTTTTAATATGACTAATACTGACCATAGATTATATCTTTTAAATTTTAAATGTTAAACTTGTACAATTGACAAAGATATCTACCGTATACTGGATTTTAGAGCTCCTCTCGATGCAACAATAAGAAATAAAAATCTTACTAACAATTGTATTAGCGTGGCTAACAAAAATCATTTCAACTATTAGTCACACTACACCTTTAGAAAGTGGATTTAGGGTTTGTAGAATATTAACTTGGTATGCAAGCTAGAGATTTATAACTAACACACGTGTGATATAGTCATCAAATTTAAATAGAAATATCATGCCATGGGAAATTTTATAAACCTTTTTTATTCGTATTGGAATTTTTTTGATTTGGAATTTGAATAAGTACTAAAGTGTAATGTTTAATTCTTTTTATATTATATAGAACATTTTTTTCTTTCTCCGTAAAACTAATTCTATTAAGAGGACATATGGTACAAAATGAAGTTACAACCAAGAGAAGCAAGAAAACGGGCAGCCGGAAATGATAGACTATCCACCTCGGCCCCTAAGAGAAAACAAGAAGAGAGCAGTGCTAAGCAAGAAGTAACAAGAAGAACAGAGTAACAAGAACAGAACAAAGGATTCTACCCAACGTGGGTAGAATCAACTATTCGGCATTTTTTTCTTTCTTTTTACCAACTTTGACCCAACCAAGATGACTCTACTGAGCTGGCATGATTTGCAAACTGAGCTGGGCTGACGGAGAGGTCTCCTTGTCTGAATCCGAGGGAGAGGACTCATGAGTTCTTTTCTGTGAGTTTGGTGGGCCAGTAGATTCCTCAGGACCAGTCGAGGGCGGATCCTGTGCCAGCTTTGCATCCATTCCTTCCGCATCCCCTTCCTCTTCATCTGATTTGGAATCAAAATCATCCAAATCATCCATGGGGGGAGGATCATGAGGTTTCCAGCTTTTGGATTTCGGCTTAGGATTGGCTTTCTTATTTTGGGCAGGCATCGAGGGACAAGTGATTGCTATAAATTAGAATTAGAATTAGTTTGGTGAGTAAGTATTAATTAGAGATACAAGTGTATATATTGATGAATGTTTGTAAATACTTAATATATAAATTAATTTGAGATATAGATGTAGTTTTGTATGGTTGACTCTAATGTAGAATTTGTATAGAAGTTTAAAAATTCTATAGAGTTTCAGCTTATATTGAGTATCATATAATTTATGGTGTAGTTGAGTATATAGAGGAATACATAAATTCTCACAATCTATTATTCTAATGTAAATCCATGCACTTTGTTTCAGTGTATAATTATATTTACAACATTCATCACTGGAAACAATTTTCAAGTGGTTTTTAAGGTATTCAATATTATATTGTCCATTGTAATTATTTAAAATATTGAAAAAATAATATGTTTGAGTATTTATAAGTTGTATATTCTTGAATTTTTTGCCATATTAAATTTTAAGCAATCAAATTTTTTCTATATCGAAGAGAATTTTCATTCGAATTTTGTAATTATGGTGTCATCTTGTGACACACAACAATGAAACATGCATCACTTCTCGGTAAAAGAGTATCAACTCATGATGTTCAAAATGAATACGATGTAAATTTCTCTAACTTGGAGAGTCATTGTGAATGATTCCCACTACATGCATTAGAAACCTTAGAGTATCCCAAAATGATCAAAAGAGCGGATGTAAAGCTAAAGACTTAGAGTGTCATTAGCAATGGAAACTTTGAGAGGGTCCATAGGCATGATTGACATGTTGTACGAAGACCCTTTGTCTTGGATTTCGATTCATAGTGTAGAGTAAGGAGGTGAAGATTGTAAGAAAGCACATTAGGAGGACGATGCATTTTCAAGTAGGATAGGGTGGGAAATTGATGAGGTCCACATAGTGGGATTCTTTATGGCACCACAAATTTGCAATACAATGATTGTTTTCATTGGGTAGGTCAATAATGGTGGTAGGGTGATCAAGGATGTGAGGCTTCCTTTAATGTAGGAACAAAATCCTTATCACCATTATGCGGGGCTTGGACATATGATGGGCATAGTCACAAATTATGAAGTTGGTTGTTTGAAACTATGCTTGGGTTGGGACAGATGACAATAGGCCATCTATGGTTAAGTAGTGATGGTGTAGCATCACATATGATGAACCGAGCATTACAACATTCAACACATTTGAAAATATCCTCGGATTGGGTTTAGTTGGGGCATGGCATTAAGGTATATTCTAGGTGATATGAGGATGTTGTTGGTCATGCCTAACTCATGAGGTCACACCACTGATATGAGGTGACTATGCGTCTTTAGTGGCATGGGATAAAATTTGGTGTCATGATAAATGGTGTCAGAGCTACTATGTAACATACCTAAAATTTACCATATCTTTGTTTTTAATATATATACATTACATTTGCTTATGGTTTTCAATCTTCCAAAATTTTCTCTTACATAATGGAACTTATATTCTAAATCTATATAGAATAATTTATATGTTTTTGCAATTTTTTTAATAATATCCTCTTCCTTACTTCACTAAGTTTACTTTCATTGTTCAATAGATTTATACGTATTAAGGTGAAGGGACCTTGTAACCCTTACCTCTCTCATCCCTATTTGATAGCGAAGAAATAGAAGTGTGGTCATGTCATAAACTTTATAGAACAACTAAAACAGTCTGACCCTCCTCGTATTTATGACAATAATGTATATGATGTGAATTATTTGATATGCAATTGTCTTTATGGTTTTCCCACGTGACTTGGCAACGTGGCTTCACTTCAATGGTGGCACCCCCCTTGCTCACATGGTCATTAGGTGTGAATGTTCTAGATGAATCTTGAGAACTAACAATAGGGATTAAGTAGTGGGTGGTTAGTTTAACTACCCTGTCCCCATCCCACTCTCAATGCCATTTGCAACTGACTCTGGTGAAAGTTTTCTCTACAACTGATAGGATTTTGACTTGGTTTTTGTTCAAGTTTTTGTGATAGACATCCCAACTGAATTTTCCTCCTCTCTTACCGAGCATGCATTTGCATTCTTACTCCATCGCAGATCTAGTAACCTTCTTGCCATGGTCTCCTCCCTCAAGGCTTTAACATTTCAACAATTACAGATAACAACCACACTTACCATTTTTTTTTCTTGTAAGGTTAGTTATATATTGCATGTCTTTTCTTAATCGCACATAATTTTGCAAGGTACTCTATAAATTTCCCCAAGCCCGATTCCTGAAGGAGTTGATGAGTTTTCTTCCTCAAGTTATTTTCCAAAAACATGTTCCAAGCATTATAAACTTTGCTTCATAGCCTCGAATTTGCACCTGGTTTCTTAATCAGCTTCAGGGCTTGCATTCAAGAAAGGGTAAAATTTCTTCTCTGAGGGAATTCCACTTCTCGGGCATTTTTGAGCAAGGTAATTAATCTATTTTACAAAGGCTCTAGGTATCCATTAATTTTTTTTCATTTCCCTTGCAACTCATTCGACTATTCCTATTCCTGTAATGTTATTTACACATAGGTGACGAATTTGGGATAAGCAAGGCTCCTACCCAGGTAAACAATCTTCCACTAAGTTATGGTTTTTTCCTTCTGGAAAGAAATGAGGTTTTTTTTACACTTATAGTTATGCCATTTCAATAAAATTTCCTTGTTTGCTACATGTTTATGTAAGCTCCTTCCAATTTTCCTAACAAAGTTCTCACCTTTTCCACTTGGACAATCTGCTAGGTACTCAAATTATCCAACCGCACCCTTTTCTTTTATACAGGTTTTATCTTGGTATTACAAGAGGGTTGAAAGAATACCCAATACGACCGTGGCCATGACCATTCTTGTTTCCAATTATTCTTCTAAATTGCAATTTTTTCCTTTGAAAGAAACTGGACCCCTCTAGGTTCACATATGTACTATTTTGGTTTAGACCCTTCCTGGAACATTTACTTATGTCTACCAAGGAGCAGATTACATTTGAATTCACTTATATATTAAAATTGTACGTAAATGATGCACTATTGATTTAATTTGTTGAGTGACTTCCATATTGAGGAAGGATTATGTTTTGTATATTACTTCTCAAAGTTTACTATAACAAATTTATATGTATGTGGAGATTATATAGATGTCTGGGAGTTTACTTTAATTTTTGTTATGTTTTTTGCACACTGATATTGTACATGAATATTTGGGAGAGAGATGGGTTTCTACATCAAATTCTTTCTGGGTGAATTTATTAGAGACTACAAAGGCCATTAATTTGTAGAGCATGTTTACTACACTCATTCTTTTTTATGCTAACTCTATTTACATATGTTTTTTATATAGCTATATATAGATATAATAATTTTCATTCCTCTTCAAGTTTTGTACCAAGTTATTTGGATTGGATTTGATATACTTTGTAATTTATATTTTATATCAGCTCATTATTAGAAATTACATCAGGTAGAATGGCTCTATTAGGTTTCATCTTTGTCATCATTCATTTATTTTACAATAGTCGAAGTTTTAGGTTGTATATACTCATTGAGAAATAATTTCTTTTATATATAGCTCTTTTATATAGCTATATATATAGATATAATAATTTTCATTCCTCTTCAAGTTTTCTACCCAGTTATTTGGATTGGATTTGATATACCTTGTAATTTATATTTTATATCAGCTCGTTATTAGAATTTACATTAGGTAGAACGGCTCTATTAGGTTTCATCTTTGTCATCATTCATTTATTTTACAATAGTCGAAGTTTTAGGTTGTATATATTCATTGAGATATATATATATATATATATATATATATATATATATATATATAATAATTTTCATTCCTCTTCGAGTTTTGTACTTAGTTATTTGGATTGGATTTGATATACTTTGTAATTTATATTTTATATCAACTCGTTATTATAAATTACAACAGGTAGAACAACGCTATTAAGTTTCATATTTGTCATCGTTCATTTCTTCTACAATAGTCGAAGTTTTAGGTTGTATATATTCATTGAGAAATAAACTAGAATTTGCACCAAATGCTGCAAAGGAAATGTTGTAAGTCAGTAGCGCATATGGAAGAAGAGCATAAATGAAAAAAATGTGATATGTTAGGTGATCTAACTACAGGAAAATTTGAATGAAAAAGTAAATGTAAATGTTAAATTTAATACAATCAAATAATCTATTAAAACCAAAGGCATGCACCACTTCATTCCAAAGTGCTTAATCCAAGAGCTTACTTTAATTAAAAATTGCATCCGAGACCGGAATTTTGTCTTTCATTGCCTCATCCAAACTGAACCATTCACCCTCATATGGTAATGGTTCCAGATCAAATTAACGCCATACGTGACTTACAAGGAGTGCAAAAGCATCAACTAAAGTGGATGAGCTTTCATCTAATCTTGAGATACACTTCTCAATGGTCTGATGCCTATCATTTGACATCATGTCTGATGTCGACTGGTATGTGGACAGTGGAGCCTGCAAACATACAAACTCTAACAAGAGTACCTTTAGTAGAACTTGGTGATGATGCCACGTATCCAGTTGCAAGAGTGGGATCCATCAAATGATATCCTTAAGCTTACTAAGTTATTGATGTTTTGTATGTACCTATCATAACTAAAAATCTCTTTCCAGTTTCAGTGATGATAGAGCTTACATATATGGCTAACTTTGAAGATCAACAAGTCCTCATCCTAAATTGCAAAGGGAATCCTATAATAACTTTAGGGCATGATAGTGACAACTTGTGTGAGCTTCAACAAAAGAGACTAGGTCACTTTCTCTAGTGAATGTTGCCAATATTAAAGAACATGGTGTGGGGATTGCAAATCTTCAAGGCTGAGAAGAAAGGAGTGTGCAAGGGTTGTGCACTTGGCAAGCATGTGAAGGATGTTTTCCTGGTAGTGAACATAGGTCAAGATGGGTTTCTGACCTAATCCACTCAAATGTATGTGGGCACATGTCTTCAACTTTTACTACGAATATTTTATTGATGATTCTTCTAGGAAGTCACAGACTTAATTCATGGAAACCAAGGACGAGGACTTTGAGAAGTTTCAAGAGTTTAAGGGTCTTGTAGAAAATCAAATAGTTATAAAGATTAAGTTGTTAAGGTACAACAATGGAGAGGAATATAACGCAAATGAGTTTGATACCTTCTGCACGAAAGAAAGAATCAAGAAAACGTTGATAGTTACCTACAATCCTCAGTAGATTAGGGTTGCGAAGAAGAGGAACATATCTATCATAAAATAGTCAAATCCATGATTCATGATCCAGTTCTTCTCATGTGTCTCTGTGTATAAACATGTCTTATCATTGTCTATATTTTGAATATGTATCCTCACAAAATTTTGAAGGATAAGACATCAATCGAGGAATTTAAAAGCATCAAGTAACACATATTTGATATTTTTACTTGTCCTATCTACATTCATATTCCAGATGAGAAAATGACCAAGTTGGAACCTTCTAGTTTGAAGGATATCTTTGTAGGTTAGAGTGAAACCTCAAAATCTTAGAGAATATACATTCCATCTCAACATAAACACAGGAAAATCATGAAACATGACTGTAGAATTGATAGCGGCATGATAATTAATTTTTATTTTCTCTTCATATGGTGTTAAGGTCCTTCAAGTTTTCCACGATTCTATGTGTGTGATCAAGTGGATCTAAGGGTTCTCTTCTCTACAAGAACTTCGAAGGAAAGGATCCTACTTCTAAAATCTACCTTTCCTCATTTTTTTCATCACATTTATCGTGAATGGAATGCCCAAGTGGATTATGTCTCAAAGAGGGCCTTGACAATGGAGGAAGGATACATTTTTTTTGAGGAATTTCAGGGCTTATCAAGGATTAGATCTAGAAAAATTGGTATTCTAATTGGTCATTAGCGGGAGGTTTTCCTTTAGGAGTAGGAAGTTTTTTGTTGATATTGGTCCATGTCACTGGGTGATTGTTTTTATTTCTATTAGTCAATACTTATAACTTGAGCTTTCTCTTCTAGGTTTGTTTCTTACCATACATAGATGTCCCTCCTCTTTATGAACAATTTTGTAAAATACTCTAAAGCAACAATACAACATTATGAACAAACTATAGTGATATAAATTAATGGTAAATATAAGATCCATCTTAAATACTTATAAGTTGAGCTTTCTCTTCTAGGTTTGTTTCTTAACATACATAGATGTCCCTCCTCTTTATGAACAATTTTGTAAAATACTCTAAAGAAACAATACAACATTATGAACAAACTATAGTGATATAAATTAATGGTAAATATAAGATCCATCTTAAATACGGATCTAACATGAGCTGAGAGGGATCCAATGAGCCGAGAGGGATCCAATTTCTTCACATGCAATTTTCTTTTATGAGCATACATTATTTAAATGTTTTGTATAGTTATTTATTTACTTACTTTTAGGTTTTTAAAAAAAATATTTTGGCCAACATGAGCAAAATTTCTTTTATGAGCATACACTATTTAAATGGTTTGTATAGTTATTATTATTTTAAGGTATTTAATTTTTTATTTTATTTTGGCCAACATGAGCAAACTGGAAATCATATGCTTAAACTAAAAATATAATCATTAGTCATTGAAAATCATAATAAATATATAAATCTACCAGATAGAAACTAAAAATTATATGCTTAAACTAAATATATATAGTATTAGTAATTAAAAATAGTAATAAATATATATATATATATATATATATATATATATATATATATATAGGAAACCATGATTATTGGCATTCTGCATTTCAAACCATCTATTTAGCTGGCTTGATTTGTCCATATTTGTCAGAACAAACCTTTTGGTCATCGCCATAAACCAGGCGAGTGTTTGGCTACTGTTCAAGTCCACCTCGATCGGGACGGCGTGGAAACAACTCCAACATTTGAAATTTATTTCTACAACTACCCAAATACTTCATAACTACAAAATTCCATCTTCCCTCCCCTGGATCTACAATCTCCATATCATATGAAACATGTAAAGTGTACATATAATTATGAAGCTTTTAACCAATGCCAATAGAAAAAAGAAAATACACTTACATCTGTTATGCTTTTTATCTGTTTGCATTTGGAATCGGAGAGTGTGGTCTCAAATGAATCTGAAATTTAGTTTTAGTCACAAGAATTAGAGAAGATAAATAAATAAACAGTTAAACATTTAATGTTAAAATATTTGTTATTTTATTTGTTTTTGTATATATATATATATATATATATATATTACCACGTACTTTCATTCACATACCTCTTAAATATTTTATCACATACCTATTTCACTTAGCGAGTGTGATAATTCTGGGCATTGGTTGGCTTTTATCTTTGCTTGCGAAGTGTTTTTATCCCATTACTTATATTAGTTTGGATTTTCAATGTTCTATGTCATGGTTTAATTTTGTGAGTCCTCGAGTGTTGCAAAGTTTTGTCTGTCCTTCGAGTGTTGTAAAGTCATTTTATCCATAAACAAAAAAATGTAAAGCACGAACTGAAACCCAAACGAACTAGCTGATAGAGACTTTGATCTCCTCCTTGGATTGAACTGGAAATGGGCCAAAGATCTCAGGATTGTAGATGGGAGGATTTTTACAACTGCCATTACACTCAGTGGAAGATTTTGACGAAGACTTGAGCACCAAATTTGGCAGAAAAACACCCACTTCCGCTGGGATATTTATGGATATCCCATTACTTAAGTGTAAACTCAAAGCTAAATAATCAACTGGGTATTTCATGAAATTTATAATGTAGAGAGATTTCGATGGTTTAAAGAACTTCATATCTTTCTTTTGAATGGTTTAATTTTATTGTATGTACATTTGATAAATCAATTTTTTTTTTATTTATAATTTCATCTTTGCCATCATTCATTTCTTCTACAATAGTGAAAGCTTTAGGTTGGACATATTCATTGAGAAATAAATTAGCCGTATTATCCATTGTAGGTAAGTGTTTTCACAATAATTTGATGAAAGTTTAATTTGATTAATATGTACATTTGATAAATCAAATTTTTTATTATAATTTCATCTTTGTCATCATTCATTAATTTCTTCTACAATAGAGAAAGCTTTAGGTTGTACATATTCATTGAGAAATAAATTAGCCATATTATCCATTGTAGGTAAGTGTTTTCACAATAATTCATTTCATGAAATTTTTAATGCATAGATATTTTAGATAGTTAAAGAGATTTTAGATAGTTAAAGAATTTTGTGTCTTTCTTTTGAATGATTTAATTTGATTAATATGTACATTTTATGAATCAATTTTTTTTATTTATAGTTTGGAGTTGCTAATGTTCATACTTTTGCAATCCAATTTTTTATTTTGAAATATTGATATTTACATATTAGAAAATAAGCATCACACTTATAAAATATTAGGTTTTAAATTATAAATCCAAAGCATATGAACTGATCCTCACCAAACAATTAGTAAAAGCTAAGGTTATTAAATTTGTCTATTCTTTTTTTTGCTGAAGCAAGAGTCGGTCCTTATATTCAAAAGAATTGGAAAAATGAATTACATAAAATACAACAAACCCAAAGGCGAAGTGGGCCAAAGAGTTAACTAGCTGCACCAAGCCTTGGGTGCCGAGCCAAAGGCTCAAAAACTGGGCCAAGGGCCCACAAACCTAACTACAAGACCTTCAAGATTCCATCAAGCACTAAGACTGTCTGATCTGCCTTCAGAGATCTAACAGACCAGGCACATATCGGAACAAAAACATGCACACCCTTTAATTCCTGAATCGGACCCGATGAGGAAATAAAGCCCGTTATAAAAGGATTTTGAGTCCGCCTGGGGGGATAACCCTCGAGCATGTAGTCTGCCCGAAATCCACCGATCCCAACCTTGAAGTGAAACAAGCATGGACGATACCCGCTCCTAGACCCGAAGTCATACAAAGCCATGGTAACCTCCTTACAAGTTGCCCGACGATATTCTAGGCTGGCTTCCAATCTGCCTAACTACTAGCTCATTAACCGTCGCTCGGAAAAGATGATTTTTCTTTATAGAATTGAGATTTTCGGAAAAGACTCAGCTTTTAAAGAATATATTTATCTTTAGGGAAATTAGTTTCATGAAAAGAGTCGTCTTTTAAATTGAATATCGCCCGATAACTTTGGGGATGAAGTGTTCTGAGAACAATATCCCACCCGAAGACAAGATAACCATGCATGGCTTCACCACAAAAAATCAAAATTCCCCTGTTACCTTTAGTCAACATCCTTTTAGTTTCCCCTGCTTTGATGGAGCTTCCTGTCTGAGACACTCTTCCCTCAATCTGCATTGGGGGGTCTCTATCAAATCATAAACTTTATCGCTTTTAGCACAACACATGCCTTCATTAGCTAAAATGTCTGCTACTTTGTTAGTTGTTCGGCGTACATGAGTAAAACTAAGGGTTCTCATGTTCTGCAAGTGGGATTGTAATGCAGGAGCATCCAGCTAAGGGAGGTCATGGCTGGAGTATTTATCTTTGCAGACTAGAAGGAGTTTTCAGTTAGTTTTTCTTATTCCATTTAAATTTCTAGTTAACACATTCAGGACCTTATGTTAAGTTTAAAGGCTGTCCCAACCCACTATTTATTTTTTATTTATGTTCTTTTTATTTTTGTTTCAAATCTACTTTAGAATACAGTCAAGAATGAACAGTTATCAATGAATAACTAAAATGTAACTACTGACAGTTTAAATAACTGTACAGTGATCTTTAAGAGAAAAAGGGAAAAGCCACTAGAAGGATCATCATAGTATTGAATAGAAAAGAACCATGAAAAAATTTTGAGGAGAAGAAAATCTAAGTCCATACATAAAATTGCAGCCTACAATTATTTAAATTAAATTACAGTGGAAAGAAGAAAAGGCAGTCGAGTCCCAATGAAAAAACATAGAGGGTTGCAGAAAAGTCGAATACCACAAATATCTATAGGTACCCATAGAACTCGTAACATTTCCAATTACCATTTACTTTTCAAAAATATGTGTATATATATAGATATCAAAATTTACAGTCTAAGATATAGTTATAAAAACAAGCTATGACATAGAGATCCTCCGTAACAATGCCAAATACAATTACCATAGAGTCAACATAAATACAATTCAAAAGTTAACAGCACGGAGGCATAAATACACAAGCCATGACACAGTGAGGTCGAAGCCACAACCCTCGACAATAGACCCAGAGAAGACTGCCAACAACAAATGCTTCGAATAGACAGATAGAGAAACAACAAGGAGCGACCCTACCCGATACAAGTGTAGGTGTCAGGGCACGAGACCAGCAATCGGTGAGCCCAGCCATTTACTTGCATGGCCACCAAACATGGCCATTAGAACCTAGAAAATAGAGCCATAAAAACAAGTAATGAAAATAGAGGCAACGGTTTAAGGGGAGACCACTTACCAAAGGAGCCGAGCCCATGCGAACGAGGGAGGAAGCCGTGGACCAAGGCCACAGTCGCCAGAGCGCCCACTACTCACAAGGAGTGAGAAGAGTTAGTGACAGAAGCAAACAAACAGAATCATAAAACATGGAGGGAGAGTTTACCTCTACTCGAATGCCGGATGGAAGCTGAGAGTCGAGCCACCCACAACCGTGATCTGCAACAAAACGACAAAATTATAGTCAAACCATGAGGCGAAAGCCTTGAAGATGAAAACATAAATGAAACCACACAACGATGGACAAATTTACAGAGCCGAAGCAACCCAGAAGTATAGCTGAAGTAGCGCTCGCAGAGCCACCAGATAGTTAGCCAACACAGGACAGAAGCCGAGCGTTTCATGGCCACGAAACTGAGTTTCAAACTAACACAAAAAACCAACAAATAGAGGAACATCGTAGCCACAGTTGAGCCATACGGCCAGGGAAAGACCAGCGGATAGCTAACCACCAACATAACCAGAGCTTGCATATAGAAACCCTCACAGAGAATCATCCCGAGAATAGGATAGCTGAAGCCCTCGAGGAGAAACAACTTGAGCTAGAACTAGAGACCTCACCTTGGTGGAGCAGTAGAGCACCGGAACAGCAATGGAATGACTAAGATTAGGGTTTCTTGGGCATAGTAAGAGGTGGGAGAAGCGAGACCCGAGGACAAGATAGTTATCCTCACACCATTAAATTGCTAGTATGCGCCATAAAACCAATCAACAAATAAAATCATCCACACAATCATCCAATTAATGATATGTTGTAAGTGATCAGGGATGGTCCCATCAATTTTGGTATCAAAGCAGGTTAGGGTTAATTTTTATTTTTTTTACGAAATGGAAGTCAGAAGAAGAGGTCGTGGTAGGGCTATCCAAAGTGTAGTAGATGAAGGATTGAGGGAAGAGATTAAGATCCTGAATTCCCGTTTGGCAGCAGTAGAAGCAGGAAGGAGAAGGGATCCAGAAGGAGGAGACGACAATGATGAAGAAGCTGCAGTTACGACAGATGGATCAAATGAGGAAGGACCTGAAATCATATTGTTAAGGTCAATTTTATTGGCTAGTAGTAAGCCAAAGCCTGAGATTTCAAACTATGATGGTAGTTTGTCCACAGAAGTGTCGTTGGACTGGATTAGCGAGTTAGACAAATACTTTGAATGTGAGGAGATCAGAAAAGATAGGAAAGTTAAATTCGCTGCCACCAAGTTGAAAGGACATGCAGCCTTATGGTGGGACAGTGTCCAAGCAGAGAGGAGAAGATCAAATAAGTTACCTATTAAAAAGTGGACCAGAATGGTCGCCAAGATGAAGGGTAAGTTTTTGCCCAAAGATTACCAGATTGCTCTGTATCGGCAGGTGAAGAATTTGAAATAGAGAGGAATGATGGTGAAAGAATATACCAAAGAATTTTATCGGGTGAATCTGAGAGTAGGTTACGTTGAAGACACCCTAGAAAAACAGCAAGGTTTGTGAATGGCCTAGGCTGGAGATATTATTTGAGATAAGTATTATTTCTCCAAAAACCATAGAGGAAGCATACCAGAGTGCCTTGAAGGCAGAAGAAAAGATCGCGAGGAAGCAGAATGTCAGAAGAGGACATGGATCTGGAAGAGGGAAGGGACAATCCTTTGGGAGAGGAAGCACTGCCAACAACAGTGAAGAAGGCAGTAGTTCAAAGACCTCAAGGATAGTAGAAAAGGAAGGTAGCACTAGGGGAGGAAGGCCATACTAGCGAGGAAGGGGTAATGACAGAGGCAAAGGAGCTGCCTACCAGTGTTACAAGTGCCACAAGTGGGGGCACAGGTCCTTTGAGTGTCTTGAAGGTGAACATGCTGGACAAAGAGGAGCATATGTTGTTCAAACAGAGGAAGCGGAGGCACCAAACCAAGAGGTAGAGAATGTATCAGAGACAGGAGAGGGCTTAGTCTTAAATAAGGTACTGCTAAAACCAACGAAGGAGACAACTGACCAAACCCAAAGAAAGGCATTATTCTGGACTGTGTGCAAGTCACATGGAAAATGCTACAAACTGATTATAGACAGTGGAAGCACTGATAATCTGGTTGCAACAGAGATGGTGGAGAAATTTCGTTTGAAACGGTTAAAGCACCCAACTCCCTATAAGGTGTCTTGGTTACAGAAAGGACATCAACTGCTAGTTGATGAGCAGTGTGAAGTGTAATTCCATATTGGCAAGTATAGGGACAAGGTGATTTGTGATATCATGCCCATGGATGTGTGTCATATTCTGCTAGGTAGACCATGGTAGTATGACTGAAAAGTTGTTCATGACGGAAAGACAAACTATTACAAGTTTGTCAAGGATGGGATTAGTACCCATCAAGGAAGAAGAAACAACAGAGACTATTGGGACAAAAGTGCCGCTGATGGGGGGAAAAGAATTTTTAAAACAGATTGAAGACAATGAGAAAAATTATGCCGTTGTAAGGAGACCAAGAGCAGTGCTGTTGCGTATTGAAATTTCTAACTTACCTAAAGAAATCTAGGATTTGTTGCAGGAATTCAGTGACATTGTGGTGGATGATTTACTGGATAAGTTATCGCCAAAGAGAAGTATCAGTCATCACATAGATTTCATCCCTGAAACTAGTTTACCAAATAAGCTTCTTACCGAATGAGTCCTAAGGACAACGAAGACATCAGGAAGCAGTTACAGGAGTTGTTGGACAAAGGGTTGATACGAGAAATTTTAAGTCCCTGTGCAGTTCCAATAGTTTTAGCTCCCAAGAAAGGATGCAAGTGGCGAATGTGTACAGATTCAAGAGCAATAAATAAAATTACTATCACATACAGGTTTCCTTTGCCACGAACGAATGATATGATGGACTGCTTGAGTGGAGTAGTATATTTTTCGAAAATAGATTTAAAGAGCGGATACCACCAGATTAGAATAAGAGAAGGGGACGAATGGAAAAAACCTTTCAAAACCAATGAAGGTCTGTATGAATGGCTGGTGATGCCATTTGGGTTTAGTAACGCCCCTAGCACTTTCATGTGCCTGATGAACGAGATATTGAAGGAGTTCATTGGGAAGTTCGTAATTTTGTATCTTGACGATATACTGATTTTCAATAGGACCAAGGAAGAACATTTTTGACACGTTAGATATGTCTTCGAGAAGCTACAACAAAATAAGTTGCTGATAAATTTGAAAAAATGTTCTTTCTCTCAAAAGGAGTTAGTCTATTTGGGTTTTGTGATTGCAGAATTTGAGCTAAAAATGGACCTAGAAAAAGTTGCAGCTATAATGAGCTAGCCATCCCCTGAGAGTCTGTTCAAAGTTCGGAGTTTTCACCGGTTGGCAAGTTTCTATCGCAAGTTCATAAATAATTTTAGTGGAATCTACGCACCCATGTTGGATACCATCAAAAAGGCAAGTTAGCCTTTCCATTGGACTAAAGCCGCAGAGAAGAGCTTCCAGATATTGAATAAGAAGATCACTGAAAGGCCAATTTTGAGGTTTCCTGATTTTAAAAAACTTTTCCAAGTTTGTTGTGATGCCAGTGGTACAGCCATTGGAGCCATACTCAGCCAGGAAGACAAACCAGTAGCTTACTTCAGTGAAAACTCAAATGAAAGCAGGCAAAAATACACTTCTTACGACAAGGAGTTTTATGCTATTGTCCAATCATTGAAGTATTGGAGACATTATTGATTGGGTAATGAGTTTGTCTTGTTTTCTGATAATTCTGCGTTACAGTATGTTATGTAGCAGCATAAGCTGAATCATAAACATGCAAAATGGGTTGAGTACTTGCAGAATTTTACATTCGTATTGAAGCATATTAGTGGTCAAGCCAACAAGGTAGTAGATGCACTAAGCAGAAGAGTTTTAATCTTACAAGAGAGCACGATACAAGTGTTGGGTTTTGAACACCTGAAGGGCTTGTATCAAATAGACGCAGATTTCAGGGAGGCTTATGAAGCCTGCCAAAATCCCTTGCTGAGGAATAATAGTCCACGGCTGGACTATAATGTATAGGAGGAGCTGCTATTTAAGGGAGGACAGTTGTGTGTTCCAGAGTGTTGGATGAGGGAGAACATCATTCGGGAAAAGCATAGTGGAGGTCTAGCTGGACATTTCGGCATTGATAAGACCTTGGATCAACTCAGTCATTTTTATTACTGGCCAAAGATGTGAAGGGACGTGCAATGATATGTAACCAGGTGTAAAATGTGTTAGTTGGTGAAAGGGCACAGTCAGAACATGGGGTTGTATACACCCTTGCCTATTCCGAATAGACCATGGGACTCAGTTAGTCTAGACTTTGTCTTGGGTCTGCTAAAAACACAACGAGGTTTTGACTCCATCATGGTGGTGGTGGACCGTTTCTCCAAGATGGCACACTTCATACCTTGCAGGAAAAAAATAGTGATGTTACCCATGTAACACACTGGTTTTTCACTGAAGTCATCAGACTACATAGCTTACCCAAGTCCATTATTTCCAACAGGGATGTGAAATTCATAGGAAATTTCTGGCACACCTTGTGGAAAAAGTTGGACACAAAGTTAAATTTCAGCTCCGCTTATCACCCACAGATCAATGGGTAGACGGAGGTGGTGAACAGGAGCTTAGGAAACCTACTACGAAGTCTAATTGGGGAAAATTCATGAATGTGGCATCGTGTACTTGCCCAAGCGGAATTTTCTTACAATGATTCACCAAATCGAAGCACAAGATGTAGTCCTTTCCAGATCTTGTATGGAATGCATCCCCAAGGAGTGCATGAGTTATGAGATTTGGGATAGTTAGAAAGAAGAAGTGTTGACGGGGAAGATTTTGCAAGAAAAATTAACGACCTACATGAGCAGGTGATGTCAAAATTACAGGACAACAATCAAAGGTACAAATAGAAAGCAGATCTAAAATGACAGGAGGTAAAATTTAACATAGGGGATTAAGTCCTAGCGCATTTGCGCAAAGAAAGATTCCCTAAGGGCAAATACATAAGTTGAAATTTAAGAAAATTAGACCTTACAAAATTCTGCGTAAGTTTTCTGCAAATGCCTATGAGCTACAATTACCTCCAGGTATAGGAATATCGCCCATGTTTAATGTGTTGGATTTATTCCCATACACTGCCAATCCTGAAGGGGACAGTTCGGCGCAGCCAAGATGAGATACCCAGGAAGAGAGTAGTTCGTGGATGAGACAAATGCCTTCAACTCAGCCACTTGAAATCGAAGGAATCCTCGATACACAAGTGGCCCGGCAAACTTGAAGAAAGGAGTACCTACAGTACCTCATCAAGTGGAAGAACCATCCCATTGGGGACAGTTCGTGGCTTGACGTAGGTCAGATACAACTTGCAGGGTATTCTATCGAGGAGCTCATGGATCGGAGCCATGAATATTCATCTACCCCGGAAGCCTGATGCAGGAGCATCCAACTAAGGGAGGTCATGGCTGGAGTATTTGTCTTTGTAGACCAAAAAGAGTTTTCATTTAGTTTTTTTTAATTCCATTTAAATTTCTAGTTAACAACATTTGGGACCTTATGTTAAGTTTAAGGCTGTCCCAACCCACTGTTTATTTTTTGTTTACGTTCTTTTTATTTTTGTTTCAAATCTACTTTAGAATATAGCCAAGAATGAACAATTATCAATGAATAAATAAAATGTAACTACTGACAGTTTAAATAACTGTACAGTGATCTTTAAGAGAAAAAGGGAAAAATCCATTGGAAGGATCATCATAGTATTGAATAAAAAAGAACCATGAAAACGTTTTGAGGAGAAGAAAATCTAAGTCCATACATATAATTGCAACCTAGAGTTATTTAAATTAAATTCATATATCCATTTCCTAACAGTGATAAAGAGCAGACATTATCATAGTGGCAAGAAGAAAACATGGTCGAGTCCCAAAGAATAAACAGAGAGGGTTACAGAAGAGTCGAATACCACAAATATCTATAGCTACCCACAAAACTCGTAACATTTCCAATTAGCATTTACTTTTAAAAATCTGTGTATATATAGAGATATCAAAATTTACAGTCCAAGATACAGTTATAAAAACAAGCTACGACACAAAGGCCCTTTGTAACAACGCCAAATACAATCACCATAGAGCTGACATAAATACAATTCATAAGTTAACAGCCCGGAGGCATAAATACACAAGCCATGACACAGTGAGGCTGAAGCTACAACCCCCAACAACATACCCAGAGAAGACTGCCAATAGCAAATTCTTTGAATAGACAAACAAAGAAACAACAAGGAGTGACCCTACCCGATACAAGTGTAGGTGTCAGGGCATGAGACCAGCAATCAGTGAGCCCAACCATTTACCTGTGTGGCCACCAAATAGGGCCATTAGAACCTAGCAAATAGAGCCATAAAAACAAGTAATGAAAACAGAGGCAAGGGTTTAAGGGGAGACCACTTACCAAAGGAGCTGAGCCCATGCGAACGAGGGAGGAAACCGTGGACCAAGGCCATAGTCGCCAGAGCGTCCACCACTCACAAGGAGCGAGAAGAGTTAGTGACAGAAGCAAACAAATAGAATCATAAAACATGGAGGGAAAGTTTACCTTTGCTCGAATGCTAGATGGAAGCTGAGAGCCGAGCCACCCCACAACCGTGACCTGCAACAGAACAACAAACTTATAGTCAAACCGTAAGGTGAAAGCCTTGAAGATGAAAACATAAATAAAACCACGCAATGACAAAAATTTATAGAGCCGAAGCTACCCAGAAGTAAAGCTGAAGTAGTGCCCGCAGAGCCACCATATAGTCGACCAACACAGGAGAGAAGCCGAGGGTTTCATGCCCATGAAACTGAGTTTTGAACCGACACACAAAACCAACAAACAGAGGAACATCGCAGCCACAGTTAAGCCATACGGCTAGGGAAAGACCAGTGGACAGCTAACCACCAGCATAACCAGAGCTTACAGACAAAAACCCTCATAGAGAATCATCCCAAGAATAGGAAAGCCGAAGCCCTCAAGGAGCAACAACCTGAACTAGAACCAGAGACCTCACCTCGATGGAGCAGCAGAGTACTGGAATAGCGACAGAATGACTGCGATTAGGGTTTCTTGGGCATAGTAAGAGGCGAGAGAAGTGAGACCCGAGGACAGGACAGTTGTCCTCACACCATTAAATTGCCAGTATGCACCATAACACCAATCAACAAATAAAATCATCCATGCAATCATCCAATTAATGATATGTTGTAAGTGATTAGGGCTGGTCCCATCAGATTGAATCCTTTGATACACTTGTAGAAGCCACCACTGTCTCGAAACTTTCTCAGGTGCTGAACCATAGCATATTTTCTTGACCGAATTAATAATCAATTCGCAGTCAGCTTCAATAATGGTATTATGGAGATTTGAGTCCCTCAAGATTTCTAGACATTGCTCTAGGGCCGTAAGCTCTGCCATATTGCTAGTGGCTTTGCCCAAATGGCTATGAAAGATGGTTTCTATGTAACCTTTTTCATCTCTTATAACTCCTCCATATCCCGCCATACCTGGGTTTCCTATTGAGGCCGCATCTATATTGCATTTCAAAAATCTCTTGGGGGAGGGTTTGCCAGAAATGTTGAGATTGCAACAAGATGATGGAGCTTAGTGAAAAGAGTCGCCTTCACTAAGTGGGCCTGCAGGCTATTTTTGGCGCAAGTCTATTTTTAGACTATGTCTATTTTTAGACATATGGATCATGTCTATGGATTGCAGGTTGTTGTTTATGGATGATTGATCAAGTCGGGAAAAAAATAGATGGACTTCTATTTTTGATGAAAGTGTGAGTGATCATAGTGTGAGTGATCAAAGTCTATTTTTAGACTGGCTGTCAAAAATAGAAAAGTCAAATATTATTATCTCACAATAATATTTGGACTATAAACTTAATCTTATTCTCTTGGAGCACTTCAGTTTGAGCTACAGAGGTGGCACATGCAGCTGTCAGAAGGAAATACGCTTTTCTTACGAGTCAGTTGAGTTATTGCATGCATGACTTCAGTTAGAACTCAATCAGTTGAGTTTGGTGGAGTTGATTGTGGAGTTGATGGAGTTGTGTTGAGTTTAGCTTTGTTAAACTGGTTGTATTTAGTCTAACTGGCAAATAGACTAGAGATGAGTTGGGTGAATTAGTTATTAATTAATTCACAAGTTGTTAACTCATAATACAACTAATGAATACATCAGTTAACTCAGTTGCATGTCAGTGCATGTTCAGTTCAACAGGGACAGGTGGTAGAGAATCAGATTGCTATCAGTTGTGACTATAGTTGTGCACCAGATCTTGCACAATCAAGGGATTGAGTATGCCAATGAGTTTGCTCACGTATTTTCCCACATGATAGCTTGTGCTCACGTCCAACAAAGTGTGAGTGACTATTTTGCAGGTGAAAAACGAGTTTGGTGAGCCATTCTCATCAGTTCTTGAGCAGGTATTGAGCAGTGGAGGTAGGCAAGCAGCGGGGGAGATTTGGAGATCAAATCTGAGTTGTATTGTGTGTAACAGGTGGAGATACTTGTGAGAAGTATTATGCTTTGTAATGTTACATGACTCAATCATTAATATACAGATAGTTGGGGTTTTTAGCGAGATGCTTTCCCCGGGATACATACTGTGTTAATGTGTGAATGCTCTTGATGTTTTATTGTTATTGATGCTGCTATATTGATGATCAATGTAGAGGAGCTTATGTATTGTGTATGTTTTCTGCAATAGTACATGATCAGGATAATCTCCATTGAATATGTGTTAAATTATTCAAAGTTTCTACATGGTATCAGAGCTAGCTGATTTGTAGAAGAAGTTTCTACATGGTATCGGAGCTGTTGATCATCAGATCTACTATTCAGGAAGTGTTTACATTCTATTTCTCTATGCAGAGCCTGTAATCGGGCAAGGTAGCCTCTGGATTCATCCTTCCTTTGGAAGGTGAAATATCCGGTAAAAGCCCATACAGTCAATCTCTGTATGAGAAATATTTTGTTCTCACGAATTCTAGATCGGAAACAGTTGAGTTGGTTGCTAGTGGAATTCGAATTTGCAGCAGTGTTTTCTTGGTGACAACGCAGCAATGTCTTTCAACGGATTGCGATTGGAGTATGCTCTTGAGGGCAGCTCAAACTATATTGCATGGAAGGACAGGATGGAGGTAGAATTGGATGATAACAGGCTGAAGGAGTTCATAGATACGGATATCCCAAAGCCTACTGATGCTGCTGAGGCGGAAGTTTGGCAAAAGAAGACCGCAAAATGTCGAAGGATTCTGTTGGAGGGCGTGAAGGATCACATTGTGTCCAACCTCCATGGAAAGGCTACTCCATATTTGATGTGGAAATCATTAATAGAATTATTCCAAAGCAAGAGTGATCAGAGGAAGCTGGCGCTCAAAGATAAACTCAGAAACATCAAATGCGAGAAGGGTGACAATATTCCCAAGTATCTCACGAAGTTCACTCAGTGTCGAGATGAGCTGGGAAGTGTGGGGTTTACTGTCGATGATGAGGACTTGGTGAGCTTGGCTCTCCTTGGTCTTCCGAAGAGTTGGCATTCCTATCAGGACTCTGTCAATGGTCGGGAGAAGTTGCCAGGATGGGAAAGACTATGGTCAGATCTTGTGCAGGAGGAGATCAAGCGGAGTACCAGGGACGGATCTTCGTCAAAGGGAGCTAATGAAGAGAATTGTGCTTTGGCTGCCAAAGCAAAGAAAGGGAAGAGCAAGAAAGCTTCTCAGTCTGGTGCGAAAGGCAAGAAGGTGAAGTGTTTTCACTGTCACCAGCACGGACACTATGCCACAAATTATCCGCAGAAGAAGAAGAACAAGCAAGCTGCTAGATCTGCAGGGGGAGAGGCCTTAGCTTCTCAGTTTGAGCTTGATTTTTCATTGATCACATGCTTGGTTTCAAGTGTGATGGGATCAGTGTGGTTCTTGGACAGTGGTGCGTCTTTTCACATGATGGGAGATAGAGATTTGTTCTCTGATCTGGAGGACAAAGATCTTGGAGTGCACATCGAGATGGGAAATGATGGTAGATACAGTGCGACCGGTATCGGTACCATTTCCTTTGAGAGGGAGTCTGGTAAACCCTTTGTATTGAAGGAAGTCATGCATGTTCCAGGATTGAAGAAGAATCTCATCTCAGTGGCGATGTTAGAAGACAAGGGGTATGATGTTGTTTTTTCAGCGAGGGAAAGGTCTTCCTGCGTAGCAAGACAACTGGTGAGACCCGGAAGATAGGGGTTCTAGTGAGGAACCTTTATCAGTTGCATGTGGATGGATGCGCAGCAATGGCAGGAAAGGCAGAAGGATTGGTGAGCCGGGATGATGGCGAGTTGTGGCACAGGAGATTGGGTCACCTTCACCATGGAGCCTTGAAGATACTGCAGCAGATCACTACAGGGTTTCCTAAAGGCACACTTGCACAGTCAGATCAGTGCAAGGGGTGTACTTTGGGGAAGTTTGTGAAAGCCACCTTTCACGAGAAGGATAGTCGCGCCACGACGATCATTGAGAGAATTCACACAGACGTGTGTGGACCTTTCTCAGTTGCTTCGACAGCAAAACACAGGTATTATGTGATTTTTGTTGATGATTTCTCTCGTAAGTGCTGGATCTTCTTCATGCAGAAGAAGAGCGAGACATATTCAAAGTTCTGTGAATTCAAAGCACTGGTCGAGAAGGAGTCGAGGAAGAAGGTGAAGGCTCTTAGGAGCGATAATGGTGGTGAATACATCTCGGACGAGTTCAAGGATTTCTGCAAGACAGAAGGGATTCGTAGAGAGCTCATAGCTCCCCATAACCCACAACAGAACGGGGTAGCTGAGCGGAAGAATAGAACGATTGTGGGTGCTGCACGGGCAATGTTGCATGATCAGGGCCTACCCCTTCACTTGTTGGCAGAAGCATGCAATACAACAGTTTATGTGCAGAACCGTTGTCCTCATAGGATACTTGGCATGAGTACACCTGAGGAGACTTATTCTGGTAAGAAGCCTGATCTTTCTCATTTGAGGATTTTTGGTTCTAACGTTTACATGCATGTGACGAAGGAGCCAGGAAGAAGTTGGAGCCGACCGCAGAGGTTGGGATATTTGTGGGGTACACTGATACGCCCCACAACTATTGTGTGTATTTGCCAGACAGTGGTAAAACGGTTGTGCGACGGGATATAAAATTTCAGGAGGAGAAAGCCATGAAGTGTTCGCTTGAGAGGGAGCTACACTTGCATGCAGATGAGGAGCTATTAGTTCCTAAGGATGAGCTTCAAGATGTGGATCAGCCACAGGACGAGGTTCATGGAGTGGAAGAGACCACTCATGCAGCGCCAACCATCAGAGGGCGAAAGCGCTTGACAGAAGCTGAGCGACTGGCTCAAGATGCAGAGAAAGTTGTAGGTCCACCTACAGCCCAACGCAGGTAGAGACGCTCACCTGATCGGTACACTGGATACATGGCTCTTATGAGCAAGTGTGTTGTGACTGAGCCATCCTCTTTCGAGGACGCTGTGGAGGATCCCGCATGGGTAGACACCATGGTGGAAGAGTATGATTCTATTGTCAGAAACAGTGCATGGGAGATTGTTCCTAGACCGGAAGGGAAATCAGTGGTGGGTTCGAGATGGATCTACAAAGTTAAGCAGGCAGCTGACGGGAGTGTGGAGAAGTACAAGGCAATATTTGTTTCCCGAGGCTTTTCACAGATTGAGGGGATTGATTATGAGGAAACCTTTGCACCTGTCGCAAGGTATTCTTCCATACGGACGATTCTTGCTCTCTCAGCGCAGATGGGATGGCACATTCATCAGATGGATGTGAAGATTGTGTTCCTCAACGGAGTCATTGAGGAGGAGGTGTACATTGAGCAACCCGAAGGCTTTGAAGTCTTCAGCAGCCAGTCGCATGTGTGCAGGCTCAAGAGAGCGTTGTATGGGTTGAAGCAAGCACCACGTGCTTGGTACACACGAATAGACAGCTATTTCACAAGACTTGGATTCTCCAAGAGCGAGGCGGATCCGAACCTATACCAGATTGTGGTGGAGGGTAAGTTGCTTATCATTGTACTGTA
The DNA here is from genome assembly GCA_031772625.1 of Pinus tabuliformis. Taxonomy (NCBI): domain Eukaryota; kingdom Viridiplantae; phylum Streptophyta; class Pinopsida; order Pinales; family Pinaceae; genus Pinus; species Pinus tabuliformis. Next base: position 724,131,013 of record CM062817.1, read on the forward strand.
TGTTGATGATTTGATTCTAACGGGTGATGAGCTATTGATACTGTCATGCAAGAAGGATCTTGCTACAGAGTTTGAGATGAAGAATTTGGGCCTCCTTCACTATTTCCTAGGATTGGAAATATGGCAGCGCAGTGGTGGACTGTTTGTTTCTCAGGGCAAGTATGCTCGGGAGATACTGGAGAAGTTCAACATGCATGGCTGCAAGCCTGCTGATACTCCTCTTCCTGTAGGTTGGAGGAAGGAGGATGCCACTTCAGGAGAAGAAGTGGATGCCACTGTTTATCGACAGTTGGTGGGGTCGCTGATGTATTTGGTCAATGCACGACCCGATATATGCTATGCAGTTAACCATCTTTCACAAGCTATGGTTAAGCCTACCAAGCTCTTCTGGAAGGCGGGCAAGCATGTATTGCGCTACTTGAGAGGCACATCGGGATATGGTTTGTGGTACAGATAGGAAGATGAGGTGAAGCTATGTGGCTTCACGGATGCAGATTGGGCAGGGAGCCCAACAGATAGAAAGAGCACATCAGGAGGGGTCTTCAGTATTGGATCGAGAACAGTTTCTTGGTACAGCAGGAAACAGAGATCAGTGGCACTCAGTTCAGCGGAGGCCGAGTATATGGCAGCAAGTTTGGCTGCATGCGAGGCTATATGGATCCTACTGTGATTTACTGTGATAACCAAAGTTGCATTAAACTCTCGGCTAATCCTGTATTTCATGATAGATCTAAACATATTGACATCAGGTACCATCATATCAGAGATTGTGTGCAGCGGAGGATCATGTTACTTTCGTACATTCCAATGGAGGATCAGGATGTTGATATTCTGACGAAGGCTCTCACCAGGAGCAAATTCGAGTACCACCGAGGCAGGATAGGGGTTGCTGATAATCCATATCTTGTTGAGAGGGAGTGTTGAGATTGCAACAAGATGATGGAGCTTAGTGAAAAGAGTCGCCTTCACTAAGTGGGCCCGCAGGCTATTTTTGGCGCAAGTCTATTTTTAGAGTATGTCTAGTTTTAGACATATGGATCATGTCTATGGATTGCAGGTTGCTGTTTATGGATGATTGATCAAGTCGGGAAAAAAATAGATGGACTTCTATTTTTGATGAAAGTGTGAGTGATCACAGTGTGAGTGATCAAAGTCTATTTTTAGACTGGCTGTCAAAAATAGAAAAGTCAAATATTATTATCTCACAATAATATTTGGACTATAAACTTAATCTTATTCTCTTGGAGCACTTCAGTTTGAGCTACAGAGGTGGCACATGCAGCTGTCAGAAGGAAATACGCTTTTCTTATGAGTCAGTTGAGTTGTTGCATGCATGACTTCAATTAGAACTCAATTAGTTGAGTTTGGTGGAGTTGATTGTGGAGTTGATGGAGTTGTGTTCAGTTTAGCTTTGTTAAACTAGTTGCAATTAGTCTAATTGGCAAATAGACTAGAGATGAGTTGGGTGAATTAGTTATTAATTAATTCACAAGTTATTAACTCATAATACAACTAATGAATACATCAGTTAACTCAGTTGCATGTCAGTGCATGTTCAGTTCAACAGGAACAGGTGGTAGAGAATCAGATTGCTATCAGTTGTGATTATAGTTGTGCACCAGATCTTGCACAATCAAGGGATTGAGTATGCCACTGAGTTTGCTCACGTATTTGCCCACATGATAGCTTGTGCTCATGTCCAACAAAGTGTGAGTGACTATTTTTCAGGTGAAAAACGAGTTTGGTGAGCCATTCTCATCAGTTCTTGAGCAGGTATTGAGCAGTGGAGGCAGGCAAGCAGCGGGGGAGATTTGGAGATCAAATCTGAGCTGTATTGTGTGTAACAGGTGGAGATACTTGTGAGAAGTATTATGCTTTGTAATGTTACATGACTCAATCATTAATATACAAATAGTTGGGGTTTTAGCGAGATGCTTTCCCCAGGATACATACTGTGCTAATGTGTGAATGCTCTTGATGTTTTATTGTTATTGATGCTTCTATATTGATGATCAACGTAGAGGAGCTTATGTATTGTGTATGTTTTCCGCAATAGTACATGATCAGGATAATCTCCATTGAATATGTGTTAAATTATTCAAAGTTTCTACAAGAAATCCTTATCAGTAATTATATGACTTACATTCATGTTTTTTCCCTATGGGGTAAGTCCGTGAAGACCCAAAAGCAGTAGTATCTGCACATCCTTATTATCTTTAGGCTGGTTCTTAGGGGGGTTTTTAATAAGGGATTATCTTTAGGCTGGTTCTTAGGGGGGTTTTTGATAAGGGTCCCAACTGTCTCATTGAGCTGATTTAAAATTTGAGCCATGATGTTCTGGGGAGAGCTTTTCTTGTTCTTGAATATTCTATTATTGCATTCTATTTATTTCTATTTATGTTTTAGAGATATTTCTCTTATATATTACTATATGATGATAACATTGAAATGAGCCACATTAGGCCATGTTCTATAACAATTTAACAAATTTGATAGTATCTTACATTACATTTTATAATGATAATATTGAAATAATTCACACTACTATATATTTTTATGACAATTGAAAAAATTTGATGTCAATAATTTCATGACCTAAAATATTAATCAATTGAATTAGATTTTATGTTGATAAACTATTAATTCCATAAATTTAATATAGTTCATTTAATGTGTAATCCCAACTGATATATATATTAGTATTATAAAAATATCAATATAAATTTATTAATTATTCATTTTAAATAAATAAAAAATATACAAATTTATTTTGATAAAAATTTAAATATTTTATTTTATTTTCTCCTGAATATTAATAAATTAAATTTAAAATAAAAATAAAAATCTAAATCTTAAAATATAAAATGTATATTAACTTTCGTAGAAAAATCCATAATTATTTCCTTCCTTATCATTTTGAACGTAAAAGAATGAATGTACTCACGATGCTATAAGATATTTTAGTTTAGTTTTACATACACATCTCATTGATTATAGCGGGTTAGTTTGTATTGATTTAACTCGCAAATAGTGACCATTCACGTTTGAACGTAAAATAATGAATGTACTCACGATGCTATAAGATATTTTAGTTTTGTTTTACATAAAAATCTCATTGTTCATAGCGGGTTAGTTTGGATTGATTTAACTTGCAACTAGTGACCATTCACGTTAACATGTTCCTTTGAATGAAGAAAAAACAAAGGAATCATTGTTGAAAACTTTGTGTAAAGCAAAGAGACCAAATTGAGAATAAAATATAAGGATGGGGTCATTGTCTCATTGGTGTAAAGCATAGAGACCAAATTGAGAATAAAATATAAAGATGGGCTGTCCTTGTCTTATTGTGTAATTATCATGTGTAAAGACTTATTTTAATAATTAATAGAGAGAAATGTAATTCTTTACCTATGTTTTAAAATAAAAGTAAAACATTTTCTAATAAAAAATAATATTGATTATAATATAAAAAAAATACATATGTTTGCTTGGTTTTAGTTAAAAATATTATGAAATATTAATGTTTATTTTGTTGATATTACAAATAAATGTGAAAAAAATGTGATAAAAATATTTCACTCTCAATTATAAATATAAATAAAATATTTCAACATCTATCTAAAATAACATAATTTTATACCAATTTTAGAAAGATAAAGTAATTAAAATTGAAAAAGATATCTTATATTATGAGTGGAAGGAAGATGTATCGTTCTTATACTTTTTAAAAATATTTGGATACAATACTTAAATAAACTAATTAAACTAATTGAATAACCATGTTAAAGTTAGAAAAGTAAAATATTATTTTAATGGTGACCATCATAAAATATTTTAATGTCCTAGGAGAATAAGTAATTGAAAGTAAATCAAAATCAACTACAATACTTAAATAAACTAATTAAACTAAATAAACTAATTAAACTAATTGAATAACCATGTTAAAGTTAGAAAAGTAAAATATTATTTTAATGGTGACCATCATAAAATATTTTAACGTCCTAGGAGAATAAGTAATTGAAAGTAAATCAAAATCAACTACGTTATAATAAGAGAAATATATACTTCAAATTCTTAATATATAATTTATATAGAACACTTAAAATATATTAATAATAATAAAAAAATTAGTAAATGTTAAGTAAATTATTTTAATATGTAAAGTTAAATAATATTGAAATGTATTTAAAAGTACATTAATAACAAAAATAACATTTCAATATAATAAAATATTCCAATGTATATATATATATATATATATATATATAATAAATTCTCATGGTTAAAATATTTGAAGAAATTCCATTGTTTTACATTTTGTTTTTTGTTTTGGTATGGTTAATTTTGTCTTAAATCTAGCAAACATTTGTGGACAATATTACAAGTTCAAGCTAACCAAGTTCCCATTGGAATTTTTAAGGCATATATAACTAGTAAGTAAGTGCTTCAATTCTTTAATCTGGAAACCTTTTTATAAGTAGTTTTGCACTCTAAAAGATGTCTGCACTTTAAAGAGATTTGATCCCTCCCGAGATTCATTTTTACTTTATTGAGGAAAACATATATAATGGTGAGATGTAACTCTTTTTAAATATATTTATTTACATCTTATTACTATCCATCTTTTATGCAAAGACATCAATTATGGTGGGAAGTAACTACTTTGTTCAAAGATTAACAATAAAACATTACTGCAGAAATATCTAAAAATAATATATGAATATTACTACCATATTCATAAATTATGACATAAAATATCTGAGGAAGTTATCTATATGGCAATATCTTATACAAAAATTACAATAAAGCCTTTAAATTAAGGTCCAAACAAATATTTGAAAATCATTTTTTTAATTCTATTGGAAATTAAATATTTATTTTTCAAAATTAAATATTATTAATTACAATGATCATTGCTAAATTAATAATGATCAACAAATAAATCCATTGCTAAAATTTAACTTCAAAAACTAATATCTATTATTTCCTTGTGACGATTATAAAGTTTATTGAATTCATTAATTAAATATTTCAAAACAAATTACGAAATGATTATGTTAGAGCACGTTATAAATGATTACATTTCATTTTAACACATACCGCCGAACCCCACTGCCGTGAAAATAAACAAATGAGAGGTCTATGTGTATTTGGAAGCTCTAGGGAGCCTATAATTGAAACTTTAAAGGTTCCGGTTGAGTTTTACATGGAAGATTTGAATTTTAGGTATTAAGAATAATGGAGGACCAATGCCAAAGAACGAAACCCTAGCATCGTGGGGAATAGTATTCGGGTTCCCGAAATTTGTAGTCAATTGAGATCATTTGAATTAAAAAACAAGGCTCTGCCAAAATGAACTTTCCAGGCAACGACGACAAAAGAAATGGGAAATGCTGCAAAAAAGTTGTGTAATCAGCAAAAGCGGGAGTTGATAGACAACTTACATAAATTAAAATAATCATCAAGATGTATCGATTTGCGACTCTGTGAGCACATGTCAAAGGAATTAGTTGAATGTACATCACCCTCATGGCGTCAGCTTCTGTGCGTCATAATCATTGTATCACCTTAGTTGCAAACCAGCGAAAAGAACGTGACACGAATCTTGGTTGGGTCATCCATAGTTATGGAAATCGGTTGAATTGGCTAAAAAAACTGGAAAGTTTGGTGGTTCGATTTGGTTCGCGGATTAACTCGCCAATTCGATGTTCAGTACGCAATCTTCGGTTCACGGATTGGTACACGAATAGCAAAGAAATCGGTGGAATTGGCTAAAAAAACTGGAAAGTTTAGTGGTTCGATTCGGTTCGTGGATTAACTCGCCAATTCGATGTTCAGTACGAAATCTTCGGTTCACGGATTGGTACACGAATAGCAAAGTTGATTCCCAATCAGAATTAAAAATTTCTGGCAGCCCATTACTCTTCAGAAACCGTTCCGGATCCATGAAATTGCATATGGTTACTTATTAATCAGTAGGAATGCTGGTGGATTTTTTATAAAAAAAAAATTGTGAAATAAATTGTTTGCATGGGTATTAATGAAATCTGTAAAAATCATGGTTGGTTTATGAACGAAATCAGAAGGGACAGAATAGGCTATGCAAAAAACGGGGTTTGTAAAATAGAGTAAAGCTTGGTATGTAAGGTTCAAATTTATTACTTGCATGTCGTATATATTAAAAGAATTCAAATAGAAATATATCCTTGTGGGGAATTTCATGATTTTTTTTTATAGTGGACTTCTGGATTGGGAATTTGAATAAGTATTAAATTGTATTTTTTTATATTATATAAAATGGGAATTTGAATAAGTATTAAATTGTAATTTTTTTTGGTTATTATATAAAATATTACAGTAAAATTTTGTTTGGTTTAGTTAATGAATAATTAGTAATTGAGATTAATGAATTTGTTTATTAAAATTTTGTTTGGTTTAGTTAATAAATAATTATTAATTGAGATTAATGAATATTGTTGTTAATTGTTCTATCGTATAATTTATTTATTTTTTCATTGACTAAAGTGTATGTTTTGAATAATGTTTATATACATTAAAACATGTTTATAATTAAAACATGTTTAATAATGTGGATTTTGTATAGTTCACTATAATGTGGAATTTGTATGGAACTTCAGTTTATATTAAACATTATACAACTTATGGTGTAGTTGAATATATGAATGAATATTGGAATTTTTACAATCTATTTTTTTAATGTAAAACTATACATCTTTTTCCAAGTATATAATTATATTTAGAACTTTCATATTGAAAACATTTTTCAAAAGTTTTTTTATTGTCTTCCATATTATAATTTGACCATTTCAATTTTTTTTAGACTATTGGAAAAATAATATGTTTGAGTATTTGTTAAATGTATTCTCTTGAATTTTTCCCTTATTAAAATTTTAACCATTTTTTTGGTATCAAATCAAATTTGAATTCTAACTTGGTGATTATGGTTTCATTTTGTGACACACTTCAATGAAATGTGTGTCACTCCTTGGTAAATAAGTATGAACTTGCAATGCTGAAAACCACTGCAATGTAAATGTCGACAACCAGGAGAGCCAACGTTAATGTTTCCTACCACTTGCATTAAAATCATTACCTTGGAACTGTCAAAAGAGCATATGTAAGACCGATGACTTAGAGTGACATTGTAGTGGAAACTCAGAGAGGGTACATGGGCATGCTTAACAAGTTGCACAATGACCCTATGTCTTAGCAACATGTTCACAATGTAAAGTAGGAGGTGCAGATGGTAAGGAGGCACATTAGGAGGACAAAGGGCCATGTTTTTTCAAGTAGGACAAGGCCAACAACTCACAAGTGTCACATAGTGGAATTCTATAGGGCATCACAATTTGGCAATGTAGTCATTGTGTTTGTTTGGCTTGTCCACAATGGTGGTAGTGTGATTAAGGATGCAACATTTCATTCAATGTAGGAATAATATTGTTAATCATTATCATGTGGGGTCTTGGACATACGATGGGTGTGACCAAAAATCAAGAAGTTGTTTTTTCAACTCTATGATTGGCTTGGGACTAGCGACAACATGTCATTTATGGTTGGGTGGCAATGGTGTAGCATCATGAATCAAGAATTCAAATATTCAACATGGTTGAATATATGCTTGTCTTGGGTTCGGTTAGGGCATGTCACTAAGGTATATTCCCAGTGATACTAGTGGGTTGTTATTCACGCCTAACTTATGACGTCACACCATCGCTATGAGGTGACTACTTTTCATAAGTAGTATGGGATGCCTAAGTAGGATGAAATCTCCGTTGTTATGATAAATGATATCAAAGCTACTATGAACATTCCAAAAATCTCTCTTCACCACCACACCCCTTTTAAATAGTTAAGTAATGGAGCCATGTTGACAAGGACATCAAATAATCTAAATGGGGGAGAATATAATGCTCCACCCTTGGAGCACCATTGGTAGTGACAACTTGAATAATACATGTAGGCATTCTTGTAAGTTTCCATGATGATCCCTTATCTTGGTAGTCTTGATGGCTAAATCATGATGTAGCATGAGGAGATGTAGATGGTGTATTATAGCATGAACACAAGAAAGTATGCTAAAAGGATCAACAAGAACATATTATCAAGTAGGAAAGGGTGGTAACTTGGTGAGTCAACTTGAAGACTGCATGTAGGAATCACTATAAAGCTATAAAGCTACATGATGAACTCTTATCTTGGTAGCCTTGGTGACCGAGTCATGTTGTAATAGGACGTGATAGTGGTGTATTAGAGCACGAGTACAAGCAAGCATGATGGAAGGACCAAGCAGTACACCTTGTTGAGTAGGAAAAGGTGAGAAATTGGTTAGGGTCCCATAGTAAGCTTTGTATGGGACAATATTATTTGAAAATGTGGTGATTGTGTTCATCAGGCCATGAAAGTTGAAAGTGGTAGTAGAAAAATCAAGGATGTGAAGATTCCATCAATGTAGGAACAAAATCCATGGTCATTGTCATGTAGGGGCTTGGAAAGAAAATGAGCATAGTCCCTCATTGGGCAATGAGTTGTTCAAGCCTTTGTAGCTTGAGGGAGGTGACATTAGGTCATTTATGGTTGGGTGGCGAGTGTAGCATCACCTATGGTAAATAGACCATTCCAATATTCGACATGGTTGAAAACATGCATAGGTTGGGTTTCATCAAATCGTAATGATGAGGCATCTTTCAAGTTATAGAAGTGGATTTTTGGTCATGCCCAAGTTATGGGATCACATTAGTGCGATGCGATAGCTAGGTACTTTTTTGAGCGGTATATGATGCCCAAACAAAAAATTTCCTAATACATACATGATACAATATTAGGCATATGATATGATATTAAATATAAAAAAACATTTAAAAAATTTCGATTTATTATTAAATGTAAAAAGTGTTTGAAATTTAAACAAGGTCAACCTCAGTTTATCATAGTCAAGATTTAAAAATGTTTAATAATAATAACAGTAATATTAATAAAGTTGAATAATAATAATAATAATAATATTTTTGTTGTTATTATTATATGATCGAATATTTTATTAATAATATTAACAATAATAACATTATTATTACTATTAATATTAATAACATTAATATCATTAGTACCAATATTAATATAATTTATCAATAATATTAATATTAGGATTTGTGAATAAGGTTTAATATTTAAAGTAATATTATGGTTTGAGAATAAGGTTTAATATTTAATAATAATATTAGGCTCTATGAATAAAGTTTAATAAATTTAAATACTAATAACAATAACAATAATAATATGAAGTTTAAGGTTGACTATATAAGGTGATGAACTAGTTATGGACACCAAGTTTTACTATGGTTGACCATAATCAACTACGGTAGCGTGTAGATAAATATGGTCAACATGGTTAACCATCATCAACTATAGTTGATTCTATTCATGATGGTTTACAATAGTCAACCATTTTCAACCATCAACTTTAGTTGTCCATCATAAGCCATCATGAATGGTTAATTATGATCAACCATGACCAACAAGGGTCAACATGGAAAACCATAGTCAACTTTGGATAACGATAGTCAACCCATGCTCAACATGGAAAACCATAGTCAAGCATGGTTATAATGGTGAAAAATTCTCAACCAAGGTCACCATGGTTCAACATGATTGAACATGGTCAATCATGGCCTTCCAATGTGAACATGGACCACCATAATCTATTATATAAAATTATGGTCAATCATGATCTACCATGATCAAACATGAACAACCATTGTCAACCATAGTTAATCATAATCTATCATAGTCAACTATAATTAGTTGTGGACAACCATGTTCATCCATAGTCAACTCTATATTGACCAAAATAAACCCTCCTTAACTATAACTTGAACATATTTATCCATAGTCAACCAATATCTACTATCTCTCCCCATGAATGCTATTCATCCACTAACACAACTACATTAGTAAATGTAGTTTATATACATTGATCAACATCAATTTCCACCTTTTATAATCCAATAGGCATATGAAAATGATGGCGATCGACATATATTAACCACATTTACTAATGTGGTTTTACTAGTATATAGTTCCAATAAATTACTGATGAGAACATTCATATCATATATTTACCATAGAGGATGCAAACATTATATGTACATGGCTTTTTTTCCTTGGTATATAAATTTTTTCTTGGTGTAAATTATTTTACATACATTAAAATATGTTAAACATTGAATTTTAATTTATAATAAATTATTAAAGTTCACAAAAATCTAGTGATAACATGTTTTATTTAAAATTTTAATTATAATTTTTAAAATTTTATAGTGATGGTATGTATAAAGAGAAATATAATATAGTAAATATATACACCTGCACAACATAAGTATCATGATTTATCCTATAACCATTAATCAAGAAATACAGTGATTTACAAACTTAATTCCTTGACTATAAATTAGTTTAGATTGGGTCATAAACAACAAAATAGCTCAAAAATGGACTAATCCCAAAAGTTTAGTGCATATCAATAACATCTAGAAACACGTTTTCAACATTATCCCACCTACTATTTTCTTTGCATATGGGAGGTTAGGTTTTAAAAATCAACAATGTAAGGTAGCAATGGCAATCACTTATCTACATCAAGAGAACTTGTTAGTACAAAAACATTTTATCAATGATTCCATAACATTCTTCAAAGTGTCAATTTTCACTAGCAACCCCTTCTTGTCTTCGGCCTCGTCTATCACAAAGTGGTGTTGAACATCTATGTGTTTTTATTTTAGGTTTATAGGTAGGAAAAATTGGTATAAACTATACACTTTGACTATCACAATCTAACCTTGCAACTTGGTGTACAATCCCATTCCCTAAACATATTTTAAATTCATATATAGATTCCCTATTCGGATGAATGGTTGTGATGTATTTAATATTTGCAGCTCATAATGAAAGTAAATCCTAGCTCTTTCTTGTCCAACTAATTACTCATCCAAATATGCTAAATAGATAGCCACTTGTAGATGTTCTATAATCCAAATATTCATCCTACTGTGCATAAAAGATCCATGTACATTTAACGCTTTGTCTATTCCAGGTATTCCTTGGTAGGAAATTTAATAATATGTAATTCCATGTAAATGTTTGAAAACCTCGTTTATAGCTATTTAATAATCCTTCAGTGGTTTTGATATATACTAATTCAAAAATCCCACAACATGGGGATTTTTTGTTCCAATATGGACCATTACATACTTCATACTTCTAATAGCACTAGCATGGGGAACACATGACATGTCCTATTCCTCTTCTTGTGCCTTGGGATACTAATATGAATATAAAATTACACGTACATGAATAGGCACCTTGACCAATTCACATTCCTGCATATTAAACCCATGCAATATTGCCTCAACATATTTCCTAATTCATCTAGTGTTTCCTATTTTCTTAATCTCTTTTAATTTCCATGCTAAAAATAAAATTTTAGCACTAATGTATTTCATAGCAAATTTAGAATAAAATTGAGTTTTGACATCCTTGATGATTTCCTTTTTGTTTGCAATTAACAATATATTATCATTATATAAGCTCACACAAATAAAATTATGATTAACAAGCCTAAAATACACACAATGGTTGGCTTTGCGCCTTTAGAAGCCAAGTTTCAATATATAAGTATTGAAATTTAGCACCACATCCTTAGAGATATTTTTGACCCATACAAGGGATTTTTTGAACCTTCAAACCATCCCTTTCTTTACCTTTATTACAATACCTTCTAAATGTTTCATGTAAATTTCTTCTTTAATATCCCCCATGCAGGAATGATACATTCACATCTATCTCTCTATTTGAAGATCAAAAGTAGTAACATTGAATAAAATAAATCTAATAAAAGTTAATTTAGAAATAAGAGAAAATATTTCAAGCTTTCCACTACATGGGAATATCCATTTTCTACTAAGTATGCTTTGTACATCTCTATTTTAGCTTCTCTATTGAACTTCTTAAAAATAAATTTATTGCTAGTATATTTTCTTCTAGATGGAAAATCATCTATATCTAAGACATCATTCTTATCCAAGGTGTCCATTTATTTGGTCATGACCTTCTTCGAGAATTTACAATTCTCTAAATATATTACATCCTTAATAGCTTTAAGATAATCATTAGTAATAAATAAAATAAAATTAGAACAAAAATTAGAATAGGTATACCTTTCTAGTTTCCTTCTTTCCCAAATCAATTACCTCAATACTTGAGTATGAACATTTTATTCTTGTAATTCATGTTCTTATTTTGAGTCACATTCTTATTCTTCTTTTGTCATCTAGAGTAATCAGTAACTGGGATGGGTTTGTACATGCATAACATAGGTTTGATTTCAACCACTATGACTATAACCTCTAGTTGAGCCCATATATGCCTCCAGACATGACCACATGGTACAATAGAGCATTTCAACTTGAAACTAAAATTTTCACCCCTAATCAAATTACACACCTGGGGGATTTTGAAAAGGAGGACATGGAGAAACCATTTTTAATATAGTTTCTATGGGTGGAAGCACAAGTGCAACCATTAACTCAAGGTGCCCCCATGAATTTAGGGTTAGTCCCTCATAAGAATTCAACCTTTCCCAAAGGTGAAAAATCCTTTCTTTCAACCATTGGATCCAACCCCTTCGTGCATGCTGAATCACATTCTTCATCCTTCAACTCAAAAGTATATTTTATTTTCGTCATTGTCCCTTGTTAGGAATTCCTATTTGGGAACCTATTTAACTTCTTTAAAACAATGACTTCCGCAAATAATATTCTTAAACACTAGGTTCCAATGTTTATAACCTATTATACCATATTTATAATAAGTTCACATTTTTAATCTATATTATATGAGTTACTCTAATTATACTTTGGATCATGTATAGAAACATCACAACCAAAAGATATGAGAAGTTTAATATGATTTTTTTCTAGCAGTCCATGCCTCATGCATAGTTTTCATAACCAAAACCGATGAAGGCGATCAATTTACTATGTTATATGTAGTATCAAGTGCCCCTTCCCATAGTTCCTATCTTAACCCAATACCATTAATCATCCTCCTTGCCTTTTCCATCCATGTCATATTCATCCTTTCTGTAAATCCATTTTGTTTGGGTATACATGGAGTAATATTTTTCCTTGTTGTTTAACAATTATTAAAAAATTCCTTAAATTCATTCCCATATAGCATTACACCATTCATTCCCATCTGAAATATGAAATCACCAACCTACAAGGAAGGGACAAAATAAAATAAGTTCACACATTAGAACGAATTAGATAACTTATAGCTAAAAGGAAAATTGATCTCACCTTCCTAAAATGTCGCATAGATGCTTCTATCATTCCTACCTTTGCTAGAATCAATCAATCTCTCAGGAATCATAAAAATAAACATATTTTCACCAGAGTGAGCATGGAACTTCTATGCAGTGAAATCAAATGTACTAGATTTGAACTTGATTTTCTCTCTTGGAAAGCATTCAATTTACACACAACATTGGAGAACCAAATTGATCCAATATTATGCTATAAAATTGATACCGCCTCGGCTCTAAAGGCTCTTAGAATTGAAGAATTAACCTGCAAAAAACAAGCTCAGAAAATTTCAAAACTTTTTCACCATAATGAAGTCTCTCCCCTCCCTTCGAACCATGTAACCTCATCCATTAATTCGTTGAATGATGATACTTTATAAAACTCCAAAATAAATTCTTCTCAATTTTTTTTTTAAACTCTACTCTCAACCAACATTCAATCTCCAATAATTGAATTAATATTCCTGTAACGTATTCAAAAAATAGCTCTCCTAAATTAAATACAAACTCTTCAAGCAACAATCGTTTCAATTAATATTATTTCCTATATTATTTAAGAAACATCATACATAATTGTGAAAAATAAAATATATAATAATTATTTTTTAATAAACATCATAATTAGTATTTATTTCTTATTAATATTGATACATAAAAATATTTATATAACCCTTAATAATTTTATTAAGAATATGACATATATATACCATATTATATAACACATTATAATATCTTAATAAAACCTTTCTCTTTTTTCTTTTAGGGTTTTATTATCAACCATTTTCCAACCTAATTTTTCCTATTTATCATAAACATGGTTTGATCAATTTTTCATATTTCTTTGTATCCTAAAGATGAACCACAATTGTGGGTTCGAAATTGCAATCATTAATCCATCATGAATGTGATGGATTTGGAAAGCTCTTTGAAAGAAGATAGCAGTTGCAGAAATATGAAATCTGAAACCATTCTCCATCCTTAACACATTTATTTTATTCTCTACATAATTTTCCAAATGAGACAAAAATTATTTAAACATACCAAACACATCAGATTTGTTTTGGAGGATATAAGCCCATGTGTTCCTCAAGAGAGAGTACATATATTTACCTAATGATAGAAAATTCACATCTCCAAACACATCATTATGTAGCAACTCTGAAATTCCATTTTCTCTTGTAACACTAGATAAGAGTGTTACTCGATTATTTATACCATAAATGATTTTTTCATAGAAATTGAAATAAACTATGCAAGCAATATGCTTACAATGTAATGCTAAAAGGCCCTCCTCTCTAATATATCCTAGTATTTAATTTCGTATCATTATCGTTTCTCTAGAGATATTAGGGGTTTTGTATTCTTAAATTCTATACCCAATATCAATAAGAATATTAAACCCGTGACTCCTAATATCTATGAAAAGTTCCATTCTAAACTCCCCTCATCAACACCATTATATGTTAAACCATTTTGTGTGTTTAACTTTCAATCATAGTATGTATAGCTATGCCACTCATCTTAGTTTTGGATATCACATTTCTAACCATCTTTGGAATGCGAAAAACACCAAGGAGTGTTTTAATCCTTCCATCCTTGAGAAGCAACTTTATTATTTCTCATCCTCTGATTCTAACTCTCAAGTAATCTCATAGGAAAAGACCATCCTCATTATAATTTTGATATTCAAGAAAAAACTCCCTATGAGGTGTCATATGGAATGAATCACTTATGTTGATCAATAATAAATCATGATTTAAATTTTTACTTGATTAATCCATTTACATATCCCTTCCTTCCTCTAAGGAGGTATTCCCTTTTGTCGAAGTAGCATCAACATATCCGTTCATTTTGTAAACACTTGTAGATATACTTCCTTTCTTATAATTCCCATATTTACAATATTTTTGGCATTCCTTTAAGGATTGTCTTGCAGATCTAGTTATACCTCTAAATTTAATCTCCCTCCTATAAATTCATTTTTCTCTAACTCTTGGGATTGACCTCCTACAAACACGACATCCATGCTCCTACTATCCATGGTTTTACACCTGATTTTTTCTGAGTAAGGATGAAACTACATCAAAAAAACATTAAAGTGGTTGTATTATGGCTACAACCACACTACGCTATGAATCACACAAAGAAATAAATAAACAAATACACTTATTATCATAAATTTTTTTAATATCATCATAAAACAAATGACTTACCATAGTACTAAATTCATTTAAATGCTCTATTGCAGAGTCTACATCATACATAGTTTGGAGGTATAATTTTTTTCAAAGAAACAATTTGTTACCATAAACATAGATTCGCCTAATGTCTCTATATTGACATAACTAGCTTGTACCCCTCCAACATAGGAAAACTAGTCAAGTTTTCCATCAACTTACTAGAAGGTTTAGTATGGGGGTTCATAGTGATCCACTATTCTTTGCCTAAAAGAATGTCCTCCATATTAAGTTTACATAATTCAAGTCTTTTCCCATTAAATTTCTCAATCTAAATTTTAAAACTACTTGCCAATACTTTCAAGACAGAAACTACCACCACAAATCTCCCACTAAACCTCCCACTAAATCCAAGTTTATCATAGACCCCAAAGAAACTTTTTCTATCAAAATAAGTTCAATCCTTAGAAACAAAAGTGTCCACCTAAATCCAATAAAATAAATTTTATATCAAATGCAGGTTTTAAAAAATTATAGTGAACATATACATAGAAAAATAACAAACAAACACACACATCATGGTCAAGATAATCACAATGATTTAAATGGTTAACCATGAAAACTAAAACTACCCAATAGTAGTGTCATGGATCTAAATTTTTCATTGTATTAACATCACCATTTACAATAAAATGTATAAAGTTCCATATCATCCAAAACCCTAATATATTAAAATGGAATACATCTAATCTTAAGTAGTGGACTACAATGAGTTAAAAATACCAAAACAAATAAAATAATAAACCAAAACTAATTTAAAAAATAATCATAAAAATATATCACATTCTCCATACCAACCATGAATAGTAAAATTTACCTCTAAATACTCTATCCATTAATATTCTTCCTAAGAAATCACAATCATTAACTTTATGTGGTGTAAATATTTTTCCCTATTAAACACTAGTTTATGAATTAACAATATTGATTATATTCCTACATGATTGAGAACATAGTGAGCATAATTCATACATGATTGAGAACATAGTGAGCATAATTCAAACATAGTGAGCATAATTCAAGTATTAATTAGTTAATGTCACATCCCCTAATAGTTTTTTTTTTCTCCTTTTGTACAAAACATATCTACGTTTAGTTATTTTATTCATCTTCAGATAAGACAAGTTTTCAAGTGCACTACTGTTCCTTCTCAACCAAAGTTGGAAAATAATTCACATACTTCTTTATCAATTTCCTACATTCTCCTATAGTCAAATTTAACCTTTGCTATGGAATGAATTCGCTAATATTTTCTAGTACACCTTCTTATCCTTCCATGGTATTCATTTTCGTATGGCTGAGTCTTTATAGAGCTTGCATGGAAGGCACGTTGTATGTATAAATCTGGAATTAGAATGTCACTCACTAAACTAATTCTCTAACTCCGAGGACAAAGTTCTTATCGACATCTCACCTGTTATGTTGGATTCAGGTGGTTCTTCTTTATTTCATTACCTAGGTAACAACCCTATCCATTAACAATGCCAACACCCCTTTTTGGTTAATACATATAGTTTCCCTTGATGAGCATCATAACCAATGATATTTCAATCTTGCTATAATTTATATTTTCATTATAATTATTAAATCCATGCAGTACCCAATTTAATTTACTCTTAATGTTCCCCGCACGACTGTGCCTTGGGAATAAAATTGAGCCTGTCCTTTAGCACCACGTCTCCACGTTGAGCACAGGTGTCTCTTGGGTATCGTTCTACAATTGATATGAGTGGTAAATGAGCGACGGGGGAAATCGTGCTAACCTAACCCTAATGTCCTTCCCCCAAAGTCAGTGGAGCATTTTACCACTTTTTCCGTCACTCTCCACACCTGGTGGCCTCACGCGGCTCCCTCATCTGCTTCCTGAGGAGTTGAGCATTGTCATGGCTTCTAGAGGCTCTATGGTGGCAATTTGTCCAGGAATTCCCTACATCTGGCATGACTCCTTTATCTCAAGTAACAAGATTTTATTAAAATGGCAGCATTGTTAAATAGGTTGTAGTTTGACTACACATATCATTTTTTTAAAGGAAAGTCATTCAAATTTACTGAACCTATTCGTATTTTTTTCATGGATTCCACCCAGGTATAGGGTGTTTCTCTTCTGGTGATTTTTTTACTACAACTAAGGGTTATTCTACAATTAACACATTCTACTTTACTCAGCGTGTGTTTTTTTTCCTTTTGCTTCCGTCATTTGGCAGGGTTTTTATGCTTGAACGTGGTGATTGTTTCCTCTCTTTTTTATTTTCTGTTGTAGGGTTCTTAGAGGGAGCCCCAAGGCTTGCTCTCTCTCTGGTTCAGTTGAGAAGCCACTGCACTCCTACATTATATTCTCTGACACCAGTGCGGTAATTCCCTTACCCACCCTTTTGAAGAAACCCACTCTCCCTTGTTCTGGGTACTATCACACACATTCTTTTTCCTTTATAGTATACCCTTCTTGATTTTAACTTCTTATTTCTTTTTTTTGTTGGTGTTGGCAGAGTCTCGAACGTGAGCACCTAGGTTCTCTGTTGGTCTGACATGTAAATATTTACCCTTCTGAAGTCCATTCTTCTCATTCCAGTTAGCAATTTATTTATGCCTAATCATTGTTTAATTTACCTGTGCCTTTACATGCATCTACCGTACCCTTTGCGCACTCCTCTTGCCCAGCTCCACCGTGGCGTTAGTTTCAGGTAGGCCTCTTTGCGTGTAGCGTGGTTTTACTGAATCTACTTGCTTGTGACGACCTTGGATGGTAACACATTAAAATCATGTTGTGCACAATTTGGGTGTCGAGCCATATAACTCATAAACTTTGTTCTCTTAGCAGTTGAGCTTCAACGTTTCCGAAGGACAATTTGGTTTTTGTCTAAAGTGGCTCAAATTCACCCTTACTATATAATTGAACTTTAGGTTTTCATTTCGATATGTCAAGAAGTTCTCTATTTCGAGCTGTATTCATATGGATAACAACGTCTATGGTGATACTTAAATTGGTGGTTACACAATGTTATTCTATTATTTCAAACACGTTTTTCTTAAACTACAATGGCGACATTGAATAGAGTTTGACTATGCTTATATTATACTCATTGCTTCCCTTCTAGATGCACTACTCGCTAGCTTATCAGTTGACATTTTATTTATGGTAATATGTATAATGGCTCATTTTGTTCACCTGATGTCGTAGCTATGCTGAACAATTTGTTAAAGAAAAAATTTATCTTTTCAGTTAATTCTATTCTCTGTAATTTCCATGCTTACTATTATTATTTGCTAAACAAATGTGTTCTTATATTGACTGAATATCCTCATTTAATTATATTCTCTGTAATTTACATGCTTACTATTATTATTTGCTAAAAAAATGTGTTCTTATATTGACTGAATATCCTCAGCTAATTCTTTTCTTTGTAATTTCCATGCTTATTATTATTATTTGCTAAAAAAATGTGTTCTTATATTGATTGAATATTCCCCTGGGAAATATGCGTTAATCAACTTCTCGCTATAGCTAAAGATGCGATTATTGCGTCAGTTCTATAATTTATTTTTAATTTGAATTTAATGTCATTCCCACAATAGATAATCTTTGCTCGTATTGTAAAAGGGGTTTTTCTTAAGAAATTATAATCCTGAGTGTTATGGTCTTTATTTACGATCCATAGTCTAAGATGGGGAAACTGCCATCTACCCTGGGTGGACTGGGAACACTGTTCTTTAGAATTTTAAACTAGGAACTGGCCACTAACCAGACTGTTACCAAACTCTAATATAAGTATTTTTTTTTCAATTCCAGTTGACTAGATTCATAAGAAAAATCAAAGGGTGCGTCCTCATTCCTAAATTCACTAATTCCTAGAATTCCTACTGCACTTTGACTTGATTATTGGTCATAGTTAACTTGTTTCACTCCTATTTTTCCTAACTTCCTTACCCTTGTTAAGTCGCACTGTTTAATATGCCCAGAGTCGCATGCAAGTAACAATTTTGTTTTTCATTCTTATTGGGTCACATCCAGGTCGCATCCACTCCTCCAGATTATATAATGATTTTATAATATGGAGGTTTAATAAGGAGTTCCCTACCCTGAATAATTGAACTCTTGATACTAACTACCTTAATTTCATGCTTGTTCATTCTATTAACAAAAAAATAAAAAATCGTATGATGATAATTTCTACAATAACATACCTGTAATAAACTGAACTATCTTCTGAGTTCTCATGCAAGAGGAATATACACTGTTAAAATTATCTACAACTAATTTTACAAAGATTTTCGTTATAGACTTCCAGAAACACAGAAATCCCTTTGGCCACCCAACCATAGAACTGCAATCCTCAGTTCACCCCTGAGCTGAGATTGAATTGCCAAGGCATCAACAGCCTCTCTTGATCCTTGCAAGACTTATTTCATACATTCCTTCCACGAGGGATTTCTTCCTCGCAAGACTTATTTCATACATTCCTTCCACGAGGGATTTTTTCCTTCAGCAGAGTCTGGCTTTGGTGGTTTTTCTTGTTTTGTTAAACCACTAGTTTAGGCTTTGTTTCATAAAAGCTTGTTTTTATCTCTCACGATGCTTTATATTGATCCCAATTTAGCATTTTTCTCCCACTAAGAAGTTAATGTATTTTTCTCTCCCATCCACTAAGTCTATCTGGAATTATTATCATGGAAAAATTATCTTAGATAAAATCTCTTCTACAAATGTCTAATTCTCAAGTGTTTCCACTTATCATTTATTTATTGATAAAACATTTATTTACATAAATATGCTATCACATTTCATGGATTTTCTTTCATGCTAATTTCATAGCTCAGTTTAAATAAAAACAATAACAATAATAATACTTCGGAAGGATATCACATTCTTCCCCCCTTTTACTTACACTGAACTTGGTGTTCAATTTTTAGTTCCTTCCTATTGAAATAGTGTTGTATATTTTTTCTTCGTTTCATATTCAAGCTCCCAAGTAGCCTCTTCAGGAGTAAAGTGCCTCCATTGGACTTTAACATGAACAACGATTCGATTTTGAAGCCAAATATCTTTCATGTCTAGTATACAGAGTGGTTCTGCTAGGAAGTCATCATTGGTTTCCACCTATAGCATTTTCCAATCAATAATGTGAGTGTTATCATGCACATATTTCTTAAGTAAGGTCACATGAAAAACATTATCAACATTAATGTAACTCGGCAATGCTAACTGATAAGCTACGGGTTTGATTCGGTCAAAAATTTCAAAGAGTCCACAAAACCATGGAGCTAGTTTTGGATAGGTTCTTGTACTCAATGTAGTATTTCTTGGTTTCACTCTCAAATAAACATGGTCCAGAATTTTGAATTCTATGTATGTTCTCTTCGTGTCTGCATAACTCTTTTTTTGATCCTGTGCCATTTTGATATTCTGCTAAATTCTTTGCACAATCTATTCCATTTCCTCCAATACTTCTGGGCCAAGAATTAGCTTTACCTCTGGTTGACTTTAGCTGAGTGGTGTATGGCATTTTATTCCATACAGGGCTTCAAAGGGGATCATTTTTATAGATGTTTGGTAGCTATTGTTGGGTACAAACTCAGCTAAATGCAAAAAATCTTCCCATTTGGTAGGTTTGTCCATCACGTACATTCTGAGTATATCTTCCAAAATCTGGTTGACTCTTTCAGTTTGTCCATCCATTTGAGGATGGTATGCTGTAACGAAATTTAACTTAGTGCCCATGTTTTAAAACAATACCTTCCAAAAATTTGAGGTGAATTTATCATCTCTGTCAAATACTATCATTTTAGGTACTCAATGTAGTCAGAAAATCTCCTTCATAAAGATATTACCAATCTGCTTGGTGCCATAGGTGGATTGCACTGGTATGAAATGGGTTATCTTACTTAGTGTATCCACCACTACCATGATGGAGTCATGTTGTCTTTTGGTTCATGGTAATCATGCAATAAAATATAGGGATATTATTTCCCACTTCCATTTAGGAATAGGTAATGGCTTAAACAACCCAACAGGGTGTTGATTTTCGACCTTAACCTGTTAACACTCTAAGCACTTTGTTAAGTATTCAACAACTTCTTTTTTCATACCTGAACAAAAGAAAATTTTCCTTAATGTTGTGATCATATTTTGATATCCAGGATGTCCTGAAAATGGTTTCTTATGATACTCATCAAGTATCATGTGTTTCAACATCGATACATTGGGAACATACAATTTCTTCCTGTAAATGAACATTTTTTCAAAAGTTTCCACATAGTTGAAAATGTTAATTTGTTGTAATTTTTGTTGAATATCCAGGTATTTTGGGTTCTTATGTATAGAATTCCTAATTTTTTACATGAAATATATTTTAGTACTATTAAAAACCACCTCCATTAGATTATAAGAATTCCTTCTTAAAGTGTCTGCTATTTTGTTTTCTTTCCCTTGTATCTGTTTAATATCAAACTCAAATTCACTGAGAAATGCCATCCATATAACTTGTCTAGCATTGAGATCTGGCTGGCTAAAAATATATTTTAGATTGATATGATTAGTTATCAAATTGAATTTATTCCCTAACAAATAGTGCCTCCACATTTTTAAGGTGTGTATGATAGTAGCTAGTTCTAGATCATATATAGCATAATTCCTTTCATGGATTTTCAACTTTCTTGACTCATAGGCTATTACCAAATTATCCTATAATAAAACTCCTCCTAACCTTCCACACATGCATCAGTATAGACTATAAATTATTTTTTTGGCTATGCAAGTTTTAAAATGGGAGATGTTGTAAGTGCGTGCTTTAGCTTATCAAAACTTTTCTGATATTCTGTAGTCCACTCAAATTTTGGTGATTTTTTTTGTAATGAGGTGATAGGATATGCTATCATGGAAAATCATTTTATAAATATACAATAATATCCAGCAACCCCCATGAAGGATTGAACAACAACCACATCTTTATGCATGGGCCAATTAACCATGGATTTTACATTTTTCGAATCAACTGCTAATCCTTCCTTAAAAACAATATGCCCCAAATATTGTATTCTGGTTTTATAAAATTCACACCTATTAAACTTGGCATATAATTTGTTTTCCCTTAATGTTTGCAGCACCAATTTTAGGTGTTCCTTATGTTCATCTTCATTATCTAGAACATACCAGAATATCGTTAATAGATATCATCACAAATTTGTCTAAATATTTACTGGGTGTACTATTCATCAAGCACATGAAAGTTGATGGGGAATTCTTAAGACCAAAAGGTAACACTACAAACTTGTAGTGCCCATATCTGGTCCTAAATGTGGTTTTATGAATGTCTTCATTTCTGATTCTTAACTGATGGTATCGTGTCCTTAAATCAATTTTGGAAAAAATGGTAGCCCCCCTTACTTGATCAAACAGTTCATCAATATGGGGAAGTGGGTACTTATTTTTTATGGTTAACTTATTTAACTAACGATAATCAATACATAGTTTGAATGTGCCATCATTTTTTTAACATAAAAGACAGGTGCCCCCCATGGTGACACACTAGGCCTAATATAGCCCTTATCTAACAATTCCTGTAACTACATTTTCAGCTCCAATAGCTTAGGAAAAAAAAAAATATAAATTAACCTTTCCATTTATATTTACATGTATATTACTTATTGATTCTTCTATCATCGATAACCACATTCTATTCGAACTACTAGCTCATGTCGCTATTCGAACTATGTGCACTCATTGGATTACCTCCATCAGGACCTATGACATTTCCTTTGTACTTTTCATGGCTTCTTCCAGTCCTATTTTTAATGACAATTCATTTAGCAATTGTGAATAGACTAGATCCTACTTCTCTCGCTCGTTCTAGTCTATCTTCATGTCATAGTTATTGCTCTTGTTACTCTTCCTGATCCAAAATGGATCCAGTTTTGCCTCCAGATCAAAGTCTTCAAACTCAGTTGAAAGTGGGATCAAGTCGAAGTGCTCAACGAGACAATTCCAATGGTGTGAATGACGTGAAAATCCGAGTTCGAATGAAGAAGTTAAGGCTAGTCAAAGTTTCAAGGCAAACTAGGGCAAAAAGTCAAAAAGTCAAAGTCAAAGGAAAGTCAAAGTCAAACAGGTCAACAATCAATGCTTACATCAACAGGACATGTGTTGTCTCAGGAATGCACCACATGTTTTGGATGATGTCAGTAGAGAAGGTGACGTGGCAGTTTTTGATTGGTTCACATGGGCCAATCCGGTGCTGACACGTGGCAGCCTAATTTGCCCAATATTGGCATGCAATCCCAAGATTTTGGCAATCAGGGAGGATCAAACACCTAACCTCCTGGAAGGCTAAGACTTCACCGGATTCTGCTTACCGAATGAGCTACTATGTCGCTTGGTTAACGAAGGTGTGGATATAATATTTATTATGGTTAGGTGCTGACTGCTGGAAAAGGGCTGGAAGGTCGGGGTCAACCCCACGACCGCTGGTCCCTTAAGCATTTGATGTTATCATTAACCACCGATCCGAAACCATAGTCGCAACCAAATATAAGGCGGAAGGGTCGCGTGGAGGTTTCAAACCACAGACCTTCCAAAACTCTTATATAAAAAACGCTTTCACACAAGTCTGATAGCCAACATACCAAGCGGTGGAGATTGGTATTCCATCCACCCAAATTTCATATATTGTTATGCAGGTGCCGAACCCACAACACCACCAGTGCACTTTCCAAAGTGGTTTTTGTACACAGAGGTGGTTTTGTGCAGCAGAAAGGTGGTTTTTGCAGGTGTATGGTGGTTTTTTACCTTTTGGGGGGTCTGGAAGTCACTATGGCCAAATATGGTCGAGTTTACACTCATTTGACTCAAAATTTCAAGCTGGACATAGTGGTGATGTCCATTTTACCATTTGAGACTCAGTTTTTGAGCTCATGCCTGTAACAACATATTGAAGACAAAATAAAGAGGTCATCACTGGAAGAAAAAGGACCAGGCTATGTAGTCAGAAAGTCTGGTGAACTCCTTTATTAAATTTCGCTGTGTTGATGTGTTTAAATGTGTCTTCAAATTGTTTATGTGTTTATGTTATTCACAATCTTTTCGATCCCTTGCATTGAGTAACATAAGCGAATTCACACATAGTCTATAATACCTTTTTCATTTATGGATCAAGTGGTATCAGAGCAACAAGGTTTTTAAGGTTTGACAAGTTTGTGTGAAGATTTGGATGCTTACTAGGTTGAGGCTCAAACGAGGCGAAGGAGAGCTTGTTGAGGTGAATCTAGAGATTGGAAGGGTCATTTCACAAAGAAGGATAGCAGTTGAAACTCCACTTGGGTCAAAATCCCAATTCTTGGATAGTTTCATGACGATACGTGCCATGGTTGAAGAGATGTATCATGAGTTTAAAAAGGGTAAATGTGAAGGCACTTCATCACCTAAACTAGACAAAGGCGCAGATGAACCTTTTCTTTTTACTCCTCCAAATAAAGAAGATAAAGGAAAAGGAGAAAAGCCTCCTCCATCTCCTCCATCATCACCATCACCGTCATCATCATCGTCTTCCTCTCATAAAATTAGTTCTTCTAAGAAGAAGAAAAAGAAATCCTCTTTGATCAAATTAGATGTAAAATTTGATTTGCCAATTTATAATGGAGAACTTAATGCTGAAAAGCTTGATAATTGGATAAGGCAAATTGATGTATATTGCAGGGTGTAGAAAGTTTATTCAAAAAGAAAGAAGATCCAACTTATTGATTCTTCTATCATCGATAACCACATTCTATTCCAACTACTAGCTCGTGTCACTATCCGAACTATGTGCATTCATTGGATTACCTCCATTAGGACCTATGACATTTCCTTTGTACTTTTCGTGGCTTCTTTCAGTCCTATTTTTAATGACAATTGATTCAACAATTGTGAATAGACTAGATCCTACTTCTCTTGCTCCTTCTGGTGTATCTTCATGTCATAGTTATTGCTCTTCTTACAATTCCTGATCCAAAATGGATCTAGTTTTTCTTCCAGATCGAAGTCTTCAAATTCAGTTGAAAGTGGGATCAAGTTGAAGTGCTATTGAGACGATTCCAACGGTGTGAATGGCATGAAAATTCGAGTTTGGATGAAGAAGTTAAGGCCAGTCAAAGTTTCAAGGTAAAGTAGGGAAAAAAGTCAAAAAGTCAAAGTCAAAGGAAAGTCAAAGTCAAGCAGGTCAACAATCAATGCTTACGTCAGCAGGACATGTGTCATCCTAGGAATGCACCACATGTTTTGGATGACGTCAATAGAGAAGGTGACATCGCAGTTTTTGATTGGTTCACATGGGCCAATCTAGTTCTAACATGTGGCAGCTTGGATTTGCCTAATATTGGCATGCAATCCCAAAATTTTGGGGGTCTGGGAGGATCGAACGCCTGACCTCATAGAAGGCTAAGACTTCACCAGATTCTTCTCACTAGATGAGCTACTATGTCGCTTGGTTAATGGAGGTGTGGATATAATATTTATTATGGTTAGGTGCTGATTGCCGGAAAAAGGCCAGACGGTCGGGGTCAACCCCACGACCACCGGTCCCTTAAGCATTTGATGTTATCAGTAACCACCGAACCAAAACCATAGTCGCAACCAAATATACATGTAAACATATGCTCAAAATATCCCACATGTGCGACGGTATTATATATATATATATATATATATATATATATATATTAACTATGATCAACAGAATAAGGTGGAAGGGTCGGGCGGAGGTTTTGAACCGCGGACCTTCCAAAACTCTTATATAAACAATGCTTTCACACAAGTTTGGTAGCCAACATACCAAGCGGTGGAGATTGGTATTCCATCTGCCCAAATTTCATATATTGTTATGCAGGTGCTGAACCCGCAACACCACTAGCCTGCTTTCCAAAGCATTTTTTGTACGCAGAGGTTGTTTTGTGCAGCAGAAAGGCAGTTTTTGCAGGTGTATGGTGGCTTTTGACCTTCCGAGGGGTCTGGAAGTCACTCTGGCCAAATATGGTCGAGTTTACACTCATTTGACTCGAAATTTCAAGCTGGACGCAGTGGTGATGTCCATTTTACCATTTGAGATTTAGGTTTTGAGCTCATGCTTGTAACAACATCGTTTCCAAGAAAACTAGTGTCCATTCAGAGCTGCTAGTCCCACTAAGACAGGTAGCTATCTTAGAAACAAACAATTCAAAGTAACTTGTGTTTTCCTTTATGAGAGATAGATGAGAGAGAAGCAGAGAATACCAACCTCAATCTTTTGCTTGGCTCCTTGCTTGTTTCCTCTCTCCCTTGATAGAGCTTTCGCCACTCCTTTCTCACTTGTCCCACTTCAAAGAACACCTGTAGAGTCAAAGCAACAAAATACCATCAAAGCATAGAGATCTATAACCATAAACAATGTAGAATCAGATGTACATTAACCATACAAATGCATACACAAATACAAGATTTAGAAATATACAATTATATGGAGGAAAACTCAAATAACTTTATTGATAGAAGTAGTAGAAGAGGGGATTACAACCCAGCTATCTGATCCAGTGCCATCCTCCCAGCATGAAAGCCCTCTTCACCTCATGAAAAGCTAGATCAACCAATAATACAATGTTTCACAGAGAAACCAACAACACTTCCTTACAAAATACAAAATTCCAGCCCTTTTGGATCTCTAGGATGAGGGATCTATATATAGATATTTTCAGGGGGGTGAGTCAGCTTCTGGGATTTTGATTAGTGTCATTTCACTTATAGTTCTTGGTTCCACTTGGATATTTCATGATCTCTTACTCATCCCTAGGCGAATTCAAAGAGGCAAGTGTCATATGATCAGTTTCTA
The DNA here is from genome assembly GCA_031772625.1 of Pinus tabuliformis. Taxonomy (NCBI): domain Eukaryota; kingdom Viridiplantae; phylum Streptophyta; class Pinopsida; order Pinales; family Pinaceae; genus Pinus; species Pinus tabuliformis. Next base: position 724,158,459 of record CM062817.1, read on the forward strand.
GAATATTCTCTAGGTTTCCACCTAGCAAACTACCTCTGCCATTTGTCTGCTCTCACTCGTTACACCCTACAGAAGGGATTTTCAGTATGCATCACACCCTTTGTGTGTGGCAGGTGAGATGCATCGTATCCTCAGCATGGAGTAGTCTGTATGGTCCAGTTTTGACCAGTTTTGAGCAGTTTTTTAGTGAGAACTTCTGGGAAATGATGTAATTAGTTAACCTTGATCCTTTAAGGTATGAAACAACACTTTTAGGGATTTAGAATCCCTTGTTTTATGGACATATGTGATTTGGGTTGTAGTGCCCAAACATGTCTATAACAAACATATTGAAGACAAAATAAAGAGGTCAGACCTAGAAGAAAAAGGACCAGGAGATGTAGCCAGAAAGTCTGGTAAACTCCTTTATTAAGTTTGGCTATGTTGATGTGTTTAAATGTGTCTTCAAATTGTTTATGTGTTTATGTTATTCACAATCTTTTTGATCCATTGCATTAAGTAACATAAGCGAATTCACACATAGTCTATAATACCTTTTTCATTTATGGATCAAGTGGTATTAGAGCAACAAGGTTTTTAAGGTTTGACAAGTTTGTGTGGAGATTTGGATGCTTACTAGGTTGAGGCTCAAACGAGGTGAAGGAGAGCTTGTTGAGGTGAATCCAGAGATTGGAAGGGTCTTTTCACAAAGAAGGATAGTGGATGAAACTCCACTTGGGTCAGAATCCCAATTCTTGGATAGTTTCATGATGATACATGCCATGGTGGAAGAGATGTATCATGAGTTTAAAAAGGGTAAAGGTGAAGGCACTTCATCACCTAAACTAGACAAAGGAGCAGAGGAACCTTTTCTTTTTACTCCTCCAGATAAAGAAGATAAACGAAAGGGAGAAAAACCTCCTCCATCTCCTCCATCATCACCATCATCATCATCATCATCGTCTTCCTCTCATAAAACTAGTTCTTTAAGAAGAAGAAAAAGAAATCCTCTTTGATCAAATTAGATGTAAAATTTGATTTTTCAATTTATGATGGAGAACTTAATGCTGAAAAGCTTGATAATTGGATAAGGCAAATTGATGTATATTTCAGGGTGAAAAAAGTTTATTCAGAAAGAAAGAAGATCTAACTTACTAGCCTTCGACTTGGAGGAACCGCACTTGTATGGTAGGAAGCCAATACACAAGCAGATCTCCAAAAGCATGGTAAAATCATTTCAACTTGGAATGAATTTGTTTCTACTATTAAAAAGAAATTTTATCCATTGGCTTATATGCAACAAGCAATGATGAGTTGGCAAACACTACGTCAATTAAAAGGTCAAAGTGTTGAAATTTATCATCAGGAATTCCGTAAGAGAGCTTTAACACTAGGAATTTCAGTGGACTCACCAGAAACATTGTTGAAATACATAGGTGGTCTTCATATTTATTTGAGGCATACCATACTTATGTTTAATCCAACCAGCTTAGATGATGTATCTATTCAAGCAACTCATCTAGAAGCTAGAGGTAAAAATGTAAACCCAGATGTTGGGAAATCATCCTGATCCAGATTTAAGCAGGAACACAATAGATTAAAGAGATAACCATAAATACAGAGATGCGATAACCATAAAAACAGAGATGCAGCGGAAATAATACTTCATTTCATTAATGGAGAATACTGAAATATGCTTACAAATAGAAATAACCCAGCTAGGGCGATGGTAGCTTATCTCTGAGAAGAGATGTGTCGGCTACATGCCTCTGAACTGTTTCGAACTATGTTTACAATGAGGTGCGAAGGCCTATTTATTATTGAGAAACAATGGAAGACCCTTAACATTCCAAAACCTAACCCTAGAAGATGAAACGCCAAACTATGGGCCCCGTTTGGGTAAATTGGTACATCAACTTCCCGGGGTCGTAACTTTGGCATACAATCTTCGTTTGACGCGCATGATAGCCCATTGGAAAGCTCTCTCCGAGGAATACGACGAAAAAGACAAAATTTTATCTAAAAATTCACGAAGGTAGACTTCCAAAAAAACATCGTTTAGGGCCTCAAAATGGCTCCAGAAGTTTAGGACCCGAAAAACTGCTAAAAATAGTAAACTGCGCTATAATTAAGGAAACTGAAAAACTGAAAGAGACAGTTGTGGGGGTCCAAATGGGATAGGTGGGTGGCCACCAAAATCCACCTGGATCATTCCTCCCCCCTTAGGAAGCAATGGTCCCCATTGCGTTGAGTTCCTCCTTGAGATGAGGAAGCTTCTGTTGAGCTGGGTCTCCAGTGAGCTGTTCTACAATCTCTGATGTATCCAAAAATGGTGGGAAGCATGGTTGGCGATGGTCCACATTGAACAATCGGTGCAAGCGAAGGAATGGAGGAATACTGTGCTTCAAAGCATTGTTGCCCACATCCTTGTTACTGGTGTAAGGACCATGTCGAAGCGGTCTGAGTTTCTGATGGGTTCTGGTAAGGCGTTCTCTCTGCAGATGTAACCAAACTTTTTTGCCCACCTGAAACTTGTGTGGTACCCCTCTGGGTAAGGAGAAGTTGTTCCTGTGTTCTGTCATGACTGTATCCCTATGTTGCTGCTTTTGCATGGAGGAACCCTTTGCGGGGGTCATGGATGTAGCAACGATCTTCCCCTTACTTTGGGAGCGAACCAGACAGAAAATAAATTTCCTAGTCTGTGAGATGAGCTTGTTGCCTTTCTTAGCAGTGATCAAAGAGGTGGTGGTAGGTGGAGCTACCTTTGGTATCCTGTATAATGAATTATCCAAAGAAATAATGACAGCGCAAGGCCTCGACTCATACACAGAATGTCGCCTCCACAAGTATGGCTGGCCTAATAGTACATCACAAACATCCAGAGGTGTAACATCACACAATACCTCATCTGTGAAGGGCTTGATGCTGTAGGGAAGGTGGCACTACTGGTGAACTTTGAGATCTCGTCCTTCGTGAAGCCACCTGATACTGTACGGTTGTGGGTGTGGCGTAGTTGGTAGGCCCAACTGCTTCACGACCTCTGCTGAAACGAGGTTCTTTTGGCTGCCACTATCGACAATGAATTGCAGTGGCAAACCCTTCACCCACATCTGTGAGTGGAAAAGACGTTCCCCCTCCTCTGGCTCTTCGGGCTCATTCTTCTGGATCTTGGCAGTGGCAACAGTGGCACTAGGATCCGCATCAATGATTTGCTTCCCTTTGCCATCCCCCTTGTCGGGTTCTGGCTCAGAGTCAGAACATGCATCTGATTTGGAAGCCTTCAACTCGGCCACCAGCGACTGCTTGGTTCGACACTCACTTGTGTTATGAGTGGGACTCTTGTGGAACTCACACCACTTTCCTGTGTCCTTCTTCGGCTTCGTGGTGTTGTTCCTTTCTTGCAGCTTAGAGGGGTTGTCTTGGGTCACCCCACCTTGGCTTTGTCCTTTGGGCTTCAGATTTGCAGATCCAAAGTCTTGCTTCTTCTGTTTGAACTTTTGCTCGATTTTGACAACGTATCGCTATGCTGTGCCAAGTGAGGAGATGTTCAAGAACTCCATCTCTTCCTGGATGTATCCGTGTAGGCAGCCGCGGTATTTGAGTACCAGATGCAGCTCAGAATCTTTGATACCCAACTGCATGCTAAGGGTATGAAAAATATTTGTGAACTCTGGTATATCTTGGTCTCGTCCCTGCCGCAGTGTGGTCCATTTGATGTATTTGTCCTCATAGCTTTTGATAGGGTAGTACTGCTCCTTGATGGCATCCCGGAAGTCATTCCAAGTGGGGACGGCTGAAAACAGTGAGCCTGTACTTTCATCCTTCTGCTCACAGTATGTTTCCCACTAGTCCTTGACGTGGGGGGCTGCTTTGAGAAGAGCGAAAACAATCTTTTCCTGACTTGAAAATTCATGAATAGAAAAATACCCATCTAGCAGATTTAACCATTTATCTACGGCATTTGCGTCTATTTGACCCTCAAAGATGGGGATTTCAAAATTAACTTGTACCTTAAACGTTGTGGCGTTTCCAGAGTAGCTGTTGGAAGCCGATGCATCCCCTCTGGGTAGCCGCTGAAGGATCTGCGCAAAGCTATCCATCATCGTGTTCCTTTGCCGCTCGAGGGCTTCTTCGAGCAAGATTCTGATAGGATCTCCTGCCCCCTCATCTTTCTTCTCATCTGCCATGGGAGGTCGTTGAGATTTGCGAGGCTGGTCTTGCAAAGGTTCGACCAATTCAAGCCCTAACTCCTTATATCTCGACCTCGTTGGGGACATGCAAAGAAAAACAGAGAAAACGCAGATCGCTCTGATACCACTGATCCGGATTTAAGCAGGAACGCAATAGATTACAGAGATAACCATAAATATAGAGATGCGATAACCATAAAAACAAAGATGCAGCGGAAATAATACTTCATTTCATTAATGGAGAATACTGAAATATTCTTACAAATAGAAATAACCCAGCTAGGGCGATGGTAGCTTATCCCTGAGAAGAGATGTGTCGGCTACATGCCTCTGAACTGTTCTGAACTATGTTTACAATGAGGCTCGAAGGCCTATTTATTATTGAGAAACAATGGAAAACCCTTAACATTCCAAAACCTAACCCTAGAAGATGAAACGCCAAACTATGGGCCCCGTTTGGGTAAATTGGTACATCAACTTCCCGGGGTCGTAACTTTGGCATACGATCTCCGTTTGACGCGCATGATAGCCCGTTGGAAAGATCTCTCCGAGGACTACGATAAAAAAGATGATTTTTGATAAAAAGAATCGTGGAGGGTAGATTTCCCAAAAAACGTCATTTAGGGCCTCAAAATGGCTCCGGAAGTTTAGGACCCGAAAAACTGCTAAAAATAGTAAACTGTGCTATAATTAAGGAAACTGAAAAATTGAAAGAGACAGTTGCGGGGGTCCAAATGGGATAGGTGGGTGGCCACCAACATCCAAACCTATTGAAAGCAAGAATAAAGGCAAGAAGAAACTTAAGTGGGAGGAGAAGAAAACAAACACTATGAAGAAAAACAAACCTTCATGCACTCATTGTAAGAAAGAGGGACATGATGAGGCACACTGTTGGTCTTTGCATCTAGAATTGGAGCCTAAGAAGTTTGGAGGTAAAGGGCAAAATAATGTTGCTACTATTCAAAAGGACTTGGGATCAGATTCAGGTGACGAGACAACGGTTACAACTACAGATATAAAAGGTAAAGATTCCAAAGCATCTACAAGTTCTTCTTCACATTATGTTGATAATGATAATTATGAGAGGAAAAGAAATGAACTATTTCACATAAGAGTCATTTCCAAGCATACTAAAATTGATACTTTATTTGATAGTGGTCGCAAGTTAATTTGATTTCTGAAGCAATTGGAAAGAAGTTGGGTATAGAAAAAAAACCTCAAAAAAAACATATCCATTAGGTTGGATGTGTGATAAAACTAAGCTACAAGTTACGAAACAATGTAAACTTAGGTTTGCTATTGGGTCAAAGTTTGTAGATGAGGTTGAGCTAGGCATAGTCCCATTGGACATATGTGGAATTGTATTAGGAAGTTCATACTTGTACGATAGAAATGCTATCTTCTATCAAACCAAAAATAAGTATCAACTCACTAAGGATGGAATTGAATATATTGTAAGGGCTCATAACTCAAAGATAACTTCTCTCTCATAAATTCAGGACAGATGAAAAGAATTCTAAATGCAAGTAAACAATTTTTACTTATGATTGTAAAATCAAAGGATATTAACAAATCCGATGCATTCCAAGGTTGTAATCCTAAATAGAAAGTAGATCTAGCTAAAGTTGTTTCTGATTATGATATTCTGTTTCAAGAGCCTAAAGGGCTTCCACCCAAGCGAGAGATAGAACATGAGATTTATTTGCATGCTCCATTATCTAACATTGGAATGTACAGGTTATCAGCTCTAGAGAATGTAGAAATAAGGAAGCAGGTACAGGAGTTGCTCAATCAAGGGTTTATTTGACCAAGCACATCACCGTGCAGATCACCTATTGTATTAGTGTGAAAGAAAGATGGTTCATGGAGAATGTGCATTGATTTTAGAGAATTAAATAAAATCACAATAAAGAATCATTATCCTCTTCCTCGTATTGATGATTTTTTAGATTAGTTAAAATATGTAGTTTACTTCTCTAAATTGCACTTGCGAAGTGACTACCATCATATTAGAGTTGCAAAATAGGATGTATGGAAGCCTGCTTTCAAAATGAAGCAAGGACTCTATGAATGGATGGTTATGTCTTTTGGCATAACTAATGCTCTAGCTACATTCATGCGAGTCATGAATGATGTATTTAGACCATCCATTGATGATTTTTTTCAGTAGAACATGGGATGAACATGTTAAGCATGTAAAGAAGATTTTAGATGTTATAAAAAGAGAAAATCTCTATGTAAAACTGTCAAAATGTGAATTTGGCAGAACATCTTTAAATTATTTGGGTTATATTGTAGGGGGTGGTCAATTGAAGATAGATCCCTCTAAGGTCGATGTCATTGTAAATTGGCCTCAACCCAATACCGCTACAGAAGTTAGACGTTTCTTAGGAGCAACACAATATTGGAGAAAATTTATTGCTAACTTTTCTTTAATTATGGATCCTTTACATACTTTGACAAGTGTGAAACAGGTGTTTTAGTGGGGAGGAAAACAGTAGAAAGCTTTCTACACATTGAAAGAAAGGATTAGTACAGCACTAGTACTAGCACTGCAAGATCTTCAACATCCATTTGAGATTGAGACAGATGCAAGTGAATATGCCATGGGGGCAGTGTTGATGTAGCATAGAAAGCCTATATGCTTTCATTCTGATACATTCACGTCAGCAGTAGTTAACTATCCTACATATGATAAAGAATTATATGCATTAGTTTAGAGTGTTAAAAAGTGGAAACATTACATAATGGGTAAAGAAAAAATCATACACACAGATCATCAACCACTTCAATATTTACACTCACAAAATAAATTGCAACAATCATGACATTACAGGTGGATGGGTTTCCTACAGCAATTTCATCTTGTTATCAGATATAAGAAGGGCATACATAATAAGGTTGCAGACATGTTATCAAGACCAATTATAAATGCATCCACAATACTTAAGATTAATTCAGTAATTCATGAAAGTTACATAGAACAATATGTTGAAGACACAGATTTTAAGGATGTATATGCAACTTTAAGTCATGGCAACCAGGTAGAAGAATTGGATTATTACATAAAGGACAAACTTTTATATCATTTTGGAAAGTTATGCATTCCACAAACTGAAATAGTTAACATAATTCAAGAAGCACATACTTCTTTCATATCAGGTCATTTTGGGGTAAGTAAAATAGTTCCACAATTACAAAGATTCTGCTATCGGCCATGAATGAATGAGACAGTGTCTAGATATAATAAAGGATGTACTATGTGTGCTACAAGCAAGCCAAGTAATAGAAACTTATGCTTGTATACTCCATTTCCAATTCCTTCTCGTCCTTGGGAAAGTGTTTCCATGGATTTTTTTGGGGGATTGCCAAAGTCTAGAAAGGGTCATGATTATTTGTATGTAGTTGTAGATGGGTTTAGTAAAATGTGTATTTTGACACCATGTAATAAACAGGTCATAGTTGAACAAACTGCAAAGTTGTTCTTTCAAAATGTATAGGTTCATTTTGGGTTACCCACTTCTATTATATCCAATAAATATTCTTAATTTCTCGGGAAATTTTCGTCGAGTCTATGGGAGTTAATGGACACAAAGTTGAAGAAGAGCACGCCATTTCATCCGCAAATAGATGGTCAGATAGAATTGGTCAATAGGATAGTGATACAGTTGCTTTGAGGATATTGTAGCAAGCATCCCAAACTCTGGGACGAGCATTTGTGTTATGTGCAACATGCTTACAACCATGCAAAACATTCTTCTACTCATAGATCTCCTTTTGAGACTTGTTTTGGTTTTACACCAAAGCCTCGCTTGGATTTTGTCTTTGGTAAAGACATAGCAATTGATGGACATAGTGATGTGGACAAAGCGACCAAGTTCATTGAAAAAATCCAGGAAATTCACTAGGCAATACATGAACAACTAGAAAGAAAGCAAAGTATAAAACGTGACATGACAAGCATCGACTTGGTCATAGTTTTCAATTTGGTGATCAACTCTAGTTGTACATCACCAAAGAAAGACTGCAAGGGGAAGGTAAAAATTTGAAACCAATTAGATATCGTCCTTTCAAAATACTTGATGAAATTGGTGAAAATGCTTTCTGTCTAGATTTACCAGTGTATATGAAGATCTATTCCATCGTAAATGTTGAAAACTTGAGATTGTACGAACCTTCATTGATTGAAGATCTCAAAGAGCAAGGTCAGCAACCTTCCATCGAAGATCTTTTGCCAGAGTATCTCAATGAGCTACAGGGGGACACAGTTCTTGACAGGAGGATAAGGACTTCATGATGAGGAAATGTTGAGTATCTTTGAGTTGGACTCAAAGGTAGAAATCCAAGTAAAGCATGATGGTTAGAGATTGGAAAAGTGAGGGAAATTTATCCTCACTTACTCGATAACTAAAACCAACTTTTGGTGGTCTAAAAGCTTCCAGTGGGGAAGAGTGATAAAAAATGGATCCATTTTTGCCTCCAGATCAAAGTCTTCAAACTCAGTTGAAAGTGGGATCAAGTTGATGTGTTCGATGAGATGATTCCATTGGTGCGAACGGCGCAAAAATCCGAGTTCAGATGAAGAAGTTAAGGCCACTCAAAGTTTCAAGGCAAACTAGGGAAAAAAGTCAGAAAGCCAAAGTCAAAGGAAAGTCAAAGTCAAAGTCAAACATGTCAACAGTCAATGCTTACATCAATAGGACAAGTGTCATCCTGGTAATGCACCACATGTTTTGGATGACATCAGTAGAGAAGGTGACGTGGCGGTTTTTGATTGGTTCACATGGTCCAATCTAGTGCTGACATGTGGCAGGCTGTATTTGCCCAATATTGGCATGCAATCCCAAAACTTTGGGTGTCAGGGAGGATTGAACCCCTGACCTCCCAGAAGGCTAAGACTTCGCCAGATTCCACTCACTGAATGAGATACGTTTTCGCTTGGTTAACGAAGGTGTGGATATAATATTTATTATGGTTAGGTGCTGACTACTGGAAAAGGGCTGGATGGTTGGGGTCAACTCCACGACCCTCGATCCCTTAAGAATTTGATGTTATTGTTAACCACCAAACCAAAACCATAGTCGCAACCAACTATATGTGTAAACATATGCTCAGAATATCCCACATGCACGACGGTATTATATATATATATATATATATATATATATATATATATAATACTATGATCAAGAGAATAAGGCAGAAGGGTCAGGCGGAGGTTTCGAACCACCGACCTTCCAAAACTCTTATTTAAATAGTGCTTTCACACAAGTTCAATAGCCAACATACCAAGCGGTGGAGCTTGGTATTCCATCTGCCCAAATTTCATATATTGTTATGCAGGTGCCGAACCTACAACACCACCAGTGCGCTTTCCAAAGTGGTTTTTGTACACAGAGGTGGTTTTGTGCATCAGAAAGGTAGTTTTTGCAGGTGTATGGTGGTTTTTGACCTTCCAGGGGGTCTAGAAGTCACTGTGGCCAAATATGGTTGAGTTTACACTCATTTGACTCGAAATTTTGAGCTGGACGCAGTGGTGATGTCCATTTTATCATTTGAGACTCTGTTTTTGAGCTCATGCCTATAACAACATATTGAAGACAAAATAAAGAGGTCAACACTAGAAGCAAAAGGACCAGGAGACATAGCCAGAAAGTCTGGTGAACTCCTTTATTAAATTTGGCTGTATTGATGTGTTTAAATGTGTCTTCAAATTGTTTATGTGTTTATGTTATTTGCAATCTTTTCAATCCATTGCATTAAGTAACATAGGTGAATTCACACATAGTCTATAATAGATTTTTCATTTATGGATCACTTCTTGTTGTGGTTACGATTTATAATACATACGAGAAGCAGGCTCTGAAAGACATACTCCTACTTTAGATGTTTTGGTTAACTACTCATTTCACCTAAGGTATGTAGAAATCATTTTATATATGGGTGGTAGATTAAAAAAAATACAATAAAAATGAATGGGATGGAACTTGTATAAATGAAAAAATGTATAAAATATTACATTTTAAATGAGGACATGTTCTTCCACCTTGCATAAATAAAATTATAATTAAAATATTACACATAAAATGAGAGGATGTACTTTCATAGTGAAGTGTATCAAATTATTCGGAAAGGGAAATGAATTTAGATTAATTATGAATTTAATATTCATTATTATTGTTTGGATATTTTAACAAAGAAACTTTTAAAACAGATATATTTATATTAAATGTGTAAATTTTGGAAATTTCAAATGTTTGTTAATATTTAGTAAAAATATTTCACTTTATATAGTTTTTTTAAAATATTTAGGAAAAATTTAAAATAAAATATGTTTACTCTAAAAACATTTGATGAAATTATTAAAAGAGAAGTTGTGAATATTTTTTAAAACAAAATATGGTTGGATATTAGATTTAGAGGAAGAGTTCATGTGGTTATTGTTGGCACACCATTAGAGTAGGGGAGAGAAACACACTCAAACTAGCGAAGTGATGATAGGGGAATTATAGAGCATAGGATTATTTGTTGTGGGTGGTGATTGGGTCCTTGGTAGCAACTCTCATTTAGAGAGTGCAAGGCCTAGGCCTAAGGTACAATGAAATCTCATTCTGGTCTAGTTTTATTTCACGGTTGTTGTATTATGTTCGCTGTATTGTTACTTTTGGCCTTTTCTCGGTGGTATTAAATGTGATGTTGCCCAAATTCATGGTGTAACAAAAAGAAGAACGAATATGCACACACACCAAAAAAATTTATTCTATCACATTTTAACCACACAATTACAAAGGATATATAATTCTTATCAAATCTAATGATTTTTAAACTAATAGATTGAAAGCTCAACAAACCAATTCTAACTATTTGCTAAAGTAAGAATTATTTCCAAGTTCCTCCCTTAACTCTTACATTATTACATAAGTCACAAATTAAATATAAATCACATTAGTCTAATATGGTCTTCATCAACAATTATGTTCACTCTGAGATCTTGTAGACACTGCTATTTTTCACCACCACACGAGCTACCACTTGATCTACATTTGAAGCATACCCGCCTTTGACCATTGTGGAGAAGATTTACAGAATTGGCATTTCTTAACTACTCCAAAGAATAACTGATATAGTGAATATCTCTATGGACAAGTTTCCATCCTAGTAGTATGAACCAAAATACACACTTCCAGTTATATAGGTAATCGGTCTAAATATAGAGCTTATCCAATAGTCAATTATGCAACAGACCTTTCTTCAGACAGATGAACACACATTAATAAATACTATAACAGATATATATTTTAGAAAAGCATGAGAGTCTCTGTATTAAATTCATTATCATTGTCACACTCTAAGAAGTCCTCAAGGTTGGCCTCTTCCAAGTCTTCAATAGTAGCTATGTTGGCCGATTCCTTTAATATTCCATTTAAAAGATCTCTAGCATGAGTTTTACAATTTATGTTTGTATGTCCATGTTTTTGATAGTAAAAACATTCATCTAAGTTCCTATTTCTATATTGACTCTGCCCTTAGAGAATAGTGCATATCATCACATGATTTATCCTCTGTGTTACCTAATTTCATCCTCTTATCTTCTGCTAAGAGCGTTGCAATCATTTCATCTAATGATTGAGAGGAAAATTGACTTAAGGTAAAATGGCGTTATCATAATTTCATGATAAGATATTTAATAAAATAGCCTTAACATCTTCTTTTTCTATTTTTACCTCAATGTCCTCCAACTTCCTTATAAGTGATTTTATATTGTTTATGTGTGTAGACAATGATACCCCATTATGCATTTTGAATTTGAATAGCTGTAATTTCAAAGAGAATTTTGCATTCACTACATTTTCCCCAAACATATTGCTTAAATGTTCCTATATTTGTGAAGAGGACTTTCCTAAGTGTCTAACGTGAAGTTTTGAATATGAAAAAGATAAACATATAATAGACTTAGCTCTTTCTTCCCTTTTCTTCCATTCAGCCAATAATTTTGGTTCTTGAGGTATTGGTTCTAGTCCTTTTACTAAACTCCATAGGTTTTTATGCATCAAGTTCATTTGAACTTTCACCTTCCAAGTATAGAAGTTTGGCCCATTGATTTTCTCAATAACTATTTGTTCCATAATTATAAGAAACCACTACTTTATAATTGTTATTACCTCAGGTCTACTTCTCATGACCCTTGTGATGGATCCTGCAGCTGGCTCCTCTTCTTGACAAGAGTAATATGACAGTAGGAACATCTCTTCCTCCACCCAATTATCAACTTCTTGCAATGTTAGAACGCACTAACTGATACTTAGAATAAACTTTAAATTAAGATTTCAGGCACTCTTCTATATGCCTCACCCTGAACTTCAAATGGATAGGGGTAGTCAAGAGTTTTCCAAGCAACCCTGGATGAAACAAATTATCAACTAAGGGTACAATTTCACTTGTGGGTTGCACCTTCTAAAAATGAACATTGTTTCTGCTGCAAACAATTTAGTTAATACAAAAAATTATTCTTTCCAACTACAAATGAAAGGCTATTGCAGAACCAACTGCTCCTGAATTAGGCTGGTTGTTAATCAACTAGTATTTGGAGGGTGGAAAAGAATATCCCTTTTCTCTTGGGAAATCTCATTCCAATATTGATACCCCTACTGACGTATAGAAAAAGGAGTGGATCGAGCTTTCAACCCTAAACTAAAAGTGGAAGAACTAAATTTAGTAGTCACATCATTAAAGTAAGTGAATCACTATCATTTCCTGCATTTTGTTGTAGTACTCAACAACCCCCATTATCCTTAGACTTAGAATAAAAAAATAATGGGGACCGTTTAAATTTTTAGGAAAGATTCAATTCTTATTTTAATAAAATAAGACTAATTTTAGATTTTAGCTTTTAAAGAAAATCTTTTAAATAGGTATATTGCTAAAATAAAACCCTTTTTAGGCTTAGGAACCTTTCCTTAGTTTTAAGCAAATAATGTGAAAATCTAAGAAATCCCGTTAAACTATATTTCCATTAAAAAACCTTTAAAAACATGACCAAAATTTTTTAAAGGCTGTTTGAATAAATAAGCAGAAATATGATAAATGCTGGTCCAACTAAAAACTACATGTAAGTACTTATCGGCTTATCGACGTTGGCAATTTCATAGTGAGTACCAACAACGACATCACCAATAGCAAAACATCAATAGCGATATCGTTGATCACAAAATGTTCATTGTGATATACCGATTGTGAAATGTCGATTACGAAATCCTGATTGTGATATGCTTAATGTTGATTGTGATATCATAGTCTGTCACTTATCAGTATCACGTTCTGTCAAGTGATGAACGTCGATATCACATTCTGTTAACTTTCTTCATTCCGATATCACACATTTCGCATCCCTATTTGCGACCATTTGAACATAATATCATAAAATAACATATCACAAAGTCATGTTCATACCGTCTGATGTCGAAATGCCGATAAAGAAAATCTCCAACATAATGACAAGTGTCAGCATCACATGAAAAAATGTTTGAAAATTAAAAGGCCACCCTGTGTGTTTATAGTTTTGAGGTTTTAAATGATTTTTAATCATTTTGATATAATGTAGAAGGATGTTCCATTAAAAGTTGCATTCAATTGATAAGAATCTTTGTGTTTTACGAGTTCTTTCCGCTCATCCTAGTTTGCTTCTTAAATAGGTGAATTCTAATAAACAATACTTAAAATAAATGTCAAGGATAATCAAAGCAAAGAGAAAGTTTGTAGTTCAACTGCAGACATATTGCCTCCTAAAGAAGTTCGCGAGATGGAAACATTGTTTATAGATACTACATGCACTTGAGATGGAGGGTCCTCCTCCTAGGAGATCATATATAAATTGTTAGAGGATGAAAGCGAAAAGGTAATTGAGAAACACAGTGATATTGCTAATTCTTGCACTTCGAATGTTAGAGATGCATGGAATGATGTAGCTAATTCTACACAAAATTGCTGCCTGTCCTAAAATTCTACCCTATACAAGAAAGGTAATATGGGTCATTGATAACCTGGATATTATAGATAGAGTTTTTCTAACTCCCCAGAATACCATCATTGGATCATTCAAGGTGGAGGATTTAAGGAAAATGTATCATATACCTCCACCACATAAGTGTTATGATACTCAATTTTTCTAGAATTTCATACAGGAGAATCTGAACCCACCAGATCTTATTAGAGAATGGAGGAGGGACCCAAGCAAACAAAAATGAGAAGATAGGGGTATGTATTCATTAGCCTCTATTGTTGGTCTTTTCTCTCATATCACTGCTATGATGTGTAATCTCTATGGTTACCCAAATACACTGAAATTCTTAGAGGAATGGGTACCACTTGTAGAGGTCGCTTTTGATGGCAATATCATGGATTGGGCAAATATTTTGTTCAATAATTTAACCACTCAAATCCACAATTACAGAAAGAAGCACAATTTTATCGAGATAACTTCTCCCCCTTTCTTTATGAGTGCCTATACCATGGGCACTATTTGTTTTTCTTATGATTTTCCAATTTTAGGCTGGAAGTGGACAATTCAATACCCTACCCCTATTTTTGTTTATCTTGATATCCTGTGGGAAACCAAGTATCATCCTCATTTTTATAAAATCTATCATGAAATTATCCTGCCCATCCACCAAGAGGTCTTTGGCAACAAAGTGCCTAGACTCTCCACTGAAGCTAATAAGGACTTAAAGCCATTAGGAAAGTGGTTTGGGGAAGAAACATTTACTTATATTCAAGTTTTTGGCAGCCTTTATCATCCTCATGTTTTGCCTCTTTTTGTTCTGGATAAATTACTGGCCAAAGAAATTTCCTACCAAACAGTTGGTAATGGCTTGACTAAAGTGCTCAAGGATGCCAAGAAAACTCTTTGGCCTTCCTTTCCTATCCCTTGTGGTACCTATACATTGGAAAATTTCAAGCATGCTCAGCTTGAAATTGACCAAATTAAAGCTTTTAGTTTTCCAACCATTCCAAACAGACAATATGATCCCAATGGTGTTGCGAACGATGTCACGGCACAGGCCCAAATCAATAAGTTTTCAAGTGAGCCTGATGAATTCAATGATTTATTTGAGATGGTTCCAGAATATTCTATGGTTCAAAAGTTAGCAGTAGAATGCCTAAATTATGAAGAATTGATTAATTTTAATCAAGATCGAGAGCAAAGAATAACCCTTCTGCCAGAAATTTTGTTAATACAATCTCGATAGGAGCTTGAAGTTTCAAATACATCAGCCTCCACTTCAAAGAATCCAATTATTTTCCAGGTTTCAGAGATAGCCACTGCAGCTGTTGAGCAAATAATGAAAATCAAAGAAGAAAATAAGTTGGATGAAGTATGGGAGGAATTTAATCATGTTTTATCTACTAAAGAAACTCAAGATGTAAATGCAACAGTCAACAAAGAAACATAGAAAGTCACAAAAATGGAAGGGAAAACCTCGTTCACTATTGAGGTTCTCAAAAATACTGTTGTTCCTGAAACTACTAAAAAAAATAATGTTCATGAGGTTACCAATAATACTATTGTTGACGAGGATATGGAAATTATCCCGACATTTCCCATAGTGTGGAAATAGTCCTAAAGATTGAGAAAACTCCCCCTATGGATGTATTCTACAATCCAAAACATAAAGGAGTAATGAGCAAGTCAATAAAGAAGAGAAATCTAGAACAAGCACAAGCACTAGTTTTAGATGAGACTCGTTTTCAAGTTCCCTAGAAAGGAGCTGAAATAGCTCCCGATGAATAATTAAACAGGATTTCATAGTTTGCATTAGCTTATGCCAGTGCTACTATTGACAAAGCAACAGAAATACAACTACTTATGAAGGAAAAATACCAAAGGATTATTCAATTAGAGTAAGATTTAAAAAATTAAAGACAAGTGATTGAGCAACAAGGGCAAGCAAAACTTGTTGAGTTACATAAAAGTTTTGATAACTTAAAGTTACATTTTGAATTTGAAATCAAATAAGAAGATGCATAGGTACAACCATTGCAACAAAAGATATAGTCCAAAAATAAATGAAGTCCAAAAGGAGGCAGGAGGACTAGATACACTCCTCACTAAGAAACAAGTTGTTTTTTGTCACAAGTTTAATTTAATTCATGATTTGTGTAAAACTAGTGATTCTTTAGTTAACCAGTTATCCAATCTGCGGAAATTTTATGAAGAAAATGAAGAGAAAATCTATGAGCATATATATTGGCAAGACAATGCTGAAGGAGGATCAGCTCATGTTCCTTCAATCGAAGAATTTCAAAAGGATATCATTT
The DNA here is from genome assembly GCA_031772625.1 of Pinus tabuliformis. Lineage (NCBI taxonomy): Eukaryota > Viridiplantae > Streptophyta > Pinopsida > Pinales > Pinaceae > Pinus > Pinus tabuliformis. The sequence continues at coordinate 724,174,943 of CM062817.1, forward strand.
TCGGTGACTGGGACATCAAAATGAAACAATCAGAAATGGATATTATCAGAGCCAGAAAACTTGCTTCAAACCTCACCAATACCTTATGGTAGGCCAATCTAATTTAGGAATGCCCGAAGGACACTTTTTCAAATGTGAAAACTCTGAAGTAGTCATGGCAGGAAGCATCCAAGAAAAAGGTCAAAGATATCCGAAGTTTATCAAAAGTGAACCTTGAAGGTTATTAGCATTTCTTAGTGAAACCACATAGTTAGTGGCTAGTGTTGAGGTGTCTCTCTAATGCAATGGCTCAACTCTTTCAAGCACTCAATGATATAGTATTAATAGGAAGATGCACATGCAACTGATTCATCCCCCCAACTGAAGCCAATGATGGACATTTTTAGACTCAGAGAACGAATGAAGAATCAACCTGGAGCACACTCGTGAATTTCTTGTTGCAACAGATTGCTATCTTTAGCTTAGCTTTACTTTTAGCATCATTTGTTAAAGTTTTTGAAATACTTTTATTTAGTTTACTACTTTTGTAATATTAATAGGCTATTTAAACCCCTTTCATTCATTTAGAAAATGGTTCTGAATTTTTGAAAGCAGCTTTGAACTTGCACTATCATCTAAATCCAAAGATATATTATTGAGAAGCAGAACCGAGAGCTATCTTTTTATGAGCATAGTAATGATGTATCAGGTACTACTATCTTTTATCACTCCTACGTTTCATACAAATATATAGTGAATTTGTTATAAGTTGTTTCATTATATAAATGCTTTGAAACAAATCATACATTGTCACTATTGATGTGTAAGATTGTATCATTTGTGATTTTATATGAGATATCGAATTCTTATATGTGATTAAGTTTTAATCAACTAAATTAATTAACTATTTAATTAATTTAGTTTATCTTATTTGTTTTCCTTTCATAAAGTGTTTAATGATCTATATTGTTTCATGCTTTGTGAAGTCTTTCTATGAATCACATATAAAGAGATATTATTCTCGGGAAGTAAGTAGGATAAGTTTTACTTAGTAATATCATCTCTAGCTTTTAAATCATTCCATTAGTCTCATTTTGTTTCTATTATTCTATTATATCTCTTTAAACAGGAAACTAGTCCCTTTATCCCTAGCCGGACCCACCATTTCCAATGGAAAAGGAGCTGCCTTACATCCCTGACCTGGTGGTGTTCCTCGATGTCGAGGCAAAGGTTTTCCAGCCTTCAACATTTTTGGTGCTAGAAGGAGGACCCTGACTATGAATGGAAACAAGGTTTAATCTTAAATCAAAGGGCCATCTAGAGAGTCATTCTCCCTCAAAGTCTCCCCAAAATTCCAAATCTCATTCTAAATCTCCTATTTCCATATCAGAAGTTGCGAAAACAACTACAAGATCGCCTAACACACACCCTAAGACATCTTATTAACCTCCTTCTTAGGAGTTACCTAAAGTTCAGACCCAAATTAAAAAATTAGAAGAAATTTCTATTTTTGAAGAAAGTCCACAACAATCTGAATTATCTGAAGGTAGTGTATCATCATCTTTCCAGAATTCTCATATTTTGACTCGATCCCAAATCAAGAAACTTGGGGTTACTCCATTTGAGTTTCCCTTCCCTTCCCACCGAAGAAAGATGAAAAAATTTGAATCACAATCATCTACTAGTGAGATTGTATCATCCAATCCACCACAAACATCTTCATTTCATCCCTCATCATCAACTTACTCTCATCTGATCGATCCTCCCATCATACCCCTCATTCTCAATCAACTGGTGCTAGTTTAATCAATATTAGCATAGGGGCTACTTCTTCTTCCACATAGTCAACCTCTTCTACTATCACAACTCCTTCTACACAAGTTCCCATAATGGCAGACTAATAACAACTAAACAGACGTTGGACCAATCCTCGAGTTGTTCAAATGTCAGCACCTATACATCCTTTACCTAAGCACCCAAAAAGATGGTTTCCTAAGTTCAATCTAGATGAAGGGATGCCAATTGAAGAGAATTTACATAATTACATGTTGGCCATTAATCTTAATGGGGTTTCAGAAGAAGATTGTGTATGTACAATTTTTCCCTATACTTTTGTAGGATCAACAACATCCTAGTACTTTTCTTTATCATCACATTCAATTAATAATTGGAATACATTTAAAGATAAATTTCTGACTAAGTTTGGTGATGATCATACAAAAACTACATTAATTAACGATCTTTCCAATCTTAAAATAAATCAAGGTGAAAGAATCAAGAATTTTAATTCTAGGTTCAATAAATTTCTTAACAAGATTCCATAAACTTCACAGCCTGGTGAAGATGTACAAATAGAATGGTATATCTCTACACTTCCCTCTAATATTGCGATATTCGTAGATAGAGTTGGTAAAATCACTTTATGTGACAACATGAAAGAAGCTCTATCTGTCGAAAAAATAATTTTAGCTTTAGAGAAGAAAAACATTCTAGAAGAGAGAAAATCAAAGAAAATAACTTTCAAGTAAGAAACCAAAAAGAAACCATCTAAAGACCCTTTCTATTTAGAGGGATTACAAAATTTTCTCAAAATGATTTCAAACGAAATGGTCGAGATTAAAAAACAGCTCTTAGATACTTCAAAAAGACCTTTCAGACCCTTTAAGAAAGCTCAGTCTTCATCATCTTAACCACCTAATATTATATCTAATGTTGAATGAGATCAAGAGGAAGATGAGGATTCATCCCTATGTGTGGAAGAATAAGAAGAAGAAGACTAGTGGAAGCACATGGATTATGGCATTTAATTCTTACTACATGAGAAAATTAGGAGGAAGAAGAAGCTCTACTAGTTGAAACTAGGCGTAAAAAATCTATTGATTCATCATCATCAAATCATAAACAAAGGTCAACCACTCCTATCAGTAAAGATACAAGCATAACCAATAAATCTCATCCTAAATATTCTGAGTCCATTCCATCTTCTTCAAATTCCCCTTCTGCATATAAAACTCTTATTATTTCTAATAAAGATATAGAATATAACATTGTGGAATATATGAAGAAAGTTAAAGATGATATTTCCATGTATGAGTTGAGAAAGCTTAAGAAAAAAAAATTATTACTAAAAGAATTAAATGTTGTTCCTACATCTCCTTTGCCAACTCCTAGAGCCTCACATGGAAAAGGAAAGCCTTCAAGTGACTCCCTAGATAAAATTGATGCTTTTGATGCAATTTTAATTAGAGACAAGTTCAACTCCCATACCCCACCTTTTATTTTAACCTTTGAGATTTTTAATAAAAATGTTCACAATTGTTTGATAGACTTAGGTGCTTCGCCAAATATTATGCCATATTCAATTTGTCTCAATATGAACATAACCTCTGAGAAATCTGTTGTTCAAATTGTGCAATTAGACAGAACAAAGGATAAGGCATTGGGATAATTAAATTTTGTTTTAATAAGATTGTCCTCAAATTCAAAGCTGTGTCAAATTATTGATATTCTGATTGTTGATATTCCTAAATTTTAAGGTCTTATTTTAAGCAAAGATTGGTCTGAGAAATTACATGGATATTTCACCACATATTGGTCACACATATGACTACCTTACAATGGGAAACCAAATCAGATTTAGGCGAATAGAGAAAAGCATATGAAATACTCAGTTACATATTTGGATGAAGAAAAGGAACCTGTAGATTTTACCAACATTCTTGGGAATTATTCTTTAGAATATTTCTTTGGAAGTTTAACACCTCACAAATCGCCTTTCCTAGCAAGTTCTCTTTTGTCTCAAGTTGAAAATTATTCACAAACATATTTTACTATATGTATTAATATTGTAGATACGCCTATAATTAAACATGATTCTTTATTTTGGACGTGACTTTGTTTTGATGGTTCTAAATATAATGATGGTGCAGGGGCTAGATGCATATTTAAAAACCCTCATGGTGAAAAACATATGCTCGCATGTAGATTAGAGTTTGAATGTACTAATAACATCGCTGAATATGAAGCATTATTACAAGGATTGCATAGAGCTATAAGTCTTGATGTTGAATATCTGTAAGTTTTTTATGATTCTGAAATTGTTATAAATCAAGTTAGGAACAATATTCATTGTGTTTCTAATCATATTAAACATTATCAGTCCTTGATTCAAAATCTTACTTCACATTTCATTGCATTTAATATTTGTCTGATACCTAGGTTACAAAATGCCAGTGTAGATATTTTGGCCAATGTTGCATCTAAACGAATCCCACCTGAAGATTTTAGTCCAGATATATTTTCCATAGAATTTATTTTTCGCCCTTCCATTCGTGATGTCACCAATTGGCGAGTATTCAATGAAGATGAAGATATACTTGATTTTTTGACATCTAAAGAATCTTATCTTGATCAAGTGATTGACGAAGATGAACATGATAGACAATTGAATAAATCGAATGAACAAAATTCTTTACCAAAACCTCTAGTTAAATTGGAGGATCTTTATTATTTAAAAGATAGATTTAAAAATACCATTAACTACAACTTTCAATGTTCAACTTTGAGATTTGAACTAGTTAACCTTGGATCTAATATCAAACCTCACAATATCAACTTAGGTATTGGGTTGTCACCAGAAGAAAGAAATGCATTTACTCATCTATTAAAAAGATATAAAACCATATTTTCTTGAAATTATCAAGATCTCAAAGCGTATGATACTTCTATCATTCAAAACATTATTCAAATGATACCTGATGTCAACCCCGTTCAACAAGAACTTAGGAAGATTCATCCAAATTTGGAAAGTCAAATTAAAAATGAACTGAATAAGCTTTTAAAAGCCAAAATTATCTTTCCAGTTAAAAATTCCAGATGGGTTTCAAATCTTGTACCAATCAGGAAAAAGAATGGTGATATCTGCATCTTGATTGATTTTAGGAATTTAAATAAGGCATGTCAAATAGATAATTTCCCCTCCCACCAATGGAACAAGTTTTACAATCAGTAGTTGGTTCCTAAATAATCTATTTTCTCAATGGATTCACAGGTTATGATCAAATACTTTTTCATCCAAAGGACATATTGAAGACTACGTTAAGAACAAAATGGGGAACATATGCATATTAAAAAATGCCTCTTGGATTGATGAATGTAGGAGCTACATTCTAGAGAGCAATGGAAATTGATTTCAAGGGTTTAATTAATAAAAATGTTGTGGTATATCTAGATGATATTACCATATATTCCAAAAAGATAAATAATCATGTGCATGATTTAAAACATAGTTTTGAAAGATGTAGAAGGTATGGAATCTCTTTAACCCCAAGAAGTCATTTTTTTCTCTTAGTGAAGGAAAAATCCTTGGCTTTATTGTATCTAAAAATGGAATTTGTATCGATCTAGAAAGAATCAAAACAATCTCAGAAATTCCATTACCACATACCAAAAAATCAATGCAATCTTTTCTTGGCCAAATCAATTTTTTCAAGAGATTTGTCCCTAAATTTTCTCAAATCGTTCTACCATTACAAACCATGATCAAGAAAAAATCGCTTTTCAAATGGGGAGACAATGAAAGAGAGGCATTTAAATTAATCAAACAAGTTGTATTTGACGCTCCCTCTCTATCAACTCCTAATTTTTCTGATCAATTCATTTTATATACTTTTGCCTCTGAACTATCATATGTAGTAGTCTTAACACAACCAAATGAACAGAAAATTGAAGCTCCTATTTCTTTCTTCATTTCAAATTTCCAAGGAGATGAATTAAACTATTATGGAGTAGAAAAGCAACCCTTTTCAGTTTACAAATCCATTAAGTATTTCAGGCCTTTTCTCCTAAAAACTCATACTAAAGTCATTGTGCCTTTTTCAGCAGTTAGGCAATTACTTACTCAAAAAGAATTAGGAGAAAAAAGAGCTAACTAGGTCACTTCCTTACAAGAATATGACCTACAAATAAAACCTGCTAAAATTGTAAGAGGTCAAGGGTTTTGCATATTGATTACAGGAATGAATGGTACATCCGTTGATGAAGCCATAACTAATATTCGTCAAATCACAAAGGTACTTCATGTTGATACCAAATCTGAATATGCTAAGTAAATATTTTATTTAAAAAATGGTTATGCTCCATATGAGCTTGATTTTAAAAGAAAGAGAGCCTTGAGATTAAAAGCTAATCAATATCAACTCATCAATGATGTTTTGTTTAGAAATAATTATGATTCTGTTTTGTTAAGATGTTTCGAAAAGTTGAAGTAGAAAAATTCTTATAGGTACTTCATGATGGGCCAGCTAGTGGACATTATAGTGGAGATACAACTTCTCATAATATCCTACATGTTTGATAATACTAGACAACTTTATTTAAAGACACTCACATGTATGTAAGAAGATGCAAAACTTTTCAAACTGCTTCAGGAAGACATAAGAAACCATATATGCCTTTGCAACCTGTCAACATCGAACAACCTTTCGAACAATGGGGACTAGATATAATAGGTGAGGTCATTCCTCATTCTTCCAAACAACATAAATACATTTTGACTGCAATAGATTACTTTATGAAATGGGTAGAGGCAATATATCTGAAGCTAGCCAATTCTGAGAGCATTACTGAATTCATTGATCAATTTATCATTACCATGTTTGGTATCCCTCATGCTCTTATTTTTGACAATGCTTCTTATTTTTTTGGAAATGAAATGACTGAATTTTCTCTAAAAAGTGTAGGTTTTAACCCTGTACAAAAATTACCTACATACGAATTCTAAGAACATAAAATAAACAATGCAAGAGCACAACACATAAAACACATATACACAAAGATTTTTCCCTGGATCCCAAAATCGGGACTACCAGCTTGATTTTTCATTGTGTTCCTTTCAATATTACAATACATATTTATACATGCTGAAGCATTCAATACCATGGACTAAAAACCATTGCGTCCAAAACCATGTGCAAAAACCATGCACGAGACCATAGGTAGGTCTAGCCAACCTAATATAGGGTCCAAAAAAAATTCCCTTGGGGCGCTGCCCCAGACCCGTTAGAGGGGGGATAACCGCCCCCCTCAAACCCCCTGTGACCCCCATGCTGCGTAGTTGGCACAATGAATGGGGGGCTAGTTTTGGAAAGAATATAACACAACCCAACAAAAAGAGGATTTAAGATTAATTATTCTGCAAATTACTACCCTCAAGGAAATAGTTTAGCAAAATCCACTAATAAAAAACTTATTAGAATTATCAAACGAACCATTGACCAAAACCAAAGGAACTGGCATAAGGCTTTCGTATTTTCTTTATTGGTTATTAGAATAACTCAGAAGACCTATATAGGTACTTCTCCTTTTCATCTAGTATATCGGAAAGAAGCTATCTTACCGCCTAACCTAGCTCTTCCCTCATTGGCCCTAGTACAATTCATTGAAGAAAATACTCCTTCCGCTATACAATTAAGAATATCTCAAATCCTTAAATTGGAAGAAATAAATAAAGCCAAACAAGTCCATGTCCACCATCAACAGTTGGTCAAAGCTTCATTTGATATAAATTAAGTTAAAGATAAAAATTTTGAAATTGGAGACTTGGTTTTAAAATGGGATAAAGTGCATGAGGATAAATGAAAACATACTAAATTTCAAAAGCTCTAGCTTGGTCCCTCTCAGATTTTTGAGAAGATAGGTCCATCAACCTTTATCTTACAAGATTTGCAAGGGAAGAAAGAAACTCTTCGCATTAATGGACATATTCTCAAATTTTTTTTCTTAAAAAATAACATTTGTTCTCTTGTAAAATATGTAAATAAACTTATATGCAAAATAGATTTTTTAGTTTTATAGTGTTAAGTAGTACACTTTTGAAGTATACATTGGAGGTTTCTCTTCATTATTCAAGTATCGACTTAATCAAGAAATGATTTAGAAAGCAAAACTATAAATTGAAATCTAGTATTGTATCTATTTTAAAGCTTTAAATGGTGATAACCATTTAATTGTGAAATATTTTGGTTTGAAACTATTAAAAAATCTATTTGTTTGTAAATCTGTTTTGAAAAGTTATTGTCATAAAAGAAAATATTATTATGAAGCTTTAGCATATTTAATTTAAATGGTCGTCCAAAACTCTTAAGGAGTAAATGAAACCTCCCCATCCATTAATTTTAAATTTTTTAGAGTGTAATTCAAAAATATAAAAAAGTTAAAAGTTAAGAGGTCTCATCATGAGTCGGCTTATCATGATCATAGGAAACTAATGACATTGACATTATCACTATTGGAAACCACACAAAGATGATGGATTATAGTCACAATACTATAAGACAAGATATCTCATTACGAGTCAGCTTGTTCAATCTTATTATAACTTGTCAATGACATTATCATCATCTCGCTACCAAGTGAGGATAATGACTTTTAAGTAAAACATTATATATATATATATATATATATATATATATATATATATATATATATATATATATATATATATATATATATAGATATATATAGATATATATATATATATGAAAAGAGATTCATTACCTCTAAAAAGGCTATTATGACATGGATGGGATACTGGTTCATTTTGGTTAAATGGTAACCCTGTTGAGGCTATGAATGCCTGCTGGTAGCAGTGACTCTACCAATGAAAAATACGTTTATTCTATATGCTAAGCTTCTAATACTTTTTACTTTACTTTTTCAACCTATTAGTGATTGATTTACACAATTAAGATTTTTATCTATAACAAGCTCTGAGAAGCTTTACGATAAAATAAGTTATTTCACTTCAAAGTTATCTATATCGATCTAAATTTCAATCATTCTTAACTTTCTAAATTTTTTTATTAATAAAGATTAAAATCTATTTATTATTATAGAGATTAGCTCTTTCATCTAGTGTGTCACCAATTGTTGTAGTACTCAAGAACCCCCATTATCCTTAGACTTAAAAAATAATGGGGACCCTTTAAATTTTTAGGAAAGAGTCCTTTCTTGTCTTAACAAAATATGACTAATTTTAGAATTTTAGCTTTTAATGAAAATATTTTAAATAGGTATATATCTAAAATAAAACCCTTTTTAGGCTTAGGAATCTTTCCTTAGTTTTAAGCAAATAATGTGAAAATCTAAGAAAACTCGTTAAACTATATTTCCATTAAAAAACCTTTAAAAAAATCACCGAAAATTTCTAAAGGTTATTTGAATAAATAAGAGAAAATACCATAAATGCTAGTCCCACTAAAAAATACACGTAAGTACTTATCGGCTTATTAGTGTCAGAAATTTCAAAGTGAGTACCAATAGCAACATCGCTGATAGTGAAACGCCAATATCAATATCACCGATCACAAAATTTCGATTGTGATATGACAATTGCAATATCAGAGTCTGTCACTTACCAGTGTCACATTCTGTCAACTGATGAACACCGATATCACATTATGTTAACTCTCGACATTCCGATATGTCATGTTTTGCATCCCTATTTGTGACCATGTCAACGTAATATCATAAAATAACATATCACAAAGTCATGTTCATACTGTCTAATACTGAAACGTCAATAATGAAAATATTCAATATAACGACAAGTGTCAACATCACATGAGAAAATGTTTGAAAATTAAATGGCCACTCTGTGTGCTTATAGTTTCAAAGTTTTAAGTGCTTTTCAATGATTTTGATATAATGTAGAAGGATGTTTCATTAAAACTTGCATCCAATTGATAAGACTCTTTTCATTTTATGAGTTCTTGCTGCACATCCTGGTTTGCTTCTTAAATAGGTGAATTCCGCTAAATAGTAGTTAAAGGAAATGTCAAGGATAAACGAAGAAAAGAGAAATTATGTAGTTCAGCCGCAGACAATATTTCTGTTGGAAATAATACTGAGAGGGGGGGTGAATCAGTATTATCAGATTAATCAAACTTTTTAAATGCTCAGAAACATATACGCTACTTCAGTTAAGTGAACCAGCGTGTACACGCTACTGTGACGAAGTAAAACAGCGTATAAGAAGAAAACTCACAATTTAGTTAGCTTATTCTTCAATTAAGTGCATCAGGACATTATTCACCACATTAACAGTAAACATGTGCAGTATAACAGAACAGATAAAAAGCCACACACATGAACACCAAGATATAAGGTGGAAACCCAATGTGGGTGAAAACCACCTGCTGCAAGTTGTCTCTATCTTTCTTTAATATGAAACTTCAGTTTACAATCTTTTGTACTGGTGCAGCCTTATACCAGTACGCAGGCTACAACCTGCAGAAGGCTACAACCTTCTCTCGTTCTCCAAACTTCCTTGGAAGGGAGCTCCAACCCCCTTTACTCTTGTACTAGCCAAGATACTAGTACGTAGGTGCTGACCTACAATCTTCCTTCTTTCAGGTATCACTTTTCATACATTTTCAGACTTGGATATACCTGAAGTACAACATTACAATCTGAAGACCACAATTCATTCAATTTCCACAACAGATCATTGAAGCATAAAACAACCAAACTTTGAATCACTGAACCACTGAACCCTGTCAATCACCAGTTACGAGAACATAGAGCAAACTACAGAACTCTGCAATAACAGTCAGACCCCACTGTAAACCCAAAATCAAGCTTCAAAAGATATACGCTACTTTAATGAGCAAAACCCGCGTATACACGCGCTTTTACCGAAGCCAACCTGCGTACAGATCTAAAAATAAACTTTCTCAATTTGCAGCTGTACCAGACATTAGTTAGACCCAGAACGTAACATTGCGACAATATGCAGATCTAGAAATACGCATAATCAACCATATCATGATAGTGCATTTCAAACCATTAGATCCCGATCTATCCTTAGATCTAGTCTTCCATCAACCGATGTGATCTCACCTTGGCTTAGATCAAGCAACTCAGAACCTGCATATCAGATCTCTTTCTCTCTTAGATATTCAAGCCTTGTCGAAAGATGATTTTGCCTAATGATCTTCTTCTCCTTATATAGTCTTAGGCCTAGCTCAATACCAAGAGCCAAAACCATAGTAACACAATACCATCAACTTCAAAACTAGGGATCGACACGCCCGTCGAGACACAATGGTCCGAAATCATAGGCACAACTTCCAAGGACTAACCACCATGGACCAAAGATACTTTTCCACATACACGCGCTTTTTCTGAAACCAACTTGCGTGTACACGCGACTTGGGCTTAACGAACATGCGTATATGAACTTCCTTGGCATGCTGTACTAAGATCTGTCTTCTGATTAAGTTGCCATCACCTGTACCAACCTCTGAGCACCTGTACCATTCTCTGAGTGAGTTGCCATCAAGGACAACACTTGAATCATAATGCCAACAATCTCCCCCTTTGGACTTGATGGCAACCACCACACCAAGTCACTCTCCCCCTTTGACATCAAGGGCAAAGGGCTGTGCTCCCCCTGAGGACATGCTGATACCTCTGCTTGGCTGTGCTGACTCGTGCTCCCCCTGACAGTAGGCCAGATCTGCAAAAGATGTTTTTCAACAAGAACCAAGACTTATACACCATAAGGGACCTTCCTATCACCAAAAGACTCAATACATCCATAACATATCAGAAACAACCAATTATATTACAGCATTCATCCCAGGCATAGTGGGGAAACCAACATAGGCCGTTACATGACCTTGACACCATAAAAGAGATATGACAAGAGAGATACATGACATAGAGACAACAGATCTAGACCAAGACTTAGGAAAGGCACCAGCAGCATCTGATAAACATCTTGTTAGATCAGCAACCAGAATTTCTTTCTGAGCTCCTTCTCCTGAAACCAAAACATCTGAATGCCAACAATGCTTTATGAGACTTTTAAGCTGCTCCCCCTGAACCTGTGCCTGTTGCACTCCCTGAAACTGTGCCTGAAGAATTCTGACATTCCCATTGCTGTTCAGAACTTCAGAGTTTTCCCTTGCTGTTCAGAACTTCATATACGCGATTTATCCTGTATAAAACAGCGTATGTACGCGGATATTCTTACTGCAACAAGCGTCCAGTATACACGCGACTTACCCAGCACGGATCCGCGTATATACGCGCATATCCCTTCCGTAACCTGCGTATACCAACTTTTTGTAGAACAAACAAACTTTAACAACAGGATGAAGCATCAACTACTCCCAGCTTTTGTCTGAGATATTCAAAAGTTTCCCTGGGCAGTGGTTTTGTGAGAATATCAGCAACTTGCTCCTTAGAAGGAACATACTCCAACTTGACCTTCTGCTCAAGCACTTGTTCCCGAAGAAAATGGTACTTGATTGGTATGTGCTTGGTCTTTGAGTGCATGACTGGATTCTTTGAAATGCTGATTGCACTTGTATTATCACATAAGATAGAGACAGGTGGAGTGCAAGTGATTTGAAAGTCCTGCAAGGTCTGCATCATCCAAAGAAGTTGTGTGCAACAAGATGCTGCAGCCACATATTCTGCTTCAGCTGTAGATAAGGCAATCGAACTTTGTTTCTTGCTGAACCAAGATACTAATCTGGAACCCATGAAGAAAGCACCTCCACTTGTGCTTTTCCTATCATCCACACTTCCAGCCCAATCTGCATCTGTGTAAGCATGAAGAGTGAGATCTGTATTTCTAGGATACCATAAGCCATAGTTTTGGGTCCCTTGAAGATATTTGAAGATTCTTTTGACTGCCTGAAGATGAGTTTCCTTTGGGTTGGCTTGAAATCTTCCAACCATTCCTACTGCATGTGTAATATCTGGTCGAGTACCTGTCAAATAAAGCAAACTCCCAATCATGGATCTATAAGTGGGTTGGTGACTGCTGCTGATTCATCATTTGCACTGAGGCTGCATCCTGTAACCATGGGTGTACATACTGGCTTTGACTCTTCCATGCCATACTTCTTCAAGATCTGCTTGAGGTATTTGGTTTGAGACAAGAAGATACCTCCTTCATTTTGTTGGATTTGCAATCCAAGAAAATATGTCAATTCTCCAAGAAGTGACATTTCGAATTCTTTCTGCATAACCAAGGCAAAGTTTTGACTCATAGTCTCTTCATTGCTGCCAAAAATAATATCATCTACATAAACAACAAGAATTAGCAATTTGTTATTTTCAACTTTTATATAGAGATTGCTATCTGCTGATCCTTTTGAAAAGCCTTGTTGGTGAAGATATTTGTCCAACCGATAGTACCAAGCCCTTGGAGCTTGTTTGAGCCCATAGAGTGCCTTTTTCAATCTGCATACAAGGTTTGGATCATTCCCAAGAATGAACCCATCTGGCTGCTCAATATATACTTCTTCTTCTAAGTCTCCATTCAGGAAGGCTGATTTCACGTCCATTTGAAATACCTTGAAGTTTTGAAAGCTTGAGAGAGCAAGGAACATTCGGATGGCCTCTAGTCTTGCCACAGGAGCAAAGGTCTCTTCAAAATCTATTCCTTCTTGCTGTGCATACCCTTTACAAACAAGTCTGGCCTTGTTTCTAATTACTTCTCCATTTTCATTTAACTTATTCTTGAAGACCCATTTTGTTCCTATTACATTCTTATCTTTTGGTCTAGGAACTAATTCCCAAGTGTTGTTCCTTTCGATTTGCTCAAGTTCTTCATCCATTGCTTTGACCCAACATTCATCTTTGCATGCTTCTTTCACATTTTGTGGTTCAATGGAGGAGAGTAGAGCCAAGTAGCTTGAAGCTTCTGCAAGTGTCCTTCTTGTTTGTACTCCTGCTTCTTTCTGCCCCACAATCTGAGTTTCTGGATGATTCTTTTGGACATATCTGGATGGAGTCTTCTCTTCTATTCTTGTCTGCTCCTCTGGTTCTTCTTGAGATTCTTCTTCTTCTTGAGGTTCTTCTTCTTCATCATTTCGCCTTTGAGAGTAACCTTCATCTTCTTCAATGTCTTCATGATGAACTTGCCTAGGAATATATCCCTTCTCATCAACCACTATATCAATACTGTCAACAATTCTGCCAAGTCTTTTATTGTAGCACTTGTATGCTTTGCTATGTGGAGAATAACCAAGAAGAATGCCCTCATCTGCTCTAGGTTCAAGTTTGCCAAGTTGCTCATCAGTATTCTTAATATAACATTTGCTCCCAAAGATTTTGAAATGCTTCACGGAAGGAGTTTTACCACTCCAAAGCTCATGAGGTGTTTGAGTGCTGTTTACTCGGACATTTGTTTTGTTAAGAATGATAACAGCAGCATGTGCAGCTTCACCCCAGAAGGTTGCAGGAGTACCTGATTCATCGAGCATAGCACGAGCCATTTGTTGGATAGTTCTGTTCATTCTTTCCACAACCCCATTTTGCTGAGGAGTTCTAGCTGTAGAGAATTCTCTTCTTATCCCATGTTCATCGCAGAAATCGAAAAATTCATTTGATGTGAACTCCCCACCTCTGTCAGATCTGAGGCACTTAATTTTGTGTCCTGATTCATTTTCAGCCAATGCTTTGAAGGATTTGAATTTTTCGAATGCTTCATCTTTGTGCTTCATAAGCCCTAACCAAACAAACCTTGAGAAATCATCAATGAATAATATCAGATATTCTTCTCCTCGAGGTGTCCTTTTCCTAAATGGACCACATACATCTGTATGGACTAGCTCAAGAGGCAAGCTAGCTGATCCTTCCTTCTCTGGAAAGTTAGTTCTGGTTTGCTTTCCAAACTGACAAGATTTGCATATGGTGTTGTCTGGAATTTTGATATCTGGAAGATCGCGAACTGCCTGATATTTGCATGCTTTCCTTATTTGTGAGAAGCTTAGATGTCCCAACCTTCGATGCCATAACCAGTGCTCTTCATCCTTGCTAAGATAGCATTGTTGTTGTCCTTCTTCAAATATGTACAGATTATTTGGAGTTCTTTTGCCTTTGAGAACTGTTTTACCTGTATCAAGATCACGAACAAGACATCCATTCGATCTGAAAATAACCTCGGTTTTTTTATCACACATCTGGCTGACACTTAGAAGATTATGCTTCAATCCATCAACATACAAAACATTTCCAGCCTTGACCTTTTCTTTCAAAGGAGCAATACCTTTTCCTTTTATAGTTGCAGGAGTATCATTTCCAAAAGAAACTTTCTTTCCCTTTTCTAAAGTAGAATAAGATTCAAGTTTTTCTTTATCACCTGTCATATGTTTCGAACATCCACTGTCAATGTACCATAGATTTTCCTGTCCTTCTGCATAAAACGCTATCCCACATCTTTCTGTCTGAGGTTCTTTTATTCTCCATTTTTTGGTGCTCGTGGCTTGTTCCTTTTTCTCCTGAAACCTGCTCCTGCATTCAGATTCTTTATGACCAAAATTATTGCAAATAGAACATTCAACTTCATTTTCAAGAACCGAAAAGTTGTTATAGGTCCTCTTTGTAATCCCTGTCATACTTCTTTGTTTTTGAGCTTCCCTAGTCATGATTGTTTTATATGCAACACATTGAGCTGCTTTGTGACCAAAGTTATGGCAAGAAAAGCATTGTCCATTGAAGAAGCTTCTGCGGTTATTGAATCTACCAGCCAACTGATCTATTCTTGTGCCAAACTGAGAAGATTTTACCTGTGGTTGGTTGTAGCTTTTGTTCACCCTTAAGAAGGATTGTCCCTGATAGTTTCTGTTTGTAATTCGTCCCTGCTTTACCTGATTATCTTCATTGTTCTTCTGCTCATTTCTTCTTGCTGCATCAAGATAACTTTTTGAGGTGGATGCTTGAGAGGTTTCTCCATTATAGCCCAAACCTGTCTTGTTTAGAGGAGACCGCTGCACATTGATAATCTCATCCAAAGTTTCAGATCCTTTGACAAACTTAAGATTAATAGTTTTTGTTTTCTCAATTTCTTTTCTGAGACCAACAATTTCACCTTCTAGTTTTTCAAGATGTTTTTCCTTTTCATCAATTTGAAATTGCAAAGTATCAATGATCACACTCTTTTCTTCTATGCATCTCTTGAGTCTAGTAATTTCATTATAGAGATTATCCACATCTACAGCATCCTCATAATCATCATCTTCAAATGCCATTAATAGCTTATATTTATTACCTTGTTCATCTTCATCACTGTTTGATAAGCCATCACTATCTTCATGGGTGTAGTAGCTTTTCTTATTTGCACTTTGTTTCTTATTCCATCTAGCAGGTTCTTTTCCTTTATCCTTATTAGGACATTTTGCAGCATAATGACCTACTCTTCCACAAGCAAAGCATTTGAAAGGTAGCTTACCTCTGAACCTTCCAGCACCCCTTTGAAGATTTTTGACAAAATTTGATTCTTCTTCCTCTTCTTCTGGAACATGGCTTGCTTCATAGTAATCTTCTTTTCTTGATGCCTTAAAAGCAGCTTCCCTTCTGTCTGATGGACCTCCCTTTCTCATTTCATAAGCAGTTAGAATTCCATGTAGCTGAGACATAGTGAGAACTTTGAGATTTTCCTTTTCTTCTATTGCAGATACTTTAGATTCAAACTTGGGGGATAATGATCTTAGAATCTTTTGAACTACTATAGTCTCTTTTATTTCTTCACCCAAATTTTTCATACAATTAACAATCTCATCTACCCGAAGAAAATAATTAGCCACACTTTCATCATTATACATCTTGAGGGTCTCATATTGAATCCTGAGAGTTTGAAGTTTAGCTTGCTTTACCTGTTCATCTCCTTCATAGCTAGTGATCATTTTGTCCCATATCTCTTTTGCTGATTTGAAGTGCATGACCTTCATGAATTCTGTTTGAGATATACTTCCTAATAGAGTACTGACTGCTTTTGCATTTGTTTCATATGCCTTTTTTTCAGCTGGATCTGTAGGAGTAGCTGAAGGAAAAGCATAGCCTGTTTCTACAATGTCCCAAACTTCTGTACCAAGAGATTGAAGATATGCAGTAACTCTTACCTTCCAATAATTGAAATTTGTTCCATCAAAAACCGGTGGCCTGATTGATGCTTCTTTCTCGTAGTTGCTCATGATGAATGATCTTCCTTCAAGCGATCAAGCTTCTCTGAAGGACCTGCTCTGATACCAATTGTTGGAAATAATACTGAGAGGGGGGGTGAATCAGTATTATCAGATTAATCAAACTTTTTAAATGCTCAGAAACATATACGCTACTTCAGTTAAGTGAACCAGCGTGTACACGCTACTGTGACGAAGTAAAACAGCGTATAAGAAGAAAACTCACAATTTAGTTAGCTTATTCTTCAATTAAGTGCATCAGGACATTATTCACCACATTAACAGTAAACATGTGCAGTATAACAGAACAGATAAAAAGCCACACACATGAACACCAAGATATAAGGTGGAAACCCAATGTGGGTGAAAACCACCTGCTGCAAGTTGTCTCTATCTTTCTTTAATATGAAACTTCAGTTTACAATCTTTTGTACTGGTGCAGCCTTATACCAGTACGCAGGCTACAACCTGCAGAAGGCTACAACCTTCTCTCGTTCTCCAAACTTCCTTGGAAGGGAGCTCCAACCCCCTTTACTCTTGTACTAGCCAAGATACTAGTACGTAGGTGCTGACCTACAATCTTCCTTCTTTCAGGTATCACTTTTCATACATTTTCAGACTTGGATATTCCTGAAGCACAACATTACAATCTGAAGACCACAATTCATTCAATTTCCACAACAGATCATTGAAGCATAAAACAACCAAACTTTGAATCACTGAACCACTGAACCCTGTCAATCACCAGTTACCAGAACATAGAGCAGACTACAGAACTCTGCAATAACAGTCAGACCCCACTGTAAACCAAAAATCAAGCTTCAAAAGATATACGCTACTTTAATGAGCAAAACCCGCGTATACACGCGCTTTTACCGAAGCCAACCTGCGTACAGATCTAAAAATAAACTTTCTCAATTTGCAGCTGTACCAGACATTAGTTAGACCCAGAACGTAACATTGCGACAATATGCAGATCTAGAAATACGCATAATCAACCATATCATGATAGTGCATTTCAAACCATTAGATCCCGATCTATCCTTAGATCTAGTCTTCCATCAACCGATGTGATCTCTCCTTGGCTTAGATCAAGCAACTCAGAACCTGCATATCAGATCTCTTTCTCTCTTAGATATTCAAGCCTTGTCGAAAGATGATTTTGCCTAATGATCTTCTTCTCCTTATATAGTCTTAGGCCTAGCTCAATACCAAGAGCCAAAACCATAGTAACACAATACCATCAACTTCAAAACTAGGGATCGACACGCCTGTCGAGACACAATGGTCCGAAATCATAGGCACAACTTCCAAGGACTAACCACCATGGACCAAAGATACTTTTCCACATACACGCGCTTTTTCTGAAACCAACTTGCGTGTACACGCGACTTGGGCTTAACGAACATGCGTATATGAACTTCCTTGGCATGCTGTACTAAGATCTGTCTTCTGATTAAGTTGCCATCACCTGTACCAACCTCTGAGCACCTGTACCATTCTCTGAGTGAGTTGCCATCAAGGACAACACTTGAATCATAATGCCAACAATTTCCTCCTGAAGAAGTTCACGAGATGGTACCATTGTTTACAGATACTACATGCACTGCAAATGCAGGGTCCTCCTCCTGGAAGGTCATATACAAATTGTTTGAGGATGAAAGCCCAAAGGTAATTGAGAAACAAAGTGTTTTTGCTGATGCTCACACTCCAAATGTTAGTGATGCATGGAATGATGTAGCTAATTCATTTTTACACATAATTTCTACCCGTCCTAAAATTCTACCCTATAAAGACATGGTAAGATGGGTCGTTGATAACCTGGATATTACAGACAGAGTTTTTCTAACTCCCAAGAAGATAATCATTAGATCATTCAATGCAGAGTATTTAAGGAAAATATATCATATACCTCCTCCACAAAAGAGTTATGATACTCAATTTGTTAAGAAGTTCATGCAGGAAAATCCGAACCCCACAAATCTTATTGGAGAATGGAGGGACCCAAGAAAACACAAATGAGAAGACAGTGGTATGTATTCATTAACCTCTATGGTTGTTCCTTTCTCTCATATTGTTGCTATGATGTGTCATCTCTATGGTTACCCAAATAAACATAAATTATCAGAGGAATGGGTACCGACTATAGAGGCCGCTTCTGATGGCTATATCATGGATTGGGAAATATTTTGTCTAATAATTTAACTACTCAAATTTGCAATTACAAACAGAAGTGCAATGTTATTGAGAGAACTTCTCCCCCTTTCTTAATGAGTGTTTATATCATGGACACTATTTATTTTTCTTATGATTTTCCATATGTAGGTTGGAAGTGGACAATTCAGTACCCTACCCCTATTTTTGTTTACCTTGATATCCTATGGGAAACCAAGTATCATCCTCATTTTTATAAAATTTGTCATGAAATTATCCTGCCCATCCACCAAGAGGTCTTTGACAAAAAAGCACCTGGACTCTCCATTGAAGCTAATAAGGACTTAAAGCCATTAGGAAAGTGGTTTGGGGAAGAAACATTTACTTATATTCGATTTTCTTGTAGCCTTTTCCATCCTCATGTTTTGGCTCTTTTTTTTCGGATAAATTATTGGCCAAAGAAATTGCCTACCAAACAGTTGGTAATAGCTTGACTAAAGTGCTCAAGGATGCCAAGAAAAATCTTTGGCCTTCCTTTCCTATCCCTTGTGGTACCTATACATTGGAAAATTTCAAGCATGCTCAGCGTGACATTGACCAAATTAAAGCTTTTAGTTTTCCAACCATTCCAAACAAACAATATGACCCCAATGGTGTTGCAAAAGATGTCATGACAAAGGCCCGAATCAGGTAGTTTTCAAGCGAGCCTGATGAATTCAATGCTTTATTTGAGATGGCTCTAGAATATTCTATGCTTCAAAAGTTTTCAACAAAATGCTTAAATGCTGAAGAATTGATTAAGTTTAATAAATATCGAGAGCGGAGAATAGCCCATATGCCAGAAATTTTGTTAAGATAGTCTGAAAAAAAGCTTGAAGTTTCAAATACATCACCCTCCTCTTCAAAGAATCCAATTATTTCCTAGATTTCAGAGATAGCCACTACAGCTATTGAGAAAATGATGAAAATCAAAGAAGAAAATAAGTTGGATGAAGTATGGGAGGAAAATAATCATGTCTTATCTACTGAAGAAACTCAAGATGTAAATACAACAGTCAACAAATAAATAAAGAAAGTCACAGAAATTGAAGGGACAACCTCGTTCACTCTTGAGGCTCCCGAAAAGAATATTGTTCCTAAGACTCCTGAAAAAACTAATTTTTATAAGGTTACCAATAAAACTATTGTTGTTGAGGATATGGAAATTATCCTGACATTTCCCATATCAGAAATAGTGCTAAAGATTGAAGAAATTCCTTCTCTTGATGTATTCTACAGTCCAAAATATAAAGAAGTAATGAGGAGATCAAGAAAGAAAATAAATATAGAAAAAGCATAAGCATCAGTTTTAGATGATACTCCTTTTAAATTTCTCTGGAAAGGAGACCAAATAGCTTCTGACGAAGAATTAAATAGGCTTTCACAGTTTGCAGGAGCTTACGCTAGTGCTATTATTGATAAAGCAGTAGAAATACAACTGCTTATGAAGGAAAACAACCAAAGAATTATTCAATTAGAGGAAGATTTCCATAATGGAAGTGAATTGATTTAGCAACAAGGGAAAGAAAAACATGTTAAATTACATAAAAGTTTTGATAACTTAAAATTATAGTTTGAATTTGAAATCAAAGACAAAGATGCACAGGTACAATAACTGCAACAAAAGATTAACCAGTTGAAGGATAGTCTGGAAATAAATGAAGTTTGAAAGGAAGTAGGATAACTAGACACACTCCTCACTAAGAAACAGGTTAGCTTTTGTCACAAATTAAGTTTAATTCATGATTTGTGTAAAACTAGTGATTCTTTAGTTAACAAGTTGTCCAATCTGCGGACATTTTATGAATAAATTGAAGAGAAAATCGCTGAGCATATAGATTGGGAATACAATGATGAAGGAAGATAAGTTGATCTTCCTCAAATTGAAGAATCTAAAAAGTATATCATTTTCGGTGATTGGGACATCAAAATGAAACAATCAGAAATGACTATTATCAGAGACATAAATATTGCTTCAAACTTCACCGAATATATCACCGATACCTTATGGCAAGGAAATATAATACAGGAATTCCTGAAGGAAACTTTGCCAGATGTAAAAAATTTGAAGCAGTCATGGCAAGAACCATCCAAAAAATGGGTCAAAGATATCCAAATTTTATCAAAAGTAAACCTTGAAGGTTATTGACATTTCTTAGTGAAACCACATAGTCACTAGCTAGTGCTGAGGTGTCTCTCTAATGCAATGTCTCATCTCCTTCCAGTACTCAGTGATGCAGTATACATGGGTCATATGCACATGTAGTCGATTCATCCCCCCCAATTGAAGCCAATGACTGACATATGTGGACTCAGAGAACAAATGAATAATCAACCTGGAGCACAGTCATGAATTTCTTGTTGCAACAAATTTCTATCTTTAGGTTTGCTTTATTTTTATGTTAATTTGTTAAATTTTTTGAAATAATTTTATTTAGTTTACTATTTTTGTAATATTAATAGGATATTTAAACCCCTTTCATGCATTTATAAAGGGGTTTTCAATTTTTGAAATACAACTTTGAACTTGCATTATTGTTTAAATCCAAAGTTATCTTATTGAGAAGCGGAACTTGAAAATATCCTTTTATGAGTAGAGTAATGATGTATCATGTACTATTATCTTTATATTACTGTTATGTTTCCTAGAAATATATAGTGAGTTTCTTATAAGTTGTTTAATTATATAAATGCTTTGAAATTAGTCATACATTGTCACTATTGATGTGTAAGGTTGTATCATTTGTGATTGTATATGAGATAACAAATTCTTATATGTGATTAAGTTTTAATCAACTAAATTAATTAACTATTTAATTGATTTAATTTATCTTATTTGTTTTCCTTTCATAAAGTGTTTAATGATCTATATTGTTGCATGCTTTGTGAAATATTTCTATGAATCACGTATAAAGAGATATTATTCCCTGGATATAAGTAGGATAAATTTTACTTAGTATTATCATCTCTAGATTTTATACCATTCCATTAGTCTCATTTTGTTTCTATTATTCTTTTATATCTCTTTAAACAAAAAACTGCTCCCTTTATCCCCAGTCGGACACATAATTTCCAATGGAAAATGAGTTGCCTTAAGTTCCTGATCGGGTGGTATTCCCTAATGTTGAGGAAAATATTTTCTAGCCTTCAATGCATTTCCAGGTGCATAAGAGATGTTTGGTCACAAATCTACCCCAAACTATGGTTGATATTTCCCGAACCATTGGAGACATGCATAAAATTTCCATGCAGTGGCTGTGATAATGTCCCAATCATGAGTGTTGACAATCTTTAATTAAATAAACAAAGGATCAAAAACGACCCACCCTCAATTATTCTTCGAGAAATAATATCCTTGTATTCCCTATTTTATGAGACACAACAACAAAATATTCAATTCCTCTCATATTTTCCTAGGCTCTTCAGAAATGATTTAACCCAGAGATACCATCTTTGATACCAAGTAAGAAGAAAAAACATGTGCACAAACAAAACAATTATATTTTATCACATTTTAATCATACAATTAGAAAGAATATATAATTCTTATCAAATTTAACAATTTCTAAACTAGGAGATTGTTTTTTGAGAGAATATATCAACAACCCAACAACTCAACAAACAAATTCTAACTAATTTCTAAAGTAAGTGTTATTTCCAAGTTTAAAATTCCTTTTGTTTTAGTTTTAGCTTATTTGGGTTATGGGTGTTCAGATTGAGATGGAAGGTTCAACAGTCAAGTTGTTTGACTAGCTCCCTCTTGGAGTGGTGCTTTCATGATTTTCTTTGGTGTGAAACTCAGTTGGTTAATCAAGATTTTGTTTTGTTTGATAGGAATATTCAATTTCATAACTCTTGTAGGGACCTTGACCTAGGGAAATTGGGTGTTAGGTGGGGTGTGGCATTACTTAGGGGTGGGATCTGTTGGTGGTGCTCTACATGGAAGGATGCATCATTCTATTGTGATTTCAATTGTTTTGTGTCTGTTTTTCATTATGTTGATGTTAATCTAAGGATGCCTCACCAACATGGTCATGCGTGGAGAGGGGTTGATGAAAGAGTTCATTCTAGCAAGGATCTATAGGTTGGGTTCTCCTCTAAGTGAGGAAGTGGCTCCTGATTGAGCAAGGCCATTTAATTCTCCTATCTATGAGCCTAACTAGATTGACATTAGGGATGAGATCGTCCAAATCATATTTCTTGTGTGTCAAGTCACTGGGGATAGAGATGATGAAATGAATGCAATTATTTCTTTTCTAAATGATCTTCAATGAAATAAGTGGTACAGGCAAGACAAATTGGTGAGCCTGTAAAAGGGACAATGGTGTGTACAAGAAAAGTTGGACTATATGGAGGGTTGTATGGTCATATGGAGAAGGATGTTCACTATGAGTTTAGGCCTTTGTCATCACTCAGTTCATGACCATGCAATATTTCTCTTATAAATTCATAATAGATTTTGGATGTAGTTTGGTTTTGATGGTGTTTTGGTTCTTGGTCCCTTTTTATTTCTAAATGGTTAAATATTTTTGGAAATGTATGATGTTTCTTGGAAACTATCCACTGGGAAACTAATGTGGGAAGATTAAGGCCAATAATATTTTGAAAATATATGTACAAAGATGTAATAATTTTCCATAAATTAAAAAGTTCAATTTACAAAAAAAAGAGGGAAAAATGATCCACATGGTAAATTTAATCCTTAATATCTTTCATATTCATACAAGTAATATTGATCTTGTTCCTCATTCCCTATATTATCACATCCCTAATCCAAAATTACCTACTTCACAGTTAATGTCACAGGTGTATTACTACATATGTAGTGCAATATTTTTATTTTTATTTTGATTTTTTTGATAACATATTACTAAATTTCAATTATCGTACTGAATATATACCATTTACTTAGGTTCTTAGCATATAATTTAAATGTACTTAAGTTAAGTCCCTCTTTGGTCATAATTACAAAATTAGAACTATAATCCTAAGGTTCATTTACACCCTTACCATTGAATATTTGAATATATATGTGTGTGTGTGTGTGTGTGTGTGTTAATACTTGCACACTTCTATGGATTCATGACAATACACTACAGTATATGGTACCCAAGTTATGAATTGTAATAATGGTTCCAAGGCACATTAATGTGATTTCTTTAATCTATATTACCCTCTTGGATCAAATTGTGGTAAGTGATACAATTGGTTACTAGGATTAGGCCCACATCCAACTCTTTCCTTACACATCACACAAACCATGTGAATTGGGTAGCCCATGACGTGAACCTCACAGGTCTCGATGTGAGAAAACTGCAACGGTACACATCATTCCTCTTTCTATCCACTACACGAATCAATCCAAAACCCTAATATTTTTTTTTTGCCCGCCCATCCTCATTTTTGTTTGTTACCCTTCCTCTAGAGTTGATGTTTCTACTATAGTGATACGTGGCCTCCTACGAATCCACCACTGACACCCTATTCTTGTCATTGACCCTTAACGTATGGAACTCAGTCTAGTAGGCACCTCGCCATCTAGTTCAAGACCATTCTACATTGGGTGGTTTAAAAACCCTTCCCTTGCATTTGTTCCTGCCTCTAGAAGATGGTAACATAGCAAAGAGTGCCAACACTCTTATAAGGTAAATACATCTTGACCCATTACCTAATGCCATATTTTGTTCACTACTCAATTTCCAATTCCTTTATTAAATATTTTTGTTTCATTCCAAGAATTTCTTTCTTACCTTCTGATGCAGGGTTTAAAAAAATGGTCACAATGAAGACTTGGTCACGATTGTGAATGACTATGGTGCAAATATTCCATTCAAAGGATCTACCCCTTGGTAAGTTCTCGTTATGTAGTTGGGGTTGAATTTCCTTCTACCCCTATTCACAATTTTACAGTACGACGCCACTAATTTTGTGTCATATTTTCTCTTTTAGGCTCAATTTAGCGGCTGAACTGGGAATCTTTGTTCTACAACCCTTGCACAGGTAATTCCCCATTTTCTTTTGTTAGCAAGCTTACTCAAATATGTCTATTTTATTACCTTATCATATTTAGTCTACCTTCTAATGACAATTTTTTTTATGGTGTTGTTATTATCGCAGGTACGCTCTCGGCATTTGTTGGGTTAAAAAATCATGTCCCTTTAGAATTTCAATAACACTTACAAGTGTCCTTTTCCACCTACATGTCAGTTACCTTTACCATGCATGATATTCGTGTAGTTTCTACTTCTATTCTGTATACAAAAGGGTTCCAAAAACCTTTCCTAGTCTTACCTTGATACATCACTTTCTGAGGTGATAAGTTAGCCTTCCAGTTCTCATGTTTATTTGCTAAGGCTATAGACCAACACTTGTGCTGAACATTTTAAAGCTACATATGTATCTAGTATTGTTGTAATTTAACAATTAATATTTAGCTTTTCCTTAGGAATTACTTTCTCCTATTACTGTGCCCACTGCTGGCTTTGACCACCAGTGTTATTAATAACAAATCGATTTCTTTTACATTCAATATTTTATCTTGTTTTGCTTGAACTTGAGTAGTATTTCCTATGCTATTAAATTGAAAATTTATTTAGTTTTAGGTTCTCTATTGCAATATTAATATCGCTTCGAGATTCAGGTTCTTTGTGTGATTTTGATATCACTCCAGTCCTGTGGTTGACTTACTCTTTTATTTTTCCCTACAAGCCACTACAGGTTAAAATCAACCATTATCAGTGTTTATATGTGTTTCTAGCCACAATATGATATTTAAACTGAAATTACTAATTTTGTAGTTGGGAATATACTTCAACCTATCGTTACCATGTTTATTTGGATGTATTTCACATCAAATGGTTCTATGTTTATTACATAGTTGTGTTTCTATACAATACACAATATTGTCTATTGCTAATTTTCCAGTGTTATACTCTTCGTGTATATGTAATATAATTTACTGCTAATTTGTAAGTGCTTAATTTTTAGTATAGATTAGTAGTGTGAGTTTTGAAATTACAATGTCTAATTCAAAATGTTCATTTATAAATTTTGATGTCTTGGGAAGATTAATTTCCGATGATTTTGATAAATGCAAAGTCATGGATGTAAAACCAGTTGGCTAGTGATTATTTTAGATCCATTTTCTCAATGTAATAACTTAATTTCTAGAGATTATGGTACGTTTACCTATGTGTTTGGTAGAGTAAAATGATTTTATCCTTACTAGTAGAATAGATTTTGTTACTCCACATGGGTTTTTCCTCAAATACACCTACCCCGGCATGCTACATCAGAGAAGAGACATGCACTTTTTCCCTTTAGTTTTCCTACTAAATTATTCTCGAGATAATGAATACTCTTATCCATCCATACTACATCTGAAAAGCGACATGCAACATTTCGCTTCATTTTACCTACTAAACGCTTCTTTGGTTCACTTCATTCTCACTTTGTCCACACTTTGGTGAGATTATAATTAACTGTTGCACCCATCATTTAATCTATGATTTTCCTCTCACATAATAATTTGGCATTTTCTTGTGTATTTGGGTTGCCATACATCGCATCCAAAGTAATTTAACTTACTAGATTATCACCCTTTTGTTAAATTAACTTTCTAGCCAGAAACAATCAGAGTTATAATTTTCATCAAATAATTAGGTAGGAACTTGGCTCAATCAAGTTTTAATCTCATCATGCTCCCAATTTTGATATCTTATACCTTACCATATAAAATGTGACATATTCTGAATTCGATTCCCTCACTAATTAAACCTACCTACATATGATTTCATTATTGACTCATTTTTAAAATTTGTAATTTCACTATTTCTAACTTGCTTAAATAGATCAAGACAGTCATATGAATTTTAACATAATAGTAGTCAAATATTCATATGAAGTGTGTGACCATATCATTCTCTTAATTCAACTATGTATTTACATATGCAACCAATATACATCCAGATACTAATAAATGGTAATTTCCTTCATTTATTATTGAAATCGTAAATGCATAAGTTCTTAGAATACTCTTAATAAATCACATAAGGGGTTCTCCTAATAGAAAAGTATCATTGTTTTCTAATAAATATAAATTTTATTTCTAATAATGAAAAAATAATCAGTATTTTATTTTAATACAATTTCTCTGAACATACTGATCAATATTGAGAATAATGACTGCAATAGTAACATCAAACTAGTAGTTTAATCTGGAAAAATTGTCACTCAAAAACACCAATCCATCCAACCTTGAATCAATCTCTGATTCCCCGCCACCCCGAGATAAGATGATCTTTCCTGGAACCAGTAACCCCTTTTGATTCCTCCTAATGCCTATTTAACATTATTTTCCAACAGATGTTTCCTTGGAAGTGTCCTGCCTTTTAGGGATCTTCTTTCGCTTCAGCCTAGGTTTTTATTTTTATTTTTTTCCTTTAAAATTCTGTTATTCTCTCCCACATTACTTTTCTTAGTATTATCTTCAACTGAGTATATTAAGGAATTTTTTAAAATAAAATATGATCCATTCATTGGCATTCAAATTTAGGAAACCATCTTTTATTTACTCCAGTGTTTCTTTTCTCACAATTTCTAGTTTTATTGATCAAATACATTTAATTACATAAATTTCCTAATGATGAGTTCATCATGGCTCATAATCCAACATACTATAAATATTCAAATAAAAAATAATTTTTTTTCATAACCATGGAGGGGTATTACATCTTCCCCCTCTCAAAAATAACATCATCCTCACTGTTTATGATATTTTTTATTTCTACTGAAATAGTGTTGGATAGGCTTCTTTCACAGCATATTCCCACTCCCAAGTGGGCTCTTTAGGTGTAAAGTGTTTCCTTTGCAATTTAACCTGAGTGACAACTCGATTCTGGAGCATGGTCTCTTTGCGATCCAAGATGTGAAGCGGCTTAGGTAGAAAATCTCCTACGTGTTCCACCTGTATCAGATTCCAATGAATCATACAAGAGTTGTCATGAACATATTGTTTTAATAAAGGCACATGAAATACATTATGAACTTTAATATGACCAGGTAAAGCCAATTGATATGCCACTAGGCCAACTCTATCCAGGACATCAAAAGGCCCACAAAATCGTGGCGCCCACTTTGCACAAGTCCCTATGCTTAAAGTACTCTTCCTAGGCTTTACCCATAAATATACATGATCCCTGATGTTGAATTCCTTGTGCACTCTCTCTTTATCTGCCTAACTCTTTTGTCGATCTTGTGCTGTCTTAATATTTTGCATGATTTTCTGCACTATCTATTCCATTTCTAGTAGAGCATCTCACCACAATATTAGCTTATTTTTTGGTTGGCTCGAACTTAGAGGTGTATTACATTTCATGCCATACAAAGCCTCAAAGGAAATTATTTTAATAGAAGCCTAGTAACTATTATTATAACAAAATTATTTTAAATGAAGAAAATCCTCCCATTTGGTAGGTTCATTCATAACATACATTCTTAGCATGTCTTCCAGGATCTAATTAGTCCTTTCAATTTGCTCGTCTATTTAAGGGTGATATGTTGTACTGAAGTTCAATTGTGTTCCCATACCTCTGAATAATTCTTTCCAGAACTTGGATGTAAATTTAGCATCCCTATCCGATACTATTACCTTAGGTATTCCATGTAGATAAAAGATGTCCCTCATGAAAATATTAACAATCTGTGCAATCCCAAATGTAGACTACACGAGTATAAAGTGAGTTGCTTTAGTCAGCACATCCACCACCACAATGATGGAATGATGTTGTCGTTTCATTCTTGGTAATTTGGTGATAAAGTCCATTGAGACTACCTCCCGCTTTTGTTCCGGTATAGGTAAAGGGTTCAACAATTTGGCAGGATGTTGGTGCTCTACCTTTACTTGTTGACACTATACATTTTGCTAAATATTCTGCCACATCCCTCTTCATTCCTAGCCAAAATAACCTTTTCTTTAATGCAGTAATCATTTTATGGTATCTGGGATGGCCTACATATGCTTTTTTATGATACTCATCTAATATTGTCTGTTTCAAATTACTCACATTAGGAATATATAACCAGTTCTGGTAAGTGAGTAATTTTCCTGAATTTTCAGCATATTCTGGAATTTCTGCTTACTGTAATTTTTGCTGAATTTCTAAATATTGAGCATCTTGCTATCTTGCATCCTTATGATGTTCCAATAATTCTATACTTACACTACTAGAAAACCTCCCCAATACCGCATGAGCATGTCTTCTGAGAGCATCTGCCAATTTGTTTTCCTTTCCTTTTATGTGCCAAATTTCAAAGTTGAAATCACTGAGAAATGCCAACCATCTTGCTTTCCTGGCATTTAAATCCGGTTGGATGAAAAAATATTTCAAACTGAGGTGATCAGTTACTAGTGTAAATTTCTTTCCTAATAGATAGTGTCTCCATATTTTAAGCGCATGTATCATTGCTGCAAATTCCAGGTCATACACTACATAATTCTACTCATGTAATTTTAGCTTCCTAGACCCATAAGCTATTATAGTGTTATCATGCATCAACACTCCTCCAAGGCCTTCTAAACATACATATGTACAAACAATAAATTCTTTGTTTGGATCAACAATTTTTAGTATAGGGGCTTTGGTTAACAATTGTTTTAACTTATCAAATATTTTTGGCATTTAGTAGTACATTAAAAATTTACATCCTTTTTCTATAAGGATGTGATAGGATAAGCTAATCTTGAGAAAGCTTTTATGGACCGTTGACAATATCCTGTGATTCCCATGAATGAATGCACTGCTGATATCAACCAATTCATAACAGCCTTAATTTTTTTCAGGATCCACGGATAATCCTTGCTTAGAAATAATATGCCCCAAATACCATATCCTATCTTTAAAGAACTCACATATGTCGAGTTTCACATATAGTTGGTACTCCCTTAACTTTTATAGCAGTAACCTCAAATGTTCTTTGTGTTCCCCCTCATTTTTTGAGTACACTAAGATATCATCTATGAATACTAGCACAAACTTGTCAAGAGAGGGGTAAAGTATTCTATTCATCAAACACATCAAAGTTTCTTAGTAATTTACCGTATATGCTTCTAAAAGTTGTTTTCTATGTATCTTGATCCTTTATATGCAGCTAATGATAACTAGTTCTTAAATCAATTTTTGAAAAAAAAATTACTTCCCTCACCTGATTGAATATATCATTGATTTGAGGCAATGGATATCTATTTTTTATTGTTAACTTATTCAACTGATGGTAATCAATGCACATTCTGAATGTGCCATCATTTTTATTAACAAAAAGTACAGGTGCCACCCATGGTGAGACACTGGGACTGATATACCCCTTGTTCAAAAGTTCCTGTAATTGCATTTTCAATTCTAGTAGTTTTGGTGTGCTCATCTGACATGGGGCTCTAGACACAGGAATGGCACCCGATACTAAATCAATGGTAAAATATATGTCCCTATGTGGAGTGACGCAGGGCTAATACCCGCTATACCCACAGTATGCATATAGTATGCATATTCTCTTTTATCCCAGGAATTCCTATGATCACCTTGGTCAAACATTCATAAGCTAAGGTTAAGGTCCTTCATTTAATATTCAAGTGGAAACATTTCATTAGACTTCCCATAGTCTAACCCTTCATTAGTCTCCCTATTAGAACATTATAACTTAACTATTCATTTAACTCAACCCAATCCTTAAGCCTTATAACTCAATAGAGTATACCTTCGGAGCTTTACCCACCATTGATTTATTCCCCCAGATCAATGGTTATTGCACTATCGCATCAAATCATTACATGCCTCCTTTGCCTCTCGCATGCGATATGTGATTATAGCTCAACTTCAAATAAATTAAACTATGCCTAAAGCCTCTTAAGTTCCACCCTTTTAATTCCTTTATCGTGACCTTTCTCCACCATCGATCTTGTCCTCTATCCAACAACTGATGTCTTTTTCTGATCACCAAACTAGCCTGATGTTTTGTGACCCTTGACCTAGATCCGCTTGATCTAACAGTCCAAAATGATGTGGTGTGGAACACTTACGTGAGTTTTAACACCTTTTCGGACCTGATGGGAATTATGAACTCCCAACCTATAAAAGTTCGGGTCCGCCCTTACGGTTAACACTTGATCAACATATGGCCTGATATCCATCGGATGACGAGGCCTTTAAATCCTACGATCTACATTTATTCCTGTCTTTCTCCTTTCACCAATACTAAGATTAAATCTCCACCATTCATTTCTTAGCTCTATCTTATGAGTTAATCCTGGCCGCTCATCATGAACAAATCTTGTCCGTTGATCTTCTAGATCCAACGACTACTGTCCATCAATACTTCACTTCTTCGTTCTTCTCTTCACTCAGGTTTTCACATCAATTCTTTAGTATTACTCTATGGTTTCATTTCCTTCAAGGTTCCGGTCCTTCGTTGTTCTGCCACAACTCTCTCCTTAATTTAGCTCCATTCATGCCTTTATGTTCCTCCAACTTCTCTGTAACACTAAAGGTTTTCGTGTGTACTTTCCATGTGTTCAAAGCTATAACACTTCTCTATGGTTCTATCCTCAAACCTCTAGTTGACAAACAATTCTACCCACCACGTCTCTTGCTGGAATTGTTCTCTAAGACAACTCTACCCACAATCGCAGCTGTGGAGCTATCTCAACAACTTCTACCCAACTACAGTTCGAAGTTGTTCTGTTATGCTTCTCTGTATTTCGTCTCCCTTCTGCACCTGCAACATAAGTTACGCAGAATTACTCAAGATCATCTCAATTACTCAATACACACACATGACTCAGAATTGAGTTTTTTGTATTAATAAACATGTATTTACACAAGAACCCTTTCCTTGGCCTAATCTTCTGTATTAGTGGCCTTTTTCTCTCTCTTGCCTGTAGGCTTACAGTTTGACTGACTCACTCCTCTAACTACTCTTCTAACTACTTACTGACTTGTTCTCACCTTTTAGGCTTACCTTTATACAAAAAGGTTCTATTGAACTAATTCTAATTCAAATCCTTAATTTGCTGAACTAACTCCTGAAATTCCTCTAAATCCACTTTTAACTCCTACTTATCGTTAAGAGTCCTCTCTATCTCCTTGAATCATGAAACCAATTTCTAGTCCAATACTTTCAATTGATTTCTAACTCTCTCAACGTCATTAATCACTCATGTTCTCCTTCATTCGAGAGAATTTACAAATATCCTCACGCTTGTCTAATTAACCACTCAAAACATTAATAATTACATACATAGGAATCCAACTTCCTTGAAAACACAAGACCCCCTATGTCTACTACAATAAAATGATAGTTTCGAGCTAATGCTCCTACATCAGACTCCCAAAGTAGAAAACATTCATGATCTCCTAATCATGTGTCTTCATGTGTTGATAGGAAACCTCCAGGGTCCGAAACTTTAGTTTGCAGTTGTCTAAATGCTTTGCATATTTGCTGTTGTTTTATGTCACCTGTCTTCTGTTTCATCCTCCTCTCCTTGTTAATCAATTTTAAGTTCTGATTGATCATTCTTCCTGTTGTTGTCAACCTCCTCCATATGGATTGCTTCATCATTAACTGTCATAACTCTTCAATCCCCATCTCTAGCATATCTTTGGGGTGGTCCATATTCTGCCATTCACTGTTACCTCTTTATTTTTGCTTCAGGTTGTTGATGTTGTCCACTAACTCTTCAAATTCCTGTTTATTATCTTCTCTTTGAAGTTGTCAGATTCTTACTGCCACCCTTTCATCCTTACCCTCTTTCATGATTATCTCTTTCTGCATTGAATCCTGACTTTCCAACATTCTCTCTAGTAATCTAACATCTCTGTTCCATGGATTAAATACTTCCACAGAATCTTCTTCTTTTATTTTTATTTGGTTGCTCATCTGTGCCAAATTTTCTCCAGCATCTGCAACTAAACCTACACTCACAAAACAATTATTAAAATAGAAAACATAAGGCCTCAGTGCCTCTTCTTCCTTTGGCAACACATCAGTATGCTACTCTGTTTTCTCCTCCTCTATCAGCATATCAGTCTACTGATTTGAATTCTCAAAAGAATTCATGAGACTATTAGCTAGCCTCTCCTCCATACCATCTTCTTCAATGATATCTCTCTACTCTAGTTCACTGTAGTGAACTCCTTCCTCTACAATGTCAATTTGCTGCACTTCCATTACCATCTCCCTTCCCTTATGATTGTCATTCATGACAATTTCTTTGTCTTTTTCCAACAATCTATCTTGAGTATATATCCTATGCTTTTCTAACTCCTTTGAAAGTCTAATTTTCCATATAACTTAATAATTTCAATTGGAGTAGAATTTGGACATTTCACACAGTTTTCCATACCTTCTTTTGTTATTGACAATTCATCAGATGTCCTTTCTCTCTTTGCTAACTATTTTGCATAGACTTCTTCTTCCTTAACATCTTTCAGTAGATGTCCTTCTTCTTCAATACATTTTGCCTTACTGTCCTTCTATAACTCTTCTCCCAGAGTTATCCTTGTCTCATCATCTGCATTAATATTCTCCTGCATTTTTTTTCATCAGTAACGTTAATCAAATTCATTTGATTACCTTTCTGAGACAATATTCCTTCATTCTTCATCAGAATAAGATCCCGATCTTCCATCTCTATGACAGCTTCCATAAACTCTTTCTTCTATATCCAGTCAAATTCTTCTTCTTCTTAGAAGTTTTCTTTGTCACCTTTTACTTCTAGATCTTCATCTATTATGAAGATATCTTCAAAAGGTTGCTCTTCTTCTGCAATACCTACAATCATGGACAAACTATTAGTTTTAAAAACATAAGACCCTATGGTCTCACTTGATGCTTCAGTCATCATCTCTCCTTTTTGTTCTGAATCCTTCATATGATTCATAAGATCTTCCAAAGATCTCTAGTCTTCATCTTCACCCAGAATTTCACCCTATTCTGTTTTACAAATGGACTCTTCCATTTCTAACTGAGCCTCTTTGAGTTCTTTCACCGGGCTCTTCACTTGCCTCTACTATAGTCTTTTCTTTAACTCAAACCACTTCACTACCTTTTTCCTCAAGCCCGAACCTTGTCTTTAGCTTTCCTCCAGTATCCTCCTTAATGCATCGAGTTGTTCTTTTAATTCTGCAATCTCCTTGTCACGTTCCTCTTGAGTCATCTTCTTGCCATTTACCTTGGAATCTTCCTTCTTCACTTTTCTTCTGCTATGGTATTATTCAAAACCTCTATTACCTCTGTTATGACTATTAGTAGTCATCTTCTTCTCCATCTTCATGAGTTCCTCACTCACTTACTATGAGCTGTATAAAGCCTCTACAACAGCAAGTCCTCCCTGCTGCAACTTACCTCACCAAGATTTCCTTTATACTTGGTATTTTGGCAAGCAATTGGTTCTCTATTCTCTGGAACCTCTTTGAGCACTTCTCTCTTCTCCTTCTAGGCTTCAACTCATCTGCCTCTTTAAGAATAAAACTATCCTCTTGTACTTCAATCACAAATGAAGTACTAGGTTCTGACCACCTCTTATTTCACTTCGAATGTCTTACCAACTTTCTTCATCCCTTAGAAATTCTATCCACATCCTTTTATGGAATTGCCTTTGTGAGTTGCAACACTACCTATACAATAACAAGTCTCCTTCTTGCTACATATGTCTCATTAAGATTCTTTCCTCTGAGCTCAGTCTTTTAGCATTTCTATGGTTATTTCCTCTGGAACAAATTGAGAACTCCTTGCTCTAGGTTGCTGCAATCTTCTCACCTTCCTTTTCTATCACCTACATATCAATGTTATTTAAACCAAAGATCATTCCCAAGCTTTCAAAAGATTTCTTCTCAGTTTCCTTCTGAGAATGCTCTTATCCTCTTTGTCCAACCTTCAATTGGATTCTTTAGGTTCACTACCACTGCATGGATTCATAAGCAGTCTCCATCCATTCTTTACATTTGAGTGAATCTCCACTTTCCTTAAGGAACAAACAACACTGTGTTTTCCTTATGCTTTTGCAATCTCTTCTTAAGAGTAACACTTACTCTCATCTTATCTCATGTCTTCTACTTATCAGATTCAAATGACCTGATCTCTTCTTTCTTCTACAATCACTATTGTATTCTGCACAATTCTGCTTTAATCAAAAGAGCTTAAACTTGCTCTAATACCACAAATGATGCAAGGCTAATACCCCGCTATACCCACAGTATGCATATAGTATGCATATTCTCTTTTATCCCAGGAATTCCTATGACCACCTTGGTCAAACCTTCATAAGCTAAGGTTAAGGTCCTTCATTTAATCTTCAAGTGGAAACATTTCATTAGACTTCCCATAGTCTAACCCTTCATTAGTCTCCCTATCAGAACTTTATAACTTAACTCTTCATTAAACTCAACCCAATCCTTAAGCCTTATAACTCAATAGATTATACCTTCAGAGATTTCCCCACCATTAATTTCTTTCACCCAGATCAACGGCTATCGCACTATCGCATCAAATCATTACATGCCTCCTTTGCCTCTCGCATGCGATATGCGATTACAACTGGACTTCAAATAAAATTAAACCATGCCTATAACCTCTTCGGTTCCACCTTTTCAATTCCTTTATCGCGATCTTTCTCCACCGTCGATCTTGTCCTCGATCTGACAACTGATGTCTTTTCCCGATCACCAAACTAGCCTGACATTTTGTGACCGTTGATCTAGATCCGCTTGATCTGACAATCCAAAACGATGTCGGGTGGAACACTTACGCGAGGTTTAACACCTTTTTGGACCCAATGGGAATTATAAACTCCCAACCTATAAAAGTTCAGGTCTACCCTTACGATTAATGCCCGATCAACTTACGGCCCGATATCCATCAGATGACGAGGCCTTTAAATCCTACGGTCCAGATTTATTCCCGTCTTTCTCCTTTCGCCAATACTAAGATTGAATCTCCCCCGTTCATTTCTTAGCTCTATCTTATGAGTTAATCTTGGCCGCTCATCACGAACAAATCTCATCCATTGATCTTCTAGATCCAATGGCTACTGTGCATCAATACTTCACTTCTTCACTCTTCTCTTCACTTGGGTCTTCACATCAATTCTTTAATATTCCTTTGTGGTTTCACTTCCTTCAGGGTTCCAGTCCTTCGTTGTTCTGCCACAACTCTCTCCGTAATTTAGCTCCATTCATGTCTTTATGTTCCTCCACCTTCTCTATAACACTAAATGTTTTCTTCTGTACTGTCCAGGTGTTCAAAACCATAACATTTCTCTATGGTTGTCTCCTCGAACCTCTAGTTGACAAACAATTCTACCCAACACTTCTCTTGTTGGAATTGTTCTCTAAGACAACTCTACCCACAATCGCAAGTGTGGAGCTATCTCAACAACTTATACCGAATCGTAGCTGGAAGTTGTTCTATTATGCTTATCTGTATTTCGTCTCCCTTCTGCACCTACAACATAAGTTACGCAGAATTACTCAAGATCATCTCAAATACTTAATACACACACATGACTCAAAATTGAGTTGTTTGTATTAATAAACATGTATTTACACATCAACCCTTTCCTTGGCCTAATCTTCTATATCAGTGGCCTTTGTTCCTCTCTTGCCCATAGGCTTATACGCTAACTGACTAACTCCTCTAACTACTCTTCTAACTACTGACTGACTCGTTCTTGCCTTTTAGGCTTACCTTTATACAAAAAGGTTATGTTCAACTAATTCTAGTTCAAATCCTTAATTTGTTGAACTAACTCCTGAAATTCCTCGAAATCCACTTTTAACTCCTACTTATCGCTAAGAGTCCTCTATAGCTCCTCGAATCATGAAACCACTTTTTAGTCCAAGACTTTCAATTGATTTCTAGCTCTCTCAACATCATTAATCACTCATGTTCTCCTTCATTCGAGAGAATTTACAAATATCCTCACACTTATATAATTAACCACTCAAGACATTAATAATTACATACATAGGAATCCAATTTCCTTGAAAACACAAGACCCCCTATGTCTACTACAATACAATGATAGTTTCGAGCTAATGCTCATGTATCATGGAGGTAAACCTGAAATTTCTTTGGGAAAGACATCTTTAAATTCCTCAATATCTGATATAGTATTCAAATTTTCTTTTTCTATTGATAGTTCATTAGTTTTCACCTGTACCATGTACAATTGGCATCCCTTTCTTGCACTTATTTTCAGTTGTAATGCTGAAATTTGTCGAACTGATATGGGTTTTGGCTTTCCCATAATTACCAATGTGTGTCCATTTTTACCAACACAACTGACTGTATCTTCTAGGAAATTCATAACAACTACTTGTTTTTCCAACCATTCCATGCTTCTTAACAAATCGTAAGATCCTAGAGAAAGAATATTCAAATCTATTTCTATCGAAAAACCATTTAGATTAAGGGGACATCATTTTACCTGACTCGTTACTTGTATTTTGTACCCATTGCTAATTGTACGAACCATGCGTTATTGAATTTTTCAGACTTCAAGCTACATTTTTCCACCATTTGGGGACTGATATAACTTAGAATTGCTACTTGATCAATTAAAACAAACTCAGTTTGGTTTATAATAGTACCTTCGCTTTCAATCATAGTAGATTGATGCTCATGTTATCTTACTTCTAACACTGCATTGATTCTAGTAATACTTCTGGCAATATGATTCACAGTCATTTCCTCTTGAACTGTTTGAATGTTCTAAATAGATTTAGGATGATGCAAACAATCTCCTACCAGATGTGGCTCACCATAGCCCCAACATTTTAATGGCCCCCTCTCCTTTATACCACTATTCTTCTTTTTGTTCAATTATGTGGCCTTTAAGCTAGTATAAGACTGTGCAGGTGGAAGTGCATTTCCTTTACTAAACTTTTTCCTTTGATGATCCTTACCAAAAATTTTAAGGTAAGTAGGTTTCTATTTTTTTATGTTCCCTCCCACCTCGTTTCTCTCTTTATTTTGCTTCAATTTTCCTCCCTCACTTCTATTCTTGAACTATTGATAACATAATCTAGCCTTCCTCACCACTTCATTCATTGATTTTGGGTTATAAAACTCAATTATTTCTTTGTACGAGGTTGGAAAACAATTTAAAAATAGTTGAACTTTGGCCTTTTCCTCTTTAAGATAGGGCATATATTGTAGAAGGTTTGTAAACTTAGCTACAAACTCCTCCATGGTGAGTTTTCCTAGTCTTAATTCATGAAATTCCTTGGCCCGATCATCGTAGTAATGCTCATTGAGATACCTTGACTTGAAATGTTTCTAGAATTCCTCGCAAGAAATTGAGTTTTCTTCTAGTAACTGCACACTTTTTACTTCTTCCCACTAAATTGATAAATAGCCAAGTGTGCTTTCAAATTACTCTTGTATATGTACACCTGGAAATATTTAATCATGTTCAGCAGCCACACCTCTACACCCTCCTCTCTTTCCCTGTCAAATGTATGGGGTTTGATCTTCCTAAACTCCACTTATAACTCCAACTTCCTTTTTCCCTTCCGTACATTTGGAGAAATATGACCTGACTCTTCTCCACTTTCAGATTTTTCTGACTTATGTCACTTTTCTTTATTTTGTGCCTTTCTAGCTCTACACTCTTGTGGCTGGACTTTTCTGTCCATTATCTAATCAACTTTTCCTGTTCAATGCTAGATTTTAGAAATCGTTCATTACTACTCTAAAGATGCGATAATTCTTGTTGCTAATTTTTCACTATATCCATGAACTGAGAGGGTAGTGAGGTACTACCTTCACTCAACTCCACATACAAATCCTCCCCACTGGTGATAGTTGGATGAGAGTTCTCCATCATTCTATTGTAGTCTACTCTAATTTACATTCCTCTGAAACAAACAATTTACTATCAGTAAGATATATTTGATTCTATTAATTCTTATTCTATCACTATGATGGTGCCTTTTAAAGCCTAGTGTAGTAATTGTGCTCTAATACCATTTGTCACACCCCTACTCCCAAATTACCTACTTTAAAGTTAATGTCACAGGTGTATTATTGCATATGTAGTGCATATGTAGTGCATTTTTTTTTTTTTGTTTGATAACATATTGCTAAATTTCAATTATCATACTGAATATATACAATTGACTTAGGTTCTTAGCATATCATTTAAATGTACTTAACTTAAGTCCCTCTTTGGTCCTAATTACAAAATTAGAATTATAATCCTAAGGTCTATTTACACCCATACCTTGAATATATGTATATATATATATATATTATATATATATATATATATATATATATATATATATATATATATATATATATATATATATATATATATATATATATATATGTTATATTTCCACCTTTTATTGTTTGCTATCCATACACTACAATTATATGGTACCTAAGGTATGAATGGTAATAATGGTTCCAGGACACCTTAATGTGATTTATTTAATCTATATTACCCTCTTAGGTCCAATTGTGGTAAGTGATACAACTGGTTACCAGAATTAGGCCCACACCCAACCCTCACCTTACACATCACATAGCCCATGTGAATTGGGTAGCCCACCATATGAACCTCACAAGTCTCAATGTGAGAAGACTTCAACAGTCCAAATCATTCCTCTTTCTATTCATGGTGCACAATCAATCAAGAAACCCTTATTTTTTTTATTATGCCCACCCATCCTCATTTTCATTTGTTACCCTTCCTCTAGAGCTAAGGGTTATGTTATAGAGATATGTGGCCTCATGTGCGGCCACAACTAAGACCCTTTCCTGTCATTGACCATTAATGGATAGCACTCATAGCATTATGCAC
Organism: Pinus tabuliformis; assembly: GCA_031772625.1. NCBI lineage: Eukaryota > Viridiplantae > Streptophyta > Pinopsida > Pinales > Pinaceae > Pinus > Pinus tabuliformis. The sequence goes on from CM062817.1 coordinate 724,214,954, forward strand.
CTAACCATCTGGTTCAATACCATTCTAGTAGTGCACCCTTCAACGTTTGTTCCCGCTTCCAGAGGATGGTAACATAGCAATGAGAGCCAACACTCTTACCTTATAAATATGTCTTGACCCATTACTTAATGCCATAGTTTGTTTACTATTTAATTTCCAGTTCCTCTATTAAATATTTTTGTTTAATTATAAGCATTTCTTTGGGACCTTCTAATGCAAGGTTAAAAAAAATGGTCGCGGCGAAGTCTTGGTCCCAGTGGTCAATGACTATGGCACAAATATTCCATTCAAATGATCTACCCCTTAGTAAGTTCTCGTTATATAGTTGGGGTTCAATTTCCTTATACCCCTGTTCACAATTTTACACTACGACACCACTAATGCTGTGTCATATTTTCTATTTTAGGCTTAGTTTAGTAGCATAAGTGAGAACCTTTGTTCCACAACCCCTACACAGTTAATTCCCAATTTTCTTCAGTTAGAAACCTTACTCAAGTATGTGTATTTTATTCCCTTATAAGATTTAGTCTACCTTCTCATGACATTTTTTTGATTATGGTGCTGTTATTATCGCAGGTGCACTCTCGACATTTGTTGGGTTACAAAACCACATCCCTTTAGAATTTCGACAACACTTACAAGTGTCCTTTTCCACCTACAGGCCGGTTACCTTGACCATGCATTATATTCATGGATTTTCTACTGCCATTGTGTATATGAAAGGGTTCCAAAAACCTTTCCTAGGCTTACCCTGATACTTCACTTTCTGGGGTCACAAGTTATCCTTCCAATTCTCATGTTTATGATGCTTAGGTTGTAGAGTTGGCACTTGTGCCGAACATTTTAAAGCTACATATGTATATGGTCTTATTGTAATTTTAAAAATTAATATTTAACTTTTGCTCGGGAATTTCTTTCACCTATTAGAGTGCCCACTCCTGGCTTTGAGAAATAGCATTATTAATATCAAACCATTTTCTTTTACATTCAATGTTTTATCTCATTTTTCAAGAACTTAAGTAGTATTTCCCATGTTATTAAATTAAAAAGTTATTTAATTTTAGGTTCTCTGTTGCAATATCAATATCACTCCAAGCTTGAGTTCTTTGTGCGATATTGATACCACTCTAAGCCTGGGGTTGACTTACTCTTTTATTGTTCCCTGTGAGCCACTACAAACTTAAATCAACCGTTATGAGGGTTTATATTTATTTCTAGCTATAGTAAGTTATTTAAACAAATATTACTAATTGTGTAGCTGGCACTATACTTGAACTTATCGTTACCATCTTTCTTTGAATGTATTTCACATCAAATTTTTCTATGTTTGTTATATAGTTATGTTTCTATGCAATACACAGTATCATCTATTGCTAATTTTCCAGTGTTATACTCTCTGTGTATATGTAATATAATTTACTACTAATTTGTAAGTGCTTAATTATTAGTACAGATTAGTAGTGTCAGTTTTAAAATTACAATATCTAACTTGGAATTTCCATTTAAAAATTTCGATGTTTTGGGAAGATTAATTTATGATGATTTTGATAAATGCACAATCATGGATGTAAAACCACTTGGCTAGTGATTAGTTTAGATCTATTTGTTCAATGTAATAACTTAATTTCTATAGAGATTATGGTACGTTTACCTATGTTTCTGGTAGAGTAAAATGATTTTATCCTTACCGGTTGAACATATTTTGTTACTCTACCTGGGTTTTTCCTCAAATACTCCTACCCTGCCATGCTACATCTACGAAGTGACATGTAGGATTTCGCTTCAATTTTTCCGCTAAATGCTTCTTTGGAGAACGAATACTCCTATCCCTCCATACTACATCCGAGAAGTGTAATGCCCCAGGTTAAATGTATTGTAACTATTTAATTTACTGTGGTAAATGATGAACTGGATTGACAACATTATTGTTTGAGTTTAAATAATATTAGTCCTCTTCTTTTAAAGAGGATTGTTTTTAAAGAAAAGTTTGTTTTTTATATATAAAGAAACTGGCCACTTCTCAAGGGGGAAGTTAGAGGCAAGACAGTTACCATGATTCCCAACCCTAACTGTTTTCCTTTCCCTGACGGGAAAAGATTCCAAGGGGGGAAAAAGGAGGCTCTGTGCTGTTGGGACAGACAGAGAGGAAAATGGAAAACATAAAAGGGAGGAGGGAAGGCTCTGTGTTGTTGGGACAGGCAGAGGAAAAGAAAGAGAAAAAGTGACTAAGTCTGGTGAGGACCAGATAGTCTAGCACTAAGTGTAGAAATTCTTGCTGAGGGCAGTGGCCTGCAAGAGGGCATGGGGGAGAGATTCCGGTCCCGAAAGATGAATCTCGTGGTTGGGAGGCAAACTAGAAGAGACGGACAAGAGAGGGTTCTGCTTCTATAGGACTACATAACTCAGGGAGCAGAGGTGAGCAGTCCCGTTGTAATATTTCCGACACTTCGAATAGACAGGTATGGAAATTCTAACTGTTATGAATAAGTAAGTCTGCATTGTCTGAAAAGTGAATACAAGAAGTTCCTGTGTAGCTGTGACTTAAAATAAAATTGAGACAATGTAATAATAATATCACTGAGACTGTGGGAAAAACAAATACGCTTAACAAATGTTGCTACCTGTTTATTTCAAAGAATAAATGATACACGGTACTAAGCCATGACAGTCTTTCTCAACTATTTAAGAAAAATAAGAAAATGCATATGAAAACCACATTAACTGAACAGTAAGAATTAGGCGGGATTCAGAACTCCGTTATAACTCATTAAAGAATAGACAACAGACTAGATGAAGGATGTCATCATGGTAACCCTTACTTACAGTAATAAGTTAAGACCACAGTGCCTAGGAATATACCGATAACGGTTGAGAGCTCGGCTGATAACCCATCAGATTCAAACCCTGTATTCATATATATATACTTGAACACGGAAAAAAAAAGGAATGTAGTTAAGGAACAGTAAATCAACTCAATGCCCAGAAAATGCCTAGGGGCATAAACATATTTCATGAAGATTTATTCAGGATATACTGTGTCAATAACGTTGTGGACTTTACCCTAAGATATCAGCAGGGGAGGTTCATGGTGTACCAAAACTGGTAGCCGAGTCAAACGAAAGTTGATGAGTGATCTCTGCGATTTAATGATATAATAGAGAGACAAAATAAATGAAACAATGATAGCTTTTGAATCATTCTTTCACTAAACAAAGATCCTACGTAGATTCAAATAAATGGTACCCTGTAAAGGAAGACGAATTCTCTTTCCATTTCGGAACTATCTAAAATGTTACCCAACAGAAATGTATAAAGATATGACAACTGCTAAATCTATTAACCCATCAGGGTAGAATCAAACACGGCGTGGAAGCAACCAATTAAATTATGTATGCATACATTCCTCTGAATAAACCTCCATGATTACATATGTATATAACAGACTAAAGACAAGAGTAGTGGCCGTAGCTAGGTCCAGAAATTGAATGACAGTCCACGTAGCAAAATTCAGAAATAAATACTCATAGCCGGGGAGCAACTGGCTATCGCTCAACCAAAAGGTCACAAAACTCATCCATACGTGTACAGGAAGATAAATAACGGTTCAAAACCATACAACCTCAAGCTGAGGCGAAGTTGACTTAACAATTTTACAAGACCTCTGTCCGGGCTAGTAAGCCGTGGGATTAGAAATTAACCAGACTAAAAATTTAAACAGTAAACTCTGGAAAGGACGCATGCAAATAAAAACCCTATACAGGGTGGTAAACTGTAGAGAGTAGCCGCCAGAAGAGAAGAACCAGAGTGGAAACCCTTCTCAAACGAGGGTTGGCAACCCAACCTGGTAAGAGGAAATGGAAAATAGTCACTAGAACAAACCAGAGATTGTTACCCTAGTCCAGAACAGGAAGGGGACCAGGAAGAGCATGCTTACCCGTGAGGAAGAACGTGCGCCATGCCTGAAGAAGGAGCCATACACCACCATCAGCTGCGTGAAATATGTGCGGCATGGCAGAACCTACAGAAAACAAGAGCCGAATAGGAGAATTAGAGCAGCTCCATGAGACAACAGAAGATTATAAATTGAATACAAAACTGGGAATAAAAGTAAAGAGAATCCGGGAAAACAATTAGACCTGTCCAGTAGGAAGGATCTGTCAAAACTCCATGAGAGGATCACTGGTAAGATGATACAGAGAAGACCCCAACCTGCTAAACCCACAACAGTGGAACCACAACCGAGAGCGTAGGCCAAATGAGTCGAATGAGCAAAAACCCCAGAGGTATGCGACTGAAGGGTCGTATAGAGCAATGCTAGCCATCTGATGTAATGGTGGGGGTTTCCACCGCCAATTCAATCAAGAATCCCGGGGAAAGTGGATCACTACAGATTCAATCAAATTGACAGTGCAGCATAGTTAACACCTGGAGATAAGTTTGGAGCCAACCTCGAGGTGGTGGATGAGGTGTCAATCTCTGGACAAGTTGCCAATTAATAGCAGTATGAAGGGTTCTGTCACTGTACTCATCCACATTAAAGTTAACCCAAGAACATTCCAATTCCATATGTAGCTGAGGTGGCACAATAAATGTAGCCGGTGTGAGTCAAGGTCAAACCCAAGGTAATATTGCCCAAGTTTAATCGCCGGGTAAAAACTTTAGTTTTGGTGTTTTATTTTTTATTTTTCACATAGTTGTGGTGGGGAGATATGACATATGGTATCAGAGCCCAGTTACAAAAAATGAGACCTCTAGGAACTGAAACTAAAATTGAAATTGACAGTGACATTGAAATTAAACAGTACATACATCAAATTGGACAAAAAGAAAAAATATTTTGAAAACAGAGAGTAGCACATATCATTTATTCTGTCCCTATTTGAGCAGTTCAAAAAAAAATAGTTAAAGTGTTGATTTACTTTTCCCATGTTAAAGATAGGGAACCAGAAGACTAATAGCATCAGAGGAGGGGACAGTGCGTCACGCAGATACGCGATGGGTCAGGGACCTGAGCCTGGCCCAGAGAGTAATCCTAAGCTATGGGTACAGCTCGGAGAGGAAGCTCGCAATACAAACCAAGCTATTTTGGAGACGGTGCAAGAGTTAAAAAATGAAATGGCCCGGTTACGTGAAGATAATGCACGACTAACGATGGAACAAGAAAGAATTATAAAAAGCTTGTCTGACAGACAGAACCAGCCGCCAGCAAATCCTAGTGCGGAACAACAGAGAATGTCGGAAGAACAGAACCGTCATACAGAACTTGAAGGGTCGAAAGAGAGGGAGGAACGATCTGATAATGCATCTGAACAACAGACTTCAAAGAGGCAACGAATAGAGTTGCAAGGGGAATTCCGGAAGATTAAACCACCACACTTCGATGGGGAACAGGAGGAAGCAGCTGAGGCATGGTTGATAAATATGAACAAATATTTCCAGCTATACGAATATGATCATAATCTTAAGGCACGGTTGGCCATTTACCAACTGTAGGGGAAAGCCACCCTCTGGTGGGAAGAAGTTAAGATCGTAAAGGGGGTAAGTGAACAGACTATAACCTGGGAGAAATTTCAAAGGTACTTCAAAGAAAGATACCTGACTGAGCAGTTTTATGACAAAAAGGCAAAAGAATTCCATGACTTGTGGTTGGGGCAGCAGACCATAGACGAATTTATTACCCGTTTTACTTCCTTGCTTCGTTATGTGCCTTATATTAGAGAGGAAAAGGCTAAAGTGCAAATATTTGTCAGCAGGTTACCCCTGTATATGTGAGAAAGGATTGAGTTTGACAATCCCAAGACAATGGACGAAGCCATACGTAAAGCCAGGATTTGTTACTAGCAGAGTAGACAGAAAGGGGAAGCTCTAGGGAAAAGGTGGAATGATAAAAGAGGTAATAAGCCAGTTGGGAACAATAAAGGAAATTGCAATAGTGGAGGAAAGGGAACTGGAAAGGGGCAGAACAACAAATTTATACAGAAAAACTCATTCAAAACCAAGCCAACCAGTGAATCCAGAGTCAGCGAACAACCTGTCAGGTTGGGCAGCGAAGGGATAGCAAGACCCCCAGTACAGTGCTAGGGTTGCGGAGGGCCTCACTACATAAAAAACTGTTTGCAGCGAAAGGGAACCAAACAACTATCCCAAATTCATGATGCATCGACAGTCGGCGATGTAGGACGAAGCATACCGATGATTAATGCAGCCCTGGACGATTTTCAGGCCGAATACCAACCGACCATGGTGGAATTCAAAGGTAAAATCTCTGACCTTACTGTAGCTGTTTTAATTGATCCTGGAGCCACATTAAGCTATATTAGTCCTAAGGTTGTAGAGAATTGTAAACTGCAACCTGTTAAATTCAAGAATCCATGGCTAGTACAGCTGGCGACAGGAGCCAAGAGGCGAGTACTTGCAAAAATCAATGACTGCTCTCTACAGATAGCAGGACAGCCAGTAATGGAAGATCTAAATGTACTCCCCCTTGGTTCATATGATGTTCTGATCGGTATGGACTGGTTAGAAAAGCACTGGTCATTGGTTGATTGAAAAACCAAGGTTATATACTAGAGGGATGAACTCGGAGTTAGGCAAGAGATGCAAGGAATTAAGTGGCTAGTGCAAGTTCGGCCAATAACTGTCTCCCAGTTAGAAAAATGTATTAGGAAGGGGTGTTAGATTTACGCCATCCAAGTGGGCTACGCTGATTCGAAGGATAAAACAACCATGTTGGATAACATCCCTATAATACAAGAGTTTGCGGATGCATTCCCAGAAGAAATTCCTGGACTATCGCCTAAGAGGGATATCAACTTTACTATCGAATTGATACCAGGGGCAGCATCAGTATCTCGAGCACCCTATATAATGAGTGTACCTGAGTTGACAGAGTTAAAAATGTAGCTACAAGAGCTGTTAGACAAAAACTATATCCGCCCCAGTGTGTCCCCGTGGGGAGCTCCAGTGTTATTTGTTAAGAAAAAAGATGGGACCCTTCGCATGTGCATAGATTATCATCAGCTGAACAAACTGACAGTCAAAAACAAGTATCCTCTACCTCGGATTGATGAGCTTTTCGATCAAGTGAAGGGTGCCACTGTATTCTCCAAGATTGATTTGCGATCAGGTTATCACCAGATCAGGATTAAGGAGGAAGATATAGCTAAAACAACTTTTAGAACAAGGTATGGGCATTACGAGTTTGTGGTACTACCCTTTGGGTTAACTAACGCCCCTGCAACTTTCATGTGCTTAATGAACAACGTATTTCATCGATATTTGGACAGATTTGTGCTGATATTTATCGATGATATACTAATATACTCCGTACCATGGAAGAGCACAAGGAGCACCTTAGATTAGTGCTACAAACCCTCCGAGAACACCAGTTATATGCTAAATTCAGCAAGTGCGATTTCTTCAAGGAAGAAATACAATATTTAGGCCATATAATCACAAAAGAAGGAATCACAGTGGACCTTGAAAAGATAAGGACCATAATGGAATGGCCCATACCAAAAGATGTAGCAGACATCATGTCCTTTATGGGGTTGGCTGGTTATTACAGACGCTTCATAGAAGGTTTCTCAAGGGTAGCGTATCCTATTACCTCCCTACAAAAGAAAGGTAGAGCATTCAAATAGACCTCGGAATGTCAAAGAAGCTTTAAACAGCTTAAGCATCTACTCACCACCGCACCCATTTTGAGCATAGCTGATCCTAATAAGGACTATGTGGTGTGCACTGACACAAGCAAGGAGGGCGTGGGAGGTGTGTTGATGCAAGAAGGGAAAGTAATAGCTTATGAGTGAAGGAAACTAAAAGAGCATGAGCAGAAATATTCTACCTATGACTTAGAGTTGGTAGCTGTCATACACGCCTTGAAGATGTGGCGACATTATCTCTTGGAGAGGAAATTTTTATTATTGACAGACCACCACAGCCTAACCAATTATTTTAGCCAGCCCACTTTAAATGCGAGACAAGCACGGCGAGCAGATTTCTTAAGTGGTTTTGACTTCGATATCAAACACCTAAAGGGGAGAGAAAATTAGGTGGCTGATGCCTTGAGTCGGAAGGTACAATGTTTGTACAAAATTTCCTTCAGCAAATGGAAAAGTCCCTTCAAGGAAATGATAAAAAAGGCAGTAGAACAAGATGCTGAATACGAACAAATAAAATAACAAGTACATCAGTTTACCAGTGAGAAGAATCAACAAGGATATGAGGTAGATAATGCTGGAATGTTGCATTATAAAAAGAGGCTATATGTACCTAGTCAAAACAGTCTTAAAAATATGATTCTGGACGAATTTCACATCAGTCACTATGTTGGACACCCAGGGTATCAGAAAATGATCACTATGCTTCGAAAAGAGTACTTTTGGCCAGGTATGAAGAAGAATGTAGCTGAGTATTTGGCACGGTGTTTGGAGTGCCAACAAATTAAAGCAGAGCATCAACATCCAGCGGGGTTATTGCAACCACTACCCATTCCGAAATGGAAGTGGGAAACCATTTCCATGGATTTTATAACAGGGTTGCCTAAGACAAAGAAGAATAACGACTCTATTATGGTGGTGGTAGACAAGTTGAGTAAATCAGTGCATTTTATACCTGTGCAATCCACTTACAGAGCTGTACTGATTGCTCATATCTTTATGCAGAATGTGTTTAAACTGCATGGACTACCGAAGAAGATAATTTCAGACCGCAACGTGAAATTCACATCGGCCTTTTGGAAGACATTATTTGCAGAATTGGGCACATAGTTGAACTTCAGTATAGCATACCATCCCCAGACCGACAGAAAAACAGAGTGAGTGAACCAGGTGGTAGAAGACATGTTAAGGGCATATGTAATGCAGCAACCAACGCAGTGGGAGGAGTATTTACACTTGGTTGAATTTGCATACAACAATGTGTTGGAAATAATACTGAGGGGGGGGGTGAATCAGTATTATCAGATCAATAAAACCTTTTCAATGCTCAGAAACATATACGCTACTTCAGTTAAGTGAACCAGCGTGTACACGCGACTGTGTCTAAAGAAACCAGCGTATAACCATAAATCTTATAATCCAGTTAGTTTATCTTCAGTTAAATGCATTAGGACATTATTCACCATATTAAGAGTAAACAGATGCAGTATAACAGAACAGATCATCACACAAAAGCCACACACATGAACACCATGATATAAGGTGGAAACCCAATGTGGGTGAAAACCACCTGCTGCAAGTCGTCTCTATCTTTATTTAATAAGAACTTCAGTTTACAATCTTTTGTACTGGTGCAGCCTTATACCAGTACGTAGGCTACAACCTGCAGAAGGCTTCAACCTTCTCTCATTCTCCAAACTTCCTTGGAAGGGAGCTCCAACCCCCTTGGCTCTTGTACTAGCTAAGATACTAGTACGTAGGTGCAGGCCTACAATCTTCTTTCCTTCAGGTACCACTTTTCATACATTTTCAGACTGGATATTCCTGAAGCACAACATTACAATCTGAAGACCACAATTCATTCAACTTTCATAGCAGATTACAAAACAACCAATACTCGCATCAACAATCTCTGAATCACTGAACCACTGAAACCCTGTCAAACCCAGTCACCAGAACACAGAGCAGACTACAGAACTCTGCAATAACAGTCAGACCCAGCTGCAACCCAAAAATCAAGCTCCAAAAGATATACGCTACTTCAATGAAGGCAACCCGTGTATACACGCGGTTTTACCGAATACAACCTGTGTACATATCTAAAAATAACTTTTCATAACTTGCAGTTGTACCAGATATCAGTTATACCCAGAACATAACATTGCGTCAGTATGCAGATCTAGAAATACGCATAATCAACCATATAAAGATAGTTCATTTCAAACCATTTGATCCCGATCTCTCCTTAGATCTTGTTCTCCATCAACCGATGAGATCTCTCCTTAGCTCAGATCAAGCAATACATCATCAACCAATAACCTGCATACTGGATCTAATACTTCATCAGATATTCAAGCCTTTTCAAATACCCTTGCCTAATGATTTCCTTCTCCTTATATAGCCTTAGGCCTTGTTCAATACCAAGGGCCAAAACCATAGAAATCCAATACCATCAACTTCAAAACTAGGGATCAACACGTCCGTCGAGACACCAAGGTCCAAAACCATAGGCACAACTTCCAAGGAATAACCGCCGTGGACCAAAGATAAGTTTTCCACATACACGCGCTTTTACTGAAGCCAACCTGCGTGTACACGCGACTTGGTATATAGCGAACATGCGTATACGCGACTTGGTATATAGTGAACCTGCTTGTATACGCGACTTGGTATATAGTGAACCAGCGTGTATATATTTTTCTTCATACTTGTAGGCTGATCATCAATTCCTTGCTGCTATCCTTCTGCACTATGATTTGTCATCAGTGTGATTTGCCATCAAGGACAACACTTGTCTCATAATGCCAACACAATGGGTATCATAGCTCATTACAAATGAGTCCCTTTGAGGTCTTATATGGGCGGAAATGCCGCACACCTTCAAGCTGGGTTTGACCTGAAGAAAAATTAAGGTTAGGACCAGAAATTTTTAAGGAAATGGAGGATATGGTGAAAAGGGTACGCTTGAATGTAAAAGCCGCCCAGGATAGGCAAAAGAGATTTGCTGAACGGAAGAGGAGATTCAAAGAATATCAAGTCGGTGACCATGTTTATGTGAGGATCCAAGCTAGGAAGAGTACACTGCAATGGAGCGGGTGTGCCAAATTGGCACCCCGATATTGTGGACCATTCCAAGTCTTGGCAAGAATTGGGCGGTGGCTTACCAGCTCACCCTACCAAGTCACATCCGGGTCCACAATGTCTTCCATGTCTCAGTGTTAAAAAAATACGTTTATGATCCTAAACATGTGATCCGATGGCAGGATATACAGGTAAGGATTATTCCAGTAGATCAGTCTAAAAGTTTCCTTTAAAAGAAAACTGATTTAGAATATTGCATGTGCAGGTCGAACCAGAAGGAGAAGTCTTGGTCGAGCCACTGAGCATTCTCGACCGGAGAGAAGTACAACTGCGGAAGCGAGCTATTACCCAAGTTAAAGTGCAATGGCAACACTTTGGGCCTGATGAGGCCACCTGGGAAGATGAGGAGCTCATGAAGAAAGCTTATCCGGAGTTGTTCCTAGTCAACGGACATCGAGACGATGTCCAATTTCAGGAGGGGGAGATGTAATGCCCCAGGTTAAATGTAACTATTTAATTTTACTGTGGTAAATGATGAACTGGATTGACAACATTATCGTTTGAATTTAAATAATATTAGTTCTCTTCTTTTAAAGAGGATTGTTTTTAAAGAAAAGTTCTTTTTTTATATATATAAAGAAACTGGCCACTTCTCAAGGGGGAAGTTAGAGGCAAGACAGTTGCCATGATTCCCAACCCTAATTATTTTCCTTCCCCTGATGGGAAAATATTACAAGGGGGGAAAAGGAGGCTCTATGTTTTTGGGACAGACAGAGAGGAAGACGGAAAACGGAAAAGGGAGAAGGAGGGAAGGCTCTGTGCTGTTGGGATAGGCAGAGGAAAAGAAAGAGAAAAAGCAACTAAGTCTGGTGAGGACCAGATAGTCTAGCACTAAGTGCAGAAATTCTTGCTGAGGGCAGTGGTCTGCAAGAGGGCACGGGGGAGAGATTTTGGTCCCTAAAGAGGAATCTCGTGGTTGGGAGGAAAACTAGAAGAGACAGACGAGAGAAGGTTCTGCTTCTGTAGGATTACATAACTTAGGGAGCAGAGGTGAGCAGTCCTGTTGTAGTATTTCCGACACTTCGAATAGACAGGTATGGAAATTCTAACTGTTATGAATAAGTAAGTCTGCGTTGTCTGAAAAGTGAAAAAAAGAAGTTCCTGTGTAGCTGTGGATTAAAATAAAATTGAGACAATGTAATAATAATATCACCGAGATTGTGGGAAAAACAAATACACTTAACAAATGTTGCTATCTGTTTATTTCAAAGAATAAATGATACACGGTACTAAGCCATGACAGTCTTTGTCAACTGTTTAAGAAAAATAAGAAAATGCATATGAAAACCACAGTCTTGCACATTAAGTGAACAGTAAGAATTAGGCGGGATTCAGAACTCCATTATAACTCATTAAAGAATAGACAGCAGAATATATGAAGGACATCATCGTGGTAACCCTTACTTACAGTAATAAGTTAAGGCCACAGTGCCTAGGAATATACTAATAACGGTTGAGAGCTCAGCTGATAACCCATCAGATTCAAACCCTGTATTCATATATATACTTGAACACGAAAAAAAAAAAAAAAGGAATGTAGTTAAGGAACAGTAAATCAACTCATTGCCCAGAAAATGTCTAGGGGCGTAAACATATTTCATGAAGATTTATTCAGGATATACTATGTCAATAACGTTGTGGACTTTACCCTAAGATATTAGTAGGGGAGGTTCATGGTGTACCAAAACTAGTAGCCGAGTCAAATGAAAGTTGATGAGTGATCTCTGCGATCTAATGATATAATAGACAGACAGAATAAACGAAACAATGATAGCTTTTGAATCATTCTTTCACTAAACAAAGATCCTACGTAGATTCAAATAAATGGTACCCTGTAAAGGTAGATGAATTCTCTTTCCATTTTGGAACTATCTAAAATGTTACCCAACACAAATGTATAAAGATATGACAACTGCTAAATCTATTAACCCATTAGGGTAGAATCAAACACGGCATGGAAGCAACCAATTAAATTATGTATGCATACATTCCTCTGAATAAACCTCCATGATTACATATGTACATAACAGACTAAAGACAAGAGTAGTGGCCATAGCCAGGTCTAGAAATTGAATGACAGTCCACGTAGCAAAATTCAGAAATAAATACTCATAGCCGGGGAGAAACTGGCTATCGCTCAATCAAAAAGCCACAAAACTCATCCATACGTGTACAGGAAGATAAATAATGGTTCAAGACCATACAACCTCAAGCTGAGGCGAAGTTGACTTAACAATTTTACAAGACCTCTATCTGGGTTGGTAAGCCATGGGATTAGAAATTAACTAGACTAAAAATTTAAACAGTAAACTTTGGAAAGGACACATGCAAATAAAAACCCTATACAGGGTGGTAAACTGTAGAGAGTTTCCGCCAGAAAGAGAAGAACCAGAGCGGAAACCCTTCTCAAACGAGGGTTGGCAACCCAGCCTGGTAAGAGGAAATGGAAAATAGTCACTAGAACAAACCAAAGATTGTTACCCTAGTCCAGAATAAGAAGGGGACAAGGGAGAACGCGCGCCATGCCTGAGGAAGGAGCCATACACCACCATCAGCTGTGTGAAATATGTGCAGCATGGCAAAACGTACAGAAAACAAGAGCCAAATAGGAGAATTAGAACAGCTCCATGAGACAATAGAAGATTATAAATTGAATACAAAACTGGGAATAAAAGTAAAGAGAATCCGGGAAAACAATTAGACCTGCCCGGTAGGAAGGATCTGTTGAAACTCCATGAGAGGATCGTCGGTAAGATGATACAGAGAAGACCCCAACCTACTAAACCTGCAACAGTGGAACCACAACCGAGAGCGTAGGCCAAATGAGTCGAATGAGCACAAACCCCAGAGGTATGCGACTGAAGGGTCGTATGGAGCAATGCTAGTCGTCCGATGTAATGGCGGGGGTTTCCACCGTCGATTCAATCAAGAATCCCGAGGAAAGTGAATCACTACAGATTCAATCAAATCGACAACGCGACATAGTTAACACCCGGAGATAAGTTTGGAGCCAACCTCGAGGTGGTGGATGAGGTGTCAATCTCCGGACAAGTTGCCAATTAATAGCAGTATGAAGGATTCTGTCACTATGCTCATCCACATTAAAGTTAACCCAAAAACATTCCAGTTCTGTATGTAGTTGAGGTGGCACAGTAAATGTCGCCGGTGTGAGTCAAGGTCAAACCCAAGGTAATATTGCCCGAGTTTAATTGTCGGGTAAAAACTTTAGTTTTGGTGTTTTTTTTATCTTTCACATAGTTGCGGTGGGGAGATATGACAAGAAGTGTCATGAAACATTTCGCTCCAGTTTACTGCTAAACCCTTCTTTGGTTCACTTCGTTCTCACTTTGTCCATGCACTAGTGTGATTAGAATTAACTGTTGCACCCATCATTTAATCCATGCTTTTCCTCTCACATAATAATTTGGAATCTTTTTATGTATTGCGGTTTCCATACATCGCATCTGAAGTAATCAAACTTATTAGATTATCACCATTCTATTAAATTAACTTTCGGGCCAGACACAACGAAAGTTATAATTTTCATCAAATAATTAGCTTGAAACTTGGCTTATTTAGGTGTTAATTTCATCATTCTCCCAATTCTGATATCTTATACCTTACCATATAAAATGTGACATATTTTGAATTCGATTCTCTCACTAATTAAACCTACCTACATAGAATTTCATTATCGACTCATTTTTAAAATCTTAAATTTCAGCATTTCTAACTTGCTAAAATAGATCAAGAAAGTCATATAAATTTTAACATAACAGTAATAAAATATTCATATGAAGTGTGTCACCATACATTTCTCTTAATTCAACTATGTATTTACTAATGTGACCCATATACATCTAGATACTAATAAATTCTACTCTCCTTCATTTACTATTGAAATCGTAAATGTATAAGTGCTTAGAATACCGTTAATAAGTCACAGAAGGGTTTCTCCTAACATAAAATTATCATCGTTTTCTAATAACTCGGAATTTTATTTCTAATGATGCATAAATAATTAGTATTTTATTTTATTGCAATTTTTTTGAACATATCGATCAATATTCAGAATAATTACAACAATAGTAACCTCAAACCAGCAGTTTAATCTAGAAAAATTGTGACTCAGAAACACAAATCCACCCAACCTTGAATCAACCTCTGATTTCCCTGAGCTAAGATGATCTTGCCTGGAATCAGTAACCCCTTATGATTCCCCCTAATGCCTATTTAGCAATATTTTCGAACAAATTTTTTCTTAGCAACATTCTGCTTTTTAGGGATCTACTTTCCCTTCAGCCTAAACTTTTTTTTTTCTTTTTTTCCTTATAAATTTTGTAATTTTTTATTCTTATGTCATAAAAATACATCTCTCATGACTTCTCTTTTATTCATTTGCAAAAGATGTATTTTATTATATTGATATATAATAATAATATTGGTATAAAATAATAACATTCTCAAATGTTTTAATATAATAATAACATTTTAAAACATTTTTAGAGAAATTTCCATTCGAGGTAAATTAATATTAAAGTGAAGACTTGTCTTAAAACGGGGAGGAAGTCCACTTAAAATATAAGATAATTTTAAATGACATAAAATAAATATCTTAAAATAATTTTTAAAAATACAAAACAAATAATTTTAAAAGCTTAATCTTTTTTTAAGATTTTTTTAATATTAAAACTTTTTAGTATTTTTCAAAGATTTTAGGAAATTTTAAAAATAATTACAAAAAAATTTGAAAGTAAATTTAACTATTTGGAGCTTATGGGAGTAGCTCATTGGTGATTGCAATGATATCAAGTATTATGTAGACAATGAGATTCAAGGTTTAAATTCCCATGGGTTAAACTAATAAAAAAAGAATAAGTGTCTAGGAAATTTGAAAAACAATCCTAAAAAATATCAAAACTAAATTTATAAAGGAAAAAAAATCGAATATTATTTTTTCTATCAACCAAAACATTTTCATTAATTCATCAAAAAAGTACAACAGATAAACATGAAGTCCACTACTCTATCAACTTCACTCCCAAAGGATTTGTTATCCAAGAGAGAGGTACAAAATCTGAGAAGAAAGTATCATTTTTTACATGATCCCTAAAAACAAAAAAGGCCATATTACCCAAAACACAAGAAAAACTAGAAAAAAACCAGTGGACAACAAAAGTGAAGGGTGAAAATTCGGTGCATGACAACACCCAAACCATAGCAGGGATAGGATCCTTGTGAGCATGAGATTTGATGTGGGCGAGGCGCGCATCCATCTTTTCCAAATGTTCACTAGCTCGTCACTAGCTTTTGTGTAAAGACACCAGATGGTCTAGAATGTTCCACTGATTATATTGGATGTTGTTGAGGAATGTAATCACCTCATTCATGTCTTTGTATTATTGTCTCTTAATGTCTTCTAAAGTGACCGAGATGTTTTACAACTTCTTAGCATAGATTCCATCATGGGTAGATGCCCTACTCAGCCTAATGACTGGGCTTGAGGCTGGGCCACTTCCCCACCACATACGTGCCACCATCCACATCCTCATTCACTGCCTCCACCCTACCAGGCCGCTCCCCTAGCTGGTCTCGAGGTCTTGCTCCTCATCGACTTCGATTGTATTGGTGTAGCATGGCTATTGGGCCTCCAGGACACCAGCAAGGGTCTTCGAATTATAGGGAGAAAATGACCAACTCCCACAGTTCCCTCTACTCCAATCCTCAAAATAAAATGAAGCCATGCTATAATTTCAATGCCTACTAGCACTTCGACGCACCATAAATGACATGGACCTTTACGATAAGTCAAATTTAAATCGACACCAGGATAGGGATTCCCTACGGAATCTTTGAGGTTAAAATGCCACCCAATTGTGTGCCTCCTAAACCCTAGTTCAAAGCTTCACCATAGAACAACATGCTCCCAGGGAAGGAACTAAACTGAGCATAACAACCACGTTCCAAACACAAAACCATAATGAGAGTTAAACTAGATAAGAGGTACCAAGCTTACCATGTTACCACCGAGGGTTCGAAGGATTCTGCTAAAACCGAGTTCCACCGAATGAAACCACACAACATGAGCTCCAACCCAAGTTTCAGGAGGGCACTTAATTCATCCATGGACCCTCTACCATAGATCCCACACCACCCTAATACACTCGAGTAAGAAAAGAACAAGGAGTATTACACTAGCCACCAACACCTTCTGGAGTGGAGCTTCCCAAATGAATGAGCATGCACAAGTGGAAATATTGTGCATACTCAACACCCATAAAGACGCACTCCCTATCACCCATATGAACATATCAAAAACAGATGAAATTACAAATCATTCGGGGTATTAAACGAGCGTTCATCTTCTCAATCTTTTAGCCATTTTAACACCATTTATCATGGTTGCCTCTTTGCTTCAATCCACACATCATATCTCATTAAATCACCCACTGTGAATCGTATATCGTACTCTCTATTTACCCACCCATCAAGGTCAAAATCAAGTATTATAATAAAGGATCCAAAGAGTAAAAAATAAAAGCATTAGTATCTTTCTATAAAAAAAAATAAAAAAACCCTAAAGACATTCCATGAAGGATGAATTTTTTCCACAAGAAATAAGACATGTGTGTAGAAGATCTTGGATAGAAACACAAAAATTACCCTTTTCAATTTATTATATTTAAAGAAATAAGAATTCCGTGAAGAAAATATTCAAATTTCTTAGGTAGATCATTGAAACATACCTTTGCAAGTATTATCATTATAGGAGGGGTGCCTAAAATTTAGAATTTTGAATAAGATATTTAAGGGTCAACAAAAACCGATGCAGTAAACGAGACCATGAATCGTTACAAAATACACTGTTGAATCTATACACTAAAACCATAAATATTTTAACCATATCCTAATGGAGCGGGTTCCCATAGCCATTAGGTTTGTCGGTGGGCACTAATGAAATTAACGTCCACTCTAAAGTAGTTTACTAATTGATTTAATAGGTAAATATAAATGTAGTTAATTCCTTTAAAATGTGATCCAAAACTGAAAACTTTAAGTTATACTTATAATCATCAGGATCATTACATAAGGATTCTATTAAAAGTTTACTTAAATTATTTTCTCAATTTTCATGGGGTTGTATTACTTTATATAAACATCCAATCGATTCACCCAATATCACTGAATATCCTCCACTACCACTTAGCATTGAATTGTCCTCGTAAAGATATATGCATTCCCTCACAATAATCTATACTTATATGCATTCCCTCACAATAATCTATACTTTATAGGGTAATGTTAGTTTTAGATTTTGGTTAATAATAAATAGATAAATTAGTAAATTTTATATTTAAGTTGGGGATAGTACATATCAACAAGAATGGATTAACTAAGTCTAATTAGTAAATATGTCTTAAGAAAGTATTTTAGGTATAGATTTATGGTTAGTCTCCTTTCATACGATTAAATAATGTATTAATATTTATGAGCAAATCATTTCAAATAATTAGTTCATCATTATATATATGCAACGTTATCTTTTGAGGGGGAATCCCTCAATATCAAGCTTTCAAAGAGAAAACCCCTCAATAAATTGAAATTGGTCTTCGAATTTAGCTTCCAATTTGTGAAGTCATTAATCATGGACTATTTTAGTTGGTTTAAATTTAGGATCATACCCTTGAATAAGATTAAACTAATTTCATTTTCTTTTATTGAGTTCCCTGTGTATGAAAAGTGATATGATATATGAGTGAGGAACTATAACAATTATGTGTCTGGTGAAGAAATAGAGTCTAATTTTTTTTGGATAGATTTAACTACTAAATATGCTTACTTGTTAATCGTTAGATAATTCAATTCAACTATTTGCAAGAATTTAACCATTAAATAAATATAGTATTCACCTTATTCTTCATTCTTTTGGGTCAACATAAATGCCAAAGAATGACACAAAAATATATAAACAAATTCTTTGTTGAAATGAAAAATATGTAATGTGATAGTATTAATGACAATATTCATAATATTTTAAAAAATATGTTGTTCAATTTTTATCCATTTAAAATAATATCAATTTTTTTAATCTTTTTTATAATGGTTTAAAAACTTTTGTAAAATTAAAAACATATTTTTTTATAATATTTATATGTGTAGAAAAACATATAAAATTCTTAGAGGAATTCAAAAAAAATTGTGATCCATGTAGGATCAACTAAATTACCATTTTTTTTTAATGAAATTCCTTTTTACCTTCACTAATATCAAGCATACTTTTCTTTAACTTCAAAAATTTATGTACTTCCAACACTTTCCAAAACAACGTGTTTTAGCTTTTTCCTGATATATATTATGACATCATCCAGTTAAACTACTATATTTTGAAAAGCTATATCCTTAACTTGTTATTAACCCATCATTCCATTATGATATGCCCCCCCTTTTGTATGAAATGTAGTCTTTCAAGTGCAATTAAATTACCCAGACTTGATTATTAGCGCAAAATGATCCCAGTGGGGAAAATTTCTAAACATTTAATGGTTTCCCTACCAATTAAAAGAAACGATAGATTGGTTAAAGAAGGTAATCATCCTTTTCATAATCTCTATTCAATTTCCCAAAACCGATACTGTTAAATATCTTTATTGCTTTTACTCTCTTGAACTGAAAAATAATCTTTACGTCATAGAATTAACTTTTGGTTCAAAGTTCGGCAAATCTTTCTCAATCTCTAATAGGATGATACTTTTGATGATTTTCATGTTATATATTTCCAATCTTCATAGTTTCAATTGAAAAATTTTTAAACTCGTGAATAATCTAACATGAGATTGCTTCTAAATTCTTGTACAAGAAGTACATAAACTCACTTTTTAAATCCATTTTAGTGTCCAGATTTTAGATTTACGCATTTCTTAAATCTATCTTTCACATAGGATTTTTGCAGGTTCTCCATCTTTAATTACTGAATAATGGAATGTGCACTCATTATTCTGAAACCAAATTATCTCTTAATCATCATTAACTCTTTTCCGATTAGAAATATCATTAAATATGTAACTCTTAAAAACAATTAAAATATTATTTTTCCAATTAGAAATATCATTAAAATATGAAACTCTTTAAAACAATTAAAATATTAATTTCAGTGCTTTTAGTTATGAATTGCTTAAAAACAACTTTATAAATTAGAAATAAATTTAAATTAAAAATTTTAAATTTACCTACAAATTCCACACCTCAAGTTGATAATGTCTCATGTAAAAAAAACCGATAGTGTACAGAATTTCGCTTTCATCTCAGTCTCATTTCGCAATCAGCAAAACCTTTTCAATTTTGGCGCTTTTATTTTGACCGTGCATTAGAGTCTTATATCTAGTTGTATTAGAAATTATGGCTGCCCTTTTCACTAGGAAACCTAATTGAATGTTGTGAATTTTTTTTAGCGATATGGCGATATGGCTGTTGTTTTCACTGGGAAATCTAATTGAATGTTTGATATTTGTATTTTATTTAGTTTATTTTTTAGAAAAAGATTATTAAGGTTGAAAATTAAATTAGTGATTTCAAATCAAGGAGGGATTTAACATAATTCCCATCACCATATATCTAAGAATCTATAAATTATATTTAAGTGGTTGTGCATATGATTTAATATCAAATAAAATAATTTGATTTTTTTTTAATGTAAATAAGATATTTAAATTTTATATTTTCGAAAAATATTTTAATACAAGAATATATATATATATATATATATATATATATATATATATAACTATTTCGTGGATAGTAATTGCTTGGAATATATATATAACACTATTTCGTGGATAGTAATTGCTTGGACTAATCTAATGGAGACCTAGGATCAACCCTCGTTGCTGCCACTATAACACCAAGAGTATATCCAACAACCTGCAAGCCAGATATACCAAATTCTTATGATTTAGCAAGAGCCGAGACTCACGGATAAGGGGAGTCTACTCCTTGAGCCGAGATCATAGCAGGACACTATACTCAATGAGATTTGAACCGTGGGCTTCACCTAGGGAAACTTACGGTTAAACCACACATCACTGTATATATATATCTATATATATAGAAAAAAAAAAATGTTAAAAGAAAACATTTTAATATTGTGTAGAATAAAATATCTAATGTAAGTTATGAATAAAATATATTAATATGAATTAATATTAACTATATACTTAAAAATATATTAATAACAAAAAAACGAGTTTAATGTGCACTGCTAAAATGATTCAATGCACATGTTATGTAATCTCTATAACTTTCAAAAACATAATTTAAACAATAAAAATTTACACATTATTTTTTTTACACTAAAATAAGTTTGCACTTGAAGAAATTTGATCTCCTCAGCTTATATTAAATCAGTGATTAAGAAAAATCTATACTAATAATATTCAAATAATGTGCTAATACAAATGACAATTTCGATCGGTACCAGATAATGAATTTGCTAGATTTATAATAACATATATTAATGATTTTTTTTTGGCATCCTTCTACATAGATTTTATTAAATTTGGTAAAATTTAATTTATATATATATTATATTATATATATATATATATATATATATATATATATAATTTGAAATTATTGAATTCTGAACCCGAATGTTTAAAATTTTCTGGAGCCACTGAACAGCCACTGAACTTATGAAAGTGTTTCTTCTGCACTAAAGTTGGGACTCGGGAGCATTTGTCGTGTTTAGAGTTGCGGAGTAGAGATTATGGCCTTCCTTGGCAGGTGATCACCGTACAGGGAACATCTAGCGACCGAACAGGATCCCAAGGCTCCTCGGACTCGATCCCGTGACCACACGTGACTCGGTTACCGGCCCTTCCCTTTAAAACGACGTCCTTGTAAAACCCACTGCTTCTCGTCCTTATAAAACCCCAACTGCTTCCATTAGTGTCTGGTGTGAAGCGTTGTTTTCTTACAGGTTCCCTTATATCAAAATTGCCTCTGAACAGGCCATAGGTGAATATGCATGCTCCTTCACTTTTTGTAGAGATATCTTACAAAATAGATTTAAATTTTTTCAAATGAAAATATCTAAATAACATGAAGTTTTTAAAGTGATTTATGTGAATAAAAAGTTATAAAGTTTATCAATCAGTTAAGACAGATTTTATATGTTAAATCACATTAAATATCATAACAGCTACAGTTTTCTTATTTTGTAATCCTTAAAATAACATACAAAATAACAGCTACCGTTTTCTTATTTTGTAATCCAAAATATATTTATATTATGACATTATGTTTAAATTTTATATATCAAAAAATTAGTTATAGTATCCAGCAGAAGTTCTCTCAAACAAAACTAATGGAAACAAGTATCTTCACCAATTAAATATAATCAAAGTGATCTATATGGTCCAGAACATATCTTTTAAATTATAGGGAAATTAATAGAGCTAAGAGGTTTTTATTATTTATAATATTAATAAAATAAAGGACAACCAAAACTTTAAACAATGGAAAGTTAAGTACTTTTTTCTAAAACACATTGATATCTCTTTTTTTATCTTAGGCATGTTATTGAAGGTTTTGGGTATTTATTGATAACAATAGGGTTAGCTTTAGTTTTTACTAAGCCAAAAGAACCTTCTTCTTGTTTCTTTGTTTTTAGTTCTTTTTTCAACTAATAAAAATTATATCCTAATCCAAATCACATCTTTGCACAAAGATCACATTTTCTTTAAAAAATATTTAAGGTATGAAAGATGTAGTGTTGTTTTTTTCTTTGTTTTCCAAGGCTTGTGCAACCAAGGTTTTGATAAATGGTCTTTAAAATCTTGAAGAAGTTGGTTTTCTAGGTATGGAAATAGACCAAATTGTTCACCCATCCCTTAATTTACTCTGTGACCTAGGCATTTGTTTACTATGGGAATTGTACTGATGATCTGAAAATCACTCTTGAGTGACCTTAGTTGATTAATTATTGAATGAAGGTATTACAGACTCATGTGTTGGTGTGTGTCTATGTCATTTTAGGCAATGGATCGATCCGATTGCAAAATACATAGACACTTGGAAAACGGAAAACAACAAAGAAACACAGTAAGAAAATACAAGAACACAACAAATTAATAAGGAATTCACCCTATCCTCCAAGGCTACATCTCAGGTGCAGCTCTCAGTGGTGGCCTTCTTTTATTGTGTCTTTAAAGCATAGAATTACAATGAGGAGCTCGGTTTGAGTCTCCTGAAACAAAATTACTTGGTAGGGTGGTTCTTGGATTCCCCAAGCCACTAGAGTGCACAGAATCTTTTCCTTACCAGCTCTTGACCTCTCTGGTTTTTAATGGGATGAGCCCAATGTGGTGCTCAGTTCCTGACAGATCCTCTCAAGGATTGCTCGATGCTGCCTTATGCTGAATGTCAGCTCGGCGTTCTGTCTTTCTGCTTCTTGCTTCACTGGCTTTCTTCTTTTCTCTGTCTTCATTCTTTTCTCCTCTCCGTGTGTCCTGTTTTTTGTCTCTGTTCATGGCTTTAAAGCCAATCGATCTCATGACTGCTCGCTTCCTCTTCCGCCCCCGTCAGATCGCCTGCTGCTACTCGCTTGGAGTTCCCTGTCTCTGCATCATCATCAACGACCCACAGGGAGTGACCACTTGTCCTCCTACGAACTACGCTAGCTCTTCCTCGCCTGTTCGATTTTTCGGTTACATCGGGAAATGACTCATCCGCCACCTCAGTGGTCAAATCGGACGTTAAACTTCTCTCTGTCGCAGCTTAATTCCCTGTCAAATCCGGTTTCTCCATTAGGCACGATCTTAGCCATTAGATCTGGAGCCCCCAGATCTGACATTATTCACTCATTTAGTGCGATTGACTTTCTCGACCATTAGCGTATGATGAGCGATGGTTTTCTCTCTCCTCCACCTGCCATGCATCGGGCGCTAAATGGAATCACTTGTTTTTCTCCAAATCCGCTTACCACCCAAGGGTTCCCTTGATATACTGTCAGTTTTGGAGCACAGGTCCCGCCTTTAGCCTTTAGTGCTTTCCCCACGGTTTTCCCGGCTTCCATGCGACTGAGCGCTCGGGGCCCTTCCTTCTTGAGGGGTTTTGCCAATGCCCTCTATTTCCCAATCTAGGCTTCCCAATAGCTAGTTTTGCCTCCTGTGCGGTCTCCATGGTTCCTCGTTGGCTGCCAACTGCCACTGTCCAGAGGTCTTCCTGATTACTCTGTGCTTCTTAAATTCGAAGTCTTTGTCCTGATTTGATGCAGTCATGGTACTATGATAATATTTCATGGATCTAATTCGGATCACGACCTTCCCACTGAAAAGGCTTTTGGACCACCAAAAGTTGGTTTTCAAGCATCAACTAAGTGAGGGTACAATTGTCTCACTTGTCCAATCTCTATCCACTTTGCACTACTCGGCTTTGAACCCTTGAGCCCAATTCTAAGGTACTTAACATCTCCCCTACACGTCGTCCTGACCTTCCTATCCAGAACTGTGCCTTCTCGCAATTCATTAAGATATACAGGTAGCAGGTCATCAATAGAAGGCAATTGACTCTACTCTTCGGGATCCTCAATTAGTGAGGGCTCAAAAAATCTCAAGCAATCTACATTTACGACTAAGTAGATGTACATGTAAGTTAGTAGATAAAGGCGAAAAGCATTTTCACCAATCTTCTCAAGTATCTTGAAGGGTCCATACCTGATAGGCTTTACCTTTTTACCTTCACCGTGCATCCTCTCCTTGCTGATATACAGCCAGACTTGGTCACCAACTTGGAAACTATGCTCCATCTGATGCTTGTCATGCCTAGCCTTGTATTTGGCTTGGCTCTTTTCCATCTATTCTTGTACTGCCTGGTGGATCTCCTGGATTTGTTCAATGAACCTAGTTGCCCTGTCCACATCACTGTGTCGCTAAACTGTGGTATCTTTACCAAAGACAAAATCCAAAGGAAACCTTGGTTTGAAACCAAAATAGGTCTCAAAAGGAGATCTCTGTGTAGAAGAGTGTTTTGCTCTGTTGTAAGCATGCTGCAAATAACACAAATGTTCCTCCCAAAGCTTAGGATGTTTGCTGCAATATCCTCTGAGTAACTGGATCACAGTCTTGTTAACTACTTTTGTCTGGCCATCAGTTTGTGCATGAAAAGCTGTGCTTTTCTTCAGTTTGGTGTCCATCAATCCCCACAGACTGGACCAAAACTTCCCCGCAAATCGGGTGTCTCTATCAGATACAATGGAAGTGGGTAATCCAAAATGAACCCACACATGTTCAAAGAACATTTTTGCAGTTTGTTCAGCTGTAATCTATTTATTACAAGGTATCAAAATACACATTTTTCTGAACCTATCTACAACAACATATAGATAATCATGACCTTTCCTAGATTTTGGCAGCCCTCCAACAAAATCCATGGAAACACTTTCCCAAGGGTGAGAAGGAACTGATAATGGAATGTACAAGCCGAATTTTCTATTGTTGGGCTTACTTTTAGCACACATAGTACACCCTCTTACATATCTAGAAACTATCTCATTCATTTTTTGCCAATAACAAAATCTTTGTAGTTGTGCAATGGTTTTACTTACCCCAAAGTGACCTGATATCAGAGAAGTGTATGAATCTCTAATTATATTTACTCTCTCAGTTTGTGGAATGCATAACTTCCCACAATGGTATAAGAGTTGGTCCTTCACATGATAATCCAATTCTTCTACTCGTTTTCCTTGACTTAAAGTTGCATATACATCTTTAAAGTCTATATCTTCAGCATATTGTTCAATGTAGCTTTCATGTAGCACAGAATTATGCTTAAGTATAGTAGATGCATTTATAATGGGTCTAGATAACATGTCTGCAACTTCATTATGTATGCCCTTTTTATATCTGATGACTAAATGAAACTGTTGTAGAAAACCCATCCATCTATAATGTCTTGATTGTTGCAACTTAGTTTGGGAGTGTAGATATTGAAGTGGTTGATGATCAGTATGTATTACTGTCTCTTTTCCCATTAAGTAATGTTTCCACTTTTTCACACTCTGGACTAATGCATACAATTCTTTATCATATGTAGGATAGTTAACTACTGTAGGATTAAAAGTCTCAGAATGATAACATATGGGTTTACCGTGTTGCGTCAACACTGCTCCCATGGCATAATCACTGGCATCTGTTTGGATCTCAGATGGTCTCTGCAGATCAGGTAGTGCTAGTACAGGTGCTGTACTAATCTTTTCTTTCAAGGTGTCGAAAGATTTCTGATTTTTTCCTCCCCACTGAAACACCTTGTTCAATCCTGTTAAAGCATGTAAGGGAGCTACAATTGAGGAAAAGTTAGAAATGAACTTCCTCCAATATTGTGCTACCCCTAAGAAGCTTCTCATTTTTGTAGCAGATTTGGGTTTAGGCAAGTTCACAATGACTGCCACCTTAGAGGGATCTATCTTCAATTCACCACCCGTACTATATGACCCAAATAATTTAGAGATGTTTTGCCAAATTCACATTTTGAGAGTTTAACATGAAGTTTTTCTCTTTTCAAAACATCTAGTGTCTGCTTAACATGATTTAAGTGTTCTCCTCATGTTTTACTAAAAATCAGAATTTCATCCAGATACACAATAACAAAATCATCAAGAAAAGGTCTGAGTACATCATTCATTAATTTCATGAAAGTAGCAGGAGCATTGGTTAAGCCAAAAGGCATAACCAGCCACTCATACAATCCCTGCTTTGTTTTGAAAGCAGTCTTCCATGCAACTTGTTCTGCAACTCTGACCTGATGGTATCCACCGTGTAAGTCTAGCTTGGAGAAATAAACAACTTCCTTCGATTGATCTAAAAGATCATCTATGCGAGGAAGGGGATAATGATTTTTTATTGTTATCTTATTGAGTGCTCAGTAATCAATGCACATTCTCCACGAGCCATCTTTCTTTCTCACCAAAACGATTAGTGACCCACATGGCAATGTGCTAGGCCTGATGAACCCCTTCTCGAGCAACTCATGCACCTGCTTCTTGATTTCATCATTCTCTAAAGCAGACAACCTGTACATTCCAATGTTAGGCAATGGAGCATCTTGCTGCAAAATAATATCATGCACTATTCCCTTTTTGGGTGGTAGACCTTTAGGTTCTTGAAACAAGATATCATACTCTGAAACAACCTTTTCTAAATCAGCTTGCTATTTAGCATTACAACCCTCAAATACATTGGTTTTATCGAGTTTCTTTTCCATTACAACCATCAATAAGACTTGTTTGCATGAATTTATCATTCGTTTCATCTGCCCTGAGTTTATGAGAGTATAATTATTCTTGAGCTTATGAGCTCTTACAAAGTATTTGATTCCATCTTTAACAAGTAGATACTTGTTCTCAGCTCTATAGAAAATAGCTTTTCTATCATACAAGTAAGGACTTCCTAAAACAATTCCACATATTTTGAAAGGAATTATGTCAAACTCAACCTCATCTACAAATGTTGACCCAAAAGAAAACTTGAGTTTGCACTGTCTAGTCACTTGTAGTTGTGCTTTATCATTCAACCATCCTAATGGGTATGGTTTCTTGTGAGGTGTAGCTGTGAATCCCAATTTCTTTACACTTGCTTCAGAAATTAAATTTAGTTGTGAGCCACTATCAAACAAAGTATCAATCTTTTGATGTTTGGAAATAACTCGAATATGGAAAAGCTTATGTCTTTTTCTTTCATTTTCTTCATCAATAATGGATTGTGAAGAATTACTAGTAGATGCTTTAGAATTCTTACCTTTTATACCTATGGCTGCAATGTTTGTTTCATCTCCTAAGTTTGACCCCAAGTCTTTCTGAATAGCTGCAACAGTCTTCTTCTTCTTGCCCTCGAACTTCTTAGGTCTCAGCTCTGGATGCAAAATCCAACAATGCTCATCATCATGCTGTTACAGGGAAAAGTGTCTATATAGAACTGCTCTATCCCACTAAGGTGTGACATCTGCCTTAGAAACAAATAGAGAAAAGCTACTTATGTTTTTCCTTTATGAAGTATAGATAGAGAGGAACAGAAAGACCAACCTCTGTCTTGCGCTAATCCCTTGATTCGATCCCTTTCTTCTTTGATAGTCCTCAGCTACCTACTCCCTTGCACGCCCAGCTTCACAAAGTACCTGTAAGATCACAGAAGCATAGCACTGTACAAAGACATGGATCTATAATCATAAACAATTTAGAATTAGATGTAAATTGACCATACAAATGTAACAAGCATCAATGATACAAAAGCATGGAGGAAAACTCAAATAGCTTTTATTGATAAACAAGAAAAGAGCCATGAGGAGTTACAACGAGTTGTTCCGACCCAGCATCAACCTCCCAGCAAAGAAGCCCCTCTTCACCTCAAACAAAGCTTAGATCACCCAACAATCTGATGTTTGTCTCTAGAAACCAACAACAATTCCTTACAATATGCAAAGTTCCAGCATCTGGATCTCTGGGATGAGGGATCCATATATAGATATCTATAAGGGGGATGAGTCAGCTTGTGATTTGATTAGTGTCTTCTCTCTGATAGTTCTTGCTTCCACTTGGAGACTAAGGGCCTCTTACTCATCCTTGGTCGAATTCAGTGAGGCAAGTATCACAGGAGAAGATTCTGGAAGCTTCCATTGCCTCTCCACCTCGCGGAATGACACTGCCATTTGTCATTTCTCGCCCATCGCACCCCAACGAAGGGACTTTTGAAATGCAACGCACCCTCACAGTGTATTTAGGTGAGATGCAATGCACTTAGCCAGTGGAGCAGCTGCAATGATCCTGTTTTGACCAATTCTGAGTAGTTTTTCATGGAGAACTTCTGGGAGAAGCTGTAATCTGTTGACCTTGTTCCTTTAGGGGTTAGAACAACACTTTTAGGGACTTAGGAGCCCTTGGTTTATGGACATTTCATGCTTGGGGTTGTAGGGCACAAAAATGTCTATAACAGCTGCCCCCTAAAGTATGAGGTCGTTAACCTTTTGATGTCGGGTGAAATGCTTTATTATGAGGATCCGAAGTTCTTTCAATGCTGGGAGGAGACATGTAATAAGATACAATACAATACATTATCTTCATAATATTTTCATGATCTAGCTGAGGTAGGCATTCCCATGCTCAACTTTATAAATTCATTTTCATGTACATAGGACAGACAATCGTCTGAGTGTAGACTGATGATTCTGATAGAGCCATCTTCCTTTTGAGTGGATGATTATCTGTGCGGCTATGTCATAGATTTAATGTCTTTATTTCCCCTGAGTATATATCGCAGCCCGGATGGATGAAACTAGATCCGGGGTCTTCAATTTCGTCTGATCTTCACTCGAAGTACAAGTCGATCCATGTGAGAAATTTTCTGAAGTCGAACATGGAAAGACATCGCTTGATTACCAGTCAATGATGTAAATTGTTAACAAGCACGAGAGGAATCACCGATAATGATAATGATCCTCAAGGTACTGCAGTACAATTCACGTGGTGTGAATAAAGGACTTGGCGTCAAACACCACGCAAAATCTTTTCGTCGAAGGTCATTGATGTAAACCTGTTGCCGGAAGTGAGAAACCTGCCATTGAGGCATGCAAGCTTCAAAGTACTGAATGGGGTGTTCCTAGATCAACTTCTTGGATAATGAGCTGATGTCGACAAGAAGTGATCCATCACAGGAGGGCCTTAATGAATCCCATATCAATGACATGGAACAGAGTAAACAATTTTAATGGAGGTGAAAACGATCTGGTGATATAAGGTTCAGGGTGGCGGTCATGAAAGAATGGAGTATAATGTATGGTAGTGGGTGAGACACAGGTGAATTCTCTGAATGACTTCTCTTGAACATATCGGCGACACTGATGTGATGGATTGGTAGCATTAACCCCAAATGTGGATGGTATGGCATGACCATGGTGATGTGACCGGTGAATGAAACAACCCAACCCGACTCGGACACAGAGCGGAAGTGTCATGTTCAAGAGTGACTTGCTACCAACAAAGTTTCTTTGAGTTTTCTTCCCAATTTTTCCCCAGTCATTGCTGACCAGTACCTCTTTATTTTTGTCAAGCTTGAGGAGGATAACATATGCTTGTTCTATAATTTTCCCTTTGGGAAAACCCATCGTTATGTTTTAACGAGCCTAGCGATAGTGAAACTCGTTCTCGTCTATAGATAAGTTTGTCACTATTAATCTTTTTAACGAGTTTAACGACAAAGATAACTCGGTCCTTTTCAATTTTAGAGAGTCTGAAAAGGAACGTAAAGGTAACTCCAAAATTCCTTTTTCGTCATCTAATCCCTTAAGTCTGAAAAAGTATAAAACAATACAGAAGGGATGGATTTTCGATACTTTTAACGAGCCGAACAAAACAAGAACTCGATCTTTTTGTGTAATAATCCCTCAGGTCCAAAAAGATTAAAATCTAGAGGAGGGATAGCACTTCCTGTCCCTTTAATGAGCTGGAGAGGCCAATGGCTCGGCAATCTTTTCATATTTTACGAGTCAGTTGAAAAGAGCTTAAAGGAGACTCGTCTTTTGAGGAACGAGTGATAAAACGGGTAGCAGCTGATTCCAGGTAAGGTTTGGAATTTTCCAATCACGGCAGTGTCACAAGGATGGCTAGTGAAGTCACTCTTCGCAGCTGTTCCTCAAAAGGGTAAACAATCAAATGGAGGTGAATGATCGGCCAATGAAAAAGTGGAGGTGACGGTGCAAACACGACCAAGGCTTTAATGGCTGAAGTACTACATTCACGATGGTCATTTACCGGGAAATAGTTCATTTTTTAATGAGCTTAAACGCGGGTGGAAACATTTGCTCGTGTCTTATGTTTATTTTTTAACGAGCTTGAACTATGTGCTAAAACTGCTCACTTGAATGGTCCCTTTTTTATTTTACCATAAATAGCTTTGTTCTTTCAAAGATTGTACTGCATCTTTAACTGCTTCATCAAACTAGTCAGAAATGAACAATATATGCTTGAAAACGAGTTAGAACACTAATATTTTACTTTGAACTACGTAAAAAGTAATGAAAAAGCGTTTTTACCTCTCATTTTACCATTTCATTTGAACTTTGGTTTGTTGGAGCTTTGGAGGTGCTTTTCCCCCTTGATTTTTCATCAGTTAATTTTGGGAGATTTTGTGGACGATTCGCGGCACCGTCTGGACCAGGTAGGAGCTAAACCTGAGCTCTTTCATTTCATGGTTTCCATTTTTCATTTTGAGCTTGATTCCTAGCTTTTCTGAGCCCCTGGGGTTTGAAGAACTCGTTCTGCATTCAACGCACCCTCTGTGTATCGAAAGGTGCGTTGAATGTTGACTTGTCTAAAGGCTATCTGACATTCAATGCACCTAAAACACTGCTGCAGGTGCATTGGGCGCAGAAAAGGAATTTAATGCACAATTTTCGATGGAAAATTTTGCCTGTTTCTTACCAAAATCAGGATCTAACTCTTCTCTTGTTTGTTTTCCAGAGATCTTTGGAGTAAGATGACCATTACATGGCGAGAACGTGAGCATGAAGAAGAGGACATGCTTGCCCTACATGATCCGGTTACAGTAAACGCACTGCGGAACTGTGGCTTGCTGAAGTTCTTCCGCATTTCTAGCATGAGACAACAGATCAACTTACTGCAGTATTTTCTCAATGCTTGGGATCCTACCAATCAGGTTTTCCAGATCAGGGGCAAATCTATCCCCTTGACTGTAGTAGACATCTATTTCTTAACTGGCTTATCGAGGCGGGGTGCCCCCATCTCTTTATCAGGTTTGGCCCGAGGAGGCGACTCTGTGAGAGATTATGTTCGCCGGTACTGCAAAGAAGGATCTCAGCCGAGTAAAGACAGAAAGATCATCATCTGTGATGTCACTGACAGGTCCCTCAGGACTATTCTGTTTACTTTTGGTAGGATGGCTAGTGGTGCGGCTCTTCATGTAGCCAACCGATCTTACATGCAGTATGCCTTGGAATGCCTCCAACCGAAGGTGTTCAACTGGTGCGACGCAATGCTTCTTGTGATGAAAGAACAGTTGACGAAGATAAAGAGCGGGAGGTTGAAGAACTTTGGGTACAGTTCTATTTTGACTGCCTTTGCCTTGGAGAAGATACCACTGATGCAGCCGCAGTATATTGCACTCGATCTACCTTCTCCTACTGAACCACGTATGCAGAGATGGGTTGACCATATGTCTAGGCATGCTGGCCAGTCTCAGATTTAATTTTCTGATACCTTCTTCAGGTGGTTTGATCGTCAGGAGATGGTTTATTCTGAGTATCCATATGCTGGCATGGACTTCCGGGGTGATCCAGATTTAGTACTGCCGGATGGCGAACAGTGGGGTGCCATTGGTAAAATCTTTGACCATATTTCTGTTTATTGTTTTTTCATTTATAATGTCCTTGTGCTTTATTCTATCAAGACTTTAATCAAACTCATGTGTACATGCAGATGTTGGTCCTGTTCGTCCAGTAGTTCGCCTGAGAGTACCAGCTGCTGCCCCAACAGGAGAGGCCGTCGGAAGGGCTATCCTTCGCGACCTCGACGTGGCCGAGACTCTCACAGCATTACAGGAGCAGGTTGAGGGCCTCACTCTTGGTATTCCAGATGTGAGGACTGACGAGCTACCTTTGTGGTTACAGCGGCATACTACTAGTGTGCCAAGACGATGGACTCGTCTCTTACACATGATCGCACAGTCTGTGACTTGCTATCACGAGCATCATTAGACTAGGGTGCCCCCTAGCATTTTGATTTTTTGGGTCATTTGACCGATCTTGTCTTGGTTACAGAACATTATGTGTAAATCATAAACAGTTATATATATTTTTTATTTTTGGAGTTTTACTTTGGTTAAGTTACATGATCCAAATGCAAACATTGATGGTATGTTTCTTTTTATAAATGTTGCAAATGTCTATCTAACACATAATTTTCTAATGAGTCAGTTAATGTGTTTAAGTTTCTGGAAATATGTTGATATTGAATAAAATCAAATTGTCTTTCCAAAATCTTAACCCTTAGGAACATGCAATAAATAGCTGGGTTTCAGACGGAATATATACCGTTGAGTTGTAGTATTACGAGTTGTGAATCTAGCCTGACAATTATTCAGCGTATACCATGTGTGATGGCATCAGAGAGAAGTTGTATCAACGCGCTATATTCAGCGATGTTATTTGTTGATCGACCAATACATACCCCTCTGAAACTTACTAACTCGCTGCTTGGATCAAAAATAGCCCAGTCTGCGGAAGATAGGTTCCGCGAACTACGACTCGCTCTGTTGGCATATCCAACACATGAATCCAATAGGTTTGACATATGCAATAAATGTAAAAAGTGGATTGCTTGACCAAAATAAACACTTTAGTGAAAACAAAAACATAACAAAAGCATACAGGTTACCATTAAGCATAGTAACACTTGAGGTACAACCCATTACGAGGTTGCACCAGTGGAATTCCGTCATAATCCATTAACTCGTAGGCTCCTTTTGCTAACACTCGTTTAACAATATAGGGGCCCATCCATAAAGACTTAAATTTACCTGCTCCCAATTTATCGGATTCTTGGTCATAAATCAAGACCAAGTCACCTTCTAAGAAGACACGCGGTTTGACATTTTTGTCGAACTGTGCCTTGACTCGTTTCTTATGGGCTTCATTAGCCAAAGTGGCATCACGACGGGTTTCATCCAATTGGATTAATTCCAAGAAACGAGCTTCTACTTCTAAAGTTCCGGGGAGGAGATCAATTGCGAGTTTGAGAGACGAGATTTCACACTGGACTGGTAAGACTACTTCCAGGCCATATACCAGTTGGAAAGGTGTAAACCAGGTTGCATTTCTTACCGATGTTCGGTAAGCCCACAAAGCTGAGTACAGGATTAGGTGCCATTTTCTCTTGTGAACTCCGATCATCCTTTGCAACATGCGCTTTAGGACCTTGTTGATTGCTTCAACTTGTCCATTGGCTTGCGGATAATATGGAGTGGAGCTGTCGTGAGACAACCCTAGTTTCGCAGCTAATTCGACCATCATGTGATTGCGAAAATGCGATCCATGATCTGTGACTATAGCCTGTGGTACGCCGAATATGGCGACTACATGATTGAAAAAGAAGAGGGCAGTTGTTTCACCAGTATTATCTAATGTAGGCATCGCCTCGGCCCATTTGGTAAAATAGTAAACTGCGACTATGATATACCCATGCCCCCCGGTCGAGGTGGGGTTACATGTCATGAAATCAATGCCCCATTTGGCGAATGGTCCAACAACAACTATTGGCTGCAGAGGTGCGGGTGGTCTTCTGGTTTTGCTATCGAAAATTTGACAAGCATGGCAACTTCTGACTGTGGTTATGCAATCTTTGAACATTGTTGGCCAGAAGTATCCTGCTCGTAAGATTTTTTGCGCTGTAGCATATCCAGACTGATGCCCCCCACACGCGCCTGAATGACAATCATTCAGGACTTTTTCGGCCTCCTCATGGGTGAGGCACCTTCTCAGAACTGTATCGATACCACGACGGTAAAGCGTGTCACCGACGATCATGTAGTCTTTTGCTTGGTATCGAATACATTTTTGTTCGGAGTGTGAGGTGTTTGGCCTGTATTTTTGGGTTTGGAGATAAATTATTATATCCCCATACCACTCATTGCTTGAAGATATCATAAACAAACTTTCGTCCACGATTGTTTCTTCGGACGTTTCATCGTTGGACGATGATGGGAGATCGCACAATAATTCTGCGAAGACTAGAGCTTTCTTCGATTTGGATTTTACAAATTCCAGATCGAACTCTTGTAGGATTGCTATCCATTTTGAATATTTTCCCCCCAGCAACTGTCGCGACAATATATAAGTCATGGGGTTGCAATCTGACAGAATGGTAGTTTTCCGAAAGAGGACATAGTGTCGAAATCTCTGTATCGCTTGAACAGCTGCGAGTGCTAGCTTTTCAACGTAAGAATATTTGCTTTCTGTATCATTTAAGTTTTTACTTAAATAATATATGGGATGTTCTATTCCATCGACTTCTTGAACTAAAACCATTGCGATGGTCGTATTCGCTGCAACCAGATACAGGTTAAAATCTTTTTGATAATCAGGAGCGTACATTAATGATGCTTTCATTAGTGATTCTTTTAAAGCATCAAAGGAAGCTTGCGCAACCTGATCCCAAACAAAGGGCACTTCCTTTTTCAAAAGACATGTATAACCTTTAGCAAGTTCGGTGTAATTTGGAATGAACCTCCTCAGAAACTTCGCTTTCCCTTGGAGTTTCTGAATCTGAAGCAAATTCGAAGGTGGAGGCAAATTTATGATTGCCTGGACCTTACATGGGTCGAGACGAATCTCATCCTTCGAGACTACAAATCCAAGAAAACGACTAGAACTGACACAAAATACACATTTGTGTGGATTGAGGCGTATCTTGTAGTGTCGGCAACGTAGAAATATCACTCTTAAATGCTGCGGGTGATCAGTCCGCTTTCGCGAATGAGCCGGAAGGTCGTCGAGGTATGGTTGAACGATGTTTTTGATGTCATGGAAGGCATAATTCATTGCCCTCTGAAACGTCGCCCCTGCGTTCTTTAAACCAAAGGGTAATTTTTGATATGCGAACGTGCCCCACGGACAAATAAATGCAGTCTTTGACTGGTCCTGTGGGTGGATATTTATTTGATTATACCCGGAGAATCCATCCATGAACGAAAATATTTCGCATCCGGCGCATTCATCAATTATCTGGTCAATGAAGGGTGTAGGGTAGTTGTCTTTTAGACAAGCCTGATTTACATCCCTATAATCAACGCACACTCTAATTGTTCCTTGTTTTTTCATAACAGGGACAATATTGGACACCCAATCGGTTAGAGGAACCGGGTAGATGAAACCAGCATGGAGAAGTTTCTCAACTTCTGCCTTAATGGCAGTGGCTTTCTTGGGGTGCACCTGCCGTAGCCGTTGTCGTACTGGTTTGACATCTGGATACATCTTAATTTCGTGTTCAACGATACTCGAGTCAATGCCTGGAATTTCATTGTATGACCAAGCAAAGACATCTCTGAATTCGCGAAATAGAGCGTTATATATTTCCAGTTCTGAAGGAGAACAACATTTTCCAGCATAAATATTCTCTACAACATTTGTTTTGGTCGAGATATTTATGGCGATAGTCTCTTCAATGTTGGACAAGTTTCGCTCGGAATCCACAGTGTTTACAATATTTGATAGGAAATCAAAGACTGAAGGATGATAAAGGTCATCTTTAGTATCTTCTCCATAATCCGGAAGAAGGGAACGATGGTTGGAATCATTCCATGGTGCTCCTTCAATTACCATTGATTGGACAATTACTTCGTCGGTGACATGCACTTGCGGCCAAAGATCTGAAGGGGTACCATATTCTTTAGACCTATCTATCCAAACGCTTGATGAGCATTGATTTGGGTTTGCCTCCCATGCTAGGAACATTGATTGCTACAATACTTCCGTTGGGGTTGGGGGCAAAACCATTGCATGATCCATGTCGATATCATTTTCTGAGATCTTTTTAGAAGATATCATATTGCAGGTTCCTATTGACGCCACTTCTGCCAGGTTGATTGGAGGTGGAAAGGCGAAAGTTCCCATTAGTATAGGATCTTTTATTAGGCCTACTCCGATATTTTGAAGCGAATGGGGGCTTCCATGGATCATGGGAATGCTTCCTGTAACTTGGAGAACCATTGGGGAGGAAGTTTTGTTGATCGACGATTGTAATCCCTCCTTGAAAGGGAAATGCAATCTTCCTAAAATATGTCGACACAACAGCCGCCATAGCATATCTCCATGGTATTCCTAGTAGGATGTTGTAATCAAGATTCCCATCGATGACTTCAACATCTATTTCTACCATTTTCCCTCCTAGTTCAACTTTCAAGTTACTTAGGATACCATATGGGGTATATGTCCTTCCGTCGAATGCTTTTAATGTCGTCGAAGATCTCGGCAAGGTTGGAGATCCTAAAGTCTTCCAGCAACTCATCGACATAATGCATGTAGATGCTCCCTCATCAATAATTGTTCGATGAACAGTTTTGTTGAGGGCTTTCACTTGAACAAGGAAAGATAGTTGAGCTGGTAATTGAGGATCGTATCCTTTATGGTCGAAGGATACAAGATTGGAATCCTTTGGGTCTATCCCACCAATGGCTGATGATAAAGCCTGCCTTTGGGATGGGCAATTCTATAGTACTTCAAGAGTCGACATAGCGGATGGCGATTGGGCCAAATCTTCCACTATATTATAATGCTGTGCCGCTCTAGCGCGGGGATTAAACGTCGACTTGTGTACTACTCCCTTTGGTGGTTTTATTGTCAATTCAGGGATGATGGGTGGCGCAACTTCTGTCGAAGTTGTTGTTGAACTATTAGGTTGATATTTATCCTTGTTGTTCGACAGCTGTGGATTCCCATAATCTTTGTTCCTTGTCGATATCAAAGCATCATTTTTCTGTTTTGAAACTGACAACATTAGCACTTGGGACGGGGAAGCATTTTCACTTTCAACCAGATTTGTTCCTGGATTTGGAAACGGATCAGTTAACACTGCAGAGGTTTTCGAATTCTTGAAGAATTTTTTAACCTCAGCTCTGTGTGGACAATTTGCGGTCCAATGATCCTCATCGCATATGAGGCATGGATTTTTTGGTTTCCTATCTCCAGGAGGGTTTGAAGAAGATTTTTCAGGTGATGATTCCTCCTATTTCTTCTTCTTCCCTTTGCCTTTCTTCTTTCTCCCTGGTTGTTTGGTTTCTTTGCCTTTATCTGTTGATACGACATTTACTTCCGAAGCAAGAAGTTCATCTTTTGCATTTTGACTTGAAATCTTACGGGCCTTTTTGGATGTAGCCTTTGTCGATTTCGTGTCTGTTGTGCCAATCACGCCATCACCGACATGAGAGTCATTGTTCAATTTAGGAGGAGGAGGAATTGAGAATTCCGGTCTAGGGGCGTCAGGTATTTTATCATAGAGCGTGCTGGACTGAGTGTAAATCAAGTCCAGATATTGCGCACGAGCGATAACTTGCTCTTCTGTTATGACTCCCCCCTTTGCCACATCTTCCGTTATGGAAGGTAGTAATGACTTGATAAACCATTTAGCTAAGAGCTGATCGGGGACATACATTTTTACCATTCTATGACGACATCGCCATTCATGTATATGATCAGATATGTGAGTGGTCGTCCTCTGTTTGAAATTGGTAAGAAGTTCTGTTCCCATTTCGTACCTTATTGGTAACTGAAAATGGGTTAAAAAGGTTGTGGCTAAGGTACTGAAGTTGTCGAACGAAGCTCTAGGTAATTCGATGTACCATTTCATTGCTGGACTCGTTAACGTCCTCTGAAAGAGGCGAAGTCTTATCGAATCATCATTTAGGGTGTTTGATGAACACCATAGATGAAAGGTCATCACGTGATTCGATGGATC
Source organism: Pinus tabuliformis (assembly GCA_031772625.1). NCBI lineage: Eukaryota > Viridiplantae > Streptophyta > Pinopsida > Pinales > Pinaceae > Pinus > Pinus tabuliformis. Next base: position 724,253,264 of record CM062817.1, read on the forward strand.
TTCACCCGGATTTCCATTAAATTTAGGAATATCTGATGGAAGTTTATGCAGAATCGCTGGCCACGACGGGGCGTAAGTGATTGGATCGTTTGTTAACCTATTTAAGTCAGGTAACTCTAAAGTTGCCACAAAGGGTAACTGCTAATTCAGGTTAGGCGAAGCATACCCAGGATAAGATGGGATTGCCTGAGCAGTTGGTCTTTGCATACTGGCATAATGCATTTGACGCTGGTATGTTTGGTAAGGTTGGTGGGCATGACCATTGTAAAATGGTTAATTTTGACCGTTTTGAATGTACGGCTGTCCACTGTTAGCAAAGATTTGTTGCTCAGAACCTTGGTATACTTGTTGGAATTGCGGTTGTTGGTATTGCACCAGCCATGGTTGTGGAGCCATGTGCTGTTGCCCGATACTAATGGTTTGACCAAGATGAGCGGTAATTGTACCCGTCTGAACCTGTGTCGTTCAACCGTTCGGTGATTGTGGTTGAGTCGCAGGGTCAAGGGGCTGTTGCATTACAACGTGAGAAACCTGAGGTTGGCATACAACAGGCAGCGCTTGAACTTGCGACACCGTCACAATAGCTGGTGTAGTTGGGATATTTGACATAGGTAAGCATTGTTGCATTGAATATACAACTCTTGGTTGTTGAGGTAGCATTCGTACCCAACCGCTTGAGGTAATTCCAGTATAACTTGAATGTTGTTGTGAACTCCCGTATGGATATCCTCCCGGAGGGGATGATGAAAGGGTATACTGCCCCCCATACGGTGGTAATCTAGAACTCAAGGGAATTGTTTGCCCTTGGGGACCGGACTGCCCAAATTGACCTCCAAATGGATCAATTTGTTGAGACTCAACATAAGAGTTTCTGGATATTATTCCGGATGAACAAACAGGAACAGACCACACTGTCAAAATAGCCCCTGAGTGGGCTCCTTCTAGCGGCTGAGAGCTAGTCGGGATAGATGGTATACCGACAAACATTGTTGGAGTGATAGCAGGGAGTTCTGCCGTCACTGTGTCAGACAACACAGTCCTAGATGTTGACGGTTGTTCAGACATTTGTAGTGTATCCAAAAGATTACTTAGCGATTCTACAGGAGATTCTGCTGGTGGTAGACTAACTTCTAATGAAGAAGGATATAGAGTGATCCTGACTCCAAATTGCGATGGAGTACTCGTTGGAGGATCTTATACAATTTCTTCTATGGCAATAAGACCAGGTGGAAGGGGAAGACTGTCAGGTCCGTAAAATATTTCTGGTGATGAAGAAGGTATGGAATCGGCAGCGACAGATGTTTGAAGAGCAAGACTCTCCGAACCGTTTGTAGATGGAACTGGTTCGGTAACACAAGCGTTTACTCTCAGACTAGAATCAGTATCACTGTCCTTTTGTGGCTGCTGAACTTCTTCTGTAGAGGCAGGGATTCCAGAAATGTTTGGAGTAACCGAAGTCTCTGATGTCGTTGGAACACTTGTTCTAACTTTAATAGGAGATTTGGAACCGGTTAAACGAGTTCGCTTTGTCCGTACTAGATTCGATTCCAGAGACAAAGATGGTTGACTCGTAAGCCTCCGCGAATGACGGGGTTTCAATTGACTTTCTTCCACGATTTCAGATTACTCAATCAACTAATATAAAGGGGAAGTATGTTTCCGAATTAAATGAATTTTAGATGCTTTGACAAAACTTTTTTTTTCAGTTTTTAAGAGTCGAGGAAAAACAAAAGATGACTCTAGTTGCCTTCGATTTTTAATGAGCCTGAAGTGACAAGTGCTCAGATGGACCTTTTCCGTTAAGGAGTCTGAAAAGGAATGAAAGGGACTGCTCTGGAAATCTAGGTAGAGGGATTACCAAACCAATCGCAAAACTCTAGAATACTTTTTACGGTATGGCAGTCAATCTTCCCGAATGCTGTGTTTAGTGCATTGCGATCGATAGGGCGGCAGACACGGCTTCCTATGGATAAAGGATTTAAGCCTATTGGGGTCTCCCAAAATATACTCGATGTTACGTGGGAGCACAAGTTCGTACTGGCACTTATTGTCTCAAAGTGAAGGAATCACCCAACCATCAGTGAGAACAACAGTTACCAGGCTTTACGACGCAGGAATACGTCTCTAGCCTAGACTTTTAAATGTTGTGCGTTAAGTTCCAAAGCGTTGTTAGATTCATTGAATTTATTTTAAGTTGATCTTGTTTATGAAGTTTGCCTTTCGGGTTCACCATGAGATGTAGATGTAATTCCTAAAATGCAATCTAAGATGATAAACAAACTTTTTATCTTCTTTTATGCAATGAAAATCCTAGCTACTAGGGAAAAGAAAGATAGAATCTTTTCACAAAGAGCAAAGAGCACACTCTAAATGCACTTTCCTAAATCAAGCCAATCAGATTGTCTATATGCAAATGCACATGCATGTATTTGTTTTTCGACTTTCTTAGTATATGGATGCTAAAAAGAAAGCTGATGCACAAATCTGAATTTCTTTTCAAGCGACAAATATAAACAAGTTTCTTTTCGAAATCAAAAATGGAGACGATCATAACACCTTACGATTTTGAAATGAATACTCGTTCTTGACACTAGAAAATTACAAATTCAGACCAAAAGCAATAGCAACAGGATAATCGGCCATCAACAGCAATCAAACTCTTTCCTAGGACTGAAATCGACACTTGCGACCGTTTCAAATCAAAGGACGACAGTACGATTACGCTACTTTTGAAAAGGAGAACTGTAAATGACTCAACAAACACACCAAAACATCTACAGTTCTTTTGTACAAAGGACGCGGAATAACAACAAGGAAAATGGGTTTCAAACAGGCAGCAAAATTCAGGAATAGAACTGGAAAGAATGATCCACAGAAACCACAACTGCACAGAGCTAGTCTAATTAGTGCACCTGTAACACAGAGAATCTGAAATGCAATGCAGGTTGTCCACTCGGGAAGTGCACTGAAATTCAGAATCCTTGAACAGTACCTGCGCTGGGCCAGAAACGAGACTCTATTCGGTCTTCAGGTTACAGTTTGCAGTTCAGTTCTTGGGTTTTGGCCGAGCAAAAAAGCAATCAGTAATGCAACAATCAGGGGTAGATCTAAGGAGGATCTAAGAGCTATCACAAGGCCAATCAGATAGTTTGTGAATCAGCTGTTTAAATCATAAACAGATCTAGTGAATGGATTGAAGTAGCAGTTGTCTACTTTGCATTTGTTATGGCAAATGCAGTTCGAATGCTACTTGTAAGTTTATGAAATAAACAACAAAGAATGATAAACAAACAAACTAATTACTTCCCCAGTATGGTCGCCATTTTGTTACAGGGAAAAGTGCCTATATAGAACTGCTCTATGCCACTAAGGTGTGACAGCTGCCTTAGAGACAAACAGAGAAAAGCTACTTATGTTTTTCCTTTATGAATTATAGATAGAGAGGAACAGAAAGACCAACCTCTATCTTGCGCTAATCCCTTGATTCGATCCCTCTCTTCTTTGATAGTCCGCAGCTACCTGCTCCCTTGCACGCCCAGCTTCACAAAGTACCTGTAAGATCACAGAAGCATAGCACTATACAAAGACATGGTTATATAATCATAAAAAATCTAGGATCAGATGTAAATTGACCATACAAATGTAACAAGCATCAATGATACAAAAGCATGGAGGAAAGCTCAAATAGCTTTTATTGATAAACAAGAAAAGAGCCAGGAGGAGTTACAACCAGTTGTTCTGACCCAGCATCAACCTCCCAACAAAGAAGCCCCTCTTCACCTCAAACAAAGCTTAGATCACCCAACAATCTGATGTTTGTCTCTAGAAACCAACAGCAATTCCTTACAATATGCAAAATTCCAGCCTCTCGATCTCTGGGATGAGGGATCCATATATAGATATCTATAAGGGGGATGAGTCAGCTTGTGATTTGATTAGTGTCTTCTCTCTGATAGTTCTTGCTTCCACTTGGAGACTAAGGGCCTCTTACTCATCCTTGGTCGAATTCAGTGAGGCAAGTGTCACAGGAGAAGATTCTGAAAGCTTCCATTGCCTCTCCACCTCGCGGAATGACACTGCCATTTGTCATTTCTCGCCCATCGCACCCCACAGAAGGGACTTTTGAAATGAAACACACCCTCACAGTGTATTTAGGTGAGATGCAACGCACTTAGCCAGTGGAGCAGCTGCAATGATCCTGTTTTGACCAATTCTGAGTAGTTTTTCATGGAGAACTTCTGGGAGAAGCTGTAATCTGTTGACCTTGTTCCTTTAGGGGTTAGAAAAACACTTTTAGGGACTCAGGAGCCCTTGGTTTATGGACATTTCATGCTTGGGGTTGTAGGGCACAAAAATGTCTATAACACATGCCCATCCTTTTTACAGTGAGTGCATGAAGCTTTGCTCTTATGTGCAGTGTTAGCCTTCCTTGCTTTCCACTTCTGCTTTTCTCCTTGTTCTTGCTTGTAGTGGTTTGGGATGGTCCCCCAACTTCTGAACTTCCATTCTTTCCTCTAGCCTCTAGATGAGTAGCTTGTACAGATACCTCATCTATACTAGTGGGATTAAACATGAGGATGGTATGCCTCATGTAGCTATGTAGACCACCAACGTACTTCAACAAAGTCTCTGGTGAATCTAATGAGATTCTAGAATCAGTGCTCTCTTTCTAAATTCTTGAGTGTACCCTTGCACACATTTCCCTTTCAACTGCCGAAGAGTTTGCCAACTCATCATGGCTTCTTGCATGTAGGCCAATGGATAGAACTGCTTTTTGATTGCAGAAACAAATTCATTCCGAACAGAGATAGTCTTACCATGTCTTTTCATATTAGCTTGGGTTCTGCCTTCCCACCAAACCAAGGCGGTGCCTCCAAGGCATAGGCTTGCTAGCTGAATCTTGCTCTTGTCTGAGTCGATATTCTGTACTCTGTAATACACATCAATTTGTCTAATCCAATTGTCCAAATTTTCTGCATTTAACTCTCCATCATATATAGGTAGATCAAATTTAACATCTAGTTTGATCAAAGATGCTTTCTTTTTGTGTTCAAGGCTGTTAGGAGGTGTGAGAAATCTTTCCTCTTTCCCTTTTCCTTTGGAGTGGTCATGGAAGTGAGACTCATCTTCTTCTTTGTCTTGTTTAGAACCTGATGAATCTTCATCCTTGTGTTTTCTAAAGTCCCTATACATTTCTTCTACCATGGACTTTATGGCTAGGAAACTTTCTATGAATTGAGGGTCTGGCCCCATAGAACCTTCCTCTAACATTGTCTTTCAAGGATAGACTCTCCCAATTTCAGGATTAGTTTTGACCAACTCTCCTTCTCCTAATTTGAGCTTTGATCTAGTGAGCATTCAACAACTAAACCAACACAAGCTTGTCTAACCTTTATAGCCTAAAGCTTTGATACCACTTGATCTAAAAATCACTCTTGAGTGGCCTCGGTTAATTATTTTATTGAATGAAGGTATTACAGACCCATGTGCTGGTGTGTGTCTATGTCATTTTATGCAACGGATCGATCAGATTGCAAAATACACAGACACTTGGAAAATGGAAAACAGCAAAGAAACACAGTAAGAAAATACAAGAACACAACAAATTAATAAGGAGTTCACCCTATCCTCCAGGCTATGTCTCTGGTCCAGCTCTTAGTGGTGGCCTTCTTTTGTGTCTTTAAAGTAGAGAATTACAATGAGGAGCTCAATTTGAGTCTCCTGAAATAGAATTACTTGGCAGGGTGGTTCTTGGATTCCCCAAGCCACTAGAGTGCACAGACTCTTTTCCTTACTAGCTCTTGACCTCTCTGGTCTTTAATGGGAGGAGCACAATGTGGTGCTCAGTTCCCAACAGATCCTCTTAGGGATTGCTTGATGCTGCCTTATGCTGCAGGTCAGCTCGGCTCTCTGTCTTTCTGCTTCTTGCTTCACTGTCTTTCTTCTTTTCTCTATCTTCATTCTCTTCTCCTCTTCATGTGTCCTGCTTTCTATCTCTATTCATGGCTTTAAAGCCAATCGATCTCATGACTGCTCGCTTCCTCTTCCACCCACGTTGGATCACCTGCTACTGCTTGCTTGGAGTTCCTTGTCTCTGTGTCATCACCAACGGCCCACAGGGAGTGGCCACTTGTCCTCCTATGAACTGCGCCAGCTCTTCCTCATCAGTTTGGTTTTTTGGTTACATCGGGAAATGACTCATCCACCACCTCAGTGGTCAAATCGAACGTTAAACTTCTCTCTGTCATGGCTTAATCCCCTATCAAATCTGGTTTCTCCATTGGGCGCAATCTTAGCTGTTAGATCTGGAGCCCCTAGATCCGATGTTATTCGCTCATTTCGTGTGGTTGACTTGCTCGATCGTTAGCATGCAATGAGTGGCAGTTTTCTCTCTCCTCCACCTACCATGCGTCGGGCGTTGAATGGAACCGCTCATTTTTCTCCAAATCCACTTACTATCCAAGGGTGCCCCCGACATACTATCGATTTTGGAGTGCAGGTCTCGCCTTTAGCCTTTAGCTCTTTCCCCATAGTTTTCTCGGCTTCCATGTGATCGAGCACTTGAGGCCCTTCCTTCTCGATGGGTTTTTCCCAGCAATGTGCAATTACAAATGCCCTCTGTTTCCCAATCTGAGCTTCCCAATGGCCAGTTTTGCCTCCTGCGTGGTATCCATGGGCCTTGGTCAGTGCGCTTTGACTGAGGTCCTTGTCGTTCCTCGCTGGCTGCCAACTGTCGCTGTCCAAAGCTCTTCGTGATCACTCTGTGCTTCTTAAATTCGAAGTTTTTGTCCTGATTTGATGCAGTCATGGTACTTGATAATCTTTCATGGATCCAATTCGGATCAACTGAAGAGAAAAGGGCTCTAACAATATATAAAGATCACAATTCTAGATCTAAGGGATGACTGGATGACTTTTTCCATCAATGGAAAGAAAGATTGGGTCATCGGGGTCATTACGACCAAAATTTCTTGGGAAATTTGTTTTCATATGAGTGGGATTAATTGTCATGATGAAGTATACAAGAAATTGAAATCGTTGTTTAGCAAGCTCGACAAAACTTAGGTTGTGCATTTAGAGAAAGAGTTTATATCTATTTATCCCCATTCCTTTGAGAGGACTTAGGATAATCTAGCTCCTATTAAAGAGCTATATTTGAAGCTAGGTGAATGTACAAATAAGCTTTTGAAAAAATACACATAACTCATTGAACTAGTCCTCATGAATCTAAGAATACCTTATGATGTGTTATGTTCCTAAATCAACACCAATTAGAGAATACATAAGGAATATGTCAAGGACTAAACCTTTGAACCTTCTATGATTTGTTGATCAAGGGCCAACAAAGGTTGTTTGATAAAGGGAGACTTGGCAATAAACACAAACATCACTTTCTCAAAGAAAATGGCATGTCACATCAGAAGTAGAAGGGAAGCAAGATGGAATGCCTCGACCAAAAATTCAAAGAGAAGAATGATGGGTCGACATCAGCTAGGAAGATTAAAAGAATAAGAGATGTCACTATAGTGGAAAGTCAAGACACGTAGAGAAAACATGTTGGAAGAAGCATGATAATCTGTGAGAGAAGTTTACACAACTTGAAGGAAATGTGTTAGCTAAGATAATGACTAGTTGGTTTAATGGAAACTTCACCTTCTCACATGGAACTTAAACATTGCACACTCATATTGCACAAAATTAAAGCGTACTTTATTTTGGTTGCACCCATCATATGGTGAAAGAAACTTCTTTGTTTCCCACCTTGAATGAGTTTGCTAACTAAAAGGTTTATCTAGCAGAATATTTTTTTCTCAAGATTACTAGTCATGGTGACATACCTTATCAACATGCCAAAATCATAATTGTTTATCATGTGCCTAGTTTGAGTGTGAATCTACTACCACTTTCCCATCCACTGCAAATTACTAAAATTGTCAAAATTTGTCCAAAAGCCAATTCTTTGTTAAAGATCTAAGGAAATACAAGTCAATTGTCATCTAAGAGGTTTTCAAATCAATAGATGGACTATTTAAGTTTGGTGACTTGTTTGCAACAAATGTTGAACCAACTATTGTCATTGCACAAATTGACAATTGGAGCAAACTTTTGCATGAATGAATTAGAAATCTAATTTTTTTTAAGTCTCTGTGGTGAAGTAAAATTCTAAGTGCGGACACAAACAATTCCTCTAGCCCAACAGAGGGTCTAGCCACAAACAAGACATTCTATGGAATATTTCGTTAGGTTAGAACCAATTAATAGGCCCTACCTCTTAGTACGCTTATCCCATTTGGTGATGACCTTGCTTGCTTGCTCCAACTATCTCCCATTTCCTTCTTCGAACACCTGAAACAAGTAAACAACAACAAACAACAACCGTGATAATTGACAAATTGTAATTCAAGCTACTTAACAATTCAAGAAGCATTAAGCCATAAACATGTGAGGTGAAACATTATGTAGGAAATCAATTGATAGTTGCATATATATTAAATGAAGAAGAGATTACAACCATTGTCTTGATGTTGTTGTTCTCCTCCGACAAAACCAAGTTCCCACAAATTTCTGTTAGCATTCCATAATGGCGTCAACAATGATGGTTTTAAGGCTCTTCCCTTTAATCTTCACACTAAACCAAATTCACACTTCTCCCTCACACACAACTAGAGAGCTACAACTATGGGTAACTTGCTGATGACTCCAAACTTAATTAGCACTAGCACACCAATATTAACACTAGCTTGTGCTTGGGAAAAAGGGAGGTTTTTATAGCATGAATGGATGGGAGATGGTTCCTCTTCTCATGGGAGAAGGTCTTATCTCTTGAGATAGATCCATCCTTATAGGGGAAAGGAGCCCAAACTGACATCGTCGACTCCATCTGGACCAACCATTTACCAAAATTCCGTTACGAAGCTTCTAGAGCTGGAAGCTTTGGCTCCTCATTTAAAAAACTTTCCAAAAGTGGATCAATGTGACTAGAACAAGGCTCAGTCGCTCCGGTCGGCACTAGGGACAGTTCTAATCCCTGCATATTTGCACAAGGAGAACAAGGGTCATTAGTGTCAGTCTTGTAAAATGGAAAAACAAAATATTTTTGGGAAATGATGCAAAAGGAAATTGTTCTTCTCATGAAGAGGGACATAATGGGAGTTTCTTCATGAAGGGAAAGCATGTAGGATCACTGTAGAGGTCATCTAGAATCAAGGAACAGGGAGTATAGGGATAGTGACAAAATGTTGTGTAGCATATGCCCCCTAAAGCATGAAGGCCGAACTAGAGTGAGGGATGATATGCTTTATGAATCAGTGTGGGGAACTAGAGTCTGTCATCGGAAAACCTATAGGAATGTACAGATACATATACATAACTAAAAACTCTTTCAAATGATACATGAATTGTGGTATGGATGCAACCATCGAGAGAATGATCATGTAAATGGATCCAGGCATGGGCGCAACCATCCAATAAAGAGTATCATATTGAAACCAAGGTATGGTTGCAGCCATCCCATAATGAGAAGGATCACATATGATAACTCATGGTATGGTCGTAACCATCCCTCTGAGAGAGACATGTATATTAACATAACCATGTCACACCAATTTGCAATATAGACTTTTGTAATCTGAGCCTAGGGTCTTGTGCTCCAACATGACCTGATAAAAGTATAAATTCTAACTTGTGAATAGATGTGTTAATGTCGAACATGCTAGAAATTCACTTGATTACCAGCCGATGATGTGAACTGTTAACAAGCATGAGAGAAGCCACCAATAATGACAATGGTCCTCAAGGTACTATCAGCACAATTCACAGAATGTGAATAAAGGAACTGTAGTGTAACACCTGTGAAATCATTCGATTGAAGGCCAATGATGTAGATTTGTTGTTGAGTGCAAAGAGATTGCCATTAAGGCATGCAAGCTCTAAGGTACTAGAATGGAGTCTCTCGGTCAACTTCTCGGATAATGAGCTGAAGTCGATAAGAAGCGACTGTGTCGAAGGAGGGCCATAAGGTTTCCCACATCATCGATACAAGACAAAGGGATGAAAAATGATTTTGGATGATATAGAGAATCAGGGGTAAGTGTAACTGCAGAAGGACAAGTCCTGAACATATCGGTGAGGTGACTAGAATTTTGGAAGCTTTTGGATCCACAGGATCGGTGGTCATGATGATGTGGCAGAGATAAAATGGAAGGAAAAAATGAAAGGCCTAACTAGGAAGGTCAATGATGAAAAGGAGGATATACCAACCCGACACGAAACATAAAGTGTTATGTTCAAAAGTGAGCTGCCAACACAACTGATTAGATTTCCAAATTTTCCCCCACCATTCTTGGTAGGTAACCCAATTATTTTTAATCACAATATTGAAGGGGATCGCATATGCTTGCACTGTAAGTTCATCCTTCAGACGAATCCAACTCAGTAATTTTAACGAGCCCTAGGAAGGAGAAGATCATGTTCGTCATGGTGACGAATCCGATGTCATTTAATATTTTAACGATTCCGACAAATATGTAACTCATTATATTTTTCATGTTTAGAGAGTTTGAAAAAGACACGAAAAATAAAACTCCACATGGTCCCTTTTCGTACATTTGTGTCTCTCGAGCCCGAAAAGGTAGAAAATGATACTTGAGAGAACCGCTTGACCATTTTAGTCAAGGAGTACCCTTTTCGTAAATAGTGCATCCCAACCTGAAAAATGGGTAAACGTATACTAGGCGCACGATGTTTCGCATCCTTTAACGAGTTTGAAACAACAAGTGATTGGTTATCTTTTCGTGTTTAAATGTTCGGAAAGGAGCTTGAAAGCGGACCCCCCATTTTATTCTCTTTTATGAGTCAAAAGGGAAAAATACTCGAAAATCTTTTCATTTGATTTTTATGAGTCAAAAAAGAGATGAAACATAACTCAGCATCATTGTCGAACATCCATCACTTGTTTCTGCGCAAAAAGGTAAAGTGCATTATCCAATTCTTGAGGAAAAATAGGTCAAAATACTTTTAAAAACCCTAATATTCCATGAAAAACTGAATAAAAGGAGGGAAAAATAAATATTTTTTACCACTTACCATTTCACCTTGTTGTGAAAAAAATTTCACCCACTTTTGCCCTATTTTTTCCAGAGTAGATTATAGGAGATCTAGGAGGTCATTTGCCGAGCTGCTAGTTGCAGGTAAGAGCCAAGTCCCTAAGCTCCATTTCCATACTGTTTATTCCTATTTTCATCTATTTTTTGGATTTTTGAGGGAGGTTTTGGAAAAAAAATAAAATCGCCCTCAGTCAGTGTGAATTCCAGGCACGGAATCGCGCCAGCCGAGGGTGGTTAAAATGCCCAACCGCACCGTCGGTGCAACTATTTTTAAAACAGGGGTGCCAACGCCACGAACAAGGAAAAAAACACTTTCCTCTCACATCCACCTTTTGAATCCAAATTTTACTTTCCAAAAATGATTATTGACTTGAATACATGGTTTTTGTAGGAAAGAATCGTCGAAAATGGTAGTTTGGAAAGAATGTGAGCACGAAGATGTGGACACCTAGGCAATTAATGATCCAAATTGCGTAAATGCCTTGGGGAATGATGGGCTCCTCAATTTCTTTCTCACACCAGGGATGTAGGCTCTAACAGAGTTGCTTCGATACCTGATTAGTCTCTGGGACATAAATTGGGAAATATTCATCATTGGTGACTAAGAGCTGGAGTTAGAAACTTTAGACATATATTTCATGACAGGACTGTCGCAGAGAGGGGAACTAGTGAACCTATATGGGTCACGACCGATTGGGGAAGGCATATCCATGCTACTTTCCCTCAAATCCAAGAGCAACAAGATTGAGATTGCCATTGTGCAAGATTTGACACTAAGAGTGATATTGTTGACTATCAACAAATTGCCAGGGTCCAAGCAGTGCACGAGACTAATAAGTCAAAATTTCTATATTCTATCGACAATACAACACCGATTATCTTAAATTAAGTGGAATCCATGAAGATCAACATAAAATTCCAGCTGATAAAAGCTAAGGTGGGGAATCTGAAGTAATTTTGCTTCGGATCTGTACTAGTAACCTTTTTCTTGGAACAGGTGTCGTTTTTCTAGTACCAGCTGACTGAGGTAGATCCACCAATGCCACGAGACCCATGGATGGCCCGTTGGAGTTGTTTGATGCCTAGGATCACTGGGGGCCAACATATGTCCTACAAGCCCGCCTTCTTTTCATGGTTACGATGATAATTGATCATAGTGGTGGATTGGCCATACAGTGATACCAACTTCCACGGAGATCCAGACATGCCATTGCTAGATGGGGGGATTTTGACGACGAAGGTAAAAAAATCAATTTTTAATTTTGTGATTTTTTTATTTTTTTTGATATATATGTATTTATAACATTTTTTTATCAATGCAGATTTTGGACATTGGACCAGAGTGTCCTACCGAGATGTCCCCGATATCCAGGCGCGTCTCTCACCAGTTTGATGTCACTCCTTATCAAGATGGGAGTGACAATGAGGAGGAGATCACGATGAACCTTAAGGGGTTGACTCATGGTATCCCAGAGTATGCCCAGGTGGGAGACATTCCACACCAGTACCAGAGGCATACTGTAGGAGTATCAGACCGGATCCGCCAATTGTTGACTCGTGTTGCACGAACAGTTTCATGTTACCACGATCACCATACTAATTAGCTCCTAGCTCCAACATTTACATTTTTTAGGCCTGTGCGCCACAAATATATGAGGATTGCGAGTCATCGATGTTATTTGAACAAGCATATTATTTTTTTGGGTTTTGATGTATCAAACACTATCACCATATATATATATATATATATATATATATATATATGTATATATATGTATATATATGTATATATATGTATATATATGTATATATATATATATATATATATATATATATATATATATATATATGTTGTATTTTCTTTCTTACTATGGTACAAATGATTTGTTTTGGCTTTTCACATGTTACGTAAATGTCTATCCAACACATAATTAGCTAATGCATCTATCAATGTATTCATGTGTCTAGGAATATGATGATATGTAATGTAATCAAAATTTCTTTCTAGTAGACGAATACATAGATACATTCTCAATCTCTGAGGGTTTCTGACGGAATATTTCCTATCGAGTTGAAGGACAACAAGCTGTGATTCCAGGTTAACAACCAACTCCTGAATGTCAAGAGCGATGGATTTTCACAACAATTCGATGACTGCATTGTACTCAACAATGTTATTAGTTGTGCGACCTAAACAAATCCCTTCAAGATCAATCAATTCACCATGAGGGTCATAAATGGCCCACGTTGCAGAGGAAATATACCGGGTACTACGACAATCATCATTAGTGAAACCAATGTGGGGAGTCACAGACATCTGGAAAGTAGGGAAAAACATAGTAAACAAGAAATCTGTTTGAAAACTAACACATCAAACCACACATCACAAAAATGAATTACACACTAATGTACATAAGTAACCATGCAAGATTACCTAAGAATAGTAGTTTTTGAGAGAGTCCAGGCTCAGACTCGGGTAATGAATCAACACAGATGAACACCAGAGTTTTACCTTTGACATGACGAGTAAGCATCAACTCAACCAAATAATAGAGTATAAATCATATAAGGCGTTGCCCCCATGCCCCCTGGGCGAGGGAGGGTTACGAGTCAGATGGCAACCCTATTGCAATAATGGGTAATCAGTAAAAAATCGGGGAGGGAGAAAAAACCTAAATCCATGAGGGGATAAAGGTGCCCTCAGTTGAAAAATCTTGACAATGGCACGTGAAACTGACATGTCAATAGACAATGGAAAAGAGAACTCCTCAAGACATGTAGACATGACCGTCGAGCTAGGCAGGAACAAGGAATGATGATGAGTATCATTCCAAGGTGGTTCCTCCAGAGAGATTACTTCCATGATACTCTCATCAGCAAGGAAAGTCTCAGCTAAGTGATTAGGAGATTCCGAAGCACCAAGCCATGGGGATTGAGAATACGTATCGAGAGATGTCCTCGAAACTGGAAAATCATAGGATACAGAACTTAAGGCTGAAACAATTTCCATATAATTGATTACAGCAGGAGTAAGTGGAATAACCTCACCCCAGGTATCAACAAGATCTGGTGAAGGCATGACCAAAGGATCAGATTTGAATGAGATCATGTTGACAAAGGCAACATGAGGAGGTGGGAGTGGAAAAATTCCCATCAAGGCAGAATATTTAAAAATACCTGTCCCCACACTGACATAAGGAGCACCAATGTGCTTGACATACAGAACATTTCCATCCAAGGAGGAAGGGGCAAAGAAGGATAGTTGGTCAGCTGTGACGATCTTCCCTTGATGGGGAAAATGAATCACGGAGAATAGGGAGGAGGCTACAACATGCATAGCATGGGTCTAGCTCCATCTGAGTAGAAAATTATAATTGAGATAAGTGTAAAAAATCTCTACCTCGATGTGTATTGTCTTTCCCTCGAAAGTAATGGCAAGGTTGGGTAAGACACCGAAGGGCCCACTAAAAGCTTCAAAAGTGTTAGGGGATTGGTTCAAAGTAGGAGAACCAATTACATTTTGGCAAATGACTGACATGATGCAGGTTGAAGCACCTTCATTGATGACGGTCCTATCAATGGTTTTCTCATTGATGATTACCTAAATGAGAAAGGCAATCTGATGAGTTAGGTGTGGAATGTGATTTTCTATATCAAAATATATCAAATTGGAATCGATAGCATCAATACCCCCAATAGTAGATAGCAAGGATTTCCGCTAAGACAGACATCTTTGGAGCACCTCGAGAGTTGACATAGTTGATGGCGCCTGAGCCAAATCCTCAACAATATTATAGTATTGAGTGGCTCAAGCGTTGGGATTGTACGAGGACTTCCTTAGGACACCTCCAGAGGGAGGTTGAATGGCGAAATCAAGGTTAGGGCGCTTGATATGAATAGGGCTAGAACTTTGGGCAGAAGAAGAAGGGGTGGCTTCTTTCTCTTTCCTGACTGTCGGAGCAGGAGTTTGATAATATTTTGATGTAGTAGCCACATTAATAGGTGTACTCATGAGAAAAATTGAGATCCTGAGGAAGCAAATGATCGAGGTTGGTCTACCATTTGAGTCTGCTGAGATGGAAATGGCTCTTTTAGGATAGTTGGGGTCCCTTTGAGCAAATGACTAACTTCAAACCATTGGGGGCAATCCTTAGTATAGTGATCCTCCTCACAAATAAGGCATGGATACTTAGGCTTCCTTTGTGAAGAATCACCAGTAGATGACTTAGGAGGACCCTATTTTGGGGAATCAACTTTACCCTTGCCTTTTCCTTTCTTCTTACCTTTCGAGGATTTATTCGCTGTGGTAGACTGGACAGCATGGACCTCTAAGGTTTTACCAGGTCCAGGTGGATTCTGGGAGGAACTATTGGAATCAGTGTTTGAGACTAACTTCTATTTGGAAGAAGTTTTGGCAGGGGTCTGGGACACTCAATCCATTCCTCCATCAACAAGAGGTGTAGCCTATGACTTCGATGCCGCTAGGTTGAATGATGGCCATAGAGCATCGGGTAATAACTCATATAAAGTGCCAGACTGAGAATAAACAATATCTAAGTACTGGGCATGAGCAATGGCTTGTTCTTCGATAAGGCATCCACCTAGCTATATCACGAGCAATTGGAGAAACGAATGACTTGGTAAACCATTTGGTGATCAACTAATCAACAATCTCGAATTTGATCAGGCGATGTCTACGTCTCCATTCATGGATGTGATAGGAGATGTGTGTTGCAGTATCTTGCTTGAGTAATGTGATAAAATAGGTGCCAGTTTCATAGCGAACCAGCAACTGGAAATGTGTGAGAAGAGCCATTCTAAAGAGTTGAAGTCATGGTAAGTACTTCAAGGAAGGTCGATGTACCACTTGGCTGCAGTACCTGTGAGGGTTCGTTGGAAAAGACGGAGACAAATAGAATCATCAACGTAAGAATTTGAAGAACACCAGAGGTGATATGTCATCACATGGGCTTGAGGATCTTCTTTCGCTTTTCCATCGGACTTAGGAAAATCGCTCTGGATTTGGATGAAACCGGAGGCCAGTATCGCGAATGAAGAATTGGATCATTCTTGAGTCGAGACACATCTGGCAACTCTAGTGTGGCCAATAAGCATTAGAGGTCGATAAGTGGGTCCAACCGGAGGAGCCCATCCCTGCTGGTAAGGATTTTGGCCCCATAGTGGAGGGTTTTGGCCATATGGAAATTGATTCTATCCCCAATGTAGGTTACCTTGGTCATAGGGAGGATTTTGACCTTCAACACCTTGGAACTATCCGGTCATAGGTTGCTGATAAGAAACATACAGGTTAAGAGGCAGTTGAGCCTGTTGACCTTGGGCATATGGATATTGCACCTGTTGTCCCTAAACACATGGGTTTTGAACCTGTTGCCCCTGAACAAGAGGATTTTGGCCCTGATGTCCTTGGACATCAGGATTGTGCACTTGCTGCCCCTGGACATAGGGATTCTGGACCTACTGCCCTTGGACAAAAGGATTCTATACCTATTGCCCTGCGACATTAGGATTTTAGGCCTACTATTGCAGGACTTGACACTAGCCTTGTCCTTGCAAGGGTTGACCCTGTTGATATGTATATAAGGGTTACTGCTGCCCGGGTTGGCCCTGCTGTTGCAAGGATTGACCTAGGTTGTAAAGGCTATCCCTGGGACTGCAGAGGCTGGCTCTATGAATACATAGGCTGGGAGGTTTGTGGAGCATACTACATTTGGTGCTTCATGGTTTGCTACAACTATTGCGAGGGTCTCCCCTACAGTTGCGGCATCATCTACCCTTGTTGTTGCGTGGATGGCCCTTGATGCAACAAAGGTTTCCCCTGTTGCTGCAGAGGTTGTCCTTACTGCTGCAAGGGTACTTGAACAGCTCCCGGAAAATTTCTGAACTGAATCTATCCATAGCCACCCTAAAAAGGGGATGGCCCAGGCTGAATGTACTGCCTAGACTGAAGGACGTAAGGCAGATTGACCATTCCTTGAGAACCATATTGAATGTAAGGAGCTTGGTAATAAACTTGAGCCTCATAAGGCTGCTGATACTGGAAATTGCTTGATCTAGACAGAGCAACTGGATTTTGGACCTGTTGTACTGGACATTGCTTGATCCAGTAGGACCAATGGGATTTTGGATAACACCAGAAGAAGGCTCGTTCATCCCAACCATGTGAGCCTATGAGCTACTCACATTGGTGGTGCTTGACATCATAGAAACACTCAGATTTCCCCCCCTAGGAGGTGACACAACTTGTCCACTTACTAGAGGGATCGAAGAACTAACAGTGACATTCTTTGAGACTGTTGGTTGAACCAAATGGGTGACTGGGATGGATGAGACAAGAGGGTTTGGAATGGTGGGTTGCACCGGGACTGAGGTAACTTCCTGTTGGGAGGTCGGGTTCGCAATGAACGAACCTATGGTAGGCATGGCACTAGACGCCCAAACAGGGTTGTGACAAAATGATGAGGCACTAGGTGTACCTGAGACCAATTGTGCTCAAGTCACATAGTTAGGCGGCAAATCCTGATACACACTGATGGGAATGCTCCCCATATAGGGGAAACCTTCAGGAGGATATTGATGTTCTTTCTCTTCGACAGTGTGTGAAGTAGAAACTTTTGATTGATCCAGAGAGGTAACTGGAGCATCACCTTCGGGTTCCATAGCTAGGAACAAACGACGGTGAACAACCGAAGATGTACAAGGGGATAATTCCATGGGAACACCCGGTTTATTGTACAGACTGTACAGACGCTGCGATGATATCATAACAAGGTCAAATAGAGGATTCAGAGGATATATTACCAATCCAAGCTGACTGTTAGTAGTTGATGAACTCTCAGGAGTCTGGACGAGATCGTCTAGATATTTTGGGCCAATATCAGCAGGTGACCCAGTATGTAAAGTAGTTGGAGGACAATATGACAAAGGTTGAATTCTCAAAATGATTCTGCGATCAACACCTTGGTCCTTGAGTGACTCTGGTAATTCATGAAAAGGCTCCTCAAACAATCTTTTAGATGGAGGAGAGGAAGAGGAACTAGGTGAACCGGATGGTTTAGCCATGATGATCTTGTCTTAGTTCATAGGAAGAGGGAGATAACTTTCAAGGCTTTAAGATGTACTTTAGGGAAAACTAACAATTTGGTCTAGAAAAGACTAACATGATGTTATAAGATCGCAGGCAATCAATTTTTAAGACGCATAAATAAACTAGTGCTCTTTCATGTTTTAAGAGTCAAGAAAGAATTAAAGATGACTCTATCACTTTCGATTGGAAACGAGCTCGAAAGGACAAGTGCTCGAATGATCTTTTAAGTTTAATGAGTCAAAAAGATCAAATGACTACTCCGAATGATCTAGGTAAAAAGGATTACTAGGCAATCATGAGTTACAGAATACCTCCCAGCGAACTAAGAAGTACGGGCAGGCAATCTCCCTAAATGTTGTGTTCAGTGTATCATGTTTGAAAGGTGGTAGACTCAGCTTCCTATGGATAAAGGATTGCAGCCTAGAGGGTTCTCCCGTTATATACTCGATGGTACGGGGAACACAAGTCCATACTAGTGTTGTCTAGTGCCGAAGCTAACAACAACTGCTAGGTTTAAAGACGCTGGAACACGTCTCTAGCATATACCTTCTAGATGTGATTGTTAGGTTTCAAATGTGCCTTAGGTTAATTGAGTTCATTTTAAATTTTATCTTGAATTATGTCTTAATTTTTAGGCCTTAATGATGTGACTCGAAGCCGTAAATGTAGCTAAATGAGACAAGACCCTTTCAATTCAATGAATTGTCTACACTAGAGAGGGTAGAAAACACAATCAAATGCAAACAACTAAGCAACCGAAAGCTAAATGATTTTTCACTACTTCACTTTTCGAGAAAATAAACTAATGAAAAATACATTCCAATTCCTAATTTCCTATCAAGTACACTCGAACAGTCCTTTCAAAAGCAAAGATAATTCTTTTTCTTTTCAAATTCCAATGCAATCCCAGTCTTCAATGATGCTAACTACCATAGCATATTGATGCAACAAACTAGAATTTTGTACTTTTCATGAAATGACAAAATGAATTTCTCATAAAACACTTCAATGAAAAAGTTTCGAGGCAATTGATTCTCAAGCAAATGAAAAACATGAAAAGAGAATCTCTTTCAAACTAATGACACAACGCATTTACCAAAAACAAGACAAGCAATGTGATCTATGCCAGAAAAGAGATGTTTAGACAAGAAAATAAAAACTTTTCAAACTTGTGTAATGGAGGTCAAAGCCGTAGAAGGACCATAAACGAAATGCAAGGAGTAAATGCACCAACAACTTGACTCACTGAGTTCACAATCAGCTGAATGGATGACAATCTAGATGCCCTAGTGCCACTAACCATCCAATGACCCAAGAAATCAAGAAAAAATTTGGGAAATCAACAAGAAAATAAACCAAATAAAAAGAAACTTTCTAGTCAGGGAGAAGATGGTCTAAACAGCTTACAGGGTAGAAATCATGAGAGCAAAACACATTGGCCAAGATCTAGGGTGAACCCTAATCTTCACTTACAGGCATCAACGTGACTACCTAACTGAAAACAAGCACCAAAAGGGGGTCAGCACAACTATTTCTCAGCATATCACGTTGATCGACATGACTGTCAGCGAAATAGCCGTGTTGAGCGAGAATGCAAAGAAAAAAATAAAAATTTTCAAAAGTTGGGACCAGACTTGCTACTGCGAATTTCAGACCCAGAGTAGTAAGCAAATCAAATCAAATAGAACTAAAGGGAAATTATGAATTTTATCCTCTTATCTTCTACTAAGAGTGCTGCAATCATTTCATCTAATGATCGAGAGAAAAATTGAATTAAGGTGAAAATAATATTAGCATAATTCGATGATAAGCTATTTAACAAAATAGCCTTAACATCTTCTTCTATTTTTGCCCCAATTTCGTCCAACTCCCTTATGAGTGATTTTAGATTGTTTATGTGGGCAAACAATGATACCCCATTATGCATTTTGCATTCGTGGCCTTTTCCCCAAATACCTTTCTTAATTGTTCCTATATTTGTGAAGAGGACTTTTCTAAATCTATAAGGTGAAGTTGTGAATATGAAAAAGATAGTAATATAATAGAATTATCTCTCTCTTCCCTTTTCTTCCATTCAGTTAATTATTTTGGATATTGGGGTGTTGGTTCTAGTCCTTTTGCAAAACTCCACAAATTTTTATGGATTAAATTCTTTTAGATTTTCACATTCCATGTATAGAATTTTGACCCATTGAATTTCTTAATAACTATTTTTTCCATAATTAAGATAAATAACTACTTTATGATTACCTCGGATCTACTGCTCACAACACTTGTGACGGATCATGCAACTGGCTCCTCTTCTTGAAAGCATTAATCTAACAGTAGGGACTTCTCTTTCTCCACTCAATTATTGCCTTCTTGTGGTGTTGTAATGCGCT
The DNA here is from genome assembly GCA_031772625.1 of Pinus tabuliformis. Classification (NCBI taxonomy): domain Eukaryota; kingdom Viridiplantae; phylum Streptophyta; class Pinopsida; order Pinales; family Pinaceae; genus Pinus; species Pinus tabuliformis. The sequence continues at coordinate 724,273,855 of CM062817.1, forward strand.
AACAGATACTTGGAATAAACTTTAAATTAAGCTTTCAGGCACTCTTCTATATGGCTCACCCTGACCTTCACATGGATAGGGGTAGTCAAGAATTGTCTAGCATCCCTGGCCAAAACAAATTATCAACTAAAGGGAGGAAATTCACTTGTGGGTTGTGCCTTCTGGCAATGAATCTTTTTGCTGTTGCAAAAAAATTAGTTAATACAAAAAAATCTTGCTATCGACTGCGAAAGAAAGGTTGTTGCAGAACCACTAAAGAGATGCAGAAAATTTCCACACAATCTCTGTGAGAATGTCCCAATCATGAGTTTCGACAGTCTTCAATAAAATAAACCAAAGATCACAAATGACCCACCCTTAGCGATTCTTCAAGAAACAAGATCTTCATATTCCCTATCTAATGAGATGTAGCAAATCTAATTCCCCTCACATTTTCCTAGGCTCTCTAGAAAGGATTTAACCCAGAGCTACCAACTCTGATACTAAGAAAGCACAGAGAGATGTGCACACACACAAACAAATATCTTTTCTATTATACAAAATCACTGAATTACATAATGTATTTATGATATTAATGAGATCTAATCATTTCTAAAATGAAAAATTTCTATTGAGAAAATATCTCAACTCTCCAATTTACTAGGAAACTAATCTTACTTATTTTCCTAAAATAAGCATTATTTCCAAGTGTACTTAAACAATGAAATTTTAATTTTTATATTTTTAGTTCTCATAAAATTCAATCACTTTTTTTGCATTTTTTTTTTTTTAACATAATCCCTTTAGGAATCTCTTCCCTTAATGTAGGCCGGGGAATCTCTTATTCTAGTTTTGACAAAAAAAATTTGGGAATAGACTTAGTTCAGTTATGGTTATCTCTAAGAAAAGTATAAGATTGTAGGCCATTAAGTTTGCTTAATTCTTCTCTTATTTATAATGTATTCTAACTACTAACTATTATTGATATCTACACGTCCATTTTATATGTAACATGCATACATGGTTTCATATATAGTTAGCAACTCTAAACAAAAAATAACAAAAATAAACCAGGAAATTTGCATCAGTAAAAACACGATTGAAATATTACATTTGAAATGAGAAAAGTTATTTTTACACTTAAGAATATAGGTGTCCATATAACTAGTTTTTTAATTCTTAATCTCATTTATTCTATTATTAACTCATCATTCTATTATTAAATGATTATTTGATTACTTATTTTGGAACTTAATGGACATGAGGTGAAACAATTGACTTCACTCTACCAAAATAAGCTTAGAATCTACAATCAAATTAAGTTCAACACCACTAACCTACAAATATAGAAGAAAAAATAGCATCTAACTTCAAATATTTATTTCATTAAATTTGGTCTTATTGTCTAACAAAGTATCAATAACTTATCTAATAATAAGAATATTATATTCCCAAAGTTTTAATATGAATTTTCAAAAATGGGAATATCACATTAGAAATTGTGAAAATTAGATTAACTAAGAGTGTGGATTTTGTGTTTAAAAATAATAACTTGGATTTCAAAATTGTAAATTTTGATTTAATTTTAAAATCATACGAATTATTATTCTAAAACTATCAACATTAAATTATAAGAATGTCTTTCTTTATTTGAATATTTTGAATTGAAATTCTAAATTAATTATATATATATATATAAATTACAATTTTTTCTTAACTGAGAAATTTAAGAGATGTGTTCCTATATTTATAAATAATATTGGAGATAACCTATCAACACATGATGGTAACCGAATGCAAGTTGATTTGAATCAAATATCAACAACATTTGCAACACCAAATACTATAAACTTTTGCAATTACAACATTTTATTTATATATGTACATACTTTTTACTATAATATTTGGAGTAGATATAAGAAAAACAAAAAAAAATCCCTTATATTAGAGATTTATACACCTTCATACATAAATATTGAATGCAACATAAAATTACCATTTATATTTATACACCTTCATACATAAATATTTACTGCATCATAAACTTACCATTTATATATATATATATATATATAAAATAAAAACTATCTAAATCTATCGCATCATTTCCAAACACTATAATTTCCTATTATAATTGATAGGAAAGAAAATAATATAAAAATTTTAATATTCTAAATAAAATAAAATTTAAATAATATTAATATCTAAGATAATTAAAAAAATTGGAAATTATTTTCTTAAATACAATATCATTTCTCAATATTTTTTAATCTCTATATTATTTTCTATTTGTTTTTGTATTACCTTAATCGCAACAAATCCCTTCCCCTTTAGTTTAATGTCTCTTCTGAAAGTAATGTTAATCTCCATCAGAATGACACGCTTAGTAATATGTTAACCTCCATTTAAAAAAATTAATTAGATTTTATTTATTTATTTATTATTTTTTAAAAATATATCTTACTAATTTTATTAATGAATATTTCATACGTTTTTTTAATAACAACAACAACAACAACAACAACAACAACAACAACAACAACAAATACTCTCAACCATAAATGCAAACTCCATGTAAGAAACATCTCCATGAATCATGAGCTGAAACCAAGACTTCGAAAAAATTGATTCGAAATGGTTTCAATATTAATATCATGAAAAATCTACGATACGAAAACATTTTTTTTTTTAATAATTATTCTCACGATTTCAAAAAAAAATAATAATTGTTTTTTATTTTTTATTTTTAATATATTATAATAATAATAATAATAAATTTTGGATTAAAATAAAATAATTTTTTTTTACTTTGAGTGTGACATGATAATAACATTAAATTTTAAAATAAAATAAAAAAATTTCTTTACTTTCCAAATTTTAAAAATAAAATAAAATGTAATTATATATGAAAAAACTAGTTATTTAAATTAATTTTAGATATGGTAAATTGTTCATGTTTTTTTTTTTTTAATCTAAATAATTTAGAAAAAAAATATTTTTAAAATGATCACCTTAATAATTAACCATATTTAATAATATTTATTAAAAATATTATCCATATATTTTTCTAATATACATTATATTTTTAATTATTTTAAGCAAATTTTTTGATAGTCCATTTCTTTATTACTAACCTTTGGAATTTCACAAGGAGTATCATTTACTTTGGTTTAGTCTTCCATTCTTATACACTATTACTGTACGTAAATATTTAATGTTTTTGCAAAATCTTACAATTTCTTATAAAAGAATGGTGAGTACATCCTAAATTATATCAAAGTTTTGAAATTTGAATACAATTAAACTCTATTTTTACATTATGATAATTTATTTAATTTTCTAAATAGTTTATATTCTTTTTATATTTTTTTACACTGGTTCAAATCTTTAATCAAAATATGCATATGTGATGTGGGATGTGTTAGGATCTAAAAATCTATTAATGGTTGAGGTCACCACTAATGGATCTTCGTCCATGTTTTTCTGGTGATCATAACCATAGAATCTAGTATCATTTTTCTTTTTCTTTTTTTATGTTTTCTTAATATTTGTTTTGGTTAAATAAAACTATTTCAACCTAACAAATTTGAGTATTATAATTATTAGTTGTGTCAATTATGTAAATAACTTTTTTATTTGGAAATTTCATTTCATTGGTGTTATCTTTTTCTTTTCTTTCTTCTATTTTTTAATTATTTTTCTTTTCTTTCTTCTTCATTTGTGTCATCTTTTTTTATTTTCTCTTAACTACGACTTGATTTTTTAGTTTTCTCTTCTAACTTTTGTCTAACTTATTTTATTGTTTTGTTTTCTTTCTTTTGTTATTTTATTATCGAACATTTCCTTTCCTCTTTTTCCCTTCCTCTTGTTTCTCTTTTAGTTTTTCTTGGTCTTTGTTTTTTTTCACGATTGAACTCTATCCAAAATTTCTTCATGTGAGGTTTCCCTCATTTCCACTTTTTCTTCCTCAAAATCTTTAGGGTGATAACGATATGCATAATTAGATTACCATTATTTGCCAATATTTGGTTTAGGTTGTGCTTCTTGATTCTTTCTTCTCTGAAAAGGAATTCAAAGACAATTATAGATTTAGTTTATACATAAGTTCAATTTCCCAAGCCATGTATATGAATTTATAGTTAATAATAAGGGAATATTGTTTTTTATCTTTATTGAAAGAGGCATTAATTTATCTAGAATAGTGGTCCAACTAAATTCCCAAGTGACCCACTTGTTAAGTACATGCCTTGGTATATAGTTTGGGGTTAGGTAGCTACATAGATTGCAGTATAAGATTGGTTTACAATTGATGTACTATTCTATTATTAATCTCACAAATTCTATATACTACTTAAACAATTTAGGGCTTGGATTGTATAAAGTCAATGAAAACAATGAGGCTGTAAAATGATCACAAATTTAGAAAATTATCATTTGTACTTCTCTTTGCATAATCCCTGGTAGAAAACTAGAATAAGACTCCCAATGGGATTGCAATTCCATCTAAGGTATGGAAGATGATTAGTTAAGCAAACAATACCTATAAAGTATGAAGCCATGTGAAATCTTGGGAGGTTTTCTTGAGAAGACTCCTTGACTCTAGTTACTACCTTAAACATCTTAACTAAGAAAATAAATCCCCAAATTAAAAATATATAATTTAACACTTGATGCATTATAGATACCAAGTCTCTTTAACTAAGCTTTAATTTTTCCTTCAACCATTTATTGTTGATTACAATGGAGCTTGACGAAGTTGACTATGAGGAGGACCCTCATCCCCAGGAGGTTATATGGAAAATAAAATAAAACCTTCTTTTACTTTGAGTATGAGATGATAATAAATTAAATTTTAAAATGAAATAAAAAAATTCCTTACTTCCAAATTTTAAAAATAAAATAAAATGTAATTATATATGAAAAAAATAGTTATTTAAGTCAATTTTAAATATGGTAAATTGTTCATGATTTTTTTTTTTTTATCTAAATAATTTAGAAAAAAATTATTTTTAAAATGATCACCTTAATAATTAACCATATTTAATAATATTTATTAAAAATATTATCCATATATTTCTCTAATATACATTATATTTTTAATTATTTTAAGCAAATTTTTTGATAGTCCATTTCTTTATTGCTAACGTTTGGAATTTCACAAGGAGTATCATTTACTTTTGGTTTAATCTTCCATTCTTATACACTATTACTGTACGTAAATATTTAATGTTTTTGCAAAATCTCACAATTTCTTATAAAAGAATGGTGAGTACATCCTAAATTATATAAAAGAATGGTGAGTACATCCTAAATTATATCAAGGTTTTGAAATTTGAATACAATTAAACTCTATTTTTACATTATGATAATTTATTTAATTTTCTAAATAGTTTATATTCTTTTTATATTCTTTTACACGGTTCAAATCTTTAATCAAAACATGTATATGTGATGTGGGATGTGTTAGGATCTAAAAATCTATTCCTGGTTGATGTCACCACTAATGGATCTTCGTCCATGTTTTTTTGGTGATCATAACTATAGAATCTAGTATCATTTTTCTTTCTTTCTTGTATGTTTTTTTAATATTTGTTTTTGGTTAAATAAAACTATTTCAAGATAACAAATTTGAGTATTATAACTATTAGTTGTGTCAATTATGTAAATAAATTTTTTTATTTGGAAATTTTATTTTCATTGGTGTTATCTTTTTCTTTTCTTTCTTCTATTTTTTAATTATTTTTCTTTTCTTTCTTTTTCATTTGTGTCTTTTTTTATTTTCTCTCAACTACGATCTGATTTTTTAGTTTTCTCTTCTAACTTTTGTCTAACTTATTTTATTGTTTTGTTTTCTTTCTTTTGTTATTTTATTATCGAACATTTCCTTTCCTCTTTTTCCCTTCCTCTTGTTTCTTTTTTAGTTTTTCTTGGTCCTTTATTTTTTCATGATTGAACTCTATCCAAAAGTTCTTCATGTGAGGTTTCCCTCATTTCCACTTTTTCTTCCTCGAACTCTTTAGGGTGATAACGATATGCATAATTAGATTACCATTATTTGCCAATATTTGGTTTGGGTTGTGCTTCTTGATTCTTTCTTCTCTGAAAAGGAATTCAAAGACAATTTTAGATTTAATTTATACATAAGTACAATTTCCCAAGCCATGCATACGAATTTATAGTTAATAATAAGGGAATATTGCTTTTTATCTTTATTAAAAGAGGCATTAATTTATCTAGAATAGTGGTCCAACTAAATTCCCAAGTGACCCACTTGTTAAGTACATGCCTTGGTATATGGTTTGGAGTTAGGTAGCTACATAGATTCCAGTATAAGTTTGGTTTACAATTGATGTACTATTTTATTATTAATCTCACAAATTCTATATACTACTTAAACAATTTAGGGCTTGGATTGTATAAAGTCAATGAAAACAATGAGGCTGTAAAATGATCACAAATTTAGAAAATTGTCATTTGTACTTCTCTTTGCATAATCCCTAGTAGAAAACTAGAATAAGACTCCCAATGGGATTGCAATACCATCTAAGGTATGGAAGATGATTAGTTAAGCGAACAATACCTATAAAGTATGAAGCCATGTGAAATCTTGGGAGGTTTTCTTGAGAAGACTCCTTGACTCTAGTTACTACCTTAAACATCTTAACTAAGAAAATAAATCCCCAAATTTAAAATATATAATTTAGCATTTGATGCATTATAGATACCAAGTCTCTTTAACTAAGCTTTAGTTTTTCCTTCGACCGTTTACTGTCGATTACAATGGAGCTTGACGAAGTTGACTATGAGGAGGACCCTCATCCCCAGGAGGTTATATGGTCTCACCAACGCTCCGTGTCGGGCTCTGGTCCTTTCGCTGCCACCCTGCGCCCTCTGTCAGCTGCACCTTCTGTTCAGGCATGCCCAGGTCATTCTGTGCATCATCCCCCACCCTCAGTTCATATTGATGACGCCCCTGGACTGGACTACCCCCCTCTGTCCCCGGCTACCCTAAACCTTCTTGGAACCTACCTACAGCCCTCACCCACTTTCGACGCTCCCTTACCCCAACTCCCCCACATCTCTGCCCCGCATTGCACCCCATCCACTTCTCGCATCCCTTCATCTGGACCTCCCTCCCTCAATAACCCTGCCCTATCCAGTACAACCCTAAACCCTAGAGGCACTAACCCTAATACCCCCATTCGCTCAGGCTGTTTCAGCTCTCCGATACCAAACCCTAAATCTACCCCGTCCACCCCACAGACTATAAATTAGGGCTGTCGTGGCCTTCTCAAGGATTACTCGACTGCTAGCCGCTCGGACAAGCCCTGTTAGGGTCCCACCCTAACCCCCTTATTTATGTAGTGGGATCAAGTCATAGTAAAGTGCCAATAAAGCCCATATTAATAATTGTAAGTGGTTAACCCACAATTAATGATGGGACCACAGTTAGTTGCAAATGGGCCATGGTATTAGATAGATGGTATTAATAAAACCCATGGTATTGATCCATGGTATTTCATGTATGAGTCATATATAAAGGATAGAGACTCCCTGCGAGGAGCATCGTGTCTTATTTTTGTATCGAGCTCTGCTCTATTGGAGGTTTCCCCCTCGAAGAGGCCAGTGAACATTGCTTTCTGAATAATAAAATATTTGTTGTTGTCTCTCACTATTCTATGTTCTGGGTATCTTTCTTCGCATATTCTGTATTTGGGTATCTTTTGCAGGTTAAGAGCATAACAAGTGGTATCAGAGCACTTTCCAAGGCCGGTGGGATCTCCATTTCTTAGCAAATTCTTTTTTGGCTAGAGACGTGTTCTGGCGTCTTTAAACCACGGGATCTGTCGTTGAGCGCATAAACCTGCGGATTTGGGGAGGCATGCACGCTGGAAATACAAGAGGAAAGTCTAAGATCTCCCGGAGTGCTTATTGGTGATCTAACCCATCAAAATCAAGACGACGAGCTGAGCACGGTGGTACCATTCAATTCTTAGTGAAAAGAAATTTGGGCGGTCCCAAATTTCAAGCACATCAGGTCGGTGCATGGTAGAAACTAGAGCTCAAGCTATGGCTAATGAGAGGATGGACAAAGTTGAAGAATCCTTACAATCCCTCCAAATTCAGCTTGACCGACTAACTAGCATAATCCTGAGCATAATCCCGACGGGCAAGGAGGAAGCCCATGAGGAGGTGTATATTGGCAATGGACACAGTGAGGGTGGGTCTAGCCACTCTCTTCACCTCAGAGGCCCCCACCAACAATCCCGTCCCTGACCTCCCAAGTTGGATATGCATAAATTTGATGGTTCTCACCCGGCAGCATGGATATCACAAATGGAGAAGTATTTCAATCTGAATAACATCTTAGATAATGAGAATCAACTTATGGTGGGGAGCATGTACTTGGACAATGAAAGGTGGCAATGGTGGGAATGGCATCAACGTTACAATGGACCTTTTGTGACTTGGACCAACTTCAAAAAAGCTCTTACAGAACACTTTGACCAAGAATCTTCTTTTTTGGATTGTCTTACTAAGCTCTGACAGACTGGCACAGTGCATGAATATATTACAGCCTTTGAAGCCTTAGCCTTCCGCACTAGGGGTCTCTCAGATGTGTTCTACACAGAATGTTTTATCAGCAGTCTTAAGGAAGCCATAAAAGCCCACGTCCTACTGCACCACCCTCCCACATGGACAGAGGCTTGTAAGGTAGCTCGTAACGTGGAACGTGCTTTAGCAGCCTAGTACAGTCGCTAAAATTTCACCGCTAAGGGTCGCCCCCCACACGCTCACAGCACGACTCAAACACTTAAGGTTCAAAAGGTGTCACCTACAGAAATGGCTGAAAGAAGAAAGCAAGGATTATGTTACTACTGTGATGAAAAATACTCCCCAGGTCATAAATGCAAGGAGCCCAAATTTTTTCAAATTGATGCCACTGATTACAGCTCATCGGAGGAAGATCCACCATTGGAGGAACATGAGGCAATAGAAGAGGACAACCACAAGGACAATGTCCCTGACGAACCAGTTATTTCGCTGCATGCTTTGGCAAGGATTTCTTCACCTCAAACTCTCAAAATCAAAGGCTTTATTAAACATCGCCCAGTAGTAGTCTTGATTGATAGTGGAAGTACACATAATTTCATCCATCAAAATGTCGCGGAAGCAGTGCATTGTTTTGTACGAGCAGTTTCTAACTTCCAAGTCCAAATTGCGGATGGGGGCACAATGAAATGTGAAGGCCGCTGTGAAAATGTCAAACTTCAAATGGGGGATTATCAGTTGAAGACCCACATGTTTGCCATACACATGGGAGGGTGCGACATTGTCCTCGGTGCTGAATGGCTTCGCACTCTTGGGCCAATCACAATGGATTTCCAGGAGTTATATATGAGTTTTAAGCAGAACAACTCCACACATACCCTCCGTGGACTCCAGGCGGGAGCTCCCTCTATCATCAGCTCGCATAGGATGGAAACGTTGCTAAAAAAGGGCCATCATGGAGTTATAGCTCAATTTAATGCCATCCAGGCAGTCAAAACCAAGTCTCTGTCGATTCATCTTGAGATGCAACAGATTTTAAATAACCATCTGCCGGTCTTTGACAAGCCTCATGAGCTTCCACCCTCGAGAGGGGAACATGATCATAGCATCACCTTGTTTCCAGGGGCCCAACCCCCAAATGTGCACCCATACAGATATTCATTCACCCAAAAGAATGAAATAGAAAAAACAATCAAGGAACTTTTTGAAGCAGGTGTCATTCGTCCCAGCATTAGTCCTTATTCATCACCGGTGGTCATGGTGCTCAAGAAAGATGGGGAGTGGCAGACATGTCCAGACTTCAGGGCCCTCAATAAGTTGATAGTAAAAGATAAATTTCCCATCCCGGTGGTTGATGATTTGCTGGATGAACTCAATCGGGCTCAATTCTTCACTAAGCTGGATCTTCGCTCAGGCTACCACCAAATTGCCATGAAGGAATTCGACATTCCAAAGACTTCTTCCCGAACTCATGAAGGCCATTATGAGTTCCTGGTCATGCCATTTAGTCTTTGTAATGCCCCATCTACTTTTCAGAGCCTTATGAACCACCTTCTCAATCCATATCTCAGGAAATTTGTCCTTGTCTTCTTTGATGACATCCTCATCTATAGTTGCACTTGGGCCGCACATCTTCAGCATGTAGATCTACTCTTGCAACTGCTCCACAAGCATAAATTATTTGTCAAGATGTCCAAGTGTTCGTTTGGCATGGAAGAAGTTGAGTATTTGGGCCACATTGTGGGGCGTGAAGGTGTCAAGGTGGACCCCAAAAAGATCCAGGCAATGCAGGATTGGCCTCAACCTAAGACCTTGAAGAGCCTGAGAGGATTTTTGGGTCTCACAGGATATTATCGCAAATTTGTCCGCAATTATGGTCGCATAGTGAAGCCCCTCACTCAACTCCTGAAGAAAAATTCATTCTTCTGGAATGAGGATGCACAACAGGCATTTACAGCTCTCAAAAATGCCATGTGTTCCACTCCAGTCTTAGCACTACCTGACTTCACCAAATCTTTTGTCATTGAATGTGATGCTTCGGGTACAGGTATTGGGGCGGTCTTAATGCAGGAAGGGCGACCTTTGGCCTTCACAAGCCAACAACTAAGTGGGAAGAATCTGGGCCAATCTACCTATGAGAAGGAAATGATGGCCATTTTACATGCAGTAGAGACCTGGCGACCTTACTTATTAGGGTGATATTTCCAAATCCGCATAGACCATCACAGTCTTAAATATTTTTTGGAGCAACGCCTATCCTCCCCACAACAAAATAAATGGTTCACCAAAATGATGGGATATGATTATGAGATCATTTACAAGAAAGGGCAAGAAAATAGTGTAGCAGATGCATTATCTCGCTAATTTGAGGAGGGAAGTACCCTGCTAGCAATTTCCCTTCCCATTCCAGAATGGATTGAAGAGGCTCATAAGGAATGGTTTTCACATCCCAAGCTCTCCCAACTCATTTCTCAATTGCAGGCGGATCCAAATTCCACCATGGCTACTCGTGGTAGGATGATATTCTTCGCTATAGGGATAGAGTCATAAGATCACCAACATCCACCCTCAAAAGTCACATTTTGGCAGAATTGTAGTCCTCCCCCATTGCAGGACATTCAGGCTTTTAGAAGACGTATGCTCACACCAGAAGATCATTTTTTTGGATAGGCATGAAAAAGGACATCCTCACTTTTGTAGCAGAATGCGATGTCTGTCAACGCCACAAAGGGGAGACTGTCAAAGCACCAGGCACATTACAACCATTGCCCATCTCGGCAGCAATATGGATGGAGGTTTCTATGGATTTCGTTACAGGTCTTCCAAAGTTAGGAAACAAGTCAGTCATCATGGTGGTTGTGCACAGACTTTTGAAGTATGCTCATTTCTACGCCCCACCCCACCCGTTTACACCAACTTTGGTCGCTCAATCTTTCATGGATCAGATCTTCAAATTGCATGGCATGCCCACTTCTATTGTGTTCGATCGCGACCCGATCTTCACCAGTAATTTTTGGCGGGAACTCTTCAGGCTACAAGGCACCCAACTAAAACTCAGTACTTCTTATCATCCACAAACGGATGGTCAAACGGAAGCCGTCAACAAATGTTTGGAAACCTACCTTAGCTGTTTCACTTCAGAAAAGCAACATCTTTGGGTACAATGGTTACCTCTGGCTAAATGGTGGTATAACACCAACTATCATGCCACCACCAAAATGACTCCCTATGAAGTAGTATATGGTCAACTCCATCCTTCCCCTACTTCTTATATCAAAGGGGGCTCAAAGGTACAAGCAGTGGATCAAATCCTACAAAACCGCGCAACCATGCTCACCCATCTTAGAGAGAATCTTCATCAAGCTCAAAACTGCATGAAGCAACAGCTAGACCAGCATCACTCAGAGCGCCAATTTCAAAAAGGGGATCAGGTCTTTTTTAGGCTACAGCCATATAAGAAAACATCACTCAAAGACAAGGGTTGTCAGAAACCATCTCCAAAATTCTATGGACCATATCAAGTACTCAGTGCATTGGAGAAGTAGCCTACAAGCTGGCTTTGCCACCTACTGCAAAAATCCATCCAGTTTTCCATGTCTCATGCCTCAAGAAAGTGATTGGGAACAATTGCAGAATTCAAACCAGTCTACCTAAATTGGACGAGGAAGGGTCAATCTGGCTCCAACCTAAACAGGTCCTAGACACACGAGAAAGGCATCTGTGTGGCCGCATGATTAGGGAAGTTCTTGTCAAGTGGAAAGACACCTCTCCGGAAGATGCAACTTGGGAACCAACCACTATTCCTCAACAGTTTTCACAGCTTCAGCCTTGACGACAAGGCTATTCTTAAGGGGGAGGGCATGTTAGGGTCCCACCCTAACCCGTTATTTATGTAGTGGGATCAAGTCACAATAAAGAGTCAATAAAGCCCATATTAATAATTGTAAGTGGTTAACCCGCAATTAATGATGGGACCACAGTTAGTTGCAAATGGGCCATGGTATTAGATAGATGGTATTAATAAAACCCATGGTATTGATCCATGGTATTTCATGTATGAGTCATATATAAAGGATAGAGACTCCCTGCGAGGAGCATCATGTCTTATTTTTGTATCGAGCTCTGCTCTATTGGAAGTTGCCCCCTCGAAGAGGCCAGTGTACATCGCTTTCTAAATAATAAAATATTTGTTGTTGTCTCTCACTATTCTATGTTCTGGGTATCTTTCTTCGCATATTCTGTATTTGGGTATCTTTTGTAGGTTAAGCTCATAACAAGCCCAAGAAAGGCAGGTGCCCTAAAACAATGGATAAAGACATCAACCTAGCACTGGGTGAGGACATTTCGATGGGCGAAGTTGCAGAGATTGCAAAGAAGGTTCTGGTCGGTCGTGTGCATGGCAGAAACTACTCTGTTGAACGTCTTCGGCTCTGGACCACTGAGATCTGGGGCTCCTTGCTAAAAGAACTGCCCATCATTAGGGTTCTGGCTCGAGGGTGGTTTTCCCTGCATTTCCATAGGGAGGAATACACAGACTGGATCTTATCCCAGTTTTGGCACATAGAGCTTGCTCCGGTCCTGCTCAAAAGATGGGATCCACTCTTTGATCCAGAGAGGGAACAACTGGGAGCTGGGTCGATCTAGGTTCGCTTTCCAGGCCTTCCGATGCAGTTATGGACCCCTGTTGTCTTCAAGCGCATTGGAGATGCCCTGGGCACATACCTGGAACACGACCAATCCTTTGAAAAGACAGGAATCATGACTATGGCGCGTATCCTGGTGCATCTGGATATGAGGGAGGGGCTAGAGGAAAAGATAACCCTCCATTGGAGACATTTCTCACAGCGTCAAAACCTGGACTATGAAGGAGTACCCTTTCATTGTAGAAGATGCCATAAGGTCGGCCACCTCTACAAGGACTGTCCTCTGCTCACTCCTACTCCTCAGGCAGCCTCTAGGGGAACGAAGCATCGCCAGCTGGAAGACCCGATTGTGGATGAGAAGCCCACAAGTCTAGATCACTCAAAGGGTGTGGATGGAGTCACTGCTCAGCAAACCAGTGCTCCACAGATACCACCTACATCCCCTCCACTGACTCGATCCCAGTTTGCTGCAGAGGCTGCTCCTACAATGGGTAATGCTTCTTTCCCCTCTCCCTCTGCTCTATTTTTTAATCATATTAATGCTTCTCTGGCTCATTCTGCATCCCTCACAAGCATGATTACCCCCATCAACTGTTCGCTCGAGCCCCTCCCCCCCATTTTTTCTACCACCCCACCAACGGTACATGAACAGAGCCACCTCCACCACCCCCCTCACTCCCCTTCTGCCTCGGGCTCACACTCCTATAACCTCTACTCTCGTCAACTGACTAACCCTAATCTGCTAGGTTTGGGCATCCCTCCCCCTCCATCAAGCTCAAACCCACCAGGGGAAGACCTACAAAGATCTCCAAAGCCATCAAATATACGGGGGCAGATGTGGCCCAGGGGCACCAGAACACCATTGAAAGGGCACTTAGAGCATCTGACACCCTTGGCTCTGTTCCCTGATGAAGTGGCTTTCTTACAACTGTAGGGGGTTGGCCAGCCCTTCCAAAAAACTAGCCCTAAAGCGACTCCTGCAATGTATACCCTGTGACATGATCCTTTTACAGGAAACCCTGGGGCCATCGAAACAGATTATTAGGACCCTTCAAGCCATATTACCCGGCTGGCACTTCCAAGCTCTAGATGCAACAAGAAGATCTGGGGCCTAGCCATTGGGATAAATCCCCTTTCTATAAGGGTGATCTCTTCTTGGGGTGGCCAGGGTTTCCTGGGCATGGACTTTTTCTCGGTTGAATTAGGCAAACAACTTCGTATCTTTAATATCTATGCTCCAAATCAAAACAGGTTGGCCTTCTAGCAAACCTTGCTAGAAAACCCCTTGATCAGCAAATCCACAATTATAGGGGGTGACCTGAACTTCTCCATTGGACATGAGGAATCCTGGGGGCACCACTCATAGCTGGACCCTCTCTCTGATCAGCTGAGCTCCCTCCTGGATCAATATGGACTCATAGATGTTCCCATGAACAAGAAGATGCCAACATGGCATAATAGATGGACCGAAGAAGCTACCCTTGGTCGAAGGCTTGACAGATACCTTATTCAGGAAGACCTCCTCCAGTCCCTCTCCATCTACAGGCAATGGGTGGGTTCGGGGGGCATTTTGGATCACTCCCCCATATACCTGGAAGTGGCTGGCTCATCCAGAAAACCTAGGGTGCCATTCAAATTTAACTCCACCTGGTTAAAGGACCCCGACTACATCAAGATGGTTTCAGAGTTTTGGCAAGCTCAGCCCCCACTCATGGACTAGAGGAAGGCTGTTGGGTTCTGTAGCAACCTAAAACAGCTAAAGATATTAACCATTGAGTGGGCTAAAAGGAAAAAGGCTAGAGATGATCACACCCTAGCTGACATCGAAGCTCAGTTGGCCTCCCTCACGGATGAAAGTGGGCATGGTTACATATCCATCGAAGCTAAGTTACATCTAGTTGATCTGGAGGCATAGAGATCTAAGATCCTTCTTGACCGAGAAGAAACATGGAGACTCAGAAGTAGGGAATCTGGCTTCAAGCGGGGGATGGCAACACAAAGTTATTTCATAAATATGCAAATGGAAGGAAAGCCAACAATACCATCTGGTAGATGCCCTCGGACCTGGATCAGATTGCCACCACTCACCCACAGCTCGCCCATTTGGGTATCTCACACTTCAAGCAGCTTTTCAAAGCCCCACAGGGAACATCCATTGCTGAAATCATTAGCATTGCAGGCCATTTCCCTGGCTTTGTGGAACCCGAAGGGATGGAGGACCTTATAAAACCAGTTTCCATGGGGGAATTAGAAAGCACTCTCAAGTGGTTCAAGAAGGACAAAAGTCTGGGACTAGATGGATGGTTAGTGGAATTCTTCATTGCATTCTTTGACATCATTGGACCAGACCTACTGGGGGTGGTGGAAGAAAGTTGGACCCTAGGCTGCATACACACTCCCATCAACTCTACCTTCATTGCCCTTATCCCCAAATCAGACTCCCCGATATCCTTCAATGACTTTCTCCCTATATCCCTCTGTAACTATCTCTACAAAATTATTGCAAAGATTATAGAAAATCGCATCGAGCCAATCCTATCTGAACATATCTCTTAGGAGAAATTTGCTTTCCTACAAAATAGACAAATCCATGAAGCCATTGGATCTGCCCAAGAGACCCTCCACTCCATCAAGCTGAAGAATCTGAAAGGGGTGTCACTCAAAATTGACCTCTCAAAGGCATTTGACAAGGTTAGTTGGTTTACTTAAGAACAATACTCATCCATATGGGGTTCCCACTGGGTTTTATTAGATGGATTATGGGGTGTATCACTTCAGTTTCCTTTGCTATCCTAATAAACGGTTTTTTCTCCCATACCTTTCAAGCAGAGAGGGGAATTAGGCAGAGCTGCCCCTTATCCCCCTTACTTTTCGTTCTGGTTAGGGAAGGCCTGAGTAGACTGATTGCGACAGAGAAGAGAGCTAGGCGACTCTGTGGCCTCAACATCACGGAACAGTGCCTTATAACACATCTACTTTTTGTTGATGATATTCTCATATTCCTTGATGGGGGAATACAGGACATCATCACCCTCATAGAGATATTGAAACTTTTCAGTGTAGCTACAGGAATGGAAATAAATGGGGAAAAATCTACTATATCTTTCTCTAATTGTACACAACAAGAATCTCAGCTAGCTCTACAAAAATTCCCCTTCCAAACCTTGGCACTGAAGGATGGACTGAAGTACTTGGGATTCAGAATTAAATCAGATAGTTATAAAATTGCAGATTGGACCTATTTGATTGCAAAGGTGGAAAAAAGATTAAACATTTGGAGCCATCGCTTACTTTCTAGAGCTAGAAGACTGGTTCTCATAAAAGCAGTGTTGGAAACAACCCCAGTCTACTGGATGTCCTTGGCCTAGATCCCCTAGGGGATATTACATAGGATATAACATGTCTATAGTCATTTCCTTTGGAAGCGACATAAAGAAGGAAAGCCTTTTGCATGTGTCAAATGGTGCAAGATCACTACTCCTAAAAAATGGGATGGTTGGGGTTTAAAGCATCTCCCTGCTTTTGCACAGGATTTGGCTTTAAAGCTAGGCTGGCTTCTCCTAAAGCACAAAAGCCTTTGGTCGGAAGTGGTCACCCACAAATACATTTGGCTAAGCACTGCCTTGGACTGGCTAAGACGACCCTCATGGAACAGGAAGGGCATATCAGTCATCTTGAGGGCTGTAATAAACACTCTTCCCATCATTAATAGAAGCCTCACTTGGAGGATTGGAAATCGAGAGTCAGTCTAGATAGGGCTCGATCCATGGATTGGCAACAGAAATTCCTATCAGCTTCCACCAGATCTTATTACCTTGCTGAACCTCATTGGTGTTCACTTCATCACACATCTCGAGGACCCTCACAATACATCCATCTTCTAGCAAGCTTGGCATACAGGGGAGGAATGGGACATCTCGGAACATTGGCAAAGACAGTGGAGAAAATATTTGCAGACATTAATAGAATCCCATGTGTGCCTGAGAGACGAGGAGGATGAATTGATCTGGGGTTATTCAAAGAAAGGACACTACTCCCCTAAGGAAGGGTATGAAATCATACATGCTGGTCACAAGCCGGACAGTCTGAAGAGCTGGTGGAGTCATCTTTGGAAGTTAAAAGCCCCTCCACGCACCAAATTACTGATGTGGAATATTATAATGGATAAAACCCCTACAAGAGAAAACCTCAGGAAACGGGCATTCCCAGGCCCGACTTGGTGTGTACTTTGTCAGGCAGAGGAGGAATCGAACCACCATTTATTCCTCTCTTGCCCCACAACCCAGCAACTCTGGACTCTGGTCTGGCACACACTAAGAATTCTGCATTCCTGGAGTGGTGACAATATCCCTACTGCCTGGGAAAGGTGGTGGGAAATAGCAGCTGAGCCAAGAGCTAGGAACCTCCCGCTTATGGTCTGCTGGCACATTTGGATGTGTCGCAATAGCATAATTTTTAGGGGTCGGAATATAGTTTGGACACTGATTCCTCCAAAAGGTTGGAATATAGTCTGGACATTGATTCCTCCAAAAATCTGTATGAGTTATGGGGAGATCCTGACAGAAGAACAAGCTTTTAGGCCCTGGAACATCACATAGGAGTTGATCGACAAAGAATTCTCGTGGGCCTATTTTGACGGTGTTGCACAAGCACAGGGATGTGGTGGAGGCATAATCCTTTATCTGTCTGATACACATTACTTTCACATTTGCGTGGGGTTGGGTGAGGGCACAAATAATTATGCAGAGCTGATTACACTCTGACATCTTTTATCCTTTGCAATACACAAGCAATGCAGACACATCCAAATTTTTTGAGACTCCAAAATAGTCATAAACTGGTTCAACAACACAACAACATGCCATGCATATACACTCAGAACTATTTTGGATGACATTATTTTTCTCAAAACGCATTTTGTACATATCTCATGCACTCATATTTACAAGGAGCGTAATGAAGATGTGGACAAGCTATCGAAAGAGGCAATGCATCGTCCTCGAGGAGAATGGATGATCACAAAGCACTCACCTGAGTGGACCTATCGGTTCTTCCACAGACCATATATGGATCAGGAACTATAGAGGGCAGACAGGCCCTAATACCAATAGTTTTTTTGTTACTTCTTGTTTTATCATATTTTGGCAATAGAACAGCAATCACCATTGGTGAAATTTTGAAATATGTAATTATTTTGTATATGAACAACAGCCATGAGTACACCCAACACAGGGCCATTTTGTATAAATTTATAGTCTTTTGGTTTTCTTACAAACTCTACACAGTTGACTACGGTCACAGTATTTGCATATGCTTATGGCATTTACAACATGTAATTTTCAACAAAATAATGGACATTATGATATTTTCTCCCTGGAAGAAAAATGTCTCTTTAACTAAGTATATCTTTTCAAAAAGTTTATATATCTAAAATGATGCCAAATGGTGTAAATTAGATAAAGCCCAATGTCATTAAGTCTAAACTTTCCCGGTGAGATCCATAACTTTTTTGTTTCTTTTGGAAAATTATACAGTTTTTTTAATTCTATTACTTAATGATTATTTGTTTCTTAGGCCATATCAACATATAATATTGTTTTTTATCTCAATATTGGATATAGGCAATACATTTCCTGTCATTATTAATGATTGTCTAAGTGTTTGAATCATCTAAAATTTCAATAAATAAATTATACTTATCTTATATGAATTTTTGAGAATTATGTTTATATATAAAATTTTAACTATAAAAAATTTAAAAATATAAATTAAATTTAAAAAAATTTAGAAAATTTTAAATTTTTTATTAAAATGCTATTACTCTCAAATCATATTATATTATATTATTATATATATATATATATTATATATATATATATATATTATATATAATAATCTTATGAAAA
The DNA here is from genome assembly GCA_031772625.1 of Pinus tabuliformis. Classification (NCBI taxonomy): domain Eukaryota; kingdom Viridiplantae; phylum Streptophyta; class Pinopsida; order Pinales; family Pinaceae; genus Pinus; species Pinus tabuliformis. The sequence continues at coordinate 724,292,936 of CM062817.1, forward strand.
AACTTATTTATAATTCCATGATCTAGCTCTGGATTGTCCATAATCCATTTAATAGTTTACATAGTTGCTAAGTTGCGTAAATATTACCTCTTACTAATTTCTTAAGCATCAAGTTAAATGGATATTTCTCTTCTCGGAATAGCCGGATGCTATAGAGTAGGCTCCATCTTTAAAGATTGATTGTATTTCTCCCTATTTTGGACTACTGTTTAACCATATAACTAAATATATTAGTGTAATTTGTCTTGTTTGAGGCTTTGTGTACTTCTCATATATTAATATCGTCTATCATGAATTTCTTTAATTGATTTGAAAATATATATTTTGGGGCGACATAAAATAAGCTCATATCAACTCATGGTAATCCAAAGCAGGAACTAAGGCTTAATTCAATTATTGGAAATAATTATATAATAACACTTGTGTTTCTTAGCTTTTAATTTTTTATATAATAGTTTAACTGTAAAATAAATTTACCTTAAAAGATAAGGTATCAAGTCAAGAGGAATATTTGAACTTTACTGGTGAATATGGGTGAATTTATGCCATATTTATAAGTCAAAATGAAGGTTTATTACGACGGGAGGATGGTAATATTTGCTAGTGGAATATTTGATTTGAAATAAAAATAAAAAAATTAATTTCACAGTATGTATTAATTTAATAATCAATTACTAAAAATATAATTAAACAAATTATATTTAGAAAATAGTAATTTAACCTTTTAAAACACTACTTGTATTAATTTAATAATTAATTAATAAAAATATAATTAAACAAATTATATTTAAAAATAGTAATTTAATGTTTTGAATTTTTTAAAACACTACTAAATAGGATAATTTTGAATTTTTTTAGAACATTATTAGAGATATAGGATAAAGTTGGGAAGTTGTAGCTTACATACTGAAATTAATGAGGTCTTATATTTGTCAAACTAGAAAACTTATTAATAAAAATATAATTAAACAAATTATATTTAAAAATGGTAATTTAATGTTTTGAATTCTTTTAAAACAGTACTAAAGATAATAGGATAATTTTGAATTCTTTTAAAACATTACTAGAGATATAGGATAAAGTTGAGAAGTTGTAGTTTGCACACTGAAATTAGTGAGGGTCTTATATCTGTCAAACTAGAAACTTATTTGGTGATATTAGAATATAAATGTATATACGAGTATTGATCTTTTGACGTTTTTCTCCCAAATTAAATACAATGCATTTGATGGATGGTTTTTTATTAATATAATGGGTCTTTTTATTTTGAAATTTGATCAAAACTTTCTATTGATATTCAGTGGAAAAATAGATTATGACCGAGTCTCAAACTAATGCAATCATTACACATTGAAGTGAAGGTCCTTTCAAATTGAATGTCGAATATTTCATATATCATGGGAGGACTGCCATATTTAATGTAAATGACCTATGAATTTGATAGTGACAATGAGTTTTCCTTGGGGTCATTTGTCCTTAAATGAAAATTTTGAAATCCTCTCGAAACTTTCTTTTTTTTCCTTCTTTCTTGGAATGTTACTACTCAAGATATAGCTAAAGAATGTCCAAAACAATCATCACTGTCTTCTGGTGCATAATGGAAGTTCAAAGTCTGTAAATTTTTTGAACTGTTTTATATTACTCTTTTTTTAGAGGAAAAAAACTAAACTAAATTTTATTAAGGAAAAATACCAATTACATTTGTTTGTGATTTTGCAGTTTTTTCCAGATCCAAAAACTAAGAAAAGTCACAATGGCTCGGAATACATGTTCTTGGTACCACCCCACATACATATGGAGAGTTCATCTACCAAAAAGAAAAATAGAGAAAAAAACAACTAAATGGATTAGGGAGATAAACAACAACAAAAGGAAACTGCATATGATCTAAAAATTTAAATGTACAGTAAACCAACTATAGAAGGGTAGTGTGCCCCTCCTCCCTAGCCACTCAATCAGAAACAAAACTAAATAACATATATCCTTCATCATCATGCAATCTTCTTTTTAACAGGGATTCGACCATCATGTTCGATTCCCTAAATATATGTAGAATGTCAAAACTCATAAAGGTCTTTATGAGAGCATCAGTATGTTCTTGCCAACCCCCGAGATGTGGAGGGTCAAAAGTTGTATTTCCGAAAATGCCATCTATGATCATCTTAGAATCTCTGTAGACATGGATGCTCTGGATCTTCCTTTCATTTGCAAACAAGAGAAGACCCCAAAGAGCCACCATCTCCACCCTGGAGTTTGTGCCTAAACCCCCACACCAATGCAGATTATAGTGAGAGTTACCAATAATGCATAGCCAAGATCCACAACCACATCTCCCTAGTTATGCTACACCATCAAAAACTGTCTCCCACATGTTTATCTAAGGGTGCAAAAATCTCCCCGATAAGTCCTTTGTAATTATCATTTGTGGTTCCATATACTCCAGCCAAAGAGATTTTTTAGAGAAGGTCCTATAAACACTAAAAGGAATTCCCCAAAAAATGAGATGATTCGGGCCTTCCATATTTCCTAGATTACAAACAACAAGATGCACTTGTGTACACCATGTCCATCCAAACTACTTGTGTACACCATGTCCATCCAAACCCCACCGCAAACATTGCTCAATATAAATGAAATTTAGGAAAGTAATTTTGAAAAAAGATAGAGTCATCTACCAAACCTGAAGTGTGATGCCGCAGGAAAGAAAAAAAAGCACAACAATTTCAATACCACCACCACATAAGGGACAATATCCTGGGTCCTAAAAACCACGTTTTCACAAATTATCCTACGTTAAAATCTTGTTTTTCCACACCAGGCACGAGAACAAAGTGATTTTCAAAGGGGCAAGCATTTTCCATATAGCCTTGAACCACGACGACATCGTAGATTCCATTGTAAGGTGCATAAGATGTTTATATTTCTCCACAACCACCACAACACCTTTCCGAAGAGGCCCATCACATGAACGGTAATCACCTCTCCCATTTCTGCATAAACCAACACTTTTTATTGGTTTGACATAGTTATTCCAATCCACAACCATATGCCGAGTCAATTCAATATGTGACACCTCTTTAAAAGTTTTAATAAATAATATTATGAAATAATTTTAAAAATAATAAATAAAAATCTTAAAGGTTACAATTCAAATAATGTTTTGATAATTTTGAATGTTTTTTTTTTACTTTAGGTATTTTCTAATATTCCAAAGTTTATAAGAAGTTGTGAGAGTAATTGTTAGAAAAGTAATTCTAACAAAATATCAAAATTGAAGATTATAAAATAGTTAAAAATGGATTTACAATTTTTTTGAAATTTGAAATTTAATTTTTGAAGATTTTGAAAGAAAAATGGAATTTTAAAAGAAGATTAAAAATGTAAAATATGAAAATAGATTTTTTATAAAAATATGAAAACATATTTTACAGATTTATTTGAACTAAGAGTAATAAAAAATCCAAGCATAAAATAGTCATATTTATTGAAAAAAGGTTAAAAACTTATAAAATCATTAAAGTGCACTTTACTAGCCATTATATGTTTATAAGGAGGGTTCCTAAAATTTAGAATTTTGGATAAACCATTAAGAGCTAAAAAAATAATAATGCAGTTAAAGACCATGTTCAATGTCTAGAAAAGACATTGTTGAATCGATAATATTAGACAATAAAGACATTAATGATACCATGATAAAAGTGATTTCACTTTTTAAGTGGTCTTCCATAAAGTTTAAGTTTGATAATGGACACTTTTCAAATTATGCCCTCTTCAATCATTCACTAATTGATTTAAAACATAAATCTAAATATAGTTAGTTCGTTATAATGTGATACAAAGATTTATGTTATATATATATATATATATATATAATCATAGGGCTCATTTGATTAAGTTTTTTTGGTTTTTTTAATATTTGTTTTGGACCAATATCTCAAATTCTCATTAGCTTTCTATAATGCTCATGAGCATTGATAACCTTGATGAAATCGCGCATTATCACAAAAATTGGCCCATTACCAATGCCAATACATAGCCTTAGAAGATACATATATGCATTCCCTTACAATATGTTGTGCTTCTTACCTCATGCTTGCTTTATATTTTAGTTAATTATGAATAAATGAGAGACGAAAGAACTTCATTAAATAGATGGGGATGATAATTGTCTATGAAAATTAATTAGCTAAGTATGGTTAGTAAAAGTATCCATTAGAAATGTTTTGGTAAATAGTTGTTTGGGTTCCCTCCATGGGATAAAATAATGTATTATTCTCCATTAGTGAATACTCTAAAAAAATTAGACATTCATCCCCAATCAACTTGAGTCTTAGCTTTCAAGGGGTCAGACACCTATGAGGATTTATTTTCAAACACTAAATGAATTGTTGAAGTAATTTGATAAATATACAATAAAATTGTGTCTCTCATAGTCATTAATTAATCAACATTTTAATGGATATTGCAAGGATTTATTAGATGCACCATGACTTTATATGTTCAAAAAATGATACTAAAATAAAATATTTGAATCGATAATATAAGATGAAACATCTTCCCAAAATATATAAAGAAATTATTCAAAATGAAAAAGGGGAAAATCCTATTATAAGAAAACAATAGAACTAAATAAATATCAATTGAATTAAATTAAAACTAAAACTATAAAATGACAATAATTTAAAGAAAATACCACAAAGTAAAAAAATTATATTTTTTATTTTTATTTTGGGTAGATATAGTCAATGAAAGCAACTTTTCAAGATTTAGCTATTTAAAAGGAATATATATATCCCCCTCCATATTTAGTATTGAATAAGTGTCAAGACCAACTTTTTTAACTACTATAAATACGCTTGTGATATTTTTAGAGATAGAATTTGTGAGATGGCTTGAAATGTCTAATGTTTTAGGTGGACACTCCACACATTAACACAAGAAGATTTGGAATAAATGTGTTAAAAGAGTGGTGTCAAGTTAAATTTAAAAGGAAACAATTTTTTAAACCATTGAGGGGTGAAATAAATTAATGGACTCATAATTATTGAAATTTCATGTGTTTCCTTTACATTCATTCAATTTATATCATTTAAAATTAAGGTATCTAATATGGAATTGGAAGTCTTTATCTCCTTAGGAATGTTTTTCAAACCCATGTCAAACCAACTTCTAACAATCTCTTGAATATCAAAAAAAATTATTTGGCGTTTTGTATTTCTTCTTTCAACTTTAACAAAGTTTTAATTTGATTTCGAAGGGATGGATAACTTACTCTTGTGAAGATTAAGATAGCTATAGGAAAGAGAGAAAAATATTAAAAGTTGGGATTCCCCCTTATCTTCAACTAGGTAATGAGGGGAAGTTATTAATGTAGCATTAGGAGAAACTTAGTGTACCCATTGGGCATTGGGTAAAGAATTGAGATAGTTCCTATGATGTTTAGTGTGTACTTTCTTTAGAATGTAAATTAAGTTATTATTTGTTGATTCAACTACATTATTACCTCATGGAAAATAATTTGATGAAAGTCGAGAAGTGATTCCATTTTCCAAACCAAATTCAACCAAGTTTAATGACGAAAAGTAGGAAGCATTATAATAAATAGTACCAAAGGATGGTGAAATTGTTAGAACATTAATCACCCATGATTGTATGATGGTGATAGTCGGCAGCGATTCAGAAAGTCATTAATGCCAGTTAGTGAGAGTCAGTGATAGTCGGCAGAATTAGATAGAAATTTAATTATCATCTGTAAAGCCTCTCTAAATTTACCAGCTGAATTGTATAAATATCTGTGTTTTGTAATGAAATAACAAGCTCTTTTGTGAGTCTTCATTGTTTTTGTCATGGTATCAGAGTAGGTGAGCTGTGGGAGAGGCAGTCTTGTGTTGTTCAATAGAGGGTTGTGTGTACTTGTTTAGGAGGAGAGAGGCCACCTAGCGAGTCATCATAGTTTGTGAGAGCTCGGTGGTGTGAAGAGCCATTGAAGAGTTGTTCCTTCGCTTTTGATTTTGATGTGTATTTGAAACATTTGAAGACAATGTTGGCCGATTAGTTGTTTGAAGCCAATGGTCAACTCTACAGATCTGAGAGAGTTGAGAACTAATATGTCACCAAGAGACAGAAAATAAAGAACCATGACGGCACTAGTCAGGTTGTCCCTGTGGTGTATTGTTTTTGGAGATTTGTGGGTGGAACTATTGTGTCGAGCGCAATGAGGAGTTGGTGGTCTGCAACCTGGATGTTGAGCACAATGTGTGGATTAGAGAGCCCTTGTTATTCGCTGATTGAAGTTGCGTTTGACCTATGAAGAGAAGTTGGCAATGGTCTATAAGAACCTGTGCAGTGGTGAAGAGTTATTGCACATCGGCAACGATGAATTGTTGACTTGGCTTTGTGAGGAGGATTCAGTTAGAGATGGTGTAGATGTTGAGTAAGTTTTTGTAGTTGTTACCTGTGTGGAATAGATCTATGGGCAAGGCGCATGAGTCGAGTGTATGCACGTATGTGGAGCGTTCTTGAGGAGCGTTGAACTGTTGGTCGAGGTAATAGGTGTAAAAGTGGATCGATCTCAGCTACAACCTGTGACTAGTGCATGTGTAGTAGAGTTAGCATTGATGCCCCATTTCAGAGAAAGTGTAAATGTCTTTATGCCTACGTCCAATTTGAAGTCGAGTTTGTCAGTGCTCAATCCCGAGAGGAGAAGATAAATGTTAAATATTTTTTGTGTAAAGTTGTGGCTTCCACCGTGTGTGGAGAGTCCCGTAGAAGGTCACTGGTCTAACTAGAGGACAATGAGTGGAATAATGTTTGATAGTGACCTTTTTGATGATGCATTTTTAGAGAGCCCATTTGGAAGTATTTTTGGGCATGGTAATATTTTTTATTCATGTAGTATTTTTGAGTCACAATAATTATTAGATCAACAGAATGATTTTATTAATGACCATAAATATCTAGAGCTGGAGTCCATTCCACATGAGAGAAAAACTTACTTGTCCCTGAACCCAATTGCTTATAATTTGATTGGATCCGCTTCTAAGATGGTTGCGACAGTGGAGGATAAGACCATGGATGTTGTTTAGAAGCCGCACATGTTCGAAGATTAGTGCATTTTGGTGCTCCTCATAGAAAGTGGCGAGAGCATGAATTAGATTACCTTGTTCAGGATACTGCCTTGCATCCCAATTTGGAGGAGGTTGCTAATGTTAAGTACATAAGCAAAGAGCAGTTAAAGGAGCTCATAAGGAAATGAGAAAGGTGAAGATGAAATTGCACCAGCAAATGAACAAGCATGGACCCTTTATCAAGAAGGAAAAAATGAAATGTTTTTTTGTAAGCTTAGTTGAGACTTAGACAAATTAATGTTTAGGTCTTCGTGATTAAGGGGAGGTGTTAGAACATTAATCATGCCTAATCATATGATGGCGATAGTCGACAACAAGTCGGTGAGTCATCAATGTCAGTCAGCGAGTGTCGACGATAGTCAGCGGAATTAGACAGAAATTTAATGATCGTCTGTAAAACCTCTCTAGATTTACCAGATGGGTTTTGTATAAATATCTGCATTTTGTAATGAAATAACAAGCTCTTTAATAGAGTCTTCAAGTTTCTGTCAGAAACTAGTAAACAAGTGCTATTTTGAGAATTGGATCACATTCATTCACTTTTATGAGTGTTATTACTTCTAACCATCTAGTGAAGCTATATGAATACTTAATATGTATTTATGTGGACTTTAAGAATTAAGATTAATCTCTCCAATAATATCACGTGTAGACATAAGCTTCAATGGTCTTATTTTCCTTCTATGTAAGTAGTTCGTGCTAGATCTATTTTATAGATGATGTTTGAGATAAATGTGCCCTGAATTTATATTTGTTGGAATTTAAGATACATTATTGGCATATATAGAAACTTAATTTTCTCAACCTTCTTCTTTCGTCCTAACTTGATCTTGGTGTTTAGCTTCCAATTTATGAAATTGACTATTTTAGTTCACCTAAATTTAGTTTCACACTCTTAACTAGAAATTATTTAATTTCTTTTTTCTTTCACTAAGTTCTTTTTTTAAGAAGATTAATGTAAATCATGCATTGAAGATATAGAGTTTGATGTTTTTGATGACATTAATTACAATATATGGTTTCTTGTCAATTGTTGGATAATTCAATTCAATTCCTTGTAAACATGTGTTCATAAATGAAATCAAGCATTCACCTTGTTCTTTATTCCTCTGTGTCATAATAGATGACAAATAATGTGATTATAAAAGAAATCAAGTATTCATCTTGTTTTTTTTTTTTTTATCATATAGATGCCAAAGAATGATATGATGCAAAGTTATATCGAAGAATTATTTGTTGAAATTAAGATTAGGTAATGTGACAATATTAATAATACTATAGTAGTCTTGATGTTTTCAAATTTATATTTTTTCATTTGCATGTATTTAGAAATAACACCTTTCTTTATAACTTTTTATAATGATTTAACTATTTATATAAAGTAAGAAAAAGATATCCCAAGAAAATTGACGTTTCTATGAAATTATCATTATATAGAAGAGAAATTTGAGAAATAATTGTGGTTCACTTGAATTTTAATGTCCTAACACTTTACTTTCTATGAGAGCAAATATTCTTTTCTTTACATTCAAAATATCTGTACCTTTTAAAGTTTGTCTCCAATACGTAAAGTGGTTTACATTTTTTGGGACTATATTGTGATATTATTCAAATAAATTATTATAGTTTAATTAAACAATCATTAGGAAGTGATATTCATAAACAATTATTGGGAAGGCATATTGATAATTTGTTGGAAGGTGGCACTATATTTATACGGTTTGAGTGGTTGTAATGGTTAAGAACATGTGTTCTCTTTTAAAAGGTCATAGGATCAAAACCAGAGAGATAGTGTATATATGCCTTTATAAACTTAACAGTCAAATTAAAATCTCATACACTAATTTATTATTATAATTTTTATCCTTTAATTAAAAGAAATAATTATCTTTATAGTAAAATCTATCTATTTCTCTCCCTGAAACCTGAAACCATTTTTGCTGCACAATATGAATGACAAACCTGAAAAATACACTTGCCTTTTGTACCAATGACTACAAAGTTGGCTCTCATTCATATATATATAACATGTTGGGCAATCTTCCTGTCGAAAGTCCTCACAATTCCAAGTGAAAATATGTTCAGACTATTTGAATAATCTATAGTAAACTTGCTTCTCTGCTTTCATAGTGTTTAAATTAACATTTTATTTTAAAGTAGTTTAAAGTTACCACTCACCGAACGAATTGGATGCCCTGTTTTGGAAGACGGGATTTGACTTCCTTCCACACGACCGATGGATGTTGTTTTCTGTATGAATTGGATGTCCTGTTTTGAAAGACGGGATTTGACTTCCTTCCACACGACCGACGGATGTTGTTTTCTGTATGAACTTAGGAAAGCATTCCTTCAACATACAGTCGGGGCCGGGCTCGGGAGGTACTGTAACATTTGGAGTTGTGGCGTAGACATCATTGCCACCATAGAGGGAACATTTAGTGATCGAACAGGATCCTGAATGTTCCTTATCCTCGAACCCATGACCTCGACGCCCTCGGATCCCTCGTCCTTGTAAAATCCCCATTCGCTTCTCAGCTTCCAAGTTCCTGCCCATTTGCCCTCTGCTCTTCTCCTTACACTGCCCTCTCCCCTTCCCCAGTCACCGGATCGAACCTCGTCCGTTGTTATCGCGTCGCCCTCCTTCAGGATTTTCACTCTGCGGCGACAAAGAGGAGACAGATCGCAGAGCCAGGGAGCAATACCGAGGATCTCTTCGAAATCCCGGCGGTCAGCAGTTCGAATCTTGCAGAATGAATGGCGGGGGAGTGCGTTGCGGAGCCTGTAAGTTTCTGAGAAGGAAATGCGTGAAAGATTGCGTGTTTGCTCCATACTTTCCCCATGATGAGGGCGCCGCTCATTTCGCCACAGTTCATAAAATTTTCGGGGCGAGCAATGGGTCGAAGCTTTTATTGCATATCCCTACACCCCAGCGCTGGGAGGCAGCTGATACCATATCGTACGAGGCACAGGCTCGAGTCCAAGATCCCGTCTAGGGCTGTGTTGCGCACATTTACGCCTTGCAGCAACATGTATATTAAATGTTCACTGCTCATTGTGAAACATATATTGTGTATGTATCAAAACCGTCTGCAGATCCCTTCTTTGATGTTCTTTTAAATTTGCAAACATCATTTCTGCAAGTATCTATTGTCTCAAGATATCTGTAATACAGATAAATTTATTACAGGTTGCGAGTTTGCAGGCAGAGCTTGCAATCGTGCACGCACAACTGGCGAGTCGCATGTCGTCCGAATGAGCATCGACCTCCGCGAATTTTCCTACCATGGCTTCTTCATCGTACAGTCAGTATCCACATCAGTTCTCTGCACACCTCTCCCTGCCATATCAACCAATCCCCCAGCCCTACAGCGCTCTCCTCTCTTGTGTCAGAGTTTCCCGGGTCTATGAGTGATGATTCGTCGCCACATATGGAGATCCTCCAAAGATGCAGAAGTCAAGAGGAAAATGGAGAAGATAGCGGAGATTTGCAAGATCATGTCCATACTCTTAGGATATTCCAATGTCTATATTATGGAATACAATTTTATTATAGAATATAATTTTTAAAATTTTAATTTATTTAAGAGCAGTGGGGATTTAATTTATATTTACAAATTAATATTGAGATTTATTTTCAAAATAGCTGTTATGTTTTTTTATTTAGTGTTTTTAATTAAATTGATTAATTAAAAAATATATTATATTAATTAGTGAGTTATATTTAAACTACAATATTGTAAGTTTATTTATTATAGTAGAGCGGGGTAATTTTTTATGGTTATAAGCGTATTTATTTTGAGTTAGGGCTTCCAAATCTTAATTAAATTATCAATATATATTAGATTGGATGGATGGTGGGGATTTAACTTCCATGGAATATTCTAAAATATTCATAATATTAGAAGAAATTTTAATTTAATTATCAATATTTATTGGATGAATGGTGGGGATGTAACTTCCATGGAATATTATAGAATATAAATAATATTAGAAGAAATTTTAATTTAATTATCAATATTTATTGAATGGATGGTGGAGATTTAACTTCCATGGAATATTCTAGAATATTCATAGTATTAGAAGTTGAGATTTATCTTCAAAGTAATTATGCTCTTTTTGTCTTTTTCATTAAAACTGATTAATAAAAAAAATATTAAAAATGTTTACGGTAAAGTGGAAGTAAATCTCCATGGTTAAGAATTTTGTTCAATGTTTTTTTAAATGTATATATGTTTAAGCTATATATATAATTTAAAAAAAATGAGTTATAATTTAGTTACCTTTTATGATTTTGTTTTATTTTTTTAATTTTAACAATATGAGATGTATAATGATATAAATATTTGGATATTTATTATGGTTGATGTCTTTGCACATTATGGGCCATTTAATGTACATAACTTTAATAGTTTAAGTACTTTTATTCGATCTTTTTCAACAAAATGACTATAGTTCTTACAAAATACTTATTCATGGTTATAATTATAATGGGGAGTTTGACCTAGAAATAATCCATTCATTCATTTAAACAGTAGGGAGAATATTGTCACTCTCCTAATTTATCCATAATTTTTTTCATGACAACACCATGGTGTCCATTTATTTGTTTAATGCCTCTTCCCTTTCCACTAAGGAACATTAAAGTTACGGGAAGGAATGTAATAGTAATTTGGCTGATTTAATCACAATATTCAACTTTGGTACTCGAATTATCTTGGGCATAAGCAATGAGGGTTGAGTTATTTCGTTGGGTTGATTTCCTATTTAATACCTATACCTCCACTAGAGTTGAATTTTATTCATTCATGTCTATGTTTATATATGGAATACCTTGGAAATAACTTACAAGGCGTACCTCGCTACCATTGGCAATTGTGAGCGAACTGTGGGGTCCCACATCTTCACGGTGCAAGTGACCTCCATGTGATGTGTCAGAGGTTGGAAATTGTGATCGGTTGAGATGGGTTCATTCCATCTAAGGTTGGAGATTTCATATTGTAATCCTAACTCTCTTAATCATGTTTATCCCTTCCATCTGATTCCTTGTTGATGTATTTATCCCTTCCATCTGGCTCCTTGTTGATGTATTTATCCCTTCCATCTGGCTCCTTGTCGATTTTTTTTCCCTAAGGAGTGTCATACACCTACAACACTGCCAAGGAAGACAATATTGTGTTAGCTGTGGTGTATCCCTTTTGGGTTCCAGTGATGCATGGCAACATTTCCCTCTTGACATTCAACACCACTCAGGCAAGTGTAAACAAAGATTTTTTCTTACCTTTCCTATATTAGTTTTCTTAGCTATCTGTAGGTTTAATTTTAATTGTCTGCTTGGTGTATATCATCCATAGAGGTTCATGGAGGGCTATGAAGTTGAAGTCTGAAAATCGTTGGACAACTTATTTGTCACATGGAATTATTTTTTCGTTTGTCTCCCGAGGTGGCAGCCACCTGAGATTGGGTAATTTATTTATTCATTTTCCTTGGCTTTGTTTCTTGTTTCCATTTACAGATGAGTTACCCCTTGTTGCTGAGAAATATTTATCTAACAAGGTCATTCTCTATTTTTCCTTTCCAAGTTATACTTTCTCTCATCGACATAGGGAGGATCACCAAATTTGGAGAGCGGTTCTTTAACAGGTTAGAATAACCCTAGTGTGTGGAGGCGTTGTGAAAGAGTAAGCTAGTTGGAATCATTTTTTTCATTATAGATTTTGGGTAATGTTCTTCTAGACACTTGAGAAAACTCATAACATTCTTTGGGTTTTTTCAAATCCCTTTCGGTGTTACTAGATTTCAGATGGTTCTCTTGTTAGTATGGATACTTTGGTTTTATCCTTTTCAGGCATATTAACTTATATATATAACATACTTTCTTGGGCCTACTACAGAAAAATACCTACTAGGTTCCACTAATTAAAAAAATTCTTTTATTTATAGTTAAATTTCAATGGACTCACAGATAGGTGGAGTTAACCAATCATTACATGCACAGTCATCATCCAGGCAACTATACTCAAAATCTTAACTACTGAATACTAGCAAGATAATGAACCATATTTCACACTCTTATATTAGCCCTTAAGCTTAATCTCAACTTGGAGAAAGGGAACGAATCATGACATGCAACCATAAAACTCTGAGAAAACTCTTGCACGCATGAATGGATATTAATTTAAGTTTACTGTAGCTATCATGGCCATACATCATGATAATAGTCATGTACACATAATCAATATGTTATTGGCCAACCTTTCATTCACATGCATAACTAGCTAGAATTAGCCCAAGTGGAGGGAGTCATATTGACATGCAAACACAGATAATTGAACCATTGGTCATACCATGAGAAGCATTATTTCCGTAACTATTCTGCTTGGATAAGCATTACCAATTTAGGAAATTATAAGCATACTATATTCCTTTATTAAATGCAAGATGATCAAGTATATTTATATATGATCTCCTCATAAACAAAGTTAGTATTTACAACTACATATTATGCTTCCGCTATTAACTCTCCTCTTCAATGTAAAAGAGGTCACATGTATAAAACTGCAATCATTCTCATAAGAAAAACATTTATACAAGTAATCTATTTATGAATAATTGTCACATGAAAATTCTACCATGAATGGGTACTAGAACTGTTACCCACTGAATATGCTTCTACAATTAACTTCACATTGGAATGAAACATGCATAAGAAAATCTGTCATTCCCATAATAGAGATAAATTCAACCATTAGTATATCTGAGCTAAATTATTTAACCTCATAACAAGTAAGGATTAACATAAAACCCATACCATGCAAGTGAATCTCATCAGAATAGATGGAAACACCATTTAATCGATTAATACATAAACATATTTAATACACTTAAACATTCTTAGGGCAAAGAAACTTCAGAAATATTCTCATAGACAAACTAGAACTATAACAGAGAGAGAGAGAGAGTAAGAATCATCACACAAAACATTCCACGCATATGAAACAAACTAAAACCTCACTAGGAAAGGAGAGCACCACCAGCCAACCATGAATCACCTTTGATTCCCCCCGAACTGAGGTTCTTGCCAAGGATCAATTTTCCTCAATTGATCAATGCACTGGGTACTTAATACCCTCTTTCATGATTTAGTTTCCATCAGAGGCGTCCCACTTTTATGGATTTTTCCATTTGCCTAGGTCTTTTTTGGAAAATCTCGTCTTTATCTCCCACGAGACTTTTTCTCATTAAAGATTTCCTTTATCTCCCGCAAAGCTTTTATGTCCGATGGATCTTTATCTCCCATCCATTCGATGGATCTTCAATCCATCCAAACTTATCTAGAATCACATATACAAGCTTTATCATGAAAGATTCATCTCTATCGCATTCCTCAATGGGATTTGGCAAGAATCTCCTCTATCTTGGTGCTCCACCCTCAAAGTGATTTATTTTATTAATTTATTTGATAATACATTTTCTTTTCATATTACATATCACCCAACATTCCTCAGCTTAGTTTTAGAATAGTTTAACCCACAAAGGAGGATATCACACTTAGCTTTCCTCAGCTTAGGTTTATAATCATTTAACACACAAGGGAGGATATCACACCTATATTTAACTTAGCTTAGGTTTACAATAATTTAGCACATAAGGGAGGGGTGTCACATACTCCCCCCTTAAATTTTACACTGTCCTTAGTGTATCACTGCATCATGTCCTCGTTCACAGGTAGCTGGTTTATGAATCAACAGCTCTCATGGCTCTACCATCTGATTTAATTTTTCGAATGTACATTAGTCACAAGGAGTGCTCCTCTTCCATAGCTACATTGGTCACCAAGAGTGCTCCTCTTCCATAGCTGCATTGGTCACAAAGAGTGCTCCACTTCCATAGATACATCGGTCTCAAGGAGTGTTCTCCTTTCATAGCTACCTGTAACATTATTTTCAAATAATTTGTGTGAATTTATAGATGCAGAATTTTAACTATGATACATATCATAGTTTGTTACTTAATATTACTAAAGAAACTATTGCTTATTTCTCATTTTATCGGAAGAATGCATGTTCGCTTCTCGCATTCTTCTAAGCCTTTCTGTTCTTTGTTGAACACTTGCTTCTTGTAGTTTCTCTGCAGATAACACATTTATTAGCATATTTTCCACATCAATATGCCTACAATTTCATAACACATTAGTTCACATAACAATATATATATTATTAGTTCACATATTAGTTCATCATATATATTATTCATAATCGTATGTATGCCAAACTTAATCATGGTTACTTATCCTTGAACCATTTCTTACTTTCCTTCTTCTGTACAACCACCCAGTCGGTTGTCCTGCCAGACATCTACCCAGTGTCTTCATGCATACCTGCACACAATGTGTATTATACACACCGATATACATATCACATTTCAAACATGTAACATATGTAGTTATACGGGTACCGTATGTACCGTTGTACATAATACCATCTTTGCTACAACCCATCATACCATCCTCATGGTATCACCCGCATGACATAAGTTTTAGCCACATGTTTTCCACTATGTTATAATCGTGCAAAACATTCCTTTATCTATTTCTAATAAATAAAACAATTGTTCTTAGTTTATAAGGAATTTCCATGAGCATGGTTCATTTTTGTAATCCAAGAAAGTTTTATGTCAAGTGAAGATTATTTTCAGATTTCATTTGGGTGTAACACAATATCAGTAGCATAATATTGTATTTATGCATCTTTTCATCTTAATCATAGCTTTTTAAGTTTAATATTCATCATATCATACTTCATTCCTAATTAATTCATCTCGTATGATTTATTATTTCCATTTTTATGCCTCAACAATTAGTTGGCCATGAATAATTTAGTGTAGTTATAATGAATGTTTTTACAACTTTCAATCCTACATTGCTTTTAGTAGTAAGTATTTATGAGCTCAGGTACTTACATGTTAGCTCCTCTTTAACATTAAATCACCCTTAACCAAAATATGAGTTATCCATTTTATGAATTCCTGTTTGACTTATGCAACCTTTCTTATGTTGTCTAGACACGTTATCAATGCAATCCAATAAGAGAACCTCCCAAAATTGCTTAGTACAAATTATGAATTTCCATTTGTATGATAACAATCCATTTAAATATATTGCTAGATACCATTTAATTGACTGAGTGGTCCATACAATTTGTTCTTACTTCATCAATTACTATGGTTTGTACTCAAGGATACCTCTAGGTTCAACTATGCATATCCATAAAAAGATGCATATGTCCTAGAAATATATTAAATTTAAGTTCCCCCTTAATCATACTTTCTTCCAACAGAAGAACAAATGACATTGTATGTAGATGCATTAATCAAACGATTAATTTGAACAAAAAATTGTATAGTTATATGGTCTTGTACTATAACCTGTTCTCATCATCATAACACTACTTCCTGAAAACCTTTACCATGGTATAATACTTTCATAGAAATTATACCATTTATAATTTTTTTTATAGCATGATGACCATAGTTTAATATTTAACCAGAATCATTTACTCACATATTCTCTAATAGGCATGGTAAATTTCTTTTCTGGTGTTATCATAGTCCAGTTTTATGAAAAAGTGTGATTCTTTCACACATGAAGGCAACATGTATAATTGTGACACTCAAGTAATCATATCTTCCTACCATATTCATTACTTGTTATTAATCTTAAACAAAGTCTAAAAACATTACTTTTAAGGAATTTCCTCACTAAGGTACATTGCATGCTATAATAACTAGTTATAAGATTTTTCCTGATAGTAAGGACTAATAACCTTCATTTTCCTTGTCCAGCCTGACTCCTAAACATAGTCATAAGTTATTTATGCATACTTTCCTATTTATTATTGGCACATAACAACCCATGTATGTATAGCATGATTTAGACCCAAGACTCTTTCTTATATGGATGCATGACACCAAGGCCCTTCTATCATAAACCAATTGATAAATACAATATTCTTATAAGGCTATAATACTGCACACACGTATGTGCTTACATTGAATATTCATATAACTCATTACTATACATGGATATTAAGCATGATCCTCTTTAAAACATGTTTATCTGAATGACCACTTAGCCAGAATACCAAACAATTCATGAAAATGCATGTGTATATGTATCATTACACAACAATACAACAATGATACAACCATGGAATTTATCTATTATATAATCCTCCATTCTAGTATTAGGAGATTTTATTTAGCCATGCATCTACACAGAAAGTGTACTAATCACTATTGAAAATTTTACCTATTTGAATAATCAATTTTTAATTTCATTCCACTTAGTTTTCCACCTGGCTCATCAACCGATACATCTTATGGGTGTCATGATTTGGGATTTTGGTCCCTTCGTAGAAATTGTGTTAGAGGTTTAACCAAAACCCTTCTAATTCCTCCTCGTCATTCATTTAAAAACATAATACCCATTTTTTCCAAGTTTTCTTTATGTACATCTAGTTTCTATCATGTATATATATTTATTTTACCTTTACTTCCAAAACCAAATCTGCACATGCTCAAGCATGACTAATTTGGAGGTTTACATGAAAAATAAACCCACTAAAATAAACTAGAATTACAGGTAGAAAATTGCCTTTGCTCATATAGGGAAATCGTTTATGCATAAGGATTTAAATATTTTATGCAATTCCAAATAAGTTGTTTATTTTCTCATGCATATTTATTTATCTAGTCATCTATTAGAAGCATACTATGTCCCATACTAAACATAGTGATGATCAAGTTCCCATTAAATTTTTTCTTAGTGTTCGGGCGATAAAATATTTTTCTTGGTCTACACATTGATAATCAATATTAACAACTTGGCACTTAGCAAGAAATCTCGAAATATTTAACCCGAAACTCAAATAACTAGATTAAGACACAACAATCATGTGAAAATAAGTTATGTCTTCATTTGTTTTCCAAACTGGAAGGGTTCATATTGGCTAGATTTTTACCCCCATAACCATATCTATATAAGATATATACATTAAAGTATGCTCTAAAGTTGCAAAGTTTCATACCGTTAAGAAGATACTTATAAGCTTATCATGATCTCTCTTCCATCAATCACGAGCATTAGGAATTGCTTCTTATTAATTTCCCTAGTTTATTTGTGGTACACAAGAATACTTATAGGTACGAGTATGCAGATGCATAGATCATGGTATATAATAACATGTTAAAATAGATTTCCATTTTTTTTTAGCCTAATTCAGTTTGTGACTCATTCACTTATGTAAGCATATTTATACAACTCATTATACCTCTATAATGAGTCCCACATGCAAAATAATTTGGGAATAGTAAGTTATTTGCAACATTTTATAATAATATCATTTTCATTCCCATAATAAAATCATATTTATTTATGAAAAGAGAAGAAACTTACTTAAATATATTGTCTCCCCTATTTGTGTAATTTCACTTAAAATGAACGCTAAGCATGAATGAGTATTGTAAGGGAATATAATTTTTTTTATCTATGCATAACCCTGCCATATCGATTCGATGACAAGCAAAATATGAATCAACTAGGACATTGAACTTCTGAAGCTCTTCAAGTATCTTAGATGAATATATTCCTGACCAAGCAATTACAACATCCTTAAGTAAGGTCTTTAGAGCCTCTGGATATGAGGAATCCATAATATAGTGATTTTTTTCAACACAAGCTTGACTTTTCCATAATTTGTTGTTAATCCAATAATGAAATAAATAATCTCTTGGGAGGTTTGCCTTTGATATCTTTTTTAGTACAAAAATATATGTTTCAGTTTCAATCCCCACAACAACAACAACATACAAGTTTAAAAGAAGTCGATGCACATAGAAAACCACCTCATTAATTTAATTACATTATTCACTCACCCTCTATGATAATTTATCATACTTCAAATAGCTTATTAGGATGGAATATGTTCGTTGAAATCTGTATAAGTCGTGTCGTGCTATTCAAAAGTTGACCTGCACTCTGTTTGAAGCATTTAACAGGATTTACCAATCCCTATCTTTGTGCAACCTCCAATGTATAGAAGGTTAAGAAAATGATTAGTTTGGTATGTGCAGGTCGAGATAACCCTTCCCCTATGAATCTCTTTTCTAGAGATAGAGGTTTTGTGAATCCTCAATGGGAGTGGTTTGGTGGAACGATAGAGAACAATCGTTGACATTATGCAAACAACAAGAAATAGTACATACTTCAAAGAAATAGTAATCTTATAAGCATGAAATAAATTAACACAAGCTAAACAATGCGAGACATTGTATTGTCTGGTGATTCCCATGTTTCGTGACTTAAATTTGAGCATTCTTCTTACTGTGAGAAGAAAGGGACATTAAGCATATACAGTCAACTTTAATGGGCAAATAAAACAAGTGATAACACCTTATAGCATCATTATGGGCATTGATGTGTGCAAGTTAGCTATAAGCCACCATCAAATCTTCTTCAATTGTCTTCTTCCCATATCTACTTCATACCACATATCAGAAAAGGAAGTTAATCCAACCGATATATATTCAATGTCAGCTACATTCGCAAAAAAAAGACTCTCATAACCCCAAATGACTGAAGGAATACACTTACCCATGCTTTCTGCACAACATAATGAGGTGTACAGAGACTGAGCTTATAGCTTTTTCGTATTGACGACTAGAGAACTCATTTGAAGGTAGTATACCTCCTTCCGGTTTTTATACATGTTTATCATATGGATACAGTTGAGCGTCGATAACTCTACCGCCCATGAGGATAATCATTATCTAATGTATTCAATTGGCGGATAGGCATTCACACTTGCTCAAAAAGAAGTAGCCATGCTACAACTTCCTTTATCACTCTGAAACTATGGTGAAACAGGATGAAAAAGCATTATTTAAAAATAAATAGCAGTCTTATCAAGGAGACATTATGAGTAAACAGAATATTGTCAAAGGCAATAAGCTCGGCTTTTCTTCGATCCTCATGGAACAATGCAGCAATCGATTGACATCTAAAAGGAATAAAATGATAGTGTTTTTTGGCATTTTCCAATGTGTCATTACTTTTACCCATAACTCAGGGATCTAGATCTACCCGCATCAACATTCATGCCATTTGAGAAGCTTTAATTCGAATCGAAAAAGAAAAAAACAGTGCTTGCACAAAAGGAATAAAACATTTGTGTCGGGTTTTGCTCACCATCTGATAGTCATCTGACGGATATGACTCTTTTGCATTCCCATTTCCCTCACAGAAAAAGGTTTGTCACAGCGTGTGTAGATTTTTGTCTTAGCAAAAACTAAGCAACTGGATTAGGATCGGGTTTCCTTGCTAGGTATCAGGTTTTCCCAAACCCATCACCGTTAGTAAATAAGTATAAGGAAGGGTGCAACAATTCAGTGAAGTATCCACTCTGTGTGTTGTTAGCGCAATTTATAATGCATGTTTAGCGGAGAAGGTGAATTTTCCTTCAATTTTCACACTACCGCTGAGTGTTGCAGGGTGCATATTAATCAGACAATATCGATTGTGTTGACGGATATGCCATGAAAGATTTACTATTGTTTAACCATATATACCATCATGTATATACATCTTAGAATATATATATATATATATATATATATATATATATATATATATAGATATATATATATATATATATATTAGCATACGCTCACAGATAATACTTAATGTTCAATTATTATAATGGTCATTCTAACTGGTTTTGTTGCTCATCCATTATCTATTAGAATGGGGGCATTGTGAAAAGAATTACTATTTAGTAGCTCTCGACCACCTCAATTGTAGGAAGCTACTATTGGCTTCCAAGAGTATATAGGGAGTTCTCGAAGATAAAGTAGAGCCGAGATAAGAAATGGAATCTTAGTTTTTCCAGTGGCGAGATGATCAATGATATATATGCTAGTCGGGAAAGCCAATGATTTTATGATACAACCTAATTAATCAATGGAAAGATCGGAATGAAGGAGAGATAAGATGGATGGACTACCAACTTAGCAACTATGGCTTTCAATCCTGCTAAAAAACCCCATGACTATTGAGGTTGCTGGTACATGAGCTCAAGCAATGGATCTCCTTGGTTCAAGTCAGCACACTTGCAGGAAAGCCAACTCGAATAGGAAAGCAAAATATGAATAAGAGTCAGTTCTTTCTTTTTTGTAGCTCTTTTAGACCCTTGCTTTGTCACTATATGATCATGGATTGATTTGATGGCATTTTGTCGACTAAGACTCTCTTCTTTAATTCTCATCCTTAGCCATATTCCGCAGAGACGGATTGGCCCATAGGCCGAAAGGTTTGAACTTGAAGCTCTGATACCATTTGTGACGTACCCCTTTGGGCCTACTTCAGAAAAATTGCTAATAGCTCCATTAATTAAAAAATTCTTTTATTTATAGTTAAATTTCAATGGAATTATAGGTGGAGTTAACCAATCATTACATTCACAGTAATCATCCAGGAAACTATACTCAAAATTTTAGCTACTGAATACCAAAAAGATAATGAACCATATTTCACACTCTTATATTAGCCCTTAAGATTAAACTCAACTTGAAGAAAGGGAATCAATCATGACATGCAACCATCAAATCTCTGAAAAATCTCTTGCACGCATGAATAGATATAAATTTAAGTTTACTGTAGCTATCATGGCCGTAATCATGATCATAGTCATATACACATAGTCAATATTTTATTGGCCAACCTTTCATTCACATGCATAACTAGCTATAATTAGCCTAAGTCAAGGGAGTCTTATTGACATGTAAACATAGATAATTGAACCATTGGTCATTCCATGAGAAGCATTATTTGCACAAATGTTCTTCTTTAATAAGCAATTAACAATTTAGGAAATTATAAGCATACTATATTCCTTTATTAAATGCAAGATGCTTAGGTATATTTATATATGATCTCCTCATAAACAAAGTTAGTATTTACAACTACATATTATGCTTCCTCTATTAACTCTTATCTTGAATGTAAAAGGGGTTGCGTGTATAAAACTGTGATCATTCTCATAATAAAAACATTTATACAGGTAATCTATTTATGAATAATTGTCACATGCAAATTCTGCTATGAATGGGTACTAGAAAAGTTACCCACTTAATATGCTTCTATAGTTAACTTCGCACTGGAATGCAACATGCATAAGAGAATCCATCATTCCCATAATAGAGATAAATTCAACCATTAGTATATCTGAGCTAAATGATTTAACCTCATAACAAGTAAGGATTAACATAAAACACCATTTAATTGATTAATACATAATCATATGTAATTCACTCAAAAATTCTCATGGAAAGAAACTTCAGAAATCTTCTCATAAAAAAACTGGAACTATAACAGAGACAGAAAGTAAGAATCATCATACACAAAACATTCCATGCATATGAAAGCAACTAAAACCTCACTTAGAGAGCATAGCACCACCACCCAACCATGAATCACCTATGATTCTCCTCGAGCCGAGGTTCTTGCAAAGGATCAACTATCCTCAATTGATCAATGCACTAGGTATTTAATCCCTCTTTCATGATTTAGTTTCCATTAGTGGCGTCCTACTTTTATGGATTTTTCCATTTGCCTAGGACTTTTTCAGAAAATCTCGTCTTTATCTCCCACGAGGCTTTTCCTCATAAAATCTTGCCTTGATCTCCCGCAAAGCTTTTATGTCCGATGGATATTTATCTCCCATCCATATTATGGATCTCCAATCCATCCAAGCTTATCTATAATCACATCTATAAGATTTATCATGAAAGATGCATCTCTAACCCATTCTCAATAGGTTTTGGCAAGAATTTCCTCTCTCTTGGTGCTCCATGTCTCCAAGTGATTTATTTTATTAATTTATTTAATAATATTTTCGTTTCATATTACATATCACCTAGCTTTCCTCATCTTAGGTTTCGAATAGTTTAACCCAGAAAGGAGGGTATCACACCTAGCTTTCCTCAGCTTAGGTTTACAATCATTTAACACACAAGGGAGGAAATCACACCTAGTTGTAACTTAGCTTAGGTTTAAATTAATTTAGCACACAAGGGAGGGGTGTTACATACTCCCCCCCTTAAATTTTACATAATCCTCGAGGTACCACTGCATCATGTCATCATTCACACAACTCTCATGGCTCTGCCATCTGATGTAATTTTTCTGATGTACATCCATCACAAGGAGTGCTCCTCTTCCATAGCCACATTGGTCACCAAGAGTGCTCCTTTTCCATAGCTACATTGGTCTCCAGAAGTTTTCTCCTTTCATAGCTACCTGTAACATTGCTTTCAAAAATTTGTGAGAATTTATAGATGCAAATTTTAACTATGATACATATCATAATCTGTTACTTAATATTAATAAAGAAACTATTTCCATTTCTCATTTTATCTAAAGAATGCATGTTCTCTTCTGGCATTCTTCTAATCCTGTGTGTTCTTTGTTGAACACCTACTTCTTGCAGTTTCACTGCATATAACACATCTGTTAGCATATTTTCCACATCAATATGCATGCAATGTCATAACAGATTAGTTCACATAACAATATATCTTATCTCTCTATATATCTTTATATATATATATATATATATATATTCATCATATATATTCATCATATATATTCTGTGTAATCGTATGTATGTCAACTTAACCATGGTTACTTATCCTTGAACCACTTCTTACTTTCTTTCTTCTGTACAACTACCAGTTGAATGTCCTACCAGACATATACCCAATGTCTTCATGCATACCTGCACACAATTTGTATTATACACACCGATATACATATAATATTTCAAACATGTAACGTATGTAGTTATACGGCTACCATATGTACTGTTGTACATAGTACCATCTTTGCTACAACCCATCATACCATCCTCATGGTATCACCTGCATGACATACGTTTTAACCACATGTTCTCCACTATGTTAAAATAATGCCAAAAATTCCTTTATATATTTCTAATAAATAAAAAAATTGTGCTTAGTTTATAAGGAATTCCCATGAGCATGGTTCATTTTTGTAATCCAAGAAAGTTTTATGTCAAGTGCAGATTATTTTTAGATTTCATTTGGGTGTAACACAATATCAGTAGCATAGTATTATATTCATGCATATTTTCATCTTAATCATAGCTTTTGATGTTTAATATTTATCATATCATACTTCATTCTTAATTAATTCATCTCGTATGATTTACTATTGCCCCTTTTATGCCTCAACAATTGGTTGGCCATGCATAATCTAGTGTAGTTATACATGAAAGTTTTTACTACTTTCAATCCTACACCCCTTTTAGTTGTAAGTGTTTATGATCTCAGGGTACTTACATGTTAGATCCTCTTTAACATTAAATCACCCTTAACCAAAATATGAGTTATCCATTTTATGAATTCCTGTTTGACTTATGCAACCTTTCTTATGTTGTCTAGACAAATTATCAATGCAATCCAATAAGAGAACATCCCAAAAATCTTGGTACAAATTATGCATTTCAATTTGTATGATATCAGTCCATTTAAATAGATTGTTGGATACCATTTAATAGACCAAGTGGTCCATACAATTTGTGCTTACTTCATCAATTACTATCATTTGTACTCAAGGATACCTATAGGTTCCATTATGAATATCCATCGAAGGATGCATATGTCTTGGAAATCTGTTAAAGTTAAGTTTCCCCTTAATCATACTTTCTTCCAACCGAAGAACAAATCACATTGTATGTAGATGCATTAATCAAAGGATTAATTTGAATGACAATTTGTACAGTTATATAGTCTTGTACTATAACCTTTTCTCATCATCATAACACTATTTCTTGAAAACCTTTACCATGGTATAATACTTTCATAGCAATTATACCATTTATAATTTGTTTTTATAACATGATGACCATAGTTTAATATTTAACTAGAATCAATTACTCACATATTCTCTAATAGGCATGGTAAATTTCTTTTTGGTGTTATCATAGTCCAGTTTTATGAAAAATTGTGATTCTTTCACACATGAAGGCAACATGTGTAAGTGTGCCACTCAAGTAATCATATCTTCCTTCCATATGCATTACTTGTTATTAATCTTAAACAAATTCTAACAACATTACTTTTAAGGCATTTGCTCACTAAGGTACATTGCATGCTATAACAACTTAGTTATAAGATTTTTCCTCATAGTAAGGACTAATAACCTTCAATTTCCTTGTCCAGCATGACTCTTAAACATAGTCATAAGTTATTCATGCATACTTGCCTATTTATTATTGGCACATAACAACCCATGCATGTATAGCTCGATTTAGACTCAAGACTCTTTCTTATATGGATGCATGACACTAAGACCCTTCTATCATCAACCAATTGATAAATACAATATTATTACAAGGCTATAATACTGCACACACATGTGCTTACATGGAATATTCATATAACTCATTACTATGCATGGATATTAAGCATGATCCTCTTTAAAACATGTTTATCTGAATGACCACTCAGCCAGACTATGGTAACACATACCAAACAATTCATGACAATGCATGTGTATATGTATCATTACACAACAATAATAATACAACCATGGACTTTCTATATTATATAATCCTCTTTTCCAGTATTAGGTGATTTTATTTAGCCATGCATCTACACAGAAATTGTACCAATCAATATTTAAAATTTTACCTATTGGAATAATCAATTTTTTATTTCATTCCACTATAGTTTTCCACCTGGTTCATCAACTGATACATCTTATGGATGTCATGATTTGGGATTTTGGTCCCTTCGTATAAATTGTGTTAGAGGTTTAACCAAGACCATTCTAATTCCTCTTCATCATTCATTTAAAAACATAATACCCATTTTTTCCTAACTTTTCTTTATGTACATCTAGCTTCCTATCATGTATATATATGATTTTACCTTTACTTTTGAAACCACAATCTCCACATGCTCAAGCATGACTAATTTGGAGATTTACATGAAAAATAAACTCACTAAAATAAACAAGAATTGTAGGTAGAAAATTTATTTGCTCATATATGGAAACCATTATGCATAAGGATTTAAATATTCTATGCAATTTCAAATAAGTAGTTTATTTTCTCATGCATAATTATTTATCTAGTTATCTGTTAGAAGAATACTATGTCCCATACTAAACATAGTGATGATCAAGTTCCCATTAAATCTTTTCTTAGTGTTCGGGCGATAAAATGTTTTTCTTGGTCTGCATATTGATAATCAATATTAACAACTTGTCACTTAGCAAGAAATCTCGAAATATTTAACTTGAAATTCAAATACCTAGATTAAGACACAACAATCATGTGAAAATAATTTATGTCTTCATTTATTTTCCAAATTGGAAGGGTTCATATTTTACCCCTAGAACCGTATCTATATCAAATATATATATTAAAGCATGCTCTTAAGTTGCAAAGTTTCATACTGTTAAGAAGATACTTATAAGCTTATCATGATCTCTCTTCCATCAATCATGAGCATTAGGACTTGCTTCTTATTAATTTCCCTAGTTTATTTGTGGTACACAAGAATACTTATAGGCACGGGTATGTAGATGCATAGATCATGGTATATAATAACATGTTAAAATAAATTTCATTTTTGTTTTTAGCCTAATTCAGTTTGTGACTTCTTCACTTATGTAAGCATATTTATACAACTCATTGTACCTCTACAATGAGTCCCACATGCAAAATAATTTGGGAATAGTAATTTATTTGCAACATTTTAGAATAATATCATTTTCATTCCCATAATAAAATCATATTTATTTGAAAAAGAAGAAACTTACTTAAATATATTGTCTCCCCTATTTGTTTAATTTCACTTAAGATGAACGCTAAGCATGAATGAGTATTGTAAGGGAATATAAAATAATTTATCTGTGCATAAGCTTGCCATCTCAACTGGATGACAAGCACAATAAGAATCAACTAGGACATTGAACTTCTGAAGCTATTCAAGTATCTCAGATGAATGTATTCCTGACCAAGATATTACAACATCCTTAAGCAAGGTCTTTAGAACCTCTGGATATGGGGACTCCACAATATAGAGATTCTTTTTCAACACAAGCTTGAACTTTTCCATAATTTTTTGTTAATCCATTAATGAATTAATGATCTCTTTGGGAAGTTTGTCTTTGATAACTTTTTTAGTACAACAATATATGTTTCAGTTTCAAGCCTCACAGCAATAACAACATACAATTTTAAAAGAAGTCGATGCACATAGAAAACCCACCTCATTAATTTAATTACATTTTTCACTCACCCTCTATGATAATTTATCATACTTTGAATAGCTGATTAGGATGGAATATGTTAGTTGAAATTTGTATAAGCCATGTCGTGTTATTCAAAAGTTGACTTGCACTCTCCTTGAAGCATTTAACAGGATTTACCAATCCCTATCTTTGTGCAACCTCCAATGTATAGAAGGTTAAGAAAAGGATTACATGGTACGTGGAGATCGGGATAAACCTTCCCATATGAACCTCTTTTCTAGAGATAGAGGTTTTGTGAATCCTCAATGGGAGTGGTTTGGTGGAACAAAAGAGAACAATCATTGACATTACAGAAACAACAAGAAATAGTAAGATTATAAGCATGCAATAAATCAAAACAAGCTAAACAATGTGAGACATTGTATTGTTTGAGTGATTCCTGAGTTTCATGACTTAAATTTGAGCATTCTTCTTACTGTGAGAAGAAAGGGACATTAATCATATACAGTAAGTTTTAATGGGCAGATAAAACAAGTGATAACACCTGGTAGCATCATTATGTGCATTGATGAGTGCAAGTTTTCTATAAGCCACCATGAAATCTTCTTCATTTGTCTTCTTCCCATATCTACTTCATACCACAGATCAGAAAAGGAAGCCAATTCAACCGATATATATTCAATGTCAGCTACGTTCACAACAAAAAAGACTCTCATAACCCCAAACGATTGAAGGAATACACTTACCCATGCTGTCTACACAACATACCAAGGTTTAAAGAGACCGAGCTTGTAGCTTTTCTGTATCGACAGCTAGAGCACTCATTTGAAGACAGTATCCCTCCTTCCAGTTTTTATACGTGTTTATCATATGGATACAGTCGAGCATCGATAACTCTATCCCACCCATGAGGATAATCATTATCCAATGTCTTCAATTGGAGGATAGGCATTCACACTTGCTCAAAAAGAAACAACCATGCTACAACTTCCTTTATCCCTCTGAAACTATGGTGAAATAGGCCAAAAAGCAATATTTAAAAAGAAATAACATTCTTATCAAGGAGACAGTATGAGTAAACAGAAGTTTGTCAAAGGAAACAACAAGCTCTGGCTTTTCTTTGACCCTCATGGAACAGTGCAGCCACTCAATCGACATCTAAAAGGAATACAGTGATAGTGTTTTTCGGCATTTTCCAATGTGTCATTTATTTTACCCATAACTCATAGATCTAGATCTACCCGCACTGACATTCATGCATTTGAGAAGCTTTAATTTGAAAAAAAAAAAAATCATTGCTTGCACAAAAGGATAAAACATCTGAGTCAGGTTTTGCTCATCCTCTGACAATCATCTGAAGGCTTTGACTTTTTTCATTCCCCTTTCCCTCACAGAACAAAGGTTTTTCATAGCATGTGTATATTTTTATCTTAGAAAAACCTAAGCAACTGGAATTAGGATCAAGTTTCTTTGCTAAGTAACAGGTTTTTCCCAAAGCCATCACCGTCAGTAAATAAGTACGAGGAAGGGTGCAACAATTCGGAAAATTATCCACTTCATCTATGGTTAGCGCAATTTACAATGCATGTTTAGCAGAGAAGATGAATTTCCTTCAATTTTCACACTACCACCGAGTGTTGCAGGGTGCATATTAATCATACGGTTTTGATTGTGTTGACTGGATATGCCATGACAGATTTACTAATGTTTAATGATATATACCATCGTGTATATATATCTTAGAAATTTGTTTTTTTTTTTAGCCTACAGTCACAGATAATACTTAATGTTCAATTATTATAATGATCATACCAACTAGTTTTGTTGCTCATCCATTAATTATTAGAAGGGGGGCATTGTGAAAAGAATGACTATTCAGCAGCTCTCGTCCATCTCAATTATAGGAAGCTGCTATTGGCTTCAAGGAGTAGATAGGGAGTTCTCGACGATAAAGTAGATCCAAGACAAGAAATGGAATCTTAGTTTTTCTAGTTGTGAGATGATCAAAGGTAGATACGCTAGTCAGGAAAGCTAGTGAGTTTATGATAGGGCTTAATTAATCAATGGAAAGATTGGAAGGAAGGAGAGATAAGATGGATGGCCTACCAACTTAACAACTCCTCTTTCAAGCTTGCTGAAAAACCTCGTGACTAGTCAGATTGTTGGTACATGAGCACAAGCAATCATATCTCCTCGGGTAAAATCAGCACACCTGCAGGAAAGCTAGTTGGAATAGGAAAGTAGAATATGAGTAAGAGTCAGTCCTTTCTTTGTTGTAGCTCTTTCATACCCTAGCTTTGTCACTATATGAACATGGATTGATTTGATGGCTTTCTATCGATAAGAAAGTTATTTTTCACCCTTTTAAAAATGTTGGGTTAACTCTCTTATTTCATTCTCATCCTTAGTCATATTCCGTTGATACGTATTGGCCAATAGGATGAAAGGTTTGAACTTGAAGCTATGATACCATTTTTGACATACCCCTTTGGGCCTATTATGGAAAAATAACAACTAGGCTCCATTAATTAAAAAAATTATTTTATTTATAGTTAAATTTCATTGGACTCAAAGGTGGAGTTAGCCAATCATTACATACACATTAATCATCCAGGCAACTATACTCAAAATCTTAGCTACTGAATACTAGCAAGATAATGAACCATATTTCACACTCTTATATTATCCCTTAATCTTAATCTCAACTTGGAGAAAGGGAACGAATGAATCATGACATTCAACCATCAAAACTCTGAAAAAACTCTTGCACACATGAATGGATATTAATTTAAGTTTACTGTAGCTATCATGGTCGTACATCATGATAATAGTCCTGTACATAATCAATATGTTATTGGCCAACCTTTCATTCACATGCATAACTAGCTAGAATTAGCCCAAGTGGAGGGAGTCTTATTGACATGCAAACATAGATAATTGAACCCTTGGTCATACCATGAGAAGCATTATTTCTGTAACTATTCTACTTGCATAAGAAATTACCAATTTAGGAAATTATAAGCATACTATATTCCTTATTAAATGCAAGATAATCAGGTATATTTATATATGATCTCCTCATAAACAAAGTTAGTATTTACAACTACATATTATGCTTCGGCTACAAACTCTGCTCTTGAATGTAAAAGGGGTCACATGTATAAAAATTCAATAATTCTCATAAGAAAAACATTTATATAGGTAATATATTGATGAATAATTATCACATGCAAAGTCTACCATGAATGGGTACTAGAACTATTACCCACTGAATATGCTTCTACAGTTAACTTCACACTGGAATGCAACATGCATAAGAAAATCCGTCATTCCCATAATAGAGAAAATTCAACATTAGTATATCTGAGGTAAATTATTTAACCTCATAACAAGTAAGGATTAGCATAAAAGACCATTTAATCGATTAATACATAAGCATATGTAATTCACTCAAACATTCTCATGGCGAAGAAACTTCAGAAATCTTCTCATAAATAAACTAGAACTATAACAGAGAGAGAAAGTAAGAATCATCATACAAAACATTACATGCATATGAAACCAACTAAATCCTCACTTGGAGAGCAGAGCACCAACACCTAACCATGAATCACCTCTGATTCCCCCCAAGCTGAGCTTCTTGCCAAGGATCAACTGTTCTCAATTGATCAATGCACTGGGTATTTAATACCCTCTTTCATGATTTTGTTTCCATTAGCGGCGCCTCACTTTTATGGATTCTTCCATTTGCCTAGGTCTTTTTCGAAAAAACTCGTCTTTATCTCCCACAAGGCTTTTCCTCATAAAAAATTTCCTTTATCTACTAAAGCTTATGTCTGATGGATCTTTATCTCCCATCCATCCGATGGATCTCCAATCCATCCAAGCTTATCTAGAATCACATATACAAGCTTTATCATGAAATATTCATCTCTATCCCATTCCTCAATGGGATTTGGCAAGAATCTCCTCTCTCTTGGTTCTCCACCCTCCAAGTGATTTATTTTATTAATTATTTAATAATACATTTGTTTTTCATATTACATATCACCTAGCTTTCCTTATCTTAGGTTTAGAATAGTTTAACCCACAAGGAGGGTATCACACCTAACTTTCCTCAGTTTAGGTTTACAATCATTTAACACACAAGTGAGGATATCACACCTAGCTTTAACCCAGCTTAGGTTTACAATAATTTATCACACAAGGGAAGGGTGTTATAAAATATATCTATATATATATAATATATATATATATATATATTTCCACCCAAGTTAATGGCTTCGCTTAAGTGTTAATCTTAATGGATATTTTACCAAGGGTAAATGCTATAAAAAGTGTACCTTTCTCGGTTGATTTTACAGTTAAATGGTACTGGAACCAAGTCTCCATAGTAGACACTAGACCCATCTTCCACAACTAATTGATGTCATGGCTTTACAGGTCGGTGCTCATGTTTTAAGTCAACCCCTGTTGCATAATTTCTCACCATAATATTTGGGTACAAATCCTATTCGATCTATGGCTATATGATGATTCCTACTGGTTTCCATTAGCTCCGAAGGAGCCTGAATTTAGGAGGAATATAAGTTTCCAAAATGAATAGTGAACATTGGCACTGATGTATACTCGATATAAAATTTTATATTTGTTTTAATTTAACTGTTCGTTTCTATGGCTACCAAATTGTATATCTCTATTATTTCCAAATAGAGAAATGGTAAATTCTTCAGTCTTTTTGGATGCATTCCCTGGTTTATTTTCTAATCCTTCTATAAAATGGTTACTATGGTCGTTTACTTGAATTACATGAATAATTAGAGTTTATTACTCCTCGTCTAGCCTCTCTGTTTTACTGTAGCGATGGATTTATTTATTATCTATGCATATATTGTTTGCATGTCCATCAGGGGCTTGTTAAAATATTTGATGTCTAATAGAAAAAACTAGAGTCAGTGGTGTATGGTTCAATTCTTACGAATTTAGGCTATTCGCTCTTATTCTATTTCTTTCCGAGGTAAATTCCATTGCATTGAATGGGATGAAACTAGTTACTTATTGGATATGCTTGGGTTGTCACAAGACACAGGGATTTAGCGAGGAATTCCCAAAGAATCCTTTCATCCCTAAGATATACTACCAAAGACACTATGAGAATTTTGCCTATGTATTAAACTGTTTATCCTATTTTTTTGGTATATGGGTAAATTTTTCCTGTTCTAATAACAATACATGAAATTTCCAATAATATCCATCTCCTAAATCGAAATATTCTACAAAAAATCTCTAAAGTTTGTTTCCTTTTATTTTATAATTCTCTGTAGCCTAATTTAGGTTACTCACTCTCTGATGTTGGACTATTCATTAACCACATCTGTTAGCCTTTACTAGTTTCAAACGTCTCGAATTCACCACAGTGGGTATAGTGGTTTCCAGGATTATCCAGTGAGGGTTTCAAGTAGCACCCCCTTTCAGGGGTTATATATATATATATATATAGATATTATATAAGAGATATATACATATACATATACATATACATATACATATACATATACATATACATATACACATTATCCATACATAACACATACACACATACACACATATACACACACACACACAATATATATATATATATATATATTATATATCACATTTTGGAATTGAATCTGGCTATATTTCTTAGCGTTAGCATAATTATTATGACTAATAATTGTCCATCCCTTTAATTCTGTCACTGCGTGTACATTGGCTCCTACTATACTCAATTTCCATCCCTAAAAGAGCTAGGACTACATGATCTTACTAGATTGATTCTCTTAACTATACATACCCACTGACATGTTTCTTATCGAAGGTTTTTTTTTCGACGTCTACTCTAACAAAAATTCTACTTACAACAATCCTATATTGTACAAAAAATAGAATATATTACAGAAAATAGAATAAATATCTTTAATATATATAGGAAATTAAGCTTTAGATTGTTTACTCACTTATTTTTTTGTTTGTTATACACACTCAAACTCATATAATGAAAAAATACTTCTCATGAGTATTAATTGAAGGAAGAGCATGTATATGAAGGAACAAACACCAACACAATCAACTTTTTCATGCATTCAATTTTGCTACTAAAATAAGCTAGCTAATCATATATCAATGATTTTCACTAAGGGTAACCTACACAAGTTAACCATAATTTTGAATGAATAATCTAACTGTAGTTTCTACTAGAAATGCACTTGGGAAAGTCACATTTTCCACCCAACCATGAACTGGATCCACGAGTTCGCCTCGAGATGAGATGTGCCTCCCAATGGAATCAAAAACCCCTTTGATCCCTTGATGATGTATTTTTACACATTTTCTTCCATTGCATTTTTTTTCCTTGGCAACATGTCACTTTTGTGGGTCTACAAACACACTTCCCTAGGATTATTTTTTCCCTTTAAAGCCCACTTTTTAGGATTTTTTTTTTTTTTTCCCTTTAAAGCCCACTTTTTTGTCCCACACTAATTTATTCTATCTCATACTTAGCGTTTTTATCGAGCTAAATGATTTAATGGATCTTTATCTCCTATCTCATTAAATATTATCTAGGAGTCCCATTTATGGAATATTTATCTCAATCTCATTCATCAATAAGACTTTTTCCACTCTTTTAATAACAATCTCTTAACTCTGATGTCTCTTTCCCAAATAGTTCCAACACTTTATTTATTAATAAAATTAACCTATTACATGATAACCACTTTAGCGTCTGTTTTCATCCTAAATAGTTCATGGCCTTTCCACCATCAAACTAACCTAATTCAGTCTAAGCAAAAAAAACATTATAATAGAAGAAAAGGCATATTACAAAGATAATTATGAAATTAAATTGGGTGGATAATGTTCCATACAATATTTATGGAGTAAAAATATTCGATATTCTTATATTGTTAATCAAATGTATGTTAAGCATCTTTAGAGTAATTTCAATATTAATTACTAAACAAATATATATTACATATATTTAATTTAATTGCAATTTTAATTAGTTAATGATTATAAATAGAAATTACATTAATTCTTTTATTTTATTTTTTATAAATTTAATTTTAATATGTATTTTATCCAATTTTCTTATTATAATTAAAGTTTTATTATTATCGATAGAATGATAAAAATTTACATACTATAAAAAAATGTACATCATTTTTCTTTTCTTATGTAGTTAAAGAAAACATATATTAGTGATACTGTATTTTTCTCTATTAAACCATGTATAAGAGGATGCGCTATTATCTATTTATATATATAATATTATAGTTATCATAACATAAAATTTTAACTTTTTCCTCCAGTGCTAATCAAATATTTGGCCAGCAAGGAGAATTTTACAAAATAATTAAAAAGAAAATTAAAAATATTATTTAGAAGTTAAAAATTTTAACTTGAAAAAATCATTCAACTTTAACTTTTTCCTTTCGAAACAATTATTTTTATCTTCCCATCTCATTTATATGTAATAAAATAATGTGGTATAATGAATAAGTGGGAGTAAAAAATATATAGACATATTTAATACACCCAATATTCCCAAATGGTAAATGTAAAAATTATATATTTATATAAATTATTCAATGGAATTTGAAAATTTTAGATTTTATTGTTTTATTGTAAACATAATAATTCATTCTTAATCCATCATAACATAGCATGTATAATCAAGTTATTAATGAGTAGATAATAAAAATTAATTAATGAATAATCAAAAATTTTATGGTTAATAATTTGTTTCATGTTTTTTAATTTATATTAATTAGTTTAATTATTTTTAGCTTTTTTAACAAAATAAAATAAATATTTTAATATTTATTATAAATAAATATTATAAAATTTTACAAATTTAAGTTACAATTAAATTTACTTTCATTCAACCTTTCTCAACAAAATAACTATAGGTTTTATAAGATGCCTGATTCATGGTTCTAACAATAATATGGACTCGACCTAAAAATAATCCTGTCATGAACCCATGTAAAAAAATTATTTTAACATATAATATAATCAACATTTCATTATTAAAAGCATAATTAACGAATTATTGCAATATAGATTTAAAATAGAAACTCTCTACGCATGCGGATTTATATACATTGTACATATAAATATTTCGGGTACAAGGCATATGGGACTTGACCTAAAAATAATCCTGTCATGTAAAAAAATTATTTTACCATATAATATAATCAACATTTTATTATTAAAAGCATAATTAATGAATTATTGCAATATAGATTTAAAATAGAAACTCTCTACCCATGCAGATTTATATACATTGTACATATAAATATTTCAGTACAAGGCATTTGTTTAAATATTTTCGCATTCATTATATAACTGATAGTGTCATTTGAACTTTACCTTAAGGC
Source organism: Pinus tabuliformis (assembly GCA_031772625.1). Taxonomy (NCBI): domain Eukaryota; kingdom Viridiplantae; phylum Streptophyta; class Pinopsida; order Pinales; family Pinaceae; genus Pinus; species Pinus tabuliformis. Next base: position 724,328,821 of record CM062817.1, read on the forward strand.
TCCTTATATTACAGTCAAATACATTTATCATTTATTAAACTCGTTTGATCTGTTGCGAGCTGGTACCACTCATTTAAGGTGGAATTAAATGAAGGATGGCCACTTGCCTAGGAAATAAGAGTTGCTCCCTCTGTAGTATTCTGCGCGGTGGATAGCTGGCTCCTTGCTGCTTGGTTGACTATGTCCCATCAAGGGCTCTCATTGTTGCTGCGCATCGGACGATGTTGGTGGTTTCTTGCGACTTTATACCCTAGCGGGCTCGGAAAGGGCTTTCCTGTTGAATTTTTCTCGATTGAATGGTTCGGCTCCAGCTCTTGAATGGAGGGTTTCACTGTGAGTATGAACTAGCCCTTAAATTCTGTTAATTTGTATGCGGTATTGCTCTGGTTAGGCCTCTCAATATTCTGAACGCCTTTGCTTGTCAACATCTTATTGCTATGGCTATCCTTGCTGCTTGGTTGACTATGTCCCATCAAGGGCTCTCATTGTTGCTGCGCATTGGACGATGGTGGTGGTTGCTTGCGACTTTATGCCCTAGCCAGGCTCGGAAAGGGCTTTCCTGTTGAATTTTTCCTGATTGAATGGTTCGGCTCTAGCTCTTGAATGGAGGGTTTCACTGTGAGTATGAACTAGCCCTTAACTTTTGTTAATTTGTATGCGGTATTGCTCTGGTTAGGCCTCCCAATATTCTGAATGCCTTTGCTTGTCAACATCTTATTGCTATGGCTATATGCACTGTCAAAGGAATGCCTGAGGGGATCTTCGTCAGTCCGGCTAAGAAATCTTCGTGTAAAGCTTTTATTTCTGGTGTAATTGTTTTTCTCTTTCGAATGATAGTTATCCTAATCGATTGTGTTGACAGGGTTTACAGGTTTAGTAGCTGGTGGCCTGGCTCTGGTTGTCGACTCTCCAAATTCTCCTTACGCATTTCAGCGGGCATGAGAACTGAAATTTTAAATCTGAGAAAGATGAAAGTGTATTTTCTGAAATCTTTGGTCCCTGTTTCTATTTAATTATGACTCACGGTCTATGGTGCTTTATGAGAGCTGAAACACTCTTCTAGGCTCGACTCAGGGGTTTCTAGATCTTGAATATCATACATTTTGTGTAACAAGACTTCGGGTCTCTAGCTCTTGTGAGACGATGTTCTTTTTTGTTAGAATTTTGACCTAAGGGTATCTGTTTTCTTCTGTATACAGTTTCTTTCATTTTAAAAGACTTAAGGGTCTAATGCTTCTCTATATTACTTGCATGGTTGTGTTTTTATCGGCTCGGGGTCTCGACTATGTTAAAAATGTATATTTCGTCCCTTTTTTTTTTTTTTAAGAAAGGACTTCCAATTTCTACCACTGTATCTAGTAATTATTTAATAGAATCCTCACGGAGGTTCCACAGAGTTTTTTCTCAAATTCTCAAATGATCGCACTGTAATTATATAAATTTCCTCATGGAATTTGTGGTAAAGATTTTCTGTCTCACTAGTTGTTTTCTTCTCTGATTAAGTTAGAACAAGATTCTCGTTTTCTTTTCCAATGGTAAAAGTAACTATGAAGTCGTATAGTCAAGGTTCTTGTTGTTATCATGCAACTTCCTATTCTTAAAATAAATTTCAGGAATCGTTTATCAATTCCCCCAATTTTGGGACTTTTCTTGATCTAAGATAGGGTTGTGCCCTTTTCTTCCTATACATGTTAATGGGTTCTCTGAAGTCAATAGGACGAGGCCATTTATCTATTTCTTCTGTGAATAATGTAAATGATGTTAATCTACATTTTTCTATGCACGGGTCCTCTGTTTTGAGGTTTTCTTACTACCCGAGTCGTGGTTGAGACTTATGATATTACTTAGTTGAAATTTCGTTCTTTACTAGTTTAATTAGTTCAGATTTATTTACTTAGTTTTGAGTTTTATCTCCTTTATAACAGAATTACACCTTAATGTTCATTATCAGATAGAATATTCATTTATATCTAACCAGCGTAAACATGCACAGAATTACTGTAATCTATAGATAATATCCATTTACTTATCTAGATTAAAAGATAGTCATACCCAATCTAACATTAATGATGAAATAATATGCTAATAGCTAATCAAGGTTTTCCATTGTACTTATCTGGCTAGTTGAACTGAATATAAACTTTTAATCTTAAATTGCCTCCCAATCTTGAGACTCGCACTACAACGCCCCTTGTCTCCGCCCGAGCTACCCATTCCTCGGTTTCTCTTCAAGAATTTCAATCTTGAATAGAAGTAGATATCTGGTCATGACCCTTAACATTCCTTGATTTCTCTTCAAGAATTTCAGTCTTGAATAGAAGTAGATATCTGGTCATGACCCTTAAGTCTTGAATAGAAGTAGATATCTGGTCATAGAAGTAGATATCTAGTCATGACCCTTAAGTCTTGAATAGAAATAGATATCTGTTCATGACCCTTAAGTCTTGAATAGAAGTAGATATCTGGTCATGACCCTTAAGTCTTGAATAGAAGTAGATATCTGGTCATGAACCTTAACTATTTCTTTCTTATATGTCTTTACAAAACAATGATTTCTTCCCTTTCATTAGGTGTTCTTCTAGTCCCTCCTCCTTTCTCCCTGATAGCAGATGCTCTCATCCTCTTGATTTTTTGGGATAAATATTGCATAGGAGCAGTTACTGTTTTTTGAGAATTTCATCCATTGCCCTTTTGGACACATACCCTCTTATGAAATTAAATCAATTCATTTACTTTCCAAAGTTCCAACACTCTATTTCTTTTAACAATTAAAACATAATTTCTATTTATATAAACTTAAATCAGTTTTAGTTTGTTTAAAATGCAGTAAATAATATTGACATTTACGGGGTACATAACAAATCCACTTATTCATTTACCTAGTAGGAGGGACAAAATTATGAAATTCATGTGGCGTGGATAATTTTCCATAAAATATTTATGAAGTGATACTATTCTATTTTTTTCATATTGTTTCAGAATGTATATATGGTACATGTTTAGTGTAAAATCAATATTAATGGGTAACCTAATGTATATTGGACATGAATATACATGATTAGTGTAATTATAGTATTAATTAGTTAACTTTTTATGAATAAAAGATTAGTGTAATTCTAGTATTAATTAGTTAATAGTTATGAATAAAAAAATATATAAGTAAAAAAAAAATAATAAAAAAAAAAACATTTTTTTTTAATTTCTATTAGTTTTTCAAAAATTTTATTATAATTAAATTTTTATTATAATTAAAATTTTATTATTAAGAAAATATATGTTATAATAAAATTAAAAACCAAATTCATTTAATTTAATCAAAATTTTAGTATTAATAAAATATATAATTATAAAAGAATTTTATTCATTTTACTATAATAAAATTTTTATTATCAATCAAATATATATTATAATCAAATTTTATTATAACTATTAATCATCAAATTTTATTATGATTAAAATTTTATTATTGTAATAAGAATTAGAAAAAATTATCGTCAAAGAAACATATTGCAGTGGTATTGTATTATTCTCTGTTGAACCAGGACCAAGGATATATGGAGGGACTATTATCACTTATTATATTAGTCCTTTTTCCCTTTAAATTTTGAATCTCTTAATTATCTGAGCATTGACTTTTAATTTTTCGTATAGTGCTAAATTATGCTAAATCAAATATTTAGTCGGTATGAGAAATTATTGAAAGAATAATTAATCAATTAATTTTTTTGTTGGTAAGTAAGTATCCAGAGGGATTTGAACCAGTAAATTATCGCAAAGTGTCTTAACAGTGCACCCATTCACTGTCAATCCAAAGCCTCATGCATGGGCATATTAATCAATTAAATTTAAAATACTATTTAGAAATAAAATTTCGAAAAATATTTAACAATATTTTTTTAAGGATAATCTAAACATTCTTAACGATATTTCCATTTAATTGTTAAATATAAATTTTTCAAGTTGAAAGAACCATTTAAATTTATTTATTTTTTAATTATTTTTTAATTTTATTTTTTTATATCATTTATATGTGATAAAACAATGCACCACAATAAATAAGTGTTGGAAGGTAATTTAGTTTTTATTATTGAGATTAAAAGTTATGTTGTTACACAATCCTTATATAGAAATTGCTAGCATCATACATATAAAGTATATATGAAATATTTAAACTTACATTAGTATAATATGGAAAATATTAATATATATTTTCATATATGTAAGGTAACAAAAAAATATTATTCTATGAAATTGTTTTACAAAGAATAAATGTATTTACATTTATATGATAAAGTTTGACAATTTGTATATTCGAATTCAAGTTTTTGTGATCCATAATTTAATTTGGAAACAATTTAAGAAGAAATCACATTGGTAGATTTAGGCCAACGCGAACCAACCAGTGTGGTTCATCATCAGGACAAGATGAAAAGTCAGATTATAGCAGAAAGTTAAATAGGGAGTCAAGAAATAGCTAGATAACGACTATATTTGATTGGATGAGAAAAAGACCGAAATACTATTTTATTTAGAATTACTAATTAATTTATTATTATTATTATTATTATTATTTATATATTTAAATATTATTTATTCTAATTTATTTTTATAATTATGAAATAATATCTAACTAATCTAACCCCTAAGATAGAAATATTTACTATTTATTTATTTATAACTAAATAAATAATAGTAATATTTAACTAACCTAATATTATAATATTATTTGACTAACCTACCCCTAAAAATAGAAATAGAAATATATATATATATAATACAAATTAAAAATGTATGAATATTAAGCTTAAAAAAAATATGGAGGAAATAATTACCAATAAAAGGCACATAAATAATTAAATTAGTTGTAGTGTGAATAGTCAAATATAATTTTAATTTTACTTGTTTATTATTATTTAATTTGTAATATATATATATATATATATATATATATATATATATATATTATTCCAAACATTGGTCTACTACGTCTAAAGAAACAAATTATTTATTTTGATTTAAGATTTTATTCCTATGCTCAAAAAGCTTGGAGAGAAGCCTCCCGAGCTCACTATAAAATTGACATTGTAAACGGCTAGGAAGGTCAGTATTGTAACAAAGATTATGACACTGAAATCTAATGTGGTTGTACGCGGGGGTTTTCATCCTTGATGTTCCTATTCTCATATATATGGCAGATCCTTTCCATCCACGTTGTTTTAGGAATTGCCCAACGACCTGTTTCACTATGGAGCTGATGAGAATTCGTTCTAATCTTTGCTATATTAATTTTCTTCTTTGAGCTAGTTAAAATAGAGAGATACCTTTGATCTTCTGGGGTGGGGTTGATGACCTTCTTATAATAACTTAATTTTCTTTTAGTCGTTAAATCTTTCTCACACCACATTTTTTCTTTGAACTTAGAAGTAACAATATCTTTAATGTTATTAATATTTTGCAACATCATTGTCATTGATCTCCCAATAGAAATAGAAATATGTATTTTATATATATATATATATATATAATATATATATAATATATATATATATATATATATATATTTCTATTTTTAGGGTTAGGTTAGTCAGATAATATTATAATATTGGGCTAGTTAGATATTACTATATTTATTTAGTTATAAATAGATAAATAGTAATTATTTATATCTTAGGGGTTAGGTTAGTTAGATATTATCCCATAATTATCCAATTATAAAAATAAATTACAATAAATAAATATTAATAATAATAATAAATTAATTAGTAATTCTAAATAAATTAGTATTTCTGCCTTTTTCTCATCCAGTCAAATATAGCCGTTATCTAGTCGTTTTTTCCCTTAGTTGTTAGGAGGTCTTAACTCCCTATTTAACTTTCTGCTACGATTTGATTTTTCATCTTGTCTTGATGATGAAGCACGTTGGTTAGAAACAGTCGACCTAAATCTACCAATGTGATTTCTTCTAAAATTGCTTCCAAATTAATTTTGTATTTCACCAAAAAGAAAAATCTTGTAATTCAGTTAAAAAGTAGTAACTTTGGTAGGACATATTAGAATCTCATTTAAATTATGTGTATATAGAGCCAGATAGATGTCCCATTCATATAGATATGAATTACAAATTATTAAGTACAAAGTAAAATTACATAGTGTTGATCAATTTGGCTTGACAGTTAACATGATGCTACATGATCAATTTGGCTTGACACTTAACATGATGCTAGACTTTCAAGCTAATAATCTGAAAATTGTGAGGGATTTTTCTTGGCTTTATTTTGGCCTAAGTATTCAACCATTGACCATATCATAATAAAACTTCTTTGTTTTTTCTAAAAACTATCATACATTGTCTAATAATTTTAAAAAATAATAGAAAAAGTAGGAATTCAAGTAAACTCGAGAAGAGATACTTTCTAATTATATGAAAAGTTTATTGTAAAATTGAGGATTCCAATAAGTGATAAAATTAGAAGGACAAGTCAAAATAAAAAATATAATATAAATGGCTTAAAAATGTATCTTCTATTTGACTTATATTTATATATATGTTAAAAGAATGAATCATTTATATATATATATATATATATATATAAAAGTTAAAAGAATCAATCATAAAAATTAAGGTATGAGTTATGCTATTAACAAATCATAAAATATGTGTTATAAAGCATAATAATTTTATATAATAGTCACATTTTCTTGTGACTATTATTATTATTAAAACTTATGTCTACAAAAATAAGTAACCATAAGCATGAATGCTATCTATTCTATACTTAATAAATGAAAAAAAAATATTCTAATTATTTATTTATATATTGAAATATCAAAATAAATTATAGAAATAAATCACCTAGAACTTTATATAAATATATAATATACAATTTAATCTTAGACTGTGACAACTAAATAGTATGTTGTTAAATATATAATTTATTGAATTGTAATTATTTATTTTTTCCCTTAGAAAATAGGTTAAACCACTAATATTATTAATATTATTAATGTAAAATATCATATAAATATGTGAAATATAATTACGTCATAAGGAAATTCCTGCTGGGAAGAACTCCCCTAAGTTTCCACTCTGAACTGATCTACATTATACGATCACTTGTTAGAAAACTGAAAAGTTTGTGGTCGTTTGATCCATAGGCTGAACTGGTAACGAATTTCCTTGCTTAACTGCCCGACTTCCTTGATTTACGCAAATCATTACCTAATGGTTTTAATGGAAGAAACGTGGGTTTTGTAAGGTTTTCCATGGCAATTATGATACCTCAAAATGGATGCAATCTGTACAGAAAATCTATTGGGTAACAGAAAATATCGAAATGGAGCCACTGCATTAACAAACCATTATGTAAATGAGTCTAGAAAGTGACTATCTTGTAAAGCACCAAGAAATTTTCAGGGGATGCTTGAATTTGATTTATGGTTCATTGCATCAGATGTTTTAGGTCCTCTTGTTAGAGTGTTCTCATCACCTTCAATTCATAATGTTCTAGATTTATAAAATTCTAGTTCCATTTAGTTCTAATTTTGAGTTCCTTCTCTTTTTATAATTTACTTCTACTTTTAGGAAAAGAACAATAGATAGGTTTTACAAATATGATTTTTGTGTTAACTAATTTGTTCCTAAGGTTGTTCTGTTATAGATGCATTTTTTTGAATAATTTCAGCTAGTGCCGGAGACGAGGCTCATATCCAATTTTATGGGAGTCAGTTTCAATACGTTGAACAATGTATTTTGAGATGGGGAAGTTAGAAGGCGTGAGGAAGGGTTTACTTCACTGGAAGGAATTAGGAAGGTCTCACTGTGACATGATGGGCTTGCATCTCAATGCACTTCCTACTTCCTTATGAAACAAAGATTTTGCAGTCTTGATGGTAATTTCAGTGTTTTGTTGATATAAAGTAAATAGGTTACGTCTAATTGCTCAGATTGTTGCTATGTGCTGAGAATTTCAACACTTATCATACAACTTCAGTACCCCTACCCTCCCTTTCCACCCCAAACAAATCCTACCAACTTGCAGTATAACAAATGTGGCAAGTTGGCAATCATGTGCACAAATAACATGTTATCCATGTTTGAAAATTCAATGCCCTGAACCTTAAAAAAAATAGCACTTGAATGGTAGGAAGTAGCTTTTGAATTATTTCCATAGCAGCTGCAGATCCCAGAGTCCAAGACTAGTAAATCTAGCTTTTTTTGAAGCCCTTTTCGGTCCACCATAAAAGAGAGAACTTCTTGAAGAATTTGAGCTGATGTAGGAGACGAGGATCATATTCAAGTTTATGGGAGTGAGTTATCATTCAAGAGTTGTGAGTTGTTGAAGAATATGTTGCAATTATGCCCTTCTACGAAGCTATGAATTCCTCATCTTTGAATTCAATATTTTGTGATGTTAATGGCTTCTAGAACACCCTTATACAAGTCCTCGAAAATCTAGAACAACCAATCTCTCCCCACAATTTCATGTTGATGGATTGACTTTAAGAGAGACTTTCCTGTTAAGGTCCCTGCATAGGGAAATCATCCAATTGGTGCAGAAATTGCAGCATCCAGTGTGAAATAGATGGCTTAATGAATATATGGATGAGAGATCAAAGCTCTGGGATGTGTGATATGTACTGAAATTTGGAATTACACACCTCAAGAAATACCAGAATGTAGTAGAGAATGTTTCCATGGAACTGAATGCTAACAGTGCAGGCACTTGATGAGGAGCATATCAAGGTGATGAAGGCCATCAACTTGGAAGAAGACAGAAATGTGTTAATATAAATGAAGATTGAGGCATGTGGGAAATAGTTTTTGAAATATGATGATAAGGCCTTTGAGGCCAATTTTACAAAGTGGAATGGGCCCAATGGCCTCAAAGGGGTCATGTAGTAGGCCTACATTTTTTTATGAGGTTGGAAAGGCATAATCCTTGATGCAGAAGCACTGGAGCCAACTAGATCTGAGGTCCACGAGCTCCCAATGGAGCAACAACAACTATGCTAAAAACCAAGTGAGCTTGATTGACAAAATTCAACAATTGGAGCACTTTTTCGATACCCTAATTGATGACTTCTTCACCAAGATTGTTGATAGTAGGAAGATGCTCTTCAACATTTGTAGTCAGGATTAATATGGTCACTATCTAGGGGTTGATCATTTAGATTAGGACCTTAGGGAACAACCCTCATCACATTTGTAGGTTTTTTAGATTCTGACATATAGTTGGAAACATTGGGAGGTAAGAACATGCTTTATTTTTTTCTTTTGTTAGAATAATGGCATTCTTTGTGGAAAATTTTGATTGAAGAATATTTCAAGGAATTGGATTGGATATTTATAATATGAAACCTAACCTTGATCATGGTCTAGTTCCACATGTTAAATTGAAGGGATCCATTTTAATGAATGGGCATACCCTTATAGCATGGTAGGGCCATTTGCCGACTCAGTGGAGCAAACCCACTTTTCTCTTGTCTAGTAATCAAACTACAATGAGTATGATTCAAGAGATCATAGTGTCATAGGATTCAAGAACAAGCATAAGGGTTTCTTGTTGTAAAATATTCACGCCATAATTACAAAATCATATATACTCCCTAAAATCACACACAATTTTGATATAATAGTCAAATTGGCAGCTAAATATATTGGTTTAGAATCCTAAATTTCTGGACGAAAAATCTTGATAGAACGATATATGTCAATGGAAAAATATATTGTTGGATTTCTTTATTTATCAATTCTATATCTGGTTTCATGAGTATTAAGACCACGAATTATGAAAAGTTTTGGGCAATAGATTTGAGGAAGGGAACCATGCATAGTTACTGAGTATTTATTCCATTTACTTTCTTGGAAATACTTGTTCCAACTACTGAAAAGCTTTTCACATGCATCATTTGGAAATTCAAATGTTGTTGGACAGGATTGTTATACGTGAGATTGAAGGATAAATTTTTTTTGTGATTGTTTTAGCCATTAACTTCATACATGCTTTATTAGTACCATTCTAATGGCTACTAAGTCTGTCGAGCGCAATGTTTAACTACTCTAGGTAAGGACTATGGTGATAGAGGGTAAGGAAAATTCAAAGATAGAGGAATCGCACAATACACACATTATTGCTCACAACACCTAGACTTGTAAGGTTCCATATGTCGGTGCAATTCCTTTTTTCCATCTTAATCGTGATATTTACTTTTATTGAGTTTTTATTTCTTCTTGTCTCTTGTTGGTTCTTAGGTCCATCAAACATTTCCAATAACTAGAGGAAGAGCTGCATGGATCCATTGCCAACCTCCTCAGAGATATGTGAAAATTCTCTTCCCTGTGGAATACACTTGTTCAAAAATACTTGTCACCATGGGGAATTTGCTCCTTGTTCTATTTTTGTTAATCAAAGATGTCAATGTGGGTCATCATCTCAGACAATCCCTTGCTGGATAACCACAAAGGAGAATGAGAGTGAAAATTTCAAATGTGAAAAGATACGTGGGAAAAATAATCACATATGCAATGAAAGATGCTTCCCTCAGGTAAATTGAGGTTTTTCTTGTTCTTTCTATACCTTTGAACACCCCCAAATTATTGCAGCCTATGATGTAAGTTAGTGAAACTTTGAGATAAAAATGTGGGCATTTTGGTAATTTTATAGGAGGGTTGAATATTTGATGGATGTGAACTTATGTAATATAGAGAGTGATGGAAGAAATTGAATTTGAAGCATCTCACAATACAATTGAAGCATGCGCTCAGACTGAGAACATTGAGAAAGTTGTGTTCTCTTTTTTGTGGTTGCAACTATTTGAAGAGAAGATGGAAACTGCAAGGTTAATGCCCTTGATGAGAGACATTGCAGTGAAGCCAATCTTTGTAGGAAATTGAAGGTTTGTGTATGGAAAAAATTTAGGTAATTATACAATCTCTAAGTAAAGTAGATTGATTTCACAAATTTTCCTCCAAACACTTTTATGAAATTTATTGTTCACGTGCTTCAGTATCTCATTCTGTTCATTAACATGTCTACTTTAGTTGGGAATTCTTGTTATGCTATCACTTATAACTACTTCTGTAATTCTATTGAAAGTTAAATGCCATGCATTTTTCTTTTAAAATTTATATGCATTCATTATTATCTAATTATCTAGCTAAATTCTAAGATGTTTACATTATGAAAAAACTTTTTGAAACTTGATTTTTTGGTAGCTAATGAACATCATTTTTTCTTCTAAGAGTTATGCCTGTGACATTTTTGAATTTTTTTGAGATTGTGAAATATGTTTTAGAACCACACTCATAATCTAACAACCATCATGATGATACTCAATATGTTTTCAAACCACACTGGTAATCTCACAACCATCACAACGATACTCATGAGCTTATTTACCTATATGTTTATGCTCATATGTTGTATAGTATCAATTTTGTCCAAATATATTGTGTTTAATATATGATTGTTTTAATTTTTTCGAAAAGGAGCTAATTTTAGTTAGTTAAATATCATATAGAGAAATTTCATAGTTGTCGGTTATTGATTTCCATAGTGTGACAAATTGGCTATGTTGCCTCTCGTGTTATTTCACAGTGCTGCATTTTTTAATTCGACAGGATATGTAAGATCCAATTTTTTACTAATATATTGTCCAGGACTTATTCACATTTATATCTTCTGACATGTGGGAAGAATTTTCAATGTGGCCAGCATTTATGTTAGGATATTTGCCACAGTGGGTGTTGCCCACCCTTCATTCTAGCCATTTTCGATGATCTTTCTTATGCATGTGGGAGGATGACAATAATTCCTCCACAACCTTGTCAAACACCTATTCCTTATTTCTCACATCCATGCTCAGTTCCTCAGTGATGTGGTCATCCTTCTACCCACAATGGATGTCCTTGAGGCAACCTAATGTATATTGGACATGAATATACATGATTAGTGTAATTATAGTATTAATTAGTTAATCTTTTATGAATAAAAGATTAGTGTAATTCTAGTATTAATTAGTTAATAGTTATGAATAAAAAAATATATAAGTAAAAAAAAATGGAAAAAAAAATAATTAAAAAAAAAAACATTTTTTTTAATTTCTATTAGTTTTTCAAAAATTTATTATAATTAAATTTTTATTATAATTAAAATTTTATTATTAAGAAAATATATGTTATAATAAAATTAAAAACCAAATTCTTTTAATTTAATCAAAATTTTAGTATTAATAAAATATATATTATAATAGAATTTTATTCATTTTACTATAATAAAATTTTTATTATCAATCAAATATATATTATAATCAAATTTTATTATAACTATTAATCATCAAATTTTATTATGATTAAAATTTTATTATTGTAAATAGAATTAGAAAAAATTATCGTCAAAGAAACATATTGCAGTGGTATTGTATTATTCTCTGTTGAACCAGGACCAAGGATATATGGAGGGACTATTATCACTTATTATATTTAGTCCTTTTTCCCTTTAAATTTTGAATCTCTTAATTATCTGAGCATTGACTTTTAATTTTTCGTATAGTGCTAAATTATGCTAAATCAAATATTTAGTCGGTATGGAGAATTATTGAAAGAATAATTAATCAATTAATTTTTTTGTTGGTAAGTAAGTATCCAGAGTGATTTGAACCAGTAAATTATCGCAAAGTGTCTTAACAGTGCACCCATTCACTGTCAATCCAAAGCCTCATGGGCATATTAATCAATTAAATTTAAAATACTATTTAGAAATAAAATTTCGAAAAATATTTAACAATATTTTTAAGGATATCTAAACATTCTTAACGATATTTCCATTTAATTGTTAAATATAAATTTTTCAAGTTGAAAGAACCATTTAAATTTATTTATTTTTTAATTATTTTTTAATTTTATTTTTTTATATCATTTATATGTGATAAAACAATGCACCACAATAAATAAGTGTTGGAAGGTAATTTAGTTTTTATTATTGAGATTAAAAGTTATGTTGTTACACAATCCTTATATAGAAATTGCTAGCATCATACATATAAAGTATATTATGAAATATTTAAACTTACATTAGTATAATATGGAAAATATTAATATATATTTTCATATATGTAAGGTAACAAAAAAATATTATTCTATGAAATTGTTTTACAAAGAATAAATGTATTTACATTTATATGATAAAGTTTGACAATTTGTATATTCGAATTCAAGTTTTTGTGATCCATAATTTAATTTGGAAACAATTTAAGAAGAAATCACATTGGTAGATTTAGGCCAACGCGAACCAACCAGTGTGGTTCATCATCAGGACAAGATGAAAAGTCAGATTATAACAGAAAGTTAAATAGGGAGTCAAGAAATAGCTAGATAACGACTATATTTGATTGGATGAGAAAAAGACCGAAATACTATTTTATTTAGAATTACTAATTAATTTATTATTATTATTATTATTATTATTATTATTTATATATTTAAATATTATTTATTCTAATTTATTTTTATAATTATGAAATAATATCTAACTAATCTAACCCCTAAGATAGAAATATTTACTATTTATTTATTTATAACTAAATAAATAATAGTAATATTTAACTAACCTAATATTATAATATTATTTGACTAACCTACCCCTAAAAATAGAAATAGAAATATATATATATATAATACAAATTAAAAATGTATGAATATTAAGCTTAAAATAAATATGGAGGAAATAATTACCAATAAAAGGCACATAAATAATTAAATTAGTTGTAGTGTGAATAGTCAAATATAATTTTAATTTTACTTGTTTATTATTATTTAATTTGTAATATATATATATATATATATATATATATATATATATATATATATATATTATTCCAAACATTGGTCTACTACGTCTAAAGAAACAAATTATTTATTTTGATTTAAGATTTTATTCCTATGCTCAAAAAGCTTGGAGAGAAGCCTCCCGAGCTCACTATAAAATTGACATTGTAAACGGCTAGGAAGGTCAGTATTGTAACAAAGATTATGACACTGAAATCTAATGTGGTTGTACGCGGGGCACTCTAAGAGGGAGTGGTTTTCATCCTTGATGTTCCTATTCTCATATATATGGTAGATCCTTTCCATCCACGTTGTTTTAGGAATTGCCCAACGACCTGTTTCACTATGGAGCTGATGAGAATTCGTTCTAATCTTTGCTATATTAATTTTCTTCTTTGAGCTAGTTAAAATAGAGAGATACCTTTGATCTTCTGGGGTGGGGTTGATGACCTTCTTATAATAACTTAATTTTCTTTTAGTCGCTAAATCTTTCTCACACCACATTTTTTCTTTGAACTTAGAAGTAACAATATCTTTAATGTTATTAATATTTTGCAACATCATTGTCATTGATCTCCCAATAGAAATAGAAATATGTATTTTATATATATATATATATATATATATATATATATATATATATATATATATATATATATATTTCTATTTTTAGGGTTAGGTTAGTCAGATAATATTATAATATTGGGCTAGTTAGATATTACTATTATTTATTTAGTTATAAATAGATAAATAGTAATTATTTATATCTTAGGGGTTAGGTTAGTTAGATATTATCCCATAATTATCCAATTATAAAAATAAATTACAATAAATAAATATTAATAATAATAATAAATTAATTAGTAATTCTAAATAAATTAGTATTTCTGCCTTTTTCTCATCCAGTCAAATATAGCCGTTATCTAGTCGTTTTTTCCCTTAGTTGTTAGGAGGTCTTAACTCCCTATTTAACTTTCTGCTACGATTTGATTTTCATCTTGTCTTGATGATGAAGCACGTTGGTTAGAAACAGTCGACCTAAATCTACCAATGTGATTTCTTCTAAAATTGCTTCCAAATTAATTTTGTATTTCACCAAAAAGAAAAATCTTGTAATTCAGTTAAAAAGTAGTAACTTTGGTAGGACATATTAGAATCTCATTTAAATTATGTGTATATAGAGCCAGATAGATGTCCCATTCATATAGATATGAATTACAAATTATTAAGTACAAAGTAAAATTACATAGTGTTGATCAATTTGGCTTGACAGTTAACATGATGCTACATGATCAATTTGGCTTGACACTTAACATGATGCTAGACTTTCAAGCTAATAATCTGAAAATTGTGAGGGATTTTTCTTGGCTTTATTTTGGCCTAAGTATTCAACCATTGACCATATCATAATAAAACTTCTTTGTTTTTTCTAAAAACTATCATACATTGTCTAATAATTTTAAAAAATAATAGAAAAAGTAGGAATTCAAGTAAACTCGAGAAGAGATACTTTCTAATTATATGAAAAGTTTATTGTAAAATTGAGGATTCCAATAAGTGATAAAATTAGAAGGACAAGTCAAAATAAAAAATATAATATAAATGGCTTAAAAATGTATCTTCTATTTGACTTATATATATATATATATGTTAAAAGAATGAATCATTTATATATATATATATATATATAAAAGTTAAAAGAATCAATCATAAAAATTAAGGTATGAGTTATGCTATTAACAAATCATAAAAATATGTGTTATAAAGCATAATAATTTTATATAATAGTCACATTTTCTTGTGACTATTATTATTATTAAAACTTATGTCTACAAAAATAAGTAACCATAAGCATGAATGCTATCTATTCTATACTTAATAAATGAAAAAAAAATATTCTAATTATTTATTTATATATTGAAATATCAAAATAAATTATAAAAATAAATCACCTAGAACTTTATATAAATATATAATATACAATTTAATCTTAGACTGTGACAACTAAATAGTATGTTGTTAAATATATAATTTATTGAATTGTAATTATTTATTTTTCCCTTAGAAAATAGGTTAAACCATTAATATTATTAATGTAAAATATCATATAAATATGTGAAATATAATTACGTCATAAGGAAATTCCTGCTGGGAAGAACTCCCTAAGTTTCCACTCTGAACTGATCTACATTATACGATCACTTGTTAGAAAACTGAAAAGTTTGTGGTCGTTTGATCCATAGGCTGAACTGGTAACGAATTTCCTTGCTTAACTGCCCGACTTCCTTGATTTACGCAAATCATTACCTAATGGTTTTAATGGAAGAAACGTGGGTTTTGTAAGGTTTTCCATGGCAATTATGATACCTCAAAATGGATGCAATCTGTACAGAAAATCTATTGGGTAACAGAAAATATCGAAATGGAGCCACTGCATTAACAAACCATTATGTAAATGAGTCTAGAAAGTGACTATCTTGTAAAGCACCAAGAAATTTTCAGGGGATGCTTGAATTTGATTTATGGTTCATTGCATCAGATGTTTTAGGTCCTCTTGTTAGAGTGTTCTCATCACCTTCAATTCATAATGTTCTAGATTTAAAAATTCTAGTTCCATTTAGTTCTAATTTTGAGTTCCTTCTCTTTTTATAATTTACTTCTACTTTTAGGAAAAGAACAATAGATAGGTTTTACAAATATGATTTTTGTGTTAACTAATTTGTTCCTAAGGTTGTTCTGTTATAGATGCATTTTTTTGAATAATTTCAGCTAGTGCCGGAGACGAGGCTCATATCCAATTTTATGGGAGTCAGTTTCAATACGTTGAACAATGTATTTTGAGATGGGGAAGTTAGAAGGCGTGAGGAAGGGTTTACTTCACTGGAAGGAATTAGGAAGGTCTCACTGTGACATGATGGGCTTGCATCTCAATGCACTTCCTACTTCCTTATGAAACAAAGATTTTGCAGTCTTGATGGTAATTTCAGTGTTTTGTTGATATAAAGTAAATAGGTTACGTCTAATTGCTCAGATTGTTGCTATGTGCTGAGAATTTCAACACTTATCATACAACTTTAGTACCCCTGCCCTCTCTTTCCACCCCAAACAAATCCTACCAACTTGTAGTATAACAAATGTGGCAAGTTGGCAATCATGGGCACAAATAACATGTTATCCATGTTTGAAAATTGAATGCCATAAACCTTAAAAAAAATAGCTTGAATGGTAGGAAGTAGCTTTTGAATTATTTCCATAGCAGCTGCAGATCCCAGAGTCCAAGACTAGTAAATCTAGCTTTTTTTGAAGCCCTTTTCGGTCCACCATAAAAGAGAGAACTTCTTGAAGAATTTGAGCTGATGTAGGAGACGAGGATCATATTCAAGTTTATGGGAGTGAGTTATCATTCAAGAGTTGGGAGTTGTTGAAGAATATGTTGCAATTATGCCCTTCTACGAAGCTATGAATTCCTCATCTTTGAATTCAATATTTTGTGATGTGAATGGCTTCTAGAACACCCTTATACAAGTCCTCGAAAATCTAGAACAACCAATCTCTCCCCACAATTTCATGTTGATGGATTGACTTTAAGAGAGACTTTCCTGTTAAGGTCCCTGCATAGGGAAATCATCCAATTGGTGCAGAAATTGCAGCTTCCAGTGGGAAATAGATGGCTTAATGAATACATGGATGAGAGTTCAAAGCTCTGGGATGTGTGATATGTACTGAAATTTGGAATTACACACCTCAAGAAATACCAGAATGTAGTAGAGAATGTTTCCATGGAACTGAATGCTAACAGTGCAGGCACTTGATGAGGAGCATATCAAGGTGATGAAGGCCATCAACTTGGAAGAAGACAGAAATGTGTTAATATAAATGAAGATTGAGGCATGTGGGAAATAGTTTTTTAAATATGATGATAAGGCCTATGAGGATTTTACAAAGTGGAATGGGCCTAATGGCCTTAAAGGGGTCATGTAGTAGGCCTACATTTTTTTATGAGGTTGGAAAGGAATAATCGTTAATGTAGAAGCACTGGAGCCAACTAGATCTAAGGTCCACAAGCTTCCAATGGAGCAAGAACAACTATGCTAAAAACCAAGTGAGCTTGATTGACAAAATTCAACAATTGGAGCACTTTTTTGATACCCTAATTGATGATTTCTTCACCAAGATTGTTGATAGTAGGAAGATGCTCTTCAACATTTGTAGTCAGGATTAATATGGTCACTATCTAGGGGTTGATCATTTAGAATACGACCTTAGGGAACAACCCCCATCACATTTGTAGGTTTTTTAGATTCTGACATATAGTTGGAAACATTGGGAGATAAGAACATGCTTTATTTTTTTCTTTTGTTAGAATAATGGAATTCTTTGTGGAAAATTTTGATTGAAGAATATTTCAAGGAATTGGATTAGATATTTATAAAATGAAAGCTAACCTTGATCATGGTCTAGTTCCCTGTGTTGAATTGAAGGCATCCATTTTAATGAATGGGCATACCCTTATAGCATGGTAGGGTGATTTGCCGACTTTGTGGATCAAACACACTTTTCTCTTGTCTAGTAATCAAACTACAATGAGTATGATTCAAGAGATCATAGTGTCATAGGATTCAAGAACAAGCATAAGGGTTTCTTGTTGTAAAATATTCACGCCATAATTACAAAATCATATATACTCCCTAAAATCACACACAATTTTGATATAATAGTCAAATTGGCAGCTAAATATATTGGTTTAGAATCCTAAATTTATGGACAAAAAATATTGATAGAACGATATATGCCAGTGGAAAAATATATTGTTGGATTTCTTTATTTATCAATTCTATATCTGGTTTCATGAGTATTAAGACCACGAATTATGAAAAGTTTTGGGCAATAGATTTGAGGAAGGGAACCATGCATAGTTACTGAGTATTTATTCCATTTACTTTCTTGGAAATACTTGTTCCAACTACTGAAAAGCTTTTCACATGCATCATTTGGAAATTCAAATGTTGTTGGACAGGATTGTTATACGTGAGATTGAAGGATAAATTTTTTTTGTGATTGTTT
Source organism: Pinus tabuliformis (assembly GCA_031772625.1). Classification (NCBI taxonomy): domain Eukaryota; kingdom Viridiplantae; phylum Streptophyta; class Pinopsida; order Pinales; family Pinaceae; genus Pinus; species Pinus tabuliformis. The sequence continues at coordinate 724,347,710 of CM062817.1, forward strand.
TAGCCATTAACTTCATACATGCTTTATTAGTACCATTCTAATGGCTACTAAGTCTGTCGAGCGCAATGTTTAACTACTCTAGGTAAGGACTATGGTGATAGAGGGTAAGGAAAATTCAAAGATAGAGGAATCGCACAATACACACATTATTGCTCACAACACCTAGACTTGTAAGGTTCCATATGTCGGTGCAATTCCTTTTTTCCATCTTAAACGTGATATTTAATTTTATTGAGTTTTTATTGCTTCTTGTCTCTTGTTGGTTCTTAGGTTCATCGAACATTTCCAATAACTAGAGGAAGAGCCGCATGGATCCATTGCCAACCTGCTTAGAGATATGTCAAAATTATCTTCCCTGTGGAATACACTTGTTCAAAAATACTTGTCACCATGGGGAATCTGCTCCTTGTTCTATTTTTGTTAGTCAAAGATGTCAATGTGGGTCATTATCTCAGATAGTCCCTTGCTGGATAACCACATACGAGAATGAGAGTGAAAATTTCAGATGTGAAAAGATACGTGGGAAAAATAATCACATATGCAATGAAAGATGCTTCCCTCAGGTAAATAGAGGTTTTTCTTGTTCTTTCTATACCTTTGAACACCCCCAAATTATTGCAGCCTATGATGTAAGTTAGTGAAACTTTGAGATAAAAATGTGGGCATTTTGGTAATTTTATAGGAGGGTTGAATATTTGATGGATGTGAACTTATGTAATATAGAGAGTGATGGAAGAAATTGAATTTGAAGCATCTCACAATACAATTGAAGCATGCGCTCAGACTGAGAACATTGAGAAAGTTGTGTTCTCTTTTTTGTGGTTGCAACTATTTGAAGAGAAGATGGAAACTGCAAGGTTAATGCCCTTGATGAGAGACATTGCAGTGAAGCCAATCTTTGTAGGAAATTGAAGGTTTGTGTATGGAAAAAATTTAGGTAATTATACAATCTCTAAGTAAAAGTAGATTGATTTCACAAATTTTCCTCCAAACACTTTTATGAAATTTATTGTTCATGTGCTTCAGTATCTCATTCTGTTCATTAACATGTCTACTTTAGTTGGGAATTCTTGTTATGCTATCACTTATAACTACTTCTGTAATTCTATTGAAAGTTAAATGCCATGCATTTTTCTTTTAAAATTTATATGCATTCATTATTATCTAATTATCTAGCTAAATTCTAAGATGTTTACATTATGAAAAAACTTGTTTGAAACTTGATTTTTTGGTAGCTAATGAACATCATTTTTTCTTCTAAGAGTTATGCCTGTGACATTTTTGAATTTTTTTGAGATTGTGAAATATGTTTTAGAACCACACTCATAATCTAACAACCATCATGATGATACTCAATATGTTTTCAAACCACACTGGTAATCTCACAACCATCACAACGATACTCATGAGCTTATTTACCTATATGTTTATGCTCATATGTTGTATAGTATCAATTTTGTCCAAATATATTGTGTTTAATATATGATTGTTTTAATTTTTTCGAAAAGGAGCTAATTTTAGTTAGTTAAATATCATATAGAGAAATTTCATAGTTGTCGGTTATTGATTTCCATAGTGTGACAAATTGGCTATGTTGCCTCTCGTGTTATTTCACAGTGCTGCATTTTTTAATTCGACAGGATATGTAAGATCCAATTTTTTACTAATATATTTTCCAAGACTTATTCACATTTATATCTTCTGACATGTGGGAAGAATTTTCAATGTGGCCAGCATTTATGTTAGGATATTTGCCACAGTGGGTGTTGCCCACCCTTCATTCTAGCCATTTTCGATGATCTTTCTTATGCATGTGGGAGGATGACAATAATTCCTCCACAACCTTGTCAAACACCTATTCCTTATTTCTCACATCCATGCTCAGTTCCTCAGTGATGTGGTCATCCTTCTACCCACAATGGATGTCCTTGAGGCAACCTAATGTATATTGGACATGAATATACATGATTAGTGTAATTATAGTATTAATTAGTTAATCTTTTATGAATAAAAGATTAGTGTAATTCTAGTATTAATTAGTTAATAGTTATGAATAAAAAAATATATAAGTAAAAAAAAATGGAAAAAAAAAATAATAAAAAAAAAAACATTTTTTTTAATTTCTATTAGTTTTTCAAAAATTTTATTATAATTAAATTTTTATTATAATTAAAATTTTATTATTAAGAAAATATGTTATAATAAAATTAAAAACCAAATTCTTTTAATTTAATCAAAATTTTAGTATTAATAAAATATATATTATATAGAATTTTATTCATTTTACTATAATAAAATTTTTATTATCAATCAAATATATATTATAATCAAATTTTATTATAACTATTAATCATCAAATTTTATTATGATTAAAATTTTATTATTGTAAATAGAATTAGAAAAAATTATCGTCAAAGAAACATATTGCAGTGGTATTGTATTATTCTCTGTTGAACCAGGACCAAGGATATATGGAGGGACTATTATCACTTATTATATTTAGTCCTTTTTCCCTTTAAATTTTGAATCTCTTAATTATCTGAGCATTGACTTTTAATTTTTCGTATAGTGCTAAATTATGCTAAATCAAATATTTAGTCGGTATGGAGAATTATTGAAAGAATAATTAATCAATTAATTTTTTTGTTGGTAAGTAAGTATCCAGAGGGATTTGAACCAGTAAATTATCGCAAAGTGTCTTAACAGTGCACCCATTCACTGTCAATCCAAAGCCTCATGGGCATATTAATCAATTAAATTTAAAATACTATTTAGAAATAAAATTTCGAAAAATATTTAACAATATTTTTAAGGATATCTAAACATTCTTAACGATATTTCCATTTAATTGTTAAATATAAATTTTTCAAGTTGAAAGAACCATTTAAATTTATTTATTTTTTAATTATTTTTTAATTTTATTTTTTATATCATTTATATGTGATAAAACAATGCACCACAATAAATAAGTGTTGGAAGGTAATTTAGTTTTTATTATTGAGATTAAAAGTTATGTTGTTACACAATCCTTATATAGAAATTGCTAGCATCATACATATAAAGTATATTATGAAATATTTAAACTTACATTAGTATAATATGGAAAATATTAATATATATTTTCATATATGTAAGGTAACAAAAAAATATTATTCTATGAAATTGTTTTACAAAGAATAAATGTATTTACATTTATATGATAAAGTTTGACAATTTGTATATTCGAATTCAAGTTTTTGTGATCCATAATTTAATTTGGAAACAATTTAAGAAGAAATCACATTGGTAGATTTAGGCCAACGCGAACCAACCAGTGTGGTTCATCATCAGGACAAGATGAAAAGTCAGATTATAGCAAAAGTCAGATTATAGCAGAAAGTTAAATAGGGAGTCAAGAAATAGCTAGATAACGACTATATTTGATTGGATGAGAAAAAGACCGAAATACTATTTTATTTAGAATTACTAATTAATTTATTATTATTATTATTATTATTATTATTATTATTTATATATTTAAATATTATTTATTCTAATTTATTTTTATAATTATGAAATAATATCTAACTAATCTAACCCCTAAGATAGAAATATTTACTATTTATTTATTTATAACTAAATAAATAATAGTAATATTTAACTAACCTAATATTATAATATTATTTGACTAACCTACCCCTAAAAATAGAAATAGAAATATATATATATATAATACAAATTAAAAATGTATGAATATTAAGCTTAAAATAAATATGGAGGAAATAATTACCAATAAAAGGCACATAAATAATTAAATTAGTTGTAGTGTGAATAGTCAAATATAATTTTAATTTTACTTGTTTATTATTATTTAATTTGTAATATATATATATATATATATATATATATATATATATATATTATTCCAAACATTGGTCTACTACGTCTAAAGAAACAAATTATTTATTTTGATTTAAGATTTTATTCCTATGCTCAAAAAGCTTGGAGAGAAGCCTCCCGAGCTCACTATAAAATTGACATTGTAAACGGCTAGGAAGGTCAGTATTGTAACAAAGATTATGACACTGAAATCTAATGTGGTTGTACGCGGGGCACTCTAAGAGGGAGTGGTTTTCATCCTTGATGTTCCTATTCTCATATATATGGCAGATCCTTTCCATCCACGTTGTTTTAGGAATTGCCCAACGACCTGTTTCACTATGGAGCTGATGAGAATTCGTTCTAATCTTTGCTATATTAATTTTCTTCTTTGAGCTAGTTAAAATAGAGAGATACCTTTGATCTTCTGGGGTGGGGTTGATGACCTTCTTATAATAACTTAATTTTCTTTTAGTCGCTAAATCTTTCTCACACCACATTTTTTCTTTGAACTTAGAAGTAACAATATCTTTAATGTTATTAATATTTTGCAACATCATTGTCATTGATCTCCAATAGAAATAGAAATATGTATTATATATATATATATATATATATATATATATATATATATATATATATATTTCTATTTTTAGGGTTAGGTTAGTCAGATAATATTATAATATTGGGCTAGTTAGATATTACTATTATTTATTTAGTTATAAATAGATAAATAGTAATTATTTATATCTTAGGGGTTAGGTTAGTTAGATATTATCCCATAATTATCCAATTATAAAAATAAATTACAATAAATAAATATTAATAATAATAATAAATTAATTAGTAATTCTAAATAAATTAGTATTTCTGCCTTTTTCTCATCCAGTCAAATATAGCCGTTATCTAGTCGTTTTTTCCCTTAGTTGTTAGGAGGTCTTAACTCCCTATTTAACTTTCTGCTACGATTTGATTTTTCATCTTGTCTTGATGATGAAGCACGTTGGTTAGAAACAGTCGACCTAAATCTACCAATGTGATTTCTTCTAAAATTGCTTCCAAATTAATTTTGTATTTCACCAAAAAGAAAAATCTTGTAATTCAGTTAAAAAGTAGTAACTTTGGTAGGACATATTAGAATCTCATTTAAATTATGTGTATATAGAGCCAGATAGATGTCCCATTCATATAGATATGAATTACAAATTATTAAGTACAAAGTAAAATTACATAGTGTTGATCAATTTGGCTTGACAGTTAACATGATGCTACATGATCAATTTGGCTTGACACTTAACATGATGCTAGACTTTCAAGCTAATAATCTGAAAATTGTGAGGGATTTTTCTTGGCTTTATTTTGGCCTAAGTATTCAACCATTGACCATATCATAATAAAACTTCTTTGTTTTTTCTAAAAACTATCATACATTGTCTAATAATTTTAAAAAATAATAGAAAAAGTAGGAATTCAAGTAAACTCGAGAAGAGATACTTTCTAATTATATGAAAAGTTTATTGTAAAATTGAGGATTCCTTAAACTTTGTATATTTAAGATGCCAAGTTCCCCCTTTTATACCGGGCACAATAGACAATGTTAGGAACTATAACACCTCTATCATACATTGAAAAGGAATGAAGATTCCATAGCATGGATTAGTTGGCATCAAAAGCTCCCTATATCAGTTCATGGTGGTTGGAAATAAACTCAAAAACTCAAGCATTCATTTCAAGATAGTTTCTGCAACATCATCCTAAAAAGAATGAGATGATGTAGGAAATGAAGTGTTTACCACATCCATAGCCAAAGGGGTTCCTAAATTGATATGATGCATCTTATATCTAAGTAGATCTCACCTGATTCTTAGCATAGCGGGTACTAGCTGGTCCCAGGTGTGGTAGTTGTAGTCTGATAAAATTTCATTTCCCACTAGTACTATATCGATACTCGTTGCAATATAGAAGTACAATACATTATTCCTCACCCATTTGTCTCCAAATCAATGGCTCACCAACCCATTGGCAATGTCTTTATTCTTAACCATGACAGAGACCTTAATACCAATGTGAGAGAGTGCCTTTAGTATTTTTGGATTAGTGTCGAGGATCAAATTATAACATTCACTTTATATGCCAATTCCTTTAGTGCAGTCTTATTAATATCATGTATAAGTACAAACTCTGAATTATATGGCATCTTCTTTCATTAATGCTACTCTTCCCTATGCTACCACGTTGGAAACATTGGGAGGTAAGAGCATGCTCTGTTTTTTTTTCTTTCGTTAGAGTAATGGAATTCTTTATGGGAAATTTTGATTGAGAAGATTTTAGGGAATTGGATTAGATATTTATAAAATGAAACCTAACCTTGATTATGGTCCAATTCCACATGTTGAATTAGAGGAATCCAATCTAATAAATGGGCATACCCTTACAGAATGGTAGGGACATTTTCTGACTTTGTGGGTGTCTCGCTAGCAATCTCCATGAGAAAAAACAGTTGTCGAGCCACTAGAGCAAACCCACTTTTCTCTTGTCCAGTAATCAGACTACAACGAGTATGATTCAAGAGATCATAGTGTGATATTCTTCAATAGCATTGATTTGAGAAGGATAAGGGTTTTTTCTGTAAAAGGTTGACGCCATAATTACAGAACAAGATATACTCCCTAAAATGACACAATTTTGATACAAGAAGTCAGATTGACAGCTAACTATACTGGTTTCGAATCTTGAATTTCTGGAGGAAAAATCTTGATAGAGCGATATATGTGAGTGGAAAAATATATTGTTGGATTTATCTATGTATTAATTCTATATCTGGTTTCATGAGTATTAATACCAATAATTATTGCTACCCACAATTGCCATCCCAGAGGCAATTGTGATCATCCTACTACCCATAATTGACACCCTATCCTTAACCTTTGTATCTTTAAGATGCCAAGTACCCCATTTATACCATTCACAACTAAAAATGCAAGGAACTATAGCACCTCTATCATACACTAAACGGGAATGAAGATTCCATAACATGGATGGGTTGGCATCAAAAGCTCCCTATATTAGTTCATGGTGGCTGCAAATAAACTCAGAAACTCAAGAATTGGTTTCACGACAGTTTATGCAACATCATCCTAAAAGCACCAGATGATAGAGGAAACGAAGTGTTGACCACATGCATAGCTAAAGGGGTTCCTACCTTGATATGATGCAACTAATATCTTAGCAAAGCTTACCTGATTCTAAGCATAGCATGTACTAGATGGTACCAGGTCTGGTAGTTGTAGTCTGATAAAATTTCATTTTGCACCAATATTAAAGTTTAAATAAATATAAATTACAAAGAAAAACTATTTTTCAAAACAAATATATTCGATTTTAATTATTTCAAAATTTGCAATTTAAAACTAATTAAAAAGATTTTAATAAATATTATTAAATTTGATTAAGAAGTTTATAATAAATATTTGAATTTTTTTAGGAAAATATTATATTATAAATATGGGATGGATACTCGAAAGCTATCCTAACAACCAAACATCTTCGAAAAATTTCTATTTTCAAAGTTGTGGTGACTATTTATATAGAGATTTGTGATCGGGCTCTAGATTATTTAAGATCAATTTCACATGTATACAGGAAAACAGAATTATAAACTCCTAAAATCATTTGAGCATAATAAATTTATATTAAATAATTTTTCTTAAAGATAATATATTTGTATTAAAATGAAATATTAAATATGAGATTTCAACGATATTACTAATGTTTATTTAAATTGTGATCATTCATGTAGTTATTTACTAATAATTATAATTTTTGTTATGTTAGTTTAAATTGTGATTGTTCATATAGTTCTTTACTAATAATTATAATTTCAGTTATGTTAATTTAAATTGTGATTGGTCATGTAGTTCCTTACTAATAATTATAATTTTAGTTATGTTAATTGAACTTATGTATACATGTACATAACATGAAATATAAATCTCAAATAAAATTTAATATATTTCTCACTAATTTACAAATTTATTAAGAAAAAATATTATAGTAAAAACAATTACTAATATTAAACCATTTTTAAATAATTACCTATCAGGCTTTACCTCTTTAAATGATATTGTTGGTAAAATATAAAAATATATAAATTTTTCCGTTAAATATGTTGATCTAAACACACAATTAAACTTTTGACCAAACTAATGATGACATGTCTTACCTCTAATAAACCAAACTCCACATGTACAGATATTAACTAATATTAACTAATATGATGAAACCCATGAACTAATATATTGAAACCAATGCAAATGGATGAAACTTCGTTATAGAAACTATCACAATATATCAACTACTATCTGGAAATTTATTGGAAATTTATTGAAATACTGGTATAGGCAAGATAAAATCAACTTTTTAAGATGTTTCCTCCTTCTTGAGCCACTATGTAACAAGTATAAAACTTGTTAAATTTTACCTTAGAATTCACTGTATAATTAATACAATTTTGAAGAATATTAAGAAAATTCACAGAGGATTAAGTCCTTTCTTAATTCTAATGAACATTTTACACTATTCGTTAACTTACCAGTGGTGTCCCTTGTATCGTTAACTTACCAGTGGTGTCCCTTAACTTACAATTGTACCACAGATTTTAAGAGGATTAAAGCACAAACAAAACGACATGTAGCTTTCTACTAGTTATTTTTTTTAAACGGATATGTTTTTTGAATTAATTATTAATTTAGCTCTTGTTATAATTTTATATATGATTTTTTATTTCTATTTATTTATAGGTTTGGAAGATATATCTAAAGGTTTTGAAGAAATAAATAATTAATTACAAGCGTAGACACACGTATGAAGCGTAGACACAAGTATGAGGCTAAAAGGCATTAGATATTATTAAAAAATATGAAGAGTGAGACTAGTTGAATAAAATATGTAGTTTTGTATATCGATTGTAGTTTTATCTCATTGTTACTTTAGCCATTACTTGTTGACATTGAAAGTATAGCCATAGTCCATTGAAAAATCATAGGCACTCTGCAATTTTTATTTATGAGTAAGGAAAACTTTTGTTCGCATCAATAAGTAATTTTTCTACATCTTAAGAAAATAAAAAATTGCTTACAAGTTAAAGTAGTCCGAGAAAACTCAAAATAAGAAAATATATATATCAAACTTGCATTTAAATCAAGAAAATTCTTAGATACTAATAAAAACTAAATCTTCATTCAAATTATGAACCTACATAAAAGTTGCTAGAAAATCTCAAAATACATAAAAACCCTGCTCATGTTAAAATTTCATTGGTAACGATTAAAAATTGTAAAACTATAAAATAAAATAGATATAAATTAGATAAAGATCTACAATAAAAATTATCTATTTAAGAAAATAAATTAAATAAATGAAAATTAGATGAAGGACTTCGGAATTAAAAGTATTTATTAAATAAAACATGACTAGAAAATTATTATGTTAAGAAAATGTTTGCAAAGCAATAATATAAATTAAAATGTAGACATATTAGAAAATAATACTAGCAAATAAAGATATAAGGTGAACATCTGCATAAATTTTTGAAGATATAATTGCAAACATAATTTTTTTGAAAAATATTTACACTGAAATGTTTCCATATTTTCTTTAAAAATGTCTGCAAATACATAATGCTGGTAAAGATTAAAAATATATGTATGGTTCTTGAGAATTAAGGAAAAATAATGTCTACCTGCAACCGTCGAGAAGAATACAAAATGGTGAATGCTCCACATAAGAGCAAGAATGATACTTTGACTACCTCCATGTGCAAACTTTCTACCAAGTCTTCTCACCAACACTGAATCCTTGCAGTGAAAAACTAATGAAATAACATAATAATAACATGGAATTTATGTTAGAAAATATAGTAAAAACAATATAGAGCAAGAACAAGGGTAGGGAAATATTCACTAATGAACATAATCAAAAACTTACCATATTAAAATATTAAACATAATGTTAAAATCTTCCATGACTATAAGAATTCCTAAAGCATATGGAATTGTTTGACGATTCTTAAAATTGTTACATATTCCTATTTGGGGCCTCATAAGACTTGAATGAGTTAATTTAGGTGCATTTTAATCTGTTTTTTTTTTTTTTTCTGTTTTTTCTGGCTGCACCATCTTGTGTATAAGGAAGCGATCCATACATTAGGGAAGATATCCATATATAACAAAATGAGAGAAGCAATTATCTTAGCGATTTGTTTTTTCTAAATTTCATAATTCATTTCTTCTTCTTTATTTCATTACTTTTATAAAAAAAAACATTTTTTTCCCATTCCTTATTTATCAATAATATGATGGTTTTTTATAAACATTATTTAATCATTATATTTATCCTATATAAAAATTATATTATTCACACAATGTATTGGATGTTTCGAAAAACTATCACAAAATTAAAATTCCACACAATTGGAATGTTATAAAATAATTAATTTATTTAAATTTATTAGAGAATAAATTTAACATTATGTTATGTTTGTATTTACAATTACTAAATACAAAGAGTTAATTAATAAAAAATAGTTTGAATTATAGATCTGTTTACTTTGATTATAAGATGCGAGTTTATAATTACAATTTTAATTTTTTATGTTAACTTTAATAAAAATAATATCAGCTAATTTAATTTAAATAAGTATATATATTTTTTAATTAAGATATTTTATTTATTTGATTCTTTAACATATAGATTTCTAAATAATAAATATATGTTAACTCAACACAATCATATTAACTTTATATTATGTTCATATGTACAATTGGGCAATACAAAGAGTTAAACAGTCAAGTTCATGTATTTATTTATTTTAAATATGTATCATTATTTGAGCTTATATAGACATTTAGTTATTAGTTATTTAGAATTGTGTGAGAATTTCTTTCCTAATTTTGTTAAAATAGTTTTATTTGTATACATACAGCTTGAGTGGGCTTAATCGTTAAGAGCACGTGTTTGCTTCTAAGAGGTTATAGGTTCAAACCAGAGGGGGGTGAGAAAGTATGTATGCCTTTGTAGACTTGTAGTCAAATCACTGCGCGGTCCCTTGTCCCACAAACAAAAGGGGGTCTCATACACAATTGTAGTAATCACTAAGTGGATGTGGGTCCCTTGCCCCAAAAACAAGGGGGTCTCATACACTGATGTGGATAAACAAGGGGGTGTCATACACCAAAGTGGTGTTTGGCTTGGCTGTGGCCTTATAATTGGATAATAACAATAATAATAGTATATAGTTACTATTTTTTAGAAACTTTTAAGCTTTTCTTTCCCGACTCTGTTAATTTTTTTATTTATTTGTACATAGATTTTATAATTAATAACTAGAATGATAATTAGTTATTAGTTTTTAGAATCTTGTGGTTATTTATTTCCTAATTTAATTACAAAAATATCTATATATATAGATACTAATTTTTTGGATATAATAAATATGTGTTAACTTAACACAACGATATTAACATCAATTAGTTGATATAATTAGTTAATATGACCATATTTACAATTAGTTAATACAAAGAGTTAATTCATAAAAATTAGTTTGAATTATTGATTTGTTTTACTTTGATTACAAGATGCTAGTTTATAATTACATTTTTTTTCCTCTAATTTAAGTTTAATCAAAAGTAATGTCAACCAATTTTATTTAAATAAATAATATATATTTTTAATTAAGATATTTATTTTATTTAATTCTTTAACATGTAGATTTCTAAATAATAAAGATATGTTAACTCAACACAACCCTATTAACGTTACGTTCATAATTACAATTAGTTAATACAAAAAGTTAATTAATAAAAAATAGTTTGAATTATTGATTTTTTTTATGTTGATTACAAGATGCCAACCATGATCCCCAAGAAAATTGAGGAATTGTCAGGGTTTTTAACTTTATTGACATTATCTTATGTTGATATTTACAATTAGTTGTTTATATTAGATATAAATTTTCATGATTATTAAAATTTATTACTATACAATTTCATAGAATCATCTATAAATTCATGTATTTATTTACTTTAAAAATGTATCATTATTTGAGATTATAGATCCATTAGGTTATTTGTTTATAATTACATTTTTTTTAGTTAAACAATAGAGAATGTCATGATCAATGCTAAATTATTATTGGTTAGGAAATTCGATTGTTATAGTCCTGACTGTCATGTCTCTCGTTTTAGTCGCATTATTATTATTATTATTATTATTATTTTTAATGCAAATCTATGGATTATCATTCTATCATCCTCTAATATGCAATTAGAATATATATATATATATATATATATATATATATATATATATATATATATAATATATATATATATATATATATATATAATAGATTATATATATATATATATATATATATAGATATATATATATATATATATATATGTTGGGAATGGGTCCCCTGGGGTTAATTTTGGGGTTAAAAGTCCAATTTTTGGGGCTAAAGGCCAAGTTTTGTGTCAAGAATGTAAAGTCTCCGCATTTTGTGGCCACGGAGTGCGAAGATGAAATTAGTCAAAAAATGGTTTTCGTGCTTAGTTTCAATAGCTAGTGTCGGCTTGATGAGATCTGCCCTTGGTCCGTGTTATAGACATATTTGGGCACTGCAACCCCAAACTTATATGTCGATAAACTGAGGCTCTTTAACCCCCAAAAGTGTTGTTTCTACCCTAAAGGATCATGGTCAACTAATTACATCATTCCCCAAAAGTTCCACTTGAAAAACCACTTAGAACTGGCCAAAACTAGACCATACTGACTGCTCCACAGTCAGGGTGTGATGCGTACTGACTCCTACAATAGCCAGGTGCGATGCATACTGAAGAGGCCTTCTGTGGGGTGTGATGAATGAGAATGGACAAATGTCTAAGATAGTTTTCTAAGTGGATGCTCATGGAATCTTCTAGAAACTTATCCTATGACACTTGCCTCTCTGAATTCGCCCAAGAATGTGTAAGAGATCCAAGAAATCTCCAAGTGGAACCAAGAACTACAAGTGGAATGACACTAATCAAAAACCCAGAGATGACTGACACCCTTGCAAACATCTATAAATGGATCCCTCATCTTAGAGATCTAGAGGCTGGAATTTTGTAATTTGTAAGGAAGCGCTGATAGTTCGTCTTTGAGAAGGAGCATTGTATTATTGGGTGATCCTAGTCCATTTTCTTCTTGGGGAAATATTGGTGCTCCATATATGGCCACATTGTCCCTTCCAGGAATCACAATTGGTCTGCCGGTATGGCTATTCTTAACCTCTGTCATTCAAAATACCGTAATTCCTTAACAATCGAATCAACAACCAATTGATACTAAAGTTGAGCCTTCGCCTTCTACTTCGTTTGTTTCTCCCTCCCCTTCTTCCACTTTGCTTGGTGAAAATAGCAATGCTAGTAACCGAGTGACTGAGAAGAAGAAGAAAGGGAGGGAGAAGAAGAAGAAGTCAGTGTAGCAAGGGGGAAATCATGAATCATCTGGTGAAAATCCACCTACTAAATCTCCCAGATATCCTTGCATAATTTGTAGAGGAGACCATTTTCATCAAGATTGTCCAACCATTCCTCGGATCTTGAGAGAATGGTCCCCCCCGGTCGCACCATCCATTGTCATCAACCTCTAGTGATCATGTTGACAGCACACCATTAACTAGTGAAAATGAAGTTCATGGACAAAAAGGAAAGGTCAAAATTCCATGTGGATTATGTGAAGGGGACCATCACCTTCCCCGTTGTCCTTTTTTGGATGAGGCCAAAAGAGTCTTGTGTAACTATCCTGCTTCACCACAGCGACTTCCATCTGGATACAAGAAACTCTCCCCAAGTCCTTTACTAGTTGAAAATCTGACTGACATGACTCAACCGTCAATGGAAAAACCTGTCACTGAAAGTGAATCATCTGAGTCCATACCAGACCAAAGTGAACAGGTCGAGATGGCAGTCGACCCATTTTTACCTTCAGAAGATCCACCTTTAGACGATATGATTCGCAAAGAGAGTGAGAACGATATTGTTCAAATTATTTTGTCACGTCAAAGTCCGATGAACTTGGGGGCAATCCGCCCATTGCTTTGCAACAGGAAGAGAATCCCCCAGTTCCCACTACTCAAGGGGTTCATTCAGCCATTTATTCGATAACCCCTCTAAGCAGTCTAGTCGCTTCCTTTGATTGGGATCAGCTAGCGAGATCCCACCTTCCTTCTAATGTACCATTTCGGATCATAGTACAAGTGTACAAAATGATTGTGTTAGGCACTCTCATAGATGAAGGGGCTTTAGTGAGTATCATTTCCTCAACTACTTGGAAAGCACGTGGTTCGCCATTGCTTAAGCCTGTTACATAGAATTTGTCAGGCTTTAACAAACGAACTAATCAACCGTTATGGATCCTTCCTAAGTTACCGATTACTTTGAGAAGGAAAACCATTCACCTGAACGTGATGGTACTCCAAGGACCATTAGATTACAATCTACTCCTTGGATGCAACTATGTTTACAACATGGAAGCTATTGTCTCAACACTCTTTCGAGTGATGTGTTTCCCGCATGATGGAAAAATCTTCACTGTTGACCAGCTTTCATTTCCTGGTACAAACACAGCTTCAAGACAAACATCATCCCTAAATGGTCCTTTTGCATCAAGAGTGTCTCTTCAACCTTCATTCCATCCACCTAATTACCGCGAGTAGTCTGGTGAATGTAACGAAGCTTAGGGGGCATGCACCCTTATCCAATTGGCAGACAAACCCAGCTGAAAAGATAGGTTTCCCTATAGGTTATGTGATTGGAATTTCCATCCCACACCATTCACTTTTGTCCACTCTGTGGATGAAGCCAAGGAAGTGTTTTGTCTAACTGCTGACGAAACCATCCTACCATTTGAATTTCCCTGTAACTTAAGTGATTGGTCTGACACACCATGCACCTTTGTCTAATTGGCGGACAAACCCAAGGAAGTGTTTTTGTCTAACTGCTGACAAAAAACAATCCTGCTTAACCATAGTGATTCCCATATGGTTACTGGAGACTCTCCTTTTCTCGATGCCTGGGGCCATGCAAACCTTTTTATGCAAGCGAAAAATGACCAATTTCATTTTTTAGCTTTTTAGTTTTTAACTTCTTAGGTTAGGTGATTGGTCCAACAATGTATGTGCCGCAGACGGAGCAAAGGAAGGGTTTTGTCTAAACTGCTGACATAACCATCCTACCTAACCTCAATGGTTCCTTAGCTTTTTAGTTTTTCTAGCTTTTTAGTTTAGTCGTTCCTAGCTTACATAAAAAAGGAAAATTGAGCATATGTTATTGTAGAGTTCGAGCTCATTAAAAAATGAACCTACCACCAAGAGCAATGTTTCCACAAGGTTCAAGCTCGTTAAAAAATAAACCTGCCAACTGAGCATATGTTTCCCCAGAGTTCAAGCTCGTTAAAAAATGAACCCACCTTAAGTAAATAACCTTTGTGATTACCATTCTATCTGCCTTTTGAACCTTGGTTGTGTTCCTACTATCACCTCCATTCTTTTTGCTGATCATACGCTTCCACTTGATTGTTTACCTTTTTGAGGAATAGCTACGATGAGTGGTCCTGTTAGCCACCTTCTTCACATCACCATGTTTTGAGAAGTTCCAAGATTACCCGGAACCAGTTGCTACCCTAAACGCCTCTCATTCCTAAAAAACGAGTCTACTTTAAACTCTTTTCAGACTCACTAAATATGAAAATATTGTCGAGCTATTGGCCTTTCTAGCTCACTAAAGTGATTGGAAGTGCCATCCCTCTTGTACATTTTAAACTTTTCAGACTTGAGGGATTATGTCATGAAAAAGTTCGAGTGCTTGTCTTTTCGGCTAGCTAAAGTTATCGAAAACTCATCCCTTATGTATTATTTTATCCTTTTCCGGACTTAAGGGATTATGCTACGAAAAAGAATCGCTGGAGTTTCCTTTTCGTCCCTTTCCAAACTCTCTAAACATGAAAAGGACCAAGTTATCCTTGTCATTAAACTCGTTAAAACAATAGCGAAAAACTTGTCCACCCAGACAAGAACGAGTTTCACTACTGCTAGGCTCGCTAAAAATAGCAATAGGTTTGCCCGAAGGTAGAATTATACAACAAGCATATGTTATCCTCCTCAAGCTTGACAAAAATAAAGAGGTACTGGTTAGCAATGACAGGGGAAAAAAAGGAAGAAAACTTGAGCAATTTAATTGGTAGCAAGTCGCTCTTGAACATGACACTTTCACTGCGTCACCATGATTGAGTCGGGTTGGGTTATTCCATTCACCGAGCATATCACCATTGGTCCTCCATACCATCCATCTTTTGGGGTTAGCACTACCAATCCATCTTAGTGTTGTCAATATGTTCAACAGAAGTCATTTAGAGAATTCACCATCCAGTTAATGCCTCATCTAATGCAATACCTTCACCCTCCATTTTTCATGGCCGCCATTCCTGAAACTTGTATCATCAGATCATTTTCACCTCCAAAAAATCATTTGCTTCGTTTCGTGTCATTGATGTTGGATACATTAAGGCCCTCCTATGATGGGTCACTTCTTGTCGACATCAGCTCATTATCCAAGAAGTTGACTTAGAAACAACCCTTTCAGTACTTGGAAGCTTGCATGCCTCAATGGTAAGTTTCTCACTTCCGGCAACAAGTTTACATCAATGGCCTTCGACCGAAAGATTTTGTGTGGTGTTCAACATTGGATGATATATTCACACCACATGAATTGTACTATAGTACCTTGAGGGTTATTATCATTATCGGTGACTCCTCTCGCGTCTGTTAATAGCTTACATTATTGGCTGGTAATCAGGCAATGTCTATCCATGTTCGACTTCAGGACATCTTTTCACATGGATCGACTTGTACATCGGGCGAAGATTGAACAAGTTTAAAGACAAATCTAGTTTCATCCATCTGGGCTGTGATATATTCAGGAATATAAAGACATCAAATGTACACAAAAGGTGCACAGATGATCATCCAAGCTAAGGGATGATGACTCTACATATAAAGAATCACCAGTTTGCAACTGCAGACGATTATATGTTCTATGTACAAGAAAATGAATTTATAAAGCTGAGCATGGGAATGCCCACCTCATCTAGATCATGAAAATAATATGATGATGATGTATTGTATTGTATCTTATACAAGTCAGCTTCTAGTTCGAATACCTTGGATCTTCATGATAAAGCATTTCACCCGACATCAAAAGATCTCGACTTCATGATTTATGGGGCAACTATTATAGACATATTTGGGCACTGCAACCCCAATCTTATATGTTGATAAACCAAGGGCTCTTTAACCCCTAAAAGTTTTGTTTCATACCCTAAAGGATCATGGTCAACTGATTACATCATTCCCCAGAAGTTCCACCTGAAAAACCACTCAGAACTGGCCAAAACTGGACCATATTGATTGCTCCACTGTCAGGGTGCGATGCATATTGACTCCTACACTAGCTAGGTGTGATGCATATTGAAGAGGCCTTCTGTGGGGTGCGATGAGTGAGAATGGACAAATGTCTGAGACAGTTTGCTAAGTGGATGCTCATGGAATCTTCTAGAAACTTATCCTATGACACTTGCCTCTCTGAATTTGCGCAGGGATGAGTAAGAGATCCAAGAAATCTCCAAGTGGAACCAAGAACTACAAGTGGAATGACACTAATCGAAAACCTAGAGATGAATCACACCCTTGTAGACATCTATAAATGGATCTCTCATCTGAGAGATCTAGAGGCTGGAATTTTGTAATTTGCAAGGAAGTGCTGATAGTTCATCTTTGAGAAGGAGCATTGTATTGTCGGGTGATCTTGCTTTTCATGAGGTGAAGAGGGATTTGATGCAAGGAGGATGATGCTGGATCAGACAGCTGGGTTGTAATTCTCCCTTCTATTTTAATAAATTTCTTTGAGTTTTCCTCCATACAATTGTGTACTTGTGAATCTTGTTATTTGTGAATGCCATTGTATGTTCAATGTATTTCTGATTCTGCATTGTTTATGATATAATAGATCGAGATGCTTTGATAGTGTTTTGTTACTTTGTCTCTACAGGTATTCTCTGAGTGGGACAAGTAGGAGAGGAGTTGCAAGCACTATCAAGGGGGAGAGAAATCAAGCAAGGAGTCAAGCGGAAGATCCAGGTTGGTCCCTTTACTTCTCCCTTATCTATCATACATAGAGGAAATCACAAATTACTTTTATTTTTTGTTTCTAGGATAGCTCCCAATCCTAGTGGGACTAGTAGATCAAAAAGACACTAGTTTTCCCGGAAATAGTCTGCGGACCATCGGGTTGTATAAAAAGGGAGTCCTCAAAGAGTCTAAGGTAGTGCATAAGTGTTTGGTAGAGTTTTGAGTAAATTTATGGGTCTGTAAGAGCTAAGAGCGATGAGTATTAGCATAGGTAGAGGCCCTGCAGCTGCGTCCATAGAGTCCTAGGGTAGAAGTTTGCAGCTGAGTGTGCAGACCCCTGCAGCTGTGTGCGTAGGGTAGTCAGAGTTTGTAACGGAAATCGAGATTATCAATAAAGAGAAGTATTCTAGAATTATCTGTGTATGTGTTATTTTACTTATGTTATGAATGTTGCAATTATTATGTTGGATATTGGGGTTATGAATTAATGTTATATTGATGCCGAATCTATGTATTTTACTTTGTCACATGAATGCAAGTAAGAATATCTATTTACGTGGAGATAACCGCAATGCATGTTAAAGTTAACCAACAATTAAGCGAGTGTGAGTAAATACAGAAGTAAGAGTAATTATAGAGGTAAGTGCTTAATCTCTCTATTTGGGGTCCACGAAGGACGATCAGATACTTTTGCAAAGGTTTCAAGGATGAATAAGAGAAATAGTTTGATAAGCCCTAAGGGGCTTATCAGTCTACATGAAAGAAGGATTAGGGCATATAACTAACATAAAAACCATCTCAGGGTGAAAAACTTGGTCCCTGCATCCCCCCATACTGCTTTGGGTGATACTTCAGTCTGTGCTCCACGGATTGATGCCGAAAGGGCCAGTAGTGTAGGGGTTTGCTTGGCTGCTTAACGTTGAAATCGGGTCAGCGCCCATCAAGCCAACAAATGGTTTCGTTGCCATGACTGGGATCTGCATAACGAGATGTGTGATGTCGCATCATTGGAATCCAACTAAGAATGATATTAACAACTGGTTGGATAGAAAGATCTATGAATTCGTAGCACAAGAAAATAGGAATCCGCGATTGATGAAAGAATAGTGGCTGGACACATATTTGTACACAGAGATACATGAAATCTTATTTTTTTCCTTCCTGGTTGAATTATACAAGTGGATTGCGAAGTTGGTAGATGGCCAAGGGATGTAGAGGCTTGACGGTCCAATTGTCTGGACCCTGGAGTTAGTACAAAGATTGGAAGCTTCTGAAGATAAGATCACGCTCGCTATCAACCATTGGCTCAATCGTATCATAGGAGGATTTGTGACAGATTTCATGGTTGATACTTCGGTCTGTTACAGCAAAGCAAAGCGCTGCTTATTCAAAGGGTCGCGAGGTAAGTATTTGGAATCATTAAATACTTCAATCAAGATTCTCTTGTGTGAAAAGAAGGTTATGCAATTACCTTTATGTTTGGGGCTACGTAAAGTGGAAGAACTTTCAAGGATGAAGGAAGAAAATGCGCTGAATATATCCCGATGATTGAACCTCCTCTGAGTGATGATGAGGGAGCAGCATAGGCTTCTCCGTAGAGCACTATTCAGTTGATGAAGCAAGGGTTCCCGCAAATACCTCATCCGCTCACACCACCTCCATCTTCACACCCACCGCTTACAGCCTCACCCACACCACTGCCACGTCCACCACCGTTCAACATGGCGAACTACGTAAATCTACTCGTGTTCAAGGGCGTGGGAAATGAAGATACAGACCAATTTCGGTTCATCGTGAAGGTTGTATGGGAAGCTCAAGGTATCACAAATGATTAAATGAAGAAAGCGACGTTGGCTAGTGCTTTGCAGGACCACACACTAACGTGGTACCTTAAGTACTGCATGCATAATACGATGTCCACATTGGAAGATATGCAGACAACGCTAAATAAGGAATTTAGTAGACCTAAGTCTGAGGCACAATCAATTGTGGGATTCAAAGTCATCATGATGAAGCCTAGTGAGACACCCTGGGATTTGGATCAGAGATTGAAGTGTACGATCCATGAGGCAAACATGAATATGACTGATGGGTAGCACTGCGAATGGTTTGTGGCCTCGCTCCTGCCTCATATAAGGGTTGCGCTATCACAACAGAAGATTGGGACTCAAGCGGAAGTTCTAGAAATCGCGATGAGATTGCACAAGACACCAATCCAGGATGCTAATCTAGGAGTTCAGCAGATTCATTTGTAGTTACAGAACCTTTGCCTTGAAATGAGAAGTCTTAAAAAGGAAATAACAACTCGGCTAGAGGCGTGCACAAAAGTGTGGTGCCTAAAGTGCAAAAGCCAAGGGAATGACAAAGATCACTGTCCAGTTTTCTCAAATTATGTTGTAGCAAGGGGACCAATGCCTCTGATGCCAGAAGTTGCAACAAGGACAAGTACAAGGCCTGGGCTATGGTGTGTTATCTGTCAGGTAGTTGGGAAACATGTGACAGACAATTGTCACTTACTGTAGAAATTCGTACAGACACCACAACAACTCTTCTAAAACTTTTGTCAATCTGTGGGTCATGATGAGCGCAATTGTTGGAGTTACAAATTAATGATGGAAAGGACACCTGTATACAGGGTGTAGTGAGAAACGCGACCTCCGAACCAAGGCACTGGAGGAGCGTGAGGTGAGTATCAGGGCACGAATGAGGCCGAGGTGGAGGATGACCTGATAGAGGTTGAGGGAAGATCATTTTTTACAAGTGTTGAGGACCAGGACACTACACGCGAGACTGCCTAAATCTGACGTGGCTGTCATGCCGCTATTGTACTCAGTTGGACCATGTGACAGAGGATTTCCCTATATTGTTAGCTAAGATATGTGAGAAGGGGGCGTAGGCTCAGCAACCGACTCAGAACCTGCAGACGATGAGGGCTAAGCCTCGCGAAGAAGACCCTAAGGTAAATATTGTGTTGCAGAGTGGAGTGACGACTGTTGAGGATAAGGGGAAGCAGTTTGAAGAAGGTGAGTGGGTCTGCAAAGTGCCAGAAAAGGAGACCAGGTTTGATCTGGAACGTGCAAAAGAAACATTTATGGAAGCGAAGAAAAGTTTCACTGAGGCCTCTACCTCAGGGAGTCAAGAAAATCCAACTAAAGAAATGTGCTCGTCCATGATTACCACGTTCTTGGAGACTTGCATGAAACTACTACGCGATAGCAGGGAGGTGAAGGGAATGTAAGAGATGATCAATAGGTGTGTTAGCAAGGAAAATGCTACTGACAAAACATGCATAGTTAGGAAGCTTGGTAAGCATAAAGCAAGAAGTAGACGTGGGATGAGACTCACCAGGCAGATAGGAGAATACGAAATGGACCAAGTTATCTTGGACATAGTGTCCGACGTGAACGTGTTGCCGAAAAGAACATGGGAAAGAATGGGGAGACCTGCGCTACAGTGGTCTTCGATTCATTTAAGGATGGCGAATCAAAAGAAACTCATCCTAATGGGGAGGTTGCAGGGGGTAATAGTTGATATCGAAGGTGCGAGTGCACTAGCTGATTTTGAAGTGATAGAGATTGTGGATGACAGCAATCCCTACCCCGCGCTCCTTGGGATTGATTGGGCCACTGAAATGAATGGCGTAATCATTCTAGAGAAGCGAAACATGATATTTGAGAAGAAATCACTCTACGTAGCGGTGCCATTGGACCTTGCAGAAGGACCACGCTATACTAAACCGTTCCACAATTATGAAAGTGATGACAATTTGGACTAGATTTACGAGATAATGACATGAGATCAGGATTGGGTGAATCCAACAATAGATAGACATATTGCACAGGACGTCAATTGTTCCTGAACATCATATTCAGATGAAGAACTAGAGCACTAGCAGAATCGACTACATGAAGTATATACACTGTGTTGTAATATGATGACCAAGTTGTTGCATTATGTATCGTCAAAGGTAAGAAATCTGCCTAACTATAATGGTTTAACTGAAGTGATCAATTTTTGGATGCATTTGAGAGAGAAGTGCCAGAGAAGCATTGCTTCCAAGCCCTAGACTGGGCGCTGCATGGTACACCTGCGAGATGGTGGGGCACTCACAAGGACAGTTTTGATGATTGGCGCGTATACAGAAATTGATGAGAGTGTGGTTTGGTCACCCACAAGTATGACTAATAGAAAAATATGATGGGAGAAATTATTCACGCGACCATTTGGCCAAATGGACTGAAGCATATGGAGCGAAGCCTCAGCCGGAATGGGCCCATCTGTTTTGTCATACCTTGGATGTTATACCGATGAATTAGTACTTGGAGATGGAACTTTGCCATGGCACTGAAGAACGGGACATTTTGTGCCAAGGATTTTTTATGACGTTCAGCTTTGAGGATGGGTTTGAATGTATTGACGAAGCGTTGTAGAAGATTAAGGCAGCAATCTTCAGGGTACCACGGGATCCTATAGATTTTATTCAACCTGATTGTTCCACTTAGCTGAGCCACACGCTGGAGTACTATAATGTGACTGTTGAAGAAGAAGATGAATACCTGAGGAAGATTAATATTCTAGAGACTGAAGGTCACCATGAAGTTGAAGGACCGCAACTAGGGAGCCCAAACATAACCAAGCCACTCAAAACCATACAGGTGAACATTGGCACGGAGGCAGAACCAAAGTTTGCGAAGATTGGGGACTACTGGGACGATGTTACAGTGGATAAGGTCACTGAACTACTTCGCGAATACTAGGATCCGTTCCCCACGAAATTTTCATATCTAAAAGGGATAATAGGGGACCTGGGTGTCATGAAGATCACCCTAAAACCAGATGTGAAACCTGTGAAGAAAATACTTTACACCTCAATCCAAAGTATAAAGAAAGGGTCCGCTTAAAATTAGATAAGATGCTTGTGGAAGGTATTATTGAACCGGTGGAAGAATATGATTGGGTGAGCCCAATAGTAGTTCAAGAAAAGAAGTAGAAGGAAGAAATAAGGGTATGTGTAGATCACAGGAAGTTGAATGATTCCTGCGTGTAAGATCCCTTCCAAACTCAATTCACTAATGAGGTCCTGGATAATGTTGGTGGCCAAGAATCATATTCGTTCAATGATGGGTTCTCTGGGTACCATCAGATCAAGACTGCGTCGGAGGATAGAAGTAAGATGACCTTCGCGACTGAATGGGGATGCTTCTAGTATATGATGATGCCTTTTGGGCTGAAGAACGTGCCAACAATCGTTTTTCTTGCAGTCATCACGACATTCAAGGATTTCATTCACAAATTTCTGGAGGTATACTTTGACGATTGGACAATGTTTGGATTGGTAAAGCGCCATGTGGCAAGTATGCACTTGATGCTGGATACATTCCGGAGGTACCACATAGCACTCGATCAGAAGAAATGTTTGTTCTGTGTCCCTTTTGGGCTCTTGCTAGGTCATGTGGTATGCAAACAATGCTTGATGGTAGACCTTGTGAAGGTCGTAGTAATAATCAATTTGGAAGCACCAAGGAGTGTGAAATAGCTACGCGTAAAATTGGGGCATACGTGATACTATAGGATATTCATCAAGAGCTATGCCCAGATCACCACCCTGATGGAAAAAATGTTAAAGAAGGATGTTATGTTCTATTGGAATGAAGAATGCGAGAAGAACTTGGATGTGCTAAAGGAGAAAATGGTCACCGCATCGATCCTAGTCTTCCCGCATTGGAAGAAGGAATTTCATGTGCATGTGGATGCGTCATGTATTGTGCTGGGAGCAGTACTAACACAGGCCAATATAGGGGACTTGGATCACCCTATAGCGTTCGCAAGTAGGAAGTTGTCCAAAGATAAGGAAAATTATTCCAAAACAAAGTGCGAATGGTTAGATATGGTGTATGCGCTCTAGAATTTTAGTCATTATCTATTGGGCAGACATTTTAATATGTATACAGAGCATTCTACATTGAAACACCTGGTCAACAAACCTGTGTTGGGGGGGAAGATATGCAGGTGGTTGTTGTTGTTCCAGCAATATGGTTTTGAAGTCATTATGAAACCAGGACGATTGAATGCAGGACCAAATCATTTGTCGCACATTCAAACTGTAGAAGAGCCTACTAATTTAGAGGAAGGACTTCCTAACGTGCAACTCTTTGCAGTGCATGCCACAGACAACCACTTTAAATATATTATACACTTCCTAATGACAGGTACGGTTCCGAAAGGATATACAAGCCAACAGAAGAAGGAACTGGTGGTGCGCATGGGAGACTTTTCTATCATTGCAGGGAACTTGTACAAAATGGGATCAAATGAAATATTGCAATGTTATGTGCCAGAGTTTGAATGAAACAGTGTCCTCGCTGAGGCTCATGGTGGAGCTGTGGGAGGTCATTATGTAGGAAAAGCAACAATGCACAAGATTCTACGCGTTGGGTTGTGGTGGCCAACCTTGCATAAGGTTTCAAAATCATATTGTAGGGCATGCGACGCATGCCAAAGGACTGAAAGACCCTTGTGCAGGGATGAGTTGTCGTTGAATCCACATATATTGTTAAAACCCTTCGAGAAGTGGGTGATTGACTTTGTGGGACCAATTCAGCCTCCAAGAAAGAAGATGGGTGTGTGGTACATCATACTTGAGTACTTAACCAGATGGGTGGAGGTGTAGCTTGTGAAGGATTGTACAAGCATGACAATAGAAAAATTCATCTTTGAGTCCGTGCTGACAAGGTTTGGCTATCCAAAAATTTTAATGAGCGATCGTGGTACACATTTTCTTAATGAGACGATCAGTGCGATGACAGAGGAATTTCAGGTTTACCATCAGAAGAGAATGCCATATCATCCGTAGGCTAATGGGATGGTGGAAGCATTTAATAAAATATTGGAGAACATGCTAACAAAATTTTGCAATGCTCAAAGAAATGACTGGGATGTGCGCCTGCTCATGGTGCTATGGGCTTATATAACAACTTGTAATAAGTTAAGTAGATAAATTCCTTTTAGACTAATTATGTCGTAGAAGCTTTGATGCCGATGGAGTGCATTGTACCTAGTATACACATAACAGAATTCACATGAATGGTGGATCGCAAAGCCCTAGAGGAGAGGCTCACACAACTAACAAAGCTTGAAGAGGATAGATTTCTAGTTGGATTCCATCAATAAGTTCAAGAGGAGTGCAAAAAGGCATGACACGATTGGCACATCAAACTGTGCAACTTTAAGGTAAATGATTTAGTTCTATTATATGATAGAAAGTTTGATAAATTTCCAAGAGAATTTCGGATGCATTGGCTAGGGCCCTATGTCATCAAGGAGATTACAGATGGTGGAGCATTTCAGTTGGTAAAGTTGAATGGAGAGCCATTCCCACGGAGGGTGAAAGGAAGCCGATTGAATCCATACATCGACGATCTGGCTAGATGAATAGATGATGGAAGCATAGTGTTAGTGCTCCAGGTAGCTGAAAGGAGGCGTGGGACTATAAACTACACTACCCGGGTTGTGGAGTTGTGTAATTGGGCAATTGCGCAGAATGAAGGAATGTCACAATGTCAGCAGAAATGTGCGGGGAGCTGCACTATCGAAGAAGGGACCACACAGGAAAGCCAGAAAGTGACCATTATGGTCACTGTTCATGACCTAAAAGTGGGAAAACGGCTAAATGGAGCAGCGGGGTGGAAATTAAGTTAGAATTTAAGGGAAATATCTTTTAAAATCTGCTGCCAATCTAACATTTATGAACGAATTTTGGGGGGCATGGTCGGTTTTGAATTCGAAAATGCTTATAAATTACAGGTGGCTACCTAGCGAAAAACACTTGTCATTTTGAGAATTGAGGTGTTGAGCTCTCAGGCGTGTATGAATCGTGAGTACTTTGAAGATTTGATAGCAATTTCAAAATTTGAGAAGTTTCTAAAGGAAACACAAGAGTTGCTGTCTGGTATCATATCGGTGCCCCCAGAAACCGTGACTGCTGGAGAAGAAATGGTAGCTGAGGGAGTTTCCCCAGAGATAGCAAGTGTTGAAGTACACACAGAGGTACCCAAATCACTAAGGTCGCCTAGGCCGAGGCCTATGCCGACAAAAGAGGGTCCAAAAATGAAGAAAGATAAGCAAAAAGTGACACAGTCAATGTGAGCATCACCTAGAAAACACCCACAGAAGGAAAAGCCCACCGCACAGGAGAAGGACAAGGTAGTTGACCTAGAACCTGAAGAAGACAGTGAAGAAATCAATATGGGTGGGGACAAGATTGGTATGGGGGCCGAGGACATTGAGTTGGAGGGTTTGACCTTATCTCTAAACTACCCGAATACATTCCCCCACGCTGAGGCAAGGTAAAGGTCCCTAAGGACATTGATGAGAGCAAGGTCATGCTGCATACACCGTTGCTACTGGACAAGATTACATTTCACGAACCACACCTGACGCGTGTCTCCCTTTTAAAATTGGAGGATTGGGATTTAGCTGATACGGAGCGCTTTCCCCACTTAGCAACTGATCAGTTCATGCATCGTGTCTTCTATAAGGACACTAGTATGACCATGCTGGAGCCAAGGAAATGGATAAAAGGGGTGGACAAGGTAGGATTGCTAAACATGATATGGGTGTCGCATTACAACTGCGTGCCCATAACCATGATAGTGATCAAACATCTACTATTCTTGGTGCATGATGGGTGCTTGTGGTTGGAAGAACCAATACCAATCACTGACATGTTGATCCATAGGATCACTCAGCTACCGCATTCAAGATTAAATCCGGCCATGGCATTTGGCAGAAAGACAGGTGAGCACAACCTCACCGAGAAAATGAAGGACAAATTTAAGGTTGTCAAGAAGCCACGTGGCTACTCCATTTCTAGTATAACTGACCCCATGGTCAGAGTAACCACCCAGATCCTGGCAGGGAAAATTATGAGAAAGTGTCGGCACTAGTGGTATCATTAGTAGCCCAATGCGTAGAGGGCGTACAATTCAACCGGGTGTGCTACCTCTACAATGAGTTCCTCACGAACTGCAGAGAGGCACAGGACCATAGTAAAACCTTTCACTATGCATGGTTGCTGCTATCCATAGTACTGATCACATGGCAGTTACCAGAGGATACTGAGCTTCCTTTGGTCACGCATGATTTACCGGAAATAGTGAAGTTCGCTTCACTTTGGGCCACCAAGGACCCCCAAAGGGTCAAGGATAGAAAGATCTTTTGGGTCTTAATGGAGATGAGTATCAACATGGCCATCAACCACAAACCGTGATTATCACCGACTGGCTTCGACCAATTGGAAAAGTATGTGGATTTCAAGGTGGACTTCCACTGTGTCTCCATGCGCACATGGAAGGACCCTAAGCAAAAGTTGTATGACCTTCCATACCTCGCCACAGATGACATGATCATGGTGGTCCTCGACCGTTGGCCAACAGAGTGGTGCACGGCCTCAAACATGACAGTTGGGTCTAGCAAGTCTGCAGCGAAGCTTAAGAAGGAAGATACCAGAATAAAGATGGAACAGTTGGCCGAGAAGAGGAAGAAAGAGGTTGAGGATAAAGCCAAAGTGGAGCGCGCACTGCTAAAAAATAGACAGAAGGTCAAGAAGAAGAGGAGGAGCGCGACTTCGATAGGAGTCAGAACTCTCCTTCCCTAAAGACAGAAGAGGAAGAGCAGTGATTTGACTAGGGAGGAGTAGACCCAGAGACTACTCCATTCTGGGTCAAGCGCAACAGGGAGTAGGAGAAAGTAGGGCCGCGAAAGAATTCTAAGGCCAGCGAAACGTCCCTTAACCCAATCACCTTGACAAAGGGTGATTTGACTGACATTGGCAATGCAGTGAGGGATGCGACCACAAAACTACTACAACAGTTCGAGTAGAAGCACCGATAGGCCTTGGGTGCCATTCAAATGGGTCTGCATGAGATGCAGACCTAGGCGTCACAGGTACAGACCAGTATAGGGTGAAGAGGCATAGTGTCAACTAGTTTTTCACTTGGAACATTGGAGGCAGTAGACGTGGTGCGCACGCTGGATCCCCGGGCCATAGTGCTACCGGATGGAGTGCTAATTGCAGAAGAAGAAGTTGACATGGCCACTATCAATGCCCTTAACGGAGTTGGATTAAATTTGGCCGCACTTCCAAGCAAAGCCCTTCACACCTTGCAAGATGGTGTGATCATGGAACTTCAGGCTTGTGAACATCGTGCCCTGAACGTTATCAGTGAGCAGAAGGTGAGAAATGCTCAATTGGCTACCCAGAAGAATTCTACCATTGATCTTGTTAAGGCCACCATGGAAAAGAATGAGCACATGACCAAGGTGGTGGCTGAGGCATGCAGGATTGTGCCAGAGCTAGATATTCCTAAAGATGCGCCAGTGGATGTGAGAATATGGAACCTCACTGCTAGAGTGAATGAAGCGAGAATAGAGCTGGCTAAGGTTCAGTTTGAACTAAACCTTAAAACTATAAAGCTCAAGTTGAGGGCTCAGTCTTTGACTCCGCCAGAGGTTAAAGAATAGTGCACGACTACTGTCAAAGATGCAGTAGCAGTTATAGATGCCTCTATGAAGGAGTGTACTACGCTCTGCGAGCAGTTACTCAAAGTAGTCACCAAACTATAGGAGGATCCCACTGTGTTGAGGCTAGAGACATAGGCGTTGGAACTGCAGCAGAGATATGATGAGGTTAAAGTGACGGTGCACAAACTTGCCATTACACAAAGGTTAGCGAAGCTATAGGAAGGAAAGGCGTTGAAAGAACAGGTGGATGTAGCTTAGTGCAAGGAGAAAGTACTCAAGGCTAGATTGAAGCCTTGGCTAGAGGAGACCTATGTACACACTGCCTCCATGTAAGGGAAATTGGCCATTCTATGGGCAACACAGTAAAAAATACAGGCAGACAACATAGAGCCAGTGGCAGAGTCGGTGATCGAGCAGGTGAAGTAGGCAGAAACACAGTGCACCGCCGAAGTTGCAGTGGTACAAGTGGAGCTCGGAGGTATTCATGACAAGATCTTTGTGCCAGAAGAGTGACTTGTGGGTGAGTCACTAGAATTGTGTTGGGAGCCTATTGGGAACGAGACCCCTAGGATCAATTTTGGGTTAAAAACCTAAGTTTTGGGGCTAAAGGCCCAAGTTTTGTGTAAAGAATGCAAAGTCTCCACTTTGTGGCTATGGAGCGCAAAGATCTATGTAGTCAAAAAAGGGTTTCCACGATTAGTTTAGATAGTTGGTGTCAGCTTGATGAGATCTGCCCTTGGTTTGCAGACAATGGGGTTGTATAAAAAGGTACTTTTAGAAGAGTCTAAGACAGTTTATAAGTTTTTGGTAGAGTTCTGAGTAAGTTTATGGGTCTGTAACAGCTAAGTGCAAAGAGTCTTAGCGTAGGTAGAGGCTTTGCAGCTGAGTGTGTAGAGACATAGGGTAGAAGTCTGCAGCTGAGTGCGTGAACCCCTATAGCTATGTGCATGGAACCCTGTAGCTGCGTGTGTAGGTTAGTCAGAGTCTGTACTGGAAATCTGGATTATCAATAAAGAGAAGTGTTCTAGAATTATCTGTATGTGTTATTTTTCCTCTATTATGAATGTTGCAATTATGTTATGTTGGATATTAGGGTTATGAATTAATGTTATATTAATGCATGAATCTATGTATTTTACTTTGTCATATGAACGCAAGTAATAATATATGTTTATGTGGAGATAACGATAATGCATGTTAAAGTTAACCAATACTTAAGCGACTTTGAGTAAATATAGAAGTAAGAGTAATTATAGAGGCACGTAAGTGCCTGATCTATCTATTTGGGGTCTGCAAAGGATGATTAGAGACTCTTGTGGAGGCTTCAAGGACGAATAAGAAAAATAATTTGATAAGCCCTAAAGGGCTTATCGATTTGCGCGAAGGAAGGATCATGGCATATAACTGACATCACAACCATCTCAGGGTACGAAAACTTGGTTCTTGCATCCCCCCATACTTCTTTGGGTGAGACTTCAATTGATTCTGAAAGGGCCAGTAGTGTAGGGATTTGCTTGGCTTCTTAACGCTGAACCCGAGTCAGGGCCCATCAAGCCAACAATATATATATATATATATATATATAAGGATTTGATCACTCGAATATAAATATCGAAATTTTCATGAAGCCATACTTGACCCCATAATCCTCTAGTGTATATAAATCACTAGCATATATCTTTGGTGAAGCTTTTACTCGTTTAAAACCTCCCTTCATATTATATATCATGATATATCAAGGTTGTACCATTTTCCTAATTCCATCGTACCTATAATGAGGTGAAGTATCGTATTGGTAACCACGATGCACATACATCCTCTTACCCTTATATCGATTATTAATTTCATTTATCATGATTTAACTATTGTATAAGGAGTATAATTATTATCATAGTTTACCCTTCATTAATCTAGCACCGTCATTTAGCAACACCATATTTCCTTTACGTGGCTTAATGTACTGTCACTTTGTCGACGATAGAGATGAGGTATTTTCATGACTTCCACCTTTCGGTTGTAATCTATATATTGATATCATGAGGGACATTACTCTTTCAATGATTCGGTCTCATAATATCTCGTACCCCACAAGGTTTATTAACAAATAGTATACCGTACCTGTTAACACTTTACCCTAAGTCTAAATCGACTTATCTAAAGTAATATTAGAATACCCATGGTAATGTACCCTCGAGTTTATCAAAGTAATGATACAATAGCTTCAATTTAACATTTAGAGATTTGTATTTATGTTATTATAGTGCTAGTACTATCTTAATGTAAATATGTATATAGGTCATTGCCTTAACTTTCACATGGACTTCATAAATATTTCTAGGCGCAATTTACCCATATAGGTATATACTATACGATTCCATTTATGCTCTTTTAGTGCTCTATGTCACACATAACCTTGGGTTTTGGAAAGGTTCACTTTCCATTGCCATGTTCACCTCCTTCACATGGGCAGATGTGACTCGTAGGGCAATGTTCCACAGTTGGTATGATCGCTGAGATAATCAACAATTGAGATCAATTTACCCTAACCCTAATCCTCTTTTGCTATGGAGAATTCAACGTTATGCCACATTTTTGGATTCCTTCCATGCCTGGTGGCCTCATCTTGTTCTTTCAACCAATTTTTCTAGTGTTTAGCATCTTCATTGTCTACACAAACTCATGGTAGCAATTCAACTTGGTGTTCCTCACATTCAACATTAATTCATGCATCCAGGTAACACATCTTGGTTTGTTGTGGTTATATCATAAATTTCCCATGTATTTATCATTTTATTGGAGGGTTTATACAATCTTTCTAACCCTTCGCATGTTCTTTTCGTTGCCTATCCACAGGTGCAATGTATAACATCTCTGGTGAAATTATTCTAGAACAATCTTGATTCATATTATGACCTCTCCAGGTAACTAGTTACATACTTAATTACCAATTTCATCTAATTTAATTAATGTCTTCTTCCCTTATCTAACGGAGTATTGTGCTTATGGTAAGGGAACAAATGCAATAATTTCTCTGTCATGCTTTGTAGGGATTTTGCAAGAACAACAAGGGTTTTTCCTCCTATCCTAGTTGGTTCAAAGGTTGTAGTGTGATATCTTCTGGTTCACCTCATAGGTACATTAACATTCTCTATATCAGACATTACACATACCTTTCAAGTTTGAAATGTTTTCCCCCTATACGATGGTTTTATCACACATTTTGAATTTCTTTTTATTTTATGACAAAGTTCAAGGGCGCGGCCATTTGGGCTTTTCTTCAGGTCTAAACAGGTAATAGCTTGGTTCTCTTCTGGTATTTTTGGATTTTTGTTCATTTCTGTTACTCTCGATTTGGAATGGCATGTTACTCCTGAGTTTTGCAGGTAATCACTACTCCTCGTAGCTATACCTCTGGTTAGTGAACCCCTCCTATCACCTCGAATATCCATGCTCACAGTTTCTCTTGTTTTAGGTTGGTCAACTTGTTTTTCATAGTAGAGGTTCCTAGACCTATTTTTCAATGAGTGAATTATTTATATCTTGAGTGTTATAGTCACGTTATAGAATTGAATGTTTTGATGTTGATGAAGTTTTTGCTCTATGACTTTTCTTTTTGTCTAATTCAAACCTTTTCAGTTCCTAACCCTCAACTGATGGGGCACATGCTTAAATCACTATATGTTAAAGTACCGAATCTTAAATAGTGGCAAAGGATCCTTTAGATTCCCAGACGTTGGCATTGTGTACTCTGTCAGTGGTTGAAATTGATTAACCTGTTATGCATAGTCTAGTTCAAATACCTATATTTTGGGACTATAATAACATGCATTAATTCAAATATTGTTTTATTTTTGTGCACATATTCATTTCCTTATTCACTAGATGAAGCATGATGCTTGCATTTCTCTACTATTTCATAATTGTGTCTTACAGTACCTATTCTATAATGAATTTATTTGTGGAAATGATGCTTCAATATTGGTGTTATTGTAATTTACATTTTCTTTTATTCTTTTGACGAATTAACTGATGATTATCTTGCTATCGATGTCATGGTATTTCATTTTTGTTTTGTTTTCCTTTATTTGTAGAAAATCTTGGTTACTAATTCCATATAGATTTTGTGGAAGCATATGAATTCGTTAGTCCCACATGATATTATTAGAAGCTATCGGTTTACTAGACTCATGTCGAAAACTGTGCGTGCTATTTTATGTTAGACAAGAAATACTGAAGGAAATGGCTCTAAAATTTCAACTACTAATTACTAATTTAGTTAAGACCTGCCCAATTGCCTATAGACTTGCTTTCTGGTTTTTATATTACACATGAGTATCCATGCAAAAGGTTTTGGAAATTATGTCTTTCCAATGTTAGTATTGTCAATACGTTCATGACGTCATTTTGGAAACTTGACCCCTTAATTCCATTAAAATTATATAATCCTTTGACTATTGTTTATGCTCATATTTCATTTCCTTTTTGTTTTAATTATATATAATTACTCTTTAAACATGCACAAACCTTGTAGGCATATCCATTGTAATTCATAATAATTCAATTTCCTATAAGGCTACAATCTACTCTCCTCGTTCTCAATTTCATTCCTAGTGAACTATTTAAATTAAGCTCCTCCCATTCCTTGAGTTACTCATGCAGAATAAATTAAAAGGCAAATATATCAGTTTCTATTAATAACTATTGGTACCTCTAAGGATATCTTGTATGCATCGCCGCAAAATAATTCTAGTCCATACAACAAATTTATATATGTTTGTTATTTTTTTACAAAGAAATAATAATGTACATGCATGTCTACAGAGTAGCAAAACCAAAATCCAAACAAAATTACCTTTCTGAACACAAAGTACATGCATTTATTCAGTGAATTCAGAATTCAATAAATAAGTAACCAACTTAGTAATTATTTAACATATTTTTAAAGCGTAGTATTTACCTATGAATATTCATACTAAGAAAATAGGACAACGAGGAAATGAAATAAACATAATAGAAATAATACAACCAGTATCACCATTAGAATTTCACTTGGGAATCTCACACGTTCACAACCCAACCTTGAACTGTGATCCTCCAGTTCACCCTAGTGCTGAGAGGTTCTTGCGAGGGTATCAAAAAAATCTATTGATCCCTTCCATCAGTATTTTATACATTTCTTTCATGAAAAATATTTCCTTTAGCAGTGTCCCTCTTTTGTGGTCCTTAACGTCTGCTTGCCTCGGTTTTTTCCCTTAAAAGCCCACCTTTCTCTCCTACGGTACTTTTATGCTTATCAAATCCTAGAATCTTTCCCTAGGTAAGCAATTTAATGGATTTTCTCTCCTATCCATTAAAACTTACCTAGAATCATATCTAGAATCTTTATCATGAAAAAATTATCTTGATCTCATTTACTAATGAGATTTTTCCTCTTTTTTTTTTCCTTTAGGAAGAATCTATTATTCAAGTGTTTCATTCCCAAGTACTTTCAATCCCATCTATTTATTTATTAATAAAATTATTTATTAACATAAGCATATCAATGTTCTTCATGGATTTTTTCACCCTTCCTACTAACATAACTCAGTCTGATCAAAGAAAACACATTTCAATAATGGAGGGATATTACATTATTCCCCCATTTTTAATTCACATTGTCCCTAGTGTTTATTCCCAAACCACTTCCCTCTGAATCCATGTTGGATATCATTCTGCATCTTATCTTCTCACTCTCTTATAACCTCTCTGGAAATAAAATGGTTCCATTATACTTCAATTTAAATTGCAGCTCAACTTTGAAGCCAGACCAGAAAGTCTCCTTCGTGTTCTATGTGTAACATTTTGCAATCAATTATGTGAGAGATGCCATGTATGTATTTCTTAAGAAATCATTCATGAAAAAAATTATGAACTTTAATATGTGTGGGTAATGCTAATTGATAAGCTACGAGTTTAATTATGTCCAGAATTCCGAACAACCCACAAAAATGTGGTGCTAGCTTCAGACAGGTTCTCATTTTAAATGTACCTTTCCTTAACTTTTTTTCCTCAAATAATCTTGAACACCAATTTTGATTTTTTTTTTTTGTTTTTTGTTTTTTTTGTATTTTTTCCTTCTTTCTACAATAAGAATATCTTTTATGTATGTTTTTTACAGTTTTAATATTCTAATGGATTCTCCGTATTATTAAAGAAATTCATTCTTTTATAAGAGAAGAAAGGAGATGCATTTTTTCTTTCATTCCTACAACCATCACTTCAGTACCAAGTGTTTCCACTTCATTTTATTTTGTGTGATGACTCAACTCTGAAGCACACATACTCTTGCATTTATTTCATGCTCCTTTTCTAGCACGTTTGTATACATGTTAAACATGTGCTTCATGCATTTCACCTGCACCCAACAAAATATCCACATGCATCCAAACAAGGTCAGTAACATCGATATAGCATCACAACAATAACATATATCCTTTTCATACATTTATTCATAGTTATACCAAGTGACATGGTCATTATTGAATGCAACATTCAAAATATGGAATTGTCATTTTTCGTTTCATATTTCCTTCATAGAGAAAAATAATAATTAATAGAATACTTGCATCATCTTACCTTGTGTTGTTATTATGATACTGTTGTATCAAATATACATCTATCATACATACTTAAGTGTAAAACAACGTACTATCTTAGTCACTTCCATGGTTATATTTTTCAATTTCGTTTTAAGGTGGACCTTGTAAATTCCATTCGTATGGTTCTGCCATTTATTTTCATATCCTCCCATAAACTGATAAAAGTATGAGGACATAAATGAATGATTCATAACACCAACACAAATAATTAAAAAATATTGTAATACACTTAAATTTCATGGTTGAAGGGACAAGTGTAATTTCCCAAACCTATAACACTCCTTTTTTTATGGTCTATTCAATTTCACTTGAGAAACATCATGTTCTCAGTCTTGATTTTGGCTTTGTTCCATTTTACCTTATTCATTTCTAAGTAAGTTTGATGGTCTATTCATAATTTCAACACTCTCTTTCATTTCCATCACGTGTTTCTTTTTTTTCTAGTTTTTATACCAATGTTACAACTATTCTCAACTTGGTAATATGTAATTGGTTTACATATGTTCATATTTTTATGATTACTTTATCCCATACCCAGAAATTACGGTGATATTCTATCTTGTCTTGCATATATACCACTTATTTAATAGATTGTTTACGAGTGTACCCTTGATACAAAGCTTCCCCTATTTGACTATTCAGGTTTCTTTTTTTGTTACTGGTTGCATGAGCTAAATCTTCAAAACCTGAGATAATTCGTAGATGCGTTTTGGATACGCTCATTGATATATTCCTTAAAGAGTATCTCAATTGTTAATAATAAATTTTCATCATTCTCCTCACAGATTCCTCTTTGTACTGGCTTATTAGCCCATAAGACATTATCAACAATTTTTTTCTTCTCTCACACTCTTCCATAGTTTTGTAGTAGTCTATTGAAGTCAACTACTAATTTTTCACCTCCAATGTTTAACCTTTAGAATCCTTAATTCAAATATGATTCCTCATAAAGCTGCTAAAATATACTGTCTTGTGTTTCTTATTTTTTATTTTCAAAATGTACTAAGATTATATTTTACTGTTTCTTCCTTTTAATCTCAAGAAATTCACCCATACCCTTAGTGCACCATCAATGCAATTATTTATTTCCATACCTCTACTTTGGAAAACAATGGTAGTCGAAGAGTTAACCTAGGGTATTTCCTTGTGTATGTACACCATTCAAGTCTTATGATTCCTTGCTTTTTTCTTCCTGATGGTGTGGATCCAATATTCTCCGAGGCTTAATTGTTTCCATACATATTCTAATTATAACAATTAAAGGTTCCCCTAGGCCTTAGTAATATATTTTTTCTAAGACTCGTGCCTTTCCTGCATTCATAAAACCCACCAAAAATTGGAACTATTTAATAGATTTGCATCATTATCATGCACCATATTTAAATGCACTTACCCATGACACTAAAGTCACATCTAATATCCACCATTTAGTTTCTCACGATGTTGGTTGGTATGCGTTGTGAGTCATGAGAATGTGGAAAGGTTTTCAATTAAGAGATGGGTTGATCATACACCTGGCCTGTTAGCCATTTGTCATGTCAAAAACTACCACATGAACATCACATGGATGCGTGTTACCTTCTCTTTCGATGGTTTTTTATTACATCTTGAAATATGAAAATGGAAAGAACTTAGGGTTATTCCATGACTACCAAAATTTTAGAACTAGAAAAATTACTTGTGTTTTGTTTCCACAGGTAGCCAAAGCACCACACTAATTACATATTACAAGACCATGGTTGTTCTACTCCATTACTGAGAGCATGTTAAAGAGTAGGAATTTCTTCTATAGCCAACCTATCTTGGTTTCCCAATTGAAAATGGTATCCTTGGTTTTCAAAGCATTGTCTCAAAGCTATTGAGGAAGACCAAATTGCTTGAATGATGTGTGCACTTCCCCATTGTTATGAAACCATCTCACAAAATAGAAGAAGAGATAGATCAACGACTTTAAAATAAGGCTCTTTGAGGGGGAAACCTCCTTAACATTACACAAATGAATAATTCTTGGATGATACAAATGACAAGACTTCCTTTCTATATATACGAGTCTAAGGGGTCCCAATATAATGAGAGCCTACATGACAATAATATTGTAAGGGCACAACAATAACAATAGTGGGCTTCTATGGAGCACAATAATAACAATATGGGGAATACATGGGAACAACAATACAATAAGGGGGGTTGCACTAATAAAAATAAGGGGCTGCACTGGTAGTATAGGGTCCTAACACCCATGTGTGTGTCTACACTAATTTAAGGAGTTGATTTGTTTTTCTGATTTCAACAATCGCCAATGAAAATCATTGTATGCGGCCTTTACTTAATCAATCAAGATTCTGGTTTTACCTCCCCTAAGTTGTAGCATCTAACTTTGTTGTAAGGAAAGTTTTCCATATAAGTAACTCAAGCCTTGACCCAATATGTTGAAACAAATGAAGAAATTTCATATATTACCAATCCATGTCAAAATATCCTTAAAAAATCTCCTTACAAGTCTGCGTGTACCTGGTCTTGTGGTGTTCACTTTACCATTCAATGGGTTGTTCAAAAAAATAGGTTGTTATGATAATTTCATCTTCACTGATTTTACAAAACCAATACAAGCCTAGTAATCTAGGTTCATGGAATGTTTCCTTCAAGAAGTGTTCGCTAATGCCACTGCGACACAAGTGGCAGGAGTAAGCTATATTACAATAGTTGCACTAAATATACTTAGTCGATACTGGTGGCTACATAAGTAGACTTTTTAATTCGTTTTTGAACACGAGTTAGGAAAATAATATTGGCAATCCAAAAAATTTCACATCATTGATGCCACTCAAATGTTAATCCCTGCTTACGAGATACAATAGTCTAGTCTAAAAAATACTTCCCTAGCTTCGTAAGAATTACCTAATACATAGAACGAGTGAGAAACCCAATTCCACACAAGTGATAATATTTCAAAGCCCAACAAATTTGAGCAACAACTATATCTCCCAAATACTACTATAAATATACGTAGATCTAACAATTGATTCACCTTCTTATGTGCTGATATGCAATCCTACTCAGTTTTACAATAGATCCCATTAGGTTTGAGGGTTGAACCTAAGACTTTGATACCACCTGTAATGTCTCCCATTTTAGCCACATTTTTTTTTTATGCAAATCTATGGAATATCATTCCATTCTCCTCTAATGTGCATTTGGAATATATATATATTCCTACTTAGAATACTTATCTACCAATTCCACCAATTACTCTTTTACCATGGATTTGAAATCTCAATCTGTTTACATACCTTAGGATTAGGGATTTCATCACTGGAATATAAATTTCAAAATGTTCATGAAGCCATACTTGACCCCATCTTCCTCTAGTGTATATAGCATATATCTTTGGTGAGACTTTTACCCATTTAAAACCTCCCTTCATATTATATATCATGATCTATCAAGGTTGTACCCTTCTCCTAATTCCATCATACCTATAATGAGGTAAAGTATTGTATTAGTAACCCTGATACACATACACCTCTTACCCTTCTATCAATTAATTTCGATTATCATGATTTGACTATTGTATAAGGAGTATAATTATTGTCGTACTTTACCCTTGATTAATCTAGCACCATTGTTTAACAACACCATATTTCCTTCACGTGGCTTAAAGTAATGTCACTCTGTCGATGCTACAGATGAGGTATTTTCATGACTCCCACCTTCTAGTTTTATTCTATACATGGATAATGAGGGGCATTACTGTTTCCATGATCTGGTCTCATAATATCTCATCCCATTAGGTTTACTAACAGGTAATATACATTACCTGTTAACACTTTACCCTAAGTCTAAATCGACTTATCCAAAGTAATCTTGGAATACCCACGATAATTTAGCCCTTAGTTTATCAGAGTACTGATATAGTAGCTTTAGTTTAACATTTTGATATTTGGCTTTCTGTTATTATAGCGCTGGTACTATCTTAATGTAAATATGTATTTATGTCATTTCCTTAACTTTCACATGGCCTTCACAAATATTTCTAGGCACACTTTACCCATATAGGTATATAATATACAACTTTGTGCATGCTCTTTTAGTGTTGTTTATCACACATAACCTTGGGTTTTGGAAAGATTCACTCTGGATTTGCCACATTCGCCTCCTTCACATGGAGACATGTGACTCATTGGGCAATGTTCCATGGTTGAGATGATCCCTGAGATGATCAACGATGGAGATCAATTTACCCCAACCGTAATTCTCTTTTGCCATGGATAGTTGGGAATTATGCCACATGTGTTTCCTCCCTCCATGCTTGGTGGCCTCACCATGTTGTTTCAACTGGTTTCTATAGTGTTTGGCCTCCTCGTAACATATAGAAATTCATTGTGGAGATTTGGCTTACTGTTCCTCGTATTCGACATTACTTCATGTGTCTGGGTAACACCTCTTGGTTTTCTACGGCTATATCATAAATTTCCCATGTATTTATCATTTTCTTGGAGGGTTTATACAATCTTGCTAACCCTTCGTGTGTTCTTGTTGTTGCCTATCCACAGGTGCGGTGTATAACATCTCTGATGAAATTATTATGGGTTGCACTCAATTTGTATTATGCCCTCCCCAGGGAACTGGTTACATCCTTCATTAACAATTTCCTATGATTTAATTGATCTCTTCTTCCCTTATCTGGCAAGATTATTGTGTTTCTAGTAAGGGAATGAATGCAGTAATTGCTCTCCCATGCTTCATAGGGATTTTGAAGGAAGAATGAGTGTTTTTTCCTCTTGTTCTGGTTGGTTCAAAGGTTGTGGCATGATATCTTCTAGTTTTCCACACAGGTACAATAACATTCTCTATATCCAACATTACACATAGCTGTCAAGGTTGAAATGATTTCCCTATGTACTAGGGTTTTATCACACATTTTGAATTTCTTTTTGTTTTATGATAAAGTTCAAGGGTGTGGTCACCTGGGTTTTTCTTCAGGTCTAAACAAGTGATGGCTTGGTTCCCTTCTGTGTTTTATGGATATTTATTCATTTTCTCTTACTCTCGATTTGGAACGAGATTTCTTGTCTAGCTCATACTCTGTCATCTGCGTTTCACAAGTAATCACTACTCCTCATAGTTATACCTTTGGTGATTGAACCCCTCCTGTCACCTTGGATATCCATGCTCACAGTTTCTCTTGTTTCACAATGGTCAACTTGCTTTTCACAACAGAGGCTGCTAGACCTGTTTTTCAATGGGAGAATTATTTATATCTTGAGCATTATAGTCATGTTATAGAATTGAATTTTTTGATGTTGAGGAAGTATTTTTTCTAAGAATTTTATTTTTTCTAATTCAAACCTTTCCATTTCGTAACCCTCAACTGATGGGGCGCATAATTAAATCATTTTGTGATAAAGGAACAAATCTTAAATAGTGGAAAGGGATCCCTTGGATTCTCAGATGTTTCCATTGTCTATTCGTGAGTGGTTGAAATTTATTAACCTCTTGTGCACAGTTTAGTTCAAATACCCCTATTTTGGGACTGTAATAATATGTATTAATTCAAAGATTTCTTTATTTTTATGCATATATTCCTTTCGATATTCGCTAGATGAAGCATGATGCTCACATTTCTTTACTATTTCATTGTTGTTTCTTACAATACTTGTGCTACAACGAATTCATTTGTGGAAATGCTACTTCAATATCGGTTTTATTATAATTTAGATTTGTTTTTATTCTATTGATGAATTAACTGATGATCATCTCATTGTAGACACCGTGGTATATCGTTTTTGTTTTGTTTTCCTTTCTTTCTAACACAACTTGGTTCTTAATTCCATCTAGATTTTGTGGAATCATATGAATTCATTATTCCTACATGATATTCTTATAGACTATCGGTTTACTAGACTCATGTCGAAAATTGTGCGTGCTCTTTTATCTCAGGCAATAAATGTTGAAGGAAATGGTTCTAAAATTTCAACTAGTAATTACTAATTTAGTTAAGGTTTACCCAATTTCATATAGACTTACTTTTTGGTTTTTATATTACACATGACTATCCATGCTAAATGTTTTGGCAATTATGTCTTGCCAATGTTAGTATTGTCAATATGTTCATGACATCGTTATGGAAACTTGACCCCTCAATTCCATTAAAATGATATAATCCTTTGACTTTTGTTTACACTCATTTCATTTCCTTTCTATTTTAATTGTATATAGTTACCCTTTAAACATGTATGGAATTTGTAGGCATATCCATTGCAATTCATAAAAAATCAATTTCTAGTAAGGCTACAAGATACTCTCCTCGCTATCAATTTCATTCCTAGAGAAATATTTAAATTAATATCCTCCCATCCCTTGTGTTACTCATGCATAATTAATTAAAAGAAAAATCTATCATTTTCTGTAAATAACAATTGGTACCTCTAGGGATAGCTTGCATGCATCATCGCAAAATAATTCCTAGTTCATACAACAGATATATATATATATATATATATATATATATATATATATATATATATATATATACACATATATATATATATATACATATATATATATATATATATACATATATATATATATATATATACATATATATATATATATATATATACATATATATATATATATATATTTTAACAAAGAAAGAATAATGTACATGCATTTTTGTAGAGTAGTAAAATCAAACTCCAAACAAAATTTACCTTGTCAAACACAAAGCACATGCATTTCTTCAGTAAATTTAGAATTCAATAAATAAGTAACCAACTTAGTAATTCTTTAACATATTTTTAAAGGGAAACATTTACCTATGAATATTCACACTAAGAAAAAAAGATGTTGAAAAATGAAATAAAGCAACATATCAGAAATAATCCAACCAAGATTATGGTTAGAAGTTCACTTGGGAATCTCACACGTTCCCCACCCAACTTTGAACTGTTATCCTCTAGTTGACCCCCATGCTGAGATGTTCTTGCCAGGGTATCAACAACCTCTATTGATCCCTTCCATTGGTATTTTATACCTATATTTCATGATAAATCTTTCCTTAGCAGTGTCCTTCTTTTGTAGTCCTTAACATCCACTTACCTAGGAGTTTTCCTTAAAATCCTGTCTTTCTCTCCTGCAATGATTTTATGCTTATCAAAGCTTAGCATCTTTCCCTAGCTATGTGATTTAATGGATTTTTTCTCCTATCCATTGAATCTTATCTAGAACCTTTATCATGAAAAAATTATCCCAATCTCATTTACTCATAAGGTTTTTTCTTTCTTTCTTTAGCAAGAATCTCATATTCAAGTGTTTCATTCCCAAGTACTTCCTATCCCATATATTTATTTATTTACATAAGCATATCAATGTTCTTCGTCGATTTTTTTTCCCATCCCTACTAATATAACTTAGGCTAATCAAAGAAAACACATTACAATAGCGTAGGGATATCACACTGGTTGGTAAGAACTAATAATAAGGGAAAAAAACATATAAACATAATTAATGTTAGATTTTTAGGCTTCTGTGGAAGTTTTTTGCAGTGGCATGATCCGGATTATCCACAGTTTTGTGATCATTCTGTCGACGTTTCAAACCCCAATGGGGGTCCATCATTAGGACAAATTTAGATAGATAGAATATGAATGAAAGCATATTGAGAGAAGAGTCTTATCGACCTGCGAATAAATAAACCTAGATCCCTAATTTTTAAGAAGCAATTGCATGTCAGCAGTTCTCCTCTCAATTTTTATCCTCCAGATTTTGAGAAGACAGATCTCCTTCCATGTTTCCCCTCCGTACAGGGAAGTTATGTTAGATTTTAGGCTTTTGTGGAAGTTTTTTGCAGTGGCATGATCCGGATTATCCACAGTTTTGTGATCATTCTGTCGACATTTCAAACCCTTTTGTGGAAGTTTTTTGCAGTGGCATGATCTGGATTATCCACAGTTTTGTGATCATTCTGTCGACATTTCAAACCCCAATGGGTTTGAAATGGCGACAGAATGATCACAAAACTGTGGATAATCTGGATCATGCCACTGCAAAAAACTTCCACAAAAGCCTAAAATCTAACATAACTTCCCTGTAC
The DNA here is from genome assembly GCA_031772625.1 of Pinus tabuliformis. NCBI lineage: Eukaryota > Viridiplantae > Streptophyta > Pinopsida > Pinales > Pinaceae > Pinus > Pinus tabuliformis. The sequence goes on from CM062817.1 coordinate 724,391,049, forward strand.
AGAGGGGAAACATGGAAGGAGATCTGTCTTCTCGAAATCTGGAGGATAAAAATTGAGAGGAGAACTGCTGACATGCAATTGCTTCTTAAAAATTAGGGATCTAGGTTTATTTATTCGCAGGTCGATAAGACTATTCTCTCAATATGCTTTCATTCATATTCTATCTATCTAAATTTTCCCTGATGATGGACCACCATTGGGGTTTGAAATGTCGACAGAATGATCACAAAACTGTGGATAATCCAGATCATGCCACTGCAACATAATTAATATATCCATATTCACCAACCTGTACATGTATTATATATTTTAATAAATTAATCAATATCCCTGGAATATTTTCAGTTAAATAAATAAAAACGACATCCTTGCTTTATTGTAAACATAATAATTCATTTCCAATCCATCATGACATGCATAATCAAGCTATTAATGAGAACACAATTGAAATAATTAACCCATAATGAAACTAATTCTTATCTCTTTGTAAATTTGTCTACTAACTAAATGCACATCTTTCCACCCAACCATACTAACTAAATGCACATCTTTCCACCCAACCATATGCTACAAATGTCACTAGAAAGCTAACACTATGACACCACAAAACTAATCCTCTTAGTTGGATCTAAATTCACTCATATATTCCAAATCCATGATGTTCAAATAAAGAATGTCCAATCAGATATCTAAAGTTCTCACACTATCTATACAAATTTGGGCATAATCATCCATCCTTAACTATCTACACTCATGCCTCTCAACTTTACACAACACTGAGAAAGGAGTTTTTTCCTTCACAACATAGACTCTTCTGAAATCCCTTCATTTATCATAATAAAGTGTAAGCTATAGAACACATAAATTATTATTTTTTATTATCACATTCATGTGATATTTTTTTATTGAGAAATATTAAAAAATAAAAAATAGAAATGTTAACTTTCATATTTCTTCAACTAAGTTATATTTTATAGAGATCCAATTTGAATCACTTACTATAGCTTGTGGAACAATAACTTTACTTGTAAGATGGTAATCTTAAAAAATAGTGGTATGGTATAATCTAAATAGTGTGAGTTGTTTGCAAATCTTTTATTACATATTTTTATTTTTCTTCATCGAAATTGGGGATTACATCACGTAACACTATAGCTATCTCTTTGTTAAGTTTTATGTTTTTTCTCATTTTTGTCCTCTACAACCATGGATTTTTTTAGGTAGAAAACATTTATTGAGAAATAAGTTAGCCATATGATCCATTACATATAAGCTTTCTCAGCAGATTTGCAATGATTAATCTCCATTTCCTCTCTGTATTGGGAGGTTAAGAAGTTTTAGGTTTCATTCATTCGTTGAGAAATAAATTGATCATATTATCAATTGCAGGTAAGGTTTTTTTGGAATAGTTGGTCTAATCAGATTTGTAATGGTTATCCAGCTCGTTTTCCTCTATATACATTGAGAGAGATTTAAATGGTATAAACAATATTGTGTCTTTCTTATGAAAGATTTAATTCGATTAATATTTATTTTCTATCCATCAAAATTCTTAATTCATAATTTATAAATACCAATATTCACAATTTTGTAATCCAATATTTTAATTAAAAATATTGATATTTACACATTAAAATATAAAAATCATGTTTTCAAAAAACTCGATTCTAAATTACAAAAACCAAAGTTAATGAAATAATCCTTGCCCAACAAACACTGAATTTATTATATGTATGTATTCCATATTTAAATATTTCACAAAAATATTTCAATTTTGTGTCGAAACCATTTTATGTTTTATCCACGTTTCTCTCCTATTAAATTTTATGGTGATAACAACAAGAAATTATATTTTTGGGTGATAATAACAAGAAATTTGATGTTAATGACTTTGATCATTTAAGATATTTTACATTATATTTTATGGTGATAACATTGAAATGGTTAAGGTGTTTTATGACAATTCATTAATGCGATATCAATAATTTCATGTTTTAAAATATTCAATTAAAATACATCTTATATAGATATGCATATTTTTGATAATTCAATAAATTTAATATACTCTTATTATATAATCCTTATATATAATATATATTTGTGATTTGTGAATATAATTTTAAACGTGTTAGGTATTGATTTAGATCGATAATAAAGAGATAGATGGATATTTTATATAAATATGTATATTTTTGATAATTCAATAAATTTAATACAATCTTATTATATAATCCTAATATATAATATATATTTGTAATCTGTAAATATAATTTTTAAACATATTAAGTATCTATTTAGATTGATGAATAAAGAGATAGATGGATCTATATTGAAATAGCATTTAAGCATTTAGAACATTTATTAAATATATATTTTTTAAATTTAATAAATTTAAATCATAAAAATTTATAAAAATGATGGGAATATTAAATAACATTATTTATATTATTAAACTTTTATATTTTAATATCTTGTAAAAAATAATCTTATACTTCTGGTAAAAATATATAGTTTAAAAAATAATTTTATACTTATTTCCAATTTTAAGAGAAAAGGCATATTAATTTTGTAAATATTTATTTATGGCATTTTTTTTGGTAGCTAAACACTCACAGGGGATTTGAACCAGTGAGCTATCGCAAGGAGTATCTTCATAGTGCACCCATTCACCCTCAATCCAAAGCCCCGTGAGCTTTTATTTATGGCATTTTGAATTTAAAGAAATAAATGTATTTATAATGTAGGATGATATTTAATTATTTTGAAATATGGTTTTCAGGATTTGAATTTAATTGTGAAGTAAATGGTAGGGATTTAACTTGTATGAAAAATTCTAAAATATTCATATTAGTATAAACAAAACAAAGATTGATATTTATCTTCAAAGTAGTTATACATTTTTTGCTTTTTTAATTAAATTAAATAGTTAAAAAAAATAATAATAATAAAAAACGTCATATCAATAAGCATTTGTAAAGTGAGTTATGTTTTTTTACGGATGTAGTAGTGATAAGTCATGATATTGGTCCATATTATTGAAACAAAATTTATTTACAAAGTTAAAAATATCCTATAAAATGAGATTAAATCTTCATAATTAATAATCTTGTTCCATTTTTCTTAAATGTATATTTATGTTTAACTCTTATATTAATTCTTTTTATAATTAAAATTAAATATTAATTGAAAACAAATTTACTTAATTTTTATGATTTATTAAATTTCACCAATGTGAAATGTATCATAGAGTGTTTAGATACTTATTATGATTGATGATTGTGCGTATTTACCAACCATTTAATTTATAAAACTACATTGACTTAGTAATAATACACAATATATAAATTCTCACCAATAAAATATAGTAAACAAAAAAAATATAATATATAGATAATAAAAAACAAAAAAAATATAATATATAACTAAAAAACAAAAACTCATTTTCATATTTTACAATTATTACTCTTTGTTCACTCTTTCTTATAACTGAAATGAAAAGTTTTAAAGATTTCACAAATACCACAAATGAACTAGTTACCACATATCTAAATCTAAAATCACATTTAAAAATTTATAGTAAACTACACAATCACACATCCTCCCTTTTGTAAAACGGATGTAAACATTTTGGCAATAGCTATTGCCTCCTTGTTAAGATTAGAGAATTTGTTGAATATTTCAAAAATTATTACACACTGATTATTTTGAATCACGTGATAAATGATTACATTGCATATAGACACATATCGCATCAGGGTTCAAAGGTTCAGGGTTTCCTTTTTCATGGAAGAATTGTCAAAGAACGATACCATGGCATCGTGAGGAATGGTGTCCGTGTTCCCAAAATTCAGAGTCCATTTTAGGTAATTTGGATTAAAAAACGACGCTGCCAAAGAAAACTTTCTAAGCGTCGTGGAGGAAAGAGATGGGAAATGTCGCGAAACAAACTTGAATAATCATACATAAAATAAAATAATCAGAAAGATGGACTCAAATTGCGATTTCGCAAAGCACCTTTAACCTAAATAGTTAAAGGTGTTATGATCTTTTCACTTCGCGACCTTTAACCTAAATAGTTAAAGGTGTTATGATTTTTCCTGGTTGGAATTTGGTAATTTTTTTCCAAGAGAAAGAGTTTTTTTCAAAAATAAATTTAGCACTATCAAAAAAACATTGAATCACCTTAAATCACCCCCAAAAAAAATTATAACCTAATTTTCACAAAATTTTGTCAATATGGTGCTGGATTTTCTATTCATTTTGGGACAAAAGCGTTGCCTCCTACACTACTCTACTAGTTAGAAGCGCATCATCCTCATGGCGTCAACTTCAGTGCATTATCTTCATTGCATCACCTTAGTTGCAAACTTGACAAAAACATGTAACAGGAATCTTGATTTTGTCAATAGTTACTAAATTCCCTCGAATTGGTGAAGAATTGGAAAATTCAGAGGCTCGATTGATCAGGTTTCGTCGATTAATATGCCAATTCGAGGTTTGGTACGGAATATTCGTTACCTCCCATTATTACTTAATATATAAACTAGTAATTGCCCTAAAAGGTGAAAAGAGAGCCTGATAACATTGTTAAATTGAAATTGTTGAGTTAGAAAATTTGTACTTTGTTTTGAAATAATAATTGTTGTATTTGTGTTAAGTTGGTAATACACAATAAAAATAATAATTAAAATATTAAGATGATGAAAGTTGATTGAGGTATAATTTATCACTTATTTGATCAATAAAAGATTTAGAATCATTATGAAGAAATATTGATTTTGTAGAATGGGGGATTTCTACTAAGAGGAAACAGTTGGTAAATATTACTTTTGGGTCATTTTGGGTTATTAATATTTTTTTTGTAGATGTCTGATATGGTGGCATTCAAAATGTGTGTTGTATTCTTATTCTCATTTATATTTTCTATTATTAGTGATTATCTCATTTAGGAAATTATCTATAATTCTTGTAAATCAAGACAATGTATAATTACTCTACATCAAGTTGAACTCGGCCCAGAGGATGACAAATTAGAAGAATCCTATTATTGTTGTATATTGGTTGCTTCAATAGTAGTTTTTGGATGATATTGTTTGCTTAAAGAGATCTTTGCTTAATGTACCACAATTAGTTGCCATTAGTTCTATCATAGTGCATAGCATTCTACATATGCATTTGTGGAGTAACTAAAAAGGTAGAAGAAAATATGAGATGAATTGATTCAAAAGAAACATGTAGACTAAAAAGGTAGAAAAAAATTTGAGATGAATTGATTCAAAAGAAACATGTAGACTAAAAATGTAGAAGAAAATGAGATGAACTGATTTAAAAGAAAGGCCTATCAACCTAACTAAAAATATTAATTTTATTATTATCGGCCTAAAAATATATTATTATTATTATTATTATTATTAAATTATGAATTTCTATTATTGACTTTATTCATAAAATGTAAATAAATTAGTTGAAATCAGATCTACAACAAAAAGTAAGGTTGGCCTGATGAAAAAGTCAATAATAACATCCAAAAATCAATATTGTCTATCACATACATAAAAATTGATTTTTTTTTCAGAATATAATGTACAAATTTTGCTTTAACCAATATACAAAATCTTTGCAAGTTCCAGTCATCTGCCATTGTGGAGTTCCATAATGAGATTCCTGGGGTAATTATTGTGGAGTTCCATAATGAGATTCCTCGGGTAATCATCCGAGATTGTGGAGTTCCATAATGATATTTTTGGCATTAAAATGTGAGGTCAGTCATAAAATGTGATTTCATATGGTACACAGAAATGTGAAGTTATATGGTGCACAAATGCCTAATTTATTATCATTATTATTAAGAAAGAAATAGTAACTAATTTTATCAAAAATTTATTGTAAATTGTAAAAACAAAAAATAAATGACCACACACTAAAATAATTGGCTTCCTCTCACATGTCAACCTCTTGTTACCTTTGAACATGTGTTCAAGTTGACTAACTTTTCCAAGTTTCACAATTGTAATTGAACAAAGAAAACTTCATAATCTTTTCCTTGAAAAACAAGGATATGTGAGCCAAGATAAAAAGCTCAACAATCCCACAATACCTTTCTTTTATTCATAGACAAATTTCAACCTCATTTTCTATATTCAAATATTCAATCAAAATGTGTATATAAAATGTATAAATACATTCCAAAATCTCTCTAAATATTCAATTATAATAATACTTTAATAAGTTAGCTAAATTTTTAATTTATATAACTCAGCTTATTTTAAAAAATATTTTGAAAAAATAATCTACTATTATTATTTTATAGTTTTAAGTAAATAATATACTCATTAAAATTTGATTTAATTTTAAAATTATAATTTATTGTAAAATATTTACACACTCACCATTTAAAAAAATATATTATAATTTTTAAACCTTCGTACAAAAACCAAAACCGCTCTTAAAAACTGAAAAACCACCTCTACTCAAAATAAATCAATTCTCATACAAATATAAAACAATTTAAAGGTATAAATCATATAAGATGCATTTTTTTTTTCTTTTAACAAGAACAGTTAATGTATTTATTGCCAAAAGTGGAGCAAGCTCCTATTACAATCGACAATAGCTTTTAAAAACTGAGCAAAGAGAATGAGCTGATGGTAGTCCCTTCCCCTAAGCTTTAATTCAAAAGTTCTGTGAGTTCTTTGGCTATTCTTGCTTTCTGTCTTACATTTTATCTCTGGGAGAGCAAATTCTGCGGCCTTTTCCTTGTGTTTTTCTTTTTGATGTTCCTTTAGTTTGTCGTTCCTTCTGCTATTGTTCGTTCTGCTTGCTGTTACTTTGGCCTGTTGTTCCTTCGGCCTACTGTTCCCTCGGATGTTGTTCCTTTGAACTGTTGTTCCTTCGACCTGCTATTCCTTCGGCCTGCTATTCCTTAGGGTGTTATTCCTTCTGTTGCTGTGCCTTCAGCTTGTTGTTCCTTTGGGTGCTGTTCCTTCAGCCTGTTGTTCTTTCGGTTGTTGTTCCGGTTTGTTGTTCCTTCGGCTTGTTGTTCCTTCGGGCTGCTATTCCTTTTCCCTGTTGTTCCTTCGGATGTTGTTCCTTCAACCTATTGTTCCTTCGGCCTACTGTTCCTTAGGGTGTTGTTCCTTCTGTTGATATGCCTTCGGTCTGTTGTTCCTTCGGGTGTTATTCCTTCGGCCTGCTATTCCTTTAGGTGTTGTTCCTTTAGCCTACTATTCCTTTAGTCTGATGTTTCTTCGAGTTGCTATTCCTTTGGTTGTTGTTCCTTCTATTGTTGTTCCTTCAGCCTGCTATTTCTTCGGGTGCTGTTCATTCTACTGCTGTTCCTTCTGGTCGCTGTTCCTTCTGATGTTGTTCCTTCTGCTACAATTCCTTTTGTTTGCTGTTGATTCTACTGTCGTGCCTTGATCTGTTTGATGTTCCTTCTGCTTCTGCTATTCCTTTGGTTGTTTTTCCTTCTGCGGCTATTCCTTCTACTGTCTGCTCTTGTACATTCTGGTGTTGTTTCTTCTGCTTGATAGTCCTTGTGCTTGATGTTCCATCTGCTTGCTACATGGCGATCCTGAATGTGACTTTCAAGGTGCCACATACCACTCTCCCTCTGAGTAGCAGTTCTACCTTCTGAAGATTGTCTAAGGCAAAGGGTGAATCGAGCAGGGTCCTCCATTAAGGCTGAGATTACCTTGTGACAACAGGCAACCTTTATTTGCCAGCGAGTTCGCTTGTTTGTTTAAATCCCGCAGAATATGGTATGAGTCAACAATGTCAAAGTCTTTCAAAGTGTTTCGAATTCTCTGCAAGGTTTTGTTTAAAGTTGGGTTGCTGAAATCATCTTCGGAGTTTAAGAGCTTTATCAGGAGTTCCGAGTCTCTGAAAATTTGGATTGTTTTGTAATCTAACTCCTTCGCCATCTGGCAAGCTTTTAGGAGGCTGTAACTCTCTGCTTGATTGTTCGAGCTTATGCCAAGGCCCCAGCTGAAACTGGTTTTTTCCGATCTGTCTGGGGAAAGTATCAGACCCCCTACGCCTGCAGTGCTTGGATTCCCCTTGGATGCTCCATCGAAGAAGATAGTGGCTTTTGGGGTCCCTTGCCACCACTTAAGAAAGTCACCTACAGTGAGATGCAGGCGCCAAGTAGGATCTTTCATTGGTTTGTTGATTGGATCTTTCCTTTCTCCTGGCACGCAGGGTCCTAGCCACATAGAGGCTTCTGCAGATAGTGTGAGGGGAAAAGTTGGATTATTTACTATTTCCAACAAGAGAACTTTTACTTTGGCAGCCACTTCCACTGATTTCGGGATCCTGTTATTAAAAACACACTCGTTTCGAGCCAACCACACTTTCCACCAAAGGCATTTTGGAATAGCTTGCCAAATGCTTTTCTAGCCTGTGTTTTTAGATTTTTTCTCAGGTTTTTGCTCTGCCCAGGAGGTGAAGAGTGTAGCAACTGAAATCTGGGAGGGGGTGGATATGCTAAGTCCTTGGAGGACCATCTTCCATACTTCTTGAGTGAAAACATAGTCAACCAATAAATGGTCAGAGGTTTTGATAATAGAGGTGCATAGGCAGCATCTAAAGGGCCCGTGAAAGCCTCTTTTATTCAGATTTTCTCCTGTTAGTGCCTTTTTATGCATTAGTAACCAAGTGAAGAAATTCACCTTTGGAAGGCAAAAGGGAGACCAAACGGATTTCCAGATCTTCTGTGTTAGCAGCGGTGCATGTGTGGCTTGTAATGAGGAGAAACCTTGAGTTGCTATATAAATTCTGGTTCTTCCCCACCCCCATTTATATTTGGATGTACGATGGACAGGGGCGAGGCCAGAAAGCACTGTACAGAGAAATTTCTTATGGGGTTCCAGAGGGTCAGGAACCCCTAGAAAGGTCCATCCTGCCCAATTCCCTTTGTTATCCCAAGAACATATGTCTGCCAGCTGGAGAAGCCCTTTGTTCACTAGCCAGATCTTTAAATCGTTACAGGAATTGAGGGCGACCAATGGGGCATTCCCTTGAATTGTGTCCTCCCAAAGTAATGTTCTCTGCCCATTTCCCAGAATTCTGTATAATTGTTGTTATATATGGTCGATGCTTCTTCTGACTAAATTCCAAATTGCTATTCCTGTTGGAGTAGAAGCAGTGGTGATATTTCTCAGGGAGCCTCCCTTTAGGTATTTCTTCCAGAGGATTTTGCTGACAGGATGATTTTTGTCTGCATATAATTGCCATATGATTTTTCCACCAAGAGCCAGGTTTGCTAATCCTGGATCCCGTATCTGTAACCCTCCTTGCTGGAGTGGTCTATTTAGTATATCCCATCTTACCAAATGTAACTTGCTCTGATTGCCCTTGCCCCCATTCCATAAGAAATCCCGCAGGAGTTTGGAGATCTATTCCGTGATTGACTTAGGAGCTAGCAGAAGGGAAGACTGGAAGATGGGAAGGGCGGAGAGGACTGCCTTAATCAAAATCAACTTCCCAGCCTTTGTTAGCCATTGACCTCCCCAATAAGCTATTTTTTCTTTTATCTTGCTGATTATTTCATTCCATAGGGAGGGAGGGCTTGGTCCCAAGGTTAAGGGAAGGCCTAGATATTTGATCTTTTCCCACTTGTCATACCCAGGGAATCCAAATATACAAGCAATTCGAAGGATAGTTGGGTGTTCTACATTCCAGCCATAAACCACACTTTTTCTTTTTTTGATCAAGGCTCCTATGATTAGACAGAACTGTTGAAGAATTTCTTTGAAAGCCTTTGCTATCTTAATCAAGGCCCCTCCCAAAAGGAGTGAGTCATCTGCAAAGAGAGCATGATTTATAAGGTCCACCCCTCTTGCTGCCTTGATACCTGGAATAGTGCCTATTTCCATTTCTGCTATCAGATTTTTGCTTAGGGATTCTGCCATCCAAATATAAATAAAGGGGAACAAAGGGCATCCTTGGCGGAGCCCTCTAGAAGCTTGGAAGAAGTCAGAAGGCCTGCCATTGACTAGGGGGGCTATCCAAGGTTTGTGAGTGCAGGCTTTTATCAAGTTGACAAAATCAGCACTAATACTGAAGGAGAGGAGGATTTTATAGAGAAATGAGAGTCTAACTAAGTGAAAAGAATTTGACATATCCAACTTGATGAGCATACCTTTTTCCTTCCGAGAGTGGCTAGAGTGTAGGGCTTCTTGCACTTGGATCACATTGTCTATGAGGTGCCTTCCTTTGATGAAACCGCCCTGCAGAGGGGAGATCAGGTACCCTAACAGAGGCTTGAGTCTATTGGCTAATAGTTTGGCAAGGATCTTGTAGGAGGCATTGCAAAGAGAGATTGGCCGGAATCTGTCGAAAGACTTAGGGTTAACTTCTTTCGGGATAAGGGCAAGGAAGGTGGAGTTGGTGCACCCTCCCACTTTGGCTTTCTTTTATAAGGCTTTTACCATTATGAGAAAATCACGTTTAGTTACATTCCAGCAAGCTCTGTAGAAATGTATTGTGAAGCCATCCGGCCTAGGTGCTTTATCTGGCTGCATTGACCAAATGACATCAACTATCTCTTTTTTAGAAAAGGGCTTCATTAACCTAGCATTTACATCTGCAGTGACAAGAGGTGGGATGTTTGACAGAAAGTCGGCAGCCAGGTCATCATCGGATGAGCCATCCTCCTGGAATAGATTCTGATAGTGGATTGTGGCTGCCTGTTTTATGGGATCCTGTCCTTTGATAACTTCCCCCTCCCTGTTGGATATTTCGGAAATGTGATTCCGAGAGAGTCGGGCTCTGCATTGTTTATGAAAAAAAACTGTATTTCTGTCTCCAGCTTGGAGCCAGAGGCTGCGAGACTTAAGGTGCCAGTATTCCTCTTCTTGTCAAAAGGAAAGAAAGGTGTTGAACTGGGCATTTTGTTCGGTGAGCAGCTGGGCTTTGGTGATTTTAGATCCTTCCATGCCTAGTTGAATCTCAACTAGAGCCTGAACTGTCTTTTTTCTATGACTCGTAGGAGTGAAAAGGGGTTTTTTTTTTGCCCAGGTTTTTAATGCAGACTTAGTGTGTTTGAGTTTCTGCTCCCACACGAAACTGGGGGATCCTTCGACTGGTTGCACCCATACTTCGGCCACTATGTCCATAAAGCCCTCTCTTGATACCAAGAGAGGATTGAATCTAAAGGGAATAGGGCTGATGTCCTCCTCTTTCTCTATCAACAACTGAACTATCTTTTTTCTATGACTCGTAGGAGTGAAAAGGGGTTTTTCTTTTGCCCAAGTTTTTAATGCAGACTTAGTGTGCTTGAGTTTCTTCTCCCACACGAAACTGGGGGATCCTTTGACTGGTTGCACCCATACTTTGGCACCCATAGTTGGTGGCATTTGCAGTGGCTTGATCTTCGGTTAAACTCTTCCCAGCAGAGGGTCCTCTGGTCTTTGGATTTCCTCCTTTCCTTTTCGCTCTGGTGGTCTGTTTAGTAGTGGCAGTTTTTTTGCTTGTGTCCACTGTTCGCCCTTTTCTTTTTCAGATTCTTCCTCAATTTTCTTTTTGCAGTTTCGAGCGAAGTGGCCATAGCCATGACAATGTCGACACTTGAAGGGGAGTTGTTCATAATCTAGTTCCTGAATGTGATACTATCCAGTTATGGTCAACTTGATCACCTCAGGCAATCCTATCTCTAGGTCGACTTCTATGCATATTCTGGCGCACGAATATTGATCTCTCCTTTCATCGCTATCAATGTATTTTCCTAATTTGTTCACGATTGTTTCCAAAGATTCCAGGGTCCAACAGTGAAGAGGAAGATGGGGCAACCTTACCCAGACAGGGATGGCCGAGGGAGTGTCCTGGGAAGGGTCAAAGTCTGTTGTCCATTTATTGAGATAGAGCCCTTGGGGGCCCATGAAATATCGACCATTTTGGAAAATGAGATCTTGATCTTATGTTGATTCGAAAACAAAAACATAATATCCTCTGCCAACCATGTGGCTTCGTATTCCTTTGGAGACAAGGCGCCTCCAGTTTCGCTGGACCCATCCCTCAATAGCTTAAGGAGAGGGCCATAGACCCGTAAATTGTCCTACGAGCCTTCATTCAGCCAGATTCAACGCAGTCCGGCATGGGTGTTCTGCAGGCAGCTCTACCGAAGGGATAGATTCAACTTTATTAACAAATTTGTACTGGTCTGTGCTTGCTTTCCTCTTTCCACAAGAGGCTACCAATCTCTTGAAGGTGGCAATCTCGGGAGAGGGGGGAGAGGGACCCCCTCTGGCATCCATCTTGATTGGACTCAAATTTTTTATAAAGAGGCTCCCTGCACAGAACTGTTTTGACCCACTGGTTGGTCTCAACAGCGAGAGGCTACCGAGAGAGCTCTGCAAGAGCGATGATGGCTAGGGGCATGCTCCAGAGCCGAACCCTAGGCAAAGCAATCTATTCTCCTTTGTGTGCTACGAAAAATCCTTTGACAATATTCTTAAGGTTATAAGATGCATTCTTACTCCAACCTTTTTTATTTAATAAAAATTTCAACATCAAGACGCTCAACGACACGAAGATCTTCCTCTTCTGTTACAGGTAGAACTTGCTGATATTTAATCCACCTTCCAGAGACTCAGGGTGTAAGGTGAATTTTTTTTTGTGCACCATCATTCTGTATGTCATAACGGTGGCCACCTTGACACCTGCAAGCTTCATTAGTAGTTTCCCACTAGCGTTAGGTAAAAGATGCCTCCGGAGATAAAAACAAAAATAATTCTTGTCATCGCATGATGCAGAGGATTTTTTCCTGTCATCGCATAATCCAGAGGGTCCTGGTGAATGAATAGGACATCGGGCAAAAATTTGATGTTAACAATTCACAAATTCACCAAAATGAAATAAACCTTCACCTGTGCTGGTTGGGCCATTTTGGGCAGCCTTTCTTTTCACCTCCACTATGAAAAAAATTGTAAACGAATAAAAGATAAACACAAGATATCAAATCCACAATGAAAAAATTGGTAAATCAAAAAAAAAAATACAAGATATCAAACCCACTATTCACATGGCCATGCTTAAAATGGAGAGGAATCCAAGGCAACAGAAAAAAATATTTTAAAAAATGCAGAACCAGAAACACCTCAGTCGCATGTGAGGTGCACAGATGTCAAGCGTAGGGTGTACCGTGAATGTGAAATAAGTATTGGAGACCTCGTCATCGTAAAATGTTCGGTGTACAGATGTCATGGTATGTCGAAACATAAAATATCAGCGTAAGATGTGATGTTCGGTGTACAGATGTCATGCGTAGGTTGAAAAGGTAGACGAGTTAACTGATTCAAAAGAAGGCCTATCGGCCTAATTAATTTATATATTGGAGGTTCAGTATGAATGTTAGTACACAGTATAAATTAATTATATATATATATATATATATATATATATGATTCACTATAGTGTAGAATTTGTATAGAAGTTTAATATATATTGAGTATTATATAATTTATAGCATAGTATATAAATGAAAATATAATTTATGGTGCAATATGATGTTGAGTATATAGATGAAAATATAAATATTCACAATCTACTATTCTAATATAAATCTATGCACTTCGTTTAGAGTTTTCAGTGTATAATTATATTTCCAATATTTATTATTGAAAGTAATTTATAAATATTTTTTAAGGTATTCAATATTATAATTGTACATTTCATTTTTTTAATATTGGAAAAATAATTTTTTTGAGTATTTGTAAGTTGTATATTCTTGAATTTTTTGCGATATTAAATTTTAAGCATTCGAATTTGTTCTGTATTAAAGAGAATTTACATTCAAAATTTGTAACTATGGTGTCATCTTCCGACACACATCAGTGAAACATGCATCACTTCTCTCTAAATAAGTTCAACTCGTGATGTTCAAAATGAATACCATGGAAATTTCTCTAACTAGGATAGTCATTGTGAATGATTTCCACCATACGCATTAGAAACCTTAGAGTATCCCAAAGCAATCGAAAGCGCAGATGTAAGACTCAATACTTAGAGTGTCATTAGCAATGGAAACTTTGAGAGGATGCATAAGCATGCTTGGCAAATTGTACGAAGAACCTATGTCTTGGACCCTGACTCATAGTGTAGAATAAGGAGGTGAAGATTGTAACAAAGCACATTAGGAGGACCAAGGGATGTGTCTTTTCAAGTAGGACAAGGTAGGCAACTAATGAGGGTCACATTGTAGGATTCTTTAGGGCATCACAATTTTCAATACAATGATTGTTTTCATTAGGTAGGTCGATAATGGTGGTAGGGTGATTAAGGATGTGAGGTTCCCTTCAATGTAGAAGCAATATCCTTAGTCACTATTACGTGGGGGCTTGGACATATGATGGGCATAGTCATAAATTAGGAAGTTGGTTATTTAACTCTATGCTTGGATTGGGACAAATGTCAATAGGCCATCTATGGTTAAGTAGTGATGGTGTAGCATCACATATGATGAATCAAGCATTGTAAGATTCCAAACAATTGAAAATATCCTTGGATTGTGTTTAGTTAGGGCATGACATTGAGGTATATTCTAGGTGATATGAACAAGTTGTTAGTCATGCCCAACTCATAAGGTCACACCATTGATATGAGGTGACTATACTTCTTTAGTGGTATGGGACTATTGAAGTTGGATGAAAACTTTGAGGTCATGATAAATGGTATCACCGCTTACGATTTTCAATCTTCCAAAAATTTCTCCTCCATAATGGAACGTATATACTAAATCTATATATAATAATTATGTTCTTGTCATTTTTGTAATAATATCCTATTCCTTACCTCACAAAGTTTCCTTTGAATGTTCAATGGATTTATACGTATTAAGGTGAAGGGACCTTGTCACCCTTCCCTCTCCCGTCCCTATCCGATAACGAAGAAATAGAAGTGCGGTGATGTCATAAAATTTATAGAACATTTAAAACATTCTGACCCTCATCATATTTATGATAATAATGTAAATAATGTCAATTATTTTTTGATATGCAATTGTCTTTATGGTTGGCCCACGTAACTTGGCGACGTGGGTTCACCTTAGTGGTGGCATCCCGCTTGCTCACATGGCCATTAGTGGCAAATGTTCCAGATGAATCTTGAGAACTAACAACAGGGGTTAAGCAGTGGGTGGTTAGGTTAACTACCCTTGCCCCCTTGCCCCCTATCCCACTTTCAATTCCATTTGAAATTGACTTTGTGGTGAAAGTGTGCTCTACAACTTGATAGGGTTTTGACTTGGTTTTTGTTCATGTTTTTGCGATAGATACCCCAATTAAATTTTCCTCCTCTCTTACCGAGCATGCATTAGCATTCTTCCTACATCACAAATATGATAACCTTCTTTCCATGGTCTCCTCCCTCGAGGCTTTAACATTTCAACAGCTACGTAACAACCACACTTGCCATATTTTTTCTTTAAGGTTACTTACATATTGCAAATATGGTAACCTTCTTTCCATGGTCTCCTCCCTCGAGGCTTTAACATTTCAACAGCTACGTAACAACCACACTTGCCATATTTTTTCTTTAAGGTTACTTACATATTGCAGGTATCTTCTTAATTGCACATAAGTTTGCAGGGTACTCTATAAATTTCTCCAGGCGTGACTCCTAAAGGAGCTGATGAGTTTTTTTCCTTAGGTTATCTACCAAAATCTTGTTCCAAGCATTATAAACTTCTCTTCTCAGCCTCTGATTTGCACCTGGTTGCTTAAGCAGCTTCAGGGCTGACATTCGAGAAGGCGCATAATTACTTCTCTCAGGATTATCCACTTCTCGTTCATTTTTAAGCAAGGTAATTAATCTATTTTAATAAGGCTCTTGATATCCAATAAAATTTCTCCATTTTCCTTCCAACTCACTTGACTATTCCTATAATTTTATTTACACATAGTTGACGATTCTGGGATAAGAAAGGCTCCTACCTAGGTAAACAATCTTCCACCGAGTTACGCTTTTTTCTTTCGGGCTAGCAATAAGTTTTTTTTTACGCTTATGGTTATGTCATTTCAATATAATTTCCTTGTCAACTACACATTTGTGTAATCTCCTTCCAATTTCCCTAACGAAGTTCCTACCTTTTTCATTCGTACAATCTACTAGGTACTCAATTTAGCTAACCCTCTCCCTTTTCCTCTATACAGGTTTGATCTCGGTATCACAAGAGGGTTGAAAGTAGACCCAATACGAACGTGTCCATGACCATTCTTACTTCCAGTTATATTCTTCTAAATTGCAATTTTTTCCTTTGAAAGAAACTTAGCCCCTCTAGGTTCACCTATGTATTATTTTGGTTTATACCCTTCCTGGAACATTATTACTTATGTCTACCAAGGAGCTAATTACATCTAAATTCACTTATATTAAAATTGTATGTAAATGATGCACTCTTGATTTACTTTGTTGAGTGACTTCCATATTCAGGAAGGGTTATATTTTGTATATTACATTTTGAAGTTTACTAAAGAAAATTTATATGTATGTGGAGATTGTATAGATGCCTTCGAGTTTACTTTAATATGTGTTATGATTTTGGCACACTCATATTGTACATGAATATTTAGGAGAGAGATCATAATGTTTTAATTTTTTTTCTCTCCTTTATACCCAAACCTTTGACTTGTTGAGATAGTCATATTCGATACTTGGGTTTGGGGTTTCTACATCAAATTCTCTCAAGGTGAATTTAGTAGAGACTATAGAGGCCATGGATTTGTAGAATATGCTCACGAAAATATCATTTGTGCCCTTCTAACTATATATATATATATATATATATATATATATATATATATATATATATATATATATATATATACACGTTTGATTCCTCTTCAATTTTTGTACCCAATGATTTTGATTTGACATACTTTGTAATTTATATTTTATGTTTATTTATATACAACCATTATAGCTTAAATTTAGACTACATGACCCCTATAATATATTCATCATAGACTCTTCTCACGGGGGTTTGTTCAATGGGGGCTACAAGTTTTTCTTTTAGGATTTCAATACCATCTCATACCTTGTTAATCATATTACATAGGTAACCCTTTTTTCCTTTTTATTCATTTAAAATTTCCTTTAGGAACCTTTGACTGCTTATTAAGCAACTTCAGAGTGTAAATAGCTTTCTAATTTTACTTCCAAGATGGTGATCTATATAAATAGTGTCATTTATTTGCAATTCTTTCCTCACATCTTTTTTTTCTTCATCAAAATTAGAAATGGCATCAAGTAGATGTTGAAATTGTTGTCATTGATAGAAAAGGAGCAGCAGAAGAGCAAGGAGCAACAGAAGAGCAAGGAGTAGCAGAAGAGCAGTAAAGGCATCATAGCAGCAAGGTATGTTGCAAGGATATTTGACAAAGGCAAAGGAGAAACAAGGTATGTTGTAGGCATATTTGACAAAGGAAAAGGAGCAACAACCAAGGCAAAGGAGAAGCAACAAGTAACTATAAAGGAACAACAAGGAGTGTGGTCACAATCTGTGAGAAGGAACAAATACAAGGCTATAGAAAAGGAAAATATGTACAAGACAAAATGTTGCAGAGATTGTTATGTTGAAGAATTTGTTCTGATGCGGAAGTGTTGTGATGAAAGGCAAAGGCAAGAGTCCATGACAACAAAGGCAAAGGAAAAGACATTAAAAAAATTGCGATGCAGGGCTATTTGAATATGAATGCAAGATTGTATTATTGCATGCTATTTATTTATTTTATTGACATGAAGAATATGAATGCACTACATTTGGATACGATGAAATTCATATTATGTATTTCAATATTTAAGACTTCAAACAATTCTTAAATTGTATAGACACCCTTGGAATGCAAAGAGACAAGTTTTGTCATTTCATATTTGTATATGTGGAATACAAACAACCAACACACTTTTCTTTATAAAAGATGTTTCTCTTGGAAGAAGAAAATGTTAGAGAGCTAGAAAATGTGTGTGAGATGATTAAGGTATGATGCATTAGTTACTTGGAACATATGAAACTTATGTGAAGCATATTTGAAGGTAAGAAGAGGCGGAAATGAAGATGGAGATATGCAAAATTTATGACCATGTAAACCAACACATTATTGTTTCATGTTTGTATCTAGAGATTGTAGTATCCCTTCAAGTTGTGGCTTGATAAATATTCAGTTGAAGCTAGTTGAGGTAGGAGCCTCTTGTGGGTTGTAGCCTACATAAAACATATGGGATTTGGAGCTTCTTTGCATGTTGTAGCTTGCAGAAAATTTGAGGTAGAAGCCTCATGTAGGTTGGAACCTACATAGAATCAGGTGTAATGAGGGGCTAGGAGCTTGCCTTTGCATCAAAACAATAAAAAAAATAATGTTTTTCTCCCTTTATGGGTTTCCACTTATATATTGTGTCCATATGTGATTTATTTTGTGTTGATGCGTTGGTTTTTAGTTTACTTATTACTTGTTGTTTTCATATTAAATCTGTTGGTCATTCTATTTCATTATGCTCATGTAATGGTTCAGTTAATGAGGTTAAGGAAAATAAAATTAATATCCATGAATGTACTAAACTGATTTGTCCTACCACCCCCCAGTTTAGTCAAGTCTCCATCAGTTGGTATCATAGAGGGTTCCTTTGGTGTAAGCCTAGTAGCTTGAAGGAGATCTGGTTGAGTCATGGACTATCAAAGTGTACCTATGCTTAGTGCATAAAACTTCCATGAATGGAGAGATAAGGTTAAAACATAACTAATAAGTTATGGAGCTAGTGTATGGGAGCTTGTATGTGATGGTTATTGCAAAGACTCTCCCTCTAAGCAAGAATAATAGTGGAATGCTATTGAAAAATGTGTTATGTGTAAGAATATTCATAATAAGGATATTGATATAGTAATAGAATTAAATTATGCAAATAAATATGGGATAGATTGCAGCTCATGCATGAAGGAGACTCTAGTATCTACATTATTGAAAAAGAGAAGAGAAAGAGGAAGAAGAAAATTCTGGGTCAAAAGGTAAGTGTTAAATCAAATGAGGTCTCTTCTAGAGTGTATGGACCTTATTTCCAATAAGGAAATATATTTGAAGAATAATTCAACCTTGACATAGCCTTAACTAAAATAGAAATATTGAAGAATGAAAACAAGATCTGAAGAAACTAGTGCAAATATGTGATGAGAGAGAGCATAAGTATAAGGAGGAAATTGTGAGTTTGAAGACATGACTTGAAGAAGGAAGGAGAATAGAAAAAGGTGATGAGAAGTAAATTCAAGGAGATGGACCTATAGTGTGAACAATTGGAAGTTGAGAATGATTCAACTAGAAGTGAGTTAGATGAAAATAATAGCTTATGTAATAATATTCAAGAGGAGGTTTTTTCCATGAGAAATTTAGGAAAGGAAGTCATAGAGACTAATGAGTCATCCCTGAAAAGAACTGAAGGAGAAGGGACAAGCAACACGAAAAGTAAGGAAGAAAACAAAAATAAGAAGCAACATCATGGACTAAAGAGGAAGGTGAAGGAAGGGCCCTTTGCAAGAAGGTCATTTGTTCCCAGAGATGAATTGAGCGAATTTGGAAGGAGATTCTTTGATCCTTTGAAATATATTAAGGTTTTTTCTTACCATGAACTTGGACATTTTGCAGCACAATGTAAGACAAAACTAAACAAATTTAATCAGAGAAATATGCAGCAAAGAGGAAGGCTCCATCAAGAAAACAAGCAGAGAAGAGAATTGTCTACTAGGTACACAAATCAGTTCTATGGTTACTATTATTTATGCAATGGATTTTGACATAAAGCTCTTGAATGTAAAATGTATACAAAGAAGAACATGAAATCGAGAAGAAAAAAAGTATTTCCTCCATTTCATGGCCAAGCAAGGTGTTATTTATGCAACAATATTTTCCACAAAGCCAAATATTGCAAGCTTCCAGATAGTCTAAAGAAGTCTAAACCGATGATGGCAGTAAATCAAAGCGGACCAAATAATGAGTCAAAAAAAAATGTAGACAAAGGAAGAAAACCAACTAAGGTATGGGAAAAGAATAAAAAGGAGCAGCCTATGACTTCAATGACACAATGAAGTCATCATGGCCTCAGGGGGAGATGCTCATGGAAGCAATGAAGAACTTAGCCTATCCCATAACAACACCATTTTAGAGGGAGAGTAACCTCCGAAATGTCCTGGAAAAGACAACATATATGTGATGACTAAATATTCATATGTACTGAAGCAAACCCTAATCAAAGTACTCAATACATTAAAGGAAAGAGTTGTATCGAAGAACTCTAGGTCCAAAGAAAAATCTGAAAAGAAGAACAAGCACATCCTGCACAATATATTCCACAAGAAAATTAGAGTGATTACTAATGAAGCCGGGACAAGTGGATATATCTCTCTACATCATTAGTTAAAAACACTATATGAAATAGCTAAAGAAATATAAGTTGTCATTAGGAGGTTACACAAAGGAGGTGTGATTCCTATTCTGAAAAATGAGTTGTCTAAAGTGGCCCTGGCAATTTTTCCAAAATTAAAGTTCTTATTGGAATTCACAACTTTTCTTTACTTTAGAACCAAGGCATAGGGTGTTCATATGAATGGATATATTAACATTTGTGGTGAAAAGCCTCTTTGGATCGTGAAGAAAACTGAGACAAAAACGATATTTCTAGGCATGCTGGACCATCTTGTCACAAGAGAACTGCCAGTTGGGATCATTTGTAAGGAAAATCTCATAAAAAAATGCAATTAAGAAGTTGTCATTCCAAACGCTATTGTTGAAATGGCTATCCTAATTAGAATTGTTAGCTATGAGGACATAGGACATAGATGTACATACATGCAAGAGAGGTACTTCGTTGCTACGATTTGCCGCTTCCAGATGACTTCCAAACTAAGAATACATATGGAGCACTAGAAAGCTTCAGGTTGGTTCTAGTTGCTCAAGTTGAAAATGTCATTCCCAAAACCAAGAAATTCAAGAGAAATTCTAGGACTGTCATCATCAGTAAGGTGTTGGGTAGTCATATGAAAAACTTGGTTGATAACAATGACATAACAAACTTCAAATCCAGAGAAGAAACTGAATCAAAATAACTATAAACATGAAGAGAGAACAGATTGAGCTAAAAAGGATTTCGAAATACACGAGGTAGTCGATGGAGAAATCGGATTATTATAATCAAAGAAAGCTGATGTGCACATGATTTTTTTTTTAATACAAAACTTTGGTTCTACAACAAATAAATAGGCAATAATTGAATGACAAAGAAAAGTGTTACTTTAGTCTAGCAAGTTGACAAATACACATAGATTCATTATTTTGGAGCGAAGAGTTAAAAAATATTATCAGGTGCGGAATGTGGATACTCCAGATATAAGTTTCATAGCAGTTTCAAATAATGAATGCCAAATCAACAAATATGTCCAATATAGAAGTATGCCTAAATTGAAATGAATCTGAAGTAAATCATATGTCAGACAATTGATTTAAAATGTAACAATTTATGCATTTGACAAGTGTTATGAGACAAGCATTCAGTGAACGTAAAGATGTTATTACCATAGTTGTTGTTGTGTGTGACATGAATTATTACGGTGAAAATAATTTTGTGCGTTCATTACATTTGAAAGAACTATAGAAATTTGTGTTCATTACTTAATTTTCAAGTTGAGTTGGATATATATTATAGGTAGTGTTACTGGATAGACAGAATTGACAAAGATGGCAGCAAATATGGTATGATACAGAGAAACATTTAATGCAACACCATACAATATAGCATTGACGACTTGAATATATTATGTTCACAGGATCTTGAATTGGTACGAAATCCTTCTGTGGTTGCAATGTGTTCATATATAATTGGTATCAGATTGCGTTTATTGGGAAACATTTATTGTATATTGTACACTCCATATCATTTATTGGGGATAGTTTGTATTGGCATTGCATTGGATACAATGGTTAATATATATGCCTCAGATACAATGGCTCATATATAGTTTCATGAATCAAATATATTATTGCTACATGGCAACGATTTTTCCTTGGCTTATTGCATGGTCAAATATATTATTGGTTTAGGATAACGAATTCAATGTATATTCTATTGAAATATGCATAGATGGAAATACATTGGAAGTCACATTACAATGGGTTATTACATTGGAGCGTTAATACATATGCTATATTTCCAGCATTCAGGGGGCATTAATATCAGAACGACATGGATTACATTCATATTTTTATCGAAACCACCTGACTATCTTCAATTCAATTATTCTGAAATACTATCGCCGAAGCAAAACATGAGCAACATTGATTTGTCTATACGTTTATTTATGCAACGCATGGAAAAGTGATACTTCAATGCTATACAATGGTGCATCTTCTGGGAAAAACATAAGTGAAATCCCTCATTGCACCGAGGCCAATGGGAAAAGGCCTCACAACACACAACGAATCCTTCAAGATTAGGAGGCCACCAGTCGACGTCCCTCCTATCACACGTCAAATTCCTGAAAACAGTGCCATTTCCGCTGTGGGCGATTATGGTTCGATGTGAATCAGCTTCGGAGCTTAGTAGTCGAAAGACAATCGTGATAATATAATCATATTTATTATGATGGAAACCAATGTTCATTGTTGCGCCATAAATTCAATGCACTCTTTCAACAATGCAGGGTAACGACATCCATTCTAATGGCAAAGTTTGTTTAATAAATGGAGCGTAATTCATTTATGGAGAGAATTATATCATGGGTCATG
Organism: Pinus tabuliformis; assembly: GCA_031772625.1. Taxonomy (NCBI): domain Eukaryota; kingdom Viridiplantae; phylum Streptophyta; class Pinopsida; order Pinales; family Pinaceae; genus Pinus; species Pinus tabuliformis. The sequence goes on from CM062817.1 coordinate 724,413,809, forward strand.
GTTAAACGAATATTTCATTGGTAGATTGATTGGGATTATGATAGGATACAATGTATGGCCTTGAAGGGTTATCATTTTATGAAAAGCGTTTGTTGATATGTAGTTTTTTATTGGGTAGATTTAAATGCATGGCGGCAGCAACATTAAAATATCACAGTGACAACTTTAAATGCATATTTCATTGACAATGTTGAAAGTGTAGTTGTCTATTTATATCAGTGAAATTATATTATACCGTGATTTGAAGCGTCATCCCTCGCATGGTTTGCTTCGGTGGTTTGGTGCGGTAGTTTCCTTGATATTGACCTCTGTTGTTGTAGCATAATACAATGGGTATGCAATACATATTGAAAGATGCTTGGTATGGAATGCTGCTAGGTATGGAAAACACATCAGGCATAAAAAAAATACATGTAGAAATGAATGCAACATGCCACCAAAAACTCTGGTCACATATATGCAACATTGTTTTTAAATATGCCACAACTTGTATGGGACTACCCAACAAAGGTCCCACTGTGAGATATTTATTTGAAAGCAAGAATTCCAAAGTTGACCAAATGGAGAAATTGGCTTGGAATGTAAAGCATGCATTAATATTGAAATAATTGTGTGGAGTTGAGACGAATTCCCTGTCGATGTGATCAAAGAATGATAGTGAAATATTTGTGGCCTCTGTAGATATGGAGCATCTCTAGGGATAACCTATTGTTTCTCATTGCTATTATGGGTTTCGTGATGTCGTTGAATAGAGAATGGAGAGAAAGGTAACTAACTGTTCCACGCATATTTACTAAAGGATGAAAAGCTTTAAGGTGGTCCACTGAAAGGCTCACATTCAATGCACACAATTTCGAATTAACTAGGTTGATGCTTGACTTCAACTAGTCCATACTTTGGCACCTTATACAGTCACCTAATTCGATATTGTGGGGCAATGGACTTTTCACAGATAGTTGTGCACATTGGAACGGTCATGGTGGATTATATCATGGTGAGTTAAGGAGAGGATCAGTTCTATGCTTGGGAGGAAATCAATGTTCCAGTTTCAAGTGTGCCCTATCTGTGTATTACTGGTTAGATTGTTAATACTTTGCTTAAACGTTGCAGGATTGGTAAAGGTTGTTTTGTTTTCTGTGCAATGGTTATTTTAGCATGGCATGCAAGATATGACGATGTGAGAAGAATCTGTATTTTATATGAGAATATGTATTCTATTATGTTAGTATTTAGGGAACAAAAAAAATTACTATTATTATTCTGAAGCTCTAGACAAAATATTTTTTGAAATTTCATTGAGTGAATATTTTTATATGGTTGGTACTTTGGAATGTTGGAACAAAATATTGTTGCATCCCTCCAAATATTCTCCTTTTCCCTATGCTCATGAATCGTGATCTTAGGATAAATATTATATATTCTGGGAATATATTACAGAACTACTGATACACTAGGAACTGAAAGTAATAAATAATGATGAGTTTACCGTAGAGCTGAAAAGAAAAGATTGGCATATAAGAAAGAGGTCAATTTTTTTTCAGGATTACAATCAATAGGAGTATATCACTCTTTTATAATTAAGATTTAACTAAGAATAGAATTTGGAAAGGAAATATAGCACTCGAATGACAATCATAGGTATCTGTAACAAGGGTATTTATTGCATAGTGGCTTTGGGTCTGAGGTATGGACCTTACTGTATTATGCACACTTATCAAACATGACTATAATTTCAATTGAGGTTCCCTACTGAGGTTAGAAAACTAGTATAACTACCCTTTTTCTGAGCATTGACTGTAGTAATAGAGGAGAAAAATAATAAAATTATTACAGGTCCATTGGTTGCCTAAAGGAGGGATTGAGGCACCTCCCATAGTCAATCAATTGAACCACTTTGGAGAATAGGAGAAAATACAACAACTAGATCTGGTGGTTGAGGAGTCATGCTCCTCTCAAAACAATCGACAGATGGAATTTGCAAAAAATACAGGAATACAAGAGATAAATTATGCTTGAGGACGTGAATTATAAATTGTGCTAACATATAGAAGTGGTAATTTAACATCTAAGGGACACTGTTAACCTCAACATTATAACATAATAAAAAGAACTGAAATACTTTGTTTAATTTTCATTGTTTTTTTATAACCTAGAAAAAAGGAAGAAAACAACTGTGCGTGTGCGAAACTGGAAGAGGGGAAAACTAATAGTGAACTAGTATGTAATATACATTGAATTATTTTGGAATCATTAGGACATACAGGTGTAATATCCCCTTATTAGGTAATGTGTCTTTAATCATTTGTGCGTATAAAAATGGCAGTGGAGCCATAATGATATTTTGGATAAATGATTGTAAATAAGTATTCTCTTATTAATAAAAAAAATGGAAAAATGTATTGAAGGAAACTTATGAACTTGGAGAAGAAACTTGAGAATGAGATAGGATAAAATCTTAAGGATAAGAATTCTAGAAGACTCTAGATAAGACTAAGGGAGGGGAGAGAAAAATCCCTTAGCAATGCTTAGCTGAAGAAAGATGCTAGGACGGCTGCACTTGAAGCACCACCGGAGAAAAAGGCAGGTTTTAAAGGGAAAAGCCTAGGCAAGAAAGCAATAAAGCTCATAAAAAGCGGGACGTCGCTAAAACGGAAACAATATCATGAAGAAGGGTAATAATTACCCATGGGGAGAATTAATGAGGTTGTTGATTCTTTGGAAAAAAAATTTGGCTCAAGGGAACTGGAATGCAGATCATGGTTGGGAGGTCAGTATCTTTCTCTAGTGCAGGTTCCGAAGTGAAAAATACTACACGTTACTAGCTAGATCCATTCATGTTAATGAATGTATTCTTTCTTTTAGTGACATTTAAGTAGTACAAATTTAAAGCTAGATCTAAGAAATTTAATGACTGTAGTCATTTCTTTTACTGAAATTTAAGCAGTACAGAATGAAGGTTGGATCTATGGATGTGAACAGGAGATTGTTCCAGATTTTAATTACTTCTATAAATTGTTAGTTTCTATTACAGGTTACAAATATAGATGTTATTAGGAAGAAATGTCATTTGTACTCTAATAAGGTTATACGTCACTCAGGTATGGGCCTACTCTTATAGGATATAGGTGTTTGTTAAGTAGAACTAAAAGTAGTTATGTAACCAATAACCTTCAATGGAATAACGATATATATATTTAGAGAGGAAAAAAATACAAGCATGCTACTATAATAATGATTTCAATCAATAATTGTGCGCAAGGCCTGTAAGAAATGGATAAAACAATAAAGCTCATAAAAAGAGGGATGCCACTGAAATGCCACTGAAATGGAAGAAATATCATGAAGAAGGGTAATAATTACCCAGAGGGAGAATTAATGAGGTTGTTGATTTTTTGGAAAAAAATTTTGGCTCATGAGGAACTGCAAGGCAGTTCATTGTTGGGTGGTCAATATCAAATCTTGGCTCATGAGGAACTGCAAGGCAGTTCATTGTTGGGTGGTCAATATCTTGATCTAGTATAGGTTCGGAAGTGAAAAATACTACACATTACTAGTTAGATCTATGCATGTTAATGAATGTATTCATTTCTTTTACTAACATTTAGGTAATACATATTTAAAGCTAAATCTAGGAATGTTAATGAGTGTAGTCATTTCTTTTACTTAAATTTAAGCAATACATAATTAAGGTTGGATCTATGGATGTGAGCAGGGGATTGTTTCGGATTTTAATTACTGCTAGAAATTCTTAATTTCTATTACAGGTTATAAATATAGATGTTATTCGGAAGAAATGTCATTTGTACTCTGATAAGGTTATACGTCACTGAGGTATGGGTCGATTGTTATAGGATACATGCGTTTGTTAAGTTGAACTAAAAGTAGTTGTGTAACCAATAATCTTAAATGGAATAACAATATATATATGTATTTAGAGAGGAAAAAAATACAAGCATGCTACTATAATAATGAGTTCAATCAATGCCTGTGCAAAAGGCCTATAAGAAATGGATAAAATATGAACTGGGTTCTTCTTTGCGCACAATCAATAATAACAGAGAAAGCCCTTTTTCCTTTTAGATAGACAAAAATGCAAGGCGTTCATTCGACTAGGCAATTGTGAGGCCGCTAAGCTAGTATGTTAGAAACAAGGTCATAACCAAAAAAAAAGTATAACAAAGTTTAAATATACGGTGTACTCAAAACACATCCATACGATATGGGTGCGGATTGGTATCCATTCCATAACTGTGCATAAACCAAACTACCATATAGTGTAGTCTTCAATAGTATGATTATATAAACTGCATACCCAAAAACTCTGGCATACCCTATGAGCGTAACCTGGTATAAATATAAAACTGTAAATAAAACAAATTACTAATACACACATGCCTTCGATAGTGGTATTATGTAAACTGTGTATAAAATAAGCTTCAAATTACATGCATATGAATTGATATAAACCTAGAAATCATATATGAAGTAAACTGGGAGCTAAGCATTGTGGAAGCATCAAAATAATTTATAACTGGATATAATATACAAAGTCTAGCTTGCACATGCTATGAACACCGATACATACAACAAGTAGACAAATCAGAGGCAATATTCAAGAATGGGAAAGGATATTTCTGCATGTCATTACTATTTAAAAAAAAAAAAAAAACAATGCCACAAGTATAATAAAATCCTCCATACTAATGTATAAATTCCCTTGACATAACAGAGGGGACATATCATGTTCAGATGTCTTTATGCCACAGACATAACACAAACAAAAACAAGAATATATATATACTACAATCGAGTTACATTAAAAATGGTACACTAGTATGGACACAGTCATACCCAACTTTCCTTCCACTATTTTAGTCCCATCTCACGAGAAATTATGCTAGGTTATTAAAGGAAACAGAACTCTGGAACAATGCCTGACAGTGTAGGAGCAAAGAAACAAAATGACATGCCATGTCAAGAAGATAATCTGACACCAGCACTGAGAAACCACATTAGGTAATTAATGTAGGAGAGTTATCGCAGGAGAGAATCCATAATCAAAAGAAGTTGACCTGGTGGCATAACATAGGCATCCATGATAAGAAATAATGAGGAGGAATGGCCGAGAACCTACTGAAAACTTGACACTTTAGCTAATTCAACAAATAAATGAGAGACATAGAAATGGAGAACTATTCCACAGGGATTGCCATAACTGTAGAAGACTGCTAAAGAATAGAGCACATGTAAACATCCTTGAGCTTATCATTAGAAAATAAAAAGTGGAAATATGTTGTTGGTATCATGAACTGAGTGAGTAAGTATGCATATGTCATACAACATAGCCCTGTAGCTGCAAAATTTCATCACATTTCGAGGGGCTACCGTAAGTTGTACCCACACCATAATCAAAGACACAAGCTATAAAGAGACTGCGTAAGGCAATAAACCAAGGTAAGGGAAATTCCTTTGGTAGGGCAACGCGAGAGAAGTGTGTGAAAACAAAAAGAAGATGAGCCAAATGAAATTACCCAAAAACAAACAAACCCTCATACCTTAATGAACATATTGCTCGTATATCAACGAGTGATAAAAGCAAGTTCAGAAGTCAGGATGGACAAATCATTCCACCCACTAACCTCACTTCCATCGTCCGATTCACACTAGGCAACAAATTATTTTACAAACAAAGAAAAAAAGGGAAAGTACTGGAACTCACCATGACTGGTTTCATTGAGAAGTTACAGGCCAAATAGATAATTCAGGAAAACAATGGGAGACCCTCTCAAGCAAAATTAAGCCTTAGAATGGCATACCTGGTGTACAAAATGGCACAAGTGAAAACCCCAGCCAAAACTCCGTGGCAATAACCAAGTCAGTTTTGTGTGCCTGTAATAGACAACAATTAAGGAGCTAAATTAGAAACCATGAAATAGGCTAAAAACGTAGATTGCATTACCGGTAAGAGGCCCGACGTATGTTACAAATTAGGGAAGGGTTTTCTTCACCTGGGTGCTTCCGTGACAAAAATGGTCTTTGGGAGGACATTCTAACCCTGAAAGTGGATCATTCACCTTGCTAGTGCCATGGATAATATCTACAAGAGAAATTGGTCATGATTAACATTGAAGGTAAAAGGAAGAGTACATACAAGCAAACTCCAGAGTTGAAAAAAAACTCGTGGATAAGTGGGCTATGATACCTAAGAGGTGTCATTGTGGAATTCTCCATGGTACATGCAAAGAACCAAGTACTGAGGTGAAGCCATAGGGGAAGCCTTGCTACTACCAGAAGGAGAAGCCACTAGACCGAAAGTGTGAAATGAGAGCCAGATAGGATTAGAATGAAACTTAGGGTCGAAGGCTAAAGTCTTAGCCATTGGAACCCATCGTTACATCTAATCTATCCATGAATCTTGACTCCATCAGCGACCATGTGAGCCTATGTGACAATGTCCATGCAAAGGGAGTTTATGGTGATTGAGAATTCTAAAGTAGGGCACCAGGAATTGATGGTGGACGCATGCAAGGACCAAAACTATAGTAGGAGAGTAATAATGTCTAGTTCAATTTAATTAATGGATATTAAAGTTTAGGTTATAACCCATGAGCGCTTAACAACTAGACCTCCAAAACACACACACACACACACATATATATACTATTACAACTCCTAGCAAGTGTAAGGGATCAGAAGAGGGATGGGAGTGTCATTTATAAATATACATAACCCATTAGCAAGAGATGGAGGTATGGAGAATCTAGAAGTTCAAGGTAGTGGGGCATGAATTACATGTAGTAAGGTGTGTCAAAACATTAGAAGAATGGAGGGGGTTATTACATGAACTGAAGACCATAAGGTAAGTAAATAAAAAAATATATTAAGGATGGGGTATGTTACATATGGTATCAGAGCCCAACAACACCACTGGTATCAGGGACTGCCATAGAAATTGAAAGAAAAGCAATAAAATTCTGTTAAAAAAAGAAGTAATGAAACTATACAGGATATAATGAACTTGAACTTTGTGTAATTGTAAGGTACAACAGTGATAAAAATTCATCCATATAATGGAAGAGGAAGTTGTAGCCAACATTGGAAGTGCATAGTTTTATATTGAACTGGGAGATGGGGCTACCGTAGTAAATGCCCATTTTCTAGAGGTCATTATGAATTTGCAGCAAGAACTGGTGTAGTTAATAAGAAACAATGAACGATTGCTAAAAGACAATGAAGAACATGAGAGAATGGTCAGAGGGTTGACGAAAAAATCTTGCCATAAGACACTGGAACATGAAATGGAGAAAAATGGGAAAAGCGGCATTGAGTCTAAACCATTTGAAAGTGGGGGTGGAGTCTAATAGGAAATCTCCTTGAAGTCGGAAGAAAAAGAAGTAAACTGAGCTACAAGGATAATTTTGAAAGATTAAAGCCCCTACTTTTGACAGGGAAAAGGAAGAAGATGTTGAGTCATGGTTACTGAATATGACTAAATATTTCCAATTATATGAGTATGAGAGAAACTTGAAGGCTAGATTGGTCATTTACCAGTTGTTGGGTAAGGCGGCTCTCTGGTGGGAGGAGGCTAAAGGAGTTCATCTACTTGAGGAAAGGGTCATATGATGGGAGGAGTTTCAGAAGCAGTTTAAAAATTGATATTTGAGTGAACAATATTATGATGACCACAACAAAGAATTCCATGAACATAGGTTAGGGCATCTCCTGATGGATGAATTTATTGTGAAATTCACAAACTTGCTATGAAATGTACCCTATATTAAAGAAGAGAAATATAAGGTGCAGGAGTTAGTGAACTTCCTACCTACAATGTACAAAGAGTGGATTGAATTTGACATTCCAAAGACAATGGAAGAGGCTGTAAGAAAAGTTAGACTGTGTTACCAGTAGTTCAGAAACAAGGGGGAAAACTCAATTTCGGCCAAATAAGGACATAAGTAAATTTGTCGTGGGCATAAAATGGGGGTTATTGCATGAACTGAAGACCATAAGGTAAGTAAATAAAAAAATATATTAAGGAGGGGGTATGTTACATATGGTATCAGAGCCCAACAACACCACTGGTATCAGGGACTACCATAGAAATTGAAAGAAAAGTAGTAAAATTCTGTAAAAAAAAGAACTAATGAGATTATACAGGATATACTGAACTTGAACTCTGTGTAATTGCAAGGTACAACAGTGATAAAAATCCATCCATATAATGGAAGAGGAAGTTCTAGCCAACATTGGAAGTGCATATTTTTATATTGAACTGGGAGATGGGGCTACCATAGGAAATGCCCATTTTCTAGAGGTCATTATGAATTTGCAGCAAGAAATGGCGTAGTTAAGAAGAAACAATGAACGATTGCTAAAAGACAGTGAAGAACATGAGATAATGATCAGAGGGTTGATGAAAAAATCTTTGCATAAGACATTGGAACATGAAATGGAGAAAAATGGGAAAAGCGGGATTGATTCTAAACCATTTGAAAGTGGGGGTGGAGTTTGATATGACATATCCCCGAAGTCAAAAGAAAAAGAAGTAAACTGAGCTACAAGGATAATTTTGAAAGATTAAAGCCCGTACTTTTAACGGGGAAAGGGAAGAAGATGTTGAGTCATGGTTACTGAATACGACTAAATATTTCCAATTATATGAGTACGAGAGAAACTTGAAGGCTAGATTGGTCATTTACTAGCTCTTGGGTAAGACGGCTCTCTGGTGGGAGGAGGCTAAAGGAGTTCATCTACTTGAGGAAAGGGTCATATGATGGGAGGAGTTACAGAAGTAGTTTAAAAATTGATATCTGAGTGAACAATATTATGATGACCACACCAAAGAATTCCACGAACTTAGGTTAGGGAATCTCTTGATGGATGAATTTATGGAAGAATTCACAAACTTGCTATGATATGTACCCTATATTAAAGAAGAAAAATCTAAGGTGCAGGAGTCAGTGAACTTCCTACCTACAATGTACAAAGAGTGGATTGAATTTGACATTCTAAAGACAATGGAAGAGGCTGTAGAAAAAGTTAGACTGTGTTACCAGTAGTTCAGAAACAAGGAGGAAAACTCAAAATTTTGGCCAAATAAGGACAGAAGTAAATTTGTCATAGGCATAAAATGGAAGAAACTATGATATCTGATTTTTTTGGGGAAGGATCAGCAACAGAAGAGGTTTAGCAAGAGAAATATGAATCAACTGACATAGTCTGAAGTAGGATCAAGGACCATGAACCTGGATAGGAAGAAGAATAGTGGGGGAAAGGAAAGGGAACCACTGAAATGTTGGGGTTATGGTGAGCCTCATCTTCTGAAAGATTGTCCCCACAATCCCAGATCTGTGCATAATCTTCAAACTGTGCAAGAAGCTGCCACTGTGAACGACATTGTCCAAAATATTCCCAGAACAAGCGTTGCCTTAGAGGATAGAAAAGCAGAGCATCATTCAACTATGATCAAAATTGAAGGTATTCTCTACCACCAAGGTGTTTATGTTTTAATTGACCCTAGGGCTAGTTTAAGCTATATTGGACCTCAGATGGTGGAAAAATGTTCTCTTAAATCTGAGAAATACAAAACTGCATGGTTGGTGCAACTCGAAACTAGCACAAACAAAAGAGTGGACAACCAAGTAAGGCAATTCCCCCTAGATCTAAATGGTTATTTGACCATAGTAAACATAAATGTTCTTCCTTTAGGGTCCTATGACATACTAATAGGTATGGATTGGCTTGAGAACCATGGAGAAGTAATAAATTGCTTGATAAAGACAATGAGTTGTGTGGGTCTGCACAGACCAATGAAAATTATTAAGGGGTACTCAAGCCCATACATGTATGATAAATTTGAACTATGAAAATGAAAAAGAGTGCACAGAAAGGAGGTCAATTATTTATGGTTCAGGTGGAAGAGGGTAGCCAGCAAGGGCAAGAACCAACCTTAGATACTCTACCCATCATTAAGGATTTCCAGGATGTTTTTCCAGAAGAAATTCCTAGTTTACTGCCACACAGGCACATAGATTTCACCATCGATTTGGTACCCAGGGCAGCTCTAGTATCTAGAGAACCCTACTGAATGATCCCATCTGAGTTGTTGGAACTAAAAATTCAGCTTCAAGAATTGTTGGATAAAGGGTACATCAGGCCTAGTTTTTCACCCTTGGGGAATCGATATTATTTGTTAAGAAGAAAGATGGCACATTTAGAATGTTCATTGATTACCGACAATTTAACAATTTAACTATAAAAGACAAGTACCCATTGCCTTGTATTGAAGATTTATTTGATCAAGTAAGGGGGGCAAACATATTTTCAAAGATTGACTTGAGAACGTGTTACCTTCAACTGAGAATAAGGAAGGAGGATGTCCCTAAAATAGTGTTTAGGAACAGATGTGGGCACTATGATTTTGTGGTATTGCCATTCAACCATACTAATGCCCCAACAAATTTTATGTGCTTGATGAAAAACATAATCAACAAATTTATGGATAGATTTGCACTAGTATTCATTGATAATATATTAATATATTCCAAGGACGAGGATGAGCATAAGGAACACCTAAAGTTGCTGCTACAAAAATTAAGAGAAAATCACCTATATGCCAAATATAGAAAATTTGAATTCTACAAACCCAAAATACAATACTTGGGTCACATTATTTCTAAGGAAGGACTAGAAGTTGACCCGGAGAAGGTTAAGGCCATGGTGAACTGGCCTATACTATAGGATGTAACTTTTGTCTAGACTTTTATGGGGCTAGCAGGGTATTACCGCCGATTAATTGAAGGGTTCTCTGAAATAACTCATCCCATTACATCTTTATAGTGAAAACGGCTAAAATATAACTGGATTGTAGAATGCCAACAAGGCTTTGATAAGCTTAAGCAATTACTTACAACAACCCCCATCTTGAAACTAGCAGATCCAAATGAGGAGTTCACAATTCGCAGTAATGCTAGTATGGAAGGATTGGGGGGTGTTGCAGCAAGGTAATTCTATAATTGCTTATGAATCTAGGATGTTAAAGGCCCATGAAAGAAATTATGCAGTATATGATCTGGAGTTAGCCGCAGTTATACATGCCTTAAAAATGTGGAGGCATTATTTTTTAGGGAAGAAATTCATTCTAACAATAGATCACATCAGCATTAAATACCTCTTCAGACAACCTAACTTAAACAATAGGCAAGCCAAGTGGATGGTCTTTCTTACCGAGTTCTAATTTGATATAAAACACATAAAATGGAATGAAAAAAAGACATTGGATGACCCGAGCAGACATTCCCATAATCTAATGGGGTGTTTGTTAGCAACGTCGACATCGATTTTCTAGAGAAAACTAGGAATTTCATGTCTGCTGACCCAAAATATTTGGAAACCCAGTGGAAATTAAAGCAAACTAATGTTCCTACCTATACCGAAAATGCTGAGAAATTCCTGATGTAGAAGAACATCATGTACATTCCTGCTATTGAGGAATTAAAACAACTGATATTTGATGAATATCATAAAAATCCCTATGCTGGGTACCCAGGTTACCAGAAAATGGTTACTCCATGAAGACAAAAATTCTTCTTACCTGGAATGAAGAAGGAAGTGGCGGAATATTTAACAAAGTGTTTGGAGTGTCAACAGGTAAAGGTTGAACACCAACACCCAACGGGGTTACTGAATCCTTTACCTGTTCCCGAATGGAAATGGGAAATCATCTCCTTATATTTCATTACTGGGTTGCCTAGGACAAAAAGGCAGCATGATTCCATCATTGTGGTGGTAGATACTCTAAGCAAAGAATCTCACTTCTTGTCAGTGCATTCTACATTTGGTACCACACAGATTGCCCATATTTTCATGAAGACAATTTTTCAACTTCATAGAATACCCAAACTGATAATGTCTGATAGGGACGCCAAGTTTACTTCCAACTTCTGGAAGGCATTGTTTGGAAGTATGGGTACCAAATTGAATTTCATTACAACATATCATCCTAACCATATGGGTAAATGGAAAGAACCAACCAGATTTTTGGAGATATGCTTAGAGTGTATGTTATGGATCGACCAATGAGATGGGAGGAATTTCTACATCTGGTTGAGTTTGCTTACAATCAAAGCTAACAGGCATCCATAAAAATGAGCCCTTTTTAAGCCTTGTATGACAGAAAATGCCATACACCACTTAGTTGGAGTCAACTAGAGGATAAACTTATTCTGGGGTTAGATTCCTTACGGGAAATGGACTAGACAGTGCGAAGGATTCAATAGAATATCAAAGTAGCCCAGGATCAGAAAAAAAGTTATGTGGGAAAAAAGAGGTCACATAAATAGTTTAAAGTTGGGGATCATGTCTATATAAGAGTAAAACCTAAGAATAGTACATTGAGAATGGGCTATTTTCCAAAATTGGTGCCTCGATTTTATGGCCATTTGAAATCCTGAATAGAATAGGACCTGTATCTTATCAACTAGCCCTCCCCATTCAAAGTAAAGTTCATAATTTTTTCATGTTTCCTTTTTGAAGAAGTATGTACATGATAACTCTCATATTATTGACTTGAAAATGTTATAGGTGGAACCCAAAGGAGACTTCACGAAAAAAACTGCTATGCTTTCTTGATTGGAAAGAGATGTTGCTCCAAAGTCGATTCATCTCTCAATTTAAAGTGCATCGGAAGAACTATACCCCCCGGAAGTCACTTGGGAGAGAGAGGATGAAATGCAGAGAAATTTTCCAACACTTTTGCCAACAGAAAATGCCTATGAATTAGACACTGAGGACGGTGTGAGTATAAGAGGGAAGGATGTAATATCCCCCTATTAGGTAATGTTCCTTTAATAATTTGTTTCTATAAAAATGGCAGTGGAGCCATAATGATTCTTTGGATAAATGCTTGTAAATAAGTATTTTCTTATTGATGAAAAAATAGAAATCTATATTGAGGGAAACTTATGCACATGGAGAAGACACTCGAGAATGAGATTCGATAAAATCCTCAATATAATAATTCTAGAAGACTATAGATAATACTAAGGGAGGGGAGAGAAAAATCCCTTAGCAATTGTTGGGTAATTTAATTGACTATTAAATTACTTGCATTTATATGTCAATCCAGGTACGTGAGCTTGTGAAGTACACTACACCATATGTGCTAGGAGATTAGCTTTCAATATTTATGAAAAACTAAAATGAATTGGAAACTTCAAAAGGAAATTAGATTCATTAGATTCTTTAATATAAACTATGAAAGTACTAAGTTTTTTGAAAGGAAATTAATGTTAAACTAGAAAAAAAAACATAAAGATTATTGATCTAAGAAAACATGAGATTTTATCCTATGAAAGCATGGAGATTTTGTTCTAAAACTTACAAACTTTAATCTATCGAATCATGAACATTTTTAATCTAAGAAAGCATAAACATTTAATCTATGGAAAACATGAGTTTTTAATCTATGATAAGCATGAAAAAATAATCTATGTAAAAGAAACCATTCATGAGAATATGAAAGAAATGGAAAGCATCTATACTATTCTAACAGATCTCCAGAGGGGCCTCCTGAGGAATGCAAGGTGTTGAAAACCCAAATCAAGAGAAGAGATTTAAATCGCCAATTTCATTCGGAGTTGCACCATATTTGATCTGAAAATCACTCGTGATTGTTCTCAGTTAAATAATTAATGAATGAAGGTACTACAGACTCATGTGCTGGTGCGTGTCTATGTTATCTTAGGCAACAGATCGATCAGATTACAAAATACAAAGACACTGGAAAATGGAAAACAGTAAGAGAAACACAGTAAACAAATACAAGAACACAACAAATTAATAAGGAGTTCACCCAATCCTCCTGGGCTACTTCTTCTGTCCAGCTTTCAGTGGTGGCCTTATTTTATTGTGTCTTTAAAGCAGAGATTTATAGTGAGGAGCTCAATTTGAGTCTCCTAAAATAGATAATGCTTGGTAGGGTGGTTCTTGGATTCCCTTAGCCATTAAAGCACACAGACTCTTCCTTACCAAGTCTCGACCTCTCTGGTCTTTAATGGGATGAGTCCAATGTGGTGCTCAATTCTTGACAGATCCTCACAAGGATTGCTTGAACCTCTCAAGCCTTCTGTCTGCTCGATGCTGCCTTACGCTGCAAGTCAGCTTGGCTCTATATTTGTTTCCTTTTGCTTCACTGTCTCTTTCGTCTTTTTTCACTGTTCCCTTCTCTAGTTCTTCCTTGTTCTGTTCTCTGTCTATTCATGGCTTAAAGCCAATCTATCCTTGACTGCTTGCTTCCTCTTTTGCCCCTTCAGATCGCCTGCTACTATTCAGTTGGAGTTCCCTGCCTCTGCGTCATCACCAACATCTCACAGGGAAGTGGCCACTTGTCCTCTCATGAACTGCGTCAGCTCTTCCTCAACGGTTCGGCATTTCAGTTACATTGTGAAATGATTCATCCGCGAACTCAACATTCAAATCGGACTTCAGAATTTTATATGCCACGATTTAATTCCCCCGTCAAATCGGTTTCCCATCGTGCGCAATCTCCGCTGTCAGATCTTGAGCCCCTAGATCCTACAGTGCTCGCTCTTTTTGCACGGTTGACTTGCTCCACTGTTAGCCCATAGTGACAGGTAGTTTTCTCTCTCATCCGCTGGACACACGTCGTGCAATGTATGGAATCGCTCGTCCTCCTGCCAAATCCACTTACAGCCCAAGATGCCTCCGATATTCCGCCGGTTTTGGAGCGCAGGGCCCACCTTTTGCCTTAGCACTTTCCCTACAATTTCCCGGCTTCCCATGCAACTGAGTGCTTGGGGCTCTTCCTTCTCGAGGGGTTTTGACCAGTGAATCGCGCATCTAAAATAGCCTCCATTTTCCGATCCGAACTTGCCAACTGCCAGTTTGTGTCCTGCACTATCTCCATGGGCCTCGGTCAGCACGCTTTGGCCGAGGTCCTCGTCGTTCCTTGTTGGCTACAAACTGCCACTTTCCAGAGGTCTTCGTGATAGCACTTTCTTCATAAATTTTGAAGTCTATCCTGATTTGATACAGTCATAGCACTTTGATAATTTTCATGGATCCAATTCGGATCAATATTAAAAAATTACATTCAATGGAAAAAAAGGGAGTTTTTCTTCTTCAATCAGCAACAACAATTACAAATTATGATCATCATTGACATCTCTGATCATCCCTCTCATTAAAGAGACCACAATTTATAGAATTTTGAGACAATTAACAAACTCATAATTTTCTTGCTTTAGTTTTGGTCATGAGATGGAACAAAATAAAATTTCATCGATTTTTGGATCAAAGATCAGCCCATATCTGATCAAATTTATCTCTATGCCACAAATTTGCTAAAGAATATCTCGTTCAGGCCTTTTTGTTAACTGTGCATTAAATGAAAAATTGAAAAATTGTATGTCTACGTAATCTGCAAAATAAGGATCCAAAGAACTTATAAGATCTCTCAAATGGTAACGAGTTTGAGAAAATGGCTTGCAGAGAACTTAACTGGGACCGTTTTGAACAAAAACCATGTTTTTAGTTTTCGCATTTCACTTGCATTTTCTCATAAAAAGTGTTTAGTGTTGACTGGTAAAAACTTCTATGTTTTTCCCATGATCTTTTACTGGAGGTCCACATGTGCAAGATGGGTGGAATTTGACCAATAAAAATCCCTATTGGAGCTTCTAGAAACAATGTCGATGTGTTAGACTTCCTTCTAGATTGGTGCTACTACCTCAACCATGGAGATAGCTATAGGGACTTGATAAAGCTACAGCAAGTTGAACTTACTAAAATGTCATTAGTAAAACCATGCAAAATTCTTCTTAATCATTAAAAATAATGGAAATAATAATAATAAACATTTAAACATGTATGCGTGAATTTGGTGCATTTATGAAGAAATATGGTTAAAAAAATGACAATGGGTGAATAGAATGATGCGAAAATGGCTGGTTTTATAAACAAAATTATGACAAATTGGAAGCCCAATATTCCCCCACACCAAATATTTTGCACGTCCTCATGCAAATAAAACATTTCATAGTTTCATAATCCAATCGGTTCCTTGCGTTCCTTTATTTTGTCATTTCAGCTACATCCTTCACCAAAGCTTCAACATAGCAATATTGACCCTGTATCTCAATAAGATGCACTTTTCTCTCTCATTGTTTCAAGATTACAGATCTGGTAGCATAACTCTTTGTTTCCACATTTTCTTGTTATGTCGTAAGAAATAAGAGTTACCCATCCTCCTTTGAAATTCAAATAAGTTGAAGTCTTCACATACCAGGCTACTCATGGATTCTATAAACGTAGAAGCAATGAATGCTGATTTGTTCTTCTCTAATAAAACAAACATCCATGCATTGATTATTAGCTCCTTGTACATTAGCATATAAAACTTGTGTGAAGGGCAAGGGTGCCTACAAAGTAGCAAATCCAACCACGTTTTCATTTCTGTCAAATCCTTTGCAAATTCATGTTTTCTAAAATATAACTCTTTCAATAACATGGAAACTATTTATGATGTTCTTTTCACTACCTAGTTATGCAAAATTTGTTCAATCCTTGGTAGAATGGCATATTGTCAAGAACACATCAAGACTCTTACTACATCCATATAATGTGCTTTCCCTCCTTGTGAAATTCATCCCATTAGCATGGTTGGAAATGATCATAAATTGCAACCCATAATGCTTGTCTTCTTATCATCCATGCATAGAAACATTTTTTTTTATAGCAACCAATCCTACTTCAACAATGTTATCAAATAGTTTCTTCAAGAACTCACAAACTAATGAAATAATACTTCCCAATGTGAAGCTTTGACAAGATGAGTTGCACATAACACAAATTAATATTTGTAAGTGAGGGTTGTACAATTTATCAAAGCCTAAAATATACTTACAAGTAATTTCGAGAGTGTGAACAAACCCTCCTTGAACCCTTCTTCTTCTTGTGGCTTTGTACTCATCATTTCTTGGCTTCCATTAAAAATCTAAAGATGAACAATATGACACATAATCCAAATGCCCCATGTACTTTTGAACATGTGCTACAACCATGTACTCTAATGGCTCATTAAGAAAATCATCTCCACATTTTGAATTAGTCTCATATGATGGCCAAAAAGGTCAAATTGTTCATCAAGAAGATATGAATCAATTTATATTGTAGCAAGAAGAGAAAGTTAAATATGAGAATGGTGAGAGACAACATTATTACTAGGGCAAGCATAAGAGCTTGTGAAGGAAAATATTATGCAACCATGGGATGGGGTTCAACCATAACAATTAGAGTATCCAATAAGGTATGAAGGTTGGAAACAATTATTGGGATTGGTTATGCATGCAAAGTAGAATATGAATGAAGGATGGAGAAAATGGTTTGAAGAATGTGGATATGATAGGGTGAAATACATATATCACATGTTTTACAATAGCTTTCTTATTGCAATTTCCAAAAATTTTAACGAAATAAAAAGTTTAAGGCTAATTTTACCTCAAGTTTACCTTTTGGAGTTGGGGAATAGAACACGGTCTGATGGCTAATTTGGTGTTGACTTGGCTCAAGTACTCTTCTCCATGATGCGTTGACTTCTACTTTGACCTTGCTCCACAAAATGTATCGTTTTCATGTAGCAGACTTATTTTTCCAATTCCCTCAAATGGTAAATCAGATTCTCCTGAAATTTTCTGATATTTTTACCATTAATATTATGCATCTTCCCACAAAATATCTTGGCCAATGGGTGCACAAATTTTGAGAAAATTTTGAAATGGATGTAGGTGAAAGTGACCAAATTCTTGAACAATACACTGGAATTTCTTGAATTGTGAGTATTTATTTACCCAAGCTCAATGCATTTACCTTAAAAATTTTAAGATCAACGGATGCACGGTTTGCAAGATATGGTCAAATCAATTTCTACCGTGTTTCACTCTTCACGTTGCACATTATTGCAACAAAAACATATGCCATGAACTCATTTTAAGGCCAAATTGAGTGCTTCAAAAGGGAAACAATGTATTTTTACCTTTTTTACCACCACATGCCTTCATAATCCACTTTTGATGATGAAAAGAAGTTGTTGTGCAAAAATACCAAATTCTATCCTAATTTGTGCACAGTGGTAAAAATTGAAAATCTGCCTTAAAATCTACTTAAAAGTCCTAGAAAATTGCACTTTTTTGGAATTGTGTCCACGTCTTACTCATTTTCCATATTTTGAGAAAACCCAGAAGCTCAGAATTTTTTTATTTCTGCTCCAATCTCTTGCAATATTTGTGCCAAAATTGCCTCTGGAACAAGCTACTACAACAAAAAATAGGTTGTTACAACAATAGCCACAAAAACTGCAACTTTCTGTAGCTATTCCAAAAAATGTCAATTTTTGTAGAAAGTTGTTTTCTCTGAGTTTGAATTGTTGATTTGGATTGTGTACTGCATGCTGAAGTAGAAACCATGAAACATAATTCATATTGACTGAAATACACCCAATTTTATTGTTTTTCTTGAAAATGAAATGAATGAAAAAGCGTTGTAATGGTGCCATCATGCTGTTGTTGAATGACAAAAAGATGAACATGCTGCTACAAGAAACTAATAAAATATACTATTGCAAGTTGTTGTTGATTCCATAAAACCATATAGTCTTCATACAAAACCAAAATTCATGGTACAATTCTTACCATGCGAATGAATTTGTCAAAGTTGAGCATGGAAAGAAATCATTGGATTACCGATCACTGATGAAAATAGTTAACCAATGCGATAAAACTCACCAATAATGTAAATGAGTGTCGAGGTACCTGAGTGCATCTTGACAGGGATGAATCAATGTGTTGAAGTTGAGTCACTTGCAAGATATGACAATCAAGAGACATTGTTATATTCCCATTGTTGTCAACGAGGAGGCTTGCCATTGATGTATGCAAGTTCCAAAGCACCCAAAATAATCTCTGATCTTGATCCCAGATAAGGTGTTGAGGTCGATCAGACAAGATATATTGGAAGGCGGGCCTTAAGGAATCCCACATTATCCAACTCGAGCATATAACCAAAAATGATTTGAAGAACCATAATAAAAGATTGAAACCATCATAAAATTGTATAACTTATTGTGAAATTTGCTTGCAAGTTGCCTAGTTTTCAAGCAAAGCCCATGTCCATTTGCGCTAGCAAGATGATTTTCACAATAATACTTATTTTTCTCTTTAAATTTTTTATTTATTTTCATTTTTTATATGTCCTACTCTACTTAAAAAAAAAAAATCTCTTTCAAGGACATGAATACTTCCAATGGAACCATGTGTGTAACAAGATGATAGATAAACTCATATGCAAGTTTGAAATATACTCTTTGATATGTACTAGTATATGAGAGACCAACTGCCTTAATTGAGATGATGTTAGAAGAAACTGAAGAATGGAGTACTGTGATCAAATCACTAGCTTGAACCAAGATTCAATGTAATCTTGTCTTCCTTGTCTTCCTACTATCATACCATGCAAGTATTCAGAGATGTGATTTCAATTCATAGAATCTAGTGATAGGCATGCATGAAATGCTTCAATCTCGAGTTCCAACAACTACTCTTTATCGACAAGAATCCATGATTCTTGGACATTATCTGAATCTTCTTCTTCTGGTTATTGTTCTTCAAAGGTAGATAGAGAATCATTTTGCAATACCTCAAAATTGTAAGTGGATTGAGGTATTTTATTGTTGGGGATTTCAAATGGTTGTGCAGGTAGTGGAGTGGGAATGGATTTTTGGGGTGTTTGTGTGGGTCGCGATGGGAAAGGTTGAATTGAGGTCAACTGAGGGTGAAACTGATAGTGTGGTGGAGGTGAATGTTATGGATAACATTGATATTGGTATTGGGATAGTGAGGGAAAGATTGAGGATATGGTGGATTTCTTCAGTAAGGCCCTTGCCAACCTTGTTTCCAAGATTGGTTTTGAGGTTGGGATTTAGATTTCCAATGTTACCAAGGCAAGGGTGTTTTCCAATTACTTTGTGATTGTTGTGCATAATGTGAATTAAGATCTTGCGTCATACCAAATTGATGTGTCTGCCATGATCTTCTTGGAACTACATAATAGGATTGTTCTAGTGTTTGATTTTCTCCTTGGTAAACTACGTTTAACCCTCGTAATGATGGACAATATTTAGTAGTATGTGATTCTGCACAAATTTCATAAATTTTAATGTTATCAGGTGGATATTCATGAAAAGCAAGTTTCTTTCTACATTTAGGGCAAAATATAAATGAAGCAACATTCTCAACTTTTTGCTTGTTTTGCATTCTTAGCAGATCAATTTGTTCATTTAGTTACCAAGAATGTCTAACAAATTTTTAACTTCAATTTGACTTACCAATCCTCATGTCTATCTACTTAATCTTGCGTAAACGGATCTTGAGGGGATCTTACATAATTTGATTTTCCTCTTGATATGTTCTTGCACAGTTCACAAATCTCTTCAAATGACAATTGAGAGACATCTCCTTTTCCCACCAAGTTAAGAAGATCAATCCACTCATCCTTTATAGCATTTAGTAGGAGTGTTTTTAATGTGTCTGATCCTAAATTACGCAATTTAGATCTTTTGAAATTATAGGTAAATCTATCCACTAAATCTTCTAGGCTTTCATCATATTTTTGGTTCATCTTAAAGACTTGATTTCTAAAGTCATGGTGTATGCAATAATCTTTACATTTTTCCAAAAATACTCTTTTCATATCATCCCATGGCCTTATAGAATTTGTTCCTAAAGTCATGAACCATCTAAGAGCTTTATCCTTCAATGTTGCTGGAAACAAATTCAATTCTTGAATGTGTAATGAGTAGCCATAATATTTACAAATTAATTCAAATTCAAAAAGAAATGTTTCTGGGTCTTCTGATCTCATACCTTTGAGGTTACGAAGTACGGATGGAGGGATGTTCTTCATATGAACATTGATATCCATTTCTTGAATGGGAAATCCAAAAGTATCTTCCTCATTGCCATCATCTACATCCATTTCTTCAACCTGTTTTTCTTTTACCTCTTCTTCAACTTGCAAAAATAAGAATTCATGATGTGGAATATATGTGGCTCTTACTACACTTAATGATATAGTGGGGGTGGTAGGTGATTGGAGTTTTTTTTAATGAATCTACCTCTAGGATGTATTAAAAGTAGATTAGTCTTATACAACTAAATGGATGCAACTAGGATGAGATGCAATTGAAAGCTAACACCTATGTATACTTCCCTGGCAATGATGCCAAAATGTTGGGTAATTTAATTGACTATTAAATTACTTGCATTTATATGTCAATCCAGGTACGTGAGCTTGTGAAGTACACTACACCATATGTGCTAGGAAATTAGCTTCCAATATTTATGAAAAACTGAAATGAATTGGAAACTTCAAAAGTAAATTAGATTCATTAGCTTTTTTAATATAAACTCTGAAAGTACTAAGTTTTTGGAAAGGGAATTAATGTTGAACTAGAAAAAAAAAACATAAAGATTATTGATCTAAGAAATCATGAGGATTTATCCTATGAAAGAATGGAGTTTTATTCTAAAACTTACAAACTTTAATATATGGAATAATGAAAATTTTTAATGTAAGAAAGAATAAACATTTAATCGATGGAAATAATGAGTTTTTAATCTATAATAAGCATACAAAATTAATCTATGTAAAGCAAACCATTCATGAGAATATGAATGAAATGGAAAACATCTATACTATTCTAACATATCTCCAGGGGTCCCTCCTAAGGACTACAAGGTATTGAAAACTCAGATCAGGAGAAGAGATTCAAATCACCAATTTTCATTCAGAGCTGCAACATATTAAAAAAATTACATATAATGGAAAAAAATAGAGTTTTTCTCCTTCAATCAACAACAACAATTACAAATTATGATCATCCTTTACATCTCTGATCACCCCTATCATCAAAGAGACTTAAATTTATAAAATTTTGAGACAATTAACAAACTCATAATTTGCTTTCTTGAGTTTTGGTCATGAGATCAAATCAAATAAAATTTCATGGATTTTTGGATCAAAGATAAGCCCAAATCTGATCAAGCTTATCTCTATGCCATGAATTTGCTAAAGAATATCTCGTTCAGGCCTTTTTGTTGACTGTGAATTAAATGAGAAAATGAAAAACCGTATATCCATGTAATATACAAAATAAGGCTCCAAAGAACTTAAAGAATCTTTGAAATGGTAAATAATTTGATAAAATGTCTTGAAAATAATTTAATTGGGCACGTTCTAAACAAAACCCATGTTTTTGTTTCTTGAAATTCGCTTGCGTTTGCTCAGAAAACATATTTAAAGTTGACTGGTCAAAACTTCTCAATTTTTCCCTTGACCTTTTGCTAAAGGTCCACATGTATGAGATGGGTGGAATTTCGCCAAAATAAATCTATATTGGAGCTTCTAGAAACAATATCCGTGTGTCATATTTCCTTTTAGAGTGGTGATACTACCTCAACCATGGAGATAGCTACAGAAAGTTGACACAACTGCAACACCTTGAAATTACTAAACTGTCATTAGTAAAACCATGAAAAATTATTTTTAACTCATTAAAAATAATGGAAATAATAATAATCAACCATTTAAACATGTATGCGGGAATTTGGTGCGTTCATGAAGAAATATGGTTAAAAATGATGACAATGGATGAATAGAATGATGCAAAAATGGATGGCTTCATCAAGAAAATTCTGACAATTGGAAGCCCAACAGTAATGCTTAGTTGAAGAAATATGATAAGTTGGTTGCACTTAAAGCACCACGGGAGAAAAAGGAAGGATTCAAAGGAAAAAGCCTAGGTAGGAAAGCAATAAAGCTCATAAAAAGTGGGACGCTGCTGAAATGAAAACAATATCATGAAGACGGGTAATAATTAGCATAGGGAGAATTAATGGCGTTATTGATTCTCTAGAAAACAATCTGGGCTCGGGGGCACTGGAAGGAAGTTCATGGTTGGGTATTTGGTGTCTTGCTCTAGTGTAGATTCCACAGTGAACAAAAATACAAGTCACTGGTTAGACCTATGTATGTTAATGAATGTAGTCATTTCTTTTACTAACACTTAAGTAGTACAGATTTAAAGCTAGATGTAGGAATGTTAATGAGTTTAGTCATTTCTTTTACTGGGATTTAAGTAGTATGGAATTAAGGTTGGATCTATGGATGTGAATAGGGGATTGTTTGGGATTTTAATTACAGCCAGAAATTGTTAGGTGCTATTACAGGTTACAAATATAGATGTTATTAGGAAGAAATGTCATTTGTAATCTGATAAGGTTATACGTCATTGAAGTATGGGACGAATTTTATAGGATACATGTGTTTGTTAAGTAGAGCTAAAAGTGGTTACGTAACCAATAATATTAAATGGAATAACAATATATATATTTAGAGAGGAAAGATATTCAAGCATGATACTATAATTATGAGTTCAATCAATGACTATGTGCAAGGCTTGTAAGAAAGGGATAAAGTATGAACTAGATTCTACTTTGTGCACATAAAACTATAATAGAGAAAGCCCTTTTTCCTTTTAGATAAACATAAATGCAAGGACTGCATTCGACTAAAAAGCTATGAGGTTGTGAGGCAAGTATGTTAGATACAAGGTCGTAACCAATAGGAAAAAAGTATTACAAATATTAAATAGATGGTGTACTCAAAACGCACCCATACAATATGGCTGCATATTGGTATCCATTCTAGAACTATGTGTTACACAGTAATTTGTCACTATTGGTCACCGTCCCTGTTACCCCCTTCCCGTACTTTGGAGGACTCATTCCGGGACCTGTGAGCAGTGACATAACTTAAAAACACTTGCATTATGTTCCCATAAGTATGGACTTCATGTGCCCTGAAGACACCTCCTGCAAAATATCCCTGAAAAGTGCCCTTTTTCCATTAGCGCGGGTCCACAATGTACTACCCGCGCCAATCAATGAGATCCTCAAAAGAAGGTGCGACCATTGGCGCTCTGTCCTAGAATAACACCCGCGCAAACCAAGTTTGGAAAAGATTTTTAATAAACGTGCGCCTAGATGTTTTTTCCCTTCAAGTCATGAAGTCTTTTGAGGATAAAGCTCATCTTCTAGATGTCGAGAGTCATCATCTATCCTTTACATCTATCCACAGCGGCTTTTTGGAGATAATGCCAATCTATAATGGGTGTCTTGATACAATGTATCTTCCCCCCCTTCTCCATCTATAAAAGTCTGTCCTCATGCATTTGACAAGCTAGTTTTTTGGAGTGATGCTAGTAGTGATAACGCTTGTTTTGAGTGATAGTATGAGTCTTGGAGCATAGGGAGGTTATGCTGCCGGAAGTCTGAGAGAGAGAAGGTCTATTGCAAGACATGTTTAGCTGCTCGCCCAGCCAGAGGAGAGGTTCAACGTCAGAACTTTGGTTGTATCTTTCTCTATTGATTATTCATTAATAAACGACTATCATTATGGTTCCGATCTTATTCTTCATTATGATAATGTTGAATCTATTTCCTTTTTGACTGATATATAGTTGTATTTTAGTGGATTTTATGCTTGTATTCGCTTCGTTCTTTGCATGTGCAGGTATCCATTCGCGGAGATCGTGAGGATCGTGACCTACCGAAGCAAGGGAACGGCAGTATCAACTCTTCTACGACATTAGAGTTGGACTCCAGGTTGGTTCTCATAATCCACTTTCAATTTGCAACTAGGAACTTGCATGGTAGCATTAATTGATTGTTGCTAGACCTATTTTAGGCTAGTGGGATCGCCTCTGTCCGCAGAGGGGATTTACCTCTCCAACAATTTGGCGACTCCACTGGGGAGGAGCTACTTGTTGTTTGATTCATAAACCTTGGATGGAGCCTGAAGCATGGCCAGGCAGCCTTCGAAACGCTATTTCTTTGCATTAGTGAAGTAGATCAACGCCACTTCAGTTAATCTCCGGTTTGGTTTACGAACCGAACAGCTTAGGGTTTGTCTTGTGTTTTGGTTTTCTCTTGCTTGCCTGTGCAAATGAGCTTTCTGGGTCAGTTTTAAAGTTGTTTCTTGCTGTTTGATCTGTCTGAATACTGTCGACCAGACCCTGGATTGCTTGATTTATTTTTTGGGCCAGCAAACTTTATTGGCGCGTTTTTCTACCTGACAGTCGCACCAGTTGGCGCATGTTGCACAAACGCAACTCACGCTAATTCCTTAATAGCGCTAGTTACAGGCTGACAGTCGCGCCAGTCCTGTGAACTTTGCCAGTTTGTTTGTTGGAAGCTTTTTAAACTCAGATTTCTGTCTTTTTACATCTTTTTCAGCTACTGGAGTGTATCAGAACTCTGTTTGACTAGTTTTTTACCTTTATCCTTCGGATGTTTGCCTATTTCTATCGATTTTATACCCCAGCCCTAGAGCATCTAGTGGCTTTGTATATCGAGCCTTCCGTGGGAGTTTTCGGTTCTTTGATTGTCCAGTCAACTTTTTGGTTGTTTTCTACACTTGTCTAGTGGTTGTCAAAACTTATTATTCTGTGCTTTGAGCAATTCACCTCTAGCTCGTTTGGATTTTGCTTGACTTCGTTTGAGCTTAGATCACATGGTTCATTGAGGTCTTTGTGATTTTCCTTGTTTTGACAGTTTATCTTGGTGTTTCAGACTTGGTTCTATTTGCATTGAGTGAAATTTGCCTGTTTACGCTTGTTAATATCTCTCGAGATTTGTTTAAGTGCATTATGCCATTTTAAAAGAAAAAAAACAAATGATCTTTTTGCATTATATTAGTTAGCATTTATTGTTATTGGCAATTAGTCACTTTTAAAAAGAAAAAGAAAAAGAAAGAAAAGTTTCATTTACTGCTATTAGCTGCATTAGGATCTTTGTTGATTGTTTAGTGATCATTTTGTTTGTTTGAAAATCTCAACTCTTCTGTAGTTAGCATTCATTGAACGAAATGATATATTTTGGCATATAGTTTGCATTTATGAAATTCTGAGAGATCACATACGGTAGGACCTAAAAACTAAGACCTAATTGAAGATCAACTGTAAAATAAACCGAATGAATCTAACAATGCATTGGAACCTAACGCATACATTCTAGAGGTCTAGGCTAGAGACGTGTTCCGGCGTCATTAAACCTAGTCACTGTTGTTTCACATTACGGTTGGGTGATTCCTTCTCTTGTGACTTGATAGTGGTCTAGCACGGACTGAGCTCCCACGTACCGTCGTGTATATAAGGGAGACCCCACTAGGTTATCATCCTTTATCCACAGGAAGCCGTGTCTGCCGCCTTACAAGCCGTAATGCACTGAACATAGCATTCGGGAAGATTGACTGCCGTACGGGAAGTCCTTGGTTTTCATCTAATTGCCAAGGTGTATAAGCAGTTTTACGGATTGTTTGGTAAACCCTTTGCCTAGAGTCTCCAGAGTAGTCACTTTTGATCCTTTTCGGACTCCTTAAAAAAAAAGGTGCCAGTGAGCGTCTTGTCACTTCGTGCTCATTGAACATTCAAAGGAGACTAGAGTCATCTTTTTGTCCTTTTCTCGACTCTTAAAACATGAAAAGGTCAAGTTGTGTCTTTGCGTCTTAAAATTTATTCGGCCACGATACACATTTACCCGGTTAGATTTTGTTTGCGTTAGTTTGAGTAGGGTTTTGTCTCGTTAGATTCCCTAGGATTTTGTGAAGTTTCATCCTGGCGGAATTACCAATTTCGTCTTCTTCCGAGATACCGGTTGTAAGTGAAATTCTTCCTGTTGTTCCGAGTATACAACCGATTAGTTCTCGTGCTCCAGGCGACGAGACTTACGAGTTTCATTGGAACCCTGTTTGGGAACCTTCTGAGGACGGTGTCCCTTTTTGGGACTACACTTCTCCTCGTGTTTCAGTCCCACCTTTTTCCTCCGACATGGAGGACGTTTCCCCTACTTCGACTGAAGAATCCGTTGCGACGAGCGGTGAAATTCCTACCGCAACGGAACCTACACTTGTTAGTAGCACTCCTACTACTGGGAACCTACCTCCAGGCTATAAAGCATTAAGGGATACTATGCCCTCTGGAACTCCTTTCACGGGTTCTATTTGGTCACAACTCGCTTTTCCCACCACAGAGCCTTTTACTCCACAAAGTCGCAGTACATCTGTTACCTCAATCACAACTGCTCCAACGGCATGTGTAGCTTCTTCGACTCCTATTTTCAGTCGTCCTTCGGCTTCTTTATTCGGAGTCTTTGATCCTACATCAAACGTCCCAGCAGAGGGGCCATACGATCAATATTTGCCGTCTCAACCGATGGTTGAGATTTTAGTTCCGTTGTCAATTGATTGGGGCTCCACCTCTTTTCATGGTGGCCAAGTATCATCTGCGCAATCTCCAAGACCACCTCATCAAGACCAATAAGGGTAATCCTTCCAGGGAAACCCTTTTGCCTCTGGTGGTCCGTTTTTCCCCTCTTATGTTCAACCTTCTGGTAACTCAGGTCAATCTTCTGTTCAACAAGCCCAACCTGGTATCCAGCAAGGTTATCCTACTGGAAAAATTGGTCAATCATATGTTAACCCAAACCAACCCAATGTCCAGTATGGTCCAATATCTAGACAAGCTGCTCAACCACATGGTTAGCCCACCATCCAGTATAGTCAACCTTCTAGGCAAGTCGGTCAGCCTCAAATCCAATCAGGCCAACCAACTGCCCAGCCCACTCAGCCATCTGGTCCGTTAGGACAACCTTCAGCTGTACAACTCCACTCCCAGCTGGTACAACCTCCTGGACAGGTAGGCCAACCTCAATATCAACAAGGTTATCCTTCCAGCCAGATAACCCAACCTACAAGACATCCTTCTGGCACTGCTCAACCTGGTTTTTTGCCCTAGGCTGGACCCCAGACCCCATCCGGTCTTCAAATGCAAGCTGGAGTTCAATCTCAACCAGTCTATCAAACTCAGCATGTTTCTCAAACCCAGTTTGGAGTCCAGCCACCGTATGGTTACCAGCAACCTCAAGGGCAACCTTTGTTTGCCCCATATCAAAATTATCAACAACTGCAGGCGAATCCTTATCAGAATTATCGGCAACCATATGGTGCTCCTGTAGGACCATTTGGTAATCCATGGAACGCTGGGGGGCAGAACCCAAATCCCTACGGACAAAACCCTATGGGGCCAAATCCGTCCGGACCAAGCCCTTGGGGGCAACCGCCAGTTGGTTGGAACCCTGGTGCTCCATCCCACCAGCAGCCCCAGATGTCCTTTAATCCTCAATTACCTTTCTTAGCAACTTTAGAATTACCGGATGTGTCCAAATTGACCAATGATCCTATTCTCCATAATCCATATTGGCCTCCGGTTCCAACGAAAATTCCCGGTGACTGTCCAAAGTTCGATGGTAAAGCTAATGAAGATCCACAAGCTCATGTCATGACTTATCACCTGTGGTGTTCATCCAATTCATGGCTTGATGATTCAATTCGGCTTTGCCTTTTTCAAAGGACTCTCACTGGCTCTGCAGCTAAGTGGTATATTGAGCTCAATCGCGGATCCTTTCAGGATTTCAACTCGTTGGCTATGGCATTTCTCACTCATTTTCAGTTACCCATTCGATATGAAACGGGTACACACCTCCTCACATCCTTAAGACAGACAACGGCTACGCATATCTCTGATCATATCCATGAATAGAGACGGCGTAGACGTATGATCAAATTTTGGATTCCTGACCAACTTCTTACCGATTGGTTTACAACTTTGTTCGTTCCTCCAATAGCTCGGGACATTGCCATGGGGGCATGTGTCACTGAAGAGCAGGCTATCGCGCGCGCTCAGTAAATTGACTTGGTTTATTCTCAGTCAGGTACATTGTATGATTATCTGCCTGACGCCCCGAGACCAGGAACATCCAAAGCCCCGCCAACACCAACTGTTGACGGTATTATTGGTTCTGTTAATTCGTCCTCGAAGAAAAATTCCGCGAACCCTGGGAAGCAAAAATCAACTGCTTCGAATGAACAGACTTCTCAGGTAACACCCACTTCGAATATTACTTCCGAGGTCAATGTCGTCCAGTCCACCATGGCAGACAAAGCCTCGAAAGGAAAGAAGAAAGGGAAAGCGAAGAATAAGCCAGATCAACCTAAACAGGACTCCCCTAAACCTCCGCCCGAGGACGGTGCCAAGCACAAACCCAAGTATCCTTGTCTTATTCGTGATGAAGATCACTATACCAAAGACTGCCCTAGGCGGTCCGAAGTTAGTCGTTTGTTGAAAGGCGCTCCCGGGACTCCTGCGGTGCTCAAAGAACCCTTTCCCTCACAACAAACTCAAAAAACTCAAATGGTGGCTGACCCCTCTCAGCCTCCCTCTTCCTTCAGTTCTCAACTGTTTATGGCTGGAATGATACCTGTCAATATTAGTACTCGAACAAAAGATTATCCGTCATCTGTTGGGAAAGAGCCTGAGGTCCCCTCCAGTGCTCCTCCGTTCAGTTCAGGCCCACTCCACATCGAGAGACCTACTACTGAGACGCCTCTTCGACCCCCTCCAAAAGGAGTACTCCGGAAGTCTTCTTACAACCCAAACGCCCATGCTGCACAACACTACAATATCGTTGAGGACTTAGCTCAGACTCCATCGGCTATGTTCACTTTAGAAGTTCTCCAGAGCTGCCCTTCTCAGAGGAAGTCCTTGCTATCCGCTATTGGTGGCATAGACCCGGCCGACTCGGATTTAATTACTTTTGACTTAGAACTCCATACGCAGAGACTGCCTCCCCAAATCGCATTCCTCATACAGGTTATTATTGATTCCAAAACAATTCATCGTACAGTCATTGATGAAGGTGCTTCTACTTGCATCATGTCTGTTGCCTGTTGGAAAGGTATTGGATCTCCAACGCTGAGCTAGTCTCCCACAACCTTGGAAGCTTTTGATGGAAGAGCATCCCGTCCTTATGGTATACTCCAACGTTTGCCCATCTCTTTGGAAGGGAAGACGGTTGAAATGGAAGTTGAAGTTGTTGATACTACTCTTACTTACAACCTTCTTCTCGGACGTAGCTGGATATACGCAATGAAAGCTGTAGCTTCATCTTTGTTTCGTATCATTCGTTTCCCTCATCAAGGGAAGATTGTTACCGTAGACCAGCTATCGTTCTTCGCCTCCTCTTTTGAAGGCAACATCCCTTTTGTGGAGCATACCTCGAAGTTATCTGAAAGTCTGGGAGCCGGACTTTTCAAAGATCCCACCCTTATGGGTGTTTTTCCGCTCCCACCTCCTAACGTCGCTTCTGTTAATATGATTACTACTTGTTCTGATTCGTGGATCATTCCTCCCACCGACCAAGTAGATTCTTGGGGCAACCAGATGCCGTTGAGTCATGCCAAGCTCAACTATGTCGAAATCATTGCTGCATCGACTCCCTCTTCTGAACTTGCTCCTTCAAGCAAGGTTCTCTACTCGTTCGCTCCATTCTCAGGGCTTGTAGATGAGACTTCTTCGGATCCTTTAAAAGAAACATTCCCTTCCGACGAAGCCATTATCGAGACTATGTCTCTCAAGGAACCTCCTTGGCATGATTCTCACCATCGTTCCTCATTTCTCCCTGCCCCTCAGGATATGCTGACTTGTCTTGAGCGGTTTGCTCCTTGTCTCCCATTTCAAATCCTTCAAACACCTATCCAAGTTTATCAAGTGTCCTCTGAAGGAAATATGGCGAACATTACGCAAACCCAGCCCATCGACATCTCTGTAAAACCAGGGATTGTCGAACATCTTCACATTGGAGTCACTTGTACTCCGGAGGAGATTCAACTTTATTCCAATCTTTTTCGCGAATTTCGTGACGTCTTTGCATGGTCCTATGAAGAAATGCCCGGCATTGATCCTAGCATAGTGGTGCATGAGATAATCACGTACCCAGGTGCTAAGCCTGTTCGTCAACGTTTACGCCCTGTACATCCCTGAAAGGCTGCAGCTATTAAGGCTGAAGTCGAAAAGCTTCTTAAAGCTGGTTTTATTTATCCTATCCCACTCACAGATTGGGTTTCCAATATCGTACCTGTGAATAAAAAACAGGGTACAATCCGTGTTTGTGTCGATTATCGTGATATAAATCGAGCCTGTCCTAAAGATAATTTCCCCACACCATTCATTGATCAAATTATTGACGAGTGTGCTGGAAGTGAAATGTACTCTTTTATGGACGGTTTTTCTGGATATAACCAGATCAATATTGCTCCCGCTGATCAACACAAGACCGCCTTTATCTGTCCATCGGGTACTTTTGCCTATAAGAAGCTCCCTTTCGGTCTTAAAAATGTCGGTGCTACCTTCCAACGTGCAATGTCCTATGCGTTTCATGACATTCGACACATTGTACAGCCATACCTGGATGATCTTCCAGCTCATTCAGCCAAACGTCAGGACAACCCTACTCACCTTCGCGAGATCTTTCTTCACTGTCGATATTACCGAATCCGACTTAATCCTCACAAATGTGTCTTCTGCGTTGAATCCGGCCGACTCCTCGGGTTTGTCGTCTCTCGAGAGGGCATCCGTTTGGATCCCCTTAAAGTCGAAGCTATAGTGAATCTTCCTCCCCCTGCTTCTTTACAGCAATTGCAGAGCTTGTAGGGTAAAGCAAATTTTCTACGACGTTTCATTCCAAACTATGCCGAGGTGGCCAAAGGTTTCACACGATTACTAAAGCACGATGTCCCTTTTCATTGGGATACCATTGCTCAGGAATCTTTTGAGCGTCTCAAGGGTCTCCTTGTTTCTGCTCCATTGCTCCGTCCTCCGAATTATTACCATGACTACACTCTGTATTTGGCTGCCGCCAACACCACTATCGGCATGGTTCTTGTTCAAATTGACGATGATGACACTGAGCATGTTATCTATTATCCCAGCCGCAACCTTTTAGATACGGAAACTCGATATGCCTATGTTGAGAAGTTGGCTTTAGCCGTCGTTTGTGCTGTCCAACGCTTCCGTCACTACATTCTGCTGCGCACTACCACCGTGATTTCTGATTGCAACCCCATGACGTATATTTTGTCATGCCAATTGCTGGGGGGCAAATACTCAAAGTGGATTGTTATCCTCCAAGAGTTCGACTTGGAATTTACCACTGCCAAGTCCAAGAAATCCCTTGTATTTGCTGAGTTAATTTGCTCTTTGCCATCTTCTTCCCCGACCTCTCACGTAGAGGATCAAATTCCGGATGAGACTTTATTTCTTATCAGCACCCTTGATCCCTGGTATGGAGATATCATTATATATCTACAAATGTCCTCCTTTCGCCCTGGCGTGTCCAAAGACGCTCGGCGAAGGATTCGTCATCAGTCTCAACCATACCGTATCATTGGGGATACACTATATCGCCTCGGCGCCGACTCTGTTCTCCGCCGTTGTTTAACTCTCGAGGAAGCTGAGCGTGTCTTGAATGACTGTCACTCTGGTGCTTGTGGTGGTCACATGTCCGGATATGCTACTGCCCAAAAAATCCTCCGTGCTGGCTACTTTTGGCCCTCTATCTTTAAGGATTGCATTCTTGCCGTCCGCTCTTGTCATGAGTGCCAGATATACCAGCGAAAGATGCGAGTGCCTCCTACTCCATTGCACCCTGTTGTCACCGTACGCCCTTTTGCAAAATGGGGCATTGATTATATGACCTGTAACCCTCGCTCGGCCAGGGGGCATGGGTTTATTATCGTTGCCGTCGATTACTTTACTAAATGGGCCGAGGCGATGCCTACATTAACTAAAGACGGTCACACAGCGGCGCAATTTTTATTCAACCATGTTATCTCGCGGTTCGGCATCCCTCAAGCCATCGTCACTGATCACGGGAAGCATTTCCGTAATCACATGATGACGGAACTAACAACCCAGCTAGGCTTACAACACGATAGTTCGACTCCATACTACCCTCAGTCTAATGGCCAAGTCGAAGCTATCAATAAGATTTTGGTTACAATGCTTCAGCGTACCGTTGGCATACATAAGTCTAACTGGCATTTGATGTTGTTCCCTGCCTTGTGGGCCTACCGAACCTCCGTGAAGGATGCCACTGGTTTCACTCCATTTCAACTAGTTTATGGACTAGAGGCTACCCTTCCAATCGAATGTGAAATCCCTTCATTAAAATTGGCTGTCGAGCTACTTCCCAACACTACTCCGTTAGAAGAACGCCTTCTTTACCTAGAAAGGCTAGATGAGACCCGTCGCCTGGCCTCTTTGGCCATCGAAACACAAAAGAAGCGAGTCAAGACTCACTTCAATCAGACTGTACATCCACGTTCTTT
The DNA here is from genome assembly GCA_031772625.1 of Pinus tabuliformis. Classification (NCBI taxonomy): domain Eukaryota; kingdom Viridiplantae; phylum Streptophyta; class Pinopsida; order Pinales; family Pinaceae; genus Pinus; species Pinus tabuliformis. The sequence continues at coordinate 724,447,163 of CM062817.1, forward strand.
TGTTGAGGGAGATTTAGTCTCGCTGTACGATCAGGCAAAAGATAAGCTAGGAGTAGGAAAGCTCAAGCCTATGTGGCTAGGCCCTTACATTGTCAAGAAAGTTTTGCAAAAAGGGGCCTACGAGCTAATTGATTATGAAGGGAGCCCTCTTGGGAAGCCCCGAAACGGGCTGTATTTGAAAAAGTACTATGCATGATGCTGGTACATTTTATTTTGTACATACATGTACTCTAGCAAGTGTGTTGTGTGTATGTGTGTCAGTTTTAAAGGCGTAACTGCCACTTATTGTGTCTTTCGCTTCTTGTGCAGATGTCTGATGCACCTTATGTTGGTTTCGCTGATGGTGCCTGCCGCAGTACTCGCAACTTGTCCTCTGCGGCGTGGGTGATCTATGATCCTCATTGCGAGCCGATAGATTTTCAAGGTGTGTGTTTGGGTCGTACCACTAACAATGTCGCCGAATATTGTGCTGTAATCAAGCTACTTGCTGAAGCAATTAATCTGGGCATTCGTGCATTGGTAGTGAACCTGGACTCTCAACTTGTCGTCCACCAGCTCAACGAGCAATATTCTGTCAGAGACCATCGCATTCTAAGGTTGTATTTACGTGTGAGATTGTTAGAAAGGAACTTTGATTTTATCACATATCAGCATATTCCATGACAATTAAACACATTATCTGATGCATTGGCTAATCATGTATTAGATAGACATTTGCGTAATTTGTAACCAAAACATTATACAAGCAAGCACATGAAAGCACAATAATAAACCATAAGCATATGTATATATATACATGTGTATCATAATGTTCGCACCGTGCGCGTTACATAATCCAAAAAAATAATACATGTCCGAATCTCATATGGCCGCAGACAACATGTCTCTCAAAAATATGCAAAAATGAAACCTAGGCATCTAATTATGGTGATGCTCATAATAGCATGTCACCGCTCGCACCAAACGTCTCAGCAGACAGTGGACGCGAGTTGGTACTCCCACCGTGTGCCTCTGGTACGCGAAGGGCACATCCGCCAACCTGGCATAGTCTAGAATCCCTTGAGTGAGTGCCTCAAGGTTCTGTACTAGCTCATCGCCCACACCACCCTCTGCCTGAGGGTCGGCTGCGGGTTGTACCCTCTGTGCTATGTGAGACAGATCAGTTGGTCGCTCTGCACCAACATCTGCATACATATATATAGCTGTTGTCAGAGACATGCATGTATTACAAAAAAACTTAAATACATACAAAAACATCGAAAACACAAAGAGTTCTTACCAAGCTCCTCATCCCAGTCTTCTCCCACAGGCAATGGGAGATCTGGGTCTCCAGTAAAATCAGTGCCCGCATAGGGCCAGTCCTCTATAATGATCATCTGGTGACGGAGCCATATGAAGAACTCGGGCCTCCAGGCCATCTGCTGGCCCCCTCCTCCTCTGGGCATGAGTGCTGCCCATCGAGTCAACCTCGGTTCCCATGGCACTGGATCTGCCACTATACCTCCCTAAATCCGGAATATCGGCAGTCGCTCCAAGAAGAAGGATACCACAATGGATCCATACCCGAACTGTTTGTTGCCCCCTCGCTTACACTTCGTAAGCTACCTCTTGATGTTTGTAGTCACAGCTGTGGCCCAATTAAACAGCGTAGGTTGGAGACACTCAGTTGCCAGCAGTAAATGATTCTTGTTGGCCTCGTGGGGCGCCTGTACCCCAGCCGTCCATGTGATAGTGAATAGTATCACTCGTAGCACTAGGTCTAGAACTGTGACAATATCTACCTTGGCACTGTTTGATCCAAACTATGCCCCAGGACAAACCCGTTCCATCACCTCCCCCATCTTTTCCCCGGAAGGCCTACTTCCGGTCAAGATGGGTCGTGCACCTCTCCGCGATAATCCAGTGATAAAATATACATCGGAAACATCCAGCTCCAATGTCTGATCTTTCAAGTGGAATACTTGATCCTCTATGTCCCAAGCATCCACGATGAATCGTAGTAGCTCCGGTTGTGCACGCAAATAGGAGGTGAGGAAAAATTTCTTTAAGCCGCAGTCCCTCAAAGCATCCATGCAGGCTTCATCCTTTAGTGCCAGGAAATCTATGGCATCATGCTCTCTTTCTCTCCATTCTACAACCATTTTAACGAATCCCTGCAACCACAAAGTCGAAAATACCATCATTAGATCACTGGTGAAACCATAATTAAAGGAAAATTGCAAAATCAACGGTTAAATCCATGAGAAAATTAGGTCGTGCGGTTGGCGCAACTGTTTTCAAAACAGTCGCGCCAATGTCGTGCCCCCTTTTGGAAAATAATCCCATTGGCGCGATCCCGAGCGGGAAACCCGCACCAATGGCGCAACCCTAAAATTTGCAAATCCCCTTGCATGGGATCCGTTTGTGGATGAAAAACTAAAAAAATGGAATGAAAATGAAGCTAAGGACAAGACCTCTTACCTGCTCAAGACAGCGGCTCGATTGCTCTCCTGGATTGATCGCAATCGACGGTTGAAGTTTGCACCCAAAACCCTCCAATGGTAAACTCACAAGGTGAAAAGTAAAAAGTAAATTTGTTTTTCACCATTTCACTATTTTATAGCATTTTTGACCTAAAAATACATTAAAAATATTATTTTTTGGGGTATTTTTGAATATATTTATGTCAAAATGGGTTTTACGTTGTTTTTGGTATGATGACAGGGGTTGGTGCAACTCAAGCGCCGAAACGAGCTCCTTTTTTCTACTTTTTCAAGCTCGGTAAAACATGTGAAAAGGTTATTTTGAGGTCCGCTTTCAGCTCTTTTCTAACCGTTTAAAGATGAAAAGATTGCCGAGTTACTCCTCTTGACTCGTTAAATGTTAATAAGGGGCGGTCGTTTTAAGTTCTTTTTGTCGACCGTTAAAACATAAAAAGATTACTGGGTTTTTGTCGTTTCAGACTCGTTAATGGTTACGAAACGACATGGTTTTGATCGCTTTTTTACTTTTTCAGGTCGAAATCACTATTTATGAAAAGTACTCCTCGATCGTAATGGTCAAGCGGTTCTTTCGAGCATTATTTTATACTTTTTCGGGCTCGAGAGACACAACTTTACGAAAAAGGACACCCTTGGAGTTTTCTTTTCTTCTGTCTTTTCAAACTTTCTAAACATGAAAAGACGCTGAGTTCTTCCTTTGTCAGACTCGTTAAAACCCGATGACATCGGATTCTGTCGAAATGACGCACCACAAGCATATGCTATCCCCATCATGCTTGTTAAAAATAATTGGGGTACTCGCCAGAAATGGCGGGGGAAAAAATGGAACCATAATTATTGTCGTGTTGGCAGTATGTCGCTCTTGAACATGGCACTTGTCTGCTTTCGTGTCTGGGTGGGGATATCTCATCTCATTTTTCACTTGCCTCCGTGGATTTTGGGTAATCCTGTTTGACCTCTCATCTGCTCATTGCCTTGTCACCATGACCTCTGATCCATTGATGTCAAATACTGCCAATTCCATTATCGTGCCGCCGATATGTTCAAGAGAAGTTGACCTCTGCAGAGAAACAACCTCCCCCTGATAGCTCACATAATCTTGATTCACAACATTATCTCTATGTCTCATGTCGATGATGTGGGAAACATTATGGCCCACCTTCAATCAAGGTCACTTCCTGTCGACTTTAGCTCATTATCCAGGAAGCTGATCTAGAGACTCCCTTTCGGTGCCTTGGAGCCTGCATGCCTCAATGGTAGGTTCTCCATGTTCGACGTGAGGTTTTCATCATTGGCCTCCGATCGAATGATTCTACGGGTATTCGACGCCAGATCACTAATTCGCACGCCGTAGATTGTACCTATAGTACCTTGAGGGCCATTGTCATTATTGGTGGTACCTCTCACATCTGTTAACAGTTTTCGTTATTGACTGGTAATCAGACGATGTTCATGCATGTTCGACTTCAGCTCATATATTCGCATGCTTGAACTTGTACTTTTGTTCGAGTCGAGATGGAGCGCAAGACCCTAGATTTTGTCTGTTGTAATCCAGGCGTGATTCTTGTTACATGACTCATTCACTGGATGGCTGCGACCATACCTGAGTCGATTCATTGATCCTAACCAGATGGCTATGCCCATACTATGGATCTAGATTATTATGTACTCTCTTATGGATGGCTGCGACCATACGACATATATCATGTACTTGAGCTATCAGTTGTATCTCTCGATGTAGATTCTCGGTAGCAGCTACATGTGTTCTTGTAAAGCATTTCACCCCTCTCTCTCTCTCGGGCCTCATGCTTTAGGGGGCATCTGTTACACAGTAATTTGTTACTATTGGTCACCGTCCCTGTTACCCCTTTCCCGTACTTTGGAGGACTCATTCCGGGACCTGTGAGCAGTGACATAACTTAAAAACACTTGCATTATGTTCCCCTAAGTATGGACTTCATGTGCCCTGAAGACACCTCCTGCAAAATATCCCTGAAAAGTGCCCTTTTTCCATTAGCGTGGGTCCACATTGTACTACCCGCGCCAATCAATGAGATCCTCAAAAGAAGGTGCGACCATTGGCGCTCTGTCTTAGAATAACACCTGCGCCAACCAAGTTTGGAAAATATTTTTAACAAACGCGCACCCAGATTTTTTTTCCCTTCAAGTCATGAAGTCTTTTGAGGATAAAGCTCATCTTCTAGATGTCGAGAGTCATCATCTATCCTTTACATCTATCCACAGCAGCTTTTTGGAGATAATGCCAATCTATAATGGGTGTCTTGATACATTGTATCTTCCTCCCCTTCTCCATCTATAAAAGTCTGTCCTCATGCATTTGACAAGCTAGTTTTTTGGAGTGATGCTAGTAGTGATAACGCTTGTTTTGAGTGATAGTAAGAGTCTTGGAGCATAGGGAGGTTATGCTGCCAGAAGTCTGAGAGAGAGAAGGTCTATTGCAAGACATGTTTAGCTGCTTGCCCAGCCAGAGGAGAGGTTCAACGTCAGAACTTTGGTTGTATCTTTCTCTGTTGATTATTCATTAATAAACGACTATCATTATGGTTCTGATCTTATTGTTCATTATGATAATGTTTTATCTATTTCCTTTCTGACTGATATATAGTTGTATTTTAGTGGATTTTATGCTTGTATTCGCTTCGTTCTTTGCATGTGCAGGTATCCATTCGCGGAGATCGTAAGGATCGTGACCTGCCGAAGCAAGGGAATGGGAGTATCAACTCTTCTACGACATTAGCGTTGGACTCCAGGTTGGTTCTCATAATCCACTTTCAATTTGCAACTAGGAACTTGCATGGTAGCGTTAATTGATTGTTGCTAGACCCATTTTGGGCTAGTGGGATCGCCTCTGTCCGCAGAGGGGATTTACCTCTCCAACACTATGCATAAACCAAATTGCTATATTGTGCACGCTTCAATAGTACAATTATATAAACTATGTACCCAAAAACTCTGGCATATCGTATGAGTGTAAACTGGCATAAATATAAAACTTTAAATAAAACAAATTACTAATCTATGCATGGATTTATCTACAAATGCCTTCGATAGTTAAATTATGTAAATTGTGTATAAAATAAGCTTTAGATTACATGCATATGAATTGTTATAAACCTGGAAATCATATATGAATTAAACTGGGAGCTGAGCATTGTGGAAACCTCAAAATACTTTATAACTGGATATAATATACAAAGCCTATCTTACACATGCTATGAACACTGATACATACAACAAGTAGAAAACTCTGAGGCATTCTTTAGGAATGGAAAAGGATATTTCTGCATGTCATTACTATTTAAGAGAAAAGAGAGATAATGCCACAAGTATTAGAAAATACTCCATACTAATGTATAAAATCCATCAACATAACAGAGGGGACATATCTTGATCAGATGTGTTTATGCCATAGACATAACGCAAAGAAAAATAAGAAAATATATATATACTAAAACTGGGTTACATTAAAATTTGGTACAGTGGTATGGACATAGTCGTACCCATCTTCCCTTCCATTGTTTTAGTCCCATCTCACCATAAGTTATGCTATGTTATTAAAGGAAAGAGAACTCTATAGCCATGCCCAACAGAGTAGGAGAAGAGATCTAAAATGTAGACAAAATGACACCCCAAAGATACAAGTTGTAAAGAGACTCCATAAGGTAATAACCCAAGGTAAGGAAAATTCATTTGGTAGGGAAACGCGAGAGAAGTGCATGAAAACAAAAATAATATGAGCGAAATGAAATTACCTAAAAACAAACAAACCCTCATACCCTAAAGAACAGATTTCTTACATATCAATGAGTGATAAAAGTGAGTTCAAAAGTCGGTTTGGACAAGTCATGCCACCCACCAACCTAACTTTTGTCCTCAGATTTGGAGTAGGCAACAAATTACTTTACCAACAAAGAAAAATAGGGTAAGTACTGGAACTCACCATGACGAGTTTCATTAAGCTGTTACAGGCTAAATAAAGAATTTAGGAAAAACATTGGGAGAGCCTCTCGAGAAAACATTAACCCTTGGAATGGCATACCTGATGTATAGGAGGGCAAAACTAAAAGCCAAAGCCAAAAATCTGTGGTAATAACCAAGTTGGTTTTGTGTTCCTGGAATAGAGAACAATTAATGAGCTAAATTAGAAACCATCAAATAGACTAAAAAAGGAGATTTCATTACTACTAAGAGGCCTGACATATTGTGATAAATTAGGGATGGGTTTTGTTGACCTGGGTGTTGTCGTGACATAAATTGTCTCTAGGAGTGCATTCTAACCCCAGAGGTGGATGATTCACCTTGCTAGCACCATGGATCATAGCTACAAGAGAAAGTGGTCATGGTTAATCCTGAAGGTAGAGGGCAAAGTACATAGAAGCAAAATCCATAATTGAAAAAAAACCACAGATAAATGGGTTATGATACTTGAGAGGTGCTTTTGTCAAATTCGCCATGGTACATGCAGAGAACCAGGTTTCGAGGCAAAGCTAGAGGGGAAGGCTTGCTGCCGCCGAAAGGAGAAGCCACCAGACCGAAAGTGAGAAATGAGTGGCAGCAAGGGTTAGAAGGAAACATAGTGTCAAAGGCTCAAATCTTAACTGTTGACACACATTGTTACATCTCAGCCATCCATGAATCCTGACATCATTAGCGACCATGTGAGCCCATGTGACTATGTCCACAAGGAAGGGAGTGTATGGCGAATCATAATTCCAAACTAGGGCGCTGGGAATGGATGATGGATGCACATAAGGACCAAAACTATAGTAGGAGAGTAGTAATGTTCATTTGGATTTAACTAATGAATATTAAAGCTTAGGTTATAACCCATGAGCACTTAACAACCAGACCACCAAAAAAAACATGTATATATATTATTACAACTCCTAACAAGTATAAGGGATCGAAAGAGGGATGGGGGTGTCATTTATATATATACATAACCCATTAGCAAGAGATGGAGGTATGGAGAATCTAGAAGTTCAAGGTAGTGGGATGTGAAATACATGTAGTAAGGTGTGCCAAAACTTTAGAAGAATTGAGGGGGTTATTACATGAACTGAAGACCAGAAGGTAAGTAAATAAAAAATAATAATAATTTAAGGAGGTGGTATGTTACAACATGCATAATATATTATCACAGAAATAATATATCATCATAAAAATAGGGATAGAGCATGAAGGAAATATATTATATCGATGTTAATACAGTCCCATTAACAACATCATATGAAATGAATGTATTATAAACAAATTCTATTGAGTTAACATAGGCCCAAGGGCTTGCATTTAGTCCTCACAAAATCAACCAATCATCTAAACTCAATTACCAAAAATAAATTGGAACCAGCAATGGAATTATAGTGCCAAGTTACAAGAAAAGGATGTTCATTAACCACCATGCGAATATCATAGAAAGGCATAAACTGGGAAAATTTTGCACAACATAGGCAACAATCGCTTCTGGCCATGAGGGTTGTCAATGGAAACGTTGAACCCTACTACAGGTAGCGGATGTAAACAAAAAGTTTTATAGAAATTTGTGGCCCCAAAATTCCAGCGAGATGAAGGAGGTTCCACCGACCTAGAGAGGAATTCAGGATGACAAATAAGTAACCGAGGAATGAGCCTTGTTAGTAGTGCACTTAAATTATATGCTATTGAGATATGGGTACCTGTGTGAGAGAGTATATCAAAAATATAAATAGGGTAAGAACAGAGTCCCTGAATGAAGAAGGGGTAAGGTGCAGTAATTAAATAAATCATTAAAGAAGCTAAAATAAGAATTTGTAACCACATTCCCTGCTGGAAAATATGGGAAGTGGAGGTAATTCTTAGAGCCATCTTTGGGCGTGCCCAAACTAATCAAAGAGAGGGTTATTAGAAAAACCCTACACCAAGAAACTATTTCTTATACGAAAAATAATGAGCTAAAGAATACAAACTAGTACCCGGATTCTTGACGAGAAAAATCATCGCCTATATTTGAAAAAACAACGATGAGGCTACACCATCATGAAGGGATTAACACAAGGAAAAGGAAATACCTGTAATAGTTTTCGCTCTCAACCTTATGCCTCCATGGAAACTACGAAGAAAATTGTGTAAACATGTACACATGTATCGAGTGGGTAGGGAGGGAATTTTACTGTAAGCGACTGAGTATGACTGAGGGAGATACAATGGCATCCATATGGTAGCACAAGGCAAACGAAAAAAGTGTATCGGTTTGGGGTTTTCCTAGAGACTAGGCAGAGTGGCTCTGCAAGTCTTCACCCTAAACGCGGCGGCAAAAATGGAAGAATATGAGGAAGGGTTAGGGTAAAACATGAATTAATGTTGCAATTTTAGCTACACTGTTGATTACTAGTGGAACACATCACCACCATCGAACAATTAGCAAGAAAACCCTGACGCATCACATGGGTGCCCTTCCTCATCATGTGAAGAGGGTGTTGTGGCAGACCGATACTAGCTCAACTGGTAATTACAGGGGGTTCAAACGAATCCACTGGTAAACCAAGAGTGCGAGGTATCTCGAGTAAGCGATATGACCATGAAGAGGGGGGGCATAAACATATATTTTTAAGAAACATAGCCATTAACGATAATTAATGAGGTCCTGAGTAAGAACCGTTGGAAAACATTAAGAATTCCAACCACCTAGATTAAATGCATAAACTAGTTTCTTCTAGAGAATTTGGCGGAAGTTTCAAGAGCTAGATAGCTTCCTGAAGAAGCCACCGACTCCAGAAACTTCTCCACTGTATATAAAAATCCTCTTTGGCAATCAAATCAGGCAAGTGTTCTATGTTTTGTGTTCAGCATTCTGATGCGCTTTCTGATATGGTATCAAAGCTGAGGATTTCAGCATAGTTGCAGTGTTTGAGTGTAGAGAGCTTTCCGCTACTTGGAACTGCATTAGAAGAGGGAATGGGGAGATCCATTCAGAGCGGTGGATTATAGTTAAGTGTGAGGGCTCTGTTCTGTCAGGAGTGTCACAATTCTTATTGTGCTAGAATCAGCTGTTGTGACTCATCTTAGCATGTGTAAGAAGATGGATGTCCGCTAAAGCCGAGGGAGAGCTGAAAGGAAGGCTATGTTTGGTGTGCAAATAAGGTGTTTGAGCCACTGTGAGGAGGACTGTGTTGAGACCATCATGGAAGGTAAACTCGTTCAAGCATGATTTATTTTTTTTGTTTTCCAACATTGTTGCAGGGATCTATGCTAGTGCAGTGAGCGTGGACATAGGAAGTCGAGCTGCGTGGAGGTGATTCCTTGTAGAAAACATTGTAGTTATTGATGCCGCTACTGGCTGAGCATGTTGTGAGACACCTGTCTGAGATATTTGCTTGATATATGTGAGCCCTACACAGGTGGAGCCTCTGTGAACACCAGAGAAGCGACAAGCATAGGCCGTGAGGAGAAGCGGCAAGCTTGAAGGTGAGTGTTCTGTTGGAAAATGTTGTTCATAAGTGTTGTATGAAAGCGAGAAGTGCAGTAGCGTGAATGTTAAAGGAGCCAAGCTCATTTGGTTCTAAAGTCAAATATGTTAAAAAGTAGACTATAGTTGGATCCTGGCGCTGCTTGCGGACCAGTAATTCAGATTCGTTTAAATGTTCTTTCCATCTCATAAAAACGAATATTAACATCACGACATTAAAAAAAAAAGGAGGCAGCCTTATTATCCAATAAAATTTTATGATTTATGCTTGAGGGTTTATATTTGTGAAAATTAGTAATTTTTTTTGGTGATTGGTACGGTGAAAATAAGTAACATGGCTAATGCATTGGCAGAATCTTATTTATCTAACTAACAAGTTAGATGGTGAAAATTATGCAAATTGGAAGTTTAAGTTGCAGACTTTGATGGAAGGCAACAATACATGGATGATTGTGTCTAGAGCTAAAGTTAAGCCAGTGTCCCCTCAAGCCATAGATGTTGCAATTCAAGATTGGGAGCGACAAGAAAACAAAGCAAAGGTGCTTTTGTGGATGACGGTTAAGGACAACATTATTCCACACATTAGAGAGTGAAAAACATCCAAGGGGATATGAGACACTCTCAAATATTTATATGAGATGAAGATTACAAATCAAATATTGTATTTAAAGAGTAAGCTTCTTTTAATTAAGATGGAAGAAAATGAAAGTGTTAGTAATTTTATTGCTAGAATTAAAGATCTAAAGGATAAATTAGGTGACATTGGTGAATCAATATTTAGTACAGACTCGATTACTATGACATTAAATGGAATGCTTGATGAATATCAAATGTTTATAACTAGTCTTTCAGCTAGAGAGAAGGATCCTACTTTTGATGAGTTGGCAGGTATACTTATGCAGAAAGAAGAGAGGAGAAGAAGCCTTAAACAGAAATCTCCCAATTCAGATTTGGCATTGATGGCCAAAGGGAAGTAGTCCTTCAAAGGCAAACAGTGGGAGAAAAATAAATGCAAAAAGCCACAGGTAAAATCATTTCAAGGTACACCTTTACCAAGGACAAATGCCAAATCAAGTAGAGATGATGTGTGTTATTACTGTGGAAAACTTGGTCACTTTGCTAAGAATTTTATGAAAAGAAGGTCTGATCAATTTAAACAAAGAAGGCATTCAGGAAATTATGTTGATAGAGATGAAGAAATTAGTCATGACTTTAGCAATCTTAAATTGTTTGTGTCCAATGCTGCTTTATCAGCAGAAACTAATGATGATAATGTTTGGTTTATAGATTCTGGTGCATCAATCCATATGTCATGCAAATGAGATTGGTTTGATACTTATCATGATATTAATAATGGTGGACACATCTATTTAGGAGATAATAGATCACATGAAATTAAAGGATATGGTGATATAAGTGTTATGATGCCTAATGGACAAGAAAAACAAATTCAAAATGTGGTGTATGTTCCAGGATTAAAGAAGAACTTAATTTTAGTCTCTATTATCACAGATCAACATTTAAAAGTTGAATTTGTGAAATCACATTGTTTGGTAAAGGATGTGTGGGACAACTACAAGGTTGTTGCAAAAGGAATGAGAGTTGGAGGCTTATGCAAGTTGGATGTAATAAAGAATGGGCATCAAGCTTTGGCATCAACAGGCATGTCAACTATAGAGCTTTGGCATCAAAGGTATGGACACTTAAATCATAATGACCTGATGTTACTACAAAAGAAATTGATGGTAGAAGGTCTTCCAATTATTAAGGGAGAACACTTTGAATGTGAAGTTTGTGCACTAGGAAAACAACATAGGGAAGAATTTCTTGTGCATGAAAATAGAAGAAAACGTGAAATACTTGAACTTTTTCATACTGATGTATGTGGTCCAATGCAAACTAAGTCACTTGCTGGAGCATATTACTTTCTTATATTTATTGATGATAGCACTAGATACACCTCGGTGTACTTTATAAGAAACAAAAGTGACATGCTTGAATACTTTAAAGAATTCAAGAGTATGGTTGAAAAGCAAACAGGAAAGAGCATTAAAATTCTTCGATCAGATAAAGGTGGTGAGTACACCTCAAGAGCTTTTATCAAATATTGCAAACAAAATTGAATTATGCAACAATTTACAGTACCACATACACCTCAACGAAATGGAGCAGCTGAGAGAAAGAATAGAACATTAGTTGAATGTGCTCGTAGTATGTTAAAAAGTAAAGGACTTTCTAATATTTTTTTGGGTTGAAGCCATTAATACAGCTATATATCTTAAAAATAGAAGCCCTACTAAGTATCTTGAGCATAAAACACCATTTGAAGCATTTTATGGTTTTAAACCTAAAGTTAGTCATTTTGAGGATATTTGGATGCAAGGCCTTTGCTCATATTCCTAAAGAGGATAGGAGAAAGTTAGATGCCAAAGCCATCAAATGCATTTTTATTGGATATTGCACTGATCAAAAGGCATATAAAATGTATGATCCAAGTACTGACAAGGTCTTTGCAAGTAGAGATGTTATATTTCATGAGCATATATATAAACAAATAAAACAAGATGAACATAATATATGGAAGTCTTCTTATGAAAGCTTTAAGGAAGAAGAAGAAGTTGTGGAATCAACTCAAGAACAAGAACACTTGGACATTCCAAAAGACACATCAAGGAATCAAAGTCCACAAAGAAGTGATGAAGGCACTCCATAGAGAAGAAAAGGAGAAGGTACTCCACAAAGTAATGAACCTATAAGAAGGTCAAGACGACAGATTCAAGCACCCAACAGGTATAAAGATTATGCTTTAATGTCTCAAGTAATGACTGTTTTTGAGCCCTTAAATTATGAACAAGCCAAAAGTCATAAAGAATGGATGGAAGCTATGAAAGAATAATATGACTCTATAATGAAAAATGAAACTTGGGAATTAACAGAATTACCTGAAAATAAAGTCCCTGTAGGATCAAAATGGTTGTACAAGACAAAATTTAATGCAGATGGTAGCATAGACAAGTATAAGGCAAGATTGGTTGCAAAAGGTTATTCACAACAAAAAGGTATAGATTATGAAGATACCTTTGCTCTAGTTGCAAAAATGAATACAATCATAATAATGATAGCATTGGCAACTAAATATGATTGGAAGCTACATCAATTAGATGTAAAGTCATCTTTTCTAAATGGTGACTTAAAAGAAGAAATTTATCTTGTTCAAACAGAAGGATTTGTAAAGAAGGGTCAACAACATCTTGTATGCAAGTTAAAAAAGGCCTCATATGGACTAAAATAGGCCCTTGGATATTGGTATGAGAAAATTGACAAATTCTTCTTTCAACAAAGATTTAAAAAAAGTAAAAATGATCCTAATTTGTATGTCAAGATAGATAGAAATGGGGAAATAGTATTACTCTCTATATATGTTGATGATCTAATAATAACAGGGAGTGCTGATAAATTGATTACAGATATAAAAATAAAGTTATCACGGGAATTTGAGATGAAGGATCTTAGTGAGATGCACTATTGTCTAGGTCTTGAAGTATGGAGAGATGATGGAAGAACCTTAATCACACAATGCAAATATACAAATGAAGTACTAAAGAGATTTCATATGAATGGATGTAAAGCAGTGAGTACTCCATTGGAACAAAATATCAAATTAAGAAGTGATGATGGAACAAAAGAGGTCAATGGAACATTGTATAAATAATTAGTGGGAAGTCTGAATTATCTCACTACCACTATACCAGACATCGCTTATGCAGTAAGCATACTTAGTCAATTCATGGCTAAGCCTTATGAAAGCCATTGGATAGATGCAAAAAGGGTCCTTTGATATTTAAAGGGAACTATCAATTTTGGTATTGAATACACTAATGCTTGTAATGTTGAATTGATAGGTCATTCTGATTCTGTTTGGGCTGGAAATCCAAATGACGGGAAATCCACCACTGGATACGTCTTCAATATAGGATCAGGAGCTATATCATGGAGCGGTAAGAAACAGGTAACAGTTTCCTTGTCATCGACTAAAGTAGAATATAAAGCATTATGTAGTGGCACCTGTGAAGCCATATGGCTTAGAGGAATACTTGAAGATGTTGGTGAAAGTCAAAAAAAACCTATAGTGATTAGATGTGATAATCAAAGCACCATCAAACTAGGAAATAATCATGTATGTCATGCAAGGTCAAAACATATAGACACACAATATCATTTTGTAAGAGAAAAGGTCCAATCAAAAGAAATTTCTCTAATATACTGTAATAAAAATGAGAATGTAGCTAACATATTCACTAAGCCTCTTGGAAAGGAAAAATTTGAGTTTTGTAGAAGTAAGTTATGTGTTGTAGAAAATCAAGATTATATTGTAATCCTAGTTGAGACTTAGACCAGCAGGCATGTCAATTATGAGTATGTTTACAGTGTCTTATGTATTGTGCTATAGTATATTTTTCATATGGTTGGAATTAAGGGGGAGTGTTGGAAAACATTAATAATTCCAACCACCTACATTAAATGCATAGACTAGTTTCTTCTAGAGAATTTGGTAGAAGTTTCAAGAGCTAGATAGCTTCCTGAAGAAGCCACCGACTCCAGAAACTTCTCCACTATATATAAAAATCCTCTTTGGCAATTGAATCAGACAAGTGTTCTATGTTTTGTTTTTAGCATTCTGATGCGCTTTCTGATAAGAACATATAAAGGTTGAGGGGCTAACCAACAATTATAGCACTTATAACATAACAAAAGAATTGCAATATGCCAAACCATCGAAATATGATCACACTGTGACATCCATCCTTAGCAAAGAGGTGTGTAAACCTAGGAGGAATCATGGTAGATGTTAGATCATGCTACCAACATTATGATAATTATGAAACCAATTATACAAACATATAAGTTGGAGTTGATCTTACTTCCATAAGGCATATAAGTCAAACCTGAGATAATTAGAAGAATGTTGGAAGAGGATGTGTGTCTTTATGACCATAAGGGAGTTACTGTTATAGACATGTTCATTTAAGCTAATCTGTTAATGCGAATAAAATAAGTTAATATACTTTGAAAAAAGAAGAAAAACAAATTATGTTATGTTTTTTTGAGTGGAAATAAGACACATATTCGATAACAATTTAACAAATTAGATAGTATATTACATTACCTTTTATAATGATAACATTGAAATGATTAACACTAGTATATATTTTTATAACAATCTAAAAAATATTATGTCAATAATTTATTTTCATATCCTAAAATATTGATCAACAGAATTAGATTTTATGTTAATAAATTATTAACACATATTTCTTTTTACAATTTCATAAATTTAACATAATTCATTTAATGTGTAATCCCAACATATTATATTATATATATATCTATATATCTATATATATATATATATATATATATATATATATATATTAATTATTCGGGTTATATAAAATAAATAAAAAGATGTATAAATTTATTTTGATAAAAATTTAAACATTCTTGAAATTTAATAAATTTGAATTAAAAAAATATGGAATCTTAAAATATAGTTTTAAAATAATTTTACACATATTTTCATTTTAAAGAAAAAAAGCATATTAACTTTTGTGGACACATCCATAATTATTTCCGTACTTATTCATAACATTTTGAACGTAAACGAATAAATGCACCCACGATGCTTTATATCTGAGTTTAGTTTTACAGATACATCTCATTGTTTTTGTTAATAGCGGGTAGTTTGGATTGATTTAATTTGCAAATAGCGACCATTCACTTTAGCAGGTTAACTTATTCCTTTGACGTGAAGAATGTAAAGCATATCGAATACACCCATTTTCACAAATAAAAATATAAAGAAGACCAAATTGAGAATAAGATATAATGACGGGTTGTCATTGACTCATTGTGTAATTATTAGGTGTAGGGGTTCATTTTAATAGTTTAATAGAGAGAGGTGTAACTCTTTCTTTTTTGTTCATAGGTTTAAAAAAAAATAAAAAAATTAATATTATAATAAAAAAACAAATATATGTTTAGTTAGTTTTAGTTAAAAATATTATAAAGTATTAATATTTGTTTTATTGATTTATGTAAAAAAAATTTGGTAAAAATATTTTTCTCAACCATAAATAAAATATTTTAATATTCATCTAAATAACATAATTTCATATCAATTTTAAAAATATAAATAATTAAAACTGAAAAATATCTTATATTATGAGTGGAAGGGAGATGTATCATTTTTATATTTAAAAAAAAAAAAAATTGATACAATACTTAAATAAATTAAATGAATATCTATATTTACTAATTTATTTCAATATCAACTCTATATAAAGAAGAAGTTAAAAAAATTAAAATATTATCTTAATATTGACCATCATAAAATATTTTAATTTCCAAAAGAAAGAAGTAATTGAAAGAAAATCAAAATCAACTACTTTAAATTAGAGAAATAAAAGATAGATGTATAATTAAAATTCTTAATATAAAATTAATATGTATCAGTTTAAATATATTAATACATAAAATCAAATAATATTGAATTGCATTTAAAAATAAAATCAATACCAATGTTAGTTAAAATATTTCAATGTTATATATATATATATATATATATATATAAACTAAAAAAATAAATTCTCATTGTTAAAACATTTGAAGAAATCTCATTTTTTATATTTAGTTTTTTTTAGCATAGTAAATTTGGTCTTAAATCTAGCAAACATTTATTGACATTGCAAGTTCAAGCTATATGATGTACATAATCTAAATCCATGTTGAAATTTTCAAGGAATTGAATCCATTTATTCATTAAAAAAATAATCAGTTATATATATATATATATATATATATATATATATATATATCCATGTTAACGGATCTAGTAAGGACTCATAGGAATTAAATTTCATAAGGTGGAAATTGTTTTGGAAGTTATTTCACTCTAAAAGATATTTTCACTTTAATAGATTTGATCTCTCCCAACTCGTTTTAGATTTGTGATTAAGATAGATTGTATTAAGCTCAAAGATCAATAATGAGTAGCTTTTTGTAAAACCGATATAAAATATTTTCCAAATCAAAAAAATCAATATAACAAGTTTTGCAGGGTAGGGTAGCATAATCCCTACCACTGAGGTTACAAATTATGTTACGGGAAAAATTGCGTAAAAAATATAAGGTAATGCTAGATAAATTAATAGTGGTTAATAGAAAATGGAACCCTATAGTCTTGCTTTGTGAGGAATTAATGAATTGAGATGTGAAGCCGATAAATTAATTGCTTGCTCAACAACATATAGTTGCATAAATTTTGGTAGGTAGTAACTTTTTGTAAGTCTACACATTTACAGTTTTGCTCTACTCACAAAACATAAATAATGGTGAGATGCAACTCTTAGTATATATATTTATTTACATCTTATTCCTATCCATCATTTATGTAATGAACCGCTTAAGTTATGGTAAATATGTTATTTACCTTGTTCAAAGATTAACAATAAAAAACCACTACACAAATATCTAAAAATAATATATGAATTTTGCAACTATATCCATAAATTGTGACATAAAATATGTGAGAAAGTTATTTACATGGCAATATCTTATACAAAGGTTACAATAAAACCTTCAAATTTTGGCCCAATCAAAAGTTTGAAAATAAGTTTTTTTAATCATATTAAAAATTAAATATTTATTTTTCAAAATTAAATGTCATTAGTTGCATTAACCGTTACTAAATTAATAATGATTAACAAATAAATCCATTACTAAAAATTTAACTTGACAAAAATTAATATCTATGATTATACTTTATCGAATTAGTTAATCAAATATTTCAAAACTCATTCCGAAATGATTATGTTAGCGCACGTTATAAATGATTACATTTCATTTCAACATATACCGCCGAACCCTACTGCCGTGAAAATAAACAAATGAGAGGGCTATGTGTATTTGGTAGCTCTAGGTAACCTATAATTGAAACTTTACAGGTTCCGGTTGAGTTTTACATGGAAGAATTGAATTTTAGGTTATAAGAATGATGGAGGAGTAGTGCCAAAGAACGAAACCCTAGCATCGTGGAGAATAGTATTCGGGTTCCCGAAATTCGTAGTCAATTGAGATCATTTGAATTAAAAAACAAGGCTGCCAAAACGAACTTTCCAGGCAACGACGAAAAAAGAAATGGGAAATGCTGCAAAGAAGTTGAATAATCAGCAAAAGCAGAAATTCAACGGGAGTTGATAGACAACTTACATAAACTAAAATAATCATAAAGATGAATCGATTTGCGACTCTGCGAGCACATGTCAGAGGAATTAGTTAAATATACATCATTCTCGTAGCATCAGCTTCAGTGCGTCATCATCATTGTATCACGTTAGTTGCAAGCCAGTGGAAAGAACGTGACACGAATCTTGATTGTGTCATCCGTAGTTATCGAAATCAGTTGAATTGGCTAAAAAACTGGAAAATTTAGTTGTTCGATTCGGTTCGTGGATTAACTCACCAATTCGAAGTTCGGTACGAAATATTCGGTTCACGGATTGGTACAGGAATAGCAAAGTTGATTCCCAATCAGAATTAAAAATTTCTGGCAGCCCATTACTCTTCAGAAACGGTTCCGGATCCATGAGATCGCATATGGTTACTTATTAATTATGAGTAATGAGTAGGAATGCTTGTGGATTTTTTATACAACAAAAAAATTGCAAAATAAATTGCTTAGAAGGGCTATTAATGAAATCTGTAATCATCTATGGCTGGTTTATGATAGAAATTAGAAGGGACAGAATAGGCCATCCAAAAAATGGGGTTTGTAAACTAGAGTAGAGTTTGGTATGTAAGTTTCAAATTTATAACCGGCATGTGTTATATATTAACAGAATTTAAATAGAAATTTATCTTGCGGGGATTTTTTAATTGAGATTGTTGGAACGAATCAGTGTGGTTCATCATCATGTCCAAATGAAGAAGAGGTCGACCATGGCAACATCTTAAATAGAGAGCAATGTAGAGATCAAATTTCAAATTTTAATTAAATTGTAATTTTATTAAATTGTAACTTATTAAATTGTAATTTTTTTTCTTCCTATTGTCTAAAATGTTGCTATTAATGGTTATATAGGAAAATTTTGTTTGATTTAGTTAATGAATAATTAGTACTTGAGATTCATGATTATTGTTGTTAATTGTTATGTTGCATAATTTAATTTGTTTTTTCCAATGAGTAAAGTGTATGTTTTGACAGTGTTTATATATACTTAAACATGCTTAGTAATGTGGATTTTGTATAATTTATTATAATTTGAAATTTTCTATGCAAGGTTAATTTATATTGAGTTTAATATAATGCATGGTGTAGTTGAATATATAAATGAATACTCAATTTTTAACAATCTATTTTTCTAATGTACAACTATACACTTTTTTCTAAGTATATAATTCTATTTACAACATTCATAATTGAAAACATTTTTTAAAGGGTTTCATGGTCTTCCATATTATAATTTGACCATTTCAATTTTTTGATAAACTATTGGGAAAATAATATGTTTGAGTATTTGTTAAATGTATACTCTTGAATTTTTCCTGTATTAAATTTTAACGACTTCTTTTTTGTATCAACTCAAATTTGAATTCTAACTTTGTAATTATGGCATCATTCTAAGACACACTTCATTGAAATGTGTGTCACTCCTTTGTATAGAAGTATGAGCTTGCAATGTTGAAAACTACTCTAATGTAAATTTTGATAGCTAGGAGAGCCAATGTTAATGTTTCCTACCACTCGCATTAAAATCATTACCTTGGAACTATCAAAAGAGAATATGTAGTGCCAACCCAGAGAGGGTGCATGGGCATGCTTAGCAAGTTGCATGATGACCCTATGTCTTGGCAACATGTTCACAATGTAGAGTAGGAGGTGCAAATGGTAGGTAGGCACATTAGGAGGACCAAGGGACAGGTTTTTTCAAGTAGGACAAGGCCAACAACTCACGAGTGTCACATAGTGGAATTCTTTAGGGCATCATAATTTGGCAATGTAGTCATTGTGTTTATTTAGCTTGTCCACAATGGTGGTAGCGCGACCAAGGATGCAACATTTCCTTCAATGTAGGAATACGATCGTTAATAATTATCATGCGAGCACTTGGACATACGATGGGCGTGGTCACAATCAACAAGTTGGCTTTTCAACTCTATGCTTGGCTTGAGACAATTGACAATGTGTCATCTATTGTTGGGTGGTGATGGTGTAGTATCAACTATGGTGAATCAAGAATTCCAATATTCCACATGGTTGAATATATGCTTGTCTTGGGCTCGATCAGGGAATGAGATTGAGGTATATTCCCGATGATACTAATGGGTTTTTAGTCATGCCCAACTCATGAGGTCACACCATCACTATGAGGTGACTAGTTTTCTTTAGTATGGGATGCCAAAGTATGATGAAATCTCTATTGTTATGATAAATGATATCAAAACTACTATGAATATTGCAAACATCTCTCTTCACGGCCAACACCTTTTCTAAATAGTTATGTAATGGAGCCATGTTGACGAGGACATCAAACACTATAAATGGGGGAGAATGTAATGCTCCTCACTTGGAGCATCATTGGTAGTGACAACTTGAATGGCGCATGCAGGCATGACTATAATGGTGCATGATGATCCTTTACCTTGGTAGTCGTGATGGCTAAATCATGATGTAGCATGAGGAGGTGAAGGTGGTGTCCTAGAGCATGAACACAAGAACGTATGCTAAAGGACCAACGAGAACATATTATCAAGTAGGAAATGGTGGTAACTTGGTGAGGCTACTTGAAGGCTACATGTAGAAATCAATGTAAAACTACAAGATGAGCTCTTATCTTGGTAGCCTTAACTATCGACTCATGTTGTTATATGAAGAGGTGATGATGGTGTACTAGAACACATGTAAAAGCAAGTATGATGGGAGGACCAAGGGGTACACCTTGTTGAGTATTAAAAGGTATGAAATTGGTGGGGGTCCCATACTAAGCTTTGTATGGGACAATATGAATTTCCAATGTGGTGATTGTGTTCATCAGACCATGAGAGCTAAAAATGGTAGTAGAGAAATCAAGGATGTGAGGTTTCAATCAATGTAGGAACAAAATCCATGGTGATTGTCATGCAGGGGCTTGGAAATAAAATGATCATAGTACCTCATTGGGAAATCAATTTTTCATGTCTATGTAGCTTGGGGGATATGAAATTAGGTCATCTATGGTTGGGTGGTGAAGTGTAGCATCACCTATGCATTCTAATATTCGACACAGTTGAAAACATACATAGCTTGGGTTTCGTCAAATCATAATGATGAGGCATATTTCAAGATATATAAGTGGATTTTTTTTCATGCGCAAGTTATGGGACCACATTAGTGCCATGTGATAACTGGGTGCTTTTTGAGTGGTATATGATGCTCAAAATGGGTGCTTTTTTGAGTGGTATATGATGCTCAAACAAAAAAGTTCGTAATACATACATGATACAATATTAGGTATGTGATATGATATTAAACATAAAAAAAATGACAAATTTTCTATTTATTATTAAATATAAAAAGTGTTAGAAATTCAAACAAGGTCAACCTCGGTTTGTCATAATAATAAGATTTAAAAATGTTTAACAATAATATTACTAAAGTTGAATAATAATAATGTTGATAATAATAATAATAATAACAAATCATAATATATTTATGCTATTATTATATGATTGAATATATTATTAGTAATATTATTATTACTATTGATATTAGTAACATTAATATGAGTAGTATCAATATTAATATCATTTATCATCAATATTAATATTAGGATTTGTGAATAAGGTTTAATATTTAAAGTAATATTAGGGTTCATGAATAAGGTTCAATATTTAATAATAATATTAGGTTCTATGAATAAGGTTTAATAAATTTTACTACTAATAATAATAACAATACTAATATGAATTTTAAGGTTGACTATATAAGGGGACTTTAGTTAGGTATATGCACCATGTTTTACTATGGTTGACCATAGTCAACTATGGTATCCTATAAATAAATATGGTCAACATGGTTAACCATCACCACTTATAGTTTATTCTATTTAGGACGGTTTACAATAGTCAACCATTGTCAACCATCAAATTTAGTTGCCCATCATAATCCATCATCATTGGTCAATTATGATCAACCATGACTAACCATGGTCATCTATAGTTGACCATAATCAACCTTGGATAACAATAGTCAATCCATGCTCAACATGGAAAATCATAGTCAACCATTGTAATAATGGTGAAACATGCTCAACCAAGGTCACCATGGTTGAACATGGTGAATTTGGCCTTCCACTATGAACATGGACCACCATAATAAATTATAAAAAAACTATGGTCAACCATGATCTACCATGATCAAACATGAACAACCATTACCGACCATAGTTAATCATAATATATCATAGTTAACTATAATTAGATCTGGACAACCATGGTCATCCATAATCAAATCTGTAATGACCATATGAAACCCTCCTTAACTATAACTTGAACATATTTAGACATAGTCAACCAATATCTACCATTTCTCTCCATGCACATTGATCGTCCACTAGCACAACCAAATTAGTAATTGTGGTTGATATACACGGATCGACACCAGTTGCCACCTTCTATATGAAAATAGGCCTATGAACCACATTTACTAATGTGGTTTTGCTAGTAGATAGTTCCAATAAATTATTGATGAGAACATTCATATTTACAATAGAGAATGCAAAAGTTATATGTACATGGATTCTTTTGCTTGGTATATAAATTTTTTCTTGGTGTAAATTATTCTACATGCACTAAAATATGTTAAACATTGAATTTTAATTTATAATAAAATCTTAAAGTTCACAAAAAAATTAGTGATAGCATGTTTTATTTAAAATTTTAATTATAAAGTTTAAACTTTTATAGTAATGCTATGTATAAAGAGAAATATAATATAGTAAATATATACACCATGCACAACTTAAGTATCATGATTTATCCTATAACCATTAATCAAGAAATCTAGTGATTTACAAACTTAATTCCTTGACTATAAATTAGTTTAAAGTGGGTCATAAACACCAAAATAAATCAAAAATGGACAAATCCCAAAAACTTTAGTGCATATGAATAACATGTGGAAACACATTTTCAACATTATCCCACCTACTATTTTCTTTGCATATGGGAGGTTAGGCTTTACAAAATCAACAATGTAAGGTAGAAATGCCCATTACTTATCTACTTCAAGAGAACTTGTTAGTTCCAAATTTTTTTATCAATGAGTCGAAAACATTATTCAAAGTGTCAATCGTCACTAGCAACCCCTTCTTGTCTTTGACCTCGTCTATAAAAAAGTGGTGTTGAACATCTACGTGCTTTATTTTAAGATGATAGGTAGGAAACTTTGGGACACTTTGAATGCCACAATATAGCCTTGCAACTTGGTGTACCATCCCATTTCCTAAACATAATCTACATAAATATATAGATTCCCTATTCATATGAATGGCTGTGATGTATTTTATTTTTAATGTTTATAGTGCAACTAAATCCTATCTCTTGCTTGTCCAACTAATTACTCATCCAAATACGCTAAACACATAACCACTTGTAGATGTTCTACAATCCAAATTGTTATCCTAGTGTGGATCAACAAATCCATGTATATCTAATGCTTTGTCTATTCCAGATATTCCTTGGTAGGGAATTTAATAATATGTAATTCCATGTAAATATTTTAAAACCCTCTTTATAGCTATCTAGTAATCCTTCAATGGTTTTGATATATACTATGCCAAAAATCACACAACCTAGGGATTTTTTGGTCTTCTTCTTGTGTCTTCCAATAGCACTAGCATGGGGAACACATGACATGTCATATTCCTCTTCTTGTGTCTTGGGATATTAATATGCATATAAAATTACACCTACATGAATAGCTACCTTGACCAATTCATATTCTTCCATATTAAACCTATGCAATATTGCCTCAACATATTTCCTAATTCACCCAAAGTTTTGTTGGAAATACTGAGAGGGGGGGTGAATCAATATTTCTTTTCAATTGTTATTTTTTCCAGTCAAAACATTTATATTTAGAACACAAAATGAACAGGAATAAATGTTCTTATTAATATAATCTTTACAATAAAATAGATACTATAATATATATAAGGTTCCAATCTGTTGCCAAGCACCAGCTTGGACTTTTTGTGAGGCTCCAACCTTCAGGCACCAACCCTGTTTTGTCAAGGCACCAACTCCAAGGACACCAATCCTTCCAATTCTGAGGCACCAACCTTGGATTTAGGAGCACCAACTCCAAGGACTCCAATCCGTCTACTTCTGAGGCACCAACCCCAAGGGGCCCAACCCAATGCTATCAGTTTACAGCTCCACTATAGTCACCATGCTATAGCATCATTGACAACCAATATTCATATGAAGGATTCTTTACATCCCTTCATACTATCCACGGAGAGTCTACAAAATGTTATCCAATGATGATATCAAATAGCCATCATGATCTCCAATAATGTCTCCACAGAACTTCAATGTGTCTACAATTAACTGCACTAAGCTCTGCACAAGAATCAACTCTCAATTTCAGGCCTCTGTTCTCACTGTCACTGTAAATGCTTCAGGCGTGACTGCTTCTCACTATTCTAGCTATCTCTTACTTCCTAGAAAACAAATTCACATATGCTTCAATGCTGGTGCTAGTTATTGTTCCCTTCAAGCTATGTTAGATGAAACTTTATTTATCCCTTCATAGAATTGTTCTTTAGGTTGCGTTATGTACCTGATTGACCTAGCACTGGGCTGAGCTTTTCAAAGGTGAATCCAATCAACAGAGTTGCTCGTCCTTCGGCTTCCTCCTATCCTGCTGAACCTTCGGCTTCCTCCTATCCTGTTGGACCTTCAGCTTCCTCCTGTCGTGCTGGATCTACCGCTTCTTCGTTTCTTCCAGTTCGCCAACTTATTTTTTTAACCTTCCTTGTTCTCTATTATAAAAGCCTGATACACCTGACCTTTTGCTTCCTCCTTGCTCGCTTGAGCTTCAACTTCCTCCATGCTCGCTCGACCTTCTGCCTTCCCTCCTCCAGTCTCTTTAGCTTCCTCTGCACTCGTTCGACCATCTACACTCGCTTGATACGTTGGCTTCCCGATCCATGGCTTCCTCTGTCTATTTGAGTGTTCCAATACTCATAGGACACGTTAATTTGGAAGAGAAGCCGAATTACAATAGTGTTGCATATTAAAAAATATTAGAGGGGCTCTTTTTTTTTTCTTTAATAATATTCATACAATAGACTTCATTATTGATGGAGGATTTCATAGGAGAGGATGTACCAACAGGTAGGTCCCACATGCCACGTTACTATCTCAATCACAATTGCAAGTTCTGGAGGTTCTTTACAAGTCGTGCCCAAAATGTAGCCAATGGCCGATTGCCCCTACTGGATTACGATATTATATTAACTCCACAACTTTGTTGTAATCGGCAGATTTTCACATAACATAACCGATTTCCCTTCTGTTGATGGAGCAGATGCGATATGATAATAAGCAGTAGTTAATATACCCGTCAGGTCTGTATGTATATATCACAATTGCAGTTTATAGTGTGCCATCCCTTTATAACTTGCAATACATACCTTGTGACATAGTGGATGCGATATAACATTAGGGCGTGTTATAATAGTGGTGCAGTCAGGTCCGCATTATTATCGCAGGAGGTTTGTGTTATGTCCACAACAAGATATTGGTTAATTTCTAACCAATAGGAAGTCTTCAGCCACACTCTATTCATGGCTTAATTTGCACGAAGGATCCCACTTTTCAACTCCTACCTTCGGTCCCACATTGACTTTTCTCTTTTTAATCAGCGCCTCGTTCCGCACCATCAATTTCTTCTGTATTAGATCCGATAATCAACACTCGGTCCAATCAACACAATCCATCAGAAGCTTGTTGCACCGTAGATCTCTTCTCTCCAGATCTAATGGTCCCGACTTAATCTGATCAACCCAAAAACCGTCCGTTGATCCTTCAGAATCGATCAACCCGCGCTACATCCAATGACCTACATGCATTTCGACTGAGCCACTTGCAAGGGAAATAACCATCCGAAAAAGGTGGCTTTCTCTCTCCACCCGAGTTCTACGTGTCACTCGGTTAATGGAATCAGGGGAGCTCCTCTAAATACCACTTACTGCCTAGCGTCCACCCGATAACCACTGCCACTATTACAAACCTGCCTTTTGGGATATAACCATGTGCATTAATCAATCACTTAAATAAAGCACTTAATATTTTAGCCATAAGATTAACACTTAACACAAGATAATCATGATTTGTGAATAAAAGCATTAAGCACTAAGATTTATGTGTTTCAGTGGGAATACAAAGAAATACTCGGTTAACTGTTGAACGCGGATACACAAAGTAATGAGAGTCCACACCAGGCATGATAATGATACACACTTGAATCAAATTCATTAATTTAACATTTGTTACAGAGTCTTGCCCTCTCGGCTCAATTACAACAATAAATTGACCTCTGTCTCAAACCCCCTATAACACTCAACCTCTCGCTTCTCACTCAAAACCTAATCATCTCAGCTCCCTTGACTTTCCACTCTTCTCCGGTCTAACATGGCTCCTCTATTAACTCCTATGATACTCTGCAATACTCATGGCTTGGCTGGATTGGCTTTCGTCTGGCTTCTCCTCATGACTTTTCTCCTTGGCTTCTTTCTCCTATTTCTTCACGGATCTGCTCTGCTTCTCCTTGGCTTCATATCATCGTTTAGTATCCTAGAATATTGCCATATTGACATACTCCTGTTGCTTCATGGATCTGCTCTACTTGGCTTCACATCATTGTTTGTTGTCTAGAATATTTCCATATTGACATCAATGACAACCTAGATTAACAATCTCCCCCTTTGTTATTGATGGCAATATTCTTCTTCTCTCCCCCTTTGAAATTAATGGAAAAGGAGTGCACAAGGACTCCCCCTGTCAAACTGCTACTCTTCTTCATGAATAATAGATCTTCATGGGTCTGTTACACCCCCTGTCATAGTGCTCTTCGTTTTACTCAACATAGAAGGATTTCTACAACTAGCACATTATCCCCTCTTCATGTCTCAGAACTACTTTATCATGGCTTCAACAATGCTTAGAGATTCTT
Source organism: Pinus tabuliformis (assembly GCA_031772625.1). NCBI lineage: Eukaryota > Viridiplantae > Streptophyta > Pinopsida > Pinales > Pinaceae > Pinus > Pinus tabuliformis. Next base: position 724,474,386 of record CM062817.1, read on the forward strand.
CACTTCAATGCTTCTAAACAGATTGCAAATAGCCACACACCAAATGTTCAAGTCCAAGTTTTTATGCTTCAATCCATATTTTGTTGTCTCCATAGTTAGAATTAAGGGGACTTTATAGTCCGATCAAGAGAAAAATTGCCACTGAAATTGCTATCTTTCTTCAGATCCAAGTTCCTTTGTATCTTTATGTTTCTTCTTAAGTTACTAAGCCATATTCCACTACACAACATTCTCCTTTCCATACTCTTTTTGATGAGCCATATTTTCCTTGTGTTCTTGTAAAAGTTTCTACAAGTTATCTCCACTGGCTGATTTTTATATCCAACTTGTGACTGTCTTTTAAATTCTTTTTGCTGCTTAGAATCTTTTTGCAATGATTCAATTTTGTTAGATGCTGCCAACTGCTCTTGCTTCATACTTCATTCCCAAATGTATCTGTTTGTTTGAAGGTTGCCTTTATTTGCATCCATAATTTATCTGTTCTCACATTCAATCCCTGAGTCAAGACATAAACTTCTGTAGTAACAGCAACATGGTTATTTTCCCTATTTCTCTAGTACTATATGAAATTCTCTGTTGTTCCAATTTCTACTTAGTGATCAAGTGGAAAACATCTTGAACACCAATCCAAAGAATAGTTAAGAGATCAAGTTCTTCAATGGATTGCTCCTGAGAAATGATCTTTATCAATGAATGATTGTTAATATAGCTCAACAAGGATTTCATAAGGACCCTTTCACTAATAGCTTCTGCAATAATGATCAAGAATCATAGGCTCCCCCTAATTGTATGCATCATCTTTTTTGGCAAAATCTTCCTATCAAATGCTCAGGTTGTCAAAGATCAGGTCAACAACATGTGTTGTTGGCTGGAGAGTTCAAGGAACTTTCAGATTGTATTTTCTTCCTTCTCCATACTTGTGTAACTTTCTTCTTTTGCATGGTTCTAGCTTGTGTAAGAGCCCAAGTTAAGTTACAATCATGTGCCATATGACCAACGTTATGACACTTGAAGCATTCTATATTGTTCATGAATAAGAATTCATGATTTCTTCTAACAAAATGCTTCCCGAAGATAGTTGGGGACCATAATATCTATCTTTATGTTATGCCCTACTATATTTTACCATGTGTCCAAAGTTTGTACAAGAATAACAATAGCCAAGAAATAAACTTTGGTACCTAGGAGATGGAGATTTCCTTGATGTACTTCTGAAGTATTTCTATCTTAAGATCCTTTGATGATAACCATTTCTTCTAGCATCTTTGACATCATCTACATTTCTTCTTGGAGCGAGATTTCTTCCATTGTTGTCTTGACTCTTCTCCTTGCCTTTGCTGGAACTGGGAGCATCAACATTTCTTTCTAGCTTCCTCACACCCATTTTGCTTGAAACATTACCATTCTTGTTTGAGGATTCACCTACATACCCAAGACCTGATTTATCAAATGGACATCTTTGATGGCTAAGCATGTCATCTAAGGCTTGAGAGCTCTTCAAGGTTTTGTCCATCCCTTCAACCTTTTTCCTGAGGGAGACAATCTCTTCTTCCAATATTTCATAATCATTATTTTTCTTAGTAAGTTGTTTCTCAGTTTCTTCCTTGATATGAGTAGCTTCATTTGCTTCTATTTCAAGGGAGATGATATCTGACTTCATTTTGAAGATTTCTTCATTTTCCTTTGCTAGACTGCTCTCCATTTCTTCCTTGATCCTTGTAGCTTTACATGTTTTGGCCTTGAGAAGTTTGATGTTAGATTTTAATTTGAAAATTTCTTCATCCTTTTCTTTTAGTTGACATATCATGGTGTTTCTCTCCTTTTTTGCTTCATTAACCCGTTCTTCTATGATTGCCAATGCTTCCATTATCTTCTCAGCTCCTTGTGCTAAATTTCTTGCTTCTTGTAGTTGAGATTTGAGAGAGGAGACCTCTACCTTGTACTAACCAATCTCTTCTTCAAGTTTGTTCAAGCTCTTGTGCCTTTTTTCAAGTTGACTTGACAAGGTATCTTCCCGTTTCTTTGCTTTATCCAATTGATTTGTCATGGATATGAATTCTTCATGCTACTTTCTTTTGCTTTGATGAAATTCCTTCTTAAGCTTGGCAAGCTCTTCATCCCTTTCTTGTACTTGAAGCTTGACAAGGTCAACTTTATTCCTTTTTTGGTCTTGGTCACCAGCTAGTGCTTTCTTCTTAAGTTCCTCATTTTCCTTTTTCAAATTGATAATCTCTTCCATGGCAGCCATAAGCTGAGCAAGGAGATCTACAAAATCTTTTTCATTCTCTTCATCTTCTAGATCTTCTTTAGCCTTGATATCATCATTCTCATTTTCAACGTCTGTGATGGGTTTTAGATTTCCTTCTTGATTTCCATCATCTTCTCGACTGATGGTCATGGTCAATGCTCCTTTTGAGTCAAGGTCATGAAGTTTGTCCGATATACCCTTTGCTGACGAACATTTTCCTAAATTGTTTTTTATATAATCAGGTAGCCCAATCAAGATTGCCTTCATTGCTTTTGCATTGTACTCCTTGGATTCTCCATCCATCATGCTATCAACAATCACTGATTTCCAAATTTCAATGCCTTGAGTCTTTAATAAATTCCTCATTCTTGCTTCCCATATACTAAAGTTTCCATTGAACCATGGAGCCTTCTCAACTTGATTGTCTCCTATTTCAGTGGTAGAGGGAGACACGTATTTAGGAGGATTGGAAACTTTCTTCCTTGGCTTTGCCATTTGTGTTTTAAAGATCAACCTTCAAGTTGTTAGGCTTTGAGTGAAGGTACTGGCTCTGATACCAATTGTTGGAAATACTGAGAGGGGGGGGGTGAATCAATATTTCTTTTCAATTGTTATTTTTTCCAGTCAAAAAAATTATATTTAGAACACAAAATGAAAAACATGAATAAATTCTCTTATTAATATAATCTTTACAATAAAACAGATACAATATATATAAGGTTCCAATCTGTTACCAAGCACCAACTTGGACTTTCTGTGAGGCTCCAACCTTCAGGGCACCAACCTTGGATTTAGGAGCACCAACTCCAAGGACACCAATCCTTCCAATTCTAAGGCACCAACCTTGGATTTAGGAGCACCAACTCCAAGGACTCCAATCCTTCTACTTCTGAGGCACTAACCCCAAGGGCTCCAACCCAATTCCATCAGTTTACAGCTTCACTGTAGTCTCCATGCTACAACATCAATGACAACCAGTCTTCATATGAAGGAGTCTTTAAAACTATTCATACTATCCACACAAAGTCTACAAAAATTTATCTCATGATGATATCCAATAGGCATCATGATCTCTAATAATCTCTCCACACAACTTGAGTGTGTCTACAATTAACTGCACTAAGCTCTAAACAAGAATCAACTTTGAATTTCAGGCCTCTGTTCTCACTATCACTGTAAATGCTTCAGGCGCGACTGCTTTTCATTGTTCTAGCTATCTCTTACTTCCCAGAATATAAATTCACATACGCTTCAATGCTGGTGGTGGTTACTATTCCCTCCAAGCTATGTTAGATGAAACTTTATTTATCCCTTCACAGAATTGTTCTTTAGGTTTCGTTATATACCTTATTAACCCAGCACTGGTCTGAGCTTTTTAAAGGTGAATCTGATCAACAGAGTTGCTCGTCCTTCGGCTTCCTCCTATCTTGTAGGACATTCGGCTTCCTCCTGTCCTATTGGACCTTCAGCTTCCTCCTATCCTGCTGGACCTACCGCTTCTTCCTTTCTTCTACCTCACCAACTTATTTTTTTTAACCTTCCTTGTTCTCTATTATAGAAGCCTGATACACCTGACCTTTGGCTTCCTCCTTGCTTGCTTGAGCTTCAGCTTCCTCGACACTCACTCGACCTTTTGGCTTCCCTCCTCTAGTCGATTTATCTTCCTCTGCGCTCATTCAACCATCTACGCTCGCTTGATACTTCGACTTCCCAATCCATGGCTTACTCTGTCTATTTGATCATTCGAATACTCACAGGACACGTTAATTCAGAAGAGAGGCCAAATTACAATAGTGCTGCATATTAAAAAATATCATAGAGGGTCTTTTTTTCTTTAATAATATTCATACAATAGACTTCATTATTTCCAGAGGATTTCATAGGAGAGGCTGTAACAATAGGGAGGTCCCACATGCCACGTCACTATCTCAATTGCAATCGCAAGTTCTGGAGGTTCTTTACAAGTCGTGGCCAAAACGTAGCCGATGGCCGATTGCCCCTACTGAATTGCGATATTATATTAACTCCATAAATCTGTCACAATCGGCAAATTTGCATATAACGTAACTGATTTCCCTTTTGCCGACAGAGCGGATGTGATATGATATTAAGCAGTAGTTAATATACCCATTGGGTCCGTATGTATATATCGTAATCACAATTTATAGTGTGCCATCCCTTTATAATTTGTGATACATACCTTTCGACACAGTGGACACGATATAACATTAGGGCGTGTTATAATAGTGTTGTAGTCGGGTCTACATTATTATCGCAGGAGGTTGGTGTGATATCTACAACAAGATATTGGTTAATTTCTAACCAATCGGAAGTCTACAGCCACACTCTATTCATGGCTTACTTTGCATGGAGGATCCCACTTTTCAACTCTGACCTTCAGTCCCACATTGACTTTTTTATTTTTAATCAGTGTGTCGTTCTGCACTTTCGATTTCTTCTGTATTAGATCCGAAAATCAACACTCGGTCCAATCAACACAATCCATCATAAGCTTGCTGCGCCGTAGATCTCTTCTCTCTAGATCTAACGGTCCCGACTTAACCCGATCAACCCAAAAACTGTCTGTTGATCCTTTGTCGTCAATCAACCCGTGCTAGATCCAATGGATTACAAGCATTTCGAGTGAGCCACTTGCAAGGGAAATAACCACCCGGAAGAGGTGGTTTTCTCTCTTCACCCGAGTGCTATGTGTCACTCAGTTAATGGAATCGAGGGAGCTCCTATAAATACCACTTACTGCCATGCGTCTACCCAATAACCACTGCCACTATTACAAACTGGATTTTTGGAATATAAGCACGTGCATTAATCAATAACTTAAATAAAGCGCTTAATTGTTTAACGACGAGATTAACACTTAACACAAGATAATCATGATTTGTAAATAAAAGCGTTAAGCACTAAGATTTATGTTTTTCAGTGGGAATACAAAGAAATGCCTGGTTAACTATTGAATGCAGATACACAGGGTAACGAGAGTCCACACCAGGCATGATAATGATACACACTTGAATCAAATTCATTAATTTAACATCTGTTACAGAGTCTTGCCCTCTCGGCTCAATTACAACAATAAATTGACCTCAGTCTCAAACCCCCTCTAACACTCAACCTCTTGCTCTCACTCAAAACCTAATCATCTCAGCTCCCTTGACTTTCCACTCTTCTCTAGTCTAATATGGCTCCTCTGTTAACTCCTCTGATACTCCACAATACTCATGGCTTGGCTAGCTTGGCTTTCCTCTGGCTTCTCCTCATGGCTTTGCTCCTTAGCCTCTTGCTCTTGTTTCTTCACGGATCTACTTTACTTCTCCTTGGCTTCATATCATCATTTATTATTCTAGAATATTTCCATATTGACATACTCCTGTTGCTTCATGGATCTGCTCTACTTGGCTTCACATCATTATTTAATGTCTAGAATATTGCCATCGATGACAACCTAGATTAACAAGTTTACTATTTTCTTGATCTCTTTTAATTTCCATGATAAAAATATAATTTTAGCACTAACGTATTTCATACCAAATCTAGAAGAAAATTGAGTTTTGATATCCTTGATGATTTCCTCTTCTTCTCAATTAACAATATATAATCATCATAGAATCTCACACAAATAAAATTATGATTAACAAGCCTAAAAGACACACAATGGTTGGCTTTGCTTCTCAAGAAACCAAGTTTCAATATATAAGTATCAAAACCTTGGCACCACATCCTTAGAGATATTTTTGACCCTGTTATCACCCCAAGAAACTCACCTAGGTTGTAAATCAGTGATGCTCAGGAACATTAAAAATTCAACAATTATGTTGGATAAGATGATGGATAAATGAAGATACACTGCACATTTAAGCCAGATAACCACTCCTACTATGACTATCCCCAGACATGGGTGAAGACCGCCAAACTACAAGGCTTTCAACCAGCAACTACTCACAGTTTAAGGTAAAGGTGATGATGGAGAAAACTAGTTGCACCAGCATATGCACAAGACCCTATGATGGCCAGCTGCAACCAGTTAGAAGATCTGTAGAACTATCGTTTAATATACAGATAGGATGACAGCTCCCTAATATTAAACAATAGCAATCTGCAAGCAATTTCAATGAGCCACTAAATTATAATACGGAGGTGGGATGACAGCCCCTCTGATATCAAACATTCATATCATATCAAATAAATGCAAGTAGGCACAGCCTAGAACAAGAAAAAGAAGTGGAAAGTGAGCAGGTGACAGCAAAAGAAGCTTGTATTAGTTGAAAATCAAGACCAGAAGCTACAGGCCTCATAGTATTTATAGTCTCCAGAAGTTAAAGGCAACAACAAAGCTTTCATTCATCAAATACTCATCAATCCTTACATTTTTTGTTCTGAGTATATATAGTGTTACAATACAAAAACATCTCTGTCAAACCATGCGTGGAGGAGCCCATAAATGGCCACCAACCATATTCATGTTCAGGAATGGGCCTCTGATATAAATCTGTCTGAGTTTTAAATAGATTAGACCCTCTCTGGCTCTCTGCGGTCCTTCTTGGGCAAGTGGAAAGAAATATGGGTGAAACCCATAACCATTGAATGCTCTGTCTGGATCTGAATGGCTCTATCATGACTGCTTTGGTTTAAAAACAATGAAATGATGCTCAAACCATGCATTCCCTCCCATCACTGCTTCCATGTTGAATTTTAAAAGGCTCAGGCATAGTCTATTCACTATCGGGTCCGCCTTTAGCTCACAATTCACGTTAAATCAGGCCCCTCCCTTGATTTTTAATATTTGACAAATACCTGCAAAACTGCCGCAAACCATGAAAAATTGGCTTTGGCGGATTTGAAATATATATTTGGCCTTTAGAACCCTTTCGGATCCGAAATCCCATCACAATCGGTGCTTTCCACAAGCTTCCCTTTGTATTTTCTTTATACAAAGAAAATACACAAAATACATTGAAAACGCTATGGGCGTGGACTTGAAAAAATATGAAATCGGGTGTTGTGCATATATCGGGTCCAGCCCGTCGGCCTGCACCATAACTTATGTTAAAGCCCTGCCCTTTTGAAAGTGTTGATGCGATATCATCGATCGTTGTGGACCCGAACAATATAAAGTGCAGCATTGTATGGCCGTCGGGTCCGGCCCATCGGCGATCGCTCATCGGCGAAGTCTCATGTCGCTGCCACTGCCTGCCTCCTCCGATTACGATATGCCGACGCCATCTGGACCGTTGATCGGCCAGATCCAACGGCTAAGATTAAAGTGCATCCTTAGGCCTGTGATTTTGATTTTTACATGGTTTTTGGGGTATTTCCGCCTCCCGATATTGTATTTCTGCCCTCCAAAGGGCTTTCCCCTTGCAATTTTTTCGATCGGTAGAAGACTTTTAGCCATGATTTGAGAATTTTAACAGCATCAATGGATCCTTTGGCATGATTATGAGTGTGTTTGCAGCCTTTGAGAGTGTTTGAATCCATTTTTGATTCTTTTGTACAGCAAAGCTAACACTGGCTCCTTCTGGGGATGAGATCCTCCCTGTGAGGTCTCAAGAACCTGCAGATCAATGCCTTTCCAGCAACAAACAAATTAGCCAAAATTCCTAGTGTTCCATTGGGCATGGAGTCTACTACAGCTACACTAAAAACTGATAAAAGCATAATATTAACAGCTTTTAAGGCCAAAAGACCTTAAATCACATAGTTCTTCAGAAACCGTCCATTAACTGGGCCATCAAAGACTGGTTCTCTTCCCATACTTTTCAGTATGAAGGTATTGTTCCCTTGAATCTGTGAAATGATGAAAGGGCCTGTCCAAAGAGCATCAAACTTTCCATGATTGCCTTTCTTTTCTTTAAAAGCATCCCATTTCATGACCAAATCCCCAACCTGGAAATTGTTTCTTTTTGTCTTCTTGTCAAAGGCTTCCTTGACCTTTTGTTGATGTGCTATAGCTTTTTTAGTCAACTGCTCTCTGGTTTGATATAATTCTGTTAAATTAGTGATTCTGTTGGCCATATCATCTTCTTCATTCTGCGCTGTTTGGAGCAACTTTGCCACAGGAATGGGAAAAACAGCATCAATACCATATACTAGCTTGAAGGGAGAGCATCCTGTAGATCTCTTAATGGTCACTCTGTCCGACCAAAGTGAATACTTCAGCTTGGCATCCCAATTCTTCTTATTATCCTCTAACAGCTTCTTAATAATCCTGATCAGACTTTTATTAGAGGATTCTGCTAGACCATTCCCTTGGGGGTAATAGGAGGTGGAATGGACAAGTTTAATGCCCATTGAATCACACATTTCCACCAACTCTTTTGCCTTGAAGGCTGCTGCATTATCTGTTATAAGCTTATGTGGGCAACCGAATCTGCTGAAAATGTTTTTTGATAAGAATTTCATTACCACATTATGATCAACCTTCCTTGTTGGGATTGCTTCAATCCATTTTGTAAAATAATCAGTGGCAACTAATATCCACCTGTGCTGGCCACTGGAATGTGGGTTGATTTCACCAATGAAATCCAAGCCCCACTGCTGAAAAGGTCCTTTTGCAATTATTGGCTTTAGGGGCAAGGATTTCAACTGCTGCTTACCTTCAAATCTCTGGCACCTGTCACAAGATTTAACAAAAGAAAAACATTAGAAAATAAAGAGGGCCAATAGTACCCGGCTCTGAGAATCTTTTTGGGTGTAGTTCTCCAATAATGATGTCCTCCACACATGCTGTCATGGAACTGCTGCATAACTTCTATTGACTGTTGTTTATCCAGGCATCGTAAAAGCACTCCAGATGGATCCCTCCAATAAAGCAAGCTACCATTGATGCAATATTTCGTTGCCTTGAGCTTTAACGTTTTTGCTTGACTTTGAGAAAATTATGAAGGAACTTCTAGCCTTAGCAGAAAATTAATTATTGCAGCATACCAGCTACATGAAGCTAGGTTCTTGGCCACTGACTATCCTCTTTGCGTTTCAGCTATTTCATGCTCTTCTATCTGACCATTTTCTGCTACATTGAACAAGAAGTCAATGTCTAAAGACCTGCAATTTTCTTCAGCCAACAGTTTAGCAAGCCCCTGACCTCTTACCAGCTTGGTGGGCTTTAGCTCTATGTTGAATTCTATCATTTTTGCAATCCATTTCGCTCTTTTTCCATTAGCATCAGGCTGCGTTAAGACATCCTTTATTGTAGCAGAGGGCACATATGCAACTATTTTGGAATGCAAGATGTATACTCTGAAAGCTTTCAAAGATTTGATAAGAGAATAAGCTTGCTTTTCAATAATATCATACCTTAGTTCAGCATCCCTCAAATTCTTACTGAAAAAGGCCACTGGATGCTCTTGATTTGCTTCGTCTTGCTGCAACAGGACAACTGCAATGCTATCCTTAGAGGCAAATGAGAATAGATGAAACTCCTTGCTATAATCAGGGCTTATTAAAGTAGGAGCTTCTACAATAGCCATCTTAATGGACTCAAAAGATCTTCTAGCCGCATCAGTCCACTTCACCTCTACTCCCTTTTTTAACATGGAGGTTATGTGCTTAACCAGCTCAGCAAAATTAGGAATGAACCTCCTTACAAAGTTAATTTTTCCAAGAAAAGACTGTATATCTTTCTTTGATCTTGGAAGAGTCAAGGCCTGAATCGCTTTGACTCTTTCTGGGTCAATCTGAACACCTGCAGCAGACACTACATGCCCCAACAGTTTCCCTTCTTCCAAAGAAAATTGGGACTTTTTGGGATTGAGTGAAATTCCAAATTTCCTGCATTTTAAAAACACCCTTTTCAAATGTTGTAGATGATCATGATGGCTGCCAGAATAAATAGTTATGTCATCAAGATATATCAGCACGAATTTATCCTTTTCACCCACAAAAGCAATATCCATAGCGCGTTGAAAGGTGGCTCCAACATTCATTAGCCCAAATGGCATTTTTGCATACATGAATGTGCCCCAAGGAGTGGTAAATGTTATCTTTTCTTGATCATCTGGATGCACAGTGATTTGATTAAAGCCTGAAAACCCATCTATGAAAGACATCACTTTGGCACCTGAGACTTGCTGCAACAAATGCTCCATTTTTGGCAGGGGATAATTATCCTTTCTAGAGCATTTATTTAGATTCCTGAAATCAACGCACAGTCTGATTTCTCCATTCTTCTTCCTCACAACAACCAGATTGGCCACCCATTTAGAATATCTGAGAGGCACTATAATCTTAGCGGCCAACAACTTTTTAATTTCTTTCTCAACCAGAGGAAGAAGCATAGGATTCATTGGTCTCAGCTTTTGTTTGAAAGGAATAGTGTCTTTTTCAAGCGGAACTTTATGCTGAATTACATTTTTGTCAAATGTTTTCAGATCGCTGTACTCCCAAGCGAACACATCAGCAAATTGCCTCATTAATTTGCAATATTCAGCACTCTGATCAGCAGATAGATTAGTGGACATATTTATGAATTTGGGCTGACCTGGACCTCCTATATCATGCTTGCAAACTTCAGACTGATCTTCTTTTTGGGCAGCTTTGTAAGGCACATCATTGTGGTCAAAAAATCTCTCAAGAGGAATTAGACCCTTAGGAATATGTTTACTAGGAAGCTGGGCTATGCTATTCTTTCCAATCTTATTTCTAAGTTGGGACTTGGGATCTTCTAATAGAGCATCATTATTTTGGTCAATTTGCATTTCAGAGAACTCATCAATGACTTGAAGGAACCTATTTAACTCATCATCATCATCAAAAACCTTCCAATGGTGGATATTATCAAGAAAGGAGGGTCTATACCTCATTTGTACCTCATAAACTAGTTTGGGAGGCGATGGAGGGATGAACAAACTAGCTGAAACAACAAGGGAATCAGCAAGCTGATTTTGGGCTCTAGGAATATATGAAATGCAGAAAAAACCAAAGAACTCTTTGACTCTCCATACCTCATCTCTATAAGCTTTGAGCCTTGGATGCTTTGCTTGGAATGTTTTATTTACTTGCTGAATTATCAGATCAGCATCTCCAAACACCTTCAGATTTTTTATTCCTCTATCTTTGGCTTCATGAAGGCCCAACAGCAGTGCTTCGTATTCTGCTATGTTGTTTGTCACCTGAAAAACTAGCTTTAGAGACAACTGAAATGTTTCTTGTTGTGGAGATACTAGCACCACCCCTGCTCCTGTAGTCTCCTTGGTACACGCTCCATCAAAGAACATCTCCCAAATCTGACCACCTGTATCATGCTCAGCCTGAGCTGTTGGTTTCCTGACCTGTAATGTAGCCTTCTGAGATTCTTCTATTTGGAGAATGCAAGCTCCAAAATTAGTGTCCACTGCATATATGGGATGGTTTGTAGGATTCTTCTCATCACTAATGATGTATGCCAACTGTGCTTCTCTATATAACCTCCTGCTTTCTCCTCCAAACACTGGAACAGTTGCATAAGATAAATCATTCTACAATGTCCCTCCTAGCCTCTTAATCCACCCTCTAGGCAACAGCATACCAAACTTTAGAGGAACATCAGCCACCATTATATCCATCATCATACTGTTCATGGGTAGCTGGGTTAAGGTAATGGCCAGATCCTTAATTAATCCAAGGCATTTTACCATCCTTGAATCAAAAGAGAACAAATAATGATAAGGTCTAGTGATATCAAGGCCTAACTCTTCCATGATAGTTTTAGGCATTAGATTGTGGCTGGCCCCTGTGTCTAGCAGGCAATTGTGGAGGATTTTATCATGGATAGTTAATGAAACACAGAAAGATGGAGAATTATTATCAGCAGGTTCAATCATGGGACTAAGCACAATAGCAGGCTTGTCATCTTGCAAATTGACAGAGTCAATGGAGGTTTGTTTAGGCTCTAGTTCAAGGGCCTCAAGGATGGGTTTTCTAAATAATTCACTCTTCACCAACTTAGCCAGAGGCATGGATATTTTCAATTTCTGAATTTCTGACTCAAAACTAAAAGAAGAGAATACTTTATCAGTAGTTTTTACCTCTTGAACTGGAGCTTTGAGGGTGACAAGATCAGCTGCTGGTCTTCTTTGCCTGCTATTCTGTGGCATTGTTTGAGCAGCTACTTCTTATGCAACATTTTCTTTGACATTCTTTGCATTGGATCTTAGATTATATCTTTGCTGCTGCTCACCAGATTGCAGAACAACACCACTGTCCCACCTCAGACTGTTTTGCTCTTGCAGCAATGACTCTTCATATTCGGCCAATCTTAAGAATGCAGCGCTGCCTTTATCCTCCAAGCAGTGAATTTCATCCTCATCTTCTTCAAATTGTTCCCCCTCCATGACTGCATTCTGAAAGGGAGCTTTTACTTTATGATCTTCTTTTGATTCTTCACCCCTTTGCATAATTTGTAGCTGCTCATTTGCTTTTCTAAATGGGTTTGGATTTCTTGGAGCAAATGTGTTTTGCTGCCTTGTTTTGCCTGAAGTCTGCTCCACCCTTAGCTTAGAAATTTTAGCAGCCAAAGACTCAATCATCTTAGTCATTTTGTTTAATTTAGGCTCTGAAGTTGATGCAGGGGAAGAAGAAGCCTCACCTCTCGGCCTTCTTCTATTAACTTGACTCTTTAACTTCTCTGCTGCCAAAATATTGGATTCCACCTCCAGGGCTACCTCTTGCATATCACCCAGAGTAGCACATCATCTTTCTCTCAACAATAAGCAGAAATCAGAGTCAAAAGCATTGGCATATGTGAGTTTAGCAGCAGTGGGGTTAGGCTTTACCTCAGCTGGTATTTTACTATACATTCTATTAAATCTTTTATTGAAGTCAGGCAAAGACTCACCCTTTTCTCTTTTGGACAAAAACTCTCATCCATACATCATTCTCACTGATATCTAAATTATCAGCATAACTGTAAAAGGCTTCAAGATGTTCTTCTGCTGTCACTCCCTCTGTTCCAGTAAATTTAGGCATATATTTTTGATATTCTCCCCTAGGCATAGGATTTAGAGGTACAGGCAATACCAAAGGTCCATATCTAGCAGCAACAATCCTCTCAATCCTAGTAGGTGCTTGCTGTCTTGCCATGTTTGGAATATGTGGAAGAACACTAGCAAATGGAGCAGTAGGAAATAATGTAATGGATGGTGGAGATATTGGGATGTTTTGGACAATATGGGAAGCTTTCTTTGGACTGAGATTCAAAGGGGAACTAAATGGACAAGGAGCTTTACGAATCTCTGCAGGTATTTCTTCATTAGCAATACTAGGCTCTAAACCTTCAAACTGTGTATCCTCAACTAAAAACTTCTCATGCAGAGAAAAATAAGATTTCTTGGGCTTACCTGATCCCGATGCTCCTTTTTGTGATGTTTTCTTTGGGTTAACAATCTTCTCAGGGTCACGCACTGGAAATGCTGGAGACTTCTGCGGATTTCTTCTAGTATGCCTCACAAACTGAGCCAGAACTTCAAAGTGGAGTCGCCAAAGGATGGTCTTCCACCAGTGGAGTCGCCAGACAGAAGATTACAACCAATACTGTGTTCAAACCTTGTCTGTCATCAAAGCTTGAAACTATGTCGTCTCCTAGGGAAGCTGAGCTTCAATCTCCTCTCCCCGTCAACAACGCCAATTAATGTTATCACCCCAAGAAACTCACCTAGGTTGTAAATCAGTGATGCTCAGGAACATTAAAAATTCAACAATTATGTTGGATAAGATGATGGATAAATGAAGATACGCTGCACATTTAAGCCAGATAACCAATGCTGCTATGACTATCCCCAGACATGGGTGAAGACCCCCAAACTACAAGGCTTTCAGCCACCAACTACTCATAGTTTAAGGTAAAGGTGATGATGGAGAAAACTAATTGCACCAGTAGATGCACAGGACCCTGTGATGGCCAGCTACAACCAGTTAGGAGATCTGTAGAACTATCATTTAATATATAGACAGGATGACAACTCCCTGATATTAAACAACAACAATCTGCAAGCAATTTCAATGAGCCACTAAATTATAATACAGAGGTGGGATGATAGCCCCTCTGATATCAAACATTCACAGCACATCAAATAAATGCAAGCAGGCACAGCCTAGAACAAGAAAAAGAAGTGGAAAGTGAGCAGGTGACAGCAAAAGAAGCTTGTATTAGTTGAAAATCAAGACCAGAAGCTGCAGGCCTCATAGTATTTACAGTCTCCAGAAGTTAAAGGCAACAACAAAGCTTTCATTCATCAAACACTCATCAATCCTTACATTTTTTGTTCTGAGTATATATAGTGTTACAATACAAAAACATCTCTGTCAAACCATGCGTGGAGGAGCCCATAAATGGCCACCAACCATATTCATGTTCAGGAATGGGCCTCTGATATAAATCTGTCTCAGTTTTAAATAGATTAAACCCTTTCTGGCTCTCTGCGGTCCTTCTTGGGCAAGTGGAAAGAAATATGGGTGAAACCCATAACCATTGAATGCTCTATCTAGATCTGAACGGCTCTATCATGACTGCTTTGGTTTAAAAACAGTGAAACGATGCTCAAACCATGCATTCCCGCCCATCACTGCTTCCATGTTGACTTTTAAAAGGCTCAGGCATAGTCTATTCACTATCGGGTCCGCCTTTGGCTCGCAATTCACGTTAAAACAGGCCCCTCCCTTGTTTTTTAATATTTGACAAATACCTGCAAAACTGCCGCAAACCATGAAAAATTGGCTTTGGCGGATTTGAAATATATATTTGGCCTTTAGAACCCTTTCAGATCCGAAATCCCATCGCAATCGGTGCTTGCCACAAGCTTCCCTTTGTATTTTCTTTATACAAAGAAAATACACAAAATACATTGAAAACGCTATGGGCGCGGACTTGAAAAAAAATGAAATGGGGTGTTGTGCATATATCGGGTCCGGCCCGTCGGCCTGCACCATAACTTATGTTAAAGCCCCACCCCTTTGAAAGTACCGATGCGATATCGACGATCGCCGCAGACCCAAAATAATATAAAGTTCAGCGTTGTATGGCCGTCGGGTCCGACAAATCGGCGATTGCTCATCGGCGAAGTCTCATGTTGCTGCCACTGCCCGCCTCCTCCGATTGCGATATGCCGACGCGATCTGGACCGCTGATCGGCCAGATCCAATGGCTGAGATTAAAGTGGAGCCTTAGGCGTGTGATTTTGATTTTTACATGGTTTTTTGGGTATTTCCGCCTCCCGATAGTGTATTTCTGCCCTCCAAAGGGCTTTCCCCTTGTAATTTTTTCGATCGGTGGAAGACTTTTAGCCATGATTTGAGAATTTGAATAGCATCAATGGATCCTTTGGCATGATTATGACTGTGTTTGCAGCCTTTAAGAGTGTTTGAATCCATTTTTTATTCTTTTGTTCAGCAAAGCTAACAAACCCATACAAGGAATTTTTCCAACTTGCAAACCATCCATTTATTTCCATTTACTACAATACCTTCTAAACGTTTCATGTAAATTTCTTCCTTAATATCCCGCATGTGGGAATGATAAGTTCACATCTATCTCTATATTTCGAGATCAAAAGTAGTAACATATAACAAAATAGACCTAATAAAAGTTAATTTAGAAATAAGAGAAAAAATTTCAAGCGAAATCAATTCGCTCTACATGGGAATATCCATTTTCTACTAAGCATGCTTTGCACATCTCTATTTCAGCTTCTCTACTGAACTTCGTAAAAACCAATTTGTTTTTAAGATATTTTCTTCTGGATGGAAAATAATTTATATCTAAGACATCATTATTATCCAGGGTATTCATTTCTTCAGCCATGACCTTCTTCCATAATTTACTATTCTCTAAATCTACTACATCCTTAACATATTTAAGATAATCATTAGTAATAAATAAAATAAAATTAGAACAAAAATTAGATGAAGTATATATTTCTATTTTCCTTCTTTCCCAAATCAATTACCTCAAGTATGAGGATTTTATTCTTCTAATTCATGTTCTTATTTTGAGTCAAATTCTTCTTTCTCTTTTGTCATCTATAGGAATCAATATTTTGTATGGGTTCTTACTTGCATAACACAAGGATGATTTCAACCACTTTGACTATAACCTCTAGGTGAGCCCATATGTTCCCCCACACACGACACACATAGTACATTAGGGTATTTGAAAGTGAACCTAAAATTTTCACTATATCTTCATAATACGATGATTTCTAATCAAATTACACCCCTGAGGGATTTTGAAATGGAGGAAATTGAGGTGGGCCTTGATCTACTTATGTGTGCACTAATCATGAAACTATTTATAATATAGCTTCTCTGGGTGCAAGCACAAGTTTAACCATTACCTCAAGGTTCCCCCATGGCTTTAGGGTTAGGCCCTTACAATAATTCAACCTTACCCAAAGGTAAAAAAAATCCTTTCTTTCCACCATTGGATCCAACCCCTTCATGCATGTTGAGTCATATTATTCATCCTTCAACTCAAACTCTATTTTCATTTTGTCATTTTCCCTTGTTAGGACTTTCTATTTGGGAACCTATTTAACTTACTTAAAACAATTACTTTTCTGCAAATAATATTATTAAACACTAGCTTCCAATGTTTATAACGTGTGATACCATATTTATAATAAGTAAAGTTCACATTTTTAAGCTACATTATACAAGTTACTCTAATTATACTTTGGATGACATATAGAAACATCACAACCAAAAGATCTGAGAAGTTTAAGATGTTTTTTTCTAGCATTCCATGCCTCATGCATAATTTTCTTAACCAACATCGACGAAGGTGATTAATTTACTAGGTTATATGTAGTATCAAGCGCCTCTTCCCATAGTTCCAATTTTAACCCAACACCACTGATCATCATCCTTTCCTTTTCCACCATTGTCCTATTCATCCTTTTTGCAAATCCATTTTTTTTTGGTATACATGGAGTAATATTTTTTCTTGTTGTTTAATAGTTATGATAGAATTCATTAAATTCATTCCCGTATAGATTTACGCCATTCATTCCCATCTGAAATATGAAATCATCAACCTACACGAAAGGGAAAAAATAAAAGAAGCTCATAAATTAGAGCAAATTAGATCACTTATAGATAAAATGAAAACTGATCTCACCTTCCTAAAATGTTGCAAATATTCTTCTATCATTCCTACCTTTTCCAGAATCAATCATTCTCTCAAAACTCATAAAAATAAACATATTTTCACTAGAGTGAGCATGGCACTTCTATGTTTTGAAATCAAATGAACCAGAATCATACTTGGTTTGTTGTCTTGGAAAGAATTTAATTTACACAAATAATTGGCCAACCAAATTGATCCTATATTAAGGTCTCAAATTTATGTCGCCATGCCTCTAAGGGATCTCAGAATTGAAGAATTAATTTGCAAAAAAAAAGCTCAAAAATTTGCAAAACTTTTTCACCATAATGAATTCTCTCCTCTCCCTTCAAACTCTGTAACCACATCCACTAACTATGATACTTGATCAAAACCCAGAATCAATTTCTCTCAAAAAGAAATTCATAAACTCAATTATCAACCAACATTCAATCTCTAATAATTGAATTGATCTTCTTGTAACATCTTCATAAAATAATTCTCCTAAACTAAGTACAAAAGCTTCAAACAACGATCTCTTTAATTAATATTATTTCCTATATTATTTAAGACACATCGTACATAATTGAGAATAATAACACATATATTAATTATTTTTTAATAAACATCATAATTAATTATCACTTAAAAAAACATAATTAATATATAATTCTTATTAATACTAATACATAAAAATATTTATATAACCCCTAATAATTTTATTAATAATATTACATATATAGACCATATTACATAACGCACACTATAATATATTAATAAAACATTTCCCTTTTTTACTTTGAGGGTTTTATTGTCGGCCATTTTCCAACCTAAATTTTCCTATTTATTATAACCCATGGTTTTATCAGTTTCCCATATTTATTTGTATCCTAAAGATGAACCACAGTTGTGGGTTCAAAATGTCAATAATTAAACTATCATAAATGTGATGGATCCAAAAATCTGTTTGAAACAAGATAACAGTTGTAGAAATATGAAATCTGAAACCATTCTCCATCCTTAACAAATTTATTTTCTTCTCTACCTAATGTTATAAACGAGACATAAATTCTTTAAACTTACCAAACAAATGAGATTTTCTTTGGAGGATATAAGCCCATGTGTTCCTCAACAAAGAGTACATATATTTACCTAATGATAGAAAATGTGCAACTCGAAACACATCATTGTGTAGCAACTCCGAAATTCCCTTTTCTTTGGTAGCACTAGATAAGAACCTTACTCGATTATGTACACCATAAATTCATTGTTCATAGAAATTGAAATATACTGTGCAATGAATACCTTTATGATGTAATGCTAAAAGGCACTCCACTCTAATATATCCTAGTATTTAATTCCATATCATTATCGTTTCTCTAGATATTAGGAGTTTTGTATTCTTAAATTCCATCCCCAATAACAATAAGAATATTAAACTCGTGCTTCCTAATATCAATGCACATTTCCATTCTAAACACCCATGATTAACACCATTATATGTCAAACCATTTTGTGGGTTTCTCTTTCAACCATAGTATGTACCACACTATGATATGAAACACACAAAGAAATAGATAAAAAAAATACACTTATAATCATAAAACAACTGACTTACCATGGACAGTATATCTGTTCCCATTGTCTGTGAGAAATCCATATTGAAAGCTTATTTAATATGGTGAAATTATTCGTAATAAATCTGTGATGCTCTAGAAAATTTCGTTGATTGTCCTTACTCTGTTGAAAACATTGAGAAAAAATTGTTGCAGTCGTGAAAAAAAAAGACGCATAAGTCTTTATAGTCTGGATATAGCATAGATGATTTAGTTCCTAATGTTTCAAGGTCATAGAATTTAAAACTAGACCTCTTGGTCAAGTCGATCATTTTTGCAGTAACGAATGACAGAATCAATGTGAGATATTGATGCCACACACTGGTTTCGATGGTGGTTGTAGCAGACACAAAGAGACACGTATAAGGAAACGAATTTTAATTTATAGTTGTAACTATTTATCAATGAAAGGAAACAAAATGTGGGATGAACCACATGTATGAGATTACGTGGGTTTGATAAAATTGATTTAATTGTGAATTTTGACCGAAAAGTTTTTTTTTCGCCTTTCCAGTTTTTTTTTCCTTCAAAAGTTTTATTGAGTAAAATCATCTTGGTCAAAAGTTTAGCATGCCAAAAAACTAGCCCTTGATGAGGCAAAAATACACTTCTGAATAACTATGATATTATGGTAGAAGAAAATTGTAAAATTGTAAGTAAAGCTAAAATTGTGGGGATGATAACTTATGTTTAAGTTATCATAAAATATATAAAGCACTAGAGAAGATCAGTGTAAACCGTTGGTTACCATGTAATTGTCATTAACCTACTCGTTGATGAGACCTATTTGTCAGAGACTACTCAAACTTGAGAACTGTAAGCAATAATACAAAATCTTGAACTCACTACTCTACATATTTTTAATGCAATTTGATTCAAAGTCATGCGTCATACTGGACCAACCTCATGTAAAGGGTCAATTTCAATTATAGTCCAATTTGATATGGTTATGATTAACCATTCTCTTACCATGCTTGAATTTTTTCTGCTAAACATTTTTATGTTAAGAATTGGCACTTGTGCTAATGACCCTTCCCTGCACACATTGTTATGAATTATTTATCCAAGACTTGTGTTTCATGAGATGGGTATATGCAGTGCCATGTGGTGGCAGCAGAGGAATGTGAAGAACAAACAAACAACTCACATATTTATCAATATCAATAAGTTATTTTTATTGTGTCTCCTCATAGAAGAGAAGTTTAATTTTTTTTATCTATTATTATATAAGCTATCAAAAACTAAGCCTTGAAAAGTGATGCTTACAAATATGAATAGCAGTGTAGATAAATAATAGATAGCCATGGGAAATCATGGTCATCAGATTAATGGAATGTTTAAGATCAATAACAAGTAATGCCTATAGGGGGAAGATATGGTTACTTGAGAGATACACTAACATATGTTGCCTTCATGAGTGAAAGAATCACAATTCTCATAAAACTAGACTATGATAAAACCAGAAAGGAAATTTACCATGCATATTAGAGAATATGTTGTAATCTATTCCGGTAAAATATTAAACTATGGTCATCATGTTACAAAGACAAATTATGAATGGTATAATTTTTATGAAAGGACATGGCTAAATAAAACTCCCACCTAATACTTGAAAGGATGATTATATAAGGAAGGAAATATTAAACCTTAGTAAGGTAACTGGTTCATAAGTAAAATTCCAAAGGGACATTATATACCTAATCAGAGGTTGCGGGTTAAATAAGTGGGTTCCACCCTAAGTATTATACCATGGTAAAGGTTACCATGGAATAGTGTTATGATTGTGAGGACATGTTAGAGTATAAGACTATGTAATTGTACAAATTGTCTTTCAATCTAATCCTTTGATTAATGCATCTATATATAATGGATTTTGGAATGTGATTTGTTCTTTGGTTGAAAGAAAGTGTGATGAAGGGGAACATAACTTTTACAGGTTATTATATACCATGACATATGAATCTTTCATTGGATATGAATAGATGGACCTATAAGTGTTCTTCGGTAAAAAATATAAAAACCATGGTAATTGATAAGAAGCACAAATTGTATGTTATGGACAACTGGGTCAATTAAATGGTATCAAACAATCTATTTAAATAGACTGATATCATACCTATTGAAATGCATATATTGTACCAAGCAATTTTGGGAGGTTTGCTTGTTAGATTGCATTGATAATGTATATGGGTTGAATAGAACAACATAAGAAATGTTACATAAACCATGCAAGAATTCATAAAATTGGTTAAGGGTGATCTAATGTTAAAGAGGAGGTGTTGACATGTAAATACATTGAGATCATAAGTACCTACAAACTAAAAGGGTGTAGTATTGGCAGTAGTAAAAATTTCATTTATAACTAATGAAGGGGATATGAGATTATATCTACACTAAATTATGCTTAGCCAACAAGATGTTGAGGCAGGAAAAGGGGAATAGTAAATCACACGAGATGAATGATTTATGTATGGAGTATTGATCTAATGATCATTAAACTTCGAAAATCTTTGAGTTAGTGGTCTGCTTTTGATGTAATTCATTGTTGTTAAAACTTGATACAAGTGACAAATTTAATCCCAAAACTAAAAGTTATGGGTATGATTGAGTTATAGTGTGCATGATGACTATTGTATAAATGGAACAGATCCATGAAGGTCCTTAGTAAGAAACTGAACACAATTTGTTCTACTTACAAAAAATAAATGAATAAATGTTTTAGCATAATGCTAACATGGTTGAAACATGTGGATAAGTGTATGTCATGCAGGTGATGTTATGGATATGCAGTGGTACAAATTGTACTATGTGCAAATAGTACATATGGTCCCAGTATGGAAATATGTATGGCATGATTAAAACATGATATGTATAACTATGTGTGTAATACACCTTGTGTGCAGATATGCATGAAGACACTAGGTGGGTGTCTGGCAGGGTAACCGACTTGGAGGTTGCATAGAAGAAGGAAATTAAGAAGTGACAATGGTTTATTTCTAGTTTGGATTATATATGGTTATTATGGTTATATGTGAGCTAACCGGTTATGATGCATATTGATGTAGCAAATATGCTAACTCACTTGTTGTATGCAGAGAAACTATAGGAAGCAAGTGTTCGACAAGAACACAAATTCTTGGAAGAATGCAAGGGGAGAACACGCATTATTCCAATAAGATGAATGACAAGAAATATAATCCATATCTACTTTAGTAGTATTATGTATCAAATTATGATATTGATTATGGTAAACCTAGTTGAATTTCTGCATCTAAAATTTCTTACAAATTATTTGAAAATAGTGTTACGGGTAGCTATGGAAGGAGATGTGTCGGGATCACTCCTTGTAAACTGATATATATATCGGTAGATTTGCATCAGATGGCAAGACCACAAAAGTTGTGGATTCAGAGATAACTACCTGTGAACTAGGATGCAGTAATACACCGAGGATGGTGTAAAGTTTAGGGGGGGAGTATGTAACACCCCTCCCTTGTGTGTTAGACTATTGTAACCTAAGCTGAGAAAATATAGGTGTGATATGTAATATGGAAAAAAAATATATTATTAAATAAATTAATAAATAAATCACTTGGAAAAGCAAGACACCAAGAGATGAGATTCTTGCCAAATCCCATTGAGGAATGGGATAGGATAAATCTTTCATGATAAAGCTTCTAGATGTGATTCTAGATAAGCTTGGATGGATTGGAGATAAATATCCATTGGATGGATTGGAGATAAATATCCATAAAGAAAAACATAAAAGCTTTGCGGGAGATAAAGGAAAGCTTTTATGAGGAAAAGCCTCGCGGGAGATAAAGGTGAGCTTTTCTGAAAAATACCTAGGCAAATGGATAAAAATCCATAAAACTGGGATGCTGCTAATGGAAACTATATCATGAAAGAGGGTATTAAATACCCATTGCATAGATCAATTGGAGGCAGTTGATCCATGGCAAGAACCTCGACTCGGGGGGAATTAGAGGTGATTCATGGTTGGGTGGTGGTGCTCAACTCTCCAAGTGATGTTCTTCTTCTTTCCTAATTGGATACTCTTGCATGCGATGTATTGTATGTGGTTTCTTACCTTTATGTTATTTCTTACTGCTGAAGTTGTTGAATCAAGTGGTGGAATTGTGGTAATTAGTTGTTAATGCTTTTGTCAAAGAGCTAGATTACTCATGTTCGAATGAATTGTATGTGGCATTTATACATGAGTATATTCACTTGTATCAATGGTTTTCATAGGATGATTTTAGATGGCTGCATGCGAAGATTAAGGCTTGATGTGCATAAGATATATGTCAGTGTTTGTTTGATTATATTATAGGAATTGGACAATAATAACTGAAATGTAGTCATGATATTGTTTTTATTAATTCTCCTATGAAATCATCTGTATGAGATTGTCATTGGCATGAGATATTAATGCATGCAGAAAAGTTAGGGAATAAATCTTCTAATTTTATAGTCAACAGTTTAGGATATCCATACCATGCATGCACCCAACGAGGCTAATCTAGCTAGTTATGCAAGTGGAACAATTATGGTGCAGTGCTTTTAATATTGTCATTAATTCAAAGTTTTATATGCTATGCATAATACAAGAATTGAATCCAATGAAGTTGGTTTAATTGCTCTTTCATGATGCATAAAATTTATATGTCCTTAACCTTTTTTAATAAGCATGTAGGATGGTAATAATAATCCCTAACTATGATAGCCATAGTAGACCTAGACCAATGTCCATTAATTCTTGTAAAGGATTATCAAAGAGTTTTGATGGCTGCATGTCATGATTCATTCCCTTCTCCAAGTTAAGGTTTAAGCCTAAGAGCTGATCTAAAGAATATTTAATATGGTGCCTATGATAGGGTTCAATAGTTAATATTAGGAGTATAATTTCCAAGATAATCACCATGCATGTAATGTTTGGGTAACTACACTTGAGATGACCATTGAAACTTAACTGTAAAGGAAGGAAATTTTAAACTTATGGCGCTTAGGGGCTACTTTTCCGGGTAGGCTCAGGAGGTTCATTACAAATGGTATTAGAGCTTCAAGTTCAAACTTTTTCAACCTCTGGGCCAACCCAACTCTGCGGGATATGACAAAGTAGGAGAATAATAATAAAAAAACACCCAAAATTTAAAAAGGGTAAAGTTAAATTTTGGAACGTAGAACATGTGAATATTATATTGATTTCTGGGAGGTTACGATTCCTTGATGTGGAATCCCAATATTAAACTGGTTTATTGAAGTAACATTTATATGTTACTCCACTATATATAACATTTCCAAGCAGTTAAAAGTGATGAGGGGTTTCTATGCATTTCAGGAAAAATGTGGTCCTCAGTAAATATGAGTTTTAATTAATTAATTAAGAACTAAATAAATTCACCCTTCATCCTATCTAAGTTACACACTGTCACGAATCAGATCGTAAGTGCATTAAGGGTAAAGTTACAAAACGTGTTTATTTGAGCTGCTTGTTATTTTATGATATCATTAAGATTAATGGGGGTTTTTAGGTATACAATTCCTATAGAATAAGGGTTAAGTTATGGCATTAATAAAAACTGAGTTTTGTGTAGTGTGCATGCTGGGATATGGGGTGACAAAAGAATTCTAATGCTAGCATATCCGTTAATTAGCCTATGATGTGTCGATGAAGAAAATGGGTGCTCAACGGGTTCTAATAACAACATATGTGAATCACATATCACCTTGGAATATTAAAATTTTTAATGCAAGAATTGATTAATGAATTCAATTAACAAATGAAGGAATACATTGTACAAGGATAACGATGTTATAATTTAGAATTAGACAATATGGTTGTTCGATGCCCCTATAAAATTTTATTGCATATCTTGAGCCTAACATCAAAGGGGGATTAAAATATTGGCCAAAGATAATATAGCTACATGAATGCACCCTCAGTGCACTAAGTTTGACTATATTCTCATAACATTCAAACCGAGCCTCGCATAGTTGAGTGACACTCTTAAAAAAAATTGTTTCATGTCGCTGGGCTCTCATGATACTATTCATTTCATTAACCTAGGGAATTACGAAACATGACAGTGGATTCGATAAGCAATCTAGCCGCGCATAAGCGTGAGCATTTTTCTTTGTCATTGATGATAGAGAAAGGTAAAAAAATTCATAGGGAGATTTGCTATTGGAATTGTAAACCAGGAGATGGATAAGTTCAATCGCATGTATGTGGGATTTCCCAAACTAAGCTACTCACTTGCATTCCATTGATGATGGTTACCCACTATCTCCCCAAAAGGCAAGAATGCAAGAGGTTCATTACCCATCTAGATTTTGGATAGGTTTGTCCAGATCCACACTTTGCGAAACATCCAAGAGAACCTCAACCTCATCCAATGATTCGGAGAATTTCGATCCAAAAACCCAAAATTTTGGGTTATGGATATAGGGACTTTATTCACTGGTAAGCTGGTAAAAGCAGTAACGTGTCAATATGTGGAAGATATGGATAGAATGAGGATTTAGATTAATAGGATAAGCCTTACCAATTGTGGAGGGGGTGGTTTCTATTCCAATTTTTTTATGAGGATCTGATGACAAAAGCCACATATTTTTGAGTCATGTCAGTAATGGAATTAATAAAAGATTTATGATTCTTGATATCAACTCCTCCCTTGTGACCTGGTGCCCAAGGCATTGGTAATTGTCCAAGGTATGCTTCTTTTTTATCCTCATCCGTTGTAGAGAAAGCAACAATTTCTTTTATAATTAGAAGTTTCCACATATAGAACGCACGTTGGGTAGGGTGTTTCTAGGTCCATGTTTTATGGGTAAAGCAACAGTGCATGCCCAATCAAAGGAGGAAGGAAATATTGGCTAATGTTTCCCTTCTGAATACTGCCTTTCGTGTCTTATTTATCACAAAGTTGAGCTATGTGAGTTATCCAAAGGAAACGATAAGGTTTACGTGAGGGATCACAAAAGAACTGTAGCATTGTTTCCTTGATTGACTGGAAGAACCAATCTATTGGGGTGAAGGAGATAGGTTGAGATGATGATTATCCTCATCATTGCTCTTATTCAGAATAAGTTATCCATAAAACGTTATCTTACCCCTACGATAACCATGATCATGAAGGGACAAGATAAAAAAGAAAGGACAATGATTATCCCCACCGTGTGCCTTATCCTCTAATGCGTAGAGGCTACGCATGATTAAATAAACCAACTTGATTCTGAATGAATTTCCATACTCTATAGTTGTGAAAGCCGAGCTTATTTTTTGTATGAGTTAGGATTGTTGTAGGAGCTAAGATGCTATAAGAAGGAGGTTGCTTACCCTCTACCAAAAGTGTAAAAGAAGAAGGATCGTGCCATCAGTTCTAGGGAGTCGAAGATGGCTTGAGTATTCTTTCCTTTTATTAATTTTATTTGAAGCAGAATCGGATTGAGATAAAAATATATATATTTGTTTTTGCTAACTGTATTACGCATTGAATAATTTGTTTGACACCAGATAAAGATTAGACATTGCTCATGAATCATAAAATGAGTCCACCATTGGAACCTCACAGTTGTACGAATTAGTTTGCAGCAATGAATGTGTGTGACAAGGGAATCGATGAGTTGATATCGATGTCCCAAGATTCATTTTTTATATTGGCTATGATAGATACATAGATACTTCTGATGTTTTATTAGAAACTGAATCAGATTGATTATGGGTTATGCAGGACAAGGTCCACATCGATCGATCCAACCATTCATGGTGTGAAAGATATATATATATATGTGTGTGTGTGTGTGTGTGTGTGTGTTTGTGGGAGTGGGGTGGGGGGGGTTGCCATGGTTGGTGTTGTAAATTTTGACGAGTTTTGCACACATTCTACCCTTCTGTTCCATGCCTTGGCGTTTGTTGCATCTGATTGTGTTAGGCCCCTATACTACTAGTGTAACCCCTTATTGTTATTAGTACAACCCACTTATTATATTTATGTACCCATGTAGTGCCCATATTGTTACTATTATTCCACATAGAAGCCCACTATTTTTACTATTGCGCCCTTACATTATTATTGTTATGTCGGCTCTGATTATGTTATGACCCCTTAGACTCCTATATATAGAAAGGAGGTCTTTTCATTTGTATCATCCAAGAATTGCTCACTTATGTAATGTAAAGGAGGTTGCCCCCTCGAAGAGGCTGAATTCTAAGGCATGCATCTCTCTTTTCTATCTTTTTGTGAGCTGGTTTCATAACAGATTGACTTGCATGGATTGCTTGACTGATTACTTGGACTTTTGACAAGGTTAAGGATCTTAATCATCATCGATGTATGCAGGTTGTGGGAACTCCATAACTCTTCCCTCCTGAGTTCCTATGTACAGTTGTGTCTGATGTTGAAAGAGTTGACCGTGATGGTGAACCACCATGCAGGAAATAGTAAAATTTATGTTTTAACATTTGAAACTATATAGCTTAGGACTATATATGCTACGTAATTACCTTAGGAAGTGATTTTATTTTGTATCTATTGAGGTTTATGGTAAATGATGTATATGGAAGTACCCCTTTTATTACATTTTAGGATTTGGTTAATGATCTTATTAATGTTTCTAAGTTGTCACCAAATAACTGACATGTTGAACCTCATCATGCAAAGACCCACAAATTTCTATTATTTCCAGGTTGTAATGTATATGCATGATAATGTTGACAAGTTATTCTTGGTATGGTTTATCACCGAAGGTTGTTTTTTAACCTTACCCAAAGCTCTCGGCTTCAGTTGAGTTATGTACAGTGGAGATAGAACAGTCTGGTATAAAATTTGGATCCCTGAGTCCTCAAGGACAGTATATTTGTTCCCCTTGTCTGTGAGGAATCCATATTGAAAGCTTATTTAATATGGTGAAAGTTTTCGTAATAAATTTTCGATGCTCTACAAAATTTCTTTCATTGTCCTTATCCCGTTGAAAACATTGAGAAAAATTTACTGCAGT
This sequence comes from Pinus tabuliformis, assembly GCA_031772625.1. Lineage (NCBI taxonomy): Eukaryota > Viridiplantae > Streptophyta > Pinopsida > Pinales > Pinaceae > Pinus > Pinus tabuliformis. The sequence goes on from CM062817.1 coordinate 724,502,344, forward strand.
CGTGAAAAAAAAGACGCATAAGTCTTTATAGTCTGGATATAGTAGAGATGATTTAGTTCCTGGTGTTGCAAGGACATAGAATTTAAAACTAGACCTCTCGGTCAGGTCGATCATTTTTGCAGTAACAAATGACAGAATCAATGTGAGATATCGATTCCACAAACTTCGCTTTCGATGGTAGTCGTAGTACATATGAAGCAACACATATAAGGAAACACATTTTAATTTATAGTTGTAACTATTTATCAATGAAAGGAAAAAAAATGTGGGATGAACTGCATGTAAGAGATTACGTGGGTTTGATAAAATTGATTTAATTGTTAATTTTTCCTGAAGAGTTTTTTCTTTAGCCTTTCTAAGTTTATTTTTTTTCCCGAAATTTTGTATTGACTAAAATCATCTTGGTCAAAATTTTAGTATTCCAAAAGACTAGCCCTTGATGATTCGGAAATACACTTCTAAATAACTGTGATATTATGGTGGAAGAAAATTGTAAAATTGAAAGTACAGCTAAAATTGTGGGGAATATAACTTATGTTTAAGTTATCATAAAATATATAAAACACCAGAGAAGATCGGCATAAACCACTGGTTACCAAGAAATTGTCATTAGCATACTTGTTAATGAGACCTATTGGTCAAATACTACTCAAACTTGATAACTGTAAGAAGTAATGCAAAATCATGAACTCACTGCTCTACATATTTTTAATGCAATTTTATTCAAAGTCATGCAGCATACTAGACCGACCCCATGTAAAGGGTCAATTTCAATTATAGTCCAATTTGATATGGTTATGATGAATCGTTCTCTTACCATGCTTGAATTTTTTCTAGTAAACATTCTTATGTTAAGAATTGGCACTTGTGCTAACGACCCTTCGAGTGGTCGAGGTGCAGGCGTTAAGGACAATTATTCAAAACCCGAAACAATCTCTTGTAATTCAAGCTGAACCCCTTCTTCAATTTCCTGTGGAGTATCACTCATCTATCTCTAAAGTTATCTATTCCGCTAACCTAGAAGAACCGCTTAAAATTTCCCCAATAGCATGAGCCTTATAAATCTTTTAAAACATCGCAAAATCACAATCGCAAGACTATTAGACAAGGTTTACTTACTTATGTCTAAAGTGATGTGAGATTGATCGAACGGTTGACAACCTTAGTGATCCAATGGTCACCGTGTCGTCGCTTGAAAATTTGCACGACCTTTAACTGGCCTCACAGAACTGATGAGGTTTATAAACACTCGGCCTATAGAAGTTCGGGTCTGACTTTTCCCATGTTCTTAATTCATTAGGATTGATCTGATGGGGTTAATCGACTGTAATATAGTCGATGTTGGGTCTGTTTCATGAGTTAACGTCTGCACATTTCTTTATCCCGATATCCATCGGATAACAATGGCCACTAGATCCTCTGGCTTGCAGGACTTCTAATTAAACCACGAGTTAACACCAGGCTAACTCCCGTTGTTGACTGATCATAAAGCATTGAAATTAAGATCAACAGCTAAGGATGAGTGCGACCCTTCAAGCCCGATCAAGGAACTTGTATACCCTCAAACCCCGCAATTGCTAATACACATGAAAAGAAACCCCGCAGTTGCTAATACATGTGAAAGAGATTAAACTCGATCACACAATACTCGAAACTTTTATAGTTAAACAAGAAATTTAACAAAACACGATGATATTACGGAGGGATGTAGCACCTCTAGGATTGACCAAATCTACACAGAAAGACACAGTGAGATATTTTCTGCAACTAAATCTTATATATGGAAAAACAAGCTGAATCAGTCAAAATCCTCTTATTATGATCCAAAACTTACATAATTTCTGTTTCAATTAACAACCAGATCCTAAATCAAAGGATCGAACTAACTAATCCTATCTAATTTGCATGATATTCTCCGTGAGAATCTCCACTACATCTAACTTCTTGAATTTATTACATGATAATCTAAATGCTATCTAGAAAGCTTTGTAAATTGACAACTAAAGGACCACAATCCTTTGCTTGTAACTTTTTTTGGATTTTGGAATAATACGAAGCCTTTTGTCTTTAAGCCTCATGCTCCTACATCAGACTCCTGAGGAAAAAATTCTTCATGGGCTCCTATCCATGAGCTCTTCTACAGAACTGCCCAATTTCTGTAGTGTAGCATCTGTTACCCAGGTAGCTTTAGCAATTGGTTGATCTTTCCACTTGACCAAATACTGAAAATACTCCTGTCCCCTTGTCTTCTTCAATAATTTCTTGTCCAAAATCTTCTCTGTCTGCAATTCCTTTGCTGTAGGTAACTATTTTACCCAATCAATTTCTTGTTTCTCTTGGTCTTCGACCATGTTATTTTCATTTTCACCTTCATACTTGTACAAATCAGCAACATTGAAAATTCAAGATATTGCAATATTAGAGGGTAATTCAATTTCATATGCATTTGCAGAAAAATTTCTCAATACTCTGCATGGTCCAATTTTCTTGAACTCAACTTGTTATACTCTCTTTTTGGAAATATTTCCTTCCTCAGTTGTGCTAAAACCAAATCTCCAACTTCAAAGTTAACTTCTCTCCTTCTCAAGTCTGCTCTGCTCTTGTACTTTATGTTGTTGTCTAGTAACTGTTGTTTTACCTCTTCATGTATTGTTTGCATCTCCAAAGCAAAATCTTCCCCTTCAACACTTCTCATCTTAGCTTTTCCTAGATTTCTTAATTCAGACACTCCCCTTGGGTGCATTCCATAAACTATATGGAATGGACTCTGCCCTGTACTCCTGTTAGGAGAGTCATTATATGCATATTTAGCATGTGCTAATACTTGATCCCATTGTTTTGGATGTTCACCTGTAAGACTTCTCAGAAGATTACCCAAGCTTCTGTTTACAACTTTAGTCTATCCATCGATCTGAGGATGATAAGTAGAACGAAAACTCAACTTAGTTCCAAGCTTCTTCCACAATGTCGTCCAAAAATGTCCAACAAATTTGGAGTCTCCGTCTGAAACAATACTCTTAGGTAACCCATGCAATCTTACAATCTCGTTAAAAAATAGATTAGCAATGTGAGTAGCATCACTAGTTTTATAAAATGGAATAAAATGTCCCATTTTTGAAAATCTGTCAACTAAAACATAAATTGAATCATTTCCTCTTTGAGTCTTTGGTAAGCCCAAAACAAAATCCATGCTTACCATATCTCAAGGTCTATCTGGAATAGGTAATGGAACATACAACCCTGTGGTTTAGCTTCTTCCTTTTGCATACTGACAAACTTTACAATTTTTCACATACTTTTCCGCTTCAGTCCTCATCTTCGGCCATAAATAAAACCTGTTCAACTGCTCATAAGTCTTATCTGCACCAAAATGTCTTGCAACTCCACCACTATGTTTCTCCTTGATTAAATTTTCTCTCATAGAACAATTTGGTATGCACAACTGATTTCTTCTAAACAACAACCCATCTTGCAAGGAATAATCAAGCCACTTACTTCTGTCTACCAAAATAGGATTTTTACAAGCTTCAAATGTCTCTTTAAAATCTAAGTCTTTTTCATACAATTCCTTAAGAAAATCAAAACCCAACACTTGAATTTGATTTTCTTGAAGTAGTATATTTCTTCTGCTTAAGGCATCTTCTACTTTATTTCATTGGCCATTTATATGTTTCAAGACAAAATTAAAACCTTGAAGATACTCTACCCATTTGGCATGTTTCTAATTAAGCTTTGGTTGTTGCATAATGTACTGCAATGCATGGTTGTCTGAATAAAGTATAAACTCTTTAGACATCAGGTAATGTTTCCACTTCTTCAATGACTCCACAACTGCATAAAACTCCTTATCATAAGAAGAACACTTCTTCTTTGATTCATTCATTTTCTCACTGAAATAAGCTACAGGTCTATCCTCCTGACTTAAAACTCCTCCAATGGCTTCTCCACTAGCATCACATTTCACTTGGAAAGGTTTATTAAAATCAGGAAAAATCAAAATAGGTTTTTTAATGATCTTTATTTTCAACAGTTGAAAATTCCTTTCTGCTTCAGTAGTCCATTCAAATGGTTGTCTATCTTTCTTTATAGTGTCGATGATAGAAGCATTGATCTTACTGAAATTCCTTATGAATTTTCTATAAAAACTAGCAAGACCATGAAAACTCCTTACCTCAAAAACACTTTTTGGTGAAGGCCACTCTGTAATTGCCTTGATCTTCTCTGGATCCATCTTTAATCCATCAGAAGAAACAACAAAACCCAAATACACCAATTATTCCTTCATGAATGAACACTTCTTTAATTTTATCAGTAACTCCTCTCGCTGCAACCTTTATAAGACATAATTTAGATGTCTCATGTGTTCCTCCTTAGACCTGCTGTAAACTAATATATCATCCAGATATACTATTACAAATTTACCAATAAATTCCTTCAAAACTTCATTCATAAGCCTCATGAATGCACTAGGTGCATTACAACCCAAAAGGAATTACCATCCATTCATAGAATCCTTCATTTGTTTTAAAAGAAGTTTTCCATTCATCCCCTTCTTTAATCCTTATTTGATGATACCCACTCTTTAAATCTAGCTTTGTAAAATATCTTGCTCTACTCAAACAATCCATAAAATATTCAATTCTAGGTAAAGGAAATCTATACTTGATGGTTATTTTATTGATTACTCTTGAATCAGTGCACATTCTCGAGCCTCCATCTTTCTTTGGGCTCAACAATGTTGGCACTACACAAGGACTCAAACTCTCTCTAATCAGTGCTTTATCTAACGGTTCCTAAACCTGTTTCCTGACTTCTTCATTCTCTGTGGGAGTCATCCTGTAAGCTACTTTATTTGGTAGATTTTCTCTTGGAATCAAATCTATATGATGACTAATTTTTCTAGTGGGTGGTAACTCATTAGGCAAATCATCTACAATGATATCACAATAACTGTCCAGCATCTCTTGAATCTCAATTGGTAAATCAGAAAATTTTGTGGAAGTAATTATTACCTTGGGTTTACAAACCAACACAAAACTTACCACATCTTCCTCCATCTACTGTAAGTACTCCTTTCCACCTAGAAAAAGGGTCTTTGCTTCAGGTTTCTTTGATGTATCTTCTTCTTCTATTGGCAGCAATGTATGATTGACACTAGCTTTGCTAAATTTGTAGGTGTTCTTCTTTCCATCATGCATAGTTCCTCTGTCATATTGCCATGGTCTACCCAACAATATATGGCACACATCCATAGGCATCACATCACATAAAATTTTATCTTTATACTTGCCGAATTGCAAGTCCGCTTCACATTGTTCATTTACTAACAACTGATGTCCCTTTTGCAACCATGATACCTTGTAAGGTGTTGGATGTTTCTTTGTCTTCAATTTCAACTTCTCCACCACTTCTGTAGATACCAAATTATCAGTACTACCACTATCAATTATCATCTGATAGCATTTTCCCTGAACCTACCACACAGTCTTGAAAAAAGTCTTCCTTTGTGTTGGTTCAACAACTTCCTTTTCTAGCTTTAGCAATACTTTATTAACTACCAAAGATTCTCCTCTCTCTGGTACATTTTCTTCTTCTGTCATTGTTGCTGCTTCCTCTTCAGTCTATGCAACAACTACATTTCTATGAGGTGTTCCTACATTTTCTGGGATTCATAAGCTCGATGTCCCAGCTTGTTACATCTGTAACATCTAACTTCTCTTCCTTTGCCTCTACCACCTCTTCCTCTGGAAAAACTCCCTCTACCACTTGCATCACCTCTTGTGGGTGTATGCTGACTTGAGCTATTGCTAGCTCCATCTCCAAGCGCTGCAGATCTTCCTCTACCACCTTGTCTTCCCCTTTCTCGAAAAGTACCTCTATTTCTGGCAGATTTCTTCCTCAAGAGTTTTTCTTCGGCTTTTAGTACCATCTGATAAGCCTCTTCCACTTTTTTAGGAGATAATACACTTATCTCATCTTGAATATCCATTCTAAGACCATTCACATATCTGGAAACCTTCTCATCTGTATCTTGGACTTTTCTTGCTATTATACTCACTTTGTAGAATTCCTCTATGTATTCCTTTACTGTCATAGACCTCTGTCTAAGATTCTGCATCTCTCTAAATAATGTTTGGTAATAATCACTTAGCAGAAACTTAGTTTTAAGTTTTTCCACCATTCGGTTCCAATTCTTAATTGGTTGTTTGCCAAGTCTTCTTCTTTCTGCCTGCACTCCATCCCACCAAAGTGTTGCATATCCTTTCAACTTTGTGAAAACAAACTTCACTTTCTTTTCATCTTCTATTTAATCATAATCGAGGAATTTCTCCATGTCATTAATCCATTCTATCAGCTCCTCAGGATTTAATCCTCCTGCATAAATTGAAACCTTAGTTTTGGGTCTATATGTGTATCTCAACATTGACTGAAAGAATCTCATCTCAGGAGTAACTTCTGCAGGTTGCTTCTCTTCTACAACTTCCGCTTTAGGATCACTGACATCTCCAGCATTTGCATCTCTACTTACTTCCATTGCTTCTAATCTAGCTTGCATCTGTTGCATAGCTTCCATCACTTCAACATTGGCAATAGGTCTTCCTCTTCTACCACATCCTCTTCCAACTTTGAAAGCCATAGTGGATTTCTTTCTTTGACCCCTGAGATCTTGTTCAATGTCTTTAAGCTGCTCTAATACCACAAATGGTGGCCGGGGTGTAGGCATTAAGGAAAATCATTCAAAACCCGAAACAATCTCTTCTAATTTAGGCTGAACCCCTTCTTCAATTTCTCATGGAGTATCACTCATCTATCTCTAAATTTATCTATTCCGCTAACCTAGCAAAACCACTTAAAATTTCCCTAACAGCATGAGCCTTATAAATATTTTAAAACATCGCAAAATCGCAATTGCAAGACTATTAGACAAGGTTTACTTACTTATGTCTAAAACAATGTGAGATTGATCAAACAGTCAGAAACCTTAATGATCCAATGGTCACCGTGTCATCGCTCGAAAATCTGCGCAACCTTTAACTGGCCTCACGAAATTGATGAGGTTTATAAACACACGGCCTATAAAAGTTTAGGTCCGGCTTTTCCCGCATGCTTAATTCGTTAGGATGGATCTGATGGGGTTTATAGATTGTAATATAATCGATGTCGGGTCCGGTTCATCAGTTAACGTCCGCTCATTTCTTTAGCCCAATATCCGTCGGATAACGATGGCCACTGGATCCTCTGACTTGCAGGACTTATAATTAAACCACAAGTTAACACCAAGCTAACTCTCGTTGTTGACTGATCATAAAGCATTGAAATTAAGATCAACGACTAAGGATGAGTGCGGCCCTCCAAGCTCGATCAAGGAACCCGTATACCTTCAAACCCCCCAGTTACTAATACACATCAAAATAAACCCTACAGTTGCTAATACACGCAAAAGAGATTAAACTCAATCACACAATACTCGAAACTTTTAGAATTAAAAAGGAAATTTAACAAAACACAGTGATATTATGAAGGGATGCAACACCTCCGGGATTGACCAAATCTACACAGAAAGACACAAATAGATATTTTCTGCAACTAAATCTTATATATGGAAAAACAAGCCGAATCAGTAAAAATCCTCTTATTATGATCCAGAACTTACATAAGTATTATTTCAATTAATAGCTAGATCCTAAATCAAAGTACCGAACTAACTAATCCTATATAATTTGCATGATATTCTCCTCGAGAATCTCCACTACATTTAACTTCTTGAATTTATTACATGATAATCTAAATCCTAGATTCTAGTCTAAATCCTATCTAGAAATCTTTGTAAATTGACAACTAAAGGACCCCACTCCTTTTCTTGTAACTTTTTTTGGATTTTTGGAATCATACGAACCCTTTTTTCTTTAAGCCTCATGCTCCTGCATCACCTTCTCTGCAAAAATTGTTATGAATTAGTTAGCCAAGGCTTGTATTTGATGAGATGGGTGTGTGCACTACCATGTCGTGTCAGCAGAGGAATGTGAAGAATAAAAAAAAAAAATCACATATTTATCAATGTCAATAAGTTATTTTTATTGTTTCTCCTCATATAATAGGAGTTTAATTTGTTATTATCTATTATTATATAAGTTGTCAAAAAGTAAGCCTTCAAAAGTGTTTCTTACAAAAATGAATAGCGGGGTACATAAATAATAGATAACCATGGGAAAGCATGGTCATCAGATTAATACAATGTTTAAGATCGATAACAAGTAGTTCATATAGGAGGAAGATATGATTACTTGAGCAGCACACTTACATATGTTGCTTTCATGTGTGAAAGAATCACAATTCTCATAAAACTAGACTATGATAAAACCCGAAAGGAAATTTACCATGCATATTAGAGAATATGTGGTAATTGGTTCCGGTCAAAGTTTAAACTATGGTAATCATGTTATAAAAAAAATTATGAATGGTATAACTGCTATGAAAGGACATGGGTAAATAAAAATCCCACCTATTACTTGAAAGGATGATTACATAAAGAAGGAAATGTTAAACCTTAGTAAGGTAGCTAGTTCATAAGTAAAAATCCAAAGGAACATTATATACTTCATTAGAGGTTCAAGGTTAAATAAGTGGGTTCCACCCTAAGTATTATATCACGGTAAGGTTCCCATGGAATAGTGTTAGGATTGTGAGAACATGTTATAGTATAAGACTATGTAATTGTACAAATTGTAATTCAATCTAATCCTTTGATTAATGCATCTATATATAATGCATTTTGGAATCTGATTTGTTCTTCAGTTGAAAGAAAGTGTGATAAAGGGGAACCTAATTTAACAGGTTATTATATACCATGACATGCATCTTTCAATGGATATGGATAGTTGGACCTATAAGCGTTCTTGGGTAAACGAATATAAAAACCATGGTAATTAATAAGAAGCACAAATTGTATGTTATGGACCACTTGGTCAATTAAATGGTATCCAACAATCTATTTAAATAGATTGATATCATACCAATTGAAATGTATATGTTGTACCAAGCAATTTTGGGAGGTTCGCTTGTTAGATTTCATTGATAATGTATCTAGGTTGAATAGAACAAAATAAGAAATGTTACATAAACCATGCAGGAATTCATAAAATTGGTTAAGGGTGATTTAATGTTAAAGAGTAGGTGTTAACATGTAAATACCCTAAGATCATAAGTACCTACAAACTAAAAGGGTGTAGTATTGGAAGAAGCAAAACTTTCATTTATAATTGATGAAGGGGATATAAGATTATATCTACACTAAATTATGCATAGCCAACAAGATGTTGAGGCAAGAAAAGGGGAATAGTAAATTCATTCTGGTAGGTTATGATCCCTTGACGTGGAATCCCAATACTAAACCAGTTTATTGAAGTAACATTTATATGTTACTCCACTATATATAACATTTCCAAGCAGTTAAAAGTGATGAGGGGTTTCTATGCATTTCAGGAAAAATGTGGTCCTTAGTAAATATGAGTTTTAACTAATTAATTAAGAACTAAAGAAGTTCACCATTCACCCTATCTAAGTTACACAGTGTCATGAATCAGATTGTAATTGCATTAAGGGTAAAGTTACGAAACGTGTTTATGTGAGCTACTTGTTATTGTATGATATCATTAAGATTAATGGGGGTTTTTAGGTATACAATTCTTATAAAATAAGGGTTAAGTTATGGAATTAATAAAAATTGAGTTGTATGTAGTGTGCATGCTGGGATATGGGGTGACAGAAGAATTATAATGTTGGCATATCCATTTATTAGCATATGATGTGTCGATGAAGAAAATGGGTGCTTGGTGGGTTCTAATAACATCAAATGTGAATCACATATCACGTTGGAATATCAAAATTTTTAATGCGGGAATTGATTAATGAATTCAATTAACAAATGAAGGAATACATTATACAGGGATAAGGATGTTATAATTTAGAATTAGATGTTGTGGTTGTTTGATGCCCCTGTAAAATTTTCCTGCTGCATATGTTGAGCCTGACATCGAAGGCGGATTAGAATGTTGGCCAAAGATAATATAGATACATGAATGTGTGCTCGGTGCACTAAGATTGACTATATTCTCAGAACATGCAAACCGAGCCTTGCGTAGTTGAGTGACACTCTTAAAAGAAATTGTTTTCATGTCACTGGGCTCTCACGATACTATTCCTTTCATTAACCTAGGGAATTGTGAAACACAACAATGGATTCGATAAGCAATCGAGTCCCACATAAGCGTGAGCAGTTTTATTTGTCATTGATGATAGAGAAAGGTAAACAAATTCATATGGAGAACTGCTATCGGAATTGTAAACCAAGAGAGGGATAAGTTCAATCGCATGTATGCAGGATTTCCCAAACTAAGCTACTCACCTGCATTCCATTGATGATGGTTACCCACTATCTCCCCAAAAGGAAAGGATGCCAGAGGTTCATTACCCATCTAGATTCTGGATAGGTTCGACCATATCCATATTTTTGGAAACATCCAGGAGAAGCTCGACCTCATCCAATGATTCAGAGAAGTTCGACCCCAAAATCTGACTTTTTGGGCTATGGATATATGGACGTTATTCACTGGCAAGCTGGTAAAAGCAGTAACATGTCACTATGTGGAAGATATGGATAGGACAAGGATTTAGATTAATAGGATAAGCCTTGCCAATCGTGGAGGGTTGGCTTCTATTCTGATTGTTTGAGTCATGTCAGCGATCAAATTATTAAAATATGTATGATTCTTGATATCAGCTCCTCCCTTGTGACCTGGCACCCAACGCATTGGTAATTGTCCCGGCTATTCTGCTTTTTTATCCTCATGCGCTGTATAGAAAGCAATGATTTCTTTTGTAATTAGAAGTTTTCAAAAATAGAATGCACATTGGGTAGGGTGTTTCTAGGTCCATGATTTATGGGTAAAGCAATAGTGCATGCCCAATTAAAGGAGGAAGGAAATCTCTGCTGATGTTTCCCTTGTAAATACTATCTTTTGTGTCTGCTTTATTACAAAGTTTAGGTATGCGAGTTAGCCAAAGAAAACGATAAGGTTTACGTGAGGAATCACAAAAACACTATCGCATTCTTCCCTTATGTGACTGGAAGAACCTATCTATTAGGGTGAAGGAGATATGTTGAGATGATGATTATCCTCATAATCACTCTTATTCAAAATAAGTTATCTGTAGAATGTTATCTTACCCCTGCGATAACCATGATTATGAAGGGATAAAATAAAAAAGAAAGGATATTGATTATCCGCACTGTGTGCCTTATCCTCTAAGGCGTAGAGGCTACACATGATTAAATAAACCAGCTTGATTCTAAATGAATTTCCTTACTCTATAGTTGTGAATGTCGAGCCTGATTTTTGTACAAGTTAGGATTGTTGTAGGAGTTAAGAGGCCATAAGAAGGAGGTTTCTTACCCTCGATCGAAAGTTTAAAATAAGGAGGATCATGCCATCAGTTCTATGGAGTCGAAGATGGCATGAGTATTCTTTCCTTTTATTAATTTTATTTGATGCAGAATCGGATTGATATATAAATATATATATTTATTTCCACTAATTGTATTACATGTTGAATAATTTTTTTGACGCCAGATAAAGATGAGACATCGCTCATGATTCATAAAATTAATCCACCGTTGGAACCTCACAGTTGTACCAATTAGTTTGCAGCAATGAATGTCTGTGATAAGGGAATCAATTAGTTGATATTGATGTCCCAAGATTCATTTTTGATAATGGTTGTGACAGATACATAGAATGTATGGGTGGTTATTCGTTTTACTTCTGATGTCTTATTAGAAGCTGAATCAGATTGATTATGGGTTATGCAAGAGAAGGTCTGCATCGATCGATCTGACCATTGGCAGTGTGAAAGACATATATATATATATATATATTATATCTGTGTGTTGGGGGGGTTCCATGGTTGTTGTTGTAAATTTTGACGAGCTTTGTAAACACTCTACCCTTACATCCTGTGCCTTGGCACTTGTTGCGTCAGATTGACTTGCATGAATTTCTTGAGTGATTGCTTGGACTTCTGACAAGGTCAAGGATCGTAATCATCATCGATGTATGCAGGTCATGGGAACTCCATAACTCTGCCCTCTTGAGTTCCTATGTACAGTTGTGTCTGTTGTTGAAAGAGTCGACCATGATGGTGAACCACCATGCATGAGATAGTAAATTTTTTGTTTTAACGTTCAAAACTAGATAGCTTAGGACTATCTATGCCATGTAATTACCTTAGGAAGTGATTTTATTTTGTATCTATTGAGGTTTATGGTAAATGAGGTATATGGAAGTACCCCTTTTATTACGCTATAGGATTTGGTTAATGATCTTATGAATGTTTCTAATCTATCACCAAAGAACTCACATGTTGAAGCTCATCATGCAAAGACCCACAAATTGTTATTATCTCGAGGTTGTAATGTATATGCATGATAATGTTGACAAGTTATTCCTGGTATGGTTTATCACCAAAGGTTGTTTTTCTTAACATTACCCAAATCTCTTGGATTCGGTTGAGTTATGTACAGTGGAGATAGAACAGTCTGGTATAAAATTTGGATCCCTGAGTCCTCAAGGATAGTATATATGTTCCCCTTGTTTGTGAGGAATCCCTACTGAAAGCTTATTTAATATGGTGAAAAGTTTTGTAATAAATTTGCGATGCTCTAGAAAATTTCTTTGATTGTCCATACCTTGTTGAAAACATTGAGAAAAATTTACTGCAGTCATGAAAAAAGAGGACGCATAAGTCTTTATAGTCTAGATATAGCAGAGATGATTTAGTTCCTAGTGTTGCAAGGACATAGAGCTTAAAACTAGACCTCTCGGTCAGGTCGATCATTTTTGCAGTAACAAATGATAGAATCACTATGAGTTATCAATGCCACAAACTTTGCTTTCAATGGTAGTCGTAGCAGACACAAAGTGAAACGTATAAGGAAACAAATTTTAGTTTATAGTTGTAACTATTTTTCAATGAAAGGAAAAAAATGTGGGATGAACTGCATGTAAGAGATTACATGTGTTTGATAAAATTGATTTAATTGTGAATTTTTCCCGAAGAGTTTTTTTTAGCCTTTCCAAGTTTTTTTTTTCGAAAGTTTATTGAGTATAGTCATCTCAGTCAAAAGTTCAGTATTCCAAAAAACTAGCCCTTGATGAGGCGAAAATACAGTTCTGAATAATTGTGATATTATGAGAGAAGAAAATTATAAAATTGAAAGTACAGTTAAAATTGTGGGGAAGATAACTTATGTTTAAGTTATCATAAAATATAGAAAACACCAGAGAAGATCGACGTAAGCCACCGATTACCATGTAATGGTCATTATCCTACTTTTTAATGAGACCTATTGGTCAGAGACTACTAAAACTTGAGAACTGTAAGTAGTACTACAAAATCTCGAACTCACTGCTCAACATATTTTAATGCAATTTTATTCATAGTCATGCGGCATACTGGACCAACACCATGTTAAGGGTCAGTTTCAATTACAGACCAATTTCATATGGTTATGATGAACCATTCTCCTACCATGCTTGAATTTTTTATGCTAAACATTCTTATGTTAAGAATTGGCACTTGTGCTAATGAGCCTTCCCTACACAAATTGTTATGAATTATTTAGCCAAGACTTTTATTTCATGAGATGGGTGTGTGCACTGCCATGTGGTGTCAACAGAGGAATGCGAAGAATAAACAAAAACTTAAATATTTATCAATATTAATAAGTTATTTTTATTGTGTCTCCTCATAGGATAAGATTTTAATTTTTTTTATCTGTTATTATATAAGTTGTCAAAAACTAGGCCTTCAAAAGTGTTGCTTACAAATATGAACAACATGGTAGGTAAAGAATAGATAACCATGGGAAAGCATGGTTATCAGATTAATACAATGTTTAATATCAATAACAAGTAATGCATATAGGAGGAAGATATGATTACTTGAGCGGCACACTTACATATGTTGCCTTCATGAGTGAAAGAATCACAATTCTCATAAAACTAGGCTATGATAAAACAAGAAAGGAAATTTACCATGCATATTAGAGAATATGTGGTAATTGGTGTCGATCAAAGATTAAACTATGATAATCATGTTATAAAAAAACATTATGAATGGTATAATTGTTATGAAATGACATGAGTAAATAAAAATCCCACCTAATACTTGAAAGGATGATTATATAAAGAAGGAAATCTTAAACCTTAGTAAGGTAATTGGTGCATAAGTAAAAGTCCAAAGGGACATTTATACCTCATTAGAGGTTCAAGGTCAAATAAGTGGGTTCCACCCTAAGTATTATACCATGGTAAAGGTTCCCATGGAATAGTGTTATGATTGTGAGAACATGTCATAGTATAAGACTATGTAATTGTGCAAATTGCATTTCAATCTAATCCTTTGATTAATGCATCTATATATAATGAATTTTCGAATGTGATTTTTTCTTCAATTGAACGAAAGTGTGATGAAGGGGAAGCTAACTTTAACAGGTTATTATATACCGTGACATATGCATCTTTCATTGGATATGCATAGTTGGACCTATAAGCGTTCTTGGGTAAACAAATATAAAAACCATCGTAATTACTAAGAAGCACAAATTGTATGTTCTGGACCACTGGGTCAATTAAATGGTATCTAACAATCTATTTAAATAGACTGATATCATACCAATTGAAATTCATATATTGTACCAAGCAATTTTGGGAGGTTCACTTATTAGATTGCATTGATAATGTATCTGGGTTGAATAGAACAACATAAGAAATGTTACATAAACCATGCAGGAATTCATAAAATTGGTTAAGGGTGATTTAATGTTAAAGAGGAGGTGTTAACATGTAAATACCCTGAGATCATAAGTACCTATAAACTAAAAGGGTGTAGTATTGAAAGCAGTAAAACTTTCATTTATAACTGATGAAGAGGAGATGAGATTATATCTACACTAAATTATGCATAACCAGCAATATGTTGAGGCATGAAAAGGGCAATAGTAAATCACACGAGATGAATTATTTAAGTATGGAGTATTGATCTGATGATTACTAAACTTCAAAAATCTATGAGTTAGTAGTCTCCTTATGATGTAATTCATTGTTGTTAAAACCTAATACAAGTGACAAATTTAATCCCAAAACTAAAAGTTATGAGTATGATTGAGTTATAGTGTGCATGATGACTATTGTAGAAATGGAACAGGTCCATGAAAGTCCTTAGTAAGAAACTGAACACAGTTTGTTCTACTTACCAAAAATAAATGAAGAAATGTTTTAGCATAATGCTAACATGGTTGAAACATGTGGATAAGTGTAAGTCATGCAGTTGATGTTATGGATATGCAGTGGTACACATTGTACTATGTACAAACAGTACATATGGTCCCGGTATGTAAATATGTATAGCATGATTAAAACATGCTATGTATAGCTATGTGTGTAATAAACCTTATGTGCAGGTATGCATGAAGACACTGGGTGGCTGTTTGGTAGGGAAAATGACCTGGAGGTTGCAGAGAAGAAGGAAGATAAGAAGTAACAATGGTTTATTTGTATTTTGGCATACATATGATTATGATGAGTATATCTGGTTATGATGGTTATATGTTAAGTAACCTGTTATGATGCATATTGATGTAGCAAATATGCTGATTGACTTATTCTACATAGAGAAACTATAGGAAGAAAGTGTTCGACATGAACACAAAGGCTTGGAAGAATGCAGTGGGAGAACATGCATTATTCAAATAAAATGAATGAGGGAAATATAAGTCGTAGCTACTTTAGTAGTATTATGTATCAAATTATGATATTGATTATGGTAAACCTCATTGAATTTCTGCATCTAAAATTTCTTAAAATTGTTTGAAATCAATATTATAGGTAGATATGGAAGGAGATGTGCTGAGAGCACTCCTTGTAAACCGATATATATATATATATATATATATATATATATATATATATATATATTATATATATATATATATATATATATATATATATATATATATATATCGGTAGATTTTCATCAGATGGAAAGGCCATAGAAGTTGTGGATTCAGAGACAACTACCTATGAATGAGGATGTAGTAATACACCAAGGATGGTGTAAATTTTAAGGGGGGGAGTATGTAATACCCCTCACTTGTGTGTTAGATGGTTGTAACCTAAGCTGAGAAAATATTTGTGTGATATGAAATATGGAAAGAAAATATACTATTAAAATTCTTCCCAAATCTCATTGAGGAATGAGATAGGATAAATATTTCATGATAAAGCTTCTAGATGTGATACTAGATAAGCTTGGACGGATTGGAGATAAATATCCATCAAGAAAACATAAAATCTTTGTGGGAGATAAAGGAAATCTTTTATGAGGAAAAGCCTCGAAGGAGATAAAGGCGAGATTTTCCGAAAAGTACCTAGGCAAATGAATAATTGGAGGCGGTTGATCGATGGCAAGAACCTCGGCCTGGGGGGAATCATAGGTGATTCATGGATGGGTGGTGGTGCTCATCTCTCCAATTGATGTTCTTCTTCTTTCCTAATTGGATACTCTTGCATCTGATGTATTGTATGTGGTTTCTTACCTTTATGTTATTTCTTACTATTGAAGTTGTTGAATAAAGTGGTGGAATTGTGGTAATCAATTGTTAATGCTTGTGTTAAAGAGCTAGATTACTCATGTTCGAATGAATTTCATGTAGCATTTATACATGAGTAGATTCACTTGTATCAATGGTTTTCATAGGACGATTTCATATTCATACATGTGACAATTAAGGCTTGATGTGCATAAGATATATGGCAGTATCTATTTGACTATATTGTAGGAGTTGGACAATGATCACTGAAATGTAGCTATGATAATGTTTTCATTAATGCTCCTAAGAAATCATCTGTATGAGATTGTCATTGGAATGAGATATTAATGAATGCAGAAAAGTTAGGGAATAATGCTTCTAATTGTATAGTCAACAGTTCAAGATATCCATACCATACATGCACCCAACAAGGCTAATCCAGTTGTTTATGAAAGTGGAATAGTTATGGAGGAATGCTTTTAATATTGTTGTTAAGTCAAAGTTTTTTATGCTATGCATAGTAAAAGAATTGAATCCAATGAAGATGGTTTAACTGCTCTTGCATGATGCACAAAAGTTATATGTCCTTGACCTTTTCGACTAGGCATGTAGGATGGTGATCATAATCCCTAGCCATGCTAGCCATAGTAGACCTAGACCAATTATTGTAAAGGATTATCAAAGAGTTTTGATGGTTGCATGTCATGATTCATTCCCTTCTCGAATTTAAGGTTTAAGCCTAAGAGCTGATATAAAGAATATGTAATATGGTGCCTATGATAGGGTTCAATATTTAAAATTAGGAGTATAATTTCCAGGATAATCACCATGCATGTAATGTTTGGGTATCTACACTAGAGATGACCATTGAAACTTAACTGTAAAGGAAGGAAATTTTAAACTTATGGTGCCTAGGGGCTACATTTCATGGTAGGCTCAGGAGGTTTGTTACAAACTTAAATAATAAGGCACCCCGGAGCATAGAGTCCCCCTATTATTTATAGACTTACTAAGTTACTCCTTTTAAATGTAATGAAATTAATCTTCGGTCACGGAAAGTAGTAAATCCAAAAACCTCCCTCATTATTACTGAAGAGGAATGTGAATCACCCAGAGAAGATATTATGGACCCTGTAGAGGATTGTTACACCTACAAAAAGAATTCGAATAATGATGATACACCTATAATAGCCAATCCAGCTGTTGTGGTAACTAAGGATCCCCCATATCCATGAAATGTATTTGAAACCAGGATGATTCCGCAACCTGAATATGATTTTCTCAAGGTTTTAGAAAACTTTCACATATGGATTCCTTTACTGCAAGACATTAAAGATGCCCTACCTAAATGAAGATAGTAAGGAACATGTGTGTTAAGAAACCTAGAAGGAAGCCAAAATACCCTGTTTCCATCCATGTGATGGGGATATTGTTAGAACTAATGACTTGTCAGCCTCTTTTGACTAAATATAATGATCTAGGGTATCCTACAGTTACTATTTACATTGATGACAAGACCATTCACAATACACTAATTGATTTAGGGGCAATAATCAATGTAATGATCAAGGAAGTCTTCTCTACTTTAGGATTACACAGACTAAAACAAACACCTACAGTGCTAGAATTGGAAGACAGGTCATGTGTTAAAACTAAAGGAATGTTAGAAGACATAGTGATCACGGTGGCTTCCTGGAGATATCTAACAGACTTTCTTATTTTACAAACCAAATAAAACCTGGGTGGGCGCCCCTTGATTCCAGGAAGACCTTGGTTGGCTATTAGAGATTCATTTATAGGATGCAGGTTTGGGTATATGAAAATTTAATATGTGTAGGCCACGAAGAACCTCAGCCTTTACCCACCAGAAAACCCATGTAAGGGTTTGGAAAACTCCTTATGGGATGAATTTGAACCTGAATCAGATTATTTCCAGCCACTCCTCACACTTGGCAAAGCCTAATATTTTAAGAACGAAATAGAGGATGATATTATTAATGGCTTTATCAATAATTATATTGTTGTTACTTCTATTAAAGATTTATAGGTAGAAGACACCATGGAAGATTTGAATTTGGAGCATATGAAAACCACCACTAATATCAAAAGAAGCCCTATTGAAATAGAGCCAATAAAGAGCTTAACTATTAATCCTAACCTGACTCCCGAACATAACAAGATGTTGTTACACCTATAACAAAAACACAAAAACTAGTTTGCATGGGATTACACAGCCATGAAGAGAATTCACCCTAATCTGTGCACCCACCACATCTATGTGAAATAATATTTCACTGGAGTTAGGAAGCCACAGTGGCGTATGAACCCAGCACTCAAGAAGGTAGTGAAAGAAGAACTACAAAAAATTCTAAATTCCAACTTGATTTATCCCATATCTGATAGCCAATGGGTATATCCACTTGTTATTGTTACTAAAAACAATGACAAGTGGAAGGTTTGTGTGGATTACACAGAGATTAATAAATACACTCAAAATGACCATTTCCCTTTATGATTCGTAGACCAAGTCCTTGATACCCTATTGGGAAGAAAATATTTTCATTCCTAGATAGGTTTAGTGCCTATAATCAGATTCAAATTTCTCCAGAGGATCGGGATAAAACCACCTTTACTTGCCCATGGGGAACTTTTTCGTATGAAGTTCTCCCTTCTGGACCATGCAATGCAACAAAAAGATTCTAGAGGTTTGTATTTGGAATATTTGCAAATTTGCTAAATGTCTATTTGGAAGTGTTCATGGATAGCTTTACACCTTATGCTGATGATTTCAAACCATCATTAGCTAGTCTTGAAAAAGTATTAGAACGATGTGATAAAACTAATATTTCGCTAAGCACTGAGAAATGTCACATGAAGATGAATGAAGGAATTGTGCTAGGGTATTATACCTTTGCTAGGGGGATAAAGATAGATCATGCTAAGATAGAAATAATTGTGAAAATTCTAGCACCCAAAACTAAAAAAGAGGTACGTAGTATTTTGGGACATGCAGGGTATTACAGAATATTTATAAATATTTTTTCAAATTATGCATCACCGTTATTTTCGCTGCCTACTAAAGATGCTTAACTTGTCTGGATAGGGAAATGTGAACAAGCCTTTACAAAACTCAAGCAATGTGTATCAACAAGTTATGTTTTACAAGGACCAAATTGGGGGCTTCCATTTCATATAGCAACTAATTCATCTGATACTGATGTTGGATCTGTGCTAGGTCAACTTTAGGAAAAAAATCCATATGCCATTTACTACATCAGCAAGAGCCTGACTCTAGTAGAATTAAATTACACCATTACATAATAAGAGTTTCTTGCAGTAGTACATGACATAAATAAATTTAGGCACTATATCATAGGTTATCAAATATTTGTGCACACTAAACACATTGCCATTCATTTTTTTAATGAATAAACATGTTAATAATGGTAGGGTTACATGATTGTTGTTTCTATTACATGATTTTGATGTAACAATTTTAGATAAAAATAGGAAGGATAATGTAGTGGCTGATTTTCTTTCTAGGTTGACTGTTGAATCTGATTGCATACCCATTGAGGATTCTTTTCCAGATGAGTATCTTTTTGTTATTTCAACTTACTCACCATGGTATGTAGACATAGCTAATTATCTTGCTGCAGGGATATTTCCACAGTATCTGTCCTCAAGAAAAAGGAAGAGGATTGTTTAGAAGAGTGCAAGGTATTACTGGGTAGAGGGATACCTTTACTACACATGGCCAGATCAACATATCAGGTGATGTGTGAGAGTAGATGATATCTTTGATATCCTCGAGGCTTGCCATGAGGAACCATGTCAAGGAAACTTTGTTGACAAAAGGACAGGGTATAAAGTCCTTTCACCTGGATATTATTGGCCTACTATATTTCAGGATGTGGAGAAATTCATAAAAGGATGTGACATTTGTCAGAGGATGGGTCAACCACTCTGATATGACGAAATTCCATTACAACCTCAAGTAGTTTTGGAATCATTTGAGAAGTGGGCCTTCAATTTTGTAGGCCGATTAATCCTTCATCTCAGCAAAAGTCCTACATTTTAGTCTACACAAATTATGTCCCAAAATAGGTTGATGCAAAGGCTCTAACCATGGAAACCGAGCAGGCTATTTCAGACTTTTTGTTTGAAGATATTTTTGTTTGCTTTGGGGTGCCTTGGGAAATAATGACAAATGGTGGAGAAAAATTCACAGCCCACTTGATCTAAAACTTAGTTTAGAAATATAATATCTGTCACAAGATTAATTCACCATATCATCCACAGAAAAATTGTAAAGTGGAAAGAACAAATAGAGTTATTGAAGGAAGTCTCACCAAAATTGTCAACAGCCACTGAAGAAACTAGGATGACAAACTTCCAGAAGCACTATGGGCATATAGGACTACATGGAGAAATACTATTGTATTTTCACAATATGAATTGGTATATGGTAAAAACCCATTATTTCCCATTGAGTTTGAAGTAAAAACACTCAAAACAACATTGTGTGTGAACCTGGATTTAACCATAGCTCAGAAACATAGGTTAAATCAATTAAATGAACTTGATGAGAAGAGGTTGATTGCCATTCAACAAACATATATCATCCAGAAATAGAGGGCTATCTGACACGACAAATTCATCAAAAAGAGGGTGTCTCAAAAAGGTGATTGAGCTTTATTGTATGATTCAAGATTCAAAGATTTCAAAGGGAAGCTCTCCACCAGGTGGCTAGTTCTATATGAGGTAGATACAATCTTTGACAATGGGACTGTAAAATTAGTTACCATAGAGAATGCCAAGGTGCCATTTTTTTCCAATGGGAATCGTCTTCAGTTGTATCATAAAACTACCTTGAAGGATTCATTTGTTAACATTGTCATAGGATCTCATCTCCAAGTTTTGGAAGCAGTGGAAAATTCTCCTATGCTATCAAATTTAAAAATAAAAATAAAAAATTAATTACTGTAGCAGCTAAAAACCAACTTCTGTGGGCAGCTGATACACCGCGCAGTAAAAAAATAAAAATAAAAATAAATAATAATATTATTATTATTATTATTATGAAAACCTCCTGTAAGGCATAGGTTGATGATTGTAGCAAATTGAGAACCACTTTGTGGCAGCTGGTACATAGTTTTATTTTTAAATAAGTGTTGTAGCACCATGTTGTTACACACATATATTATGTTGTTACAACAACAGTTCTATTTATTTTATTGTATTCTTTTTGGCAATCCCTTCGAGAGCATAATATTCTCCAAGGCATATTTTATTGTAATAAAAAATTGTGTTGTGGATATTTAGCTATTACAAGAAGATCTATTTGTTGCTACATATATAACAACCAATCGAGTCAAATACATTTGCAATAGGAACTAGTTACAACTTGTCACCTAAACATCCTCATCATCAATGGTCGATGTCAGTCTGATTACATCACCTACCAGTAAGTCGTTAAAAAAATTAATGTTGCTTTTTCTTTACTTAGAAATTGTGGTGATTAATATGTCGTTATATCTTGATGGCCTGGGACAGCCTTTTCATTTATGTCAAGGTTGGGGGGCAACAAATTGTTTGATGATCTGTAATTTCATGCAAATAATTTGGTGATTAGTAATCTAATCTAAATTGAAGTGACAAACCTTGCAATGATTATTACCATTTTTATGAGAAATAACTTCATCAAGTGTAAATCGTACATGACCCAGATACCCATACCTTTGGGTTAAATAAAGGATCTATAAATCACATTGCATGATCTCATGATTTGACACCCTTGTTTGTAACACCCCTGTCTATTACCCTAATATCAATCCACCCCAATGAGGCTCTGCAACTACATTGCATGAATTTCTCAAGGATTACGACAGCGAGTAGACAAGAAATGTGAAAAGGATCAATTATAATAGTGCATGATGGGTGGAGCAATGGTTACGAATGAGTCGAACTCCACAGAGGCTTTAGATAACTCACCTTAGGCTTGTCAAAATTTTAGAGAAGCTGGGTGGCTCGAATTTTTCTAACGACTAAAAGGGTTAGAGGAAAGTGTTGTGCTGGAATTTGCTCGGAAAATGGAAAGAAATCAAATAGAGGTTAGAGGTTTGAATCTGGAAGTTACAAAGGAAGCAGTAGCTCAAGTGACAACACTTCAAACTAAAGGCAAGTGATGGTTCAACTGGAAAGTCAATGACCATCCCTCAAAACTAAATTTTTGCAAGGAGAGGAGCAATTGGTTAAAAAGGGAAGGGGAACCGATCACCTTTCCCTTACATAGACATGGGATGATGTATCTTTGTTCACTATAAAGTACATTACATGTGAAGTTCGTGCAACAATAGTTTTCAATTATCATTTCCTACTACTGAATCATTTTCAGCATAGGCAATTGATCAACCTTCCTTATTTCTTACTAGAGAAATTGAAGCATATGGCAGTTGTGGTGAAGGTCCCCTCACACCCAGAAAGTTGTATCACTAATCATGGGATGATCGACTAGATCATATTGGAGGCCCTGGAGTAGCAAGGGCGAATCTGGGAGGATTTCATTAGAAAAATGTCAAGAAATTCATGAAGAAAACAAGTTAGAACCTCCAGAGAAGCTCTAGGAAAAAATGACGCAACTAAGAAGCGAGAGCAGTCCTCCTGAGTTAAAATTAGGAAGGAATCGTTTGAGAGACCTCTTGGTGGTAGAACACCAAAGAAAAGGGTTAAGGTTAGCATTAAAATATAACCCTCATCATCATCTAAAAAGAAGCCCAGTAAGCCTAAAGGAATAGAGGAATAGAGGAAAGAAGAGTAGGCCAAGCCACAAGATACTCCCTCACCAAGTAAGAATGAAACCCATGGCTTGTTGCTCATATTAAAGAGTTGGAAGAAAAAAACAAACAATTGAAGTAGCAATTAGAGGATAGGGAAAGTGAAACAAGGGTTCCGAGTCTTGACACATTGGTGGAGGCTATTGGTAAAATGGGAGTGGAAAGTACACAGGGGCATGTCTCTATAGCACGTACTAAGGAGCTGGAAACAACAGGGTATAAAAGTTGTGATGTAGACACCATCTGAAGAGAAACTCAAAATGAGTGATGGGGGACTGCTACACAAGAACCCGTTGAGGACATTGTTGTTACACAAGAACCAACAACTGAAATGACGAACCCTATGGAATTCGACCTGGAAATTGAAACACAAGAACCTGTCGATGACAATTATGTTACAAAAGATCCAACAGTCGAGGAAGAAGTTTTTTAGGAATAAAAAGAGATCATCGACCCACAAGAACTTGTCGACGACACTGTTGTTACACAAGAGCCAATAGCTGAGGCAAAAGTCTTTCAGGAAGAAAAAGGGAGCATCGACCCACAAGAACCTGCTGACGACACTGTTGTTACAAAAGAACCAACACTCAAGGAAGAGAAATTGCAATTTTGAGATGTTGTTACATTTTCCATTGCACTAGACCCTGAGGTAGATTGGAGTGTATAAAAACTTTTATTGGTTTCTGAATTACAAAATTGGAAACAGTTGGCACTCTTCCTAAAGAAGGGAGTAATTTCATTAGAACATGAGAAGATTATCCACACTCTTAAGGATCAATGGGCTGAGGAATTGCTGACAGATGAACTCATATGATGGGAGACAAAGGAAGTTGAGAAGAAAATGGAAGAACAAAGTCAATGATTGCAACAAGAAATTAAGGACCTGACTGAAGATAAAAGAGAGATGTAAAATTTGGCCCTGAATCTCTTGGACTGCAAAATTCCATCTCCATCGTACCCTGGTTTTTTGTGGGAAATGTTTTTTCGTTTCCAATTAAAGGCCATTTGCAAGAATAGACTCTATATGGGTGTTTCTACTAGAAAATATTTTAGATGTATTCCATTCCTGTGATTTTGATGAACAAATTTTGTTGTGTAAAGTCTTTTTGCATAATATATTTGCTGAAAATGTCAGTTTACAAATTTTTGTTCACCTTTTCTCTTATGTTGGAGACTTAAAATTGTGGGCCTTCATACCCTTTAGGAGGAACCAAATTTATTGGAATATTGCCAATATGTCATTTGACACGAATGAAGAAACAACAATGCTGAAAGTAAGGTCAAATCCTTGTATGACTCTGATCCTGACGTGAGACTTTAGAATATTCCTTGGTGCTCCTAAGATGGTAGAGAAATTAGTGAAGTACAAGAGAAGGATCATTGGGTTTTGTCTTAATATTTTTTCACAATTGAATAGCGAAGCGTTAGTGGGGAGGTTGAAACAATCAGAGGCCAATAGTGAAAACTTACATATGAGGCATCCCCTCGACTTTCGCAACTTTGTGCTAGTTGTTTCTTGAGTTCCTGAGTATGCACGAATTGTTAAATTAATGGGGGATTTTTGGATAGGGCTTAAGTTCAAATTTCCTTTGATTTGGCTTCCACTTGATAGCTACGAACCTCAGTATCAGCTCAATAGGTATGAGGAAGGATCTTGGACTACTCATCTTATGGCTACTAAAGGATATAGGCGAGAGAATGAAGACACTGCTAACATTTATGATCTCACAAAGTTGCATTAGCAGTATGCTAGTGTGGAAGTAAAGGAAGATTTTGAACATTCAAAGTAATATACATGAGGGCATGTTGTGGTTTCAGTTGGGGGAATATGCTGGGTGAAGTATTTAGGGGTATTTCAGGAACCTTGTTCCCTACTTTTCACAATTTCTCTCCACCGAATCCATAAATCCCTTGACAAAATGGCACCCTCCCTGGTTGAAAAGAAATATTTTTCTTTGACATATTATTGTACCATTTTTGTTGAGTATTGAAGGAAACAATGTCTTTTTGAAATGAACAACTGAGGCAAGGCCACAAAAGCTTTGGATTCAGAGACAACTACCTGTGAACGAGGATGCAATATTACACCGAGGAAGATGTAAAGTTTAAGGAGGGAGTATGTAACACCCCTCCCTTATGTGTTAGACTATTGTAACCTAAGCTAAGAAAATCTAGGTGTGATATGTAATATGGAAAAAAAATATATTATTAAATAAATTAATAAATAAATCACTTGGAAAATCGAGACACCAAGAGATGAGATTCTTGCCAAATCTCAATGAGGAATGGGATAGGATAAATCTTTCTTGATAAAGCTTCTAGATGTGATTCTAGATAAGCTTGGATGGATTGGAGATAAATATCCATTGGATGGATTGGAGATAAATATCCATCAAGAAGAACATAAAATCTTTGTTGGAGATAAAGGAAATATTTTACGAGGAAAAGCCTCATGAGAGATAAAGGTGATCTTTTCGAAAAAATACCTAGGCAAATGGATATAAATCAATAAAAGTAGGACGCCACTAATCAGAGGTGATTCATGGTTGGGTGGTGGTGCTCAGCTCTCCAATTGATGTTCTTCTTCTTTCCTAATTGGATACTCTTGCATGCGATGTATTGTATGTGGTTTCTTACCTTTATGTTATTTCTTACTGTTGAAGTTTTTGAATAAAGTGGTGGAATTGTGGTAATTAGCTGTTAATGCTTGTGTCAAAGAGCTAGATTACTCATGTTCGAATGAATTTTATGTAGCATTTATACATGAGTAGATTCACTTGTATCAATGGTTTTCATAGGATGATTTTAGATGGCTGCATGTGACAATTAAAGCTTGATGTGCATAAGATATATGTTAGTATCTGTTTGATTATATTGTGGGAGTTGGACAATGATAACTAAAATGTAGTTATGATAATATTTTCATTAATGCTCCTATGAAATCATCTGTATGAGATTTTCATTGGCATGAGATATTAATGCATGAAAAAAAGTTAGGGAATAAATCTTCTAATTTTATAGTCAACAGTTCAGGATATCCATACCATACATGCACCTAATGAGGCTAATATAGCTAGTTATGCAAGTGGAACAGTTATGGTGGAGTGCTTTTAATATTTTCATTAATTCAAAGTTTTCTTTGTTATGCATAATACAAGAATTGAATCGAACAAAGCTGGTTTAACTGCTCTTGCATGATGCATAAAAGTTATATGTCCTTAACCTTTTTAACTAGGCATGTAGGATGATGATAATAATCCCTAGCCATGCTAGCCATAGTAGACCTAGACCAATGTCCATTAATTATTGTAAAGGATTATCAAAGAGCTTTTTTCGTTACATGTCATGATTCATTCCCTTATCCAAGTTATGGTTTAAGCCTAAGAGCTGATCTAAATAATATGTAATATGGTGCCTATGATAGGGTTCAGTAGTTAATATTAGGAGTATAATTTCCAATATAATCACCATGCATGTAATGTTTGGGTAACTAAACTTGAGATGACCATTGAAACTTAACTATAAAGGAAGGAAATTTTAAACTTATGTTGCTTAGGGGCTAATTTTTCGGGTAAGCTCAGGAGGTTCACTACAAATGGTATCAAAAGTTCAAGTTCATACTTTTTCAACCTCTGGGCCAACCCACCTCTCCAGGATATGACAAAGTAGGAGAATAATAATAATAATAAAACACCCAAAATTTAAAAAGGGTAAAGTTAAATTTTGGAACGTAGAACATCTGAATATTATATTGATTTCTGGGAGGTTATGATTCCTTGATGTGGAATCCCAATATTAAAGTGGTTTATTGAAGTAACAATTATATGTTACTCCACTATATATAACATTTCCAAGCAATTAAAAGTGATGAGGGGTTTCTATGCATTTTAGGAAAAATGTGGTCCTTAGTAAATATGAGTTTTAACTAATTAGTTAAGAACTAAAGAAGTTCACCCTTCATCCTATCTAAGTTACACAATGTCATGAATTAGATCGTAAGTGCATTAAGGGTAAAGTTACAAAACGTGTTTATGTGAGCTACTTGTTATTATATGATATCATTAAGATTAATGGGGGTTTTTAGGTATACAATTCTTATAAAATAAGGGTTAAGTTAAATGGAATCAATAAAAAGTGAGTTGTGTGTAGTGTGCATGCTGGGATATGGGGTGACAGAAGAATTATAATGCTGGCATATTCGTTAATTAGCCTATGATGTATCGATGAAGAAAATGGGTGCTCGGTGGGTTCTAATAACACCAAATGTGAATCACATTTCACGTTGGAATATTAAATTTTTTAATGCGAGAATTGATTAATGAATTCAATTAACAAATGAAGGAATACATTATAAAAGGATAACGATGTTATAATTTAGAATTAGACGTTGTGGTTGTTCGATGCCCCTGTAAAATTTTCCTGCGTATGCTAAGCGTGACATCGAAGGGGGATTAGAATGTTGGCCAAAGATAATATAGCTACATGAATGCGTGGTCGGTGCACTAAGATTGACTGTATTCTCAGAGCATGAAAACTGAGCCTCACGTAGTTGAGTGACACTCTTAAAAAAAAAAAATCATGTCGTTGGGTTGTCACGATACTATTCCTTTCATTAACCTAGCGAATTGCAGAACATGACAATGGATTCGATAAGAAATCGAGTCCCGCATAAGCGTGAGCAATTTTCTTTGTCATTGATGATAGAGATGGGTAAACAAATTCTTAGGGAGAACTAATATCGGAATTGTAAACCCAGAGAGGGATAAGTTCAATCGCATGTATGCAGGATTTCCCAAACTAAGCTACTCACCTGCATTCCATTGATTATGGTTACCCACTATGTCCCCAAAAGGTGAGAATTCCAGAGGTTCATTACCCATCTGGATTCTAGATAGGTTCAACCATATCCGCAGTTTGGGAAACATCCGGAGAAACTTGACCTCATCCAATGATTCAGAGAAGTTCGATCCCAAAATCTGACTTTCTAGGTTATGTTATGCAGGAGCAATCACCCAAGAGAAAATCATTGTAAATAAATAGACATAGGGGGGTCATGTATTTTTAGGAAGTAGTTTCCTAAGTCTCAAATTAATGTAACTTAGGCCTTTAAGTGTGATTTGATTAGATAATGGAGGAAGCTGTAAAATCTCTCAAATAAATGAGAACTGAGTGGTGAATAAATGACAAGAGGTAGAAGTCAAATAGAAATTTTAGAACAGTTCATGATTCTAGGAGCGAGAGACAGTCTTTAGGCATTAAATGGAGAATAGAAGTGGACATAGAGGATAGAGTACATCTAGGAGTCGGTTCAATAGATGTAGGAGTCGGTTCAGTAAACATAGGAGTCGAACCAGGATAGTTCAACAAAACTCCTGGCATATATATAAGCCTACGGGTAGAGTCAAAAGAAGGAGAGGCTATTGACATTGGAAAATAGGCCTGTGCGAGACCGAGAAGTCTCGAATGTAATCTTCGCTTTTACATTAATATATGTAGATTTTGTTCCTGACTGTGTTAGTGCATTGGGGAGTATTTCATGAGTGATTTGCTGTGAATTCGTAGGCTCTGCAACAGGTGCATGTAGAATTCTGAACAATGCAGAGGAACGGGTTTGATTCAGAGGAATTGAAAAAGAATCCTTGAAACAATTGAAGAAACAGATTAAGCTCAAGAGGGAGAGTGCAAAGCGAAATAGAAGAGGATGGAAACCTTCATAAGAACTGAACCACAGAGGTAAAATTGAAGAAATCGTGGAAAAATCAAGTAAAAGGGAAGAACAGAGAAGTCAAGTTCGTTGCTCAGCAACCGTTGGATCACAGATATCAACGGTTCAGATGTTGTCATGAGGACAAGGATGAAGCATTAAATCAGTGGAATTATTATAAAGATTAAGTCCCACAAGCCAAAATCCAGTTTACACTAAAATTGAGTGCAAATCCTATAAAGAGCAGTTTATAGCCATATCAGGTCTGAACCAATATCGCATTGCAGAACTACAGTTAGGAGGGACTAACCCTTTGGAGCGCCAAAATCCGATAGTGTGATACTACCAGATCTGAAACATTATAGAGGAGGTCTTATAATATATCAAGTCATCTATAAAGGTCATATCGCAAGCCTTTAACGGGAAAGCTTAGCATATCAGGACCGCCAATTGCGATTTTCGACGATAGCCCATGTGTTATATTGCATCAGGGTTATCAGAGCGTTATGTTATTGCTCTGTTCCATGTGGAACTGCCGACAACGATCACTGATAGTGCTTTTACATATAGCACAATCCTGTGGAAAACCAGCGCTGATAGTGTATTTGAGTATATTAACACTTCCCTTGTAAAAGACTCGCCGATAGTGTATTTCCATGGTTTCCTTTGTATTGTGTTCTGATAGTCGCGTATCGGAAGAAAAGGGGTGATGAGGCCTATATGACCCATGAAGAGCCGATAGCCGATTGCGATAGAGGTATAGCCTTGGAATCTGTGCCGAAGCCGTACAAAAGGTGAAAAGAAGGTATGTTTGCGGGCATTTTTCTTTGTTAATGGGTTTTATAAGGAATAGCACCTGCGAAGGGGTTTATGTATAAATATATATATTAACCAAGGTTTAAGAGGGGTGGTTGATATATATGTGGGCTTATGGGTTTATAATGTTATATAAAGGTTCTGAAGAGTTAATGAATCCCGATAGAAAGGAGGAAGGATTATAAAGAGTCTAAAGTCCTAATAGGAGGTATTGGTGGGGTGATTGAGTTCTGATAACAAGGAACTGCTATGTAGGGCCTTAACCATTGATATTATGAAGATTTGACTCCTTTGTGAGTAAATTGCCTGGGACAGTTGTTCTTATGCATTCTTATGCAATCTGTGGGTATGTGTGGGGGTAACCGGACACTATTAGTGGTATCAGAGCATATTTGTAATTAGAGCAGGTTGAAGTTGGAGCAGAGTTGAAGTCAGAGTAGGTTTGAAATCAGAGTGGGGAAAGATTTCTATGAAAAGGAGGTTGCACACTGAAGAAGGTGATGTGCATAAGATAAAGGGATGAATGATAAATTCTACAGTGGGAGATTGTATCAGTTCCAGCAGAGACTTGGAATAAACAGGAACAGAGGATTTCTTGAAGGAAAGAGAAAGAAAGATTGCTTAATGCAAGTTCTGAAGGGAGGAGGACTTTGAGACAAGACAGAGGAAATCCATTCAAAGTACAGGTGGAATAGTGAACAAGATCATGCTAATATCTGAAGGTGAGGTAATATGTTATGTTCTATTGAGAATGTGTGTTTTCATATTAATACACAGGTGATAACAAGAGAAGCTGTGAGAAGAATAGATGAGTTCTTAAAGACAGAGTAAGGAGAATACTCTAAAGGAGAAGTGGTAGTGAACCTGAAGAATCCAACAAATGATTGGACAAAGAGGACAGTTGAAGTGTTCTCAAGAGAGAGTGAGAGATTGCAAAAGCCTAAAAGGAGAGAAGTGTTGCTCAAGAGGAGGTTCCAGATAGAGGACCATGCTTACCAAAAGACTGAGTGAGGAGAGATTGGTGAGGTAAGATTGTAACAAGGATGAATAGTTGTTGCAGAGGTTTGTTGCAAAGGAGCTCATGAAGAAAGAGGAGATGAATATGACTACTGATAGTCATAGCAAAGGTTCAGAGAGAAGCCACAGTAGAGGATATAAGAAATAGGATGCCAAACCAAATGGCAAGATGATGAGTCAAGAAGAAATAGACAAAGAGGCTACTGAGCTAAAAGAACAACTCAATGCATTAAGGAGAATGCTTGAGGAAAGCCAGAGACTAGGTTGGGTCTTGAGGAAGAAGCTAGTAAAATGGCATGAAATGTAGAGAAGGCTACATCAAAGAAAAGTAAGGTTGCTGAAGGGAAAACTCAAGGAAGTTGAGTTAGAAATGGAAGAGTACATTTGTGAACTAGAACAAGGAGAAATTTTGGGAGAAGGTGAAGATGAAGACTTGAAGACTGAAACTTCAAGTGAGGTCAAAGGGTCACATGGTTTTAAAACTGACAATTTTTGTATGTTTCTAGGTGAAACATGTAAAGAAGGACAATTTGCTGATATTGTCATGAAGAAGAAAGAAGACTAACAGAATCTAAATTCTGTTCTGGAAGAAGATGAGATAGATAGATCTCATATACAGCTGGAGAAAGATATCAAGCAACCAGGTGAAGGTCTTGAGAAGATTGAAGAGGATACCATCGAAGAATTTCTGAATCATATGAAGGATTTAGAACAACAAGGAGATATGATGATTGAAGCAACAAGTGAGACTACAAAGTCTTATATTTTTAAAACTGATAGTTTGTGTATGATGGTAGGTATTGCAGGAGAAAAGAAACATTTTGAAGATATCTTTAGAGGAGATGAAGATCTAGAAGCAAAAGGTGACAAAGAAAAATTTTCAAAAGAGGAGGAATTTGACTACATACAGAAGGAAAATTCTATGGAGGAGTCTAAAGAAGCTATCATGGAGATGAGAAATCAGGATCTTATTCTGATGAAGAATGAAGAAATATCGTCCCGAAAAGGTTTTCAAATGAGTTTTATTAATGTTATTGATGAAAATCAAATATAGGAGAATGTTAATGAAGATGATGAGACAAGGTTAACTCTGGGAGAAGAGTTACAGAGGGACAATAAGGAAAAATGTACTGAAGAAGAAGGACATCTACTGAAAGATGTTAAGGAAGAATAGGTCTATGCAAAAGACTTAGCTAAGGGGAAAAGGACATCTGATGATCTATCCATAACAAGGGAAGGTATGGAGAACTATGTGAAATTTCCAAAATCTATTCCAATTGAAATTGTTGAGTTATATAGAAAATTAGATTTTCAAAGAAGGGAGTTGGAAAAATAGAGAATGGATGTTCAAGAGAGATTGTTGAAGAAAGAAGACAAAGAATTGTCATGAATGACAGTCACAAGAGAAAGGAGGTGATAACTAGAGTTCAGTAGATTGACACTACAAAATAAGGAGTTCACTACAGTGGACAAAAGCAGAGAGATATCATTGAAGAAGATGGTATGGAAGAGAGATTAATGGACAGTCTCATGAATTCATTTGAGAGTTCAAATCAGCATACTGATGTGCTGATAGAGGAGAAAGAAATAGTGCAGCAAGTTGAATTTTTGTCAAAGGAAGATGAGGCATAGTAACATTATGTTTTTAATTTTAGCAAATATTTTGTGAATGCAGGTTTAGTTGCAGATGATGGAGGAAAGTTGGCACAAGTGAACAATCAAATAAAGGTGAAAGAAGAGAATTCTATGGAAGAACTCAATCCATGGAGTAGAGAAGTTACTTTGCTGGAGAAAGTGCTGAACAGTCATGATTCAATCATGAAAGAAGGTAAGGATGATAGGGAGGTAGCAAACAAAGTTAAAGTCAGCAAAGCAACCAAGGCAAAAGTTGAAGCAAGCAAGGTAGAAATCAGCGAAGCAAGAGTCAGCATAGAAGACAGCAACAACAACATGAAACAAAAAGAAGATGACAGAAATATGAGACAGAACATGAACCAGTTCAAAGATATGCTAGAAAAAGAGATTGAAGAAATGTGGCAACTGATGATGAAGCAGTTCAAATGGAGGAAAATAGCAACAGGAAGAAAGATCAATCAGAACTTGAACATGATTGACAAGAAGAAGAAAATGGAGCAAAAGGTAGCAGAAGTATAGCAACAACAAGGGAACAAAGCATGTCAACAATTGCAGAACAAAGTTTGCGATCCAAGAAGACAAAGACCAGAAGACACATGATCAGGAGATCATGAATATTTTCTACTTTGGGAGTATGATGTAGAAGCAATCACCCAAGAGAAAATCATTGTAAATAAATAGACATAGGGGGGTCATGTATCTTTAGGAAGTAGTTTCCTAAGTTTCAAATTAATGTAATTTAGGCCTTTAAGTGTGATTTACTTAGACAATGGAGGAAGCTGTCAAAGCTCTCAAATAAATGAGAACTGAGTGGTGAATAAATGACAAGAGTCAGAAGTCAAATAGGACTCTTAGAATAGTTCATGATTCTAGGAGTGAGAGAGAGTTTTTAGGCATTAAATGGAGAATAGAAGTGGACATAGAGGATAGAGTACATCTAGGAGTCAGTTCAATAGATTTAGGAGTTGGTTCAGTAGACATAGGAGTCGAACCAGGATAGTTCAACAAAACTCCTAGCATATATGTCAAAAGAAGGAGAGGCCACTGACATTTGAAAATAGGCCTGTCCGAGACCGAGAAGTCTTGAATGTAATATTTTCTTTTACATTAATATATTCAAAATTTGTTCCTGACTGTGTCAGTGCATTGGGGAGTATTTCATGAATGATTTGTTGTGAATTCATAGGCTCTGCAATAGGTGCAGGTAGAATTCTGAAGGATGTAGACGAACGGGTTTGATTCAAAGTACTCAAAAAATAATCCTTGAAACAATTGAAGAAATAGAGTGAGCTCAGGAGGGAGAGTACAAAGCGAAATATCAGAGGACAAAAACCTTTAGAAAAACTGAACCACAGAGGTAAAATTGAAGAAATCGTAGAAAAATCAAGTAAAAGGGAAGAACAAAGAAGTGAAGTTCGACGCTCAGCAACCATCGGATCACACAGATCAACGCTTCAGATGATGTCATGAGGAGAAAGATGAAGCATTGCATTGGCAGAATTATTATAAAGATTAAGTCCCGCAAGCCAAAATCTAGTTTACACTGAAAATGAGTGCAAACCATAGTCGGAATTAAGTTCCGGACTTGAAATCCTATAAAGAGCAGTTTATACCCATATCGGGTCCGAACCAATATCGCATCGCAAAACTATAGTGAGGAGGGACTAACCCTTTGGAGTGCTAAAATCCGATAGTGCGATACTACCAGATCCGAAACGTTATAGAGGAGGTCTTATAATATATCAGGTCCACTATAAAGGTCACATCGCAAGCCTTTAACAGGAAAGCTTAGCATATCGGGACTGCCGATTGCAATTTCTGACGATAGCCCACGTGTTATATCGCATTGGGGTTATCAGAGCGTTATGTTATTGCTCCGTTCCATGTGGAACTGCCGACAGTGATCGTCGATAGTGCTTTTGCATATAGCACAATCCTGTGGAAAACCAACATCGATAGTGTATTTGAGTATATTAACACTTCCCTTGTAAAAGACCCGCCGATAGTGTATTTCCATGGTTTCCTTTGTGTTGTGTTCTGATAGTCGTGTATCGGGAATAAAGGGGTGATGAGGCCTATATGACCCATGAAGAGCCGATAGCCAATTGCAATAGAGGTACAGTCTCGGAATCTATGCTGAAGCAGTATGGAATGAGCAAATAAGGTATGTTTGCGGGCATTTTTATTTGTTAATGGGTTTTATAAGGAATAGAGCCTGCGAAGGGGTTTATGTATAAATATATATATTAACTAAGTTTTAAGAGCGTTGGTTGATATATATGCGAGCTTATGGGTTTATAACGTTATATAAAGGTTCTGAAGAGTTAATGAATCCCGATAGAAAGGAGGAAGGATTATAAAGAGTCTAAAGTCCTGATAGGAGGTATTGGCAGGGTGATTGAGTTTCGATAACAAAGAACTGCTATGTAGGGCCTTAGCCATTGATATTATGAATATTTGACTCCTTTGTGAGTAAATTTCCTGGGACAGTTGTTCTTATGTATTCATATGCATTCTTATGCAATATGCGGGTATGTGTGGGGGTAACCCGCACCATTATGGATATAGGGACGTTATTCACTGTCAAGCTAGTAAAAGTAGTAATGTGTCACTGTGTGGAAGATATGGATAGGATGAAGATTTAGATTAATAGGATAAACCTTGCCAATTGTGGAGGGGTTGGCTTCTATTCTGATTGTTTTAGGATGATGTGCTGGCAAAAGCCACAGGGTTTTGAGTCATGTCAGTAATCGAATTATTAAAGATGTATGATTCTTGATATCATCTCCTCCCTTGTGACCTAATGCCCAAGAAGTTGGTAATTGTCCCAGGTATGCTGCTTTTTTATCCTCATGCATTGTAGAGAAAGCAATGATTTCATTTATATTTAGAAGTTTTCACAAATAGAATGCACGTCGGGTAGGGTGTTAGTGCATGCCCAATTAAAGGAGGAAGGAAATCTCAGATGATGTTTCCCTTCTAAATACTGCCTTTCATGTCTGATTTATCACAAATTTGAGGTATGCGAGTTAGCCAAAGAAAACGATAAGTTTTACGTGAGGGGTCACAAAAAAACTGTAGCATTGTTCCCTTAAGAGACTGGAAGAACCTATCTATTAGGGTGAAGGATATAGGTTGAGATGATGATTATCCTCATCATCACTCTTATTTAGAATAAGTTATCCGTAAATGTTATCTTACCCCTGCAATAACCATGATCATGAAGGGATAAAATTTGAAAGAAAGGATAATGATTATCCCCATCGTGGGCCTTATCCTCTAATGCATAGAGGCTACGCATGATTAAATAAACCAGCTTGATTCTGAATGAATTTCCTTACTCTATAGCTGTGAATTTCAAGCTTGATTTCTGTATGAGTTAGGATTGATGTAGGAGTTAAGAGGCTTTAAGAAGGAGGTTGCTTACCCTCGACCGAAAGTGTAAAAGAAGGAGGATTGTGCCATTAGTTCTAGGGAGTCAAAGATGGCATGAGTATTATTTCCTTTTATTAATTTTATTTGAAGCAGAATCAGATTGATATATAGATATATATATTTATTTCTGGTAACTGTATTATGCATTGAATGATTTGTTTGACGCCAGATAAATATTAGACATCACTCATGATTCATAAAATTAATCCATTGTTGGAACCTTACAGTTGTGCCAATTAGTTTGTAGTAATGAATGTCTGTGATAAGGGAATAAATTAGTTGATATTGACGTCTGAAGATTCATTTTTGATAATGTTTGTGATAGATACGTAGAATGTATGGGTGGCTATTCGTTTTAATTCTGATGTTTTATTAGAAACTGAATCAGATTGATTATGGGTTATGCAAGACAAGGTCCGCATCGATTGATCTGACCATTCACGGTGTAAAAGATATATATATGTGTGTGTGTGTGTGTGTGTGTGTGTGTGTTGGGGGGGGTTGCTATGGTTGTTGTGTTGTTGTAAATGTTGACAAGTTTTGCACACACTCTACCATTCTGTCCCATGCCTTGGCATTTGTTGCATCAGATTTACTTGCATGAATTGCTTGATTGACTGCTTGGACTTCTGACAAGGTCAAGGATCGTAATCATCATCGATGTATGCAAGTCGTGGGAACTCCATAACTCTGACCTCCCGAGTTGCTATGTACAGTTGTGTCAGTTGTTGAAAGATTCGACCGTGATGGTGAACCACCATGCATGAGATAGTAAATTTTTTTTTTTAATGTTCGAAACTATATAGCTTAGGACTATCTATGCTACTTAATTACCTTAGGAAGTGATTTTATTTTGTATCTATTGAGGTTTATGGTAAATGAGGTATATGGAAGTACCCCTTTTATTACACTGCAGGATTTGGTTAATGATCTTATTAATGTTTCTAAGCTATCACCAAAACTGACATGTTGAACCTCATCATGCAAAGACCCACAAATTGTTATTATCTCCAGGTTGTAATGTATATGCATGATAATGTTGACAGGTTATTCCTAGTATGGTTTATCACCATAGGTTGTTTTTCTTAACCTTACCCAAATCTCTCGGCTTTGGCTGAGTTATATATAGTGGAGATAGAACAGTCTAGTATAAAATTTGGATCCCTGAGTCCTCAAGGATAGTATATATGTTGCCCTTGTCTATGAGTAATCCCTATTGAAAGCTTATTTAATATGGTGAAAATTTTCGTAATAAATTTGTGATGCTCTAGAAAATTTCTTTGATTACCCTTACCGTGTTGAAAACATTGAGAAAAATTTACTATAGTCGTGAAAAAAAAAAGATGCATAAGTCTTTATAGTCTGGATATAACATAGACGATTTAGTTCCTAGTGTTGCAAAGACATAGAACTTAAAACTAGACCTCTCAAACAAGTCGATCATTTTTGCAGTAACAAACAATAAGGTCAATGTGAGATATCGGTGCCACAAACTTTGCCTTCGATGGTAGTCGTAGCAAACACGAAGCGACACGTATAAGGAAACAAATTTTAATTTATAATTTTAACTATTTATCAATGAAAGGAAAAAAATTGTGGGATGAACTGCATGTAAGAGATTATGTGGGTTTAATAAAATTGATTTAATTGTGAATTTTTCCCGAAGAGTTTTTTTCAGCATTTCCAGTTTCTTTTTTTTTTGAAAGTATAGAGTAAAATCATCTCAGTCAAAAGTTCAATATTCCAATAAATTAGCCCTTGATGAGGCGGAAATAATTTTCGGAATAACTGTGATATTATAAGAGAAGAAAATTCTAAAGTTGAAAGTACAACTAAAATTGTGGGGAAGATAACTTATGTTTAAGTTATCATAAAATATAGAAAACCCCAGAGAAGATTGGCGTATACCACCGGTTACCATGTAATTGTCATTAGCCTACTTGTTAATGAGGCCTATTGGTTAGAGACTACTCAAACTTGAGAACTGTAAAGAGTAATTCAAAATCTCGAACTCACTTCTCAACATATTTTTAATGCAATTTGATTCAAAGTCATACGGCGTACTGGAACAACACCATGTAAAGGGTCAATTTCAATTACAATCCAATTTGATATGGTTATGATGAACGATTCTCTTACCATGCTTGAATTTTTTCTGCTAAACATTCTTATGTTATGAATTGGGACTTGTGCTAATGACCCTTCCCTGCACAAATTGTTATGAATTATCTAGCCAAGACTTTTATTTCATGAGATGGGTGTGTGCACTGCCATGTGGTGTGAACAGAGGAATGTGAAGAATAATAAAAAAAACACATATTTATCAATATTAATAAGTTATTTTTATTGTGTCTCCTCATAGAATAGGAGCTTAATTTTTTATTATCTATTATTATATAAGTTGTCAAAAACTAAGCCTTCAAAAGTGTTGCTTACCAATATGAATAGCAAGGTAGATAAATAATCGATAACCATGGGAAAGCGTGGTCATCAGCTTAATACAATGTTTAAGATCGCTAAAAAGTAATGCATATAGGAGGAAGATATGATTACTTTAGCGGCACACTTACATATGTTGCCTTCATGAGTGAAAGAATCACAATTCTCATAAAACTAGATTATGATAAAACAAGAAAAGAAATTTACCATGCATATTAGAGAATATGTGGTAATTGGTTCTGGTCAAAGATTAAACAATGGTAATCATGTTATAAAAAAACATTATGAATGGTATAATTTTTATGAAAGGACATGGGTAAATAAAAATCCCACCTAATACTTCAAAGGATGATTATATAAAGAAGGAAATGTTAATTCTTAGTAAGGTAACTGGTTCATAAGTAAAAATCCAAAGGGACATTATATACCTCATTAGAGGTTCAGGGTTAAATAAGTGGGTTCCACCCTAAGTATTATACCATGGTAAAGGTTACCATGGAATAGTGTTAGGATTGTGAGAACATGTTATAGTATAAGACTATGTAATTGTACAAATTGTATTTCAATCTAATCCTTTGATTAATGCATCTATATATAATGCATTTTGGAATGTGATTTGTTCTTCGACTGGAAGAAAGTGTGATGAAGGGGAACCTAACTTTAACAGGTTATTATATACCGTGACATATGCATCTTTCATTGGATATGCGTAGTTGGACCTATAAGCGTTCTTGGTTAAACGAATATAAAAACCATGGTAATTAATAAGAAGCACAAATTGTATGTTATGGACCACTAGGTTAATTAAATGGTATCCAACAATCTATTTAAATAGATTGATATCATTCCAATTGAAATGCATATGTTGTACCAAACAATTTTGGGAGGTTCACTTGTTATATCGCATTGATAATGTATTTCGGCTGAATAGAACAAAATAAGAAATGTTATATAAACCATGCAGGAATTCATAAAATTGGTTAAGAGTGATTTAATATTAAAGAGGAGGTGTTAACATGTAAATACCCTGAGATCATAAGTACCTACAACCTAAAACGGTGTAGTATTGGAAGCAGTAAAACTTTCATTTATAACTGATGAAGGGGAGATGAGATTATATCTACACTAAATAATGCATAACCAATAAGATCTTGAGGCATGAAAAGGGCAATAGTAAATCATATGAGATGAATTATTTAAGTATGGAGTATTGATTTGATGATTATTAAACGTCAAAAATCTATGAGTTAGTAATATGCTTATGATGTAATTCATTGTTGTTAAAACCTAATACAAGTGACAAATTTAATCCCAAAACTAAAAGTTATGGGTATGATTGAGTTATAGTGTGCATGATGACAATTGTAGAAATGGAACAGGTCCGTGAAATTCCTTAGTAAGAAACTGAACACAGTTTGTTCTACTTACCAAAAATAAATGAAGAAATGTTTTAGCATAATGCTAAAATGATTGAAACATGTGGATAAGTGTAATATGTCATGCAGTTGATGTTATGGATATGCAGTGGTAAATATTTTACTATGTACAAACAGTACATATGGTCGCATTATGGAAATATGTATGACATGATTAAAAGATGATATGTATAGCTATGTGTGTAATACACCTTGTGTGCAGGTATGAATGAAGACACTGGGTGGGTTTCTGGCAGGGCAAGCGACCTGGAGGTTGCACAGAAGAAGGAAATTAAGAAGTAACAATGGTTTATTTGGAGTTTGGCATACATACGAATATGATGAGTATATATGGTTATGATGGTTATATCTAAACTAACCTGTTATGATGCATATTGACGTAGCAAATATGTTAACTGATTTATTGTATGCAGAGAAACTATAGGAAGAAATGTTCGACATGAACACAAAGGCTCAGAAGAA
Organism: Pinus tabuliformis; assembly: GCA_031772625.1. Taxonomy (NCBI): domain Eukaryota; kingdom Viridiplantae; phylum Streptophyta; class Pinopsida; order Pinales; family Pinaceae; genus Pinus; species Pinus tabuliformis. Next base: position 724,542,772 of record CM062817.1, read on the forward strand.
TTCAGAGGGAGAACATGCATTCTTCAAATAAAATGAATCATGGGAAATATAAGCTATAGCTACTTTAGTAGTATTATGTATCAAATTATGATATTGGTTATGGTAAGCCTAGTTGAATTTCTGCATCTAAAATTTCTCACAAATTGTTTGAAATCGATATTATAGGTACCTATGGAAGGAGATGTGTCAGGAGCACTCCTTGTAAATCGATATAGATATAGATATATATATATATATATATATATATATATATATATATATATATATATATATATATATATATATATATATATTTTCATCACATGGCAAGGCCATAGAAGCTGTGGATTTAGAAACAACTACCTGTGAACGAGGATGCAGTAATACACTGAGGATGGTGTAAATTTTCAAGGGGGAGTATGCAACACCCCTCACTTGTGTGTTAGATGGTTGTAACCTAAGCTGAGAAAATATTGTGTGATATGTAATATGGAAAGCAAATATATTATTAAGTAAATTAATAAATAAATCACTTGGATAAGCGAGACACCAAGAGATGAGATTCTTGCCAAATCTCATCAATGAATGGGATAGGATAAATATTTCATGATAAAGCTTCTAGATGTGATTCTAGATAAGTTTGGATGGATTGGAGATGAAAATCCATCAAGAAAAACATAAAATATTTGCGGGAGATAAAGGCAAGATTTTATGAGGAAAAGCCTCGCGAGAGATAAAGGTGAGATTTTCCAAAAAATACCTAGGAAAATGGATAAAAATACAGAAAAGTAGGATGCCGCTAATGGAAAATATATCATGAAGGAGGGTATTAAATACCCATTGCATAGATCAGTTGGAGACAAGTTATCGATGCCAAGAACCTCGGCTCGAGGTGGAATCATAGGTGAATCATGGTTTGGTGGTGGTGCTCAATTCTCCAATTGATGTTCTTCATCTTTCCTAATTTGATACTCTTGCATCTGATGTACTATATGTGGTTTCTTACCTTTATGTTATTTCTTACTGTTGGAGTTGTTGAATAAAGTGGTGGAATTGTGGTAATTAGTTGTTAATGCGTGTGCCAAAGATGGAGATTACTCATGTTCGAATGAATTGCATGTAGCATTTATACATGAGTGGATTCACTTGTATCAATGGTTTTCATAGGATGATTTTAGATGGCTACATGTGACAATTAAGGCTTGATGTGCATTAGATATATGGCAGTATCTGTTTGACTATATCTATATGAGATTGTCATTGCCATGAGATATTAATGCATGAAGAAAAGTTAGGGAACAATGCTTCTAATTTTGTAGTCAACAGTTCAAGATATCCATACCATGCATGCACCCAACAAGGCTAATCTAGCTAGTTATGCAAGTGGAACAATTATGGAGTAATGCTTTTAATATTGTCGTTAATTCAAATTTTTCTATGCTATGCATAGTAAAAGAAATGAGTCCAATGAAGTTGGTTTAACTGCTCTTGCATGATGCATAAAAGTTATATGTCCTTGACCTTTTTGACTAGGCATGTAGGATTGTGATCATAATCCCTAGCCATGCTAGCCATAGTAGACCTAGACCAATGTCCATTAATGCTTGTAAAGGATTATCAAAGAGTTTTGATGGTTGCATGTCATGATTCATTCCCTTCTCCAAGTTATGGTTTAAGCCTAAGAGATAATCTAAAGAATATGTAATATGGTGCCTATGATAGGGTTAAGTATTTAAAATTAGGAGTATAATTTCCAGGATAATGACCATGCATGTAATGTTTGGGTAACTACACTTGAGATGACCATTGAAACTTAACTGTAAAGGAAGGAAATTTTAAACTTATGGTGCTTAGGGGCTAGTTTTTAGGGTAGGCTCATGAGGTTCATTACAAACCCAAAAGCCCAAAACATCGAGGCCTCTCTTCTTTCTAGACTTACTATTGTAGGTTTTAACCCCGCACTGAAATTACCTGCATACGAATTCTAAAACACAGAAAATAAACAATGCGAGAGCATAACACATATACACAGAGATTTTCCTCTGGATCCCAAAACCAGGACTACCAGCTTGATTTTTCATTATTTTCCTTTCAATGTTACAATACATATTTATACATGCCGAAGCATCCAATACCATGGACCGAAAACCATCGCGTCCAAAACCATGGATGGAAAACCATTGCGTCCAAAACCATGTGCGAAAATCATGCACAAAACCATAGGTAGGTCCACCCAACTTAACATAGGGTCCACCTGCACCCCATAAAGTGGGGTTACCTGCACCCCTCAAACCGGGACCCCATAGAGTGGGGTTACCTGCACTACTCAAACCCCCTGTGACTCCGCCCACTACGCAATCAGCGCAATGAAGCGGGGGCTCTAACCCCCCGGTTAACTACTTAGGCTAGTCGTGGAAAGAATATAACACAACCCAACATTCTTCCACTTGTTTCTTTCTTTCCACAAGGGGCCACAAGAGACATTAGTCATTTATCCAGCCCTGTAATAGCCATTGTTTCTCTACACCAAGAGAACTTCTCAGAGTTCACAAATTTTGTCAATGCATCTACAATATTCTTCAAACTGTCCACCTTTACCAGCAACACATTTTTGTCTTCTATCATATCCCTCACAAAGTGATACTGAACATCAATGTGCTTTGTCTTTGAATGGTAAGCAGGGTTCTTTACCACGAAAATTGCACTTTGGCTGTCACAGTTCTTACACAAAATATTGTCACCATGATATTTTGTAGTCAGTGTGAGTCTATCACCACTCATACTTTCCTCCTATGCAAGTCTTAAACCTCAGCTCTTGATTTCAAGCCTTGAAAAATGAGAGAAAGTCCTTGAAAATCTCTAAAACTCTGATTCTGCACTTTCTCTTAGCATTACCTGTGGTCTCGAACCTACTGGTCATGTCCCCTGTGGACCTGCCCACTCTGTTTCTGTGTAACAGGTGCAAACCCTTGTAAGAGTCAAAAATGCGCAAGTACATTCTTAAAAACTCACTTTGGGTTATTTCTGGAAGCTTCTAGAGGGAATCTTGAGGTGGCAAGTTCGCTCCTTTGAGGTTCATGCATCCCATAACTAAAGGAGCTAACCCCTTGATGTGAGGAGATTATCCCTTTGAAGGAGGACTCTATCCCTTCCTAGGTGGACCTGTAACTTCCTTCCTCTGCACTATAAAATGAGGCATTGGGATGGTTACTGAGGGGGTTGAAAGCTGAATATTTTTTAGGGTAAATGTTGTTGGAATTTAGATTTCCGAATTGAGCTTGAGAGGAGAGATTACATACCTTTTGATCTTATTGGAAAGAGTGTGAGGCTTGTCAAGGTAGAGGAGATTCTTGCATGGACCCTGGGAGGAGCTTGTACAACATCAAGGAACCAAAGGTTGTAAAGTTCTTCTTTGTTCAAAGTTAATACAATCAAGTTTATTTTTCTCAATAAGCTATCTTCTATGGTTTATTTCATGGATTCCTTGATCACCATGATGAATATGATTTATTATATTGGCTATGCAGGTGTTATTTGATGTGTGCTTGTTTGTGTTTACAGGTTCTCAAAAGGAAACTCATTCGGACGGTTGAAGCATGCCTGCCACAAACTAGCATTGGACTTAAGGTAGGGTCTAAAACACCTCTTGGTTTTTATTTATAAATCGCAATATTTAGAGAAAGGTAGATTTGCTTGTTCTGCTTGTTGCTAGATATCTATCGATACTAGGGAGATCGGTCTTGTCTGCAAGAAAGATTTATCTGGCCGACAAAATGGCGACTCCACTGGGGACTTGAATTTTGGTTTTTTTCCTTTAATTTTACTTTGACTTGAGAAAGTTTTTCTCTGTTTCTGGTTTTTGCTTGATGTGTGTGGGATTGGGTAGTTTTTTAGATTCTAAATTGTTTTTTGTTTTTCATGCTTTTGAAAGAGGACCACACGTTCTATTTGTAACATAGTGCGGACATCTCCGTACCGTTGCTTTACTACACAGAGCGGTACCGCATCTAGTAATATCAGAAGCCTGCGGACCCTGTCAAATTTTTGAAAAACCTAAAACCTTTTCATCCAATTAAACTTAGGATTTGTTTACATTTTTTAGCCTCTCCCAGATCTGCATGTGTCTTCTTAGAAACTTCTTGTGGGTGAGTTCCATTGGCATTTTGGTTTTAGGTGATTTTCTAGAAGTTTTGCATGCCTGGTTTGATTTTCGCTTGGTATTTGTAGTAACTCAGAGATTAGAAGCCTAAGAAACCTTAGATTACCTTGTTCTTTTTGGTCTTGTTTATGAGTCTGAGCGATTTGTGAAATCTGCCCTTGGTGAGAAATAGATCTCGTTTTGTCTTTGCAAAGCTTTGAAAGAACTTGCTTGAAACTTTTGAATTTCATTTTTAAAGAAGAAAACATAACTAGGTGTTTTTGATTAATTTGTTATTCTGAATGAATTATTCCTTAGTTTCCTGAATAACTAAGTAAAACGTCCTCGAAAAGAAATTTTCTAAGCTTTTGCTTCAATTAGATTTTTAGAAATTTGTAGTTCTCAAGATTAGATTTTTCATAGTTTTGATTGTTTTCTAGAAATTTTAGAATCTCTTTTGAAAGAATTTGTTTTTGTAGTTTTTGAGTGTGGAAAAAGCAAAAAGATTTTTTTCATGAGCATAATTAGTAGTCTCATTTTGAGTTTATTGGAAAAGAAAAAACAGTTTTTCTTTTCATTTATATGTTAAGGAAAGATTTGTTTTTCAAATATTGCATTCTCAACTGTTTCTTTAGCAAGAAATTCATTGAAGAAAAAGAATTCTTTATCATCTTAGGTACATTTTTAGTGTTTTGGAGTCGAGTCTTCACACCATAAAGTTTCATCTCCATACCTTTTGACCTAAGGAACAACCAATAAAAATAACACTTAAAGTAAAATTTATCTAGCAATCTTTTTATTTCTAGGGCTCTTTATCACCAACATAGCTTAGGCTAGTATCTTGGAGTAGGGAGTAATTATATCTCCAAGATAGTTAAAACAAACAAGTAGCTATATCTTGTGGTAGGAGATAAATTCCAATTGTTACATCTATGCTCTAGGAAGCTCCTCTTAAAGGAGTCAAGCACGAGATCATATCTGAACCAGTGGGGTAATCAATCCTTCCTCATTGGGAATGATAGAAGATATACACGTATTAAAAATGGTAAACCTCGGATTGACCATTGTCGAGGAGCCCGAGGTAACTTGTTCGTAAACCTTAGATTATGTCAAGGATCCTTCAAGGGGATTGAGGTTTGTTACTCTGCCCTTGCATGTGTATAGGATCACAGACTGTTCCCCCAAGTATATTTGTTTCTGTTGGTAACCATAGTGACCATAATATATAGGATTCTTCCCTAAGGTGATGGTGGAGGGAAGATCCCACTGTACCTGGAGCAGATGTCGACTAGACTCACTTGGACTCTCTGGGGGGTTCTCTTCACTCGAGATGGTTTAGTGAAGAAACTTGTGCCAGTCTGTTTCATTACGCAGGTTGTCGGGGTAACTGTTCCAACCGCCCTTTCTATATTGAATTCAGTGACGTCGGATTTCATCACCAACTAGTGTTTTCGGTATGGAAAGTTACTATTTGTGTGTGGTTTGAACTCCTAGATTTTTTAGGCGTGTGATTAAAATTGTTTGGTTCTTTAGAGACTTTAGGTGGTTTTATTGAGATTTTTCTTTGTTTGCCTGTGAAGTAATTAAAATATCTAATCATGGCTGAATTACCGAGACAATCCTGCAGACTTTAGGGGCAACCTCCTGAGTATTCACCAAGCTAGCTTGAAGGGCTACGAGCTCTTGTAACTCCTAGTGACAGTAGAGTTGGGTCACCAGAAGAAAGAGAATCTTCTCTAGTTGTTCATCCTGATTATCAAGTTCAAGCAATAGAGTATATTTCTGAACCAATTTCATTTTCCGAAGTTACTAGTAGTGTTTCTTCTACTAGTGAATTAGCTGAAGAACCTAAATTTTTTGAGCCTGAAACTGAACCTGCTGCTACTCCATCTTTAGGATTTGCTTCTCCAACTTCCAGTGGTCCTGGTTCACCTAGGGTAGGAAGGATCATTACCCAAAATATTCCCTCTGGACTTATTTCTATTGAAGAACTTGTTAGTCCGGAAGAAGGTATATCTATCCCTGAAAATCAACCAACTTTAGAACTTAGGGAGCGTGAATCAATCTTTTACAGTCCACCTAGGAGGGATGCTTGGTACATCTCGTTGACCAACTTTTTAGAAAATCCAGGTCTAAGTTTTTCACCACCTCGCATTCCTTTTCATCCAACACCTAGAGGTTATTATCCTCCTTTGAATATGTCGAGACAGTCATCCATGTTTTCCCAATCACCGGAAGCACTTTTGTATGGCAATCCTTCTGTTCCTTCTGGGTATCAGTCACTCACTGGTACTTTTTCAGGAGCATCTCCTCAACCCATTGAACATGGGCTATCAACTGGTAATAACGGAACTAAACCATTGAGTGTAGAAGAAATTCTTATGATGTCTAGTCCTATTCCAAATCTGCAACCTCAAGGTAGTCAGTTACCGCTTGGCGGGCAACCTCAAGGTACTCAATTATCGCCTGGGGGGCAACGTCAAGGTACTCAGTTACCGCCTGGGGGCAACCTCAAGGACAATACATTCCTTTGGGACAGTGCATTCCTCAAGGTCAACCCCAAACTCAATATATACCTCAAGGTCAACCCCAATATCAATATATACCTCAAGGTAAACCCCAGTTTCAGTACGTGCCTCAAGGTTAGTACCCAACCCAAGGTTTCCAACCACCTTTAGGTCAATCATTTGTCCAAGGAGCTGGAAATGTACCTTTGAATTATCAACCCTACCCTCAACCCGGTTATGGTCCTCAATACGCTCAACCTTCTATGGGTCCATACTTCGGAATGAACATGGTGTGGGATCCATCTCAATCTCAACAGATTTTGCAACCTAATGTGCAGTTGTCATCTCAATCTAGACAACCTTTAGTTTCTGGTTCAACCCAGAAACCCGTCCAGCCTACCATTTAAACTTCTGCACCTGGTGTAGCTCATCAGTCTGGGCCTAGTTCGCCTTGAACTCTTCCTCAAACGACTACTGCAACTACTGCAGCTTTTGTTCAATATACCCCACCTACTTCTGGAGTATCGGCAGCTCCGGTTTCTATTGTTCCTGCATCAACTCCTCAAGCTTCTTTACCTCAGTCTGGACCTTCAATTCAAACTTCGGTTCAGATTCCTGTAGGACAACCTGGTCCACGTACGGTTGTCACAAGTCAACCTCAATTTACTTATCAACCATACCAGGGACAGTACCAATTCAGTCCTGTTGTTCAGAGCCCAGTTTACTAGTATCAACCATACCCTGGATATACTTATCAGCAACCTCAACAACCCCAGTACCGTCCAGTTAATCCTAGTTTTCTGGGAGGATATAATATCCTAAATGCAATTCCAATTCCAAGTTATCCGGGATATCCTCCTCCTAGGGCTAGTCTTATGACCCAGGGTTTTCGAGACCCTAACCGTCAGTTACCGTTCATTGCAACTTTGGACTTGCCTGATTTGTCGCGCCTTACGAACGATCCAATTAATTATCTTCTGTTTTGGCCGCCAATGCCGAATAAGTTGCCCGGTGATATCCTAAAGTTTGAAGGTAAATCAGGAGAGGATCCGTCAAACCATGTGATGACTTATCACCTCTGGTGTGCATCTAACTCCATTATAGATGATTCAATTCGTTTATGTCTTTTCCAACGGACTCTGATTGGTCTTGCGGCCAAGTGGTATATTGAGTTACCGTGAGCCTCTTTTTATAATTTTAGTCAGATATCCACTACTTTCTTAACTCATTTTCAGTTTCCTGTTAGATATGAAAATGGCAAAGAATTATTAACTTCATTAAAATAGTCAACGTCCACACATATTTCAGATCATATTCGTGAATGGCAATGTCGACGACGTTTAGTGAAAGTTTTTATGCTAGATAAAATCTTAGCAAAATGGTTTGTTAAATCATTATTACCTAAAATCACTGAGGATGTAGCTAAGGCAGGAGTTGTTACTGAAGAGAAAGTAATTGCTCAAGCTCAGTACCTTGACCTTGTTTATACGCAGTCAGGTACTTTACACGAAAAAATCCCAGACCTTCCGAAACAAAATAAAATAACTGCAGCTCCTTCAGTGTCTCATGCCGTTGATGGTATGATTGGTTTAGTTAACACCAAAAGTAAGAAGAAATCTTCAAATAAATATTCTCCTATCATAACTTTACCAGATTCCCCGACAGGATACTTTTCTGCTAAATTCCTGCCGATATTCATGTCGTAGAATCATCTACGGCCAAATCAAAATTCGGCAGTAAAAAGATGGGGAAGAAGAAAAATAAACAAAATTTGAAAGAGAAATCAGATAAAACTGAATCTACCGACGAGAAACATAAACCTTGCTATTTTTCTCTCATTTGTGATGAAGAGAATTTTACAAGAGATTGCCCTCATCGAGCTGAGGTTGTGAAAATCGTCAGAGGTTCTCAAATGCCTGCTGTCGTGAAGGATCCTTTTCCTAGTCAATATAGTAAGATGATCGGTTCTTCCTCAAATGCCTCAGAAGAACCCATAATGATGATGTCCCATGTTAGGATTGCGACACGATCGCAAGATTATGGAAGTAAAAGTCCTGTTGGTGGTAAGGAAGCAGAATCTTCTAATTCAAACCCATCAACTTCAACTCCTAGTTTTGATCAGCTACAGATCGAGAAACCTAACCCAGACTTAGTAATCAAACTGCCTACTTAAGGTATACTTCGAAAGTCAGCTTTTAATCCGCATGCGAGAGCTACTCAGAACTATAACATTGTTGAATACTTAGCTATTTCCCCTTCAGCAATGTCGGCTTTGGAGGTGCTGCAATCATGCCTAGCATGACGTAAATTGCTATTTTTTGCTATAGGAGATGTTGATATTTAGGACTCTAACCTTATAATCTTCTATTTAGAAAATAATACACCTCACCTTCCTCATCAAATGGCTTTATAGATTCCAATGTTAGTCAAAAACAGACCTTGCTTTAGGACTGTGATTGATGAGGGAGCTTCTACGTGTATTATGTCGATTTAGTGTTGGAGATTGCTTGGTTCTCCTACACTCAATCAATCCCCGATGATTCTAAAGGCTTTTTATGGCCGTTGGTTCCATCCTTTTGGAATTCTACAGGATTTACCTATAGGGGTTGAAGGCAAAACTATTGATCTAGATGTGGAAGTGGTTGATGCCCCTCTAGATTACAACCTTCTGTTGGGTCGTAGTTGGTCTTACGCTATGACTGCTATTGTTTCATCAGTATTTCAACTTATAAAGTTTCCTCATAATGGAAAGATCATAACTATAGACCAGCTAACTTACTTTTCATCCGATCCACCCTCTTCTGAAAGTATCCAACATGTCGACAAAACAACTATCCCTTATAAAGATGTTGGGGTAGGATTAGTTAAAGATTCTGGTTTACTAGGAACTTTTTCTTTTCCTCCTCCTAACGTATCACCTTCTACTACAACCATTCATATGATTTCATCAAACACTATTGTTTTGGATGATCCTTGGATTGTACCTTCTGAATCTGAGGTGGATTCATTTTGTGATGCTATGCCTTTGAGTCCCCATGAAATTGTGTATCAAGCTGTACAGTCGTTTTCCGACCCTAGTTCAACCAAAATTGATCTAATGAATGTGGTCCATGGAGAATCACTTTCAATATCAACCTCAGATTCAACAAATTTTTCCGAGCTTGTTCATACTGATGAGCAGATTCATGAAATTTTGTCTGTTGATGATTTACCATGGGAAGATCTTCATCATCGATCTTCGTTCTTACCTGAGCTTGATCACTTTGAGAATGATTTTTCATCTATTTTTACTACTGATTATGTCAAAGAACCACAGAATCCATTGCAAAATCCTGATTCTAAGTTAAATTTGGGAAATATTTCTCGAATGGTTCCTATTGACATTTCAGTTAAACCTGGAATTGTTGAAAATATTCATATAGGCGCTTCCTGTATAGACAATGAACTCCAAACTTATAAGGCCCTATTTCAAGAATTCTGTGACGTGTTTGCTTGGTCATATGAAGAAATGCCAGGAATTGATCCAACAATTATTGTTCATGAAATCAAAACTTACCCGGATGCTAAACCCATCTGGCAATGTTTGCATCAGATCCACCCACGAAAAGCTACTGCTATTAAAGCAGAAGTTGAGAAATTACTTAAAGCAGGTTTCATTTATCCAATTCCCTTAACGGATTGGGTATCGAATATTGTTCTTGTTAACAAAAAGCAAGGAATGATAAGAATATGTATCGATTATAGGGATATTAATCGAGCTTGTCCCAAAGACAATTACCCAACTCCCTATATCGATTGTACTAGTACTGAAATGTTCTCCTTTATGGATGGTTTTTCCGGTTATAATCAAATCAACGTTCTACCTGCTGATCAACCAAAAACAGCTTTTATTTGTCCATGGGGGACATTTTCTTATTGCAAATTTCCTTTTTGGTTGAAAAATGTCAGAGAAACTTTTCAAAGAGCTATGTCTTACGCATTTCATGACATCAAGCACATTGTGCAACCTTATCTCGATGATTTGCCTGCCCATTCATTACGTAGAGCCGATCATCTCACTCATTTACAAGCAATCTTTATGAGATGTAGGCATTATCAAATTAGGCTAAATCCACACAAATGTGTTTTCTGTATAGAAACAAGTCGTTTACTGGGATTTTTTGTTTTGAAAGCTGGCATTCGTGTCAATCCCTCGAAGGTTGAAGCTATTGTCAAATTACCTCCTCCTTCAACTCTTCGCCAACTCCAAAGTTTGCAAGGGAAAGCAAACCTTTTACGTCGATTCATTCCTAACTACACCGAGATAACAAAGGGTTTTACCAGGTTGTTGAAATAGAATACTCCATTCTTTTGGGATGAGATAGCTGACAAATCTTTTGATGCACTTAAACACACATTGACCCATGCACCGTTATTGTATCCTCCCAACTACAACTAGGATTACTTCTTGTATCTCGCCGCTTCTCATTCCACCATCAAGATGGTGTTAGTTCAGGAATATGAATTCGATAGTGAACATGTGATTTACTATCTTAGTCAAACTTTGAATCTTACTGAGCTTAAATATTCACATGTGGAGAAATTAGCCTTGGCAGCTGTTCAAGCTATCCAAAGATTTTGTCATTACATCTTACTACGCAAAACTACCATAATTTCTGACTGTAACCCTATGATCTACATTTTGACCAAACAATTGCTAGGGGGCAAGTATTCCAAATGGATTGTTATCCTGCAGGAATTTGACTTGGAATTTGAAAATTCCAAGTCAAATAAATCTTTAGTTTTTGTGGAACTGATGCGTGACTTCCCACGTGGTGATACTGAAATTGTGGCAGAAGAACCCATTGCGGACGAATCCTTGTTTCTTATCAGCACTCTTGATCCATGGTATGGAGATATCATTGTTTATCTCCAAACCTAATCTTTTCGGCCTGAAATTTCACACTCTCAGTGACGTAAATTACGTTTCCAACCCCAACAATACAAGATTATTGGAGATACACTCTATCGTTGTGCGGCGGATTCTGTTTTCCGATGTTGTTTAACTCATGAAGAAGCTGAAAAGGTTTTAAATGACTGTCACTCTGGAGCGTGTGGCGGTCATATGTATGGGTATGCCATAGCCCAAAAGATATTGCGCACTAGCTATTTCTGGCTATCTTTGTTTAAAGATTGTATTTACGTGGTCTGAAAATTCCACAATTGTCAAATTTTTTATCGAAAGATGCATGCTCCACCTGCTCCTGTCCACCCTATAATTACTGTCGGTCATTTTGCAAAGTGGGGTATCGAATTTATTACATGTAACCCTCACTCGGCCAGGGGGCATGCGTATATCACTCTTGCGGTAGATTATTTTACCAAGTGGGCCGAGGCGATGCCTACATTTTCAACAGATGGAAAAACTGCTGCAATTTTTGTTTTCAATCATATAATTACTAGATTCGATGTTCCACAAGTGATTATCACTGATCATGGGCGTTATTTTCGAAACATTATGATGACTGAACCAAAATATCAACTTGACCTGCGTCATGATAGTTCTACTCCATATTACCCGCAGGCTAATGGTCTGGTTGAAGCCATCAACAAAGTTCTAGTCATTATGGTCCGACGAATCATTGGTATTCATAGGTCGAATTGGCATAACATGTTATTTTCAGTGCTTTGGGCGTATCGAACCTCAGTAAAAACATCAACTGGTTTCACTCCTTTTCAACTGGTTTATGGTTTGGAAGCTGTGTTACCCATTGAATGTGAAATTCTGTCGTTGCAAATGGCCATAGAGTTACTCCCAGCCACTTCCGAAGAGTAGAAATGTTTGTTGTACATAGCTTAGCTAGATGAGAATCGACGTGCTGTTGCACTAGCAATCAAAACTCATGCCAAATGAATTAAAGCTCAGTACGATCGAAATGTTACACCTCGTAATTTTTCTGAAGGAGATCTAGTCTTACTATATGATCAAGCAAACGATAAGCTAGGCGCTGGAAAATTTGTACCTATGTGGCATGGTCCTTTTATTGTTAAGCGAAAGCTAGCAAAAGGGGCCTATGAATTGGTAGATTTTGACAGTCTCTTTGGGTAAACCCAGAAATGGTCTTTATCTGAAGAGATATTATGCTTAAATCTAGGTGTGGAGATTTTAGTTAGATTAGTTTTCTTTCTAGCTAGTATGTTTTAGATTAGAAAAGTGTGCTTAGTTTAGAGAGTGTTTTTATTATTATTCCTGATATATCTTGATTTTACTCTTGATATTGCAGATGTCGATGTCTCTTCAAACATACATTGGTTTTACTGATGGTGCTTGTTGTAATACACAGAACATTTCTTCTGCAGCTTGGGTTATCTATTCACCCTCTAATGAGTTGGTATCTATGCATGGGTAAGCCTCGGTCAAACAACGAACAACATTGCAGAGTATAGTGCAGTGATTGAGTTATTATCTAAATCCATCTCATTTGGGATTCAGAGTTTGATTGTGAGGTTAGATTCTGAACTCGTTGTATTGCAACTTAATAGAGTTTATGCCATTAGAAATCCAGTGTTGTTAAGATTATTTTTGAGAGTTCGTCTCTTGGAACGTGAATTTGACTATATTGAATATCAGCATATTCCAAGATATTTAAATACATTAGCAGATGCAATTGCTTCTCGAATGTTAAGTAGACATTTTCAATAATCAAACAGTAAATTTGAAAACATTCCATAACATGTTTTACAAGATAGCCAGTAATAGTGATATAGCATAGTATAGAAGTGTGTCAAATATACATCATCTTCGATCATAGGTTGAAAAAACACCTTATGATCGGCAAAAATGATAGCAAAAAAAAATCAAAAATGTCATATGAGTCTACAAAAGGCGATCATCTTATCACTGGTGAAGATCACGATAAGAAACCACTACTCGGGCCACCCTACAAAGGAACCTCCTGAAAGGTCCTGGGACCCCAATCACATAGCATTGTAAACTAAGAGGAATGTCATCTATCCTAGTCTCTGGAATATCTACTGTCAAATGCTCTAGATGGTTTTCCAACTCGGTCAGTGTCTCTGTCGATTCGTCCCGTGGGGCTGGTACTGCTGCAGCTGGGTGTCTCCTCTCATAGGGCTGGAGAGTGGCTGGTCACCATGGACCCACATCTTCATTTGAAACTTTTTACTATCAGTTTTGGACGATTTAAAAAAAATAAAAAATAAAATTAAAATTAAAACTTAGAAAATGTTGAGAATGATCTTACCTGAGTCATCCCACTGCTCTCCTGGTGGAAGAGTCATGTCTGGGTCACCACGATAATCCATCCCAGCATAAGAAAAATGGTGAATCACGAAAAGATGGTTCTCCAACCAACGAAAATACTTAGGAGGAAATCGAACAACCTTTGAACCCTCCTCAGGATGACGGGCCATAACTGCAACCCAATGCATTAGCTTGGGCTCTCGGGGAAGTCCACCTCCAACAGAAAGATGCTGTGGGACCAACATTGGGACCCTTTCTAGACCAAAGCTCACAACTAAGAAACCATATCCAAAGTTTTTTAGTTGTCCATTCTTTGCTCTAGTCAGTTGGCCTTTTACATTTGCCAACACAGCTTTGCACAAGTTGAAGATGGTGCCTCAATAACAGTCTTCTGCCATTCGCATTTGGGATCTGGTAGCTACATGCAGTGCTACGCATCCGCAGATTCTGGTCACAGTAAATGCAATCACTTTGAGTTCAAGACGGGAGATGATTTTAATATCAACCCCTTTGTCCTTTGTTTGGTCATTACAAAACTCTAGTCGGAGACTATCAATAGACTGGCCACCTGGCCTAGTCCCGCATAGAGATAATCGTTCACCTCTCTTGGGCAAAGCAGTCAAGAAGTAAACATCCTCTAGCTCCATTTCGAGCCGGTGGCCACCAATAATGAAACACTGGTCCTGTATATTCCATCTGTCCACCAGCCACTGTAAAAAGTCTACTTGGGCCCTCATGCTAGGTATGGCCCAGAATTTAAATAGCCCGCATGCCCTCAATACATCTATTGAGAGCTGATGATTAATTGCGGCAAGATCCACATCTTCATGCTCCCATTCCGGCCAAATGAGCATTGTGTATATCTTACATTGAAAGAAAAAGGCGGGTTAGAACATTTTAATTCAAAGTTTTTGGGTGGAAATTGAAAAAATTGAAGTTGTAAAACCTATGTCGCGGGGTTCACACTCTCCAATTAGGGACAGTGCGTAGGTCCGCACTCTACCCAAGCAGCAGGTGTGGGCCCCTGGCTCTTTCCTCTGTAAGAAATATTCGGGGTCCACAAGTTTCGCGTGTTGCACCTGCGGACCCCCGCGAGCGGTCTTTTAAACTAATTTTTCTCTTAAAAATCAAAATGGAAGCCTAAAAACAAAATTCAAAAGGTTGAAATGCAAGATTAAAGTGATGTTGATTACCTGGAGGTGACGATTTTCAATTCCAACGAACAGATTTTCCGCAATCTTCATAGGAAGCTTCTTACCCAAAAGCTCTCTTTTCTCGCTCTGAAGTCAAACCGTAAAAATGAATTTACAAAAGACCTTTTTATAAGATTTTTTGAATAAATGAATTTTTAATTTATTTATTTTTCACTTTAAAGAGGTAACTTTTTGATGCCTTTTTATTTATTTTAAATAGGTATGAGTAATGTTTGAGTTTTTGTGTAGAATATTGGATTTTTCAGGAGAAATTGATCATTTTCAACAAAAAGCATTAGAGTCGTCTTTAAGCTATTTTCTGACTCGTAAAACATGAAAATATTGCCGAGTTTTTCTTTTTAATCTCGCTAAAACGGAATTAAAAAGATGGTCCACTTACAGCTCTTTTCTGACTGTATAAACATGAAAATATTGTTGGACTTTTGTCGTTTCAAGTTCGATATTGGTTATAAAACGACGTGTCCTTGATCATTTTTTTACTTTTTCAGATCGAAGACACTAATTATGAAAAGTACTCCTTGATCGTAATGGTCAAGCGGTTCTCTCAAGTATTATTTTATAATTTTTCGGGCTTGGGAGACACAAATTTACGAAAAAGGACAACCATGGAGTTTTCTTAAGTTTTTCTTCTGACTCCCTAAAATTGAAAAACGCCGAGTTTCTCCTATACTGGACTTGTTAAAATTTAACAGTAAATGACTTGTTCAATTTCAAACAGGAACGGACCACTCCTTCCTAGGGTTTGAATTTTAAACTAGGTTGGACTCATCCGAAGGATGATCTTATAACCAAGCAAATGTTATCCTCCTCAAGCTTGTCAAAAATAAAGAGGTACTTGCCAGAAATGGTGGGGGAAGAGAGAGAAAAATGAACCTGTTTGTTACACTTTGTGTCTCAGAAAAGCATTCAACCACTCTTGAACACGACTCTTTTTGTTCACCTGGGTTGGGAAATCCTTTGCCTAACAGTTAATCAAACCATATTGAAAGTCTTCAGTCAGTTTCTGGGTATTAGCTTTGGGTCAATTGTCACCAAACCATCTGCAGTGTCGTTATGTGTTCAAGAGGTCAGTGCAAATAAACCATTCATCTGCAAAATATTTGTCATCCATCTTGACCATCCCTGAGTCAGTCCTTGCAAATATATTTCTTCAAACTTGATCTATGATTTCATGTTGTGGGCTTGCCTACGACAGATCGCTTTCTATCAACTTCAGCTCATTATCTAGAAAGATGATCTAGAGATCATCAGTACCTTGGAATCTGCATGCCTTAATGGCAGGTTTCTCACCTTCGACGACAGGTTGCATCATTGACCTTCGATCAAAGGACTCCGTGACATGTTCGACATCAACTCATCTATTCACATTTCATGGATTGTACTGAGTACTTTGAGAGCCATTGACATTACTGGTGGTTTCTCTCACACTTGTTAATAGTTTACATCATTGACTGATAATCAAGTGGTTTCTACCATGTTCGACTTCGACATATTCATTCACATGGATAGAATCGTACTATTTCAGGAAGTAGAAATCAAGACCCTAGATCTAGTTTCCACCATCTAGGATGTGAGGAATTTTGTTATTCATTATACAATGGATTATTCATAAACAGATGGCTGCACCCATACTGTGTCTACATATGTCTATACTTGTGATGTATTATAAGATCACTGCTATATCAGAGCAATTTAATTAGTTTTCTAGTCAGTTTTGATCTGAGTACGGGAATGCCTACCTTAGCGATGATATGATCACATATATATATTTTGTATTGAATGTTTTCACAGGTTCCAACCAGGCTCTCCACAGGATGATCCTCGAAATGATAAAGTACTTCACTCTTCTTAGATGACAAATACTATCCTCATCTATTACAGACTTCGCACTTTAGGGGGAAATCTGTTACACAAAATATTGTCACCATGACATTCTGTAGTCAGTGTGAGTCTATCACCACTCATACTTTCCTCCTATGCAAGTCTTAAACCTCAACTCTTCATGTCAAGCCTTGAAAAATAAGAGAAAGTCCTTGAAAATCTCTAAAACTCTGGTTTCGCACTTTCTCTTAGCATTACCTGCGGTCCCGCACCTACTGGTCATGTCCCCTATGGACCTACCCGCTCTATTTCTGTGTAAAGGGTGCGAACACCTGTAAGAGTCAAAAAGGTGCAAGTACATTCTTAAAAACTCACTTTGGGTTATTTCTAGAAGCTTCTAGAGGGAATCTCGAGGTGGCAAGTTCACTCCTTTGAGGTTCATGCATCCCATAACTAAAGGAGACAACCCCTTGATGTGAGGAGCTTATCCCTTTGAAGGAGGACTCTATCCCTTCATAGGTGGACCTGTAACTTCCTTCCTCTGCACTATAAAATGAGGCATTGGGCTGGTTATTGAAGAGGTTGAAAGCTGAATATTTTTTAGGGTAAATGTTGTTGGAATTTAGACTTCTTAATTGAGCTTCAGAGGAGAGATTACATACCTTTTGATCTTATTGGGAAGAGTGTGAGGCTTGTCAAAGTATAGGAGATTCTTGCTTGGACCCTGGGAGGAGCTTGTACAACATCAAGGCACCAAAGGTTGTAAAGTTCTTCTTTGTTCAAAGTTAATACAATCAAGTTTATTTTTCTCAATAAGCTATCCTCTATGGTTTATTTCATGGATTCCTTGATCACCATGATGAAAATGATTTATTATATTGGCTATGTAGGTGTTATTTGATGTGTACTTGTTTGTGTTTGCAGGTTCTCAAAAGGAAACTCATTCGGACCGTCGAAGCATGGCTGCCACAAACTAGCGTTGGACTTAAGGTAGGGTCTAAAACACATCTTGGTGTTTATTTACAAATCACAATATTTAGAGAAAGGTAGATTTGCTTGTTCTGCTTGTCGCTAGATATTTGCAGATACTAGGGAGATCGGTCTTGTCCGTAAGAATGATTTATCTAGCCCACAACAGTCTATCCTTATAGCTCCCTGTACTAACCCCATACTTGAACACAATCTCTGCAACCAAACTACTTACTTACTTGCATGAGTGGATGCCATGTATTCTGCGTCTGTAGTTGATAGTGCCACTACAGATTGTTTTTTACTCATCCAACTGACTGCACCTCCAAATAGGTTAAACACATACCCACTTGTATATCTTCTCTGATCTAGATCTCTAGCCCAGTCCACATCAACAAAGCCACGGATATCCAAAACTCTGTCATATCCTGGTCTTCCTTGGTAGCACAAACCATAATAACTAGTGCCACACAAATACCTGAAAACCCGCTTCACTCTTGTCCAATGCTCCTTCCCTATTTTTGACATAAATCTACTCAATACTCCCACTGCATGTGCAATTTCTGGTCTAGTACAGACCATTGCATACATTAGGCTACCAACTATACTTTCATATGGAACACGGGACATATCCTCTTCCTCTTCTGGTGTCTTGGGACACTGTTCAGCAGATAACTTTACACCTACAGGAATAGGAACCTTCATCGGTTTACTATCCTACATATTAAACCTCTGCAATATTGTCTCGACATTGTAGGAATTTACAGGGTAAGTTCCTCAGAAAGAATACCAAAAGGACACCGCTCACAACCAGATCTCAAATCAATACACCAGTATTTTTGACGTGGTTAAAACCCTCAGAGTGCAAGGAGGGAAACAGTCCACGACCTGTCCCAACGTGGGTACAGACAATTTATTAATCAAAGAATGAAAATTTACATAAGCTTCTCTCATGCACGGATTACCCGAACAATGACCCTCCATCCGCTTTAAATAGAACTCATGGACCAATCGGGTGTCAAGCCACGGATCAAGTGTCGGTAATACCGAGGTGAGAGTGAACCGTCGGATCACTACATATCGTGACCGTCGGATTGTAAGTTACAAAATGTACAACGGTAAAGAAACACACTTTACCTAACTCTAACCTAACTCTATACTAGACCAAGTTGAACTTAACTATATCCTATGTGTCGGAATATCCTAACATCCCCCCTTAAGAACAACTTGGGATAGGATTGAAGGATTTACAAATATGACACAATAGGAGAAGGAAGGAGGCACTAGAGCCTATCCCCCCTTAGTGAAAACTTCCTGAACTCCAAGCATATATCGAAGTTTAGTGAACTTCGCCTCTGTGAGAGCCTTTGTGAAGATGTCTGCAACCTGATCATCTGTTGGACAATATTGCACTTCAAGAACATGGTCATGAATGAGCTTTCTGATGAAGTGCATGTGTAGTTCAATGTGTTTGCTGCGCTGATGCTGGACTGGATCTTTGCATAGCTGAATGGCACTTTGATTATCACACCAAAGTGTGGTTGGATGCTGCTGCTCAAAGCCAAACTCTGATAGGATCTGACGAAGCCACAAGGCTTCCTTACTAGCTTCCACGGCACCACGATACTCTGCTTCTGCTGACGAAAGAGAAATTGCAGCCTGTTTCTTACAAGCCCATGTAATAGGTCCTGAACCAAGAGTGAAGACATAACCGGCAGTAGACTTCCGATCATCAGGGTCACCAGCCCAATCAGAATCAGTGAAACCAACTAACAGAGGAGCTGCTTTGGCACTGTAATGAATCCCAAACTGTACTGTACCTCAAACATAACGAAGTATTCTTTTAGCTGCTTTCCAATGACTTTCACGGGGGTTTTGCATAAAACGAGCAACAAGGCCAACAGCAAAGGAAAGATCAGGACGAGTATGGGTTAAATACAAGAGTTTTCCGACAAGTTGACGGTATAAGGTAGCATCAACTTCAGGAGAAGTACAAGAGACTGAAAGTTTGACTCCAGACTGAAAGGGAGAAGGGGCTGGCTTACAGTCTTCCATGTGAAAATGACGAAGAATATCACAAGCATACTTGGACTGGGAAAGGAAAATACCCTCTTGGGATTGCAAGACTTGAAGACCGAGAAAATAGTGTAAGTGGCCTAAGTCTGTCATTTCAAATTTCTTTTTAAGGATAGACTTCACATGGTTTATAAGGTTGGGATCACTACCAGTAAGGATAAGATCATCAACATAAAGAACAAGGATGATAAGAGAGTCACCCACTTTCTTGGTGTAGACAGTATTGTCAGAATGACACCTAGAAAAGCCAGATTCTAAAAGAAAGCTATCCATTTTGGCATACCAAGCCCGAGGAGCCTGCTTGAGACCATAAAGGGATTTCTTAAGTCGACACACAAGGCTTGAGTCTGTTTGTATGAAGCCAATGGGTTGTTCCATATAGATTTCTTCCTGCAAGTCCCCATGCAAGAAGGCAGATTTAACATCCATTTGATGGACTTCCCATTTTAAAGAGGCAGCAAGGGAAAGAACAAGGCGGATAGAGTTCATTTTGGCAACAGGGGCGAAGGTTTCAGTGTAGTCAATTCCTTCAACCTGTGAAAAGCCCTTAGCAACAAGACGAGCTTTATGTTTATCAATTTTGCCATCTGGTCCATACTTGGTTCTGTAAACCCATTTACATCTTACAAGTTTTCGTCCCGTTGGTAGAGGCACAAGATCCCATGTATCATTTGTCATCAATGACTGATATTCTTCATTCATAGCTGCTTCCCAATGTGGATGGCCTGAAGCTTCTGCAAAAGTGTCAGGATCATGATTTACTGGAGCTTGAGCCAGTAAAGAAGAGGCTCTTTCAAACTGAGAACGTGTACGTCGCTGATCTGTAGGATCACCGGCAAGATCACCTGCTGCATCTCGAGTAGCACGGACCCATCTTGGAAGTTGAGGATCCTGAGAAGGTGGGGGAGGATTGTCATCCTCACTTTCATCATCTGAAGAAGAAATGTTTTCAAAAGTAGAAGAGATAGGAAGAGGTGGCACATCCGCCGGACTAGGCTCGCAGGCCGATTTATTTTCATCAAATTTTACATCTCTTCTAATGATAACATTTTTGGACTTAAATGGAATAAGTCTGTAACCTTTTACATCTTCAGAATATCCAACAAAAGTGCATTTCTCACTCTTAGGTTCTAAAGCTTTATGCTTTTCATCTGGAATATGGGCCCATGCTTCACTTCCAAACACACGAAAGTGACTTACATCTGGTTTAATGGAACTCCAAGCTTCTTCTGGAGTGATATTCTCTAGAACCTTAGTAGGAGTGCGATTGATTATATAATTTGCACAATTAATTGCTTCGGCCCAAAAACTAAGACTGAGTCCTTTAGATTGCAGCATACAATTAGCCATTTCCTTTAAGGTGCGATTTTTCCTTTCAGCTACACCATTTTGTTGTGGAGTGTATGGAACAGTATGTTGCATTTGAATTCCATTTTCAGTGCAAAAGTTGATGAATGTGTTTTTAACATATTCTCCACCATTATCAGTTCGTAGCTTAAGAATTTGATGTCCAGATTGTTTTTCAACAAAGGCTTTGAAGGCCAAAAAAGTGTTAAATACTTCGCTCTTGAGTTTTAAGAAGTATACCCAAGTGCGTCTGGAGAAATCATCAATGAAGGTTAAGAAGTACTTGCAACCAGAGAATGAAGCAACAGGAAGAGGACCACATAAATCACTGTGCACAAGCTGTAAAGGGGCTGAGGCGTGCCAAGAGGCACGTTTGTCAAAACTGTCCCGGTGGTGTTTTCCGAGTACACATCCGGAACAAACACCATCTCTACAAGATATCATAGGAAGGCCTGTCACCATATTTTCTTTACATAGATGCTGAAGGGAGCGATAGTTTAAGTGACCAAATCGCTCATGCCAAAGTTTGCTCACTTCATCATTATGAGCAACAAATGCTGAGGGAAGATTTGATGACCCAAAGTTGTGAAACTTATACAACCTTGTGGAATCATCAGCAAGACCAGTAGCTAGAATCTGTTTAGGATCTTTTAGATCCTTGATTACAACATCATGAGGTGAAAATTCAACAATTTTGCCTTCACCTGAATGAGTTATCTGATAGACAGATAGAAGGTTGGAGGATAAGGTTGGAACACATAATACATCATTAAACTGACCATTGTCTAGATGAACAGTTCCAGTCCCTACAACACTAAGAGATCTATCATCACCAACATATATATTTTTGGTGTTACAATCTTTTAAAGAAGAAAACATGGCTTGGTTTTTGGCCATGTGATAAGAGGCTCCAGAATCAATGAGCCACTCATGAGAATGAGAAGAAGAAGAAGATACATTTAAAGCATAACCAGACTGAGATGATTGACAACGACATGCAGAAAGTGCCATTCCGGAAGTTGAAGTTGAAGTAGGCTCCACATGGATGTTATGTTTCTTCATTGCGGCTTCCAAGGCTTCCATCTTCTTAAAGCATTTAGATTCTAAGTGGCCATCTCGATTACAAAAGTTACAATGTCTGTCAGTCCTCTTCCATTTGTTTTTATTGGTCTTGTCATTTTGCTGAAATGATCTTTCATCTTGAGGCTGAGTTGGTTTAGGACCATTCCTTTGAGGATAAGACTTCTTAGGATTCTTTGAATTTGGTTGCTGCTGGGCGGCTAACGCTTTCGAGGAAGAGTTTCCAAGATTAAGAAGACCAAGGTGTAAGAGTTTTTCTTGTTCTCTTATTATGGAATCACAAAAGGAGTCAAAGGAAGGGGGTTTGTAGTATTTGCCTTGACAAATGAAAGCTTCCCTTGTAGAATGGAAAGTGGAAACAAATACAGAGTAGGCTGGTCCCAACTTAGTAAGGATGGAATAAATAAGGTTACCATCTTCTTTCTTAACTTTAACACCTTCCAAGAGATATCTAAGGGTCTTGAATTTGGACAAGAAATCTTCAATGCAAGAAAAATTATTAGGATCCAAAGTAAGCAACTCATTCTCAAGTTGATGGGCTCTAATTTCATTTTTAATCCCAAAAACTTTAGCAAGTTTTTCTAATGCTTCATGAGGAGTTTCAATTTCTGCAATGTGGAATCTAAGATCAGGAGAAACAGACATTCCTATCAAACCACGTGCTTGATCTTGTCTATTTTCCCATTTTTCGGCCTTGTCTTCATCTTTGGGTTTCTTCTCTTGGTCTGTGGCTATTCTGAAGAGACCTTTACTTCTAAGTAAATCTCCCATGTAGGCTACCCATTGGAAGTAGTTAGTGCTGTCAAGAATGACTTGGCATGGACTTTCCATTTTTTGAAAAAAAAACCTGAAGCTGAAGATGCTGAAAGTAAGTGGTCCAATGGATAGATCTCGAAAAAATAGGCGATTTTAAAAAAAACGGCTCTGAAAAAGGCTTCCGGATGAAGAAGTTATGGCTTTTTGAAAAAAAATTGTTGACGTTGCCGGCAAAGTGCGCGAATGTGCGGGAATGAAAAAATCCGCCCCCACAAAATGGAGACTTGAACCCAAGACCTCTACACTCTTAAAAAGTCTTTGAACCAATTGATCTATACAAAATATTTGAGAGAGAGAGAGAGAGAGAGAGAGAGAGAGAGGGGGCCTCGATTTGCGTGCTTGCCTTGGGAAGGCTCTTTTCCCCTACAAAACACAAAACACAAAACCCAACACGAATATGCAAAGAAAAACGAACCTTACGGCTCAAAGTTAGCTTTAGCCAAAAAACTAGAATTTTAAAAAAAATCTCAAAGTTAGCATTTAACCGAAAAACTAAATATTTTTCTCAATGTTTCTGATTTTCCAAGATCACACTAAGGTGCAGGGAAAAGAGCATACGCATGAGAAAAATCCTTTCTTTCTGTTTCTGATTTGCCCAGATCGCACAGAGTCGCAGGGCAAAGAGCATACGCAGAAATGAAAGGTATAGATCCGAGAAAAAAAAAGGCTAAATAAACCGAAACCGAAATAAGCAGAGAGAAAATGACAGTAAACTGCAAAAAAAACACTGTATACCTCCCGATCTGAAAAATGACGCAGCTAGGGCTACCGGAAACCTTTTCGCGTGAAACGAAAGGGGTTCCTCACTGAAACAGATGCTCCGAACGCAACAGAGCAGTCCTCTCGGCCCGAAAGCAGTCAGAAACAGCAGATCTAGGAAACGACAGCCGCATGCAGTTCTACCGGCTTCAGATTTGGATCACCAACGGACGCGGCCCTCAAATAGCTCTGATACCATGTAGGAATTTACAGGGTAAGTTCCTCAGAAAGAATACCAAAAGGACACCGCTCACAACCAGATCTCAAATCAATACACCAGTATTTTTGACGTGGTTAAAACCCTCAGAGTGCAAGGAGGGAAACAGTCCACGGCCTGTCCCAACGTGGGTACAGACAATTTATTAATCAAAGAATGAAAATTTACATAAGCTTCTCTCATGCACGGATTACCCGAACAATGACCTTCCATGCGCTTTAAATAGAACTCATGGACCAATCGGGTGTCAAGCCACGGATCAAGTGTCGGTAATACCGAGGTGAGAGTGAACCGTCGGATCACTACATATCGTGACCGTCGGATTGTAAGTTACAAAATGTACAACGGTAAAGAAACACACTTTACCTAACTCTATACTAGACCAAGTTGAACTTAACTATATCCTATGTGTCGGAATATCCTAACAGACATACTTCCTCTGGTTTAACCAGAGCTTCTTCTTTCCCCGATCTCTTTTAATTTCCATGCCCAAATTATAGTTTGCAACACCAAGATATTTCATGTCGAATTTGGAGGACAATTGGGTCTTCAAATCCTGGATAATTTCTTTGTCATTTCCAACCAGCAACATATCATCCACATACAAGACCAAATAAATAACACGGTCACCAATTGATTTAAAATACACACAGTTATCTGATTTTCTTCTGGTGAAGCCAAGTCCCCATATAAATGTATCAAATTTCTGATACCAGATCCTTGGTGACTGTTTTAACCCATACATAGACTTCTTTAACTTGCATACCAGTTCTTTCTTACCCTTCACTGCAAAGACTTCAGGTTGCTTCATGTAGATCCCCTCTTCTTGATCCCCATGAAGAAATGTTGTCTTCACATCCATCTATTCTACCTCAAAATCAAAAGTAGCAGCAATAGATAAAAGTAATCTAGTAGAAGTTACCTTGGCAACAGGAGAAAAAATATCACCAAAATCAATTCCCGGCACCTGGGAATAACCTTTTGCTACCAACTGAGCTTTATATTTATCCACCTTTCCTTCTGCATTTGTCTTCTTCTTGAATACCCATTTTCTTCCAATGGGTTTCCTTCCAGCTGGCAACTCCACCAGATCCCAAGCCTCATTTTTTTGCAAAGATGCCATTTCATCAACCATGGCCTCTTTCTAGAGTTTTCCATCCTCTCAATCTACTACTTCCTTCACAGTTGTGGGATCATCATCACTAATAGATAAAGCAAAATTTGAACAAAAAGTAGATGGACTATACCTTTCTGGTTGTCTTCTTTCTCGAACTGATCTTCTCACACCTGGAGTTTGTGGCTCTTCATCTTCTGATTCCTCCTCCATTGTAGAGTCTGATTCTTCCTCCTTTAGCTCAAACTCTATCTTCTCGAGCTCCTTTGGTTGGAATTCATGTTTAATAACATCTTTCACCTCTCTGAACACCACATCTCGGTTGTACACAACCTTCCTTGTTATTGGGTTCCAAAGCTTGTAACCCTTTAAACCATTCTTATCCCCAATAAAGATGCACTTTTCAGATTTACTATTCAACTTGGTTCGTTTGTTCTTTAGAACACGTACATATGCATCACATCCAAATACCCTCAGATGTGAAAGAGAGGGTTTCTTACCAGTCCATGCCTCTTGTGGAGTCTTATCCTCCAACGCTGATGAAGGTGATCTGTTGACCAGGTAACATGCCATCTCTACTGCCATTGCCCAGAATTCTTGTCCCAACCCAGAACCACTGAGAATGCTTCTTTCCCTTTCCATCAAGTCTTATTCATTCTTTCTACAACTCCATTTTGCTAAGGTGTATATGGAGTAGTCTTTTGTCGTGCTATACCACACTTCTTACAGAATTCTTCAAATTCCTTACTACAAAACTCTCCACCGTTATCTGTCCTCAACACCTTTATCTTTTTCTCTGTCTGGTTTTCCACCAGAGCCTTAAATTCTTTAAACCTATCAAAGACTTTAGATTTCTTCTTAAGGAAATGTATCCATGTATTCCTTGATAAGTCATCTATAAATGATACATAATACACAGACTTACCAAGTGATGAAACCTTCAAAGGTCCAAACACATTACTGTGCACAAGCTCTAATATTTGTTTTTCCCTCTTACCACTAGAGAAAAAAATCACCCGATTCTGCTTCCCATATACATAATTTTTATAGAAATCAAAAGCTAGAGAGCTATTACTCATACCCTCTACCATACCTTTACCACAAAGTATTCAAAGGCCCTTCTCTCCAATATGTCCAAGCCTTTGATGCCACAACATGGTCTTCTCTCCAGAGACCGCTAGATTTTCTGCTCCACTTTTAGGAACCACATAACTATTGCACCCATCAACAACAGTGCTATCTTGCAGCTTGTATAGAGTTCCAATCTGAACTCCCCGCATCAATACTAGTGCTTCCTGAACCATCTTGCAGGTATCCTTCTCAAACACTGTTTTTACACCTGCATCATCCAGTTTGCTTACAGAAATTAGATTTTTGGCCAATGCAGGAATATGTAGAACACCCGAAAGTGTTTTAACCCTTCTACCTTGCAACTTCAACTTTGCTTTTCCGCGACCAACAATTCTAGCCTTCCTATCATCCCCTAAGAAGACATCACCACCATCGTATTTCTCATACTCACAAAACCACTCTCTATGGGGAGTGAAGTGAAAGAATGCACCTGAGTCAATCAACCATGCTTCCTCATCTACATGTGTACTTGAAGAAGCCAAGTACACATCCCCACCTTCATCTGAGGTGGTTTTCGCCTCTGCAGAAGGAGCATCATTAGATCCCTTTACTTTGTCAAAAGCTTTAGATTTACAGTCCCTTTTTTAGTGCCCTTCCTTTTTTCATTTCCAGCACACCACCTTTACAGGTTTTCCTGAAGATTTAGATCTCCCACTTGATGACTTATTTTTCTTTTTGTTCTGGGACCATCCTCGTACAGACAAGGCATCACCATTCTGGCTCTCCATATTTTTTTGTCTCATATCCTCTGTCAGCAAGGATGAGACTATTTCATCAAACTGCAAGGCAGTTGCATTGCTACCTATTGCAATAACCAGACTATCCCATGAATCTGGTAGAGAACATAACAAAATAATGCTCTTATCTTCATTTGAAATTTTGATATCAATAGACAATAACTGACTTACCATAGTATTAAATGCATTCGGATGCTCTGTCACCGAGTCTCCATCTTTCATCCTTAGGTTAATACAGCTTTTTCCGTAGGAACAATTTATTCACCAGAGACTAAGATTGGTACAAAGTCCCTAACTTGTCCCATAAAGCCTTTGTCATAGCTTCCCCTGACACATTCAACAATACTGAATCTGAGACACACAATCGTATTGTGCTCTTTTCTTTCCAATCCAACTTCTTCCATTCTTCATCAGACACTCCCGTTGGTTTAGTACCCCGATCTATAGCAATCCATTGATCTGTATCCACCAACAGATCCTCCATTTGAGTTTCCACAACTCAAAACTCTGACCATTAATTTTTTATATCTCTATCTTTCCACCGCTCACCATCTTCTTTCACCACTAGAATCGATCATGCAGATCTCCCACTAAATAGGGTTTACCACCAGCCAGAGCAGAACCCCTCAGAAATAATGGCATCCCCTTGAAGCCAAAATAGCTCTGATACCAAATGTAGGTTTTAACCCCGTAATGAAATTACCTGCATATGAATTCTAAAACACAGAAAATAAAGAATGCGAGAGCATAACACATAAAACACATATACAAAGAGATTTTCCCCTGGATCGCAAAATCGGGACTACCAACTTGATTTTTCATTATTTTCATTTCAATGTTACAATACATATTTATACATGTTGAATCATCTAATACCATGGACCGAAAACCATCGCATCCAAAACCATGGACCAAAAACCATCACATCCAAAACCATGTGCGAAAACCATGCACAAAACCATAGGTAGGTCCCCCAACCTAACATAGGGTCCAAAAACAAAATTTTCCGGGGTGCTGCCCTGGACCCCATAGAGTGGGGTTACCTGCACCCCTCAAACCCGTTGTGACTCCCCCTGCTACGCAATTGGCACAACGAAAGGGGGGCCTATGTGTTGAGCCTCAAAATTACTCTTTCCCTATCAACTCTTCTCATTCCCTTACTTTGTCTTTCCATAAGGAAGATGCATTCTCATCACTAATAACTGGTATATACTGTCTTGAGGAGGACATTTAGTGATTTACATGTTATGCTTTTTATGTATTGTTGTTTGAATAATTTTTTGTATATTAGCTACGAAACACAGCCTATTCTACAGCTAACAGGATGTTCTACAGCTACCTTCATGCTCTAATAGGTTCCAAGTGTCAGAAGGAGAAACTAGCCACATGGGCAACTTTGAAATCATCATGACATGGACCCTGTCCTATTCATTCAGCCCAAGTTGATAAAGAAGACAGCATAATACTACGGTCAATGGATAATTCAAAAACAAAGAGACCGAGGGTAACAGGACTCCATTTCATGGTTAATTAATGCGTTTCACAGTGATGGGAACTGTTATTCGGAGCAACTACCTATACCTACGGACTCCAACAACCACCTGTACAAACAAATCCAGCAGTCACCATGTCTTGGATTCATTTCTCCTGCAGCCGAGGAAGAAATTCCGCATATTTGTCTTCTACGTGTTTAGTTGTAGCATGCTTTTTTCCACAAACAGTTATATGGTTTTTCTTATAAATAACTGTGTAAAGGACCAAAGAAGTTAGTAATAATTTTGAAGTGAAATCGAAGTTCTAGACTCCTTAATTTTTGGGCATTTTGTGTCCCTATTTTAATATGAGAAGACTGCATGTTTTTATGAATATCTGAAGGAGTTTTCTTGGAGTTGGTTGAGCAAGCATAGCCTAATTAGTTGCAGAGGGCCCTTGCAGTGAAGAAGGTTTCGTCTTATTTATTTTTCTTCTTCCGTTAACTATAAATTCATCATTTTCTTTCTGAAACAGTGTTTATAATCATTTTCTTACTAACAGTGTTTATAATTTAGAGCGGATTCCATTAGCTTGATTTCTTTTTAGTTTTTATCAGTAGTTTAGAAGATAGAACTCAATAGTGTAATCTTGTTTCAGGATGAGAGTAGGATTGAAGAATGATAAGGATACATTGTTGGATAGTTTACTTCATTTACTGTTTTTCTAGTTTAAATTCTCAATTAAACTGATTAGTGTCATTTACTGTCTTTTCCATTTCATTTTTAGTTTAAAATACTAACTCATGGTGTTAATGAATTTTTATGAAAAACTCTTCAAGTTGATAATTCATCCTTAACTAAGTGGTTGAACATTTCATCTATGCAATGAGTTATTTCTGCATCTTTGTATTTGCTTTCTCTTAGATTAATGAAGTACATAATTACTTAAATGTCATCCCAAGGGGACTTTCTCTCGAAATTGAGAGGCAGAGTAATGAAGTATTTCATTTATTTTTATTTCTATAATTAGTTATACATCAATTGCAAATTGCACTTTCAGTTTCAATTCATGATTTGGAAATAATAGTAAAATAAGGATAGAAACTTTGTTTTCATTTCTTTCTTAGTTTTGTTTCCATATCTTTCATAGCTTTGTTTTCATTTCTTTCTTAGTTCTGTTTTCATTATTAGATTTTGAGCAGTCTTTGAGAAAGCTAGATTTAGTTTTGATAATTTACATTGTAAATCATTAGGAATTAAAAGACCAGAAACCCCCAAAACAACATAAAACATAAAAACAATGAAGTAAGAAGGGTTAGCTAGCACAAACAGTGCACTACACTTCATTAGTTTATGATACCTAGATTGATAATTTATGTAGAGCAATTTAGGACACTAAATTGACCAAACATTTTGGCACCGTTGTCAAGGAAGTGTAACTAGGTAGCCTTATCTCTTACATTAAAAAAAAAATGATATGCATAGAGAAAGAGACTCTAGGGGTAGATTTATAGCTAGGGGCAGAAGTTCAACTCCTACAACACCACCCACTCCATTAAGAACAAGAAAAGATACACCTCCATCCCAAACTCATACTCCTAGTCATAGAACTCTTGAAATTCCAGGGGCAGAAATCCAATCAAAAGAATCTCCTACTTCATCTACCAAGTTAGTCCTAGAGGAGAA
Organism: Pinus tabuliformis; assembly: GCA_031772625.1. NCBI lineage: Eukaryota > Viridiplantae > Streptophyta > Pinopsida > Pinales > Pinaceae > Pinus > Pinus tabuliformis. Next base: position 724,573,078 of record CM062817.1, read on the forward strand.
AAATCTTGAATCTCCAACAGCAGGAATAGCCTTTTTCACCTCCACAGGAGAGCACATTTTAGTTGAAGAAATAGGAATACCTGGTGAGGAAGAAGAAGTAGAAGCTCTCCCCCAAATCCCATTAATAGAAGAACCAGAGGAGGAGAAAGTAACATTGCAGGTTGAACCCTATACTGACTCTGAAGAAACTATAATGGTAGAAGAACAATAGGATGGATAATTCTCAGTTTGGAGGAGGGGGTAGAGGAAGTGGTAGAGGAAATAGTGGAGGAGGTAGAGGAAATAATGGAGAAGGCAGAGGAAATAGGGAAATAGATAATTATTTTGGGTTCCCTATAGTGGATGAAGAAACAAATGTCATAATGAAAAATATCTCACCTTCTGTCCTCCCAGACTTCCATGGGTTAAAAGGTGAGGATCCTGAAACATTTTTATTTGAGTTTGAAGTCTTGTATAGAACCTATGATTATCTAGAAGACTCTCAAAAACTTAAGTTGTTCCCTTAACCATTGAAAGGCGCTGCTTTGAAGTGGTTAATGGGGTTAGTCACTCAGTCCATTAGAACATGGAATGACATGAATAAAGTATATTTCGATAGATATTTGGATTATTGTATGCCTACCAATCACAAAGATGAAGTGTTCAAACTTATGCAAAGAGAGGATGAAAACTTAGAGGATTTGATTGAGAGATTCAACTATAATTTGAAGAGAGAAAATATGGACAATTTAGATGAAGATACCTTAAAAGCTCTTTTACTAAAAGCCACTAGGGATGAATGGATAGATATCCTCAACATGAAGGGGAAGGGAGATATCTCTCAACTTCCATTAAATGATATAGGAGAATTATGTGTTCATCTCTCAAGAGGGAAATCTAAAACTGGGAAAGGTCCAAGAGATCCTTCTCTTGTTAGAGTAAACAAATCTGCAACTGGATCTGTAAGTAGGGCAGAAAGTGGTAATATGCTTGATGAATTTAAAACTAACATTCTAGGGAGTCTTAGTGAGCAATTAGACACCCTTAAATTACAAAACAAGCAGAAAACCGAGGCTGATGCTTTAGCCATTTTTTGTCCAAAATGTAGAAAAAAACATGCTCTAAGAGAATTTCCTTTGGATGCAAAAGTTGTAGAAACTTGTATGATTTGCTTAGAAATCCATGAAACCAAGGGTTGTCCTTCAATTCCAGGTCTTAAGGCTGTCTCTCAAGAGGAAATAGTCCCAAATTCTGTAGAGCCTCTTTATTTTGTTACTAGAAAACCTTGGCAAGGGCGACAAAATCAGGGATTTCACAATCAAATGTATCTTCAGCCCCCACCAAATTGGAATTCTTGGTAGCAACCTTGGCCTCAACCTCAATCTCAACCGTGGGCACAAGGAGTACAAAATCCTTACGGGAGATTTTCTCAATATTACCAATATCCTCCATCATATCAGAATTATCCTCCCCCACAAAATCCACAACAAAATCAGCAGCCACAACTTCAAAATCAACACCCTCAATTTTCATTACCATTTACACAAAAAAATCCACAACAAAACCAAATTCCTCAACTCTTATTGCCATTTCAGTAGAAACCAAATCAAGGACCTGCCCAACCATTACCAAACCCCAACATTAAAAATCCTCAGAATACTTACATGGTGGAAGGACAACAATTTCCAACTTATATGATCACTCCTCTAGATCTTAATGATGTTCAATTCAGATCTGGTAGGATATTGGAAAAGGAAAGACCTTTTGTAGTTATTCAAGAACAAGATAATTCTGAGGAATATTCTCTAAAGGTTAATAAAAATTTTGAGGGAACATCTCTCCAAAACCAAAATACTGAAAATAATAAACATAAAGAACTAGTGAACTCAACTCCTATCATTAAGCAGCCAGTATCTACTTCTACACCTCCTTTTCCTGAAAGACTACAAGTTGATAGACGAGTAGAAAAGAAAATCATGTTGCCCAATTATGATTTTCTAGATGAATTGAAGAATGTATGTATCAAAATTCCTTTGTTACAAGCCATTAAGGAGATTTCAATTCTAGCTAAAACAATAAAGGAGTTGAGCATAAAGAAACCAGAAAGAAAAGAAAAAGAAACAAAAAGAATTCACCAGGTAGGAAAAATAGCAGACATAATGATGGGAAAAATTGGCATACAAAAATATGCGGATCCACGAAGTCCAATTGTGAAAACACACATCAATGGAGTTGAAATTCCAAATACATTGATCGATTTAGGGGCAACAATAAACATCATGAGCAAACAAACTATGGAGTAGCTCAAGCTTCCTAATCTTCTTTACACACCTACCTTACTGAAACTAGCAGATAGATCAGTAATCAAACAAGATGGAGTGTTAGAATATATTCTAGTATCCTTAGATTATTGAGAATATCCTGTTGATTTCATGATCTTAACTCCCAAGAACAATCTAGGAGGACATCCACTCATATTAGGAAGACCTTGGCTAGCTACAGTTGATGCTTTTATTAGCTGTAGATCTGGTGACATGCATATATTTTATGGTAATTCAACAAAACAATTTACTCTATATCCTCCAGCAAAAGCAATCATAGAAATAGATGACAAAGAATGGATTGATGATGAAGATGATATTCAACTCTCTTTACTATTTCAGATATTAGTGAAGATAGTCAAATTCTAAATACATTGGAAAATTTTGAATCATCTTCAGAATATGACCATGAGCAGTTTCAAGAAAAATCTAATGTTGAATATTTGTCATCTAGGCAGATGTCTCTCTATTCTATGGAAGAGTTTGGTAGCTTTACAATTGAAATTTTTCTAGGTAGGACATTGAACATAAACAAAAACATGGAGAAACTACAACAAGAAAAGCTAATCAAAACATTACAAAAACATTATGCTGCATATGCATGGGAATACACCAACATGAAAGGCATTAATCCTAAGACTTGTATCCATCACATCTACATTGAGGAAAATTGTAGACCTATCAGACAACCTCAGAGAAGGATGAATCCAAATCTTAGAGAGATTGTGAAAGAAGAGCTCCAAAAATTACTGAATGTAAACTTCATTTACCCAATTTCAGATAGCCAATGGGTTTCTCCTTTGGTAATTGTGCCTAAAAAGAATGGTAAATGGAGGGTGTGCATTGATTATTGAGAACTGAATAAAGCTACCCTTAAAGATCATTTTCCTTTTCCTTTTATAGATCAAGTGTTAGATACATTAGCAGGTAAGAAGTATTTCTCATTCTTGGATGGTTTTAGTGGTTATAATCAAATTCAGGTAGCACCTGAAGATTAGGATAAAACCACATTTACTTGTCCATGGGGAACATATGCCTACCAAGTACTTCCTTTTGAGTTATGTAATGCACCTGCAACATTCCAAAGAGAAGTACTAAGAATTTTTTCTTATCTAATACATGATTATGTAGAGGTATATATGGATGATTTTACAGTCTATGGGAATACATTTGAAGAAGCTTTGGAAATTTTGGAAAAGTTCTTAAAAGATGTAAAGAAGCAAACCTTTCACTAAGCCATGAAAAATGTTTATGATGTTTACAGAAGGTATTTTTTTAGGAAATCACATTTTAGGAGATGGGATTAAAGTTGACAAATCTAAAGTTGAAGTCATCTCTAAATTATCAATTCCAAATTTCCAAAAGGATGTTAGAAGTTTTCTAGGATTTATAGGATACTATAGAAGGTTTATAGAAAATTTCACTAAAATAGCATCCCCACTCTTCAAATTTCTTACCAAAGATTGTGAATTTAACTGGAATTCTAATTTCCAATTGGCATTTGAAAACTTGAAAACAAAAATTTCTGAAGCACCCATTTTAAGAGGTCCAAATTCGAAACTCCCTTTCCATATTTCAACAGATGCTCCAGATATAGCTATGGGAGCTGTATTGGGACAAAAAGATTTGATTCCTTATGCCATTTACTATACAAGTAAGAATTTGACTCCCACTGAGTTAAATTATATTGTGACTGAAAAGGAAATTTTAGTTGTTGTTCATGCAATTAACAAGTTCAGACACTATATAACAAGCTATGAAACCCTTGTTCATACAGATCACTCTGCAATTAGATATTTAATGAATAAAACTATTACTAATGGTATAGTTACAAGATGGCTTTTACTTTTGTAAGAATTCAACATTACTGTGCTAGATAGACCTGGAAAACAAAACACAGTTGTTGATTTCTTGTCCAAGATTCAGAATATCAAAAAAGCTTCTCCGGTTGAAGATAAGTTTCCTGATGAATATATTTTCGCAGTAACTACTCAAACTCCTTGGTTTGCAGATATTTCTAACTATTTATTCACATGAAAGTTACCTTCACATTTGTTTCCTAGAGAGAAAAGAAAAATTATTCAGGTAAGTGCAAGATATTCATGGATCACTAACAACTTGTATAAAATAGGCCTAGATCTTATGATCAGAAGATCATGTGTTAGGGAAGATGAAATGCCTGAGATTATTAAAGCATGTCATGATGAGCCATGTGGTGGACACTTTGCTGACAAGGGGACAACATATAAAATCCTTTCTTTAGGATATTATTGGCCATCCATCTTCAAAGATGCTAAAGAATATGTCAAGAGATGTGAAAGCTGCCAAAGGGTAGGGAAACCTACTCCCTCAAATGAAATGCCATTACAAATTCAGGTACTCATCGAACCTTTTGAAAAGTGGGCCTTAGATTTTGTTGGGCCAATTAATCCTCCATCTAAGCAGAAGAAGTATATATTGGTATGCACTGATTATGTCACTAAATGGGTAGAGGCCAAAGCATTACCTTTTGCTAATGAAAAATCTATAGTTAGTTTTCTTTTTTATGACATCTTTACTTGTTTTAGTGTTCCAAGAGAAATTGTGACAGATCAGGGATCTCAATTTACATCTAACATGGTGGAAGGGCTTGTGGAAGAATACAAGATCAAACATAGGAAATCTACTCCTTATCATCCTCAAGAAAATGGTCAAGTGGAATATACAAATAAAGTGATTGAAGGAATCCTCACCAAGACTGTGCATCTACATAGAAGAGATTGGGTGGAAAGGCTTCCTGAAGCCTTATGGGCCTATAGAACTACATGGAGGAACACAACGGGACATACACCCTATGAACTTGTTTATGGGAAACAAGTCCTGTTCCCTATAGAGTTCCAAATCAGAACTTTCAAGATGGCAGTCCAACTGGGACTGTATTTATTAGAGGCACAAAAGCATAGGCTAAAGCAATTAAATGAACTTGATCAAATCAGGTAAGAGGCAATTCAAAGGACTAGGATAGTCCAACAACAGAGGGTTAAATGGCATGACAAATATATCAAGGACAAGAGGTTTCTAGTGGGAGATTGGGCGCTATAGTTTGATTCAAAATTTAAAGATTTTCAAGGGAAGTTTCAAACTAATTGGCTTGGGCCATATGAGATTGAAAAAGTATTTAATAATGAAGTAGTGAGGATAAGAACAATAGATGAAAGTAAAACTCCTCTTCTTGTGAACGGTCATAGATTAAAGATATATCAGAAACCAATTTCAAAAGAGGAGTTCAATAAGATTTTCCAAGACAATTCTAAAATGAATCTAGTGAAGAATAATTCTTCTTCTCTACTAACTTAGTCTTAATTTTTCCTCAATATATATATATATATATATATTGTATAAGGTTGAAAACCAATCATTGATTGGCATACTTATACAAAAAATATTTTCTAACACCATATATTTTTTATTTTATTTCTGTAAAAAGTAGTGACAAAAAGCTACAGTCACTCTGTAGTTTAGATTCTACAAATTCATCATCTCATCTCACTACACTCCATTTTATTTTTGTAGTTTCACTTCATCTCATTGTCATATTTCATCAATAAATTTTTCAATTTTTCCTTTTACAGCTTTCATTCCATTTTCATTTCATTTATCATCTTGTCTTACATCTCATTTCATTTCCTTCACATAGCCACTTCCATTTCATTCATGATCCATAAGCCATATTTTCTTTTTTCACGTTCTGCAGCTGATTTTGTTCTGCAGCTAATCTGATTCTGCAGCTGTAATTTGTTTCTCAGTTCAGGAACAAGTGTACAACTCATAATAAAATCATGTATGTAGGGAATTGAAAAAAATAAATTTTTTAAGACCAACCATGCCCAAGGTACTTGTGTATCAACATCAAAAAAATTAGCAAGTGAAAGGTAAAGGTTCCAAAGGTAAATGCAAAGATTTATTTCAAAAAGCAATTTGAAAACATAAGTTTGTATAGTATGTATAATCACATGTCTCCTTAAACAACCATCATTTGATTTGACCGCCAATATATCTCCGCCATATCTTCCATCTTTAATGACAAATGGTCTCAATGATTCTTTCATAACAAATCTCCGCTTCAAACTCCATAACATGTACTCAAACAGTCCTCCACAACTCCACCTGTTAACGGTCAAGATGACGATGTGACCTACCTATCTATGACTCTCTAAACCCTTACTATCTATTTATTACATGCAAACCCTTAAGTTTATCTCTCCTATAACATGCAATCATTTCATATACACAGTCTTTCCATTTTCTATATACACAGTCATTCCATTTTTCATATACACACAGTCTTTACATTTTCTATATACACAGTCATTCCATTTTTCATATACACATAGTCTTTCCATTTTCATATATATGCAGTCATTCCATTTCCATACACACAGTCATTCCATTTCTTAAATAGCACTCATTTTATAGACAGTAAGAGTAATTTTGAAGGTTAACCGAAAACAGGGGATATGGGGCTTATTGTCAGGATAGATCCCGTAGGGGTAAAGTATATGGAGGGGTATCCACAGCTTAAAGGGATGCTATAGAAGGCCGGATGGTTAAATTTTATTGAGAAATTTGACGGCTACCACAAGGAAATTACCAAATCTTTTGCAAGGTCATTTGATGGCACAGAAGTGGAGATAGGAGACATTAAATTTGTAGTCACAGAATCCTTAATAGCAGAAGCAAAAGAGCTACCGAGGCAAGGAGAACAATGGTTTAAAAACAAGGAATTTCATGGTGAATCTTGGAAAGTGATCCTTAGAAACCCAGGTATGGATGTTACAGTATTTAGGAAGGGAATTCCTATTTCAGTACTCAAGAACAAATGGGGTAATATGCTATTGATATTGTAAAAATTCATTACATGTGAAGGAAGATTTGGGTTTATGTATGTTTACCATATACGCTTATTAATGAATTTCTTAGAAAATGGAACCATCAACCTTCCCTTCTTCCTTCTAAATAGTCTAGGAAGGATGGCTACAAATGTCCAAAAGAAAATTGAATCCATAGAAACAACTATGTATCATCATGGATTAGTGAAAATACTAGTTGAATTCCATTTGAAAAGTATAGGGGATAGCTGAGAAGATTTCTTGGTAAGAAGTTTTTTCCAGGATGCTCTAGAGTCACTTGAGGAGAGTCATGTTAAGAAAAGTAGGAGGAGAAAGATCAGCATTAACATTCAAAACAAATCTGGAACCTCCTCACAAAGAATGATGCAGAGACAGCATCTAAACTAGAGGTTAGAAATCAGACTAAACTGAAAGTAAAACTGAAAGAAAGAGCTAAAGAAATCAATGAAGACATTCCTGAACCTTCATCACCACAAGAAGATGAAGAGGTACTCTCTGAAAGACTGACCGAGATTAGGGAACAAATCAAGAAAAAGAAGGAGATAAGGAAGAGGAAGAAGGACACAAGAGAAGAAACCATAAGCTTCCAAAACCTGAGAAGGAGCTCTAGACACCAAGGCAAGGTGAGGAAGATAACATCAAAAGTAGCCCAGTTCATAAAATTAGAGGAAGAAACTCTAGTTCAATCTCCTGATAGTATTCCACCTGAACACAGTCCACAAAACTCTCCTCCATAGAATTTTGAAGGCAGCCCAAGCAGAGCTTCTCCTGGCATAGATCTAATACAACAACAAATTTATGATTACATAGAATCACTGGAAAAGAAAAGTGCCTCAATGGATCCAGGATCCTTAGCCAATCCAGAACAACCTGTCAATCCACAAGAACCTCTGACCGACTCTATCAAACAAGAAATCTATGAGTTAGAGATATTGAACAAGCATATCAAGAAAGAAAATAAAACCCTGAGGGAACAAAGCAAACTGGATAAAGCCATTCATGACAATACAATACTACACCTAGGGCTATGGTACAAGAAGAATAGGAAGTTGAGGAGGAAAAATAGGAATTTGAGCAAAACACTTATCAACCTCAAATACAAACTTCTTATGAAGAAGCCTAGGATGGCAGTCAGTGTAAGGAGAAGTAAGAAAAGGAAGTTGGATGTGCTGGAAGAAGTGTTAGAACAAATGCAATAGGAGAAAGAAGTTCACATTTTTTAAAGTTGCATGAAGACATGCAATGATTTTGCAGGGGGGTATGTTGAGCCTCAAAATTATTCTTTTCCCAGCAACTCTTCTCATTCCTTTTCTTTGCCTTTCCATAAGAAAGATGCATTCTCATCACTAATAACTGGTATATACTGTCTTGAGGAGGACATTTAGTGATTTGCATGTTATTCTTTTTATGTTTTGTTGTTTGAATAGATTTTTGTATACTAGCTACGAAATGCAGACTATTATGAAGCTAGCCGGTTGTTCCGCAGCTACCTTCATTCTCTAATAGGTTCTAGGTTTCAGAAGGAGAAACTAGCCACATGGGAACCTTTGAAATCATCATGACATGGACCCTATCATATTCATTCAGCCCAGGTTGACAAAGAAGATGGCATAAGACTACAGTTAATGGATAAGTCAAACACAAAGAGACTGACGGTAACAGGACTCTGTTTCGTGGTTAATTAATGTGTTTCACAGTTATGGGAAGTGCTATCCGGAGCAACTACCTATACCTACGGACTCCAACGACTACCTTTACAAATGAATCTGACAGCCACCATGTCTTGGATTCATTTCTCCAATAGCCGAGGAAGAAATTCCTCATATCTGTCTTCTACGCAATTTGGCTGTAGTATGCTTTTCTCCACCAATAGTTATATGATTTTTCTTATAAATACCCGTGTAAAGGACCGAAGAAGTTAGTAATAATTTTAATGTGAAATCAAAGTTCTAGACTCTGTAATTTTTGCGCGTTTTGTGTCCCTGTTTTAATATGAGAAGACCGCATGTTTTTATCAATATCTAAAGGAGTTTTCTTGGAGTTGGTTGAGCAAGTGTAACCTAATCAGTTGTAGATGGCCCCTGCATTGAAGAAGGTTTCATTTTATTTATTTTTCTTCTTCTGTTAACTATAAATTCATCATTTTCTTTCTAAAACAGTGATTATAATCATTTTCTTACTAACAGTGTTTTTAGAGCAGTTTCCATTAGCTTGTTTTCTTTTTAGTTCTTATCAGTAGTTTAGAAGATAGAACTCAATAGTGTAATCTTGTTTCTTCAATTAAAAACTAATCTTGTTTCATAATGAGAGTAGGATTGAAGAATGATAAGGATACATTGTTGGATAGTTTACTTCATTTACTGTTTTGCTAGTTTAAATTCTCAATTAAACTGATCAATGTCATTTACTGTATTTTCCATTTCATTTTTAGTTTAAAATACTAGCTCATGGTGCTAATGAATGTTTATGGAAAACCCTTCAAGTTGATAATTCATCCTTAACTAAGTGGTTGAACATTTCATCTATGCAATGAGTTATTTCTGCATCTTTGTATTTTCTTTCTCTTAGATTAATGAAGTACAAAATTACTTAAATGTCATCCCAAGGAGACTTTCTCCCAAAATTGAGAGGCAGAGTAACCAAGTATTTCATTTAGTTTTATTTCTGTAATTAGTTAGACATCAATTGCAAATTGCACTTTCAGTTTTAATCCATGATTTGGAAATAATGGTAAAATAAGAATAGAAAATTTGTTTTCATTTCTTTCTTAGCTTTGCTTCCATATCTTTATTAGCTCTATTTTCATTTCTTTCTTAGCTCTGTTTTAATTTTTAGATTTTGAGCAGTCTTTAAGAAAATTATATTTAGTTTTGATAGTTTACATTGTAAATCATTAGGAATTAAAAGACCAGAAACGCCCAAGACAACATAAAACATAAAAACAATGAAGTAAGAAGGGTTAGCTAGCACAAACAATGCACTACACTTCATCATTTTACGATACCCAGATTGATAGTTTATGTAGAGCAATTTAGGACACTAAATTGAACAAACACTCTGCCCCCCTTCTAACCCCCCGGTTAACTACCTGGGCTAGTCGTGGAAAGAATATAACACAACCCAACAACTACGTTACTCCTGTTGAATGTAATGAACTTAATCTTTAGTCAGGGAAAGTAGTAAATCCAAAAACCTCCCCCGTTATTACTGAAGAGGAATGTGAATCACCTAGAGAATATACTATGGACCTTATAGAGGATGTTACACCTGTAAAAATCAATTTGAATAATGATGATACACCTATAATAGCCAATCCAGCTATTGTGGTAACTACGAATCCCCCATATCGACAAAGCGTAGTAGAAACCAGGATGATTCCGAAACCTGAATCTCATTTTCTCAAAGATTTAAAAAACTTTCACATATGGATTCATTTACTGCAAACCATTAAAGATGCCTTATCTATGTGAAGATAGTAAGAGACCTGTGTGTTAAGAAACCTGGAATGAAGACAAAAGACCCTGTTATCATCCATGTAATGGGGATATTGTCAGAACTAATGACTTGTCAGCCTCGTTTGACTAAATATAATGATCCAGGGTATCCTACAGTTACTATTTACATTGATGACAAGACCATTTCCAATACACTAATTGATTTAGGGGGGACAATCAATGTAATAATCAAGGAAGCCTTCACTACTTTAGGATTACACAGACTAAGACAAACACCTACAGTGATAGAATTGGAAGACAGTTGACGTGTTAAACCTGAAGGAATGTTAGAAGACATAGTGATCACGGTGGCTTCCTGGAGATATCGAGCAAACTTTCTTATTTTACAAACCGAATAAAACCTGGGTGGGCATCCCTTGATTCCAGGAATACCTTGGTTGGCTATTGGAGATGCATTTATAGGATGCAGGTCTGGATATATGACAACTTAAGATGGATAGGCCATGAAGAAGCTCAGCCTTTACCCCCCAACAAAACCATGTAAGGGTTTGGAAAACTCCTTATGGGATGAATTTGAACCTGAATCAAAGTATTTTCTGCCACTCCTCACTCTTGGCAAAGCCCATTATTTTAAGAACAAAATAGAGGATGATATTATTAATGGATTTATCAGTAATTATATTGTTTTTACTTCTATTAATGATTTAGGGGTAGAAAATACCATGGAAGATTTGAATTTAGAGAATATGAAAACCAACCCTAATATGAAGAGAAGCTCTGTTGAAATAGAGCCAAGAAAAAGCTTAATTATTAATCCTAACCTGACTCCCGAACATAACAAGATGTTGTTACACCTGCTACAAAAACACAAAAAGGAATTTGCCTGGGATTACACATCCATGAAGGGAATTCACCCTAATCTATGCACCCACCATATCTACGTGAAATAATATTTCATTCGAGTTAGGAAACCACAGTGGCGTATGAACCTAACACTCAAGGAAGTAGTGAAATAAGAACAACAAAAAATTCTAAATGCTAACTTCATTTATCCCATCTCTGACAGCCATTGGGTATCTCCAATTGTTATTTTTACTGAAAAGAATGACAAGTGGAGGATTTTTGTGGATTACATAGAGCTTAACAAATACACTCAAAATGACAATTTCCCTTTACGATTCATAGACCAAGTCTTTGATAACTATATGGGAATCAATTATTTTCATTCCTAGATAGGTTTAGTGCCTATAATCAGATTCAGATTGCTCCAGAGAATTAGGATAAAAACACCTTTTTCTACCCATGGGAAACTTTTGCATACAAAGTTCTTCCTTTTGGACTGTGCAATGCAACAACAATCTTCTAGAGGGTTGTATTGGGAATATTTGCAGATTTGTTAAATGTATGTTTGGAAGTGTTCATGGATAACTTTACACCTTATGCTGATGATTTCAAACCATCATTAGCCAATCTTGAAAAAGTACTAGAACGGTGTGATAAAACTAATCTTTCGCTAAGCACTGAGAAATGTCACATGAAGATGAATGAAGGAATTGTGCTCGGGTATTATATCTCTGCCAGGGGGATAAAGGTAGACCCTACTAAGATAGAAATAATTATGAAAATTCCAGCTCCCAAAACGAAAAATGATGTACATAGAATTTTGGGACATGAAGGGTATTGCAAAATATTTATAGATATTTTTTCAAATATTGCATCACCGTTATTTTCATTGCTTACTAAAGATGTGGAACTTATCTAGATAGGGAAATGTGAAGAAGCCTTTACATAACTCAAGCATTGTGTATCAACAACTTCTATTTTACAAGGACCAAATTGGGGCCTGCCATTTCATATAGCAACTAATTCATCTAATACTGATGTTGGATCTGTGTTAGGTTAACTTAAGGACAAAAATCCATATGCCATTTACTACATCAGCAAGAACCTGACTCTACCAGAATTAAATTACACAATTACAAAATAATAGTTTCTTGTAGTAGTACATGCCATAAATAGATTTAGGAACTACATAATAAATTATCAAATATTTGTGCACACTAACCACACTGCCATTCGTTTTTTAATGAATAAACATGTTACTAATGGTAGCGTTACATGATTGTTGTTGCTATAACATGAGTTTGATGTAACAATTTTAGATAAACATGGGAAGGATAATGTAGTGGTCGATTTTCTTTTGAGATTGACTGTTGATGATGATTGCATATCCATTGAGGATTCTTTTCTAGATGAGTATCTTTTTTCTATTTCAACTTACTCAACGTGGTATGTAGACATAACTAATTATCTTGTTGCAGGGATATTTCCACAATATCTGTCCTCAAGAGAAAGGAAGAGGATTGTTCAAGAGAGTGCAAGGTATTATTGGGTAGGATACCTTTACTACACATGGCCAGATCAACGTATCAGGTGATGTGTGAGAGTAGATGATATCTTTGATATCCTCAAGGCCTGCCATGTAGAACCATGTGGAGGAAACTTTGTTGACAAAAGGACGGGGTATAAAGTGCTTTCACCTGGATATTATTGGCCTACTATATTTCAGGATGTGAAGAAATTTATATAAGGATGTGACTCTTGTCAGAGAATGGGTCAACCACTCCGATATGATGAAATTCCATTACAACCTCAAGCAGTTTTGGAATCATTTGAGAAGTGGGGCTTAGATTTTGTAGGTTGATTAATCCTTCATCTCAAAAAAAGTCCTACATTCTAGTCTACACAAATTATGTCACAAAATGGGTTGAAGCAAAGGCACTAACCAGGGCAACTGAGTAGGCTATTTTAGACTTTTTGTTTGAAGATATTTTTGTTCACTTTGGGGTGCCTTGGGAAATAATGACAAATGGTGGAGAAAAATTCACATCCCACTTGATCCAGAACTTAGTTTAGAAATATAATATCTATCACAAGATTAATTCACTATATCATCCACACAAAAATTGTAAAGTGGAAAGAACAAATAATTTTATTGAAGGAATTCTCACCAAAATTATCAACAGCCACCGAAGAAACTAGGATGAAAAAATTCCAGAAGCACTATGGGCATATAGGACTACATGGAGAAATACTACTATATTTTTACAATATGAATTGGTATATGGTAAAAACCCATTATTTCTCATTTAGTTTGAAGTAAAAACATGAAGAACAACATTGCAAGTGAACCTAGATTTAACCATAGCTCAGAAACATAGGTTAAATAAGCTAAATGAACTTAATGAGAAGAGGCTAACTTCCATTCAAAAAACATATATCATCCAACAGTAGAGGGCTGAGTGGCATGACAAATTCATCAAAAAGAGGGTGTTTCAAAAAGGCGATTGAGATTTATTATACGATTCACTATTCAAAGATTTCAAAGGGAAGTTCTGCACCAGGTGGCTAGTTCTATATGAGGTAGATACAATATTTGACAATGGGAATGTAAAATTAGTTACCATAGACAATGCCAAGGTGCCATTTTTTTCCAATGGGAATCGTCTTCGGTTGTATTATAAAACTACCTCGAAGGATTCATTTGTTAACATTGTCACAGGATCTGATCTCCATGTTTTGGAAGTAGGGGAAAATTCTCCTATGCTATCAAATTTAAAAAAAGAAATCAATTATTGTAGCAGCTAAAAACCAACTTCTGTTGGTAGCTGATACACCCTGAAATAAAATAAAAATAAATAATAATAATAATAACAACAACAATAATAATAATAATAATAATATTCTTCTGAAAACCTCCTGTAAGGAAGATGTTGATGATTGTAGCAATTGAAAACCACTTTGTGGCAGCTGGTACATATTTTTCTTTTTAAATAAGTCTTGTAGCACCATGTTGTTACACACATATATTATGTTGTTACAACACCAGTTCTATTTATTTTATTGTATTATTTTTAGCAATCCCTTCGAGAGCATAGTACTCTCCAAGGCATATTTTATTGTAATAAAAAGTTATGTTGTGGATATTTAGCTATTACAAGAAGATCTATTTGTTGTTACATATGTAACAACCAATCGAGTCAGAGATAATTGCAATAGGAACTAGTTACAACTTTTCATCTAAACATCCTCATCATCAATGGTCGATGTCAGTCTGATTACATTACCCATTGTTAAGTCGTTAAAAAAATTAATGTTTCTTTTTATTTACTTAGCAATTGTGGTGATTAATATGTCATTATATTTTGATGTCCCGGGATGGAATTTTCATTTATTTCTAGAGGGGGGAATAATTTGATGATCTGTAATTTAATGCAAATCATTTGGTGATCAGTAATCTAATTTGATTTGAAGTGACAAACCTTGCAATGATTATTGCCATTTTTATGAGAAATCACTTCATCAAGTGTAAATCGTACCTGAGCTAGATCCCCATACCTTTGGGTTAAATAAAGGATCTATAAATCAAATTGCATGATATCATAATTTGACACTCTTTTTTGTGATACCCTTGTCTATTACCCTGATATCAATCCACCACAACGAGGCTCTGCAACTGCATTGCATGAATTTCTCAAGGATTGCGACAGTGAGTAGACAAGACGTGCGAAAAGGATCAGTTGTAATAATGCATGATGGGTGGAGAAATGGTTAGGAATGAGTCGAACTCCACAGAGACTTTAGATAATTTTCCTATTGCTTGTTAAATTTTTAGAGAAGCTGGGTGGCTTGAATTTTTCGAGCGACTAAAAGGGTTAGAGAAAAGTGTTGCATTGGAATTTGCTCGGAATTTGGAAAGAAATCAAATAGATGTTAAAGGTTTGAATCTAGAAGTTACAGATGAAGTAGTTTCTCGAGTGAAAACACTTCAAACTAAAGGCAAGTGATGGTTCAACCAGAAAGTCAATGACCAATCCCTCAAGACAAAAGTTTTGCAGGGAGAGGAGGAATTGGTTAAAAAGGGAAGGGGAACTTATCACCTTTCCCTTCCATAGCCATGGGATGATGTCTCTTTGTTCATCATAAAGTAAATTACATGTGAAGTTCATGCAACGATAGTTTTCAATTATCATTTCCTACTGTTGAATCATCTTCAGCACATGCAATTGATCAACCTTCCTTATTTCTTACTAGAGAAATTGAAGCATATGGCAGCTGTGGTGAAGGTCGCCTCACACCAAAAAAGTTGTATCATTAATCATGGGATGATCGAGTTGATCATATTGGAGGCCCTATCGTAGCAAGGGAAAAACTAGGAGGATTTCATTAGAAAAATGCCAAGAAATTCACAAAGAAAACAAATTGCAACATCCAGAGAAGCTCCAGGAAAAACTGACACAACTAAGAAGTGGGAGCAGTCCTTCGGAGTTAGAATTGGGAAGGAATCGTTGGAAAGACCTCCTGGTGGTAGAACGCCAAAGAAAAGGGTTAACGTTAGCATTGAGCCGAAACCATCATAATCATCTACAAAGAAGCCCAGTAAGCTTAAAGGCACGGAGGAATAGAAGAAAGAAGAGCAGGCCAAGCCACAGGATACTCCCTCGCCAAGTAAGAATGAAACCCATGCCTTGTTGCTCAAAATTAAAGAGTTGGAAGCATAAAACAAAAAATTGAAGTAGAAATTAGAGGATAGGGAAAGTGAAACAAGGGTTCTGGGTCTTGATACATTTGTGGAGGTTGTTGGTAAAATGGGAGTCAAAACTGCACAGGGGCATGTTTGTGGAGCATGTGCTAAGCACCTGGCAACAACAGGGTATAAAAGTTGTGATGCAAACACCATCTCGAAAGAAACTCAAAATGAGCCATGGGGGGCTACTACACAAGAACCCGTTGAGGACGCTGCTGTTACACAAGAAACAGCAACCAAAATGATGAACCCTATGGAATTCAACCTGGAAACTAAAACACAAGAACCTACTGATGATGTTGATGTTACAAAAGAACTAATGGTTGAGGCAGAAGTTTTTTAGGAAGAAAAAGGGGGTGTCAACCCACAAGAACTTGCTAATGACACTGTTGTTACATAAGAACTAGCAGTTGTGGCAGAAGTCTTTCAGGAAGAAAAAGGGAGCGTTGACCCACAAGAACTTGCCGAAGACACTGTTGTTACACAAGAACCACTAGCCAAGGAAGAGAAACTACAATTTCGAGATTTTGTTACATTCCACATTGCACTAGACCCTGAGGTAAACTAGAGTGTATAGAAACTTTTATTGGTTTATGAATTACAGAATTGGAAACAATTGGCACTCTCCCTGAAGAAGGGAGTAATTTCTTTAGAACGTCAGAAGATTATCCACACTCTTGAGGATCAGTGGACTGAGGAATTGTTGATAGATGAACTCATACGATGGGAGGCAAAGGAAGCTGAGAATAAAATGGAAGAACAAAGTGAGCGATTGCAACAAGAAATTAAGGACCTGACTAAAGATAAAAGAGAGATGTACAATTTGGCCCTGAATCTCTTGGATTGCAAAACAACATCCCCATCATACCCTGTTCTTGTGTGGGAAAATTTTTGTCTTTTCCAATTAAAGGCCATTTGTGAGAATAGACTCTATAAGGGTGTTTCTACTAGAACTCTTTTAGATGTATTCTGTTCCTATGATTTTGTTGAACAAATTTTGTTGTGCGAAGTCTTTTTGCATAATATATTTGCTAAACATGTCAGTTTACAAATGTTTGTTCACTTTTTCTGTTATGTTAGAGACTTACAATTGTGAGCTTTCATATCCTTTATGAGGAACCAAATTGATTGGCATATTGCCAATATGTCATTCAACAAGAACAAAGAAACAACAATGCTGAAAATAAGGTCAAATCCTGGTACAACTTTGATCCTAATGCGAGAATTCAAAATATTCCTTGGTTCTCCTAACATGGTAGAGAAATCAGTCGAGTACAGGAGGAGGATCATTGGGTTTTGTCTTAATATTTTTTCATAATTGAAGAGTAGAGCATTAGTGGGGAGCTTGAAATGATCAAAGGCCAACAGTGAAAACGTACATATGAGGGATCCCTTCGACTTTCACAACTTTGTGATAGTTGTTTCTTGAGTTCTCGTGTCTACATGAATTGTTAAATTAATGGGGGCTTTTTGGATAGGGCTTAAGTTCAAATTTCCTTTGATTTGGTTTCCGCTTCATAGCTACCAACATTAGTATTGGCTGAATAGGTATGAGGACAGATCTTGGACCACTCAGCTTATGGCTACAAAAGGGTACAGGCGAGAGAATGAAGACACTACTAACATTTATGATCTCACAAAGTTGCATTAGTAGTATGCTAGTGCGGAAGTAAAGGACAATTATGAAATTTCAGAGTAATGTGCATGAGGGCATGTTCTGGCTTCAGTTGAGGGGAGATGTTGGGTGAAGTATTTAGGGGTATTTCAGGAACCTTTTTCTCTACTTTTCACAATTTCCCTCCACCGAATCCATCAATCCCTTGACACAATGACACTCTCCTTGGTCGAAAAGCAATCTTTTTCTATGACATATTATTATACCAATTTTGTTGAGTATTGAAAGAAACAATGTTTTTTTGAAATGAATAACCAAGGCAATTGTAGAAGATTTCTTATGGATGTTTTTCTTTCATGTGATGTTGTAATTATCAAGAATTTTGGTCAGACAGTTGAGGTTGTTACATGTTGTTACACCTCAAAGATTGCTGCTACACCGTGATGTTGCTGCAAATTGTCAAATCGAGGTAGTTATTCTAGAGATATTTGTGAAGACCGTGAGTTGTAAATTGATACACAACGTTGAAAAGATCTGAGCAGTTATAACTATGAAAAGTGGTGTAACTATAATGGATCCTGAATTGGAAACTCATTGTAACAATTTCTATTTTATTTTGTTTCTCTTAAAACGATCAGCATGAGAATTGTGAGATTCTCATGACTAATTCGTTCCCTAATTTCAGGGTTTGTAAGACTTTATAAGGAGACCCAGCCTTCTGAGAAGGGGCTGAAATTTTTTGAAACAACATCAATATTTTGATCTTGTAACTTTTAACCATTTTAATACAACAAGTACTTGGTGATGATTTTACTATTATTGTGTTGAATTCTTAAGTAGCTTCATTCCATTCCTGCACCCTGCTAGGGAGGAAGGGCCCTCCTCTTTAGTAGGGATCAATTTATTAGTAGTGTATATAATTCCTTAGATGTGTATGTGAATTTTATACTATCTTTTCATATATTGTGGGACACACACAATTCTTTGTAGGGATTTATGGTATGTTGTTTATATTATTGTTGTGAGTCAATCAATAAATATATGGCATGCCTATTTCTTTTCTGGAACTGATGAAGTGTGAATTTATTCCTTGCTGAATGAATTTCAATTACGCGGTGTTTTTTTCGATTTCTACAAGTGTGAATTTCATTTTTAAAAGAGTGTTTTCAGATTTTTTCATATGTGTTCAACAACATATTTTTGCTATCTGGTTGAACATGTGTCGGCATAGACAGTGATGACTCATTTGAAATAAAAGACCTACCCTGGTTGTCAATTAATTTTTTGATTCCATTGCTTTTTAGTATGATAAAATAGACCAAATGCATGGATTTCCTTAGTTTCTATGCTAGAAAACTCAAAAATATAATTTTCGGAAATTTTTTCCTGAATTAAAAACTCAGGAGAAGAAGGGAATAAAAGGAGACTAGAATGATCATTTTGATTTCTCAAAATATGAGAAAGTTTTTGCAAACTATCATTTGTAAGCTTTGTTTCTTCATTACAATTAGGCTGCTTGTTCTCCTGTTCTTATGAAATGTATAAAGGTTGTGAAATGTCATCAACAAGTTCAGGAGAAAGTAGGTAATCGAAATGTAGATTTGTTTCATTTTCAACCATGGGAGAAATAACTACTTGCTGAAAATTTTCTTGAGTGTCATAGAAGCTGAATTATTCTTCTTCTTCATGGTTGAAAGCTCTCTCATGAAAGGCCTCTATAATCTCATCATCCATAAACTGATCATCCTCATAATATATTTTCCAAATCCTCAATAAAATTATCAAAATGTGTGCAACAATCTTTGACCAGCGACAATGAAGGATAATATTATTTATATCTCTCATAAAATATTGTATGAAAATATCTAAGAGAATATAAACAATTATTTGGCAAGCTTTCATACCATGATTGTGCATTTCCCTACAAGGACACCATAAATATCTTCATAAGACAATATTCATGAAATTTAACTTTAAAATTACGAATATGCATATGAAATTTAATCATATTCAAAGCAGCATCATGTACTTTTTGATCTTTGAAGGTAGGTAAATAAATCTGCCAACTTACACTAGGCATGCGATTTGGAAAGCCTGGAATATGAATGCAATGCATAGGCACATACCTTCTAGATTGAGAAGTCATTCAATGGAGTCATCGGGTAAATGTTTCATCCTTCCTATGTCTAATCATTATCCACCATCAGCGATTAGATCTGAAACTTGATAGCATTTCCTGAGGAAGATTAAACCTTTCATCTCCAGTATGGTCGCCACAATGTTACCACTCCATAATTTCCCTAGGTTGTGGAGAGAAACCTAGAGGTAACCACAAAACCACTTTTAAAGCTAGGATCTAGCCCTTCCAGCTTCAGAGAGGGATCTCTCTATCTAATTTAGATTTATATTTTAAGATATTAGACTAGTTACTGTGTTCTGAGGTTGGTTTTTCAAAGGTTTGGTTGAAAGATGTTGGGAAAGTCCATTAGGCATGTAGTCACGAAACTTGAGGAAATCAATCACAAAATAGCAAAGCGACTATAACGGGGCAGGATAGGCAAGCTTTTGGATCTTATAGAGTGTCTGTGGAGGGATAAAGATGAATATGACTAAGGTTCGGTTAAATATAAAGCATGCTGGGATGAATTCTATACTTAACATTAGAATGAAAACATTGATATTGTTTACAATCTAGAGCAGAGTACACTTATGAAAATTCTACCCTTTATCTTCTTGAAACAATAGAGACAAAAAACAATCGAAAAATGAGAAAATGACAATTTCACATGAGAAATCACATCACCAATTGCTTGACACAGGAATCCTAGAACACAACTCTCCGTATTACTATGAATTAATCTCTTTAGTACAATGCACAACTTACATCAAAATATGGCTCCTTTCTTCATACAAGTTCCAATCCAACAAATTCCAAAATGTATTACATCATATGCTTAGCCTTTTATACTACTTCGGGCAAGGGTCAGATACAATGTATTTTGCCCAGCTAAGTGGGTCAAAAGGCGTGTTTGATCATTTCTCACATAAAAAACAAGATTCAAGTTAATTATAGGAGAGATTTAACTCAAAAAAACACCTTCATCCTCATCTTCCCATAATCCTCTGGAAAATCCTAAAATACCTTCTGTGATGCCAAAATTCCTGCTAAAAATCCTCCTGATGCCTTATCAGGTCCTACCGAATCATTCAAAACCATACAACATGGTGAGGCATGAAATCATGACTGCAGAAAGGGTGTTAAGTCATAAAAGCATATATCGGTACAATAATCTTGATCTTCTAGGGCTAATCCCTTTATCTTGGAACAGGGTGTTGGTTCTTTGTAACATTTCCGCATTATAACGGTTCCCATGTGTAATACATGGGACCACAACATATATGTGCATGGGCCATTTTTAATATCAAAACTTCGGTAATCAGCGTCTTCAAAATGCTACCTTTGGTTGCGTCTTTTAAAACTTGTGTTCTCTGTTGTGCCACGATCCACGTGGAGAGGGAATGAGGGAGGGCCTGTGCGAGGTTTGAACACATAAATCCTTTGTTAACTCCTTTTTGCCAAACATTTTATTTAAATACAAAAAAATATATTTATGCTATCACCACTCTGTTGGGCACCAAATCAGGCTATCTTTCTGTTGCATTTCCATCACCCTTTTTGACCTTTTTGCACTTATTTACCCATGTTTACCATGCTAAATCTGTAAGGTAAATACCCCTGTCTTGTCTATTGGAATATTTTATTAATGAAGTAAAGTCGTGAGGTTTTTCCTATTCACAACACTAAAATGTATGTTTGACCGCAACTTCTGGAGAATAGGAACCAATGCTTCAGCATCCTGCAGCAGATCCATGATTCACAACAACGACCAGCCATAAGGAGGCTGCGCAGCTGGAGTCATAGATCCCTGAACCATTCTTGGACCTCTTGCTGATCTGGTCTATCTGGTGTTGGTGCCGTTCCAACTAATGTACATTTCTGGATATACGGTTACCATGTTTTGGGGAAAGATGTTGTTCTCCCGCACTAGGTAGAAAAGACAAGTTGTTCCTATAAATGGGGATGCCCCTTTGATATTGTAATAACCCTTTTCAGATTAATAAAGCATCATCTATTTTGCTATTCTAATCTTCGATGTGACTAACACAACCTTGATCAGAGAGTTGGGCCCGCTCTTCTGATCAGGTGTTGCATCCTTTTGTGTTTGTTATTTATTAGTTTATGCTTGTTGTTACAGTTCTTTAATTCTTGTAATCGCTTTATTGGAGTTCTGTATTTAGTTTAATCTTACAACAATGTTTTGAATCTTAATTGCAAACCCTTGGTCAGAACAGATTGTGTTTTTTCCCCTGCATATACCTTGCGCATTGCCTTGAAAGGAAACGCACCTGGATTGATAAATTAATGTAGGAATAGGGTGAATAAATCGTTCATACCTGGACCCCAACATTTTGGCACCGTTTCCAAGGAGGCAAATAAGGTGCGAACACGATCCAGACCAACCTGAGGATCAATCTCTTGTCCTGGGGAGAGAAAGAGTTTTCTCACTCTACTTTGGGTCCTGAGCATAGATTTATTTCTTTTAAACCCATGTGTGTTTTTTCGGGAAACCCTAGATTTTACCCTAGGGAGGGAGGAGTCTTTTGATGCCCTGCTTCAGATCTAGAAGTATTAGGTATTCTAGAGGTGTGTGTTTGTTCTGGTTCTTGTCCTAGAGAGGGAGGAGTCCTTTGATGCCCTGCTCCGAGCCTTGAACCCTAGATTCCTGTTTTTTTGCTGTCTCTCTTTTTGTGAGTTCTGTTGTCTTGGGGAAGGAATGGTCCTTTGACACCTTACTTCAAGACTAAAGCATTGTAGGTTGATACCAAGATACCAACATTTGTATGAACAAAGAACCAAATAAGAGGGGCAGAGGGAGATCCCCAAAGAGGGGAGGACCAGATCTGGGAAGAAAGACCTATATCCAGCAATTTATAGCAAACGCTGAATCAAAAGCATCCTCTCCTGTAGCCATGAGACCAGGGGCATGGAGAGTGAAGTCTTAGGGACAATCAGTAGATCAACCAATGATGTCTACAACATTGTTTGGTAATTCAACACAGTAGGTCCCTCCAGTAGTTGAGGAATCATCGAGCAGTATACCTAACGAGGGAAACCTTATGCTGGTAATAGAAGGAGAAGAGGTCGCAAGCAGAACATCGACAGGGTCAAACCACCCGAGTAAGGGAAAGGAGGTTATAGCCGAGGGATCAAGCCATCAGGACATAGGAGAAGGAAATGAAGGGTTACTTGCATCATCAAGGGATCCAAGAAGTGCTGCTAAAGCAACTCGAGTCTGAGTGGTAAGGAATCCTCAGCCATCTTCCACAGAGCCTGTTGAAATTCCCAACAGTTATTGGAAGATATTTATGGCTCCCACAACCTCCACCATCGAGTTTCCGATTAGGGATCTGGGAGCTAGTGCACCCACAAAGCCTATTCCATTAGCAGCCTTACCAAGCTTTCATGGGCTCATTTTAGAAGACCTCAACACATTTGTATTTGAGTTTGACATAGTGTGCTGGGGGTATGATTACACGACGATGCCCAGATGTTAAAATTTTTTCCTTCTAAATTAAAAGGAACAGCTCTGCGATGGTTCATGGGCCTTGGAGGAAGCTCTATTTCCACATGGGATGATATGCGGACAACTTTTCTAGAAAAATACCAAGATTACTGCAAATCCTGGAACATCAAGGAGGAACTTTTCAAGTTCACACAAAAATAAGATGAGAGCTTGGAATATTGTGTGGAACGATTCAAGTACACCTTATAGAGGTCAGGTCACTCTGACCTAGATAAGGAAATTTTAAAAATTATCCTCCTCCGATCTTTCCATGAGGACTCGATGGAACTATTGAACATTGTAGGAAAGGGAGACATCTCTAAGGAAAGCTTCGAACTTATCTATGAACTATGTATTCAGTGCTTGACGGGGCTTGCAAGAAGCAAACAATGGATTTGCTTAGCAAAGGGCTCTGGCGGGGGTGTTACGAAGGCAGAAATCAGAAACCTGCTAGACAACTTGAGGAAGGATATCCTCAACACTCTGTTAGCATAGATGGATACTCTGCAAGTAAAATAGAAGCAACTGGAATCGGATAGGACCATGGCAATATTCTGCCCAAAGTGTAGAAAGAAGCACCCAGAGAGGGGATGTCCACTAAATTCCATAGAGGAATGTAAAATCTATGAGCTAAATCATGCAACAAGCTCATGCCCCTCCTTGCAAGGCCTGAAAGTAGTATTTCAAGGGATGGGGGAAGACACGGAGCAACTATACCTCATGGGGTCTAGAAATCCATGGCAGCCTCAACCACCGATGGGAAATCAAGGTATGTACTCAGATCCATCTCAATATTTCAATAATTTCAGTATGAATCCTCAGTCCATGCCCTATCCTCCCATGTGGCCACAATACTAGTTTCCACCTTGGCAGCAGTGGAACCCTCAAGCCAGTTCGAGCTCCCCATGGGCTCCAACTTGGCGAGGATCCTCTCCTGGGCAGTTTCCTTAGCCGATGCCACAACAACAACTCCAACTACCCTCTAATGTGCCTCCTGGTAATCAACCTGCCCGTCCTCAGCTTCCAATCCAACCCAATCTGAATCCCAATAATAAAGGAGCTCATCAAGCTGACATTCTTAACCTACCTTCATATAGCATTTCCATTGCAGAGTTGTATGAAATGAATCTACGATTAGGGCGAACAGTTAATGTTCAACCTCCTCCAGTTATCATTGAACAACTTGATAATGAAGGTAAGGAATCATAATTAATTAATAAAGAGCCAAAGAAAACTGATAGAAACCAGGCGCCTCCTACAAAACATCATCAATCTGAACCACCTTACCCAGAGAGACTAACTTTGAATAAATCAAGCCCTCAAGCTGAATTCGATTTATTAGGAGAATTGCAGAACTTATTTGTTAAAATTCCCCTGTTACAAGCTATGAAGGATGTGCCAATATATGCAAAGACTCTTAGGGAATACTGTTCAAAGAAACCTGCAAAGAAATCTAAAGACCCCCTTACCATTCATGTTATGGGAAAGTTATCAGATTTCATGATGGGAAAGTCAATGCCTGAAAAGTATGGAGATCTAGGGAACCCAATTCTGATAGTACAAATTAATGGGGTAGAGATTCTGAATGTGCTAGTAGACCTGGGTGCTGCCATCAATGTTATCACCACTGAAACCATGCATGCATTAGGTCTTTGTAACTTGAAACATACACCTACAGTATTGGAATTAGCGGACTGATCTACAGTCAAACCTGTAGGGAAGTTTGAAGATGTAACAATTTTAGTGGATTCATGGCACTATCCTATAGATTTCTTGGTTTTACATATGCAATCTTCGTGGGTGACCATCCTTGATTTTGGGTAGACCATGGCTGGCTACTGTGAATTCTTATATTGGGTTCCATTCAGGGCACATCGATATTTCAAATGGGCACAACACTAAGAACCTAGTGTTATACCCACCTGCAGAACCAAACCCATCCATAAAACCAGCAGGTGGAAAGAAAATTTTATCTAGGGAAGAGCCCGAAACGGAAAATGAGGAATTGAGACCAGTCCTCACTATTGGACAGGCTCTTAAGTTGAAAATGGAATCGAAAGATGATGTAATCACCTCCTTTATGGATGATCCTTACTCTGTTTCAAAGCCAAATCAATAAGTCCTAGAATCTATCCTAAGTTGTGAGACTCGGGAAACTATTGAAACAACAGAAGGATTGGAGGAGCTACCTGTTGATGCACCCCATGAAAGTGTCCCAGTGGAATTAGAACTAGGAAAAACCTTAAATATTAATCCAAACCTGTCAGAATCATAGAATAAGCAACTTGTAGATGTCCTGCGGAAACATAAAGAAGCCTTCACCTGGGATTACTCAGATATGAAGGGGATTCCTGCTGATTTATGTACCCATCATATATACATTAAGGAAGATTTTCATCCTGTGAGACAACCTCAGAGAAGAATGAACCCTGCATTGAAAAATGTTGTGAAAGAAGAGCTTCAGAAATTACTGGACGTAGGTTTTATTTACACCATCTCAGATAGCCAATGGGTTTCCCCATTAGTAATGGTCCCCAAGAAAAATGATAAACGACAAATATGTGTGGATTATCGAGAGTTAAATAAGGCAACGCAAAAAGATCATTTTCCTTTACCATTTATTGACCAAGTTCTAGACACGTTGGCTGGAAAAAAGTTTTTCTCCTATTTGGACGGGTTTAGTGGGTATAACCAGATCCAGATAGCTCCTGAAGATCAGGACAAAACCACTTTCACATGCCCCTAGGGAACATTCACATACTGGGTCCTTCCTTTTGGCCCGTGTAATGCTCCTACAATGTTCCAGAGGGAAATTTTGGGGATCTTCTCTGATTTAGTAGATGACAATGTTGAAATTTACATGGATGACTTTACTCCATATGGGGATTCATTTGTAGAAGGGCTGAAAATTTTAGAAAAAGTTCTCGAAAGGTGTATACAGGCACGTGTCTCTTTGAGTATGGTAAAATTCCATATGATGATGGAGGAGGGAATTGTTCTGGGACACTTGCTCTCAGCTAAAGGAATCTGGATGGACCCAACAAAGATAAAGGTAATTCTATACTCCCCGACACCCAAAATGCCCACACAGATATGCAGCTTTATTGGTTGTGCTAGTTATTATAGGCGTTTTATAGAAAATTTTGCGAAAGTAGCACATCCACTTTTTCAATTGCTAACAAAAGATTTAGATTTTCTGTGGATAGGTGACTGTGATGTAGCCCTAATGAAAATTAAGAAATTGGTCTACAGTGCTTCAATCCTTAGAGGGCCAGACTCGGGATTATCTTTCCATATTCACATGGATGCTTCCCAAACATCGATTGGTGCAATATTGGGACAACAAGAGGACAAAATACCCTATGTAGTTTACTATGTTAGTAAGAATTTGGCTCCTTCTGAATTAAACTACACAGTGACTGAAAAAGAGTTCCTTGCTCTCATTTACACCATCAAGAAATTCCGGCGCTACATTACTGGGTATCCTACCTTTGTACATACTGATCATGTAGCTATCAGATAGTTAATTAATAAACCTGTTACCCCTGGCCGCATTACAAGATGGCTTTTGCTACTAGAGGAACTTGATATTACTATAGTATATAAACCAGGGAAGGACAATGTGGTTGCAGATTTCTTGTCTAGGATAGAACATGATGGTAAGAATACACCAATTGAAGATAATTTTCCAGATGAACATCTTTTTGTAGTTTCTACTAACACCCTGTGGCATGCAAATATTGTTAATTATCTTGCTACAGGGCAGGTGCCTCGTCATCTGTCATATAAGGAGCAATGGAAGATTATTCACCAGAGTACCCGATATTCATGGATGGCAGGATATCTCTTTCATATAGGGGTTGACCAATAGATTCGGTGTTGTGTTGCAGAAGATTATATCTATGAGATATTAAAGGCTGCACATGATGGACCCTGTGGACGACACTTTGCAGATAAAAGAATAGGTCACAAAGTACTGCAAATGGGATACTCCATATTTTGTTATGCTCAAGATTATGTCCAAAGGTGTGATAGTTGCCAACGGATGGGACAACCTGGGAAAGCAGATGAAATGCCTCTACAGCCCCAGATAGTCCTTGAATTGTTTGAGAAATGAGCCACTGATTTTGTTGGACCCTTTTACCCACCTTCTCATTAGAAAGCTTACATCATGGTCTGCACCGATTATATGACTAAATCGGTGGAAGCCAGAGTGGTCACGAGAGAAATAGAGCAAGTAGTGGTAGACTTCCTTTCTGAAGAAATCTTTGCCCGATATGGTACTCCAAGGGAAATTGTGTCAGATGGAGGATCATAGTTCACATCTCACACGATAGGGAAGCTGATGCAGAAATATAGAGTCAAAAATAGAGTGACAACCCCCTATCACCCCTAGGTGAATGGACAAGTAGAAAGCACAAACAAGATATTGGAAAATATCTTGACAAAAATAGTAGCAAGTCATCGCTGGGACTGGGCACAAAAACTTCCAGAAGCTTTATGGGAATATAGAACAACATGGCGGAACACAACTGGGTTTTCTCCATTCGAATTAGTCTATGGGAAATCCCCCTTGTTTCCGGTAGAATTTGAAATCAGTACACTTAGAACAGCTCTAGAAGTAGGCCTAGATCTATCAGAAGCACAGAAACACTGACTAGAACAGCTAAATGAGTTGGACAAGATTCGATCAGTAGCTGTCCAGAAGACTACTGCTGTTCAACAGCAGAGAATGAAATGGCATGATAAATTTATCAAAACTAAGGTGTTTCATGTGGGGGATTGGGAATTATTGTATGACTCCTAATTTAAGGATTTCAAAGGCAAGCTTCGTACTCACTGGATGGGACCATATGAAGTAGACACAGTGTTTAACAATGAAACGGTTAGACTAATCACAATAGATGAGAATCATACCTCGTTCCTAGTAAATGGACACCGTCTAAAACTATACCACCGTCCAGCCTCTAAAGATGCCTTTGTCAAACACCTTTTTGATTTATCTAATTTAATGATTGTTGGAATAGAGGACACTCTCACTCTGCTCTAA